>OW203987.1:12527500-13777500 GCA_934047225.1 Ypsolopha sequella
CATCACATCAATCACCACTTATTACACTCATTTTGAGATCAATGGTGCTTTTATGCGCAGGAGTCAGCGGTTCACTCATTTTATCTTATACGTTGCACAAAGAAACTATGAAGAAAATTTCACGTTTCAAAATCAAGAAAATTTTACGTTTCGAAATCGCTGGTTGCTAAGTATTTTGGACAGCTTTACTAACATCCAAGCGAAAGAGCAAAATGTACATAAAAAGCGGAAAAACGCGAGTACGGCACGACATTTAATTTAATTATTCTTGGGAACATATTCATTACTTTCCTGTTTTCTTTTTTAAACACTACATGCAATTTTTTTTTGATTAGGCATATATTATGGATCAATTGCCAAGTTCTACATATTCAGTAGCAAGGCCCCTACGAAACTTTCTTTTAAAACAAGTGAAGAACTTCCATAAACCTCAGCACCCGATTTGATCTAAAATTTTTTTTTAGCGAAGCCGATAATGCTGCACTGCCTTTGTACTGAACTCGCCCCCTTTTTCACATTTATGTTATGGTGGGATTTTTTGATTTATATATTTTTATTATATATTTATTAATCAAATAATACTTAAATAAAAAATAACTAATAAATAATGAACGATTAAATAACGCAATTTAATCAATGATCAGAAATCAATTCCCATCGCATAGCTTAATTTCAATAAGATTTTTTTTTTCGAGAATGTACGCCATTTTAGGACATTTTCATTATTTTGGTATACAAATTAACCGTTATTTTTTCATGTTTTTTGTAGAATTGTTGGTTATGACGTCACTTGAGAATTTTAGACATTATACAGATTGTGATGTGTGATTGCTTACAAAAAAAGTGATCTGTCACTGTCTGTCTACTCATCTGTCATCTATCTGTCAAATCAGTCGGCATCAAATTTTTATAAATTTATCTTGATAGCAAAGGACACATTTCTAAACAGCCATTTCTTTAGTAACGTCACACGAAGGCAAATGGAAATTGCAGTTTTTTCATAAAAATATTCATGAAGAAAGGTTTTTTAGAACAATAGTTCGAAAATACGGCTTATTAAAGCGGTATCACAGCCGAATTGTGAAGCACCCGCATTTTTCTAACTAATCCAAACAGAACACTTGAATTCAAAATTCACTAAATAGTTATTTAAGAAAACCTTATTGCCTATGTATTGTGCATGTTGCTATCGCAAAGTTTCCATTGGTTTCCGTTAATTATGTAGAATTTCAAAAAATTTTAATTGAAATTTTTTTTTAGTATTAGAAATTCAATTTTACAGACACCAATGGAAACTTTGCGATGTCAGCATACACAATACGTAGGTAATAAGGTTTTGTTGAATTGAGTGAATTTTGAATTTAAGTGTTCTTTTTCGATTAATTTTAGAAAAAGACGTATTTTTCACAATCCGGCTGTGAAACCGCTCTTAAATAACAACAAATCAAGCCAGTGTCGAGTTTTTCGGATACCAGAAACTTATTGTTATTTTATAATAAATAATAATAATCTAATGAGTGAAATACATTGCGTTTTATGTACGCAGTGTGTGACAACTAGTGACAAGCGGATTACTTAAAAGTTTTAATAAAAGTAAAAAGCTTCACTTTTATCCAATCAGATTTGCTTTTCGGCCCAAATCAAATGGAAGGTTGTTTCTAGGGATTTTGGTAAGCTTGTGATAAAACTGTAGTCGATTTGTGTGCCATTTGTTTACGAGTTTTGTAAATTCTGTAGCAATGTGTAATCATATTGAAATTCTCTAGACAGCGTCTGAATGATGAAACGTTTCTTTGTAACAAAGTAAATGCATTTCGCGGACATGCCCTCGGTCGCAAATGGCAAAAGAGAAGGAATTGCTAAGGAAAAGGGGGTAAAAGCCGCCAGGCTAGTCAGGTAAGTGCTTCCTCTTTCTAAAGTCACCGGGTTAAGCAAACTGAAACTGATTACAATGCTGCTGCTATGCGGTTGCAGCAATGTGCAATGCAGTGGCCTAGTTTGGCAAAAAGGATGCTTTATTTGCAGACTGTGAGCCTGAGAAATATATCCTTCTTGATTTTTTATTTACCAATGTTTTTCCGAACATAAAATATTTTATTCCTTTGAACATTCGTTATACTCGAAAAGCATTTTACGTTATTTCGGCTTTTTTCAAGACTGGCGTATGGTTGGCATTCATGATTTTTAACTACATTTTAGTATTATTCCCGAAACAGTACTTTGTTAAGTAAAATATAATTGAATTCAAATAGTTTATTTTGTAAATTAAGTATACATAATACACTTTTTACGAGTCAAATTTAATCTTATAAAAATATATTTAATAAAATAATAAAGGTATATGAATAAAATTAAAGGTGTATTTAATTAATGCAGCGATATATATACGATTCGAATGGTAAGTAAAATCTATATAATTAATTATACAAGGTGAAATCTATATACTTAATATGACCATTATTTTTTTCCGTCAGAGCACGACACCTGCGGGATGTTTTAAACAATAAAAATTATTAGTTGGTAGGCTTTAATTCCAAAAAGAAGAAATTGTACACTTGTAATAGGTTCACATACAAAATATGTTAGCTTTGTACTTCTAACATCTAGGTGCATCTAGGTAACATCTAGGTAGTTTTAAAATATCGGTTTTAGTTTCCAAGTAGGAATAGAACTCCTGAGTTAGTTAGTTAGTCTTGGCAATCAAAATTCTTCTTCGTTTTATAAATGGATGATTAAAGCTCGATGCCAAAAAACTAAAGGTATGTTTATAACCATTTGATCTGTTTGCAAAAGCGGAACATTTCTGCACTCGCTGGGGACAGCGGGACAGACAGTCTAAAATCGGGACTGTCCTGCCCAAAGCGGGACATATGGTCACGTTATATATGCTATATATAAATACATGCCTACCTCCGCCCGTTCGATTAGTCTTGCTAAGAAGAAGGGCAAGAAAGGGCATGTCTTTTTTTAGCATAGTTCGTTTTTTAAACATATCTGTTATAATTAATATTATGTGTAAATGAAAGTACTAGTACTAAAGACTACAGCCATGTAATATGTACAAACTTTTTATCTCGTTTTGCTAGAAACCAATATCAAAAAGTTAACATCTTAAGTAGACGAAATGTAGATAGAGTCTGTGGATGCTCTGTGCCCGAAGCCATGCACTAATGATGCCACCCCTGAAAGGAGTATAGACCTTCTTCATTATCTCTGAACAGAGCATCTCGCTCGTTATCCCGTCTTCCTGTTTTTTAGAGACAGTGGATTGCAATCCTCATCTAGCAGACAAACAGTAATAATGGTGAATATGGGGGGTATATCTTTCTTTGTAGCGAATTGTGACGGGGTCGCCCCCCTCCCCTAGAAAAAGCTTGCTTATTTTTGATTATAAAATGAAATAATAGAATGGGTTTGAAAGCTGAAAGATCAATCCGTTTAAAACCTCAACGTATTGTAAAGGCGGGCGGATTTCCTCCCGGAGCACTCTTGAGCAGTGAAGCGTGCCTTTTCGCTTATCGCAAGTAACACAACTTTGTCTTGCCTATGCCTAGACTTGTAATTTATACTACGGCGCAAATATTAGTACAGTGCGACGAGGCTCTTTTGGCGAGTGGATTCAAGTTTCATTTGCCCAAGTTTGGCACAATATACAGGATGGAAAAAATGAAAGGGCCCTGGAGGGGAACTACCTTAAATCCTTTAGTTAGCTCATTTTACTGAAAGGAAACATTCCTTTATTTTTTAAAAGAAACAAAACTGCATTCAAAGATCTTCTAAAATTTGCTTGTCTCACCCGGGAACTGAGCCAACTAAAAATTAAAAAAATAAACCCTCACTATTTTATCATACGAATCGGTAGCATTATTGTTCAGGATAAAATTTGTCTAGTAAACTAAAGTCTTACACTCATCTGTTGTACGAGATACCCATGAAATTGAATATTTATTACAAGTTCTTTATTAACAAAACCTAGTACTGTTCACTTGTAAAGTAATAATTATACGCCATTATTACACAATGACAGCACGAAATGAAAGCAAAACAAAACAAAATTTGAATTTCGAACGAATACTTTTATCGATTTTAAAAATGTTGAGAGTTATGGTGTGTAATTTTATTGTTATTTTGATTTTCTTATTTTGTTAAATAAATATTTGTGATTGATTGATTGATGGTTCGAACTTCAAATTTGTTGCTCCGCGTTGCAAAAAAATACGTTCCTTTTTTAAACTTTTCGTCAGTACGCCTAGTGCAAGAAGTAAATTGTGCTCTGCATACATTTATTATTACCATTTAACGATTTTCTTATTGAAGTATTCAACAAGGTACTTAAGATAAATAGCATTAGCAAGCTTCTACTTCATACGATGTCTTTGGATGTAAGAGAGATAAGAAAATTATAACGTGTCATTTACTTGTTACAAGTGAACAGTACTAGGTATTGTTAACAAAGAACTTGTAATAAATATTTAATTTCATGAGGTTCTCGTACAACAGATGAGTTTAAGACCAAATGTTTATTAGACAAATTTTAATCTGAACAATAATCCTACCGATTCGTATGATAAAATAGCGAGGGTTTTTTTTTTTATTTTTAGTTTGTTCGATTCCCGGGTGAGACAAGCGAATTTCAGAATATCTTTGAATGCAGTTTTGTTTCTTTTAAAAAATAAAGGAATGTTTCCTTTCAGTAAAATGAGCTAACTAAAGGATTTAAGGTAGTTCCCCTCCAGGGCCCTTGAATTTTTTCCACCCTGTATATCCTACAATACAAATTTGTTTGGAAGGTAGATTATGTTTCTTATGTCACAAAGGCATCCACTAATAAAGGATTTTGTGAAATTCAAATTCAGAGTGTTGAAGTTAACATCCACGCGCCCAAAAAGCCTTGACGAACTGTACATATATAATCTCTTAATTCTAAATTGTATTTATCTGTGTTTTTTGTGTGTAATAAACTGTTTATTATTATTATTACATATGTAGAAATCAACTACATAGACGTATGAAATGAACTTTTTGTATAATTTGCCATGGGCAAAGACAAAGTTTTTCTTATTAATACTGGACAAAAACTAAAATCGTTGCATAAAGTCAGTTTCACCCGTCATTGAACATGTTTAAAAGTAGATTACGAAAATAGCTTCTAGAAAATACCTTCTATTAGCTCAAAGAATTTTTGGATTGCTAGTACTCGTAATATTTTGTATTTGCTTGTGAATTTGCATGCATCCTCTCTTGTCTGACTGTGTGTTGTTTACAAATTGATGATTATAATGTAAAAATTAATTTTGTAACTGAATAATTAAGTATGTGACATGTTACTTTTATTGATGTTTTTCTTTAAATATTTGCATGCTAACTTCTTATTAGCTGAATAAGGCGATTTTTCTGCATAACTTTTTCCATCTTATATATTCTGTATAACTTATATATTCTAAGCAAATAAATGATTTATGATTTATGAGATTAAGAGGCATAAAAATACACACCTTCTACTTAGGTAGACGTAACGAGTTACAAGTTTTGTTTTCGCAGCCATAACACCACTGTTGATATCGCAAACATTTACAATAAGTCAATTATAATATGTAGGATACTCGTAGGCTAAATCGTTGTCAATCAGCTTTGCATTTGTCTACTATGCCAAAACAAACTATAAATCTATTCGCGCTATTTTGAATCCTATAATGTAAGAAATAGAAGCTACCAGTATGGTTTTGTGTACGTGAAAACAATTGTGATTCACATTAAGTGAGTCAAAGACCCTCCTGCTTAACACAATCGATCGATTGCTCTTTCCGAGTATTTATAGTTTGTAGCCAACGAAGGAGATACAGTCCATGTAGTAAAAAGTAAGAAACACCAAAAGCTTCTTTGAAGGGTATGAAATATATTATATATTATGGTAAGGAAGGAGATTCCCATACAACCATTTTGGTTGCAACGTCGTAACTGCTACATTTCTGTGTTACAACCCAAGTAACAAATTTCGCCGCTCTGACCGCTTAGTTTCGTCGTTACGTCAACAAGTGGGGAAGTTCCGAAACATACATTTGGTTGTGGTATATACACCATGTTGTAAAGTTGTAGAAGCTTGGTTACCAGGTTGTTACGAAATTTTGGTGAATATGTTGTAAAGTTGTAGAAACTTTTTACCAGATTGTTACAAAATTATGCTCGCATGATTGAATGACAACGAGAAACGAAAAATCGAATTGTGTGCCAATGTTTTATTTACTAACTGTCATGTCAACTTTACCGCAGCCATTTGTTATTTTCATTGTTATATACCTATGCCTGTTTTTAAGTTATTTATGCGTTTGACAAAGTGCGCAATCTAGTTCATCGCCTAATTTGGAAAGAAAATCCCAAAAAACAGGAGCGCCCGTGAAATAATGAGAGGTAAGCCAAATCTTTAGTTATTTTTCATTATTTTGCATAAATAAAAACATGCAATAAATATGTATGTTGCTAGCAAATCGTTCAGTATGATGTGTTTGGATCTAATTTCATTATATTATAAAGTATATAGCTGTAAATTTGGTTTATTTTGATTTCATAAGGGAGTTGCATGCCTTAGTAACATAGTGCACACCAAAGTGTATTTCAGTAACAAATTCTACTATGGCTGCCGTGCTAATCCGATGTCAGTGGCTCCAAACATTTTACTTGCCCCAATATTTACATCTGTGGTTAAATGTATTACTGTCTGTTGATAGTAAGTTGATTACACTACTTAATTGATTACATCAAGAAGACCATTAACTTTTATCTTCTTTGTTGTTTGTATTTTTGAAAAAAAAGCTCTTGTTTCATTATAATATATTCATTAATAGGCCCTTTAAGAATTGCAATATACGTACGTTGATTACAATTTATCGTTTATAAGTTGGAAGTGCTCCGGCTGCCGGATCCAGCACTTGGGGCGGGTGCCGGAGCCGGCATTTGGGACAGCTGCCGGAGGTCACGCAATAGGGTGCTTTTATAATTTTGCACGGTAACGGCACGTTTTTTTTTACACAGTAATTTTATATTCGAATATTTGAACCATTTCATTATTAGAATATTCAAATGCAAGCCCTAGCTATCAGGGTGCTCCACGTGCAAGTGAGGTTAGCATTTGGGGCTTTTGATTTTTGGGGCTCAAGTAATTAAAATATTTTCTTGATATTTTTTCAGATTCACATCAGCCACGAAGTTCAGCCAAAGCCACACACAGGAGAAGTTCCCCAGAATTAGAGGCCACAAAACCTTTCGTAATTTTTTTCAAGTGTTTGAGATATGATTCACAAAATTGATTGTTTCGCAAACAAAACGTGCTTACTTAAAAAACTTGATGAATGAAGGAAATATTAGTATAATTATTTCAAAAGTGTTTTTAGAAACGTAAAAGAAAATTAGTTTCCCATAATTAGGGGTCACAAACGGGATTGATTTTACGGTGATTTAACAGTCACAAGTTTTCGGTAAATTGTATTTTGTTTCAAAATAAAACTGTATTTGAAAGAATAAGTCTTTTATTTTCCACTTTCTTAAATCAGTCTAAATAGGTAATAATATATTTTGATGCTAGTGCGAGATGGTCGATATTTCAAGTCGAGGCAAAAAATAGGACAAAAGATATCTACACTCGCACGTGTATCAAACGACGTTTTTTAATACATCTGCGAAAATGACATAATAATAATAAATTCTACGATATATTTAATTTATACTCTACATCAATTATAAGACGGTTTAGACGTGGACGTTGTTTCAGTTTGTTCTTTCAGTCATAACCCGTTTTAAATTAATCCGGTTACTTTCAGAAATACCAACAAAACGATATGCAAAACCAGTCCACAGAGTGCTTACTTAAACGATGCTAATGTTATCCTCTAGATGGTGCTAGTAATTGAAAAATAAAACACTGCGCATGTGATACAGGCACAAAATCTAGCATATTTTGAGCAGGTGCACTAAAAATGAACTTTTAACAAAAAAATAGTAACAAATTTGTATTTTTTGTATTTTTGAGACTTCAATAGTAACAGCAGTCATTCACTAAAAAGTTAATAATAATTCTATAAAGACCGATGGTACCGAAGCAACACCTTTGCCGACTTTTTTCTTCCTGAAACGTTATTTTATCTAGAAGTCGGCGTTCTTATATTGGTTTTTATGTTGCTATATCGTAGGAAATACGCCGACTTCTAGATAACATAATGTTTCAGGAAGAAAGAAGTCGGCAAAAGTGTTGCTTTGGTACCATCGGTCTTTATAGAATTATTATTAACTTTTTAGTGAATGAATGCTGTTACTATTAAAGTCGGTTACGAATTTTTTGTTAAAAGTTTATTTTATTTCACATTTTTAGTGTTGCTGGGTTAAATTGTGAGGTATGGGTAGTTCTTGCAAACGTGGTGTTAATATGAAATGAAGTTCAAGTGAGTACAACTAGCCATGTTTGAGTAGCTTCCTGCTATCAGCACCCTAACACAACATGATTACCACAATCTCGAGTTATGTGCTGTCATCCGTTGAAGAGTTCTACGGTGATGAAGCCAAGATCGAAGGTCAGGTGGGTACACTGGAAATTTTCAGCAATGCCCTGCAATGAGCACCCTAACACAAACTGGTTGCCGCAATCCAAAGTTATGTGCTATCATCCGTTGAGGAGTTCTATGGTGATGAAGCCAGGATCGTAGGTCAGGTGGGTATTCTGATAATCTCCAAGTAATACCCTTGTATCAGCACCCTAACGCAGTGATTGGCGCAATCTCGAGTTATGTGCTCTGATCCGTTGAAGAGTTCTATGGTGAATATGGTGATGAAGCCAGGATCGAAGGTCAAGTGGAAGAATGTCGATTTTCAAGTAAAAGCTTGTAATCAGCACCCAGGCACAAAGCAATTACCTCAATTTTGAGAGGTATGCTGTCATTTTCTGAGGAGTTTTACTGCTTATCTCTGAAGACCTTCATCAGATCATGACTAAACCCAAAATGGGACCTACCTGAAAGTACATTCTTTCAAAAAAAAAAAGAATTATTCAAATCGGTTCAGAAATGACGGAGTTATAGAGTAACAAAGCCAAAAAAGAAATACAGTCGAATTGAGAACCTCCTGCTTTTTTTGATGTCGGTTAAAAATACTCCTACTTACACAAATTAAAAGGGATTTTTAATTTTAACCAACTTTGATTTACTTTTGATACATAAAGTGACAATCATGTGGTAGGAAGGAAAAATTCATTTTGAAACTACTGTTGTGTTTATAATATAGGTAAATCGGTAATAAATCGTTGAATGCTCACAAAATTTCCTCATGGTAAATCCAAACGTAATTCAATCAAAGATTTCAAATGAGTTCAGAACAAAAGGTTGGCAAGAACTTACTTTTTTGTAAAAGAAATCGAATATTCTTTGATCACCTAACGGTTACGACTCAGTTTCGATAACAAAACCTAGTTTCCACATTTTTAAAGAACTATTTAAACACAGCTTAGTAGTATAAACAGGAATAATGTAGTTATACTGTGAACACTTTCGGATAGTTTTGTTCTTGTTATTACGATGTAGTAGCAATGTAGAAGCATAGTGTGAACTAGTTTACACATTTTTAAGGAACTATTAAACACCGTTTAGTAATATTAACAGTAACCATGTTGTTATACTGTGAACACTTTCGGATAGTTTTGTTCTTGTTATTACGATGTAGTAGCAATGTAGAAGCATAGTGTGAACTAGTTTACACATTTTTAAGGAACTATTAAACACCGTTTAGTAATATTAACAGTAACCATGTTGTTATACTGTGAACACTTTCGGATAGTTTTGTTCTTGTTATTACGATGTAGTAGCAATGTAGAAGCATAGTGTGAACTAGTTTACACATTTTTAAGGAACTATTAAACACCGTTTAGTAATATTAACAGTAACCATGTTGTTATACTGTGAACACTTTCGGATAGTTTTGTTCTTGTTATTACGATGTAGTAGCAATGTAGAAGCATAATGTGAACTAGTTTACACATTTTTAAAGAACTATTAAACACCGATCAGTAACAGTAACAGTCAACATGTAGTTATACTGTAAACACTTTCGGATAGTTTTGTTCTTGTTAATAGAATGTAGAAACAATGTGATAATATTTACGGAACATCGCATCCAAAATTTGTCTCACACAATTTTAGATGCATAGTTAAGACTATACTTCTACATTTTGCGGCTAAAACTTCACACATCCGCAAAGAGTATTAACTATTGCGACTCTACGACCATATTCCAAGTGCAGATTTCTATGTTACCGAAATTTCAGCCGCCGCGGCCGAGTTTGGTTGTATGGGTTATCTACGTAAGACACGGGTGTTAATCGTGTAGAATACGTAACATGCCTTTCAAGATACCTACGACCAAGGGACACTTTTCAATATTCTTTCACATAGTTACATATTTAAATTTACTAGAAATATCTTGAAAAAAGACTATTACTTACTATCGAACTATATTAAAAAATATTTTGTGTTCATGTATCTGCTTATATGTATATGCATCATGAGACTAACCAACACCATATTTTGTAATTTTGTATTCTGTACCTTCGTTACTTTTTACTAGTTGAAAAGGCACTTTAGTTAAAAAGATATGTTGGAAATAAACACACTTTCGTTTTGGTCGGTTAGTTTTTATTGAAGTGGGGGACGGAAGGTAAATGTGATAAATGTTTGGCTACGAATGTCTACGAATCTTCTGAACGGCTACGCGGTGCTACGATTTTCGTAGACCTTGATATATTTTATATCTCTAACAAAGGACAATAGACCGATAGCCGGACGTTTTAATTTCGACGTAACTTATGGTATTATTAAAATCCTTAGTTTTCGGACAGTGGATAGGTTATGCATATTTGAAGCTTTGTTAAAAAAGTTAGAAATCTTAGAACGTTGCTTTAGGTATTAATTAGGTATTTGCAATTATTGAATCTAAAGTGTCATTACAATATTAGAATTAAAAGTTTGGATTGTATCTGACATAAGACATGCGTATCTTGTTATTATTCATTTATTAGATAAATAGCATACATGGAACATAGGTAAACTGAAAATTGTGGAATAGTCTTTCAATATAGTATTAGAGGGACCTGAGTATGTTTACATCAAATGGTATTATTTATCTTGACCTAAAATAGAAATATTAGAAATTTATTTAGTATGCTTTTCGGTTTAATTAAGTTTCTTTTCATATTATGAGAAATACAAAATTAGAATTCAAAAGTTGGCAGCTACCTTATCATAATAACATACCCGATCATCATTCAAAACATTAGAAAAAATCGCACATGGAATTTTAAGAAAACATGATTTCGATTATCATGGCATACAAAAAACGCGCGGGGTGAAGCGCGGGGGCGGGGACGCTAGGCCGTGTGACGGTGTCGTGAGCTGGTCGGCTCGCTTTGTACCACTTTGTAGCCGCGGTGAGCGGAGAGCGCGAGATCAGCAAATAAAATGTTAAAGTTCATTTTTACTATGATAAAGTATGCAAAAAACAAGTAAGGTCTTTGCCCGATTTTTTTTAGGGATTGTCAAGTGTCCTTTTAACATTCATTTGCGATAGGTAATTTGTCCTTTGGTAAAAATTCAAAGCTCTAAAATGCTTAGTTTCTGAGACAATCAATACCTTAAGGTGGTAAAACCAACACAATTTCATACGATTTTATAATTGAATACATACCTTAATTACAACAAAACAGACTTCTCAAATAAGGCTTAAAAAATCAACGAAAAATCTAGTTTCCGCATATGCAATAATATTAATTAAAAAATTGTTTAATTATTACGCAATTAAAATATCAAAAGTATTCAAAACTCACAAGATTTTTGAGTGTATTGGTGAGATCTACAACCACATAGAAGTTCATGATAGGTGTACAAATACGTTTCATTCATAAAACTTTGTTCCGATTGTAGCACAAAACAATAACTTCCAATATTCTTAAATTTGATATGGATGTAAAAAGCAATTGCTAATGTTTCAATTAAAATTATTTCGAAGTAACTTCATTAAAAAAAAACACTTTTCTCATAACTATTGGAAAAATCAGCGATCATATTTCTTAGAATATATTTTTTTGTTTGTCACCGAACTTCAGTGTAAAGATTCGGAACGGTAGCGGCCGCCATGACAGTGTCAACATCAGACTTACATCGCCGCAGCCGATGAACTTTGCATTGGGTGCAGAGTTATAAACGATCATTTCAAAAGTCGGACTTGTGAATGTACAGTGGAGACCACATCAAGCTATACACTTGCAGTACGAAATTAGCCCCTACAGAGAAGAATATAAGATAGGTACAAAGTCCAATGTGTCTTACTTGATGCGGTCTCCACTGTACATCCACTAGGGATGTACCATAATTTTTTTTTTCTCTTTGGAACTGAAGGTAGTACATACACCCTTTAGGGTTGTACCATAGGGGGTCAAAAATATATATATTTTTTTTAAATGTCAAAACTTTAACGGCCTGTATCTTCTAAACGGCTGGGGTTAGACCCATGTTGATACTTTTTGTTTGATCGTGATATAACTGATGTTAGGGTTATGCTTTTGATATAGTGATGTACCACTAGGGATGCACAATAAAATGTTGTTTTGGCCTTATCTTTGGAACGGAATGTAGTACCTACACCCTTTAGGGTTGTACCATAGGGGGTCAAAAATATATATTTTTTTAAATGTCAAAACTTTAACGGCCTGTATCTTCTAAACGGCTGGGGTTAAACCCATGTTGATGGGTGTCTAAGAAAAGGTCTCGCCGAGATCTACTCCTCCCAAGTGTCAAAACTTTGACGGTCTGTATCTCCTAAACGGTACAAGTTAGACCCATGTTGATGGGTGTCTAAGAAAAGGTCTTGCCGAGATCTACCCCTCCCAAGTGTCAAAACTTTGACGGCCTGTATCTCCTAAACGGTAAGAGTAAGACCCATGTTGATGGGCGTCTAAGAAAAGGTCTCGGTGAGATCTATCCGCCCAAGTGTCAAAACTTCAAAGGCTTGTATCTCCTAAACGGCTGAAGCTAGACCCATGTTGATGGTACTCTAACAAAAGGGCTTCACGAGATCTACTTAATGGTAAAATAAAAAATAAAAAAAGTCGTAATAAAAATAAAAATAAAATTTCGCAAATTTTGATCGGCTATATCACCCAAAAGACTGGTGCTAAAGAAACCGAGTTTCGACTGTTGTAAATTGCTTGACAGGGGCTACGTGCCACAATCAAAAAAATTTACATTTGACAGGTTTTTCCGAATTCTCGTTTAGACCTTTCAAAAAACTGTTAAAACCTGTCAAATGTAAATTTTTTTGATTGTGGCACGTAGCCCCTGCCAAGCCATTTACAACAGTTGAAACCCGTTTTCTCTAGCACCAGCCTTTTGGGAGATATTGGCCGATCAAAATTTGCAAAATTTTATTTTTTATTTTTTTTTACGACTTTTTAAATTTTTTATTTTACCATTAGGTAGATCTTGTGAAGCCCTTTTATTAGAGTACCATCAATATGGGTCTAGCTTCAGCCATTTAGGAGATACGAGCCTTTGAAGTTTTGACACTTGGGAGGGGTAGATCTCGGTGAGACCTTTTCTTAGACACCCATCAACATGGGTCTAACTCTTACCGTTTAGAAGATACAGGCCGTCAAAGTTTTGACACTTGGGAGGGGTAGATCTCGGCGAGACCTTTTCTTAGACACCTATCAACGTGGGTTTAACCCCAGCCGTTTAGAAGATACAGGCCGTTAAAGTTTTGGCATTAAAAATATATATTTTTTGACCGCCTATGGTACAATCCTAAAGGGTGTCGGTACTACCTTCCGTTCCAAAGATAAGGCCAAAACAATTTTTTTATGTTGCATCCCTAGTGGTACATCATTATGTCAAAAGCATAACCCTAACATCAGGATCATCACTATGAAACAAAAAGTATCATTATTTAAAATCAAAAGGAACCCTAATTTCATCATTTGATCCATGATGGCAATGAAAACCTTTTCACGACGCAACGCGACGTGTAGATAGGTACCATTATCTATAAAAACGGCAAAAAAAACATGTTCGGTCACAAAATAACCACTTATAGAATTTTTACTCCGAATAACTAGCGAAAACAGGCGCACGCACGCATAAACGCGTACGTACGACGATCTCGAAGATACTCGGGTCAATGCCAATACGAAATTCTGCCGAGATCATCATACGTACGCGTCTATGCATGTGTGCGTCTGTTTTCGCAACGTCGTCGCCGAGAAACTTAGCAAGATGTCTTTTTTAACATAAAATTTGCGGTCAAATATCAGGATTTATTTTCGGTTGTTTTTTTATTTATTTTCCGTAAGTCAGCATTTACTATAATAGAATGTATGTAAGAAATCCCGAATAATCCTGCACAGTGGTCCCAATTTGAAATTTTATATAATGAATATTTATATTTCAAGTGACAAATACTGATTGGCAAATTTCTGTAAGTGATAGTTTTCGAGATAAAAAATAATCTTTTTTTTTTTTGTATGGAGAAAAACAATTTTTTTTTTCTCAAAATGTTGTAAAGTGTCGCGGGTGTGGCTTTAATATTATGAATAACCAAGTGATCCTCTACTTAAGGCGATTACCGTCGCCAAATTAGCAGCTCGATGTTTGTCTGTATGAATATCGACGGAAACGACATTGAAATAACGTTCAAATCAGTGCACAATGCGTGGTGGCTGTTACGACGCTCGCTGCGTCCTTGAAAGGGCAAAATAGGAGAAAATAATACTTTTCACATGGGCGTCATTGTTCGATTGAATAATTCTATGTTATATTTATAGCTAACAAGTTTATCTATTTATCAAAGCATAAATGAATTAAATCACCTAAGCCACTTAGGAGCAGTAGGAAATTCAAACCGAAAGACACCATTCAGTTGAAACAATTTTTCATATAGAAGTTTTGGTGGTACGAAAAAGAAAATTGTTGCATATGTTGTCCTTGAGTTGATAATCCATAATACATTTTTTCAATATTTTTGGTTTGGCCATAAAAGAGGAGTAGGCTTTAGAAAGTACCCATTTGGCGGTATTAAGGGCCTTAATAGTAGTTTATGCAACAAGGGCGAAAAGGAATAAATTACAAGTGTTTTAAACGTAACCGAGTAATTTAATGCTCTAACAACCGTGTACCATACTACGTTTTTCAATGCATAGTGTGAGGAAATAAAACAAATATAATCAAAGAAAACAATTTAATTATTAAAGTTAAAAGTTAAATTGTTACAATTTTGCAAGTTAATGATTGGCTCAAAAGGAATGTATACAGAGCCGTTAAACAATGGAAAAAAAAGTATAACATTTATGGTACACAGGAAAGGTTGCAGAGTTGCAGATTAGCCAACTTCTAGTAAATAAATAAAAAAAAAAAATAATAAAGCTCTAGGGGCAAAATAATCGGCTTTTTTGTTCAGTTTTGAAAAAATATTTATAACGTTTGCGGCCGCATGAGAAATTTGTGGTCAAATATCAGGATTTATTTTTGGTCGTTTTTGGAACATGACACATATAATTTTAATGTATTTTCCGTGAGTCAACATTTACTTTAATAGAATGTATGTGAGACACTTTCTTCCTGAAACAATATGTTATCTAGAAGTCGGCGTATTTCCTACGATATAACAACATAAAAACCAATATAAGAGCGCCGACTTCTAGATAACATAATGTTTCAGGAAGAAAGAAGTCGGCAAAAGTGTTGATTCGGTACCATCGGTCATTATAGAATTATTATTAACTTTTTAGTGAATGACTGCTGTAACTATTGAAGTCGGTTATTATTTTTTTGTTAAAAGTTTTGTAACAATACAATGTCGGCCGACATTATATTTTTATAATAAATTTTTACTAACGGTTTTCTTAGTGGGTACCTTATTTCTTTCTTTTAAGGTGAAATTTTCAAAGGCATTTTAGAGGCATTATTTTTATTAGGTACCAAAGTTCGGCCGCCTTAAAACAGGAGGGTGTAAATCTGATCATGTACTTTCATTCCTTACCTATTGAATATCCTATTAAATATTTCTTTTGCAGCAGAAAACATTTTTTGGCGGCAAAAGAAATATTTAGATGACGAATGATTCCCTCCCACAAATAACGCACTTTTCATTCATCTTGACGGATCGCCATCTACTCACACGCCACCTCGCCGCTTTGTGAATAGCGTGCGAGCAAACTCCATCCGTCGCTGATTGGCACGTGGCGTGGAGTCCGCCCCGGCCCCGCGCTGCACCCCGCACCTTTGTTTGTATGCCATGATCATAGAAATTATGTTTTCTTAAAATTACGGGTACGAATTTTTCTAATCTTTTGAATGTTGATCGGGTATGTTATTATGATAAGGTAGCTGCCAACTTTTGAATTCTAATTTTGTATTTCTCATAATATGAAAAGAAACTTAATTAAACCGAAAAGCATACTAAATAAATTTCTAATATTTCTATTTTAAGTCAAGATAAATAATACCATTTGATGTAAACATACTCAGGTCCCTCTAATACTATATTGAAAGAGTATTTCACAATTTTCAGTTTTCCTAATTTCCATGTATGCAATCTTTCTAATAAATGAATAACAACAAAATACGCTTATTTTATGTCAGATAAAATCTAAACTTTTAATTCTAAGTTTGTAATGGCCCTTTTAAATTAAATAATTGCAAATACCTAAATAATACCTACAGCAACATCCTAAATTTTCTAAGTTTTTAATATAATCTTTAAATATATATACTTAATTAATCCTGCAAAGATAAACAATTTTAATAATATCATAAGTACGAATCGTACTGCTACGCGCCTACAAGAGAATCTAACACGTTTTGGCTGTTGAAATGTTGCGACACTCTTTACAAATACTAATGAGCTGAAGATTAAACGTCTGCCGCTTAGTGCAAAGTGCACAACTTAACGTTGTATTTCTTGTTTAGAATTTAAAAATTGAAAAAGATTTTGGTATGTAGCAGTTGACGCCAATAGTTCATTATTTTATTTAATGCACAATTAGTCATGATCTTGTTCAAACAAATTTGAAACAGCATTTTAAGTTGTTTTAAGTCAAATGCCACAGACCAAAATACTTTTCAAATTTAAATTTCTAAACAAGAAAAACAATGTTAAGTTACGCACTTTGCGCTAAGCGACGACGATCTTAATTCAAAAATTTGTGTAAAAATTACACTGAACCATCTACATAATAGTAGTTTATGCTACAAGGGCGCAAAGGAATAAATTACGAGGACGATTTAAAACACGAGCGTAGCCGAGTAATTTATTGCTTTTACGCCCGTGTATCATATTACATTTTTCAATGCATAGTGTGAGGAAATGAAAACAAATATAATCTTGTGAACTTTAAATTATAATTGGCTCAAAAGGACTGTATCCATAGCCGTTAAACGGTGTAAAAAAAGTATAACGTCTATGGTACACAGGAAAGGCTGCAGGTTAGCCAACCATTGTAAATAAATTAAAAAAATAATAATATTAAAGCCCTAGGGCAAAATAATCGACTTTCTGTTCGGTTTTGATGCATAAAAAGTGGGCCTTTACGAGCACATGCATTGAAAAGTTATTTATCGATTAAGCATCGTAAATTCCGCAGACTAATATAAATAATGTAATTCCAAAATATTTGATTAAAAATTCCATTGAAAATTCAGGCTCGCGGTTCTAGGGAGGCTTTAGGGTTTCCTCCCTAACCTTCCCTTCCTCATAACCCTACAGATGGTAGGGAATAATACCTTCACGCTCGCAGGGATCAATTGCTTCGGGTCTTTTCGACCCTGGGCTTATTGTGCCCATCCAATATTAAACGAATCGTGTAGTTTTTGTACAGGAAGTGTTGGAAATAAACAAACATCTTGGTATTTTAGTTGTGTATTCGTACAGTTGGCTTCTAAAGTCTTTGCCGATACTCCTTATTTATCCTACTGCACTACTGCATTTGTGCTAATTTCATTAAAATACTTCAGTGAATAACCGAAAGTATCTTACTTGAATTTTATGCAAGGCGTGTAGATGGATATATTTTATTACTGACAGGCTACATAAAATTCCAAGTGCTATTTAATTGTATTTTTAGAAGCAATAAAGTGTAACGAAGTAGACTATGCGATTATCCTTAGAATGGCAGCCATATGTGACAATGTACCCGTTTGTACCTATAGGTATACAGAATGCTAAGCACCAGATGTTTGCAAGGTCAATGCCTTGCAGACGTGATACCACAGATTATTATAATAGGTTATACTAACTTTTTAAAATATGACACTCCTGTTATCATCATCATGTAGTAAAATAAAAAAAAAATTAAATGATAATCAACGTTTACAACCTTTACGTTTGTTTGAATTGGAATGAAAAGTTTAATCATACTTATTAATTTTCATGTTTACTTTAAAAATATTATTAAGATACGTGCTTCTTACCATAAGTATTGTCCGGATCATTTAAGTACAGCTTCAAAAATCCGTATTTCGAACTTATTGTTGTAATATTATCATAAAAGCACCACATAAGCCTAGTAACACCTAATGCGAAAAGCAAAGACACATAGCAAGGCAACACTGTCCATTTAAAAGTTTGTATCGAGAGTTTACAAGAAAAACTATCTTCAGAGTTGACATGTGTTCACGTACTGCTACTGCAGAGTACAGACAGACGGAAGGCACAATATGGTCCATACTACACTGAGAAAAACGAACGAATGAATGAGCACGAATTCAAGTGTTCTCGCGAGTCTTTGTTGGCGCGGTCCTCGCTCGTCCCCGCCGCCAGCTGTGATCCGCGGGCCCGGCTCTGGCGGCGCGATCGATGCCGGCAATAGATTTACATTTTCCGAGGAGGAAATCGGGAAAGTTTGTCACGTGCGTGTTTGTTGGCGGGCGGAGTACCGGCGCGCCCGCACGCCGTAAGAGCGCGGCGCCGAATGCCGCCCGCCCTTCCGCCGCCGTCGGTGCCTCCTCATTGTACGCTGTTCGTGCCGTACTCCGCTACTA
Organism: Ypsolopha sequella; assembly: GCA_934047225.1. Lineage (NCBI taxonomy): Eukaryota > Metazoa > Arthropoda > Insecta > Lepidoptera > Ypsolophidae > Ypsolopha > Ypsolopha sequella. The sequence continues at coordinate 12,546,562 of OW203987.1, forward strand.
GTACCGATCGAGCTTTACTTTACCCTATTTACATAATCACTGAAGCTCTCATTATGATGGTCAACCTACTGGATAACAAGCAAAGAGATACTGTTAAAATTCCGGAACTTTCATCACTTAACGATAAAAATCTTTTTCGACGAGCAGATCTCACTCAAAAAAAGCTGATATTTTTATCTAAAAGGATCGGTTTAATCGATTTGATGACATTTGGCTATCGAAGCCAAAACGTGGAAAACATGATAGCAATGGCCCCGAGAATCTCAGAGAGAAAAACGTAAGATATGAGTAGTTGAAACGGGTGAAGTAGGATTTTATGTTGGAGCTATTAGAGTTGCGATTGGTGCGATCTTGTTAGGGGTGGTTAGGATCGAGCCGGCGGGGTCTGTGGGGTGAAGCGGGAGGCAGGGACGGCGTGAGACGTGGGAGTATCGATTTTGGTCACCCCGCCCTCACCCCCAGCTATGCGACAGTGTGAGTGCGCCATGCGAGCCCCGACATCGAGACCGTCGGTTGCACGACATACAACGACCGAATGCAAACAAATGCTTTGTTCACACCGGTCCACGTGTGCCAAATGACGCTTCCAAAACCCCTGTCCGTTTCGGCTTTTTGTACCGAGTCTCGTGATATGGACAGACACTTTGGAGACTGCGAACTTACGGAAATAACACCTCTACACCGAGGTTTTCTGTCCCTCCCCTTCATAGAGGGTGCACTTTATACGTTGGGTCGATGGTGTCTTTAATTACGCTGATTTCTCGTGCGAAATATACTGAGCACTTTTGATGTGTGCAGTTTAGATACCTATTTGCTAAGACTGAAATTTCATTAGTAGAGAAAAGAGCCAGACGAGTGCAGCAAATATAATATATAAATACGTGCTTAGTTGACTGACTGACATACAGAGAGTTAAAATGTAATATTGTAGAGAGTCTCGGCGGTGGCGGCGGCGGCGGCAGTGAAGGTACCGACTTGGCAGCTCGACCACTTGTGGAGCTACGGCTTTGCCAATGCTAACACTATTGGAAAATGGATTTTCTCACATTTACGTTACATGAAATAGATACAGTGAGAGCTTTTAGATACTCCATTTGCAGTAATGTTGTGAATCTATGTATGTTGGTCTAACAATCTCGAAGACCGTCTGGTTTTGTTCGAATTTCATTGTTTGTGGAAGAGTATAGAAAGATCATATCATATCGTATTGTTCTCGGCTTGCAGAACCCCTATCCTCGTTTCCTCAGTGTCAAACATTGCGAAGAGTCAAAAGGAAGTGTAGAATTTATTTATTTCGTCATGATGGCGTGCCCTTTTCTACTGAATGAAAAGTGCTAGAGCGAGTATGTTAGCACAGCTTAGTTCATGAATTTTCCTTTGTCATAACTCTCTCTACCAGCATTCAAAATTAAATTTGTAAGATGAGAACTTTTGTTCATATAAATTCCGCAAAATATTCAAGTAAAACTTGTCTACAACTTTCTCGGTTGCAATGCTATTACAACTGTACGAGTAAATGGTGCACCCCAAGGATCGTTTTAATTTGAGTTTTATTAAGGGATCGTAAAAAGTACGAGGGTTGCAATTCTGTTTTGTCGAGAGAAATGAACACGATGAGTGACCATATACAATGTACACGCTTCGTTATTGTATACGTATTTTTTGTTTTTAAAGTAAAGGACACTCACCTTTCATCAAGCTGTTGAAGACCCGAAGGCTGATAGTTCATGCGCCGACCGTAGAGCGAAGCACCACCTTCCGACATGTATCCATCCATATCGTTATTCCTTCCACGATCAATCTCATTCAGATTGATGCGTCTCAAGCAGTCGCCATCCGACATATACCCTGAGGCGATATCAAGGTCACAGTAATCGGGGTTAGAGAAACCGGGACCGTAATTCAATCGGTCCCGCAGACCCATGTTTTCGCGACCGAAATTTGCTTTAACTGTGTTTGCATGGTGAGGGTAGCCCGGTATGTTCTTCTGGGTTAGGCCGGAGGTTCGCATCGGTAAAGTTAAGTGGCTATTGTAGCCACGCAGCAGAGGCCTCATTGGCAGCACATTCATCAAAGGATTTTCGTCCTCTCCGAGTGAGTTTTCACGGCAATGCGAAGGTGTACTGGATCGACTACCGTGTTCAGAATTCCTACTTATTTCAGATACAATCCTGTTCTGTTCAGGTCCGGGTAATCTCAATCCTGTCTTCTCTAGTAACCGCTTTTGAGTAGCTTCCTTTTCAGAGATTTCTGCTTCGTTTATGACATTATTTATGTAGGTAGCGTTCATGTCTATTCTTCTGTTCGCCATGACATTGTGTGAGGCTGACTTTGACATTTCGGAACCAGATTCGCTGGACGGTCGGTATATCACACTACTATCACTGGAGTTAGAATGCTGACCAGAGTTCGAATGCGAGCTTTCTGACATCTGAGAACTGGTATGCTGATTGATAGGCATTGGCGAAACAGCCAGCGTCTGCTTCTGACTCACATCCTTATTTAAATTAGATTGTTCTCTATTAAACGGAAGTGCACTTACGTTATTAGTAGAATTTAAACTAGAATTGCTTTGTATAGGACTTAATTGACTATTTGTACTCTTATTTATTATATGTCTATCGTCTTTAGAAATTTTGAAGGTCCCTTTAACGGCGGCAGTCGGTTTTGGAATACCAGTTTGATTCAGGGCGCCAAAAGTTTGTCCCCCTGTTGGTGTTTGAGGAGGATTTGATGAGCCCTTTGTTTCTGCAATATTTTCATTTCTTTGCTCACTTAGTTTCAATTGGCTGCCTGATAACTTCAACATTTTAGAATCCAGTTTCCTGGAGTTTCTGTGATCTTCTATTTGATTCAGTTTTGTATTACTAATGGACTTGGGTGCTGCCAGTTTGGATTCTTTGTCTCTCGCAGGCAATTTTGGACTGTTTTTAGACTTATCATTATTGCTTGTCTTAACGTTAGCCTTACTTAAATTCGTGGAAGAATCTTTGAGTTTAGAATTAACTAGTTTAGACTTAACACTTTTAGCAGACTTGTCTTTTGATAAAGTATCGTTTTGTCTAATGTTTTTGGGGCCAACAAGGTTAGATTTGATATGTGCGTTGTTTGTGTTGGATGATTCGTTTAGACTTAAGCTAGAGTCGGATCGCTCACTCTTTGCTGATGAGAATCCGCTGGAAGAACTAGTACGTTTTGACACTGCTGTATTTTTGTGTTGTTTCTCGTTACTCGTTTTGTCTTTATTGAAGAGTTTCAACTTATCAAGCATGGAGTGCTTAGTGGGTGTTCCATTCTGGTTGGCTGTAGGTTGGGAATGTTGCTGAGACTGTTGCGTGAAGGGACTAGAAGGTATTTTACTGCCTGGAGCAAGAAGTGATGAGTTGGGACGTGATCTGTAACAATAACAATGATATAGAAGTGAATATTTAAGTAGGTCTTTGAAACTCAGGATACACAGCGAGTTCTTTAGAAAAAAGATGCTACGTTTAGTCGTATATGTTGTGCGTTGGGTGGTTAACAATAAAAAAAAACTTACCCTGATGTTGAATTTGGTGCTCTTGGTATAAAACTGACGGCGCCCTGACCAAGAGGACTGGTAGACCGACTAGAGCTTGCTGAGAAACCACTTTTTCCACCTGCAACGAAACAAAATTTTAATACCAATGTAAAATTAATCGAAACATCACACTTTTAAACAGTAATTAAATGGTATCATATCACTTTAATGTAAACACCTAAAAAAGATATCTATGAACTTTAACCAGTAGGCACGATTGTGTTGCGCATGCGACACTATAGCACTGATATAAAATTGATTTGATTCCTTCCCCTAATTTTAAGCGAGGACATTGGTATAAAACACTAGGTCGCACGCACGCAACTTAAATCGATTTTAAAGCTGAATATTTTGACGTCATAGTAAGTATGCGTGCGTAAGTCGCCCTAAAAATTTTGTCTGGTCATGATATGAGTCATACATAATTCATAAACATTATAAGGTACTATATCGTCACCTTAAAGGGAAAATTAAATAACCAACAAAAAAAAGTTCCGAGATAATCGCAAAAATTCCAATTTTTTTATATGTTGTGGGCTTTAGAAAGTTCTCAAGTTGTACATTTTATAATATTAGAGAATAATTTCCTACATCCATGATTTACCGTATATTCATTTTTGCCAAAATACTTTATCAAAATTATGCCCAGTTATTTAGTTTTACATGTTTGTTATTCAATTCTGCCGTTCAAAAAAGTCAAAATTGTGACTTTTTGTATGATTTAAGTAGCCTTATTTATGTTTGCCATTCTATAGTTTGCCATTTTTCATGGTTGTTGAATTTGCCAATGGACCTTTTGTGGTACTTAGAATGACTTTAGAAATACCTTCAAAGCTAATATTTTAATAAGAGCTGTTCATAAATTGAAATCTATCACTAGGGAGCTAATTAACAAGCATAAAGTCTTTTTATAGTTTTATTTAAAGAAGTTTTTACGTTAATTTGACAAGAAAAAATTTTTATTTTAGAATCTGTTTCGCTATCCTGAGGGGCTACTCCGAAGTGACATAATTCGATCGAATATCGTTCGGTTGTATATCCATCTCTATCACACTCTCAATGCGTGCGTCAAAGATGGACGTATGCTCGGACGATAAACGATCGACCGAATCTTTTTGGGAGTACTGGGCCAGTACCCGGTTGGAACATAAGACTAAATAAATAAATAAGAACTGCAGAACCTTCGTGATATAATTGTATTAATTATACCTATAGAAATTGCGAAACATATCAGTCATAATCTCTAAATATAATAATTTGAACCAATTAACAAAAAAAAAATAATCAACCCTTAATTTGTTAACTACAGTACGTGGCGATAAATAATGCACATCTAATCGTAGCGTCATCTCTGTCGCACGAAGCTCTAATGCCAGGACCACAGCTTCAGGCTTCTGGCGGCGCTTCTTGCTGCGCTTCCAGGCGGTTTTTTCGACGGGTTTTGCCCTGCCAAGACACCCGTCGGCGCCTTCCACCGCATCGGATGTATAGCGCGCTCGCTCGCTCAAAGCGCTCGACACTAGGTTCGTCAACAGAGCGCAAGTCACTCGAAGCCGTTCAAAACGCGCGAGTGGCTTCCCATGGCCGGCTCTATACAACTTCATACATTTGTTCTCTCCGCCAGCGCCGTCGCAAGAAAAACCGCTTGGCGCGCCTCTTGAAGCCTGAAGCTATGGCCGAGGGGTAAGTCCGGTGACAGAGACGTCACTCTACGGAGCCGAAGATAGCCGATGTGCATTATTTACCGCCGCATACTGTAAGTTCACTGAAAGTTGCATACACAGTAACATGCACGTATCATGTGGATGGAGAACATCACCAGTGCTACATCGACGTGAACAAGTAGAATTGTGTAAGAAAAGCGGATTCACTTGACAGCTCAAAAAATACATACGAGTTTCATTGTCAAACGGGCTAATTTGTTCCGTTTGAAAATTGAAATCGTACGTTTTAAGTTGTCAAATGGAGACGATCTTCTCATACAATTGAACCCCAAAGTCTTTTGGTTATAGCAATATAAATTTATTAATATAGGAACAACAAAACAAATCAGTCATACATAATCTCTTTTATAAAATAATAATATATGAACCAATAAATAAACAACAATCAACCCGTAGTTTCTTAGGTAAGTTAACTGAAAGTTGCATATAGTTACATGCACCTAATGGATGGAGAACATCACCAGTACCACATCGAAGTGAACAGATCTTTTGGTTATATAAATACAATTTTATTATTATAGGAATAACAAACAAATTAGTTATAAGCTCGGAAAAACCTCATTTATTAGGTTATCTTCCGAAGTTACAACATTAAAATTTGATTAGGCCTTCCGCATCCATTGCTATGCGGCCTTCGCCAATCTCGAGGTTATAGAGTATGACTCTCATATTTGTTGTGAGGTGCAATCTCTCTACCTTTGCCCACATTGGCGAAGCCCTGAGACTAGCGTTGATCTCGTCTGCTGCAGTGCCTCGTTCGATGAGTGGCAGCGTCTGCCGGAAATCACTTGCGAGCAAGACGACAACTCCACTCATCATTCATTCATCAACATTCGGTTGCCCCGGATGTCTTGCAAGCTGCAATCGAGCGCCTCAATCGCACGATTGTGATACATCGTGCATTCGTCCCAGATGATAAATGTGCACTGCTGCACCAGAGCACCGCGACCACTGCTTTTGCTTATATTGCAGGTGGGCGTTTTTCACCCGCAATGTTCAGTGGAAGGTTGAAGACCGAGTGGGCAGTTCTACCTCCACTGAGCAAGGTCACGGCTATCCCAGAGGACGCAACAGCTAGCGCGACATTCCTATCCTTGCGCAACTACACCAGCAGCAAATTTAACAGGAATGTCTTGCCTGGTGCGTCTAAGAAATAAAGACCCCTTCTCTGCTCTTCACCCGGCTCACAATTTTATTGAAAATTTGCCTTTGCTCTTGTAATAGCTGGGGCTCAGTTAGAGCGACTTGAAACCCCAAGGCTGCAGTGTCGTAACTGAGCTCCCTGAGCAAATCAGTAGACTACTCTCCTGTTTTTTGTGGGATAGCCATGCTGAAATTAGGCAGACGTTTACCCACCATTGAGAAAACTTTGTCCTCAATAAATTTTAGCGCTTCGTTAAAATATATATCATCGTTGGCCTGTGCTGTGCCTCGGTACTTGTGTGCGATATCTTCCGATATAGCGGTTTATACTTGTCCCAAAGTTGCAGGTGGTTTAAGAATCCGCAGGTGCTCAAAATGATAGCAAAAAGCTCTCTCAACTTGGCCGCTGATCTACATAATACGGCGTCCGACATCGTAGAGTCCCAGTGGCCGTCATCTTTCAAAAGTCCCATTGCCTCACACGCTTCTCGGAACGTAGTTTTTTCGAAAAATGTTCGAAAGGAGCGGTGAGTACGGGACCACCCAGCTGTTGTCCACTACAACTTGCGCGGTACCTCTCATTTTTATTACGACCGTACGTCCCCCATCCTCGGGCGCCCTGCGCCTCTAAAACGGATAACTATTCTCGTTGGTTTGCGTCTCTTTCAACGCACCCGTGGATATTTTTTGGAGCATGACGTAGGGTTCAGTGCTCCACAAGGACTCATGCTCTTAGTGATCGTGTCATATAGCTGTTTGTTCACGTTGGGGTCGGGCAGCTCTGCTGACTGATATCACTTCATCGCTTTGGTTCGGCCGCAATTTTTCTTTTAACCACAGCAGCTCCAATTAATAATGTAATTTTAGGGTTCCCTGCCCGAAAACTTGACCAACTTAGTATTGCAGCTTTGTTTTATAAAATTTTAATATTTTTGCGAAATTCTAATAAAAAGTTATTAATTACTTAAGCTCAAATATAATCTGCTTACTAAAATTAAATTAAACACACAAAAAAGTTCAATTGATTCTATCAAGATAACCTTTATAAGGGAAAAATAAATAAAGACCATTATTCGTTTTTTTCTTTAAGGTACGGTTAACATCGATTTAAATATTCGTTTACACCATTTCAATAAGAGCCGTTATGTATTATTGCCTTTCGGTTATTATCATCAATTCGAAATATGTTTATTGTCAAAATTCAATAAGGTGAGTTATTTTTTTTATCCTAATGAAAAAACTACAAGTAGAGTCAATCTCTTTAATCCTTTTTGTATAAGTGATTTTAATATAGTTTTCCCAATCAGTTTTCTAGTAGTTTTCTGGGTTAACCAGTTTGGCCATAAACAGCTGTCTCAGGAAATAAAGGGAGTAGGAAAACGTTTCCCAGACCAAAAGATGGAGAAAAAATCGGACGTTTAGAAATTTTCCATTTCAGGTGACTATATATTATAGGGACAAAGAGCAGTATTGACTCCAAATAAATAAATATATAAATTAACAATTATATAAATTAAAATAAATATATCACCACGACATGAATCCTCGAGGGGGTGTCAGAAGTGTTCCGAGTGTGAACTGTGAAATGCAAGTCACAGTCCAAACTCAGACCATACCGACGATATTACGTCTCAACGTGATGGGTGGTGAGCCCTATCGTCGAACTTCGGGCACAAATACACGCTTTTTAGGGCATGCAGGTTTCCTTACGATGTTTTCCTTCATCGTTCAGCAAATGATGTAAGAAGAAATACTATGCATATAAATTTTGAAAAACTCATTGGTGCATTGGATCTCAAGCTTGAAAGGCCAGCGTTCAACCCCTGAGCAACCACCGCTTGTATTTCTTTATTGGCTTTATTTTATGTATTGACTGCAACTTGATCAAAATAACCAAGATATAGGAATACTCGTAGGTAAGATCGCATATAATATTTTATTTTTCTAACGAAATTAACATCAAGATTTTAGAAGTTAATAAGGGGAATATAAGAGTCGTTTAAGTTTAAAACATCCCGAGGTAGAAAAGGTAACAAACTAAAAATACGGGTGGTCTGATTATTAAGGATAAGCTAAACTGAAGTTAGCTTTCTTATCTTATCAGAAGGCTCCCTCACGATACGCTCTGGCCTTGACATCTGATTTCTCGTACGTAGACAAGTATTTTAAAATGTGTTTAATGTAATAAATAACATTTGATCTACTGAAGATTTGAATAATTATTGGCGATTGGCAAAAAAATTAACAATGATTGGAAAACAATACATCAATGTTGAAAAAATGTAGATTTATATCGTGGTGACATTTTTTTTCTTCTTTATATCTTCTCGTTTATTGCATTTGCTTATTACACCAGTTTTATAGTTGGTAATATTTATTTTTGTGCAAAAAGAGAGCAAAATTTCTACCGTAAACGCATAGAGTAAAACACATAGAGTAAAACGCATAGAGTAAAACGCATAGAGTAAAACGCCCGCGTGATGATTGTGTTGATTTGCGTTTTCGACCGGTTTATCAGTGATTTTCCGATTTTTGACGGCTTTTGGGATTCAATTAATATTCCTTACATTTTTTTCATGTGGAATATTTTTTTATGGTAAATTAGTTGAAGAAAAAACCATTGAAATCTTGTAAATTTCGTGTTTTCTTGCTTGTGAGGTGAAAAGTTGTATGTGTCACATGAGAGCAAATTTATTTTGTTTCTTGTGCATTTGAATTCCTCACCACTCGGCACTCGCAACAAAAAAAAAATGCACTAAAAACATCGTCACGCTATGAATCCTTGAAAGGGTGATACAGGTGTTTCCGAGTCACAGTCCACACTCGTGCGCCCACTTTTTACCGACGATTATACCGTCCCAGCGATTACGTGGTGAGCTTTATCCTCGTATTTCAGGTACAAATTGGACCCAAGTACGCAGACTCAGACAGATGGAACCCGCGACCTCCGCTTTAGTAGTCGAGTACTACCACAGAAGCAGTGTGGTGTGAATGGAACTTTTTGCTGGAAAAGCAATGACAATTGTGTCGATTCGGTGTAACACGTTTTAACTTATTTGACAGGACTAAACTTAATTTAAGTGTTCTGTGTTTTTCTTTCTGTATCGAAAAGACAAAGACAGGAAGCTTAAAAATAAATCGTGCTATATTGAATCAACACCAATGTCAATTATGATTAGTAAACAAATGTGAAAATAATAAAATACGATATAAAAAAAAGTTTATGTGAAAATGTCCGATTTTTAGGGCATGCAAGCATGCCTTGGCGCAATTAGAAATGAAAAAATTTGCCGCGTTTTAATTTTTTTTTAGTCTCACTTGACATTCTCATTGCATTTCCAGCAAAAAGTTCCAGGCACGCCACTGCACAAAATGTTTGTTCATTTATATGTCGTGGCTCATAACTATATTATGTCTGATAGGGTTTCAGTACCAAGTAGTGTCCCACAAGGTTCTCTACTAGGACCATTACTTTTTATTTTTATTATTACAGACATTGATTCATGTTTTATAAAATCAAACGTTCTTATTTTTGCAGGCGAGATGAAAATCTTTCGATCAATATGCGCGGGCTCTACAAGACGATCTTATTTATAATTACTGTTTATCTCAATCCATTAAAAATTGCTTGTATCTCCTTTACACGGAAAATTAATCTCATAGTTTTTGACTACACTTTGAGAAGTCATGCTCTGCAACGGGTGTCAAAGGTGCGTGACGTAGGATTGTACAGGATTCTAAACTTATATTTGATCTGCATATTGACAATATAGTTAAAAAAGCAACTAAAGCCTTAGGTTTTATAATCCGCATTTCTAAAGACTTTAAAAACATAAAAGCCTTAAAAATAGTATATTGTACTTATGTACGCAGCAGTCTTAAATCCTTCCATTACAAGAGCGATGTTCAATGGCTGATATTCTCTTTTTAATTCGACTTGTGTTAGGTCAAATTGCCTGCCCTCAACTATTATCTAAATTAAATTTCTATGTCCTCAACAACAGATCACGTCGTTATATTCCGGTTTTCTCTCGTTCATCCGTAGGATCATCCGATCCTAATTACAGGCAAAATTTTTCTTTATGGCGAGTATGCAATGATGTCAATAAATTGCAAGATTTTGATATATTTTCCTTGTCAGTGGTTAGATCAAGAATGATAGTACAATTTTTTTTAATGTGTAAGTTGTTGATAACAATTTGCAAAGTCCTTATAAAAAAAACCTTTTTTGCACATTATGGTGTGTTTGAGTATCTGGTTGTTTAAACTAAGTTCTTATATTTATATAAATGTAATATAATTTCTCTTTCAAAATGAGTTATCGCCAAGATTGTGTTGCTTAAATATTTATTATGTTACTACTAGTGGAAAATTTAATTGGCCTTAATTAAGTTACTCTATTGATACAGTTAGTTACTTTGCGCTGTAAGTTTCCCTTGAAAATAAATAAATAAATAATGTGTAACTTTTAGAATGAAACTAAATAACTCATCTCATCACGTTTTATTTGACGAGGCAGAAAATTGGATGTCTTGGATCCAAAGTTAACATTTCCACTTGATCAATTCTCTTGTTCGTAATTTCACGAATATTTGTGTCCTAATTATTTAATTACCTTTAAGGTAACAAGGGTAAACAAGGCTTCTGTGTCAGTAGATCACGGATTTTATCACGCCTATTCATGAATTTGATTCGTTGGATGACTTCATTTAATATTCTTGTTGTTTTGATAGACCGCTGAATAGGGTGAGACGAAATACTGAATCCCCTTAATCGTTTTTGGGGTTCAGTCAATAAAAATAAACCCTAATAGCGAATTAGCGGATGGTATGTGCGTCTGTCTGTCTGTCCGCTGCAGTTCAACAACGGCTGGGCCGTTGAGTTTAGATTAGGCATGCACATTTATATGTATGTGGAAAAACAATATTTTAAAAATATTTTGGTAATTTATGTTTATCAGGACAGGTGTGTGTTTTCTACTAGACCGTCTCGACACAGAGAACTGAATGCTGAAGCAATCTTTGTACCCTTTAACTCCTGAACTAATAGGTACATATACTGGCAGATTTATTTTGCTGTATTCCAACAGTACGTGCATATTTTGCACGACATGGAAATGTATCTAATTATCAACTGTAAAAATTTAATAAAACGTTACTACCATATGGCGCGTAAACAAAATTGGATATCCCTCCGGATTCTCTTTTTAAAAAGTTCTCCTTTTGGACCGATGCTAAATAATAAATATAAATATATCGTCACGACATGATTCCCCGAAGGGGTGTCAGAGGTGTTTCGAGTGTGAACTGTGAAATGCAAGTCACGGTCCACAGTCGGTAGACCCGCGTTTCGCCGACACGGTTATTAGTGATGGGAGCTGAGTGGTGAGCCCTATCGTGGTTCTTCGGGCTCACCAATCTAAGAAAGGCATTTGCTCGTTGTGCCGATTGTTTCTCGTACATAATGAACCTTTCATATTAAGAAAAATATAAATATAAATTGATCATTAAAAATATGCAACTACACGTTTTTAAATTACATTTTACGTTCAATGACTTGAACATTATTTTGATCTTATACATACATACAAATTTCCATCTATTTCAAACCTTACACGCCTCTTTCAAACACATTTATCTAGTCATACAACATAACATCATGTAGGTACCTACGTATTATTCATTACATCACCGAATTACAAAATAGTAGGCGTAATATCAACTTGATATAATGCAAAACATTCGTTGATCGGCCGGGTGTTACTCGTCAAACAATGCTATCACAAAAGGTCTGCCACCGCGTCATCCTAGCACCGAAGAATAACATCTGGCTTTTGCATTTCTCAAACGCCTACAGCAAATTATATCTACATGAATATGATGTAGGCATAATGCTGTTTTTTCTTTTGTAGACTTTTTTGGTTTTATTGATACACTAGGTTTTGCCCGCGGCTTCGCCCGCGCTGTTTGCATTTTCCCGGGAGAAACAGTAGCCTATGTCTAAAATCACGTCGATCCGTGGATCCGTTCCTGCGTGAAAAAGTACAAACCAACAAACACACTTTCAGATTTATAATAGGGGTACGGATTCTTAACGATAAAGATTTAAATTAAACTAATTAATAATTATAGAAGCGGTGGTAGCTCAGGGGTAGAACGCTGGCCTATCAATCTTGAGATCCAGGTTCGATCCCCGGTCGGGCATGCACCGATGAGTTTTTCGGAATTAATGTGCATAGTATTTGTTCTTAGTTACCACTTGCTGAACGGTGAAGGGAAACCTGCATGCCCTAAAAAGGGTGTACTTCTGCCTGAAGCAGAATATATAATAATCGTCGGTGAAAAACGGGTATACCGAGTATAGACTGACTTGCATTTCACAATTAACACTTGGAACACCTCTGAAGCCCCCTCGGGGATTTATGTCGTGACGATATATAATAATTAATGCGGTATTTACACCTAAACCCAGGTTAGTTTGGCATTAAATATCGCTGATTCCAATAGTACAAATAAATTTTAGACTAAAGGGCTCGTTAGCGACCCTTTACTTACACCATCTTTGAGGTTTTTTACTTGTAGTTGTGACACACCTCTTTCCATCTGTTGATTTGCATGGTATTACCAGCTTTCATGACTTCCAAAAACTATACAAGCAACGTCAATCACCGGGAAGCCATTTCCGGCTTTATCCAGGCTAAGACGATCCATCACTTTAGCAAGTGTTGCGATGACGGACATCCAGACTGGACACCCGGTATTATCTCATTTGGGGACTAAAATAGACATGCCTGTAGCATTTTTGATCCACCCAGATGAATGGGGAAATCAGAGGGCAAATACATTAGAAACCAAAACATCATATTATAGAATTAAATGAAACTTGAGGATAATTCATGATTTATATAAAAACGGCTCACCTCAATACAAGTTATGATCGGGTAAGCTGACCAGTTTCAGCAGATTTAGGCTGCCTTCATCTGAGCGAGTGAAGAAGAGTTTACGCGACGACGTTACGCCTCACACTGCGGGCTCAGGGCTCGGGATGACATCGATGCAGATGGTATTGGTGGTCGGACCGGTAGGGCGTCCGTACAATTAGTTACTTCCGGGCTTGCGTTATTAATTACCGGAGTGTCACCAAACAACGATAAACATGATGCAGTAACAGTGAGGCGTAACGTCGTCGCGTAAACGTCTTCACTCGCCCAGATGAAGGCAGTCTAAATCTGCTGAAACTGGCCGGCTTTCCCGGTCATAACACGTATTGAGGTGAGCCGTTTTTATATAAATCAAAACATCATAAATCACAGAACAGAAATTGTAACAAAAAGAATTTTCTGGACTATTATTGATTGTTAATTCTGAAAGAAAATACTTATTACAAATGGTACAGCGTTCCATTTCGTAGAAATATTATTATTTTGAAATTGGTTTTATCCTTTTATGGACATCTTCAGGCAATTATAACAGAAGCTACACAAAAATGCGTTCAGTGTTTACGTTTTGAAAATGGAATTAGCATATCTGGGTAGAGTGAACAAAGTATTTTCTTTCAGTTGGGCAGATCGTAAAGTATTAATTCGAAAATCTCTATCCAAAAGTTAAAAAAATAGGTGCGACGACGAGTGGAGCGAAGCGGAGCGGAGGGAGGTGACCCTCCTGATTTTTACAGAAATATGATATGCCTAGGCAGATCATGATACGCCCTATTCTATATTATGTGCCGAAAACAAACAATGTTTCATCGAGAAATATTACTAAATAACATCAATTATTATTGAGTTTGTTAAAAATCTGTCTGAAGAAAGAAACTCTCAAAATACATTAAAATAAAACTTACCTAACAGATAGTCCTACAAATGAACCATAGAGCTCACAAACAAAAAAAAACTAGGATTTAATTTGTTACTGTCTGGCTTTAACAGAGCAATGCCCGCTCAGGAACCCTATCAATCAATTAATTAAAGCTGGCAATCTTGAAAAAAAAAGAAAACACAAAAACCAATTAACATTGTTAACCTTCAACCTTTTAATCCGATCACTCAACTTCAGTTTACGTCTTCACACATGGAATTGACAGGGCTAAGGATTTTTAAAAGTAACGACACTTATAAACCGGTATTACTGACTGTATGACCGACCGCAAGGCGAAGTGCAATCTGACTGACGAACTGACATGACGATGCATCCCAACTTGAGGTGGAGCAAATGATAACACGAGGTCGGGACGTGTCTTAAGATAAAAACAACGTTCCAATCACTTCTTTAGGTTCATTGGGGGGATGGGTAGTGAGCCCTATATCGCCGTACTTCGGGCATAAATATGCCGTCCGAAGCACGCAAACCGACCAAAAATATGCCCCACTGGAATTTGAACCCGTGACGTCTAAAATTAATCGAACCACTAAACTACGCACAGGCGGTCGGTCTTTACAATTAGGGAAATAAATTAAAACGGTACTTTCTATACTGGTTAAGAATTTGACATTATGATTCGAGAATGATGGTGATGATGATGATCATCGATACTGCATTATTAACCATTTGAATTCTCAACAGAATAGGCCTCTGAGGCCCTATTATGTATCTTTAGTTGCCATCTGGACTGGGTATCTATCATCAAAAACATAGATGTACTATCGAATTCCGATTGTCTAAGGATATGTTTGCACTTGAAGTGACGACACAGTTCGTAAATAGTTCAATACCCACTAAAGGGAATTTTGAAAGTTCCGTTTTTATCTATATTTTTGATGATAGGCACCCAGTCCAGTTGGCAACTAAATATACAGAATAGAGGGGCAGGACGGCTATTCTGGCATTATTTTTCTCTCGCAATGTCTGTTGTTCGACTTTTGTTTATTATTATGATAAATGCCATGCAATGTAAAATGAAGTGACAAGCCTCATCAAATAAAAGCTAAAGGTTTCCCATAAAAAAATCGACACATATACGCAGAAAATCCCTTTTAAAATAATTATCCTAGATCTGCCTTGACAATTTTTCCGCACATGCCAGAATAGCCGTCCTCCAGATCGTGGCTTGGATATTACCGCAAACGAGAGAATTTTTACGCGTTTAAACTTTCGATTTTGGCTTTTTAGAAAATGATGAAGTCATTTTACAAACAGCGGGCCTTTTACAATTTGCCGAACCGCAAATTACACAACAGCAAGCATTTAGGAACTTACGACGCCGTTTGTAAAATGCCGAATTTTAGTATTTGCCTGCCACATATCGTCTGCGGTAGGCCCAACAAAGAAACTTTTAAGTAAATATAGGGCTTGAACTTTGAAGTTACTTTTTGTATCTCAATAAACCAAGCAAAATGAGCAAAAATTATATCATTTGTGACTATCGCGTGCCGTAAGCCGTTCATCTATTAGGGGGCAACAACTTGTTCTATCATATTGTGTATCGTGTACCCTTGTCGTTCAAACGATCGTCCCATGTCAAGTAATAAACAGAATTATGTGATATGTGGCTTAAACGCCTCTTTAAGTGCCAACTTATGTCTTCCTATTCGTCATATCATGTGTAGCGGTAAAGGGTGATGTCACAGCACTTATCAGTGGACAAAGAAAGTAAATAAGCTCTTAGGTGTCTCTTACTTTGAATATATACGAGTATTTTGTTCCAAAATAGTTGCGGTAGGTATGTTTTGACACTTAGCGAGTATTTATGTTATGATGACTTATGTTATGGTTATGAGTTTATGACTTATGACCCCCAATTTTTTTTATCAACTTTATTGAAATTCAGTTTAAAATTAATAAATTACATCTGAACATAGAGATATTAGGAAGCTTTTAAAGCATTTTTTTTTAAATCTGCAGCTGCTTTAAATCTAGCAAAGGATGCTTTATCGACTATAGCTGGTAAGGGCGGATCCAGGATTTGATTTGGGCGGGGGGCGGGGGGGCGCGGGGCATTCTGACAAGGTTTATCTCAAAGTAAAAGGAAATGAGTTTTTATGTGACTTGAGTCTTGAGGCGCTTTTGGCACAGCTATCTATACGGCTTATATACCTATGCTGTGTAAAAGTGCACCTGAATCGAATCAAAAGTCGAGTCAAATGTATGGAGTTCTGGGTGTTTTGGGGGGCCAAGGAAAACTGGCGATTCCAAATTTAAAAAACTATCTGACTTAGAAGAATCAGCTAATCCCAGCACTGCATTTCAAAGACTGAAATTGGCAGGAAAATCGTTAAATCCATGTTTTTTTTGCAAATATTTTGTTTCTACTACATTCCATGACCGTGATTCTTTACACTCAAAGCTCCTTAGTAGTACCAATATTCCAATTATTTAAAAATTAATTTCCAAATCATTTTTATTATAGGAATTTAAATTGTAGTTTTTCAAAATATATTTATTTATAATTCATATTCCAACATACCAATTCAATAATATTATAATAAATAATATTATATATTATAAAAAAGAAAATAATATTATAAAAAATAAAATAAATATTTATGTAAATGAATAAAAATAATAAATTGAAGAAAAACATTCAGATGGCACTCTTCATATGTATAAACCATATCTGCTTATATGATTAGTTCTGCATTTTATCCCGTAATTGACGAGAAATGGGCGGAAAAGAAATGTTTTTTTTTTATGATTTTGTAGTTAGGCTTAAAGCGTACTATAGCTATAAAGTGATAAATATGTAAAAACGCTCTGGATGGTACATTAGATGAAGGATCAATGTATATGTATGCAGAGTTTCAATTTCCCAAATCGACAGGATGCGACGTATTCGACATTCAAAAATATCGAATTTCACATTTTCACAAGGATACTGTGAAATTGGTGACTTTTGCTGTAATCCCAGGTGCTAGTTTATGAGTCATAAATGCTAAAAGAAACGAAGGGACAGTTGTCATAAAATAAAGCAATTTCGAGTTTGGGCGGCACATTTTACAACTTGCCTGCAGCAAATTGGTTGCATCTTAGTAATGGTAAGTACAACATACATACATGTATTCACGCCAACGCCTGTTTCTTAGAAGGGCAGGCAGAGACCACATATCGAGCCATGACAGCCATGTAAGCGACAAATTTCGAAAATGCAGATACATTTAGTTAAATTTGATTTTTTTGTCGCTTACAATAAGCTGGATTACATCTTGTTCACTTATATTACATATATTAATACAAGCTCTTTTATTCCGAGTGCTTTTAATTTCCCCTTTTTCAGGTCCTTCAGTTAGTAGGAATACATCTTTCCAGGGCGGCCTGGTCGAGCTTTACCTTTCACTTGCACACCATAATTATATTTCTTTCATTCACATTTTTTATATGGCCATACTATAGCAATGGTATGTACTCAACAGTAGGCCTAACATGAGTTTGGGTCTCGATACTCATTAGCGGCTGTGTAAAATATTTTATCTACTCCCATACCGCATAAAGGCAACATCAAAAGGTTTTATAAAGTACCTACATTGTTTATCCAATGTTATAATATTACATTATAACAGTGCGATTCTGCGCTGCGATTGGGCTAATTTATTATAACACCGCTAGAGATTCAATCAACAACAGAGACGTGAAATAAATCCCGACCTTATTTCTTAAGCTACGCCTCCTTTATGCTGATTGGCCTTCAAGACAGCATTGCCGGGACGACGGACCTGAGGTTCATGAACGAGTGTTCTTCTTCTCATGTTTCGTGAAAATTTTAGTTGAAAATATTATAAATAAAGACGATACTTTTGATGATCGTAGATAAAGTATTGTGTGCAACTGAACATTATTAGACATTGGGAAACTCGAGCAAAACTATTTTCGTTCGTTTCGTAAACAAGCACTCGTATCCCAATGGCTCAAATTATGTTACAGTTGCACAAAAATAATATTATAACTATTACAAATTCTGGTTCCGTGCAATACGCTGGCGCTTTACAATTTCTTATATAAACGCAGTCGTCGCTAGCGAGCATCGATACCCAAACTCATGGTAGGCCTACAGACAGATATAAAGTTAGATCCATAACAAGGATATTTACACACTCGTAAGCCTTAAGGCTTGTTTTGAAAAACTCCACGGTAAGGAATGTCTCATGTTATATTCGACATAATACGTGTTTATGATACAAGTGTAAAACACGTCGCGTGTGTTTATTGAATAGAATGGCAGGATGAGAGATTGATTGTTTTGGTTGGCTTGTTCCCTGAATTGAATTTGTTTTCACGAATACTGCCGGCTTTACGGAAGAGATTGTGGCCTTGTACCTTAATTTTATCTGATCTCTCAGATCATATAGAATCTCACTTACTGATCTCGTCATATGAATTATTCTGATTGCAAAGATAAGAACTAATTATATTCAAGAACTCAATTCCAAAACTTACTTGGTGATTCTTGACTTTAGCATTTTTTTAAATTTCTCCTAAGTTTTAAGTGTGATTGTTGCCTTTATGTTCATAATATTTCTGAAATATCATGTACCTACTCTCTTTAGATAAAAATGTGATTTGATCTTGAAATATTTTGTTTCCAAAAACTTTGTACGTTTTGCAATTGACCTCTTAGATTGTAAAACCTACTGTTTTATCTTCAATGTATGTCAATTGTCAATAGAGTGCATATTTACCCGAGTGCACTGGCGTGGCCGGGAGGGGTCGCTTGTCAGGTGGAGCACGCCGCACCGCCGCCGCCGAAGCTGGCAGCGGGATGGATGTCTGTAGAACCGACACTTGTCTGAAACAAATAGGATATCGATTAGTTCTGGGGTTCACAAGCGGCGGATGTAATAAATAAATTAGCGCTAAATGTGATTACGAAATTATAAGGAAATTGCAGGACAAAGGCGTGTAAGGAGTTTTATTTTCCTATTTTTTATTTCCTACTTTATGCAATAGTAATATGTTATACACCTAAAACTTTATAAGTTAGTCCTTGTTATTCTTAAGCCTACAAATTAACGTGTAACGTTTTATCACTTTTGTCCCTTTGGACCTTATCATTGTAACAAATACCTCTATATAGGTACAATCAATGATTTCGTTGGGTACAATACAGAAAATTTTGTCCTATATCAAGTGCGATTTCATTTTAGAAAATTGATAATTTTATGAACTTTTAACTATTTTCATATAATTGCCATAAGTTTGGATAGGTGCATGTATAAGCCTTAAAAAGGAAAGTATTTTACGTTTTATGTTAAGGTATTGTAATGTTGATTTTTTATGAGAAGCAAAGTTTATATTGTTTTATTTTATGTTGAGATATTTAATGTTTGTAACGAAAATAAAATGTTATATGAATAGTATTTATGGTGTCCCGTATTTTAATCCCAGATCCTGTAATTTTGGATCGTATGTCCCTTAAAATGAGGATACAATACAAGGTTTTTATTGCTAAGAAAAAAATAATAATAATAAAAGAAATAGCCCTAAAACCTCATACTAAATAAAAATACTAAATAAAATATTATGCTAAATAACAAATATTATCTAAACCGTTGCCGTCGGGTGCGGTGCCCAAGAGGCTGGTGGCATTACCCCGCTGGATTGCCAGACTGATTCTCTGCAGAGCTGTCATATGGACCAAATAAAAAGTCCGTAAAAGACCGAAAACGTATAAAAAGTCCTAAATCATCAAATAGGACTTTTTCAACCGTGAGCGAGTCCGCGGACCACGGACCGATCGGACTTTTTCGGGCTTCGGGTTAGTCCGTTCAGTCCGTTGGTCCGTTGCTGGTCCGTTGTGTGTAACGAAATGATTATGGATGGTTTTATGCAAGTATAGCATGACAAAATAATGTTATTCGAAGGATGTGATGACGAGTTGACGACTAAGAATAGAAATATATGTTTTGCAGGTATGTGTTCATTCGTATTTTCTTCATATTGTCCATACTTAATTTTTTTTGACTATATATAAAGCTACAAAACGGTAACTCACTGACTGACTGACTGATATGGTTGTTTAGTTTGAAGGAGTCTTTTGACATGGTAGTAATGTATGAAAACAATGTCAGTTGTCTAATACTGAGTGGGGAAAAACCTTGACATTTGACATTTTTTGACATTTGACATGGTTTTTTGACATTTTAGTCAGACAGAGACGTGTCGTTGTATGGGAGTTTTGAAAAATTTTTCGAGTGAGTAGGCGAGCCCGAAGGGCGAGCCTACGAACGAGCGAAGTTCGTAGTGATGTACCTGGGTACTAGGGATGGGAAAGATTGACATTTTTGACAGAACGAGCCCGCAAGCGCGAAGCGCGAGCGGGCGAAGTTCGCCGGGACAAGTACGCGAGCGTGCGCAGTTCCTAGGGATGTCCTCGATCACTAGGGATGGGAAAAATTGCCTTTTTTTTTTTAAGGGATGTACCGAAAAAAAAAATTGTTTTGGCCATATCTGCGGAACGGAAGATGGTACATCCCTATGGGTCGGACCATAGGGTGCCAAAAAAGTTTTTTTTTTTTTTTAATGTCAAAACTTTAACCGCCCGTATCTCCTAGACGGCTTGAGTTAGACCCATGTTGATGGGTGTCTAAGAAAAGGTCTCGCCGAGATCTAGCCCCCCACAGTGTCAAAACTTTCACGGCCCGTATCTCCCAAACGGCTGAAGCTAGACCCATGTTCATGGTACTCTAAGAAAAGGGCTCGACGAGCTCTAACTGAAAATGAAAAAAAGAAAAAAAAAGTCGAAAAAAATATATATTTTTGCCAAAACTTTGATCGGCTATATCTCCCGAACCGTAAGTCCTAGCGAGTTGCGGTTTCGACTTTAGTGATCGGTTTGCCGAGGACTTCCCGACCGCATAAAAAAATTTGACATTTGAAAAAAATTTGATCGGACATTTCTTCGGATCTAATGGCGAGGCCGAAGGCCGAGCCTTCAAGTGTCTTTTTAGCGAGGCCGAAAAACGAGCATGTGAGGACGGAGAACGCGCCAGCGAGGCCGAGTCCGACCAAATTTTTTTCAAAAAAGTGTCAAAATCCTTGTCGGTTGTCAAAAAGTGTCAAATTTAACAATGAATTTGTAATCACCGACCCTACTTGCCCCTTGATACCGAGTTTCAAGCGAATCGGAGCACTTTTTTGGACCTGTCAAAAAAATGTCAAAACCTGTCAAATGTCAATTTTTTTTATGTGGTCGGGAAGCCCTCGGCAAACCGATCACTAAAGTCGAAACTGCAACTCGCTAGGACTTACGGTTCGAGAGATATAGCTGATCAAAGTTTTGGCAAAAATATATTTTTTTTTTCGATATTTTTTTTTTTCATTTTCATTTAGAGCTCGTCGAGCCCTTTTCTTAGAGTACCATGGACATGGATCTAGCTTCAGCCGTTATGGAGATACGGGCCGTTAAAGTTTTGACACTGGGGGGGGGGGCTAGATCTCGGCGAGACCTTTTCTTAGACACCCATCAACATGGGTCTAACTCAAGCCGTCTAGGAGATACGGGCGGTTAAAGTTTTGACATTAAAAAAAAATAATAATAAAACTTTTTTGGCACCCTATGGTCCGATCCCTAGGGATGTACCACCTTCCGTTCCGAAGATATGGCCAAAACAATATTTTTTCCAACATATAATCGCTTCTATGAAAAGCAAATAAGGTCTTTGCCATTAGACTTATTGTGCTGGACGGAAATTAAAAAAAAGTTGCTAGGGTATGCCATCCTCTTAATCGAAGTTTTCAGGTATTTCAATATTATTCAATAAAATACACGACATTTTTTCGACTATTTATCAAATTGTATCACAGCATTTATTGCATAACTCTATTGAAGTAATCTAACGGACTGTTTCGGACCAACTCGGACCGGACCGGCTTTTTACCGAAATAGGGCTAGTCCGTTCGGTCCGCTGGAGTTTAGGGCTCACCATAAAAGTCCATCGGACCAGGTCCGAGTCCTATTTGAACGGACCAACTTAGGGCTTATATTTGGTCCATGTGACAGCTCTGATTCTCTGGCCGAGGTATGCCCCAGCCTTTGGGTCACGAGAGGCGTCGATCAAGCGTGTTGAAAGTTCTTTAAAAACACAAGGTTGATCATTCTACGTGAGGTGCTAGTTAGTTACATACATTATATTAAAGCCGATTCTGAAGGCTTTAATTTTAATTTTAGTGCTGTCAAAACTTAAAATTTTCCAAAGTAATTTAACTTCTAACCCTAACAGTTAAGGACTATTTTACAATGAATAAAATTTAGTTTTGACAGCACTAAAACTAAAATTAAAGCCTTCAGAATCGGCTAAAGACTTTAAAAAAATATATATATTTTTTGTATTGTTTTTGGCATCAGTATCGTGTATAATATCACTAGGATATAAAAACAACCGAACCTGTAGTTTATAATGTTAACGATTACGTAATAATCATATTTAGCATTATAAGGAACTTATCAAAATAACGAGTAAAAGATTTTTCAGTGATGATGTTTTTTCGAAATAAATTACCTACGTACAAAATTGAATTTAAAATTTTTGCGATATTTCACAGTTCCCGAATAACTGGAGTGCGATAATTTTCAATTAACCAAGCGAAGGTACAGAGTCTGAGTGACTGTGTGTTGCCATATCGGTTTTTGTAAAAGGAAACGTTTTCGTAAATATTTTGATACATTGACCACAAAAAAAACATATCGTCAACACTTGTACACCCTATTTAAAGTCCAAACGTGATCGGGGTTAAGCGTTATTGTCGTACTTCAACAATGATCTTCCAGCCCTAGATTATGCGACAGCGCGCCAAAAGTGGCCCCGTACAAACCCACTCAATACAGTTGAGGAGTGGGATTGTCGTTCAGACAGCGCGTGACCCCGCGTGACACAACACGCTAAATTGTTGGCTTAAATTGGGCTGGAAGATCATTGCATGCTGCACTTAGTTGAATCACAAGTGCGAAGAGTGTGACACGATGTTTTTGCGATTAAACAGTATGTCATGTTCCTCGCACCTGTGATTCAATTAAAACGCGTTGCGCACGATTTAACACTGCTATGGGTGCAGGTTTATCTTATTGTATTTTTCTATACTGTTCAGCAAATTGTTAGCAAACTAATAATTTACACATCATAGAGTTCAAAAATCCCATTGGTGCATTTTCGACCGGAGGGATTCGAACCAGGGTCTCAAGATTTAAAGTCCAGCATTCTATCTACTGTGCAACCGCAGCTTATAAATATGTCTGACTATATATAGTTATTTCCTATGATTATTTATTAGTATGAAGACAATTAAAAATATTATTACTCGATATATTGCGAATATATATATATATATGTATACAACGTGTAACAGAAAGGTGTAACCATATTTGAAGAGCTTATTCTGTCAATGGTATAGAACAACTTTTACTATGGAACAAAACCTGTTCATCGAAAAAAAAAACTACTTGCTTCATAGGAAAATGCAATACAGCTCGGCCGAAATGTATGGAAAGTCAGATGTTTTTTTTGAGATTTCAGGGTTGACTCTGTAGTAAAAATTGTTCTATACCATTTACTGAATAAGCTCTTCAAATTTACACCTTTCTGTTACACGTTGTATATACACATATATACTTATAGTAGTATTGTATTCTGTGCTTATGAGATAGACTAGATAGACTAAAGATATGAGATAGACTAAAGACGTGTAAAGAGATAGACTACCAAAGTGAAGATGAGTAGAGTCTGGAGTAGAGGGAAACAATCAATATTGAAATTAAATAATATTTAATTATTCTCATATCTCTGCCTTTCTGTGATATGGCGAAAGCGGATGAAAAAATGCATCTAAAGAGCGGTATCGCACCCGCATAAATTGGCACCTGAAATACAGATCCTTCGATTTAGTTGAGGTATCAAAGGTTTAGATTTATATTTGTATAGCTCATACTTTTAATTAATCTAAGTGACTAAATATTTGTCTAACTACCTATACTATGATGAAATTTTGAATGTCAATACTCTGTGACTTATTTTAAGTAACTTTTTGGTCAATAAAGTTATAATTATATATTTTTTTTCTAATTAATCGTAACAGAACACATACATTCAAAATTCACTGAATAGTTATTCAACAAAACCTTATTACCTATGTATTGTGTATACTGCATTCGCAAAGTTTTCATTGGTTTCTGTAAATTAGAATATCAATCTTTTTAAATTCTCAATTTTTTAAATTCTAATTTGCGGTAACCAATGGACACTTTGCGATAGCAACATACACAATACATAGGTAATGTTGAATAACTATTGATCACTCAATAGTTTTGAATTTCAGTGTTCTGTTTCGATTAATTAGAAAAAGGCGGGTATTTCACAATCCGGCTACGATACAGTCTTGAACGTGGAGGTGGTTTAAAATGACATATGTAAATGTTACCTTAAATTACAGGCAGCAAGTTACCCTCAATCTAGGAAAAGAAATATCAAGATGACAACACAGAATCAAGCAGACTGAGACAAGAGGTTTAATGCTTTTGGACTATTTCAAAGGTTTCTTACCTAATTAGGTGATGAGATTTACGGGAGGCAGTAATTCATTCAAGTTGATAAAGGTATATTTCATTAAGTTTTCACTGAAGTTGTTCATAATTTTGAAACCAAAGTAATTATAATTTCAGCGAGTAATAGCGAGGAAATTTCTGAATCTATCTGTAAACAGCATGAGTATTTAATTATTTGGATTAAATACTTTAATAAAATTTCATACGAAGCCAACTAACATAACTTTTTCTGTAAAAATAAAGGTAAGTACCTAATTAATTTACAATTATTACAATAAGGCAATTCAATGAGCACAATGTGAAGCTAAGTGGCATCAATCCATAATTTAGCTCTATTCAGACTCTTACAATGGCTGAAAGGCTGCAATATCACTCATACCTATAGCTTTGAGAGATGCACTATATCACTTGTCCGACGAGTCAAGGCTTTTTACTGCTTATTGCCTTATAATACGGACTAAGACTGAGAATTTGTGACGACACCATTTCCAAGTAGCAGGGATGCGGTCACGATTCCGTAATCAACTACCACTAGGAAGCTGGTTCACCGGTCTATCCTGCCAGAGTGAGATATTAATGTACTCTTCTACCGATGTACCATCACAGAAAGTTGCACTCGTTCACTGTTCGCTCTTATTACTGCTCAGTAAAATTCAATAGTGGATGGGGTCTACTGACTGTAAGCCTAATAAAAAAAAATAAAAAAACATTATTTTTATCAGTCTAATTTCAATTTTTTTATCCTATAAATCGATTTTATGCAAGACATCATCCGTAAGACCCGTTTAGCAGCCGGATTGTGAAAAATCCGCCTTTTTATAATTAATCGGAACAGAACACTTATATTAAAAATTTACTCAATAGTTCCTCAACAAAATCTTATTACCTATGTATAGTGTATGCTGCCTTAGCAAAGTTTCCATTAGTTTCTGTATGTAGGTACATTAGAATTTTAAAATTCTAATTTACAGATACTAATGGAAACTTCGGATGCTAAAACCAAATAAACAAACACGTCAAAAAGCTCACTAACAGTACAAAAAAGGAGCTTTTGTTTAGTGGCGCTACTCGTCACTAGATAGCGCTAGCAGTTCTTGCGTTGAAGCTCTTCGCAGACGCTTTTAGAGTGGGCGTTTCCATTATCTACTTTTATTTATCTTATATTTATTTAAATGCTAATAAAATTATTCACTATCTAATAAAACAATAGTCCGTCAATATGCCAGTTCTTCACATGATCAAAGCAAAATATCCGACAAAGGGAGAGGGAAATCAAAACATGACCATCTGCGCTGGCGCAGGCCGCAACTGTTACAACATAAGGCCAAGTAGTTCATTAGAAAATAACCCTTATTCCTTTGTGTTTAGTGTTAACCGAGATTAGAATAGCCTTTATAACAGTATCGCTTGACAAGCGGTAAGGCTTTTGCGTAATTTGTACCTACATAAAGATATCTGATACGTGCTTTGACATACTCATGTGCAGAAATAGCCTAGGGCTCGTCCACATGGAAATGGTGAAATTATTTATCATAAAATATAAATCGTTCTTCACTGCCAGTATAATTTTTCAGAGAAGATCTGAAAGAACGACGAATAATATAAATGTAAACTAAAAAAAGGTAATGTCAAAAAGTACTCCGAATAGAAGAGCTTTTATAACTACATAGATTTATGATGTGGAAGAGGCGTAAGAGGTGTGTCAGGATCGTATCAGATGGCAATATGCTGTCTGTGCCTACCCCTCTGAGAGACAGGCGTGAGTATGTGTGTGTTTGTAGAAGAGCTGAAAATAAAAAATTGTATGTAGAGTAATTCGAAGATTGTACTTTATGGGCGGCCTGTCAAAATACGTAGGTACCTAAGTTTGTTAAAAGTTTTATAATTCTGATTAAATATTTATATCAAGATAAACAGGTTTCGATTTTCTTATGCAAGTGGCTTCCCCTAAAATAAATCCTAACTTCAAAACAAGAAGTTCTTTATAAGTATAAGTAAACAAAACGATCGTGCCTATTTTCAGTTACACATTTACAGCTGTATAACTTTGTTTCCGGCTACTTCCGGACCGACTTGACAAGGAAATAGAGGCTGTCACGCCTCCAAACCCTGCAATTTTGTACTAAGTTGCCAAAGAAAAGTAAACTCTACGATTAGGTGTAAAAGAGTCAGATAAAGAAGACGATAAAATGGTACGTCTAGAAATAGTTTGAAGTTATTGCAGTGAGCGCATTTCAAGAAAATGTATTTTTAGGACTTTTGACGTCGTGACGTTTTCAGTATTTTCTTGCAATAAAAAGAAAACGCCTACGGCTTTTCTCTGGTTATGTTATGTACTATCGCGGAAAATTGTGCATACCAACTTTTCATCTTAAATGTCTTGATAATAAGCCTTAATAATTGATAATGTCAGCGCAACTTTACCCGATAGTATAATATAATGTTTGTATTTAGTTGTGGTAAAAGTGGGTTACCGCAAATTTCTCCGATAGTACCATAACATTCAATAGATCACAATCACTCAGACTGAGTTTATATTATTGGTAGCTTCAATTGATGTACTGTTAAACTATATATACTTACTTTTGTATACTTAATTTTACAGGTATTACTAAAGCAGATCCTGAAGGCTTTAATTTTAGTTTAAGTGCTTTCAAAACAACATTTTCTTCACTGCAAAACAGCTTTTATTCGTTAGAAACAGAAGCTAAATTACTTTGGAAAAATTGAATTATTTTAATTAATTTAAAACTAAAACTAAAGCCTTCAGAGTCTGCTGTACTGCGTGTACATTTTAAACTCTGTTAACACATCTACACACCACTGAAGTATTCTCGAAACATGTTATTTTATTACAAAGTTGTATAAATCTAGTTGCCCATAATGTACCGCGCATCTTGCAAGAGATGGCCAGACATGGGCATAGCTCTATTGTATACGCACTCCGTGCAGGCGAGCTTTACAAGCTTTCGTATTCAGCTCGTAAAATAGCTTTTATTGCTTACTAATAAAAGTCCCGAATAGAGTTTAAACTTTGCTGTTAAGTTTGTCGGATTTAAGATCAACATTTTCTTCACTGCAAAGCAGCTTTTATTCGTTAGAAACAGAAGCTAAATTACTTTGGAAAAATTGAATTATTTTAATTAATTTAAAACTAAAACTAAAGCCTTCAGAGTCTGCTGTACTGCGTGTACATTTTAAACTCTGTTAACACATCTACACACCACTGAAGTATTCTCGAAATATGTTATTTTATTACAGAGTTGTATAAATCTAGTTGCCCATAATGTACCGCGCATCTTGCAAGAGATGGCCAGACATGGGCATAGCTCTATTGTATACGCACTCCGTGCAGGCGAGCTTTACAAGCTTTCGTATTCAGCTCGTAAAATAGCTTTTATTGCTTACTAATAAAAGTCCCGAATAGAGTTTAAACTTTGCTGTTAAGTTTGTCGGATTTAAGATCAAAAGATTTAATGATATTGGTGCATTGCGATGCTATTTCTAAGATGCATGCGGTACTTATAATATTTTATTCTTGGATGTATTAGGAGTTTATAGCTTTACTTGAACTTTACGTGTTTACCTGAACATAAAAATAAAGTGGTATGTATGTCAAACATATTTATGAACCGCGTTATATTTATATTGACGCAATATATATTTTTACCTACAAGTATCGGAATTAAAATACTTAAATGTATATTTCTATCAGATTAGGTAGTAACATATTTTACATTAAACCAATAGGAAACCCGTATGAGATGGTCACTAATGTACTTTCTGGTCTTAACATTCTGTCTGTGTTCTATTTTTAGGGTACTCATACACCCGAAGGGTTTCAAACGGGACCCTATTTCTAAGCCTTCACTGTCTATCTGTCCGTCCGTCAGTATGTGACAAGGGGTCTACAGCTTCAGCCGTTACAGGTAGTCAGTTGAAACTTCAAAAGAAAACGTCTTACTGTGGCCTCTCAGCCTTTATCGCGGGAAAAAACAAAACAAAAAATTAAAACCCAGTGGGGGACCCCAAACATAACCTCAAAAAAAAAAAAAACGTTTTTTTTAAACGTTTCCATGTCCTGATATCATGATTACGTAAAGATCACAGGAAAAGTATAGCGGTTAAGATATTATTAAAGTTATTCGGCACTCAGAGGTTGCCGAATTGTTTCCCAGGCGCTACCATTTTAGCGGCTGGTTTTGTCGCCTTAGTGTTGCTATATAACAATAATCTATATTATTATTATTTAGCATAATATTTTTAGGCTTATATAATAAATAATTGAGTATTGAGATCCCTACACTTATGTTTAAGTGGTAGGTTAACCTTAACTGTGTGTAATTCTACTAAAATCAGCATTATTTTAGTCGTCCAATAACTGAGATACGCAGCTCAAATTTACCTTCTGACTTCCGGCGAGGTCGGCAAACTCCTGGATTTCCTGCTGCCTCGGACATGGTGGCGGTTAATCCCTTGACCCGAGTTGGTATTCCCCATTACTGGCCACTATTTCAGCACTCTCATTGAAAGTCTAATTCCATGGCAGTCCACTTTTAAATGTTTCTTGTGCCACATTTTCCAAAATCTTTAACTATCACATACACACCATAAGGAGAGCTTTGCTCTAGTTGGTGTAGGGTTATTCGATAAAGGGTTAGCACACCGCTTCAATTACTTCGATTTTCTTGAGAAAACAGATCGGTGATTTCTTCTGTTCTAATAGTACTCTTATTGTAGACGGTATTGTAGTAGGTAACTGCGCTCAAAGTAAGCCGAGTTTGGAATATTTCTACTAAACCGAATACAAAATTATTTGCGTTAGCTTTAGCGGAGTGAACAATTATCCCTTGAAAAAACTAGTTCTAGTCAGAAGGTACGTTCCTAAATAATCGTGAGAAGTCTTTTTTGACTGGACCCCATAAAAATGCATTCGTTAATTTCGATTGCAAAACCGCATCATAAATTTATCGATATGAATCGCTATACCATAAATATTGACGATTTTAAAGCTATTTAACGCTCGAATAATGAAAAATGCTTTACGATAATCCTTTAGCTGACATTTACACGGTGTTGTGCAGTCGTAAATATCAATTAAAATAAAATGAAGAGAAAACATTTCGGGAATGCATTCGGCGCAGGTTGTTTGGAAAATAACTAATGTATAATTTTTACATTTACTTTTTGTCTTAGTTTCAAAGAAACCTGAGGTACTTAGCTTATACTTTATACTGGACCCACAATAAAAACATAAGCTAGTATGAAGCAGTAAAAGCAATAAGCCATAAATACAAATTCGCCAGCTTTTAGAATCTCTAAAATCTAGGAGTTTAGGTACCCACTCCAATAAGTCTTGGGTAATCTTGTGGCATTTCTGGCGGGCCTTTGTGGTAGAGATCTCGACTGGACTCTCTGATACCGAAGGAATGGTACGGCTGCGGTCCGAGCATCGCTGAGACTTCAAAGATATTGGATAAAATTATTGACCTATCCTTGGAGTATCCGGTACAAAGAGGAGTGGAGGACAAAATGTTCTACTTTCATACCTTCCTTCGTTGCAATCTCAAGTTATACAGTCGTGAAGTTATTTTTCTTTCATGTACCTATATTGTATTGACTTTAATAAATATATAATATGATTTTCTTAGTTTTTTATTTAAATAGGATATAATATAGACAGAAAATAAATAAAAGAAAATTTGGGGCCGCCATCAAACATGGTTTTTTCTATAATGCTCCATATTTTACCGGAATCTTCGTACAGTTGTTTAAACTTATAGTGCAAATATATTAAACGGATAATACAACGAAGCTACAAGATTTCCTACGCAAAGGAACCCTAAAAATTACAAACATTTCTCCATTTTGGCGCAAGATGAACTGCACTGTTACTAATGCAAATTACCATTGCTTTTGGTGCAATAAAGGAGTTTAATTATAAAGCTCCTACTGGTTGGTTCCCGCTGTTTCACTAGCTACAGGAAATATAACACGAATGGAAAACCTGCGAGTCTAATTAAGAAACTTGACTCAAATTAAAGGACTAAAAAATAAAAGCGAGACAAATAATGTTTTTAGAATGGTAAAGTCACGAAATTGGATATTTGTCTGATAGATAAAGCTTTCAGAATAAAAATAGTAAAAAAGAGTTGAAATTTTAAGAGGGCATCGCATTGTTTAGCAGCTTCTTTATTTTATCGGGCCTTGGTAGCTACGTCTTTATGCTTTTATAACTATGAGATTGTTTGAAAAGTGGTATAATTTTCAAGCAATAATTTATAAAAGAATTTGTAACAACATAACTTTCAAAGAAATCATAAGTGGCATATTGATTTCTGATATGTTTAATTAAATTATTATGCAGTACCTATTTGTGTAGATTTCTAAATACGTTGAAGTTTCAACGAAATAGATGAAAAAAATAGATTAGATAGATTGTTTACATTGGTATACATAACTATACAAAAACAAATAATTTTACATATCTCTTGCTCTGTAAGTACACCCTTACACCCCTGAATGCCGGGGTGTATGACTATCATTACAGCATAGGTTTTGGAATTTGAAAAAAGAACTGTCATACTCATACTGCACGAAGAATATTTTTAAAAAGTTAATATTTTTTTTCTCGGTATCGATTAATTACTCGAATCGGAATCTAGACAATTGATTTTATAAAGATTTTATTTTAAATATGGAACTATTTGTTTCCACATCGTATGTTAGATGGAATCGATTTAAAAATCAAACTGGCCAGCAAGATTTGACGCGCTTGCGTGCGTGAAAAAAAAAAGGCAGTCTACTAGTAGGCGCGAAAGCATCGCGAAAGTAATTAATTTTCTTGTTTGAGTTCTTTTTCAAAAGTTTTAAACATGTCTAGTGACGAAGACATAGATCTAACGCCCGATTTTATTAAAGAAAGGGCAAAAACAGTTGTCGAAAATATATTACCGCCGAACTCGAAAGAAATATATGTAAAGGCATACGACGAATTTATGAAATGGCGGTCAGAAAAAAAAGTGAAATCTCTTTCTGAAAGTGTTTTAATATCATATTTTGATGAATTATCTAAGAGGCTACAACCTTCCAGTTTATGGTGCTTTTATTCCATGCTAAAATCTACAATGATGACAAAACATGACGTGAATTTGAAAGATTTTTCTAAACTTACTGCTTTCTTGAAAAGGCACTCTGACGGCTTTAAAAGCAAGAAATCGAAGGTATTTACTGCAGAAGAAGTACAGAAATTCTTAAATGAAGCTCCGGATGAAATTTATTTAGCAATAAAGGTACCTACGTATTTACTTGCCCTTTTTAATAAGTTACCAAAATATTTCACAAAAATACTATGCGAATTTGGTGCCTTTAATACAACTTATGTCTTTTTTACAGGTTGTTCTAATTTTTGGGATATCGGGAGCCTGCAGAACCGTGGAATTGACAAACTTGACAATAGAAAATGTAGAAAAACATAACAAATTACTACTCATAAAACTGCCTAACACGAAAACTAAAATTGACCGGTCATTTGTTGTGCATGAAGAATTTGCAAATTATGTTGAAAAATATCAAGCTCTTCGGCCTGAAAACGTGGATACAAATCGTTTTTTTCTTAATTACAGTAAAGGAAAATGCCACAGACAAGTAATAGGAAAAAACAAATTTACAGGCATGCCAAAGCAAATAGCCACATATTTAAAACTGAGTAACGTAGAGTTATACACCGGGCATTGCTTTCGCAGAACATCAGCGACTCTATTGGCTGATTCGGGAGCCAACCTCACTCTGTTAAAAAGGCACGGCGGCTGGAAGTCCAGCAAAGTGGCCGAAGGTTATATCGAAGATTCGGTGGCAAACAAAAGCAAAATTACTTCTTAAATAACAGAAAATATAAACTTGAAATCACCACGTCAAAGCACATCATCTGAGCCATTTTTTAATGAAGAAAATAGTACCAGTCAACTGCCGCCATTTACGATGCAAGAGCCTCAAGTCACTCAAACTCAAGTCTTATCATCACAAACTCATACTCAAACTATAAATATTCCTAAAAAGAACGTGACCATATCTCTTACAAATTGTAATAATTTTACTATTAATTATAATTAAATACACATTTTTTTCTTCTTAATAATGTTCATTGAAACCTGCTGTCTTGTTGTTTACTTACCTCACAATCGATATGTAAAGCAGAGTATTTATCTCGGGCGTAAGCATCAATTGCATACTCGGGTTAATTAGCGCCTTCGCTTCGCTCAGGCGCCAAAAACCTCGTATGCAATTGATGTCATACAGCCCTTGGTTAATAATCTACTATTATTTCATCATAAATGGATACAAGAATAAAAGATAACTGATCACCCCCCCCGCAGAAAAAAATTGTTTGCTCAGTTTTAGCTGAATCAGTTTAAGGGGCTGCACTATGCTAAAATTTGGTCCCGCTCTAACGCGTTTGTTTTTTAACTCTCTATCCTGCTCTAAACAGATGCCGCGCACGCAAAACTTCAGTTATTTTGAAATCGTGGCTCCATTAGGACTTGCAGAAATAAATTATTAAGGCTTTTTTGTAGATATTCTTTTATTGTGTGAAAGATTCATTTCAAATAGATATTCCTTGTCCGAGCGAATTGAATGTACAGAATGAAATTAGGTACCTACAGATATATATTTATTTGAGTAAAGATATAAAATTTCGATAATCTATAAAGGCTTAATTCGTCAGAAAAACATGATTAAGTACATGTATATTTCCCAGAATTTACTAGTACCCAGTTTGGCCTACAAATCGAGCTAAATATACGCAATTTTACCAAATCCACGCTTATTCAAGCCCTAACTGAATCATTTTAACCAATATTGCACTCTTAAATTCGTATGTCGTCTAATCAAATTCAAACCGTAACATTGTAACAACCTACAATTGAGCTAATAGCCAGCGAGATGAAGAGGGATATGTAATGTAATGTAATGACACGAAACGATTAGTTATTATTGTCCCTTTAGCTCGGGACACCGGGCTGGGACAATGGGACAAAAAACGAACTAATTGTAGGGTTCGGTCGTTCACGTTTCAGATAAAATAAATATGAGAATCATTTACTGAGCTTTTATATTTAAGTACGGACGCAAGCATAACAGGCTAACTATTACTAGTTCTTATTGTTGCGTCACAGATTTAAACGGTCACTGTCATTCCAAGCGGGAAAACGCTAAAGAGTGACGGATTCAGGCCGAATTATACAAAAGTAGGTTTTATATTTAGATAAAAAACTAAAATATCTAGCAAAATTTCCAATTAAATATCGTTAAGGTCTGGGGACCTAAAAAGGCCAACTTGGGTGAATCATGAAATGATTTGAAAGTAGGATAGAGTCAGAATTTTTTCACGCGTGCAAAAGAGACGGCATTAGAACAGAATCATAACATGATTCATCCAAAGCGGCCTTTTTAGAGGACCTGTATGTCACTCCTATTTGTCAAAATTTTAGAAAATGTCAGTGAAGAAATAATTTCAATTATTATTTCTATCGAGTGAAAGTTTTTCAATTACGTTTCTATATTACAGAAATCTAGAAAAAGGTACCAAAAATGTTTTAGTAATTTATCAAACTAGTACCTTCATATTGAAAGCAGTCAAAACGACTCCAAAAACTGCCAATATTCCAATTCCTCACCACAAAACAAAACATTCTCAAATAATAAGCTTGAACTTATTAATTAAACATTAATTAATTACAGACTGTAAAAGGAAATATACTATATGAAACAGGCAGACAAAGATATATATTTTTTTCTTTTTTTCATTAACCTGAATTACTGCTGTCTTGTATTTTCTTATCCCTTAGTTATAGTTTAAGTTTTATGTTAAAAAAAAAACATAATTTTGCTAAGTTTCTTGCCCTTCTCCTTAACAAGACTAATCGAATGGGCGGAGATAGGCATGTATTTATATATGTAACCTAGTATATAGGATGGAATTTGGTCGGCCGCCTGGATTCGTGCTGGGGGCTCGGTTGGTGATCATTGAACCTTGTTCCTGATCCCTGGCCGGGTCTCCGGTATGGGTTCGGGTGGTTGATTGGATTTCACCTTATATAATATATATTTTAGCTATCATTTTAATCGTATATATATATATATTTTGCTACATACATTAAATAAACCTTTAATTTAGTTCATGTACATTTATTATTTTATTACATATATTTTTATTAGATCAAATTTGACTGGTAAAAAGTGTATTATAACTTTGCAAAATAAACTACTTGAATTTGAATTTGAACTGCAACCGGCTGTTCCTATTACATTTTATTTAAAGGATTCCCAAATACAGTAACGTTTTTAGTGAAGTTTTGGAGTATGAATATAATTCAAGAACAGAGAGGCATTGAGCTAATGGCATGTAGGTCAAGAAATTCTTTAATGACGTCATATGTTTTAAATATTTTAGTGATTGTCAACAGAAGCGTAGGTATTTAATCTTTAAGATGGATCTGAGCCTTCGATAATGGGGATTGAAAGGGTTAAGTACGATGTACAACTCTGTACAAATGTTCCAATAAAAAAAAAATGAAATCTTTATCGTTATACCTTCACCCTTCAAAGAGCCATTCGCACATGAAAAAATAAAAATTGAAAACGTTTAGCTGTAAGTTTTTGCACGGGAGAATTTTTTTTAAATTTCCCGCTTTCCAACGTAATCTTTCCGCTTAGCCTAGTGCAACGGTAACAGACAATGATGCAGTTGCGGTCAAACTCAACGTTTCTGACGGTTTCAATAGTTTCCAATCCATTATCTGAGTTATCATCCCGAACACACTCCACAGTTCACTTGATATCCATTCGAGCACGAAGGAAGCTGCGTTGGTCCGACGAAATTGAATCTATTTTCTGTCGGTTTTGTTTCATCCTTTTCTTTTGGACCTATGATAGTAAAGTCCATTGTTCAAAGTTATATTTTTGTAGGTTTATTTATACTCTTTCAAATTATTATTTGTTCAATTGGGGTCGATTTTGATTATGACGGCGTGCCACAAAATTGTCTGTCGAGGAAATCAATTGTTTTTCCCAATGACATTCTATACCATGGACATATCATCGGCTCGCTGTTGGCGGGACGGCAAAATTGTGCTTAAACGCGGCCTAAGCACACTTCTTTCTTAAAATTAGAGGCGCTTGCCATGTTTGGGCTTTGTTATTGTATGACATGCTTGGCCCATGGTATAGAATTTCGTTGGTTTTTCCTTAAAATAAAGCTTTTATGATTTCGGTAACCAAAATTTGTATAGTCCAGATTTCATACAATCCCGCTTTTTCACAGGAGGGTAGGCAGAGACTAAAAGATCTCTTTCGCTACGATACCGATACGCCTCTCTCGCCTCTTCTACTTTCATTCTGATAAAAGATATTCTATTTGACTGATTAATAAAAAAACAAAGATTGCTGCAAATTTGCACGCTTGTATGATATTTTTAAATTTTATT
Organism: Ypsolopha sequella; assembly: GCA_934047225.1. NCBI lineage: Eukaryota > Metazoa > Arthropoda > Insecta > Lepidoptera > Ypsolophidae > Ypsolopha > Ypsolopha sequella. The sequence goes on from OW203987.1 coordinate 12,582,936, forward strand.
CCGTTTTAAGTACATTTCTTCTGTCACACTATAATTGTGCATTACCCATCCAGCCATTGTTTGAGTTTAGTGCCCCTTGCGACATCGAGCAAGAGTCTTATTCTGCCTCTTTTAATAAAACATTTTTATATGACAGTTTTTTACGAATTAGTCGAGATATTTTCTTGAAATGATATTATTGGAATGTTGAAATTAGTTGTATATGTTAGTGGTCAAACGCGATTATAGGATAAACTAGTTTAGCCTAGGCCGAACTAGTTTTACGGAAGTCCTGCAGCGCAGAAGAGAGCCGGTAGGTTAGGTTAGAAGGTTATATTTATGGCAGGTCGCGCCATGTAGTTATTTTTTAACCTTCGTGGTTATTTTTTTATGGCAACCCAAAACTAGTTTGTCCTAAAATCAGGTTTCCCCGGTAACATATATTTATTTTTTGAATTTGAATTTTTTATTTGACGCGTATGCATGTGTTTGTTCGCTTTTATTTCGAAAAATTCCAAAAATATAGAAATTTGATTTAAAACTTTCAGCTCATTGTTGATGAAAATAATTATCTAAGTTAAATTTTTATTTCGGGAGATGTTCAAAAAACCACATACAACAGGACTATTACGTCTCATCAATACGATGCAATTTTTTTTCCTACGACATTTACATTTATTTATTTATTTATTTATTCTGATCGTGCGACAAATGAAAGTCGGGCAAAATAGATAATTTTAAATTTAAACTAGGTATAAACATTTAGTAAGTATAAAAGGTTTAGTTGATATTTAGAAACTGTGAATTATCCTCCTGGAACGAGCTTTCCGTGATATACGCCGAGGTATTTATAGGAGTGTCGTTAGCTCCGTTATGACGTGCCCTTACGCACTTCGTGACGAGTCCAATAAGCTTTATAGTTATCCATCGTAAATGGAATTTACGTTAGCTGGCGAAATATTCCCTGGCGAAGTGGATTCAATTGCAAGTTTGTGCACAAAATCAAATACTTGTAATTTGAAAATCGAATCTACAATTCATTAGATAAGGTCTTTCAATTTAAATGGAAAGTAATTTAGCAGGTGATTCAATATCGTTAATACGTCACATTCCACTGCAAAGTACTTCTTTTTGCGCGAACTTTTTCTTCACTTGTCCATACAAACTGAGTCATCTGATCGGACCACTTTGTACTGAAAAGCCAAAAAAAAGTTCGCGCAAAATAAGTGCTTTGCAGTGGAATGTGATGTATTATCGATACTGAATCACCTGCTAAATACTACTATAGGTAAGCAAACAATGTGAACCATTTCGTCTTGAGCAACAAAAATAACTGTAATTTCATTTGTATTATTATTACTATTTAGGTAGCAACATAAAGGAAAAATTTTACTTGTATATTGTTTTTATTATAAAAAATTGTATGCCATTCGACAACAAATTATTTTATGCAAATTTGGTTTCATTTGATAATGCATTCTTTTTATCCAAAACTCCAGTTTAATTGCGTGCTAAGAAACCCTTTTCCTTCATTCCAGTTCAGCCTTATCCGTTATTCCAATCAGTGGCGTGCACAGAACTTTTTGCTGGAAAAGCAAGCAATTGGTCAAGAGTAACAATAAAAAAAATATGACAAAATTTAAATATCACTTTGAAAATGAAAAGTTTGTATTGGAAATTTTCACTTTAGGGTAGACATTGTCTACCCTGGCGTTAAGTAATTTTTTTTTTCAAAGTGGTATTTAAATTTTGTCATATTTTTTTTATTGTTGTTCTCGACCAATTGCTTGCTTTTCCAGCAAAAAGTTCTGTGCACGCCACTGATTCCAATATAAGCCCTAGATCAACAATTTATCTACTAAGTCGATGAATACGATTTCACACTTTCGCTCTCAGCCGTGACTCGTTGTATAATAAAACAATCTTATACAATCTCGCACAGGTCTAGTACAAGCAATAACGTCTTGAATAGCCTTAACAAAAGAAATTGTAAGAGAGACGGTATAAGTAGAGGTAAATAATTCATGACCGATTCAAACTTAGACAATCATATTATTACCACTGTTACAGACAAAAATAGCCCTTAAAATGAAGCTGGAAAAGAATTTAAACAGGTAAAAGCTTTATTTGTGCACTTTAAGCCGAAGGGTATAAGGGTTAAGGCGTATTTAGGTGGCACGCGTGAGATGTCAAGTGTCATGCGGAAGTACTGAATCTAGATTTGTGGAGCAAATATTACCATAGAATATCATTTTAAATGATTTTAGTACTACCTTAGAAATTTACGGGAGTTTTATAAAGCGTATTTTTAATGGAAAGTCCATGGAAAAGTTACTGAAATTGTTCAAGTTGCTGCAATACTTATTCTTTAAGGCGATATGTGAAAAAAATACGGGTGTTTCTTTTCTGTGTACTTCATGAAATACACGGAAAATTTTAATAAATTTCTGGTATATGCATTTTGACAATATAATCTAGTGTTTCAAAATTGGAAAACATGTTTGGATAAATTTTCCTCCATAGAAATAATTGTTGAAATGAGGTCTTCAAACACGCTTATTCTCCTCGTTTGACGAATGGGAACCATATACAGAACTCAAACATATTTTACACACCTAGTGTTTTAACAATATCTTGAGATTTGATATTTGAAATTTTGCTAGCTATTTTAGTTTTTTTAATAAAAATATAAAACCAACTTTTTTCCCTTTTGCCGTGAATCCGCCCTTTTCGCACTGCGCGATTTTTCGCTTGGAGTGACAGTGACAAAATAAAAATTCGCATAGCCTCTTAAGCTTGAAACGTGCGCAAGTTATAAAGACTTCGCAAAAGTGGAATGCGAAAAGGAGCGTTCCTTTGTCCAATATACGAACGAACGTTACAAACGAAGTAATTACCTTTAGTTAGACGTAGTACTGATAGCTGTTCGAAGAACCACAGAGGGGTATGTAGTGTTGAAGCATGTATTGTTCCATAGGTACATACAGCACAACGAAAAAATACAATAAAGATAAAATGTTAAATAATGAAAGTTATAAAGCTTAAGTTCGAACAACCACAGAGGGGTATGTAGTGTTAAACCATGTATTGTTCCGTAGGTACATACAGCAAAACGAAAAAGTACAATAAAGATAAAATGTTAAATAATGATGTGAAAGTTATTAAGCTTAAGTTCGAAGAACCACAGAGGGGTATGTAGTGTTGAACCATGTATTGTTCCGTAGGTACATACAGCAAAACGAAAAATTACAATAAAGATAAAATGTTAAATAATAATGTGAAAGTTATTAAGATTACAACACTAAAACAAATCTGAAACCTCTGCACAACTTTGTGGCCCATTCTAATTATATAAAGTGTAATAAAAACTCATCATCGCTATTATAACTTCAGGTGCCAAAACTGCAACCAGCTCTTTGTGCTCACAACACAAGCAATTTAGCGCTCGACAGCTCCTCAGCTTCCCGATAGAAAGTGAGGCATGATTCATGTTTTAAATCTATCCTGTTCCTAAGAAACGGCTCTGCCTTGAGGTGCGCTGAGAAAATTCAAACCATAAATAAAGGGTCTGAGAAACTGTGTTCAGTTTGTAGTTGTGCCCGACGGGACCAAAGTATTAACCCTTTTATTATAAACTAGCTTTTGCCCGCGGCTTCGCCCGCGTTGATTAAGTTTTATATAGTCCTATCTAATCTGTCAATATTTACCTATGTACTCTAAGCACAGATTCTAGCACAGGTATCAATGAAAAGCCATTAAAAGCATCGAATAATCACATAGGAGCTGATTAATGGGACAAAAAGTACATTTTTGCAAAGTTTTATCCCAATCAGTTCAGAAAGAAGAAAGAAAGAAAATATATTTATTCTGCCACACAATTGTGACACACCACAATTAAAAACAACAGTAGGTCTGGTGTGAAGGAATAAAACAACACTATTCTATTGAACCTTGACACGCCATTGCTATCCCATGGGAACTGATTTATGGGATAAAAAGTAGCCTGTGTCCTATTCCAGGTCTACATTTGTGCAAAGTTTCAGCCCAATCGGTTCATTAGTTACGGCGTGAAGGAGTAACAAACATACATCCACCCAAACTGTCGCATTTATAATATTAGTGGGACGTACACACTTTATACTCGGTTTATAGCATACGATATTCAGACATACTTTGCTTCTTTCACAATCATAAATCGACTTAAATTATAATTTATTCTTCATTTCCGTGTTATTTAGATTTCAGCTTTTAATTTCAGTTCACCTGAAATAATTTTTATTTTTCAGTGAAGCTTTAATAGTTTTATATGACGCACATCGTGAATTACATTGATTTTATGTAAATCGAATTGAAATATATGTTATTTTTTAGTTATTTTAAGTTGAAAAGCAACGACGGGCCCAAATCAAAGGGTTCTTCTGGACTAAATCCGAATCTAAATAGAGATTAATTCCATTTATTGCAGCTATTACAGCCTTTATTTCACTGGTAATAAGAAACAATGATAAATACAGAGGATTCTTTACTGGCAGACCGTGTAGATGTGATTTATTGAACCTGAATAAAATCAATTATGTGCCTGAGATACTTTTATGCAAATAAACAAGATTAAATTTATTTGTTATATATTATTAACTTATTTTTGACAAAGTCAAAGAAGCATAGACTAAACAGCTACCCTATGTAAGCGATCACTTGTGATTAGAGTCAACCAAAAAAATATTTAAATTTCCTGAAAAAATTAAACAAATTTATGGAATTTTAGCTTTTCTACGAATAAGAGGCAAAGGTAATATTGCTTATGTATAAGTAATCTCACATAATTATTAGTTACTGAAAGTCTGAAGCAGTTATTTTAATCACATGACGTGACATAAACTGATTTCACAGTTCCACTCAAGTGCAATGAACTTTGCTTGCATATTGCTCGGTCAAGTGCGAGTTCCTACTCATACGCCGTGGATTCCGCATAACACTTTATAACAATTTTCAGCAACTACAAATAATTTCAGTTTGTCAAACGCTTTATTTTTCTCATAATAATTTATTTCTTGAAATCTGTCCATACTTTTTACAATTAGTTTTTGATTAGTTGGTTATAATTTTTTATTTTTATTATTAAATTTTGTTTTCCTATTTTCAATACTTGCCTAGTATGATTATTTGAACAAAAAACTTACAAAATATAATAAAAAGTTAAAACTATCCTATAAAAAATTTACTAAGTTATCAAAATAAAAATTTTATTTATTAAAATTCAGACGTTCGTTAAATTTTTTTGCTTATTTCATTATATTATTGTTATTTAAATTTATCGTTATAACTCCCAAAACGCCCCGATACTCACACAATCCTCTATTAAATATTATTATTGAGTGCATAAAAACTTAAAAAACTGGCCAAGTGCGAGTCGGGCCTCGCTCTTTTAGGGTTTCGTACATATGACCAATTATTTCAAACTAGATATTTATTTATTTAATTTTAGGTAATGCTCTAATCCTGTCAGACATAAAAACTGCGAAATTAAGTTGGTTAAGTATTCGGGTACTTAACCCTAAAACTGCGTTATAAATCAGCGTTTTTTTTATTATTTGTTGTTTAAATACAACATAAATGGTACATTGTATACAGAAATTTCAAATTCCTAACTGCTTTAGCCTCTGAGATAGACCCCATAACAAAAATCGTCTAAAAATTGCAACTTTGATAGCCCCGCATTTCTTTATCTTCGAAGATAAAATATATATATATATATATATATATTATTATACTTTACTTAATGAGTTCTAGACAATGACATCCCACATCCTAGGGAAATAAAAAAAAAATTTCGGCTTCATTTTCAGGTATGAGGCCCCATGTATGAAATGTATTTATTTTCCATGTATTTTCATGTATGAAAAATAATTTAATTACATTTTAAATTCAAAATTCGGTTTTGGGTCAACATTTTACACAACATATAAAAATTTCAGGTTTCTATCTCATTCCAACTAAGAGCTAGAGTCCCGTGACATACGGACAGACAGACGGACAGCGGAGTGACATTAATAGGGCTCCAATTTGCCCTTTGGGTACGGAACTCTAAAAATTATACATTAATTTCAAGTAACGCAAATATTTTGAAAACATCTTCTTTTATCAAAAATCCGCATCGATAATCACGCGATTACAGATGGTGAGTGATTCAGCAAAGTCATGAAAAGCTTCACATAAAAGCAAATTAATTAAGCTCTGTGCAGCACGCAGCTATAAACAGAGTGTTTGTTTATGCATCGAGGGAGGTGTTAGTAAGGTTGCCAGATGGTCGGAATTCGTCGGGATTGTCCTGACATTTCATATGATGTCCAGAGTCCCAACAAAATACAAATTGTCCCGACAAATAACAAATAACAACGGTCGGCGTAAAAAAGCATTTTGTTGTAATTACTTTAATTTTGATAAATAAAAATTATTTTTTGATTCGTAATATTTGTTTGTTTCCTAATCCTAAAATGAATCCTAAAATCACGACTTTTTGAAATTTTGTCAAGATATTTTGGTTTTCCCATCTGGCAACCCTAGGTGTAAGGGAGCGTCCGTCACCACGCGTTGCGGATTCTGCTTTACAGTGAAGGTAAAGTCACCTTGTTACTAACTGTTTTTTGAAAGGGCTGATGTTACGAATCAAAAGCCCTGAGTGGGACGGACTGGAAATGTTTTCTGGATTAGACATAGTATTCTTAATAAAGATGATTTTTTTTTCGGATGAGTCACATTTTAGATTGTGCTCACTATGCTTCCCGAGCGAGAAAAAGCCATAATACACATGGCGAAACTGTAACGAGCTCTTCGCACAAATCTAAAATGTCAGTTAATATCTTCATTTACGGATTTCATTGCTGTGTAGTTTAAGGTCAAGGATGTCACTTATGGTAATATTTTTTTGGAAAAACTAAAACCTCACTAGATGGCGCTAAATAAATCTACATTTTGATACAATTTACAACGTGTTAATTAGTTCATGGGGTTTACTACGAGATGGCAATATTTATTAGAGGTCAGCACAAAAGATATCGCGGGCAAAAAATTAACAAAAACGTTTAGTATTAAGTTTAATCTGTGAATACTTTTCATGGGCGTATTAATGCTAAAACAAGTACCTGAGGAGTTGAGCTTTTTCAAACGAACCGAGCTTTGTCGGAAACTCACGTACTGCATTTTCCTCTACCTCTAATACCCGCTTTTCTGTTCGCCTTTCATTATCCGAATGTTCGTTAATAACAATAATAAAGCCTCTTTGTGAGAAATTTGAACGCCAAATCGGGATATTTACGTTCTGTAATGGCGAGAAGGAAATGGCTAGTCATATTTCTTAGCCCTTCGAGGGTGTAGGGAATAATGGTGGACGGAAAATTTTACTTTTTTCATTTTTAATGGTGCAGATGCTAGCTGCCTCAACGTGTGTCTGGAAAAGATATTTTTTAAGCGTCGGTACACACTTTTGTTAATATTTATGTATTTGGAAACATTTATTATTTCTGAAACCTTATTCTTCTTTATCTTAGTTCCGATCTTTAGTTGTTACTTGTAAACGACAAGAAGTTGCAAATGGCCGCTAATCGTTAACAACGATTTAAGTTCACATTTACATAGAATAGTCCATTCAACAATTACCAGCCTACGATTCAGTCTAGATAAATACTGGTTTTGAATTGAATTGACAATTTGAATTGCAATAAAACTGGTTCAATATAATGATCCGCAAAATCCAGGAAACATGTCGGCCATTTTCCATATATTTTCATTAGCAGAGACCGCGACACCTGTGGGTGTCGTTGGGACAACAGCAAAGTTAGACAGCCACCGAAAAGTTGACTCTACTTCGAAGGAATACGACCCTTCATGGTTGGAGATCTAAATTGGTATTTATAAGTCAGATTTATCAAGGCATCTCTCCCTACTTTGAATTTGCTACACTGCGATAGCATGACTTGCAAAAAAGTTAATGGAACGAGTAGAGACTTTCAGGATCTGATAGCGCACCCTTTTTTGTCCGCTAAAGTTTTCGCAACTCGAAATGTTTGTTCATTAGGTTGAATTAATAAACCTTTTAAGTAACGAAACCCTTGAATTTTATTAAACAATGAAAAATGGTGTACTCACACGATTTTATAAGCATAACTTTATGGTTTGTAAAGAAAGATTGTTCTTCGAATGGGCACATAAAACATGAGTGAGGCATTGTGTTTAGAAAACTGACGCACTTACCCGCATTTAGCGTGAGTGTAAACCTCTTCAAAAAACCAATCTTTGTTTAGCTGCTTTCATATGTTTTACAAATGACGTAATTATTAGTTAGATAAACAGCTAACAAAGCGATAACCATAACACTTCAGAATCCGTAATATTAAAATTAATAACAAAATACCTTGCTTTGATCTAGACACTTCAACACCGTCTAGGGTTCTTAAACTCAAAAAATACTGGCCGGTTTTTTAAATCTCATAAAGAAAGCTTATTTTGAAGGCCTTTTTGGATGATTCCAAATTTAAATTTCGAAAAATAAATTAAAAACAAAAGATTTGCGCGGCATAACTTTAGCGAAGTTCGAAGGTTTCAATTGATAGGTAATCAATCATTGTTTTTGGTAATATTTGGTGTCAAAGTTAAAATTAGCAGTTCAAACGGTCTCTTAATCTTTAACGCGACCATTTATCGATTATTTCGTGTGAACTATTGTTATGAACGACTGAGGGGGCGCAGAATCCTAGGGGAGCCACCCTCTATACAAAACTATACACTCTGAAGGACGAATAATATACAAACAAACAAACGAACTACCACAGTTTACATTACTAAACAAGAACAAAAAATTGTACGCATTAAAACGACCGACATACCCGTAAACCTTTTAAAATCATGTCACTTTAAAATGCCCGGAAAACATTTCAGTAACTTTTTAATTGCTTTTTCAATAAAGATTCCTCGCCACTTCTGGGTGTAATACGACCCTAGTTCCTCGTATATGGAGACCGCAGAGCTAAAGACACTTTGTTGGGCTATAAAACTTGAATTTGGGAGGGTCTAAGAGCATGACTAAAATGGTTAATACTGTATACGTACTGAATTAAACGACGAAAATTCTAAACTAAAAAGAGAACGCGAAAAAATCCAAGAGAAATTATTATTCAGCAAGAAATGAAAATTCGCTAAATGGACATTAATTAACAACGAAATTTTATTGAGAAGGCATTTACTGTCGTAAAGGCTCACTAGAATCCATTCACTTTAATGCATATAGTAAATAATAGTTATTATAACTATAAATATACATGTTTCTCCGCAATAGACGGCAATAAGCTGGCTTGCTTGGCTTACGCCAATGTAACGGACATAATGGATAGTTAACATTAATTGAAGAAAATTCAACTCAATAGAATTTTCAATTCAAGGAAGTATTATATTTTCGAACGAAAATGAAACGTAATTTTAATAAACAATTAAATGGGATCTACATTAAGTAAAATATATAACATTGACAGAAAAAGGATAACGGAATCAGCAGGTGACCCTGCCTTTGTATAATACAGTAGGTTTAGTTGATACCTTTTAATATTGAATAAGTAATATATGCATCCTCTTCTCTCTAAAATATACATATAAGTATCATTGCATGTATAGGAAAATTCTGGATCGCCTACGCAAGTCAGTGTCTAGTTTTAAACTTTATTTGTACTCAACTCAGCAGGAGCTCAAAAATGACTTTTAGAAAGTACACAGCATTATCCCCAGAAATTAAAAGCAGATTATTGACTTTACGTATTATAGGAGATTGCTTTGGTCATAAAATGACGGAAATTGTCGTTTGAGGATAAAGTTCAATAAAAGTAAACAGAAAGTTAGATTTTTATATATAAGTATGTTCAGCTCTCTGGAACAACTTTAAAATTTTTACGTATAGTTTTGCTCTAGCTTTAAAAAAGTTTCAATGTATGTAAGTACTTATTTTACCGAGACCATTTTCATAGAAAAAAAATCCAATGCAACCAGTTCAAAAATATTTGTTTGATTTTATTATCTTTCTTGGTCCATCCATCCATCCATCCATTAGCCTGTGTTCGTCCACTGCTGGAGAAAGGCCTCTCCAATATTTCGCCACTTTTGGCGGTCTTCCATATTGGTCCATTATCTCAAAAACACCTGCAAGCGTAACATTTATTGCATTGATTCTTAGATTAAGGACCATCACAAAAAAAGTTCCTTGTCAAATACCGACGAGGAAAAATGCCCTAAACCGTGGGACCTCTTTCGTGGCTATTCTAGCGCGTGCTAGTTATCGTGTATGCCCTACAGGTTTACGCCTACCCTCAACAAATCCACGTATATTTATTAGCTTTGTGCCTACCTATGTATACACATACTGAATGTTAATAGAAAATTTATTATTTTTTTATTTATTAAGGAATTAATTGATCACACCGAACAACTTGCCAAAAAAAACCACCGCTCAAACGATTTTTTTTAATCATTCAACATTTTAACGCCTATTTATTCGGTATGTTGAAAGCCCATAGATTTTCCTCTATGGGAAGGCCATTTCTTTCTTGTTTGCACAGGTATTGGGTACAATTCTTTTGAGAGTTACCATAACCGATAGAAAATATGGTTTCATTTAAATGTACCAGGAGCCGTATTTTTGAATCGTTCGTTTTTAATTTACGTGCGAAAGTATATACCTATCTCATGTAGCACATCAGAACTTGTCATTTGCAAGATGAGACAGGTATATATTTTCGCACGTGAATTGAAAAAGAACGATTCAAAAATACGGCTCCTGTTCTATTTATGCCAGGTATACTTATTTATAAATAAAACTCACAAAGTTGCTCAGAGACATAAGTTCGTATATGGCAAAGCTACGACAATGCAGTTGAATGAACTGGCCAAGTAATTGCAACGTGATTAAACGGAGATAAATAAATGATTGTATCTCATTTTGCACAGCGAGTAATGAACCCGATATAGTTGCAGTACAAAAGCTTGCAAGGTTTGGTAAATGTATGTAGGTAATGGTGGTCACAATATTTGAAGTACGACCGTAATTTCCATACACGAGTAATTTATACCAAGTTGAATCGGATAAAGAAAGATTATGTATACACATAAAACTCATTTAGAAATTATATTCATACTCGAAATTAGACTTCTTAAGGCCCTTAATACCGCCAAACGGGTACATTCTAAAGCCTACTCCTCTTTTATGTCCAAACCAAAAATATTGAAAAAATGTATTATGGATTATCAACTCTAGGACAACATATGCAACATCTTTCTTTTTCGTACCACCAAAACTGCTATATGAAAAATTGTTTCAACTGAATGGTGTTTTTTGGCTTGAATTTCCTACTGCTCCTAAGCGACTTAGGTGATTTAATTCATTTATGCTTTGATAAATAGATAAACTTGATAGCTATAAATATAACATAAAATTATTAAATCGAACAATGACGCCCATGTGAAAAGTATTATTTTCTCCTATTTTGCCCTTTCAAGGACGCAGCGAGCGTCGTAACAGCCACCACGCATTGTGCACTGATTTGAACGTTATTTCAATGTCGTTTCCGTCGATATTCATACAGACAAACATCGAGCTGCTAATTTGGCGACGGTAATCGCCTTAAAACAATTGTTCCCAAATATATCAAACAAAAACATTGTTACGAGTAGATTACACTCGATTGTTTCGTTATTGTAATGTAATACCGATACTAAATAAAATAAGTTGTCTATACTTAAAGCAGAAAAAATTAAAGTACCGTTTTTGCAGAAAAAAACTCGACCTAATAAATTAAGACATATGTAATAACTAATAAAACCTTTATTATCCAAATATAATACCGCTGATGAACTCTTTGGTTTTAATACCATTGGCTGAAGTGTTAATAACCCTTAGTTTCCATCTGTCTACCTGAATCATAACTCAAAAACTGTGGAATCAGTGAGGCATGTACAGTGGAGATCACATCAAACTATACACTTGCCCTTATAGTGAAGGATTTAAGATAGGTACAAAGACAAAGTCCAATGTGTACAGCTTGATGTGATCTCCCTGTCTGTACATACATGTAGGTAAACATACTTACAGTATGTTACGAGAACCCCAGGGAAATTGGGAAAACTATCAATGGCGTACCTATCATTCACTCATTCATTCAATGGCATTGGATTTTGGAAATGTCCTCCTCAGAAGATTGAATCCATGTTACGTTGATGGAACTTGTTAGTGACCCGTATACAATATGCAAAACATAATAAATATATATACAAAAAAAAATACCTCTACTTTCGCAATGTTATTTTCGAGCAGTTTACGTTATGGCTGATAGTAAATTGTGTTAAAAAAAACCACAAACAATACGAGCCCAGCTCCTTTCTCTCTCGGGAGCAATTCCAAAACATTTTCATTAGCCCCTAGCCCCCGGCTTACTGAGAGAAAAATTATACCAGTTGCAAAATAAAGACTCCTATTTTATCCTGGAAACCAGTCGGCAAACCAGTCCAGCCGAGGTGTTGGTGCAGTCTTGTGGGCGGCTGTACCTTCTACCAGGTCTAATAGACCTTATCACCAGACCATAAGGTCCAAGGTGCGTGGGCCTGTTGCAATAAGAAAACGCCAACCACGGAATCCTGAACAACACCAACGCGCAAAACACCTACGAGTACGTTTCCTAAGTTATTGGTCAATTTATTATGTTATAGCCAATATCTTGTGGGTAGAATTGAAAAGAAAATTAAATGACACAACTTTTGAAAAGCTTAACGTAAGTTGTTTACAGAATACTACGGCTAATTCTGAGCACGAGTACCAAGTTATATTTAAATTGCGTTAGGTTCATGTTAAGTCACACGAGCTTGTGAATCACGCGTTTATCCAAACAAGACGACTAGCTGCTCAATTTAACTTCAGCTTCAGGATTAAACATCAAAACGCACTTTCTGATTGCATCCACTCCGAATAAGCCACCGCTAAAAATAGACGTAGCTAGCACTAGGAACAATGAGCAGACAACTTATCACGGTCACTCACGAAGTTTTACTCACGATCGCGTACTCGTGAAGTTTGCGTAGACGCGTGAGTGTGCGTATCGAGGCGCGTACTAAGCCGTGCGCGCGCGACCATCGCATCAGCACGACAGAACAGCCGTCGAAAACGCAAGGGCTCGCCCCTTCCGAATCCGTGATCGCGGCGGGATGCAGTGAATGCTAATACGGCTATACCCGGTACATAATATGTTACGGGTGAAGTAAGCTAAGTAGACAAAGTAAGGAATACTTGGAAATTTTAAGGAATCACTAGGTTCCTGTGAAGTCTGGCTGATGTGAATAAATTTAAATGAAGTCACAGAAAAGTTGCCGTATTGAAACTGATTTTTGTGCTTATTATGAATACATACTTTAATTATGGTTAAATTTTACTTAGAGTGCATCAGAGCTAACACAAATTATAATTCTCAATTTATAGATATTAATAAAACGTACTTTGAAAATAACTGTATGCGATGTGCGCCATTTTATTGATCAAATATTTATAAATCCCACATCAAGCATTCTAAGTTAGCCTTAGAGCGGTCAAAGTTGCGAATGCTCTGTTTACTAATACCCTAAATAATTTGACACAATACGGGTACGGAAACCTAAAAAGTTGGTAAATTCCCATAGCTTAATTTTTAAAAGATATTTTTTAAATTTTTTTTCAGAGAATATACGCCATTTTAGGACACAGTTTTCATTATTTTGGTATATAAATTAACCATTAGTTTTTTATGACTTTTTAAAGAATTATCCGATGACTTTGTCACTTCAGAGTTATAGACTATACTGATTGTGATGTGTGATTGCTTATAAAAAAAGTGGTCTGTCTCTGTCTGTCTACTCATCTGTCATCTAGCTGTCAAATTAGTCTGAAGCAAATTATTATAAATTTATCTTGATAGCAAAGGACACATTTCTAAACAGCCATTACTCAAGTGACGTCACGAGGGAAAATGGAAGTTGCAGCCTTTTCGTAAAAATATTCACCATCATGAGGTTTTTTAGACCAAGAATTCGAAAATACGGTTTATTAAACCTAGGTCTCGAAATGGTTTTCCAATTAACATAATCTATGCCAATTACAACAATATAGATGTCATAGTAACATTAAGGCGGGGTTCTCCCGATTTTTTCACTTTTCAAATTCATTTTAAAATCGTGAAATAGTGATAATTAAATTTAGAAAAAAATATATGTCCTATTTCACTCTTTTATCTTATTATTTTATTTGAGTAATATTAGGTTTTTGAGTTTTTGACAATAAAACTTATAAAACGACCTTCTTATTAAAAACACATCCCTCCAATTCCAAAATATTAAATAAAAACACCCTGAAATCGCGAGATTTTCGAGCGGCCCGCTCTCACTGAGCAGGATAGACAAGTGTAAAATGAAAGCGTTGGTGCAGTAGAGATTTCTCTGGATACCCTCTCCTAAAGGCGACAAAAACAAGCCGATATTGACAACCAATTCGCGGCTCCCGCTGTGTTCGGAAGCCTAATATCTTAACCGCTATAATTTTCCTGTAATCTTTGCGTAATCACATATTGCGATTATTTTTTTCATATGTTTTGGTTCTCCTGTGTCGGAGATAAGGGAGCGGACATGATGACGTTAAAAATGCTACTTTTCAAGGTTTTTGTATGTTGACCCATAGTAACACGTATTGTGTGAAAATTTCAACCGACTATCTATAACGGCTGAAGTTGTAGACCCATGTGACAGACGGATGGACAGCGCAGGCTTAGTGATAGGGTCCCGTTTGGCACCCTTCGTGTACGGAACCCAAAGAAATGGCAATGGCCGCGCAACCCTTATCCGCGACATGCCCTAGCGAGTGCCATCTGCGGCAGGGAGGGGCCCTTGCATTAGCGGGATGACATTATGCACTCCCAGAAGAGCTCGTCTTATCTCGTTAAATCACTCGTGCTGGTGCTGCGGTGAAAATAATTTACACGAAGGGTAAACGGCTAAAACGGCTTCCGTGACAAAATCGAGTTTCAGATCTTGGATTACATTTTGTGGGTGTCAAATGGTAAAGTTGAGAATTGTTGATGATCCACTCCGACCTTTTTCGGTCACGATGGCCACTTCGACTTCTAGTCGTTACAACGCTGATGATCCCGAAGAGTGGGTGTCAAATGGTAAAGTTGAGAATTGTTGATGATCCACTCCGACCTTTTTCGGTCATGATGGCCACTTCGACTTCTAGTCGTTACAACGCTGATGAGCCCGAAGAGTGGGTGTCAAATGGTAAAGTTGAGAATTGTTGATGATCCACTCCGACCTTTTTCGGTCATGATGGCCACTTCGACTTCTAGTCGTTACAACGCTGATGAGCCCGAAGAGTGGGTGTCAAATGGTAAAGTTGAGAATTGTTGATGATCCACTCCGACCTTTTTCGGTCATGATGGCCACTTCGACTTCTAGTCGTTACAACGCTGATGAGCCCGAAGAGTGGGTGTCTAATGGTAAAGTTGAGAATTGTTGATGATCCACTCCGACCTTTTTCGGTCATAATGGCCACTTCGACTTCTAGTCGTTACAACGCTGATGAGCCAGAAGATGGCTAATATAGCCGATCTGCCTAGTAAACCTCCGTGAGCACTGAGCGCACGTGAGTTTACCTTCCACATAATTAAAGGGAATGGCTGCGGGTCGGGCTTTTAACTCGATGTGGTGTCAAGGCCAGTGTTGCACTGTTCCTTAAAATCGCGTACTTACCTCTGTATGCGTATGTGCCATATGAGTTGAGTATTAGTTTGGGATTAAGGGTCCGTTATCCCTGACATTGAACAGCTCATTTTGCATCAAGTGGAACTGAATTCTATGATCTTTCATTATAGTTTAAACTACCACGCTCTGAACCGTGGCTGTTACGACAAACGAAACATCGCGCGCTCTTAAAAAACACGATTTTTACTCATAAAACGTTTTTACGATGAAATTTTCAGAAAACTATCCGCAAAAGTACTTAATAAATTATATTCTATTTCATGTAATTTTCCTACAATTTGGTAATGTAAATTTTATATAAAACGACAAAAACATGAAAAATTTACCAAGTTTCGGATTTTTTTTCGAACAAGTAAAGTATAACGTATCGCGTTTTGAACCACATAAAAACCTGTACAAATAATGTATCTCAGATATATATTTTTTTTTCAGACACAAAATATAACAATTGCATGGTTTAAAATGACTCAGAAAATAGACAAAATTGGGATAAGCCCCCCGGATGATAATATTAAAATGCAAAAAAAATAATCTACCAATTATTATTTAAATAAACATATTTGCCAGAAGAAAATTCTATAGGTTTAAGAATAGAGGGTTCAAATTTTCAAGAAAACTAGCTTGTTATGAGCTGCAGTGGTGTCGATTTGGTGTATCACGCCTTAAGGTGATATGTTGTCCGTGCAAAGGTCCCCGTTACTCCAGGCGGAAAAACCCGCAGTGCGAGAGGGACGGAATCGGGGAAAATGATCAAAAAGTCGGTTTTAAATTAAAACAAAATTATCTAAAATAGCTACGAAAATTTCCATAACCAGTAATTTAGGTATTGTTAAAACCCATCTAAATAAGTATTTTTAAAGTCTGTGTGGTATCCCAATTTGTCAGAATATCAAAAAAAGTATAAATTTAGACCTCATTTCAATAATTATTTCTATCGAGTGAAATTCCTCCAATCGCGTTTTCGATAGCCCAAAATCTAGAAAAAGATCCCAAAATTGTTATACTAATATATTTTACTTGGAACTTCGTTAAAAGAGCAGATAAATAACTTCAAAAAGTGTAAATTTTCACGGTATACCCCCTTAACTTATTTGACAGGATAAATTTAATTAAAGCGTTTTATCCTTGTCTTTTCGATAAAGAAAGAAAAAGACAGGATGCTTAAAATAAGGTTAGTCCTGTCAAATAAGTTAAGGCGATATGTAAAAGTTTTAGCGTCCCTGACCATATACGAAAAAACCCTCAGTGCGAGAGGGACGGATTCGTGGAAAAGTAGCAAAAAGTCGGTTTTTTATAAAATAAAATGTACTGAATTTGCTTTCAAAATTTCGTTTAATCAAATTCTAGATACCGTTCAAACCCATCTAACAAAATATAATTGCAGTCCATATGTCATTCTAAATTGTCAAAACAGGAGAATTGGTGTCGAAAAAGACCCCATTTCAATAAATATTTCTATCGAGCCGAATTTCTCCAATCGCCTTTCTGTTTTAACAGATCCCTAGAAAAAGATTCCAAAAATAATATACTATGCAAGTTCTTAAAGTGTCGATTTTTTTTCCGTAGCGCCTTAAGTCGTGTTACGCCGAATCGACACCAATGAGAAACAAAGAGAAATGAGAAATTCCACAAATTAAGTGCGTGATAAAGTTACCCGAAAATAATAAATAAAAATTTCTGACATTAAAATAGTTTACTTCCATGGCTACCTCCCGCATGACAATAAAATTTAATATCTCAGGGGTGCCTGTTTTGGATGGGCCCATATAGAGGACGCCAAAAAAGTCTCCAGTCAAAGTTCTAATCGTCAGGGAATAATGTCGAAAATGCAGTAATCCGCGGTACTTCTTGTATGGCATTCACTGTACTTGCGTCACGATGAATTTATACTCGTCGATAATGATAGCAATATCCATTTAAACCCGAATGTTGGTGCTTTATGGTAATGTATACAATTATTTATGCGATAATGACAAGTCTCACAATTTTCAAAGTACCTATTGGTATCATGAAGAAAACAGATATAACAAGTATTAAGTATGTTATAAATGATTTATATAAAAACAGCTCACCTCAATACGTGTTATGATCGGGAAAGCCGACCAGTTTTACTCGCCCAGATGAAGGCAGTCTAAATCTGCTGAAACTGGTCGGCTTTCCCGATCATAACACGTATTGAGGTGAGCCGTTATTATATAAATCATGAATTATCCTCAAGTCTCATTTAATTCTATAATTATGTTATAAATAATATAAAAAGTATTCAAAACTGTTTTCTTAAAATAATAATAATAAAATGATTATTTATTATGTGCAATAACACAGAATAAAATTATTGTACAAAGGCGAGCTTAATACTAATTAGTATTTTCTACAAACTAACCTCTGGCAATGAGGAAATTGTTGAGGGTGTGTATTTAAAAGGTGTAATCATGAGAGTAGTACTTAAATATTACTGTTTTAGATAGGTTTAGTTTATAGATTTCTTTTCTTTTGTAGCTTACTTAGTTTAAATTTAAATTATTATTGTTATAAATTACCTATATTTAATAAAAACAAAAACAACTTCAATTATTTTAAGTTTTTTTTTTGTTTTTATATATATCACTATATAATAAATAAATAAAAAAAATAAAAAAAAATATGTATGTACATTTACAATTTGAACTTCAAAAACCTAAAAACAATAATTTTAATTTGGATAATGGAACAAAGACTTACGTATATATTTTGTTCTTTGTCAGGAATTTGGTGCAAACTGCATCACTGCATAGCTGAAGCATAGTTTGGCTCAGTTGAGAATGAAGCCCCAGATACAAAGCACAGTGTTTAAAAATTTAAAACCAGATAAATGCTGGAATTCCAGAGAAATATTTCGCGAGGACTGTACCACGAGCGCTTTCGCTATAAAATAAAAAATAGTTTGATCATATTTTGGACAATAACTAACCTAATCTGTTATTTTGTAGATAATAATATAAACTTATATCTGGGATTGTGGTTAGTCAGTTTCCAGCCAAATAACTTAATTTCAAAACACTCAAACACTCGTATTTTCCATACAAAAGGACTCAACTTTAGCAAATGTTTCAAGACAATCCAAGACAATTAAAAAATGTTCATACAATAACGCCCATTAAAATAGTATAATATATCTATATTAAAAAATTTGCTCCATCTTAAACATAATATTGGATGCAAACCTATGAAATTGCCGAAATTTTCTTACAGATTCATGAGTTCATAATTCCCGTTATTCAATAGCAATTTGCATTATTATTTGAAAGTTGATTTCAGGGTTTTACAACTACATATTAAATTTTAATTTTATTGTCGGTTTAAAAACTAAAATTAAATCTTCAAAAATTTCCAAGATAAGATTCTTAAGACTGTACATGAGCCTAGAACATGAACAACGCCAGACTTTCGAGGATTCGTTTGAAGAAATTCGGACTGTTCTTGTATTGGAAAAAAAAAAAATTTTTTTTTGAACATTTAATTTTGTACATTTATTATTTTATTACATATCTTTTTATTAGATTAAATTACTTAAAAATTTAAAACTTGAAAAATAAGTGAAACTTAAATTACTATAAGATTAAAATGCCTAAAAAATAAACCTAATTAAGAAAATTGGTTTATTGATCTTATATGCACCTAGGGGCCGTCCATATGAAATTAGGGGGGGGAGTCTGGTCTGTGGATGACGGTAAAATCATGAGCATAGATGGCAATAATGAGGGGTATTGCCAAAAGACAAAATCGATTGTTTAAACGACAACATTGATTTTGTAATACAAATAACGAAAATTGCATCAGTTTCGTGAAACGATGGGGTTATCGGATTATGACGATAGAATGACTGTAGGACGGGTTGGGTTAAATATCGGCAAAAATCGATGATAGTTGAATAAACACTGGCTGAACTAGTGAACTAGTATTTAGATCACGCGGCCTAGCGATCTTGCCATACTTACCAGTTTCCCCTAGACCACGAGACATGCAACTGTCTCGAAACGTCGGTGTCCCCTTTTCGTATAAAAGGTAAAAATTGATCGCCGTAGACCCGAAAATATATAATGTCTAGCGATACGTCTTTTTAAAATAACATTTATTTAATGTTTTATATATTTATTTAATATCTTCCCAGTACATTGACGTGTAAAAAGTGTATATATCTATACCTGCTTTGCAAAATAAACTATTTGAATTTGAATTTGAATTTGAACATTTCCATCGAACGCATAAAAACTAAAGACTTTCTCTTTCAGTACATACACATCATAAAGCAAATAATGGTCATCGGAAGTCTATTTACAACAGATAACTAAATAAAATCACCAAAAACTCTGGTTACTGGAAAACAAAGGAGTTTCGAAAACCCGGAACTTTTTAAAGTTTTTCGATTAGAATCGGAATCTGCTAATTCCTCTGATGCATGTGCTTCAGACAGATTAAAATGTTTGAGATTTTTCTGATACGGAAATGAAAGACACGATATTCTCAGGAATTGGTTCAGGGATCGAAAAGCAAATATATTATTGTGTTTGCAATCACAACAGGATACAAAATTTAAAAAAATGTAAAGTTCCGGATAATCGAAAAACTTCTGTCAAAAGTCGCCTTGCCCCGCTCCACTTTGCTTGGCTCCCAAAGTTTATTTACACCTACGAAATTATTATTCGTAGATTTACACCAAACACGCTCCTCTTCGCTGAGCTCGTCGTCGCACTATATTTTGTTAAAAGCAAATCATGCAACTAGGATGGTTCTTCCTTGTTTCCAATTTTTCGGACCTTTGCGAACATCCTAATATTTTCTCATCCGTTTTTTTCTGATTATCATGCGACATTTATATAAAAAGAACAACAAAAGAAATGAATATGTAGACTTTGTAGAACATAGTTTAGAAACCCTGGGCTAAAGTGATATTACTAATGTGTCTCGCAGCCTGCCGTGACGAGTGATATTTCAGGGCTCTGTAGCTATATCAAACTGTCATGTGGGGATAAATACCACATCAATCCTAGCGAAGCTGAAATGTACCCAAATATAAAAGTTTTCTATGTGAAAAATTGCTATCGGATATGAAATATGATTGATATTTTGTACAAACTAAAGCGAAGAAAATAACGCACTGCAGAAGCATGTTTTTTTCAAGTGGTTCTTTGGTTTTGAAAATAAAACCTGAACGAAAGAAGTCAAAACATATTTTTTATTGCCTGCTAAAATCAAAGGCGTGTTATTTCCACCATAAAGTTGACAACCGACGACGGTTAAAATCTGAATTTAACACATTGGTCAACTTTTAAATATGAACTCTCGGTCTGTATCCAATTCTGTATTATTATGTGCGAACCGTATCTATGTTGAAATAGCTTTCGCCGGAAATAAAACCCTTTAGACTGACAGGAAGATGAAATACCGTTTTAAACGAACAAGAGTGACAGTGTCACGGGATTAAAAATGTGTAACATTTATGTTTTAACCCTTACGGTTCCGTGAAAATTTCCGGAAATGCTGCCTCATCATTATGAAAGGATAGTATACCCATTATGATTGATTAGGTTCACTTTATTTGCTTTGACACTAAATAAATTTTGATTTTTAAAATCCTTACAATAATAAACTTTTAGTGCAGCACGAAAATCAGTTACACTGCGCAGAGATGAAGATGCTCAGGTGGGCAGGTGGTATAACTAGGCTGGATCATGTCGGAAACACACACATATAAGAGGCACCTTCAATGTAAGACCTATCCCAGATAAACTACAGGAGAGCCGTCTGCAGTGGTACGGACACGTTACGAGGCGACCATCCGACCACATGACCAAAAAAGTGCTAGATATCGAAACTAAGCCCCGAAGACGAGGAAGACCCCGAATCACATGGATGTCCGTAGTAAATAAGAACCTTAAAGAAGCCCAAATCAGCAAAGATACGACCCAGGACCGAGCTGCTTTTAGACGCATGATACGAAGGGCCGACCCCAAATAAAATGGGAAAGGGCCAGGCAAAGAAGAAGAATAAACTTTTAGTAATATGACCGATTCTAAAATTAACGATGTTAAAAGTTGTGCATGATCAGATCAAACAACGCATTGCACTCATGAAGCATAATTTATACAATGCATTAAAATACATTCTCGTTGCATTTGACTTTTCATCCTTAGAAAATAATGTCTACTTTCAATAGCACTTGCTTGAAAAATAATATTTGAAAAATTTTCAACGGAGGCTGTCAAAAGCATGCTTAGACGATCGTAAAACGAAGTTGTTGCAACCGGGCTCTACTGCAATTTTGATAGACTATGGAAAAAATATACATACAGATATAGGTAAATATGTTGTGGACCAAGTGATAAATGAGGGCATTATTTACAATGTCCAGGCAGTATAAATTATGACACGTCAAATCGGGCAAATAAGGTTTTGTTCAACAACTATTGAGCAAGTTTTGAATTTAAGTGTTCTGTTTTGATACATTAGAAAAAGGCGGGTTTTGATCTGACTGCTAATCGGCTCGTAACTATTCAAACTTAATAATTTATTACAAGTCATTTTGAATATTGCTATATTATTGTTGGCCGATTTGATAATATAGGTACTTTTAACAGGAGGCCGGATGCTAAGATTGATCTAAAACCGATTTTAGAACAAGCTAGTCTAACCTAATTTAGATTTGAACCCACGACCTCCGGATTATAGTCGAGTAATTGAACCACTACACTATTCCACCTTAACCCTTAAAATTTTCTCACCCCGGTCATTTTAAACCGTGAAATTGTGAAAATTAAATTTTGAGAAAAATATATTATGTCAAAAATATTTCACTCTTTGATCTAAATATTTCGATCATTCGATACGCGATTACTTGCATTTTCCTGCATCCAAGAAAATCATTTCATTTGAGTTATGTTAGGTTTTGGATAATAAAATTTATACCAAAATAAACGTGGTACAAAATTAGATATAAAATGGCCGTCGCTCATTCCAAAATAAATACATATAATAAAAGAGTAGAACTCGGTGTGTCTGTACGTTGAAGGTAATTAAAATAGAAAAGCGGTGACTAAAAAAGAGTGATAGAACACAAGTCTGTCTGTTTGTTTGTACACGCACATCTCCGAAACTACTGAACGGATTTTCACGTAGGTAATTTTCACAGGTGACTGAAAAAAAAGTTATCGTCATTTAAAGATTTTTGGAATTTAATTTTCTACAGTTAAAAGTTCCATATAGCAAATAATAATTCCTGGCGATTAAGACCTAAAGACGTCACGAACGATTGTTTAAAAGAAAAAATCAAAAATACTTTATTATTTATTTTATTTACTATTTTATTTACTTTAAATATTTAATTATTTCGTTTTAAAAGCGTCATCTATTTTGGTAAATAAAAAGTTTTAATGTGAAATTAGTTGCAGCAATTATATATGTCATTATTGATGAAACGGGCTGTACTTAACTGAAAATTGTAAATAAAGTTAAGTATATTAAATACTATTACAAAACTGTAAAATAAAAGAGATGTGTCTGTCTGTACATTAATAATATTCTAAAAAATAGGTGTGAAGGATACCGATACAAAACAAACTGAATTTTCATGCATCACGCAAAAACTACGGAACGGGTTTTGATGCGGTCACCACTGTACGATCCTGCAGCAGTGAGACATGAATTACAAAGAAAGATGGAAGTGAGATCACTGTTCGATAACTTATTATCCAACTAAAAAACTGGGATCTATTTATTGCGGGATTCGCAAGGGATTACACTGTGGCCGCATTATCTTCTTCCACGCGGACGAAGTCGCGGGCAACAGCTAGTAATAAACAAAAACACTTTGAAATCGCAAGATTTCTCAACGGCCCGCTTCCACGGAGCAGGATAGTCAGGTATAAAATGAAAGCCTTGGAACAACCGATTTCCCGGATAGAATTTCCTGAATAGATATACAGACAGACAAGCACTTGATACGCTCTTTATAAACTGTTTGTTTGGAATCATCCACAAAAATAACTGTCAAAGAATTACCAACAACCAATTTATTTATTTTCTATAAAACGAATGAACAATGGAGTCCCGTATTTGTCAAACTTGGAATAACTAGATAAGAAGATTAAAGCCAAAGATGAGTAGCGAAGGGGCGTACTGTTTATTTGTTGACTGTACATCCCCCAAATACAAATGCATATGAAAGAGACTTTATTGTGTTCTCATAAGGCGTAATTTAGCCTACTCTAATGGCGAAGTAAAGTTAGTGGGCTTTAAAGATGGAAGATCTGTCGATGGCGTGGATGAGAGAGTGCAACATAAATAAACACGAAATGTGATAGAGCACGGCTGTTCAACTATTACGGAGATATTGGTTATCGATGTTTGGACACTGTAAAGGGATCAAATAATGCAGTTTCAATAAATTTGATGTTTGTTGCAAGGGATGTAGACTAAAATGATCCTAAATTATTTGCGTTGATTTGATAATTTTTTTATGAGGAAGATGCATAATTTGTATCCGAAATGATTCAAACAAGATTTATAGTTTAGGAAGATTTACACTACCCACGTATAATATACAACGTATAACAGAAAGGTGTAACCATATTTGAAGAGCTTATTCAGTCAATGGTATAGAACAACTTTTACAATGGAGCCAAACCTGAAATTTAAAAAAAAATCTGCCCTGCCATACATTTCGGCCGAGCGGCGTTGTATTTTTCTATGAAACAGTAATTTTTTTGTCGAGATACTGGTTTTGTTTCATAGTAAAAGTTGTTCTATCTATACCATTGACTGAATAAGCTCATCAAATATGGTTACACCTTTCTGTTACACGTTGTATAATATATAATCTATATGTATATGTAATCTACACGTGTCACAATTTAAAACAATAAAACCTTTCCTTACCAATTTTAAGTAGAAAAACCTACCTACTGTAAATTTTTTATTCACGAGTCAATTATGTTTCATTCGCTCGGTTATTTTTCTTTGAAAATGTCATTCAGTATTGTCATGGAGATTGAATAGATTGTGATTTCATATAAAATTACCTGTTCATCTAAGCCTACCAAGCTTTTTACACATAAAAACACGTTTTGTTACCCTTGTTAGAAGTAGTAAACAATTCAATTAAAATCTAGGGAAATATATTGGTATTATTGGGGATATATACTAGACAGTATACACAATTAAAACACGATTTAATAAAGTTGGCTTGATAAACTAAATTCGCAAAGTTATCGCTTTTCGAGTAATTTTTTCCTCTATTTCCCTACTTTTTTATATGAATAAGTAATTTGATATTATAGTTCATTTACTAAAATAAAGTTCATAGATGACTGGAGCGTTTATACACGATAGTTTTTTATTTAATAATAATATGATGAAAATAACAACGAAATACATTGAAAAGGTGCAAGAGTTTGGTTATTTTTTTTTACTCTTTACACGTAAAGAAAAAGACAGAGACAAAAGCAAACGCTCGGTGCGCCCTTAACGCAAAAATAAACCTCTTAGGACATGGGGTCAGCAGTGTGATATGACTGATATGTTATTCTGTCTGATTCAATGTCATGTCATATAGAAAACAGTTCTCAATAATCCAGTAAATAAAACACCAACGTTACCTTCCTACTAATGGATTAGCTACTAAAGGCACGAAGTTCAATATGTAAATCTCCTGATTCAGTACCAAGGTTGAAAGGCTCGCGTGCTGGTCTGATACGATCGTTTAGCTCAGCGGGTCGACCTCAACGTTAGGTCTTAAACTTTACTGCGGAGATAGATTTCATCAATTTTCGCTGCTCAAGCTCATAACTTTGTTATGGGTAGGATTGAGAACTTCGTAAGACTGTTTCCTGTTCTGTTTGTATGAGATTGATTTCAATTTCAATAAGTTTCAGTTCTGCGGAGGACGGATAGAGTACTTAAGGCGACGGTATTCCCAGATAAACGACATATTATTTTGTGATTTATATGCAAATAGCAAGGGTTTATATTTTGAAAAATATACATATCATATTTCACTCTTTGATCTTAAGGCGCCTCTTCCCTGCTTCATCCGAAGACGACTCTATTGATTCTCTTAAACGGTATGTTTAAAAATCATGAAAAAAATATATATCGTTAGTTAAATTATAAAAAATAACTTCATTTATTATTCTCGCGTGAACAGCATGAAAATATTGTTCAAAGTCAAGCTGTTTTAAAATTAAAATTAAGTCAAATTGGTTATTTTGAAACCGCTATTTATATGGTTCTTGCACTAAAATGCAAGGAAAATATTGCTTATAAAAAGCATTTATGTAATTTTTTTTCCGTTCATCGCTTCCATGTTTAAGGCGCTACGGAAAAAAAATCGACACTTTGAGAATTTGCATATCTACTTCAGTAAATAATGTATTATTTTGATAAAATAGTATAATATTTTTGGAATCTTATTCTAGGGATCTGTTAAAACAGAAACGCGATTGGAGAAATTCGGCTCGATAGAAATATTTATTGAAATGAGGTCTTTTTCGACACCAATTCTCCTGGTTTGACAAAAATAAAATTCGCATAGCCTCTTAACGTTTTGAAAAAAAAAAGTTTGTATGAAAATATTCACTCTAGGGTAGGCAGTGCCTACCATGGCGTCATACAAAATTTATTTTTTCAGTGTTATTTAATTTTTTTCATATTTTTTTTATTGTTACACTTGACCTTCTGATTGCTTTTCTGGAAAATAATATTTTGGGAGCAACCACTCTGCCCCTTTCTTAACTAATTGGCACAGTGACTTGCCAAGTTTAAATATCATACCCCGTGTAACTTGAGTCTTGTTTATTATCTAGTTTCGTTTACCAAGGGGATCTTGTTGGAATGAATTGCGGCTTGTCAACAAAATGAAAGGGAGACGTGTTTTCCTGCCGTTCATATGCTTGGGAATTGGAAACAAAAACACGCACTAGTGTGGTTAAATCAACTTTCAAGGCATGTTAACTGCCACTGAACTAAAACTTTAGGTATACTGACGAAGCTCTGGTGTCTATTCGTCTGTGGAATATACTTAAAAACGGCTTGATAGAATAAATTTGCCACATTTCCCGAGGCCCCTAAATAATTAAATACCTTCATCAGAGCTATGTCCCTCGCATAACTATAGTAAAGGAAATGTAATAGACTTTTATTTCATCTTGAAATTGTCACTCTTTTAAGGTCTGAAGTTTCAAACTGAATGAATTAAGATAATAAAGACTAAACCTACGAATATAAGGCTTTATTCAGTTTTAAGGGTGTATATCGTGAAAATATTTACGCTTTTTGAAGTTATTTATCTGCTCTTTTAATGAAGTTCCAAGTTTAGTATAACAATTTTGGGACGTTTTTCTAGATTTTGGGGTATCAGAAACGCGATTGGAGGAATTTCACTCGATAGAAATAATTATTGGAATAAGGTCTAAAACACTTTTTTTTGATATGCTGACTAATTGGGATAGCATACAGACTTCAAAATTATTTATTTAGATGGGTTTTAACAATACCTAAATTACTGGTTATTTTCATACCTATTTTAGTAAATTTTGTATTAATTTAAAACCGAATTTTTGACAATGTTCCCCGATTCCGTCCCTCTTGCACTGCGAGTTTTTCCGCCTGGAGTAACGGGGACCTTTGCACGGACGATAGGTATATCACCTTAAAATTCAGACCTTAATGGAGTGACAATGGTGTCGATTCGGTGTTACATATTTGACAGGACTAAACTTAATTTGAGTGTTCTGTCTTTTTCCTTCTGTATCGAAAAGACAAGGACAGAACGCGTAAATTAAATTTAGTCCTGTGGAACATGTAACATCGAATCGACGTAAATGTCAAGATGAAAGAAAATTCTATGACATTTACTTTACTGAGATAGGACAGTTAGTCATGCGAGCGATGAAGAATTGATCTAGCCGTTTTTGAGTATATTCTGCACTTTGACTAAACAATTCTGCAGAACCCGTACATTGTGAATTACTTACACTTTATAGACTCCATTTGGAGCTTTTTTTACAGCGGGTGTAAATTGACAGTTATCTTAAAATGAAACCACGTAATCTAATGAACAACTTTCCTAAGAAAACATACCGAGGAAGTGAAAAAGAACCGTAGTATTTGTGAAATTTCGTTTAGTTTTTTAAATCCTGTGAATTCTCTATGGGCGGATCGTTTTTTTTTTTTATTTACTCGGTTAGATTTTTTTTTTGGAATTGTTGTCCAGAATGATTAGTAGATTATTCTTTTTTCTTTATTCTTTAATGTACACAGAAAAACAGTTAAGACATACAATAAATTAAAAGGTATGTACACAGGCGAGCTTGTATCTAAAAAAGATTTCTTCCAGCAAACCTAAGCGGGAAAGGGAAATTTTATTAAAATAAGTATAATTAAATATATTTATATTGATTTTATCAGCTTGTTTCTTTTATTTTTGATATATAATTACAAAGGTAAGTATATATAAATGAGACACAATTATTATATATATCTTATTAAAATAAGTAATTATACAAACTTTGTACTACAAAAGAAATATCCTAAATAATATATTTATACACAAGGTGACTTTTTGATCATCGTCCAAATTCATACTTGAGGCTTGGTATGTGATCATCATGAATCGATAACAATTTTTGTGAACTTCGTATGGTGAAATTTTACATAAATCGTTATTGGTTCATGGTGTTGATCACTTACCAAGGCTGAAGTATGAATTTGGACAATGTTCACAAATTCACCTTGTATGTTTATATACATTTATTTTTATTATACATAAATATATGTTATGTAGTTTCATTTAAATATATATATATATATTACGTACGTTTATATTATATTACTTACGTTTATTATATATTTATTAAAAAAATTATATCTATTTATTCTGTACACTGCCTCTATACATTTTTTTTAAAGTTCCTCCATCCAAATGTTACCTGGAAGAGATCGCTTTTGTGATCGCCAATGGTATCCTACTTTTACTTTTTAAAATTGTCTATTAATTTAGTTTTTGGCAACGAGCTAAATTAGTTCGTTGGTTTTTGGTGTACAATAAAGAATATTGTATATAGTATTGTATTGTCACACCAGTTTTAACACCCGGTATAGCCAACTAAGCCAACTGTAGTCGATCTTTCTACTGTCATTTCCAGTAGCTTGGAATATTTACAAAGCTTAAAAGCCTCAAAGCACAATAACGATGTTGTCCACATCGCTTCACATTATAAGGCAATCACACGAAAGGAGTGGCATCGGTGCATGTCTCCATACATAGAATGTTAACTTTAGATTTTAGCTAAGACTTTATTACTGCAACATAAGAAGCTAATTCGTATGCCATAGGTGTCTAATTAGTTTGACAGACTTTTAAGGTGGGTCCATGTAAGGAAACTGGACCCATTGTGAAGCCGACCGACGACGGTTGTTCACCTAAGAAAAACTTACGGAATTCTAAAACGAACTGGTTTTATATTGCAATCACTTTTGTTTGGAGAATCGGAGAATGCGGGGGAAATATCAAGTGGTTTTATTTGAACGATTTGGGTGGCGACGACGACGACGAGATTAATGAGCTAATAGGCAGGTGATTTGTAAATTACCTATAGACACCTAATCACGAAAAATCCGCTCCGAATCTTACTTCATGCATATCTAAAAATCATATAACTTGCGAAAATGGAACTATTCATTTAGACGGACAACATAAAGTGGTGTATGTCCCTGATTTTTCACAAACATCGCGTTAAAGACCAGAAAAATATTTAAAATAATGGGTTGTCGCCTTAAAATCGAGTACTTTTACAAGGCTTCGTTAAGTGACTTATGAACATTTAACAAGCAAAGTAAGCACATACACCACTTGGAAGTATCATCAATATTCTAAATAATTCAAACAGAATTAAAAATAACAAGTAATCGGGTATTCGGAAATAATTATTATTTCCAACGCAAAGGGCGAGACTCGCTCAGCACAGTTCGAACGGCGTGGGGCAAAGCGCGAGGCGCTTGTTTAGATCAGCCAGCCAAATATGCGCTTTATTGTGGCGATACGGTCTCGCTTCGAATCGGAGTTGGCATCGTCCTGCACCGGGTTCTTAACTGCCTTATGGATCACAATTCACGCTCTGTGTGCTTACCTTACCTATAGCAATTAAATACATAAAGGAAAAAAAAATATTTAGATTTTGGAATCTTGGCAAAAGTTAGGTGACTTTGATTTGTTTGATTTGATATTATGATATAGCCAAATTCATAATGGAGACTTCGTAACCGTAAACCGTTTCTGTGAATAACGCAAAATAAAATTAATCGGTTATTTGTATTTTTGTATTAAACAAAAAAAAAAACGTCTTTGTAAAAAATAAAGCCCATTGAACCTTGTTCCTGACCATTTACCGAGTCGCCAGTATGCATTTGGCAATATCAATGAAAGTCACAAAATAATATAAGTCTTATTTTAGTACCCACGAGAAATCTTTCAATTCATAAACACCCTAAACCAAGTTCCACTTTGTATAATATAACAAAGTTACACATTAAAATTCGGCGTGACACGGTGTCATTTGGAGTGAGGGGCTAAGTTCACGCCCGAGCAACTCCGGCGCACGTGCACCCGCGACAATGAGCACTGAGGCGGTATAACAAACACACGACAAACAATGCCTTGTTAGAGTTGCGATGTTTTGTTGTATTCTCAGAGTTCAGGCAGCAATGTACCGCGTGAACTTCGTGATGTGCGGCGGGCGAGCTTTTAGCTAGCGAACGAATTATCATTATTCATTTTTGAAATAGATTGGTGAATAACGTGCAAAGCATATAAATGCGCATTTAGTCATTATTTGGTTAAATAATATGGTACTATCCCTAAAACAGCTGGTGTATTTGAGCTGTAATTCGATAGGTGGAAAATCATATTGGGGTACCCTGAGAAAAAAAAATCTTTCATTTTTTATAGTGAAAAAATTACAAATAATTCAAACTGTTAATTTTTTTTTGTTTAAAAAGATAATATTCGATTCATTCAAACCTTAATTTTAAGGTTTCTCAGGCTGGAATTCACAGTGCTTTCCAAGTAAACAGTCAAACTGATACTCAACGCATATTTCAGATTTAGAGACGCAACTATTGCGACTTGTGACGTAACTCGAACTTCGAACATGAGACGCATGAGATCTCAGTTGGTCTGAGCATGAGACAATAGTGTATATTCCATAGAGAAGTTTTCCTCTATGGTCTATTCGGTGTAACACGATTTAATTTGTTTGACAGGACTAAACATAATTAACGCGTTCTGTCTTTTTCTTTCTGTTTAAAAAAGACAAAGATAGAGGATGGCCTCCAACTGTTGTTATTACCCGTCCAGCACAATAAGTCCAATTGCAAAGACCTTATTTGCTTTTGATTACATGTTGGCTCATTGGCCTCTTTTTATTGAACGCGTAATACCAGAGAATATAAAGTATTACTACGGTAATACTAATGATCACGCAGCGAAACAACAAATTGGTGTGTTTTTAGCTAATACTGAAATATTTTGTAGCGAAAAAAATATTGGATGTAAGTAGAATCCTTTTAGGTATAATATTTCTATTACCTATTTTATGAAAAAAAAAATCAAGTTGATCTCTTGAAACGAAAGATTGAAAACAAAAAAAAAAGTAGAAAACATTTTTTTTTGACAATGTAGCCGATTTTGAAGGCTTTAATTTTAGTTTTACTGCTGTCAAAATTTAAATTATTCCAATGTAATTTCACTCATGTTCCTTACATTTAAGGGCTATTTTGCAATAAAGAAAATTTAGTTTTGACATAACTAAAACTAAAATTAAAGCCTTCAAAATCGGCTTTAATATCATACAATACAATACAATACATACATACTAAATTGTTTATAAGTAGGATCCCTAGATAAAATATCAATAAATCAAATATATCCTTTTCAATACAAGGGGAGTTCGAATTTCTTCAAACGAATCCTCGAAAATCTGGCGTTGGTGATGCTCTAGGCCTCAGAACATTTATAAATGTTCTGTGCTCTAGGCTCATGTATCTTAAAATAAAGTTAGTCCTGTTAAATAAGTTTAGTCGTGTTACACCGAATCGACCTAAGTGTCTCTGATTTTGAACCATCGAGGGAACCATTTGAAAAGTGGTGGCATTTGCTAACATTTTGTGTACAGTGGAGACCACGTTAACCTTCACACACCTTCTTCACAAGATAGGACTTTGTACCTATCTTATAAACTTCACTATAGGGGTTAATTTAGTACTGCAGGGGTCTAACTTGATGTGATCTCTACTGTACAAGAGAATTAAATTTTTAAAATACTTACTATTTTTTTTCAGATTCATATTCAGATTATTTATTTCCGTAAAACGTCAATCACTCGTACTAGTAGAAGTCCTGTAGCTAAATCTTTATTAATAGTTACAATTTGGGTTGCATAAAGCGTACTTTAAATGGAATTAATTTGTATAACAAAGCTTTCAAACGTAAACTTGGTTAAGAAGGAAAGAAATATGAATGAGCCTAAACTCGTCTGTGAATATACAAGTAAACCTCAAGTGGCTTGCGTTTGGTTCAACCAGTGTAAATGCGACACCGACAACGTTGAGTTGACAATAACTGCCAAATCATAATCAAGAACCCGTCAACCTACCGGGATCTTGAGTATTCCTGAGTCAAGAGGGTGGAAGCTGACAGGATGTGAGGTCAAGTGTCTTGAATATGAATATTAATGTAATTTTTAAAGGACCATTATACCAGGGTGCCATGGAAACGTCAAGATTTCTTCACTGGTGGTAGGTGTGCAGATAGAAATGTTGGGGTTTTCCCTGTACTTGAGTAGTATATATTTATAGGTACTCTGAGTTGGAATAAAAACTTGAGAGGTTTTGAATTCTCCTCGATGGCGGCGTGATAGGAGAATTATTGTCACCAAAATAAATGTAGGTATGTACCTAATATATCCCGATTGGGATATCATGTTTTAGAACAAGAAACAATTGATTTGGCGACAGTTTTATATCGGCTGAAGATCCTCACAGAACCCTATTTGTTTCCCTGTAGAGGGTTTCTATCGTCTTTTATATCCTTGAAATTGGATAATATATAAAATATACCACTTCGTACTTGTGGGTTTCCTGGTTTCCTCTTTGTTTACAAGACAGAGAAAATATTATGAGTAAGCTGTTAAAGATAACCATCTCGGCAACTGGCCAATAGAGGGCGCTAAAGGATCCAAAATAGATCTGTCACTGCGCAGCCGTTTCGAGCAATTTATGGCCTATCTCTCTCCGCGGTAGGCATTTCCGATCTTCCGATTTTGAATTTAGAATTGGAACTATTTATATTATTATGTCTCTGACTGTCGGCCACTACCAAAGCCAAATTACCTACTGCCCATCCATATCGGCTATTTATAGAATTATGGTTTTGACCATCCTGACGTAGGAGGTAGAAACTTATGTAATACTAATAACCGACCACGGCAAAGAGAAACGAGGGTTATGAGGTTTTAAGGTTGACTATAAGTACCTATTTTTGGCCAATTTAATTTATCCAGTTTATACTATCTATCTATATTCAATTTATACCTACTATCGATACTATCGAGTCGATAGCCGATGGACCGATTTTGACAATTCCGGGTAAAATAGGCAGGAAATTGTGAACCAAAAAATTATCAACTTTTATTATATGTCTGCATAGGCGTAGCAACGTACCGCCCTTATGGGTGTTGAACCCCCCCCCCCCCCCCCCCCCCTGAAATAAAACAAGAATATCGTGCGTGTATCCTGGCTACGCATGAGTGTCGTCTGTCGAATATAGCCGAGTTTGCAAGATTATACAACGGTCCCGGCAGTAAATAATGCACATCGTATCGTACCGTCATCTCTGTCGCACGACACATCAATAGTCACAGACGTGACAGAGACGACGCTCTACGAAGCCGAAGATAGCCGATGTGCATTATTTATTGCTGCGGTCTTGTCAGTGGCGTAGCTAGGCAAACAAGGGCCCCGGTGCATAAAGAAAAAATCGCCCACCCCCTCTCTTTCCACGTGACTTAAACTTATATTAGCCGGTCTAATTATGTAGCCCTTAAACTTATAGATCGGCGTACGATGAGAATACAGTGACATACACTCATGCCTAGTAGGATAATAGTCCATAAGTCACCGGTATAATAAAATGAATGAGGTATAACATCACTATATACGTGTTTAGTAAAAGAAAATAAAAATATTTATTATGCAGACGTCTGGCTAATAAACAACAGTAAATTTCTTGAAATAGTTAACGATGAAAGGAAATACCTTTGTTACTAAAACTTGGCACTTCAGTTCAGGTTTTGCAATAGAAAACTGAACAACCCGTAATTTTTACGCCTTGTTTTTCTTGACGGCCGCGTTGTCAGATTGAGTCTGGCAGTCGCTCTAGCTCAACTGGTTTTTTAAATTTTTAACTTAAAAATTTTGAACGTCTCTCAGGTTCCTTCTAAGAATTCTCTAAATAAAGAGGGCCCCCTCAGCTTTGGGGCCCTGGTGCACTGCACTACCTTGCTCTATGATAGCTACGCCACTGGGTCTTGTAGGTAAGAGGTTGATAAAATCAAAAGAAACAAATCCCCGCCGATACTCAGGAACACTACTAGCGTCATCTGTATTGCTTTATCAAAACTAACTAACCTCTGTTCTCTTCGCAGCCGCATAAGCTTGCAAGTATCACAAGTTTTACTACTCGTCAGCAGGTGGCGCTATATACCGGAAAACGGCCAAAGAATCTTATGATAATACTAATAATATATAGGTAGTATTTGTGTATTCCAATAAAAATATCAACATTTTACATACCTATTTGCTGTTAGCGTCGTCATTTCGACGTTATTTCCACAAGCCGTCAACACTTCATCACAACTGCTGCCCCCTGTAATCCGTTGGACTGAGCTCAAAGAGCCTCCGTCGGAAGAGTTTCTTGCAGAGTTTGCTACATTTTCGCTAGATGGCGCTGTTCTTTGCTTCGATGCTTGTTTGTGACGACTGAGTGCGAAAAACAATGCAAGAACTGCTTTTAGTTTTGCGTCTCGGATGTCTACAGCTGTTACTTGCTCTAATCCTTGGACTTTTTGTGCATGAAGGAAGTCCAAACAGCACTGCACGTTTTCCAACTGAAAAAAAAAGTAAGACCAATTAGCGCGTTCATCTTGATTTTTCGGAAAACGAGATATAATTGAGATGTAGGTAGGCACGAAGACCTACAGAAATAAGATAATATATGTATGTAGGTAGTAATACAAAATAATTTGGGCAAGTACAAGTGGGACTCGCGCACAAAGTCACGGTTGTCGCATACCACCACACAATACGGGTACGGAATCCTAAAAATATTATGGAAAATAACAACAATATACTAAGATGCCATAGCAATATTAATGCGACAAAAGCAAGCCGTTCAAATATGGTAGCGCCTGGCAAACAGTTAGTGCCGCCGCTACGGAACTCTAATATCAAAACCGCTATATTTTTCCTGTAATTTTTAGGTAATAGGCATAGATTAAATTATGTTAAGGTGTGTTAATTCCAAAACCATTTCAAGATTTAGGTTTAATAAGCAGTATTTTCGAAGTTTTGGTCTGAAAAACCTCATGATGATGAATATTTTTACGAATAGGCTGCAACTTCCATTTGCCCTCACACGGAAGGATTTCCTTGAGATATATCTTATGATTTATTTGGCAACCACAAATTATTTTGATTTATTTTTTAAACTGACTAAATCTATGCTAACAAATAATATAATTAATAAAAACGTCGTGTCTGTATTTTTATATCTAAAATATCAATTTCTATTCGTTTTTTCGGAAATAATTGTTTTCTTGGATACTTAAAGTGGACAGCGCCGCTTTCTTGTTTATTTCCCTCATTTATAATCAAGGTACTACATATCTTTTTGCATTTTTGCATAATTACACACTTCCTGTGTTGTGTTGTGTGTCCGGAAATTGCGGACCAAATCAACACCTGTAAAAGCATCACTTAGAAAAAAGCCAACAATGAATTTAGCTCCATTCTATTGAACCTTGCCAAATCATCATTTATGTGATGCTGATTCTGCAATATGAAATGAAATATGAAATTTTTGGTAATACTTAAGTAAGTATTATATTATCTAGCTTCTAGTAGAATATTTCTGAGAAATCTTGATAATACTGTAATCCAATATATAATAAGAATAATAGCTATGACGTCTACTACCTATTTCGCATCCATTCGGCACCCGACAATTCGTTGGTACGACTGCTATTTACTACTTACTAAGTATTACGTAGTTATTTTCATAATTTACTAAGACAAGCGATAAGTTTGTAACGATGATATAATTTGTGCTACCAATCTACATAGCTATGTTTAACAATTTCTCTCTTAGTCATCGATCTTAGCCACGTTTTTGATGTAGTTTATTTTTAGGTTTTGATACAGAACACATTTTTTTTTATTTTTCTTTTTATTAATATGATTAATATTTGCGAATGCCGGCATTTGGTAAAATATCATCAATATTCTTGATAAAAACACTTATACTGTTTCACTGATATGAACTTTAATAACTCCAACCGGTTTCGCTTTACGGTTATCAAAGAATAATAGAACTGAATTAAATAACTACCATCATCTATCAATCAAAATAATATATTAAATTTGTCCTGACTGACTGACTGACAGACAATCACAACCGCTAGACGTAGAGACTTGATATTTGGTGGGTGGGTTTATATAAAATAGAAAACGCACACTAATAAAGGATTTTGACATTTTCGGCCCACAAGGGGTACAAAAAGGGGGGTGAAAGTTAAAAAAAAACATCATTTTGGCGACAGCGTTTACGCTAGGCAGTGAAAATTTTTAATGTAGACTCCCGAGATAAAATAAACATACTTGCACGTGTTTTAAGACTTTCCGAATTTTGCAAAACTGAAATGTTTAGGCCGGTTTTTATAATAAATAATGAAATTTGTGTTATTCATCAGAAGTCATCTGCGAAGCGATTGAGAATACTTCACTGGTCCAGGGTGTGATGATGAAGTGGAAAGGGAACTTTCAATCGATAATAGTAGTAATATCATGTTTGGACTCTTTCGATTCGTCTTTTAAAAACCTTTTTCATCCATGACAAGCAGAGTCTGATGGGGAGGCCAATCTAGAACTCCTCGGCGGAGTATTTAAAGAAAAAGTGCAGGTATTATATGTAGGTATAGAACCGTTCCGTGACTGACTGAGATACAACGCTCTGCCTAAACCACTTAAGACAAAAACATGAAATTTTAAACAACTTCCATAAAGAGTGCATGAGTGCACTAAGATAGGATTTTTCGAAAATCAACCCCTAAAGGGGTGAAATTGGGTGAACACGTTTGTTTCAAAAATCGTATTCCTTGGGTGTGTTATTGGTGATGCAACGGGATTAAACGGGATGCAAACGCAACATACTTCCTTAGAGTGCATGGGCGCATTCAGAAATAATTTTTCGAAAATAAGATGGTGAAATGGGGTGAAAATGTCTGTACCCAAAATCGTGTTCCATGCGTGTATGAATTACAAATACTGTTGGTAGAAAAACTGTTAATAACAAATCATCCCCTAATACAGTGAAATAGGGTGCAAAATTGTTTGAGGAAAATCATATTCCTTGTGTGTATTAACTTGAAACTTGGCGTTAAATTCTTGAAATAAAATAGTCAAACGTGTATTTTAGTATAAGGGGTGCCTCAAGAAAGAATTTTCGAAAATCAACCCTTACAAGGGTGTTTAATGTACGTTTTGTAATGTACAAAAAATCGTTTTGCCTGACGGGATGTTAAAGTTCTATGGGGAAATCTGATTCGAATTTATTTCCGAAACCCACACGGACGAAGTCGCAGGCAAAAGCAAGTGTATGATAAAAATATGTTTTTTTACATTGCAGGTCATTAGGTCATTAACTATGAAATTGCCGAAATTTTCTTACAGATTCATAAGTTCATAATTCCTGTAATCCAATAACTATTTTGTTTATTATATAATTATTTGTTTTTTGTTTAAAAGTTGCTTTCCAGGTCTTATATCTACGTATTAAATTTTACTTTTATTTTTAGTTTGATTAGAAAAATTAATCTTCAAAGTCAGGTCGTCCTAAATGTCATTTATTTCCACGATACGATTTGTAATATGTTTTACAGCTGACAAGTGTAAAACTTTTAGCTCAATGTCGTTTCATTCATACAAAATGTTTTTTTTGGGTTTGTCGTTCCTAAAAGAAATCCAAAAATGTTTGTACTGAAAATCGAGTTTTCTTCAAATTCTCCATAGAAAACAGAAATTTCATAGTTAATGACCTGTTATTAGGAAACCGATAATGCCGTAAGGTGAAACCGGTTGGAATTATTCAAATTTATACCAGGGAAACCTGTGTGAAAGAGTACAAGTGTGGTTATGTAGTTAATTTTTTTGACCGCACGATAACAATTATCTTTTCAAAAATTATACTTGCGATTGTCGGCACAGGGTGAAACTGGAAGATTAAAAAAAGGAGGACGAGCGGAACTTTTTGCGATGTTACTTTTGAAATGAAATGTGCATTTGTCAGTTTTTGTGTATGTTTACTTTTACCTCGAGAACCCGAAGTTGGTTTAGGACGCCAAATTTTGAAGTGAACCAGGTGGGATAAAAAATGGCCAAAGGCAGTAAATGCGACCGAAGCCGCGGACGAAACGAGAGTAATTATTTATTATAGCAGCGCGTGTTCTGAAAGTTATACTTTATTTTACCACAGAGTAGGTACCAAAGTTACTTTATCAACGGAGATGGAAAGTACACGCGGGAGCACTTTGGTTAACTGCTACATGCACCGTTCTCTGAAATATACTATTCCCAACATTGCCCAATCAACTCTTGGATATTTAAAGCTTTTTGTGTTTATTTAGCTTACAAACATTTTAACAGTATTTAAAAGATTTAATTTATTTACATTTATTTTTATTTAATTTGATTTCACGAGTACCTTAGTAAACTCACCATTTAAACGTATATTCCCGTAAAGGGGGTATGTTTATGACTTTTACGCCACTTTCGGGTCCTCTATTTTTAAAAATAAAATAGGTATATTATTATAATAATAATATTTATATCGTCACGACATAAATCCCGAAGGGGATGTCAGAGGAGTTCCGAGTATGAACTGTGAAATGCAAGTCACAGTCCATACCCGGCGGTACACCCGCGTTTCACCGACGATTATTACGTCCGAACGTGTTAGGTGGTGAGCCCTATATCGCCGTACTTCGGGCACTAATACACGCTTTTTAGGGCATGCAGGTTTTACTTACTATGTTTTCCTCCACAGTTCAGCAAATGGTAAGTAAGTTAATTCCGAAAAACTTATTGGTGCATGGCCGACCGGTGATCGAACCTGGACCTCAAGATTGAGAAGCCAGCGTTCTACCCCAGAGCCGGTAGCTCTATTTTCAACAAAGGATATTTGAATATACGCTTGAATCGTTCATTATTAGTTATTTTACTGGTTATTTATTATTCATGATAAGTATTGATACGTTAATGCTTATTAGATCCGAATATAAAAAAAAATTAAGTAACCCGTAAGCGAATGCGCTGCTATCCGTCAATTACTATATTTATACATTATTATTATATCTATAGCCGCCATTGATTGAAAAAGGCAGCATTACAAGTATTCACTTAAATAATTTATTGTTGTATCTCTGATACAACCCGCTGCTTTTAACCAACTACACAAATTCTGATAATAATTATCGTTGTGTCTCGGTTACATATTATTACGTGTCTTGAGGAAGGTCTTTATAAATAGTAAAGCGAAACTGTCACCTTAGCACTGCTAAGGTGACAGTTTCGCAATAACAGCTGTTATTACTATTACTGCTCTACTAGAGCTAAACATCTTTTAATGAATTCAAATTCAAATAGTTTATTTTGTAAAGTCGGTACACATAATACACTTTTTACAAGTCAAATTTAATCTTATAAAAATATATTTAATAAAATAATAAACGTCCATCCACCGCCCAAACACATACGAGAC
Source organism: Ypsolopha sequella (assembly GCA_934047225.1). NCBI lineage: Eukaryota > Metazoa > Arthropoda > Insecta > Lepidoptera > Ypsolophidae > Ypsolopha > Ypsolopha sequella. The sequence continues at coordinate 12,622,846 of OW203987.1, forward strand.
CTGCATACCTAGCATGCCATGAAGAAAACCTAAGAAAAAGCCCGAAAAAACGATGTTATTTCTCCATTTTGACAAGTAAACCAAGATGGCAGCGTTATTCTTATGTAGCTAACTTGGTGTCAAGATAAAAAGCTGGCCAGCGCCCAGGAACAAGGTTCAATGACCCTTTTTCCGAAACCATAAAAAGAAGAATTAAAAATTTTGCTCCAATTCACAGTTATAGTTTAAATACAAATCCTAGTATAAGCCGTATAGGAGCAAAAAAATAACCTTTTGAATTTCACCAACCAATTAAACAACGGTCCCGATCACCAGCCGAGCCCCCAGACGAATCTAGGCGGCCGATCCAGTTTGTTCAAACCTGCGTAAAAACGAGTACTTACACCAATAAATAAAATGATTATTTTTGCTCAGAGAAAGGAGTCTAAATAACAAAACTATTACAGCTTCACGGCTACATTTTCGAAAATAGCCTTTTAAATTCTTTATCTCCCTTACTGCGTGTTTTGTAACCGTGACCTTACAAATGACAACATGAGCTCTTATGCAGGGATATGCATTAAGGTCTTAAGTTGCCACACCGCAGGGGCCGGCGCCGAGCCTTAAAAGGGCTGTCTGAAGATTGAACTCATAGGTCACCAGCGGGTCGACCGCGTAACTCTCATTTACATCAACATCCGCTTCATTTTGACGTTTGAAACCAATATATCTTTCCGCCGTACCGCGTGATTCAATTTTAATGCCTATCAGCTTCAAGCCAATATCAAACTATTGAGTGAATGATTTCCCTACTGATTTGACGTTTTAAGCAAATAAATTGGTATTGGATATGAATTAAAAAAAAAAAAAACCAAGTTGATGTAAATACATAATAATGTACTCTGTGGTAAATACTTAACTGTCAAATGAACGTGGGGGCAAAAGAGCTCTCAACATCAGCGAGAAAGTATCATAATAATCACTATTTCTGACTTTCTGTTATTTTCTCAACAATTACAGGGTTTGGTAACTCTTTCTGCGTACCTAGGTATTCCCTTTCGTTCCTTGGTTTCGTGTTTTTCAGGTATCGGATACGGAAAGGCGAGAGCATATTTTTGGCTGCAGCAGCGGAGGAACGCTTAAAAAATCGGGAAAGAATCGAACGAAGGATGCAAAGCAAAGAGAGAGATTAATGCAGGCCCATGCTTCTACCGGAGATATCGTTTACACAAAACTTTCGCTTTTCCAAGGCCAATTTCACGACGCTTTACGAGGACTTGATGCCACTTTTGGGAACTTCTCAAAGAAAGACTGCAGTGCATCCAGAAATCAAGGTTACAAATTAAAACAAATCAACAAAATTTTAATAATCATTGCAATATTCTGGGAGCCCTGCAAATGTATGCCAGTGGTGGTTACCATTAACAACTCCCTTAATGCAATGGTGATATGTGATGCAGATACTGCACGTTGATGCATCTTTTGGCGGTCAGTCATGATTGCCATATCTGGAACTCCAGTGATGTGCAAGTACACATGGAGTCTGCATGATGAAGGGCAGACAGTTTGGTTTTTGGGTGATTCTGGGTATGCACAGCGTCCATGGATGATGGTACCAATCCTGAATGCGACTGCCAACTCTCCAGAAGAATACTACACCAGCCGGCATACCAGTACTCAGAATGTGATTGAGCGATAATTATAATTAAATGCTAATCCAAATCTGCATCCTAGCATCTAGTCTAGACATTCTAGTTTTAAAATATTTTCATAAATCTGTTCCTTGTGTTTTCGGTACAGTTACACGGTAATTGAACCTGGCGTAATGTTTTTTTTTACAGTCTGAATAAATGATTTTTGTTTTGGCTGTAACCTTGTGTTTTTCTTACATACATTCCATTACTACACACGCCTGTCTCCCAGTGGGGTATGTTGTTTTTCTTACCATTTTTATCCCAATAACTTCCTAAATTGGTTCATTGAAATCTACATGTACTATGTACTAATAATAAAGTAGTAAAAAGGTCAATTTTTCCGAAATTTTTCGTATTCCACTATGCCAAAACTACAATTTCTGGAATTGATGTATATCTATTATTATTATATATAAGTATATTTGAATATCTATTATTTTCCCATTAACAGGCTAAAACATAGTTTGTTTATGATGTACCTACCTAACCATAAGTTTCAATCGACTGATGAGGGCATCAAATAGACTGAAATATATCCTAAGACCATGGTAATTTTGTTTTTCTCATTTTTTGAGTAGTAAATAAAAAGCTAATGTACACACAAAACAAAATATATTAAAATAAGGTAAACAGGGTATAAAAGAAAACACTACAACAATGACTGAAATAGCATGTTGCAGTAAAAATATATGTGTCCAAGATGAGTGACTCTACTGTTTGGTTGAGGAAACATCATTATATTCTCTCAAGCAACTGTGCTATTTGAGTTGTACTGTTCTAGTGTTTTCTGATACAGCAGCAGAAACACTGCTCAACGCTGCAGCCGCTTGCTCCTCTGCAGTCACCCTGCGCTCCTCAATTTGCAGGGCCCACCGGGGTGCCATGGGTTCAACTGCAAAAAAAAAATGTCATCGATACATACCTACATGTTACATCTTTGGACTGACCGACTTCACTTTATCTGAATGTTAGCAAAAACTAAGCAAATGTATAATAACTCACTCCTTGACTTCTCAGTGGTTGCGCCAGGAGCAGGGGCTCTAGTTGGCGGCACTGCTGCTGTGCTCGGTTAAACTGTAAATAAAAACAATGTTATTGATACATATCTACATGTACGTTTTATGTGAGGCCACATGTTACATGTTGGACTGGCTGACTTCACTTTATCAGAATATAAGCAAATGGATTAAAACTCACACTCCCATTGGAGGCTAGGGGCTCTAGGTGGCGGCACTGCTGATGGGGTTGGCGAAGCCTCCACAGGTTCTGGCAGGCGGGCTCAAAGGTTTCCTCAGGAACTCTGGCAGCTCGAGCGGTGATGGTTTTGAGCATCCCACATGCAGTTAAACGACAAAATATTAGTTTTGTGACCAAGTAAATACAACAAAGACAAATCACAACCATCAACATTTTGACAAAATATTAAAATACTGCCTTTTCCAATTACTCACATATTTCCATTTCACGCTTGTTTTTGTGGTACCAACCCCCATAGCATTCAGTCGTGCCGCCAACGTTTCCCACTGAGACTTGGCTTGGTGCTTCGCATGTGGCCCACTGTTAGTTAACTTCCCAACAGCCAAGTCTCGGTGGTCCTCCATAAATCCCATCAGCATCTACAGCTGCTAGGGGGAAGTTTGCTTGTGCGCTGGCATTCTGAAACATGGGTATCATTTGAATCTTGATGCACTGCATTATGTTGAAAATTTTGATTTTCCCACAGATTTCAATCAGTCAATCAATAAAAGCCGTTTCATCTGGCTTCCTTTAAAGTGACTGCGCATATTAGTTCCGCCAATATCTTGTTTTATGAGATTATATAGAAGAAAATCATACTTACTTTTATTTTCTTGTTTGTTTTGCAAAGAAACGACTTGCGACAAGACGTCACGCTTTTTAATTTTCCTACTTTAGGAAAGGCAAAGAGGCTTTTTAACCATACAGCCTTAACAACTTTGTCATTTGCGTTTTGTTATTCATTTTTCATCTCTCATTTATCATGTTACGTTAAGATTTTGAAAAGAAAACAGTATAATTTTAATATAAAAGTGTCACACTCATTTAATAAATGCTTGTTTCTATATTTTGCCTCTTACTTAGCTTACTTCAAAAAATCTCAACGGATCACTACATTGAATAAACGAAACGCGGATTTTAGTTCATTCACGAAGCTGATGTTGATGAAAATTTTTACACAATATGCCGTAATCAAGTTGAGGCTTTTGCTATTTTCATCAACATCAAGTTGATGACGATGAAAATGAGAATTACGCGGTCGACCTGCAGGACGGCCACTGGCCGAACTGGGCCTAGCCCTGCGCTGTCCACTGTCCACTGTGGCACGGATACAGATCCTTATCGTTTACTTTGACAAAGATGAACATACATCGAGTTACTCTTAGCTTGCGAAGGGCAAAGGGACTGCGTAACAATCTGTACGAATAGAACTTTTTTAGACTACTTTCAGAAGTCCACGAACATAAGTTATTCAGTATTATCATTAAAAACATGTGGTTTAATTATTTTAACAAGTCATATACTCATTTTGTACAAATTTTTAGGCTGTTTAGTGTGTAACTTTCATAGTGGTGCCAACCCTAAAAACGCAAAAGAAACTGATGTTCAAGCATTTAATTTCGGCCAAGTTAGGAATGTATACTTTTTCTTAAGAGGCTATGCGAATTTTATTTTTGTCACTGTCACTCCAAGCGAAAAATCGCGCAGTGCGAGAGGGGCGGATTCAGGGCAAAAGGGAAAAAAGTTGATTTTATGTTTTTATTACAAAAACTAAAATAGCTAGCAAAATTTCAAATATCAAATCTCTAGATATAGTTGAAACACATAATAAAATATGTTTGAGTTCTGTATATGGTTCCTATTCGTCAAACGAGGAGAAAAAGTGTGTTTGAAGACCTCATTTCAACAATTATTTCTATCGAGGAAAATTTATCCAAACATGTTTTCCAATTTCAAAACCCTAGATTATATAGTCAAAACGCATATACCAGAAATTTATTAAAATTTTCCGTGCATTTCATGAAATACACAGAAAAGAAACACCTGTATTTTTTTCGCATATCGCCTTAAAAACAGCTTTTTTTGCTTTAATATTTTAATGCTTTTACTTTATTTTCATGTATTTAAAATAATAAAGATAAAGAATTTTATAGCAGCCAAATAAATACCAGCATGAAATCAATTTGAATTTGAATGATAATTAACAAACCGTGGTTTAATGTAGGTATAGATGACGATTCTCGAATTCATGATAGCATACTATTCACAAAAAAATATAATTGGGCCAAGTACGAGTAGGACTCGCAAACAAAGAGTTCCGTATCACCACACAATACGAGTATTGAACCCTAAAAACATTAGGCAAATAACAACAATACAGATGAAAAAGCAACATCAAGCGGACAAAAAAAAAGGCGCTAAAATGGTAACAGCTGACAATTATTTCGGCACCCCCTGAGTATGGTCCCAAATTTTCATTATTTGTTGTGTTGCTTTGGAGTATGTACAACAATTTGACCAAATTTGAAACTTGTACGTATTACCGTCTTAGAGCTCAAACCAATAATGTTAAAAAAATTATGAGACTTAGTAATATGATCCCGTTTGGAACCCTTCGGTTACGGAACCCTTAGAATTCCCCTTAAGGCACTACGAAAAAAAAATCGACAATCTGAGAACTTGCATATCTACTTCAGTAAATAATGTATTATTTTGGTAAAATTGTATATTATTTTTGGAATCTTTTTCTAGGGATCTGTTAAAACAGAAACGCGATTGGAGAAATTCGGCTCGATAGAAATATTTATTGTAATGAGGTCTTTTTCGACACCTATTCTCCTGGTTTGACAATTAAGAATGACACATGGACTGCAGTTATATTTTATTAGATAGGTTTGAACGGTATCTAGGACCTGGTTAAACGAAATTTTGATAGCAATTTTAGTAAATTTTATATTAACAAAAAACCGACCTTTTGCTACTTTTCCACGAATCCGTCCCGCTCGCAATGAGGGTTTTTTCGCATATGGAGTAATGGGACGCTAAAACTTTTACATATCGCCTTAAGGAAGGCCATCCCACTCAGCTGCCCTAGAAAGGCCTTAGGTGTTTGTGACATCTTGACAGGTTTTATGTCAATGAAACTGCACATATATAAACAGGATACAGGGTAGTATTATATTATCCGTGATACAGGTATATCGTCCTTTTTATGCATCTCAATTTTAGAATAATAAATCTCAGTCAAACTTGAAACACCTTTTATGATTCACATGCGAGATTTAAAAAAAAATGAATTAAGTTTGTGTAGTCTTTTTCGAAAGATCATAAGAACGTATGCATAGGCAAAATAATTACTATAAAGATGAGCCTAGACATGCATTACATAAAAAACACAAGGCTTTTTCTATGCAGCGATTACAGGGGATCTAAAAAGGCCGACTTGGGTGAATCATAAAATGATTTGAAAGTAGGATGGAGTCAGAGTTTTTTACGCGTGCAAAAGAGACGGCATTAGAACAGAATCAAAATATGGTTCATCCGAAGCGGTCTTTTTAGAGGACTTGCATGAATCACATTATGATTCTATTCTAATGCCGTCTCTTTTGCACGCGTGAAAAAGCTCTGACTCCATCCTACTTTCAAATCATTTTATGATTCACCCAAGTCGGCCTTTTTAGATCCCCTGATCGCTCTTAAAATCATCTAAACTATTCAGAACATCGCACTGAAAAAAAAATCTTTGCACCAAATGAACTTTGCTATTTCTCTAAAATCTAAGGTCATTAGGGCGTTAACGAGTAAAGTGTGGTTGAGAAACATGTATGTTGCGGCTACCTTAGAGCAATCTGTATTATGTTAAAATTGACATTTACCTGAGCTTTCATATTTTACACGTTGCTTTCGTTTTGGAGAGAGAATTTACCATAATTTACTAAATTGTTTGCCATTTCTGTGGGAAACTTTAAACGCAATAATTCATATGTTGAGTAAGTAGCAGTTTTACAAGAAAGATTTGTGGTTGAATTAAAGATACACTAGTAAAATGACTTCGAAATAATAGTATTTTTATACTATTGACACTCCCTCATCTCCCGGAAGATCTTATTTTTTTATTGTTCCTAAATAATTAGACTCCTGAACTTACTAATATTGTTCCTAGCCATGGCGGAACTTTAAACAAAAATATTTATCGTAGATTCTTTGGAATTTTAATTTTCAAATTAGTTTACCGATATATTCCTAATTTTCAACCAGTGTACATTTAATTAAATCAAATCCATACAAAAATTCTTAGATTGATTGGACTAATAACGTTGAGAAAATGCTTATATTTTTTCGAAGTTTTTTGTATGGGTTTAATTTTTTTTTATTTGGCATTGTAGAGGCCATACCATAAGGTATTCTTTGAAAATTTCAACGGATACCTACTACGGCTGTCCGTCCGTAACAGATGAAGAGACGGATAGACAAATGGGGAGGCGGATAGATAGACAGATAGACAGACAGACAGCGGAGGCTTAGTAATAGGGTATACAGACGGACGGACGGAATGATGAACTGACAGAAGAGGCTTAGGAATAGAGCCCCGTTGGCAACCTTCGGGTACGGAACCCCAAAAAAGGAAAAAATGGATTTTCATACAAATTTATTTCCTTTGGAAAAATATAGTGACGTTTTTTACACGTTATTTAGGTAAGTAATGGTGTCGATTCGGTATAACCTATTTGGCAGGACTAAACTTAATTTAAGCGTTCTCTCTTTTTTTTCTGTTTTAAAAAAGACATAGACTGGACGCTTATATTAAGGTTAGTCCTGTCAAATAAGTTAAGTAGTGTTACGATTGTAAAAATCTTGGTTAGTTGGAAGAAAAGAAAATTTACTTTTACAAATAATCACCTTGGTGGTAGTTTTCGAACGCGATCACCGATATTTATCGCCATGTTGTAACACTATATAGGTGTTCGTGTTTAATCGCGGTTCGGTTATAACTCGGCATTTCAACATAATGATTATATCTCTCTGAGCCTGACCTATTGTGTATTTGTAATAATAACTTGTAAATTGATATAAGACAAAAGAAATTGCGCAACTAATACCAAGGTTTCCCTCGCAAATAGAGCAAAGTCAAATAATTTTCATTGACGAGGATTTTTTAATTTTTTTATACTGTGCGGCCTAAACCTTTTGCGGCATCTGGGGCTTTACGTTACACATCATTTTTGTCCAATCACGACACCTTTGAAAGTGATATCGATAGATGTTGATGTCGCATTATACAGCCCCTGATAGGTTAGAACTTTTATTCTTGCGACCCAGGATCGAATATGGCAGTCGACCAATAAGTTCTTCGGAATTTATGTGCATAGAAATATAAATATAAATAAATTTATTTGTTCCAAATACAAAAGGTACACAAAAAAAGTTCAATAAACAAGGGGCTTGGTGACAAAGGCCATCGCTCAGCGTATTGCTTGTGAGTGTGGATCTGCACAGCGCTGATTTTCACCGTTCCCACTGAACCCAGCATGTTTGAAGCAGGTAGATATAAAGTTTAACAAAAAGAAAGACTAAAAATAAGTACTTAAGTATAATATGTCTGATTAGAATAAAGACAAAGTACACCAAAAAATTATAAATAAAACTCAATAAATTGGAACTACATATATTACGTATCTTGCAATATCTTGCAACATTATTTTCATGAGCTTTTTGTCGTTTTTTTTTTGTTTTTTGTTTTTGAGGCATGTCTCTTTTTTGTTGGTATATAAATATTCTTCTGATATGTTTTTTTAATGTAATAGCTGTCATGTACTCGTGTAGGGATGGAGGCAACTTGAGGCAAGTCGTTCTACACTTCCGTTGCAGTTTGTATTTTGTTATCCCTTAGTTAAAGTAGATATAAGTCATTTGTATAGTATAAGTTTTATGTTAAAAAAAGACATGATCTTGCTAAGTTTCTTGATCTTCTTCTTAGCAAGACTAATCGAATGGGCGGAGGTAGGCATGTATTTATATATGTAACCTATTAGTAAGTAGTATATAGGATGGGATTTGGTCGGCCGCATGGATTCGTGCTGTGGGCTCGGTTGGTGATCATTGAACCTTGTTCCTGGTCCCTGGCCGGGTCTCCAGTATGGGTTCGGGCGGTTGATTGAATTTCACCCTGTATAATATCATATAATAACCTTTAATTTAGTTCATGTACATTTATTATTTTATTACATATATTTTTATAAGATTAAATTTGACTTGTAAAAAGTGTATTATATAGATATAGCTACTTTGCAAAATAAACTATTTAAATTTGAATTTGCATTATATTTAATTACTACAGTGAAACTTGGTTAAGTGGGACCTGGATAAGTGAGAAACCTCCATAACTGGAACTCATGCTGAGGTCCCGACACTTTAGCACTGAATTACCTCTGTTAGTGGGACAAACCAAACCTCTATATCTGGGATTAGCTCTTTCGATTTTATCGTCATAACTACCTCTCTAAGTGAGACCATGAGTATATTTTACCTCTTTTACTGAGACTAATTTCAAATAATACTTTTGCTAAATTGTTTTCTTTGAATTTTATAGGTATTGACCTCTGTAACTGATATAACGTCAATTTATTACCTCCCTAAGTAGGACCTTGTTGCAGATAATTTTTCGTTTTGTTTACTAATTCTTAGTCTACCCGCAAATTTCGCACTTGAATAATTGTGCCTAAAAGACCTCCAGTTTTAGTTTGGTTTCTGGATTTCAATCTGAATTATCTGAATCTCAAAGCTTACTAGAGGAGGAAGAGAACTTTGAAATTGATCCTGAAGATTGGAACCTAGCCATCAGCAGCATTGTTCATGCCTTTTCATCTTCTTTATTGGAAAATGAAGAAACAACTCATGTACTCATAAAACGTTATTTTATTTAATATTTGCACCTCTTTAACTGAAATAACCTCAATTCCCACCTCTATTAATGAAACGCTCTGTAAACGAGACCGATATTTATTTATACCTGGATATCTGAGACACCTGGGTAAGTGGAATACCTCCATAAGTGAGACAAATTTGCAGGTCCCTTGAAGTCTCAGTTATCCAGTTTTCACTGTACTTGCTAAATGGTGAAGGAAAACGCTTTGAGGTAAACCCGAAATACCAAAAAAGCGTGTATGTGACTGCAGCACGGCGATAAGACTATAACGTTGGGACGTAAAATTCGACGGTGTGGAAGTTTCAGTGACGTCATCACTATGAAAGACCTCTGAAACCCCTTCGGGCATTATGTCGCCACCATATATGTTTTTTTTGTACGTATTCAATTTCAGCGCAATCAGCTTAGTAGTTTTGAGTTATGCCTCGGACGTGTCAAAGGAACACGACCGCTTTGAGCTATTTGGCAGATGGAAACTTTAAAAAGTAAAGAAAAAATACGAGTCGCGGGAAAACCGGTTGGAACGAAGTTCCTTTCGCTACTGAAGCACACACCGCACGTCCATACTGTAGTAATATACCTATACATCGACAGACATACGCTTGTAAAAAACACATACTTACTATAGCAAAAGTTTCGTGACGGTCGAAGTCTTGCACTTCTTTCGGCCTAGCTATGATTCGCCAAGTGTCTGGAGTGGGCAACTCTTCCAGCGTCATCCGAAAATTACTCTTACTGATAACAATATTTCTCCTAAATGAGATGTTTAAAATTTATGAAAAAAATATAGAGTGTTATTTAAAGTATAATAAAATAATTAATTTCTGATAATGAAAATATTGTTCAAAGTCAAGCTGTTTTTAGACTAAAATTAAGTAAAATTGGTTATTTTTTTTAAAACACTAATGCTATTAGTAAGGGTCTTGCACTAAATTACAAGGAATATATTGCTTAGAAAATTATCTATGGATTTTTTTTCCATGTGAAAAGTATTATTTTTCCCTATTTTGCGCTATACGGACACCCAGCGACGTCGTAATGCAGTGCGCGCTGATAATATATGAACGTTATTTCAATATAGTTTCTGTAGATATTTGTACCGACACAAGTATACTCAAGGTCGTTGGCAACTACCTGCCCCTTAAGGAACTTCGTTCCGAAAAGTCACGTAGGCTGTGTCCATGACTATAATATGCCTTTAGGGACGACTGCGGATTTATGCTTGATTAACTTCACCCCACGTAAAAAAAAAAAACTCATAACTATACCGTGCACAAAAAGTTGTATGAAAAATTCCACAGAGCATTGATTTGATACTTCTTCACGTCATTCCAGGAGCGAAGTAAAATTTTTATGCATTATGGAAAATTATTTAGTAATTCCCATGGCTTAATTTTGAAAAGATATTTTTTTCAGAGAATTTTCGTCATTTTAGGACATAATTTTCATTATTTTGGTATATAAATTAACCATTATTTTTTATGATTTTTGAAAGAATTGTCCGATATGACGTCACTTGAGAATTTCTGACATTACACTGATTGTGATGTGTGATTGCTTATAAAAAAGTGGTCTGTCTCTGTCTGTCTACTCCAGACTGTACTACATCCAGCTGTCAAATTAGTCGGAAGCAAATTATTAAAAATTTATCTTGTGTGCAAAGGATACATTTCTAAATAGCCATTTCTCAAGTGACGTCACACGAAGGCAAATGAAAGTTACAGCTTTTTCGTAAAAATATCCATCAACACGAGGTTTTTTTTAGACCACAAGTTCTAAAATACGGCTTATTAAACCTATTTCGAAATGGTTTTCAAATTAACATTAATCTAAGCGAATTGAGAAGCTAAACAAACTATTAATCTTTCCTCACCTGAACGAATACGTCTCTTCAAAGTATTTATCACTCAATCGTCCATTCATAAAAACATAATTTAGTAAGTAAATGAAATGTTAAAGGAAGCCGAAATATTTTAATCCGATGAATCGAGCTGCAGTCACGTGCGATCTTGATTCGAGGTCGAGGTAAGGTGAAATCTTACAGATTCTGACAACCGTTCATAAATTAACTATGTCGTCAAGTTCCAACACTGACAGCAGGATAGTGTATACAATTTTCTACGCGTGCGATAGAGGTGGCAATAGAACCCGTGTCGCGACCCCTGGTTTATGAACGCAGCCTAGAGGGTGTGTCAGAAGAAAATTATATTTGACAACATTATGACACGTCTTTCATTAGAATGTACGGGTTCCGTCATTGCAAACGTAATCCGCTTAAAAATACATTTACCTATTTTAACAAACGTCGTGTGTATTTTCTAAACATTTTTAACAAATAACGTACATTAAATTACGTCACAAAAATTCTTTTTTTTGCCGGATCTAATTCTCAAATCTATATGCCGTTTATAACTTTAAACTCTCGCGTTTCGTACACATTATAATATATATAATCGGGTCTACCGCGATCAATTTTTACCTTTTTTACGAAATACCTACGTATATGCCGTTCCCAAACATGCTATTTTCGAGCCCGGCCGTCTAGAAAAGACGGACCTAGAGAGGATTCGATTTCATTTTTGAATGAAATAAATTAGATTTTCTAAAATAAATCGTTGTAGCATAATGTAGAATACGACAAACAAAAGATGTGCAAAATCCCGCTAATAATTGGTCATGTGTCATTGAATTTTATAAGCAAAGGACAAGTAAAAAAAAAATGTGCACGTCTACCTTAGAGATATAGGTGTCTTTGGAAAAAGAGCCGTTTTTGTAATTAATCAAAACTTATTCTACAAAACCTATGTATTGTGTATCTACGAGTATGTATACTGTCATTCCAAAGTTTCCATTGGTTTCTGTAAATTAGAATTTTAAGAGTTTGTAATTTACAGTTATAATTGTAAATTTGATTTTTAGACCACTAAATTAAGTCCAAAACTGTTAAAAAATATATGTATTGGTAGTAACTAATATTATAATTACAAGAACCCTCTGAAAGTCAGAACGTAAAAGGCTAAAATTGCCTCGATAGAAAAAAATCCAGAAGTTGCCTCTAATTTTGACGGAGTGTCTATTTGTAACTAACATGGTGCATATTACAGAGCAAAAAACGAAGTAAATAATATCACGTTTATACAAACAACAGCCCTGTGCATGGGATTTCAAAAACCACAATATTTCAAGAGTTATTAAATAAAAACTCCGTTTTTCGTGACCGCGGATTTCTCAGCTGTCGTAACAACCATGGTTCAGAGTTATTTTGAACAAAAAAAAGAACGCAATAGAGTTCAATTATGATTGATTCAAAATGAGGTGCTCAATGTGTCTTTGTGCACACTCATTTTAGAGAAACCAATGAAAACTTACAATGGAAACTTACAATTACAGGTGGCAGAGCTGATGCCGGGCTCGACTGTGGAGATACCACCATCTTACTTGGAGACCCCCTCGAAGTAATTCAGGGGGAGAGTAAGAGGACAGCACATAGGCAAAAAACCAGGAGGCCCACTGTTACATTAGTGAACTATTAAATTCGGTACGAATGAAAAAATACAAAACGATGATCCTCGATGTTCTTGATGATATAATTACTAGTTGAAACCAGTTTAATTAAGAGTCGTTTAGCAGGCAGATTGTAAAAAACCCAGCCTTTTTTATGTATTTAGTTACAACAAATTTAATATTTGCTCAATGGTTCCTCAACAAAACCTTATTACCTAGCTATGTATTGTGTAAACTGTCATCGCTAATTTTCCACATAGTTCTGTAAATTAGAATTTAAAAATTCAAAACTTAAAATTAGAATTTTAAAATTTGCGACGACAGTTTACACAATAAATAGGTACCTAATAAGGTTTTATTAAGCAAATTTTGAATAAGTGTTCTGCTTTGATTTGATTAGAAGAAAAACATTTTTATTAACAGAAAAAGGTGGGTTTTTCACAATCCGGCTGCTAAACTACTCTTAAAGTCTGCCGGTGTATCCTATAATTAAAAAACGTTGAGATTAGTCTCAATTTGGAAGCAGCAAATTAAAAATTTTAATCTCTAAAAAAGTTTGATCGTCCAACAGTTAATAATGAGACATAATTGATGTAATTAATTACTTATAGCAAATTAATATTCTAATATGATTCTTATAGGATCAGTTTCGATTTGATAAGCTTAGCTCGTCTTTTCTGTACATTTTATTTTATTTTTTATCCACAGGGCCATTGCCACGCCGCGCCGCCGCGCCAGTTGGAGAGTCGATGTTACCTAGAAGCAGGGCGCTTGCCCAGGTAGGACCTACTTACTCTTCTATTGAGGAATCTGGGGTTATATCAATATATAATGTAGGTATGTCTCTAATTTTCAATGATTTATGGAACCAAATTTTGAAAGTTTGCTCTGAGCATTGCGAACGTAATAATATTTCTAGTTGTGTTGATTATTATTAATTGTTTATTAATTACTGTAACAGGCTTAACCGTTGTTATTAATTAGTTAAATAAATAAATTTACGCAGCAAACTTTCATAATATTATCTCTAGTGATAGAATAACGACCAAAACGTTATATGCTTCGTCTTTTTTTTGTTTTGTTAATTTATTCGCGTATTAGTAGATACGGTAAAATAATATTTATAGTATTTGCAAAACGAAGCAAACACATAATTTATTTTGATTTTTTAGCCACAATAATTAGTTTAAAAAAAATTACAATTCGCGAAAGTTAAATAAAAATATGAGATTATCTTAGGACCACCACAGATTCCAGGCATAATCTGGTTTCTAGATTTATAGCCCAATGTGGTCTAAAATCAGGCTATTAGCCAAATAGAACGGTACCTACAGATGAAGCAGATAAACGTGAACCTTGTCCCGTTACCCGTGTGTGGGACTGTGGGTCTGACGGCGCAGGCGCATGTGCGGGGCAACCTTGACCCGTGAGTGGATCTGAAGTGTATCACACCTTTCAAAAACTTATACATCCTGTAAATGTATTCGCAGTGGCCAAGGAGGTAATTCAGGAGAATCTGTTCACTGTAACATAAACGCAGAGTGAAGCAGATTCTGAAGGCTTTAAGGGTGCATATAAGGTCAGATTAAGCTCCTCAGAACTGAACTCAGTGACGTTTCCTTTTAGTTTCCTTTTCCTTTTAGCACGCTCTCAGCCGTGGCTGTTACGACCACCAAGAAAGACGCGTTTTTATTTAATAACTCGGCTTCGAAAATTATTAAAATATTCCAAAATGTTTAGACGGAGTTATTGGTCACTTATTTTAAATATAAATTTTAAGGCTGTATAATTTAAGGAACGTCCTTTAACACTCAAAAAACATGATATTTAGAGGTAACTTCGTAATATTTTTCTATCGAGCGAACTTAAGAGCGGTTTCGCAACCGGAACATGAAATACCCACTTTTTTCTAATTAACCGAAACAGTAAACAGTAAATTAAAAATTTACTCAATAGTTATTCAACAAAACTTTATGACCTATGTATTATGTATGTTACCATCGCAATGTTTCCATTGGTTTCTGTAAACTAGAATTAAAAAAAAAAAATTGAGGAATTTAAAAAATTTTGAATTTACAGAATTTTGAAATTCTAATTTACAGAAACCAATGGAACTTTTGCGATGGTAGTATACATAATACATCGGTAATAAGGTTGTGTTGAATAACTATTGAGTGAAATTTGAACTTAAGTGTTCTGTTTCAAAAAACGCAGGTTTTTACAATCCGGCTGCGAAACCGCTCTTAAAGATTTGCGTTTTTTCTAAAATGTTTAAATCAGCTAGAATATTTTTTTTATTAAACCAATTGACCAAGTTGAAATGTGTCATTTGAAGTTGTGCATCTGACCTTATACGATTGAATTAGTGAGCGAAGTTCTCCGAGTCTACTTGAACAGTCCGGCGTTTGTATGAATTAATGTTTGTTTGGGTGGTGCCCCCAAGAATTAGGCCCATAATATCTTAAGCTAGGTCTGGCGGGAGGAATCAATCCCAGACGATATGATTAGGAGTCGTGTTTAGAGGTTTCTGGCATATTTTCCACGGATTCTCGTAATTTCCAAAACGGAACGTTGCGATAAAAAACAAACCAACCCCAGGGCCAAGGGGATTTAATGGGAACAAAGAAAGTATCAATTTAACGCTCATACAATGGCGTGAAGCAATGTCACCGTCTGTAACCACCTTTAATCG
Source organism: Ypsolopha sequella (assembly GCA_934047225.1). Classification (NCBI taxonomy): domain Eukaryota; kingdom Metazoa; phylum Arthropoda; class Insecta; order Lepidoptera; family Ypsolophidae; genus Ypsolopha; species Ypsolopha sequella. Next base: position 12,638,657 of record OW203987.1, read on the forward strand.
GCGGGTGGTCACGACGCGATATCATGTGATAATACTGGTTGTAATAGCTACGTGTATTGTGTGAACAAAACTATTTTTTCTGGGTAATTCAAAAGAAACATTAAACTTTTGTATCGGTGTTATGAAACGTCAGGAATTTTTGGAAGGGATTTAATTCAATTAAGTGTAGGGGTTAAAGATTCGACGCCCTTAGCTCTGAAAATTTTAGGAATACATTTCTAGAATAGAAATAAAATATTATCTAGATAACTTAAGCATTACTTTAAATATATTTTAGAATATAATTATGATTATCAAGGTAAGAGACCGTCGATATTTACAAAACACCAAAATAGTCTCGTGTGAAAACATTTGAGATAACCTTTCAAAATATTTGTTACTTGCGAGGGGAGGATTATTTGTACAGGGTTGTGAGACCATTTTTTCAAGGTTCTGTACCTCTTCATACAAAAAATGGGATAGTTTTGTCCTTTGTCTGTCTTTTCAACCTTTCAAAGCGAATTTCCATCAAAGTCTCCTCACTGACTGATCGTGAAAACCTAAAGGTTACCGTTCTGAACTTACAATCTTGCAAAGTACGAATAGTCGTTAATCACAAATAAAGGAATAAATCCGATAATCATACATTTTTTATTCTATGAGGAATAATAAGTACTTTTGCAGGTTAGTTTTAGTTTACTAAATTATTTGTTGGAACGGTACGGCACCCTTAGGGCACGAGTCCTACTCACACTTAACAATAAAAAAAAAAATGTTTGTTTTTAAAGTCGTTTTTTTTTATAAAAGTTACCAAATTGTCACTTTGTATGAGTTAAAGTAACTTTTACGAGTAATGCGTTAACCCACTAAAGTACAGACAGCAAAGGAGATAAGTAACCAGCCCCCCTATTCTGTATCTCAAGTTGCCAACTGCACAGGGTGCCTATCGTCAAAAACATAGATAAAAACTAAACTTTCAAAATTGCTTTTAGTGGGTATTGAACTATTTACGAACTGTGTCGTCACTTCAAGTGCTAACATGCCCTTAGACAATCGGAATTCGATAGTATATCTATGTTTTTGATGATAGACACGCAGTCCAGAAGGCAACTAGAGATACATAATAGGCCCGCAGGCCCAGCGCAAACACTTAGTTCCTAAGACCCACATGTGAGCGATAGATGTGAAATACTTGGTTAATACACACACATGCACTATTTATTAAGTATTTTTTATATCATCAATAACTCACCTGTGAGTCTTAGGATCAATTTGCGCTTGGCCTGGTTACTTATCTCCTTTGCTGTCTGTACTCCTAGCTTCAAGGAGTTATGAGGTCTTTCAACATTATCGTCAGACGTATAAAACCGAGGTCCATTAAAGACTTTCCCCGTCAAGTGGCTACATACGTGTTACATTGTTAAATGTCATAAATCTTTCATAAAAATTGCCCTCATGAACTTGAAACCGAGTTTAAGTTACCCGGAACGAATCTTTAAATGATTGGACCGAAAGAATTTCGTATTCAGAGTCAACATTGTAACGAAGTGCTGTGAGAATTATTTTTAGTTTGGATTAGATATGAAGGTAGTATTTTAAGTAGCGTCAGCTCATTCGGTAGGACGCTGGACTAATTATTACATAGGACACATGATTAGAGCAGTATAGACAGTTAAAAAACAAAGGCGTTAGAGCAGGACTGAATTTTAGCATTGTGAGATATGCTAAAATTCGATCCCGCTCTAACGCGTTAGTTTTTTAACTCTCTATCCTGCTCTAATCAGATGCCACGCACGCAAAACTTCAGTTATTTTGAAATCGTGGCTCCATTAGGACATACAGAAATAAAGTAGTAAGGCTTTTTTGTAGATAATAATGAGATCTTTTATTGTGTGAAAGATTCATTTCAAACGCATATTCCGTGTCCGAGCGAATTGAATGTACAGAATGAAATTAGGTACCTACAGATATATATTTATTTGAGTAAAGTTATAAAATTTCGATAATCTATAAAGGCTTAATTCGTCAGAAAAACATGATTAAGTACATATATATTTCCCAGAATTTTCTAGTAGCCAGTTTGGCCTACAAATCAAGCTAATTATACACAATTTTACCAAATCCACGCTTATTCAAGCCTTAAGAGGATAGTTTCCGCAAAACCATAAGTTATTCTCCCTGGTTTGAAGAATCTAGCAATACTACGTAAAAAAGAAAAAAAATATATTTCTTCCGGGAATATTACACACTTATATCGAAACAGAGTCCTCAGAAGCCATTTGAATATTGATAAATAAAATACCAAAGATGGCTCTAAAAAAAGTTTTCATGTCGAGGTTTAAGATTATTAGAGCAAAAACCCGTTCATATTATTTATGGATTAAATTCTGTACAAACTTTATTAAACTTTTAACAGGGCAGATATTTCATAGCACCATTGGTTTTTTTTAATAATAAAATTAGTGAAAAAAGTTGTCATTTTGACTTTTTTCCAGGATCCGTCCCTCTCGCACTGCGGGTCTTTCCGCATGGAGTAACAGGGTAGTATGAAAGCGGAACTTATTCTCTTAAGGCGATATGTAAAAGTTTTAGCGTCCCTGTTACTCCTATGCGAAAAAACCCTCAGTGCGAGAGGGATGGATTCATGGAAAAGTAGCAAAAGATCGGTTTTTTATTAATATAAAATGTACTGAAGTTGCTATCAAAATTTCGTTTAACCAGCCCCCCTATTCTGTATCTTCGGTTGCCAATTGGACTGGGTGCCTTTCATCAAAAAGATAGATAAAAACTGAATTTTAAAAATTGTCTTTAGTGGGTATTGAACTATTTACGAACTGTGTCGTCACTTCAAGTGCGAACATACGAGTATCCTTAGACAATCGGAATTCGATAGTATACCTATGTTTTTGATGATAGGCACCCAGTTAAGTTGGCAACTAGAGATACATAATAGGCCCGCAGGTCCTAGATACTGTTACAACCCAAATTGTTAAACCAGCAGAATTTGGTGTTGAGAAAGACCTAATTTCAATGAAAATTTCTATCAAACCGAATTTCTCCAATCGCGTTTCTGTTTTAGTGGATCCCTAGAAAAAGATTCCAAGAATAATGTACTAACCTATGCAAGTTCTAAAAGCGTCGATTTCTTTTCCATAGCGCCTTAAACAGGCCGAACTACGAAACTTATTTGGCAAACGGTTTTCATTTCAATCCACAGTTTCCTCGGCTTCACGACCATTTTGGGCTGATTTTATTGCCTGCCATACTTTTTGGTCGTGTTGGGACTTTTAATCGTTTAATAATAATATAATTATTATTATTTCATTTGTGTGAAAGTCGATATTAAAAAAAAAACATCTAATTGGCTGTCTATAACAGTAACTGCTAATGATTGTATCGCTTTTGACGTGACAAGATCTTTCTCCTTTATACTTGGGTAAAGGAGGTGCATCTAGGTCTTCCCCTTTTCCCCTCAACCTTTCCTTCTTTGATATTTTTGATAATAATTAGGTAACTCAAATATACTATCCTGTTGTTTGTAATAATTTCTTTTTGTTTCTGTTTTTCTGTAAACATGTGCAATAGATGTATATTCAGATTTTTGTAATTAACATGTCTGCTTATATAAGGTAGGATCGTACAGCGAGTCTATTTTATTCAATTGTCATCTCAATTCAATAATTCTACGGGTTAAGATATTAGGTGCTACTTATGTTGCATGCTAAGTAAATGATGTTACCCTGCGAGGTGTCCATGGAAGACCAGCGTCGTGGTACAGAATAGTGCCATGACACATGCTGAGTGGAGGCCTTTTTCTATATTTTTATTTTTGGGTGTCACTTCTGTTTTATTTGTTATTGATTATATTATATTTTAGTTGTGTGACACCAATAAAGTTTTTTTCTATTCTTTTCTATAATAAAGAAGAATTATTGATTTATCAATAACATTGATTTACAATAAACTTCCGAGACGACCGTGGTCTCCTGCCACTTCACTGATTAAAAAAAAATCTAAGATTATTCTATGACAAATATTAGGATATTTTTGATATTATTAAGAGCGGTTTCGCAGCCGGATTGGGAAAACCAATCTAATTAATCGAAACTTCTGTCTAAATTCAAAATTTTTGAAATTCTAATACACAACTCCTAATTAACAGAAACCAATGGAAACTTTGCGATGGCAACATACACAATACGTAGGTAATAAGGTTTTGTTGAATAACTATTGAGTGAATTTTGAATTTAAGTATTCTGTTTCGGTAATTACGTATAGAAAAAGGAGGGTTTTTCACAATCCGGCTGCGAACCGCACTGAAAAAAAGTCATAAGCTTCAAGATACAGTGTGTCCCTCGCACAAGTGCACATCGGAAAGTGGGTGAAACTAGATCTAAATATATCGAAAAAACAAAGAAAAAAATTACTGTGAATTTTTTTTTTAATCTTGAAAAAATACTCCACCTGGGTATCTTTGTATGGGACGCGAGCGCAGTGAAAATATTTTATGTATGATAGAACGTTGTATTTTTTTTTGTTAGAAAGATAATGGAATAGGCAATGATAAATAGGAATAAAAGTATGGTAAAACGGGGACATTATTTTGAAAAAATTGACTATTACTGAAAAAAAGACGGAAAAATTAAAGAAATAATCTTTCAGGATATTGTTTTTATGGTAATGGAAGTTGATTATGTTTTGTTTTTGGTTTGGTATGCAACGTCTATTCTTAAGAATTATAACAGATTTTATTTCATTGCATTACTCGCGATAAATCAAAAGCTATGACATATTTTATACATAGTCTACAGGGTAGGCAAAAAAAAAATTTAAAACGTAAATTTATAAAACAAAGATTTTCTAAAAAAAAAAAAAAACATTTTTTGTCGATAAAATAATGTCTAGTTTCACCCCTTTTCGGATGTGCACTTGTACGAAGGACACACTGTATAACCTGTCATAGCAAGTTTATCAACTTTACCAACAGGTAAACTAAACAAACAGTAACGGTACATTCCAACTAAACAAGGAGGCCGTTCAACGGTTATCTATAAGGAATTTCAAATAGTCAGTTCAATTATTAAATTACGTCATACGTAGACAGAATAGTACTAAAATAGTAGATGAACCATTAGTAACATCGTTTCTTAGTCTAGCGTCAGATGATATAACTTTTAAAATCCGTAACAATCAAGTAAAATATTCAAAGAAAAATCCATACTTATAATAAAGTACCTACTAAGGAAGACGTGTCTGTCTGTAAATATTTTTTCAATGCATGTGCTCGTAAAGGCCCACTTTTTATGCATCAAAACCGAACAGAAAGTCGATTATTTTGCCCTAGGGCTTTATTATTATTATTTTTTTTAATTTGTTTACAATGGTTGGCTAACCTGCAGACTTTCCTGTGTACCATAGACGTTATACTTTTTTTCCCACTGTTTAACGGCTCTGGATACAGTCCTTTTGAGCCAATTATAATTTAAAGTTCACAAGATTATATTAGTTTTCATTTCCTCACACTATGCATTGAAAAATGTAGTATGATACACGGGCGTAAAAGCAATAAATTACTCGGTTACGTTTAAAACACTCGCTACGCTCGTGTTTTAAATTGTCCTCGTAATTTATTCCTTTGCGCCCTTGTAGCATAAACTACTATTGTAAAATATTAAATGTAATAAGTTATTACCTAGTAGTACTGAGGCAAAACCACAATTAAATTTTTTTGTCTATCTATCTACTCCGTTTTAACTCGAAAACCACTCACTCAACGATTTTAGATACGTTTTTAGGGTTCCTTACCCAAAGGGTAACCAACGGGACTCTATTACTAAGACTCCGCTGTCCGTCTGTCTGTCCGTCTGTCACCAGGCTGTATCTCATGAACCGTGATAGTTAGACAGTTGAAATTTTCACAGATGATGTATTTCTGTTGCCGCTATAACAACAAATAGGCTATAACTACTAAACTATAACTACTATAACCGCTATAACTACTAAGAAACAGAATAAAATAAATACATGGGGCTCCCATACAACAGACATGTCTTTTTTGCCGTTTTTATAGATAATTATACGGAACCCTTCTTGCGCGAGTCCGACTCGCACTTGGCCGGTTTTTCTTGATTATCATCGCGGTGACCTTGGTCAACATACAGTGTGTCCCTCGTAAAAGTTCACATCCGAAAGTGGGTGAAACTAGATCTAAATATATCGACAAAAACAAAGTTTTTTTTTTTTAATTTTTTTTTTATCTTGAAAAAATTATCCACCTGGGTATCTTTGTATGGGACGCGAGCGCAGTACCTTTGGTTAACCGCTCGTAGAAAATATTGCATTTATGATAGAATGTTGTATTTTTTTTTGTTAGAAAGATAATGGAATAGGCAATGATAAATAGGAATAAAAGTATAGTGAAACGGGGACATTATTTTGAAAAAATTGACTATTATTGAAAAAAAAGACGGAAAAATTAAAGAAATAATCTTTTAGGATATTATTTTTATGGTAATGGTAGTTGATTATGTTTTGTTTTTGATTTGGTATGGGACGTCTATTTTTTAAGGATTATAACAGTTTTATTTCATTGCATTAATCGCGGTAGATCAAAAGTTATGACATATTTTATACATAGTGTCCACGGTAGGCAAAAAAAATTTTAAAACGTAAATATACAAAAGAAAGATTTTCTAAAGAAAAAAAAACATTTTTTTGTTGATAAAATAAGGTCTAGTTTCACCCCTTTTCGGATGTGCACTTTTAGGAGGGACACACTGTATATGTCGACTGTCAATGTTAAAAACTAAACTTAATCTAAATTAAAATTACTAACAAATATAATGCCTATATTGAAAAAAAATAATTTTTTAAGTCGTCGCCGTTGGGGAGGCTTGACAGCGTTACCTCGTTGGATCGCTAAACTGATCCTCTGACCGAGGTAAGCTCCGGCCCTTGGGTCACCAGAGGCGTCGACCAGGCGTGCCGATAATTCTTTAAAAAGTTGCCGCGCGGCCGGGCCCCATGGTCCAAGGGTTTCAACCCCGAACGGCGCAAACATGTAGCCCTCTCCGAGACTATATTTAACAGTCAACATATAAGTTAGGGGTGTTCATAAAATAACTGCCAAACCGAAAACTGTTGATACTCGTACTACTCGAAGACTGTTGATACTACTGAAAGACACTTCCACACGAGCGAAGCCGCGGGCAAAAGCTAGTACAAGATAAAATTGCACAATGCTATCTTACGCAATCACGTCAACTTTCAGAGAGATGATATGAATGGATAATTGAACACAATCAGGAGATGGACGTGCTAAATGACTCAAAAGATGCCGTTTGTCTGGCCTTGAAACCGTCAAATTCTCGACCGCTAGCAATGCCACACTAGACGCTAATAATAAGTATATAGCAATATCTGGTCTGCTTCCATTTAAGCTAATTCATCAATCAGAGGTCCTGAAATAGATATAATAACGTAGGTATTAAATAATTTTTAATTCATACCAAGTAACTACACAAGATTTAATACTGTTAATTTTTGTAATCGCGAAAAAATTGTAAAACCTATTGGTTTGTTCGGCTCCATCTTACAAATTTAATAAAATATATCTTCGGGGGTCCCCGACTAATAGTGTCGAAGTAGAAAACTAAAACAATGTAGATATTTTTTAAGTCACTATTCGCTGGTCTTCCGTCTGACCTTCAAACCTTAAGTTCAAGGTTGGTGGACATATGCCCCTTGTGTATGTGCTCTCATGCAAACTAATTTAGTACTTTGAAAGAAACACATGTGTAGATTCATAAACACGATAGACGTTTGTTTGGATTAGTTGCGGACTTTCAAATGCATTAAATGTTTTAGGAATTTATTTGAAAAGACAAGATCAAGGATAAAAAATTCAAGAGAGGAATTTTACTTGCGCCTTCTTTTACGCTAAAAGGAAAATTTGTTCTCTGCCTAGTTTTCTCTTAAGAGGCTATGCGAATTTTATTTTTGTCACTGTCACTCTATGCGAAAAAACGCGCAGTGCGAGAGGGGCGGATTTAGGGCGAAAGGGAAAAAGGTTAGTTCTATATTTTTATTAAAAAAAACTACAATAGGTAGCAAATTTTCCAAAATGAAAACTCTAGATATTGTTGAAACCCACCTAATAAAATATGTTTGAGTTTTAGGCTTCCTATTCGTCAAACGAGGACAAAAGTGTGCTTAAAGACCTCAATCTCAACAATTTTTTCTATCAAGGAAATTTTATCCAAAATGTTTCCAATTACAAAACCTTAGATTATATAGTCTAAAAAATGCATGTACCACAAATTGGTTACAATTTTCCGTGTATTTCGTGAAATACACAGAAAAGAAACACACGTATTTTTTTACATATCGCCTAAAAATCTCAGCTACTTACACCGTAAGGATTCTAAGGTACTTCATATGATACTCTGAAAGCTTCTCAAAAAAACCTCCTTGATGCTCATGAAAAACGCAAAAACACAGTGGTTTTCAAGGCATACATTTACACTTAGAATATAGAAGTAAATTATTACTCTATTTCTAAGATTTTTACAAAGATTTCAAAAGAAAAGATAAGCCCTTACCGTACTATGACAGCACCAAAATGTTTCCACCTTTAAATGGGTGATGCCCACACGTTTGGAATCAGTGCTCATTTGAACACAGTGATAGTTGGACGCCTTAAGTACACTTAAAAATAATAATTTTAACAACTTTAGTAGTCTGATCAGTTTGCTGACCGTAGGTAGACAGATTGCGCACTCATAAGTGTGCACGTGTCGGCATTATGTTACTGCACGCATTCAAAAACAATGCAATAGATTTTAGGTGCCAGGGCGCATCGAAACTTTTGAAATCTTTGGATTTTGACTAATAGAATAGACAGACGTTTATACAAAAAAACCAGTCTCAGCTTTAGGGGATCGCACTTGCAAGTATTTAATACCAGTTTATGTTACTTTTTCATGTAGTCTTCGATTCTGCTGTAGGAAAAGCCAGGTGGTTTATGCATAGATATAGGATTCACGGTTTATGAATGAACGAGCTCCTTCTAGTTGATCCATGTTCGACGACACGTCAATAGTCATCCATAAATATTAATAACCAATTCAACACATTGTGATCCCGCAGCTTTATCAATATTCAATTGTTTTACCGGCGAAACATGAATGATGCATACCAACCGTCATTCTAATTCTCTCGTTCACTTTATATCCGTTGGCTAAGTTCAGACAACTGGGAATTTCGGACACTTACGGTTTGAAAATGAAAATTGAAAATTGCAGGTGGTTTAGTTTTAACAACCCATGACCAATAATAACATTTATTTGTAATTATTATAATTTTTTTTACTTTATTTTAATTGTATAAAACTGAAGCTTTGAGAACAAAGTATAAAATAGAAACTGTGACAATAAGATAAATAAAATATCTAACAGGAAAATAAACAGAAGCATTCGGTATTCCACGAAAATCCATCTACTGTAATTGTAGCAAGTACTGTCACAGTAGTTTTTTTTCCACATAATGGCAATAATAAAATAATATTTTTATATCAGTGAACGTGATTTTTTCACATTTCTAGAAGACAGCGTCAAATATAGAAGCCCCATTTTCAGACCATTAGACCGACAGTTTCCACAACTTCATAGACAGACCACCTACAGACTTGTAATTCGGTTCTGTGAATAAGCAGCCAGAAGATAACTCGACAGCAACCTGCCATACTCATGGTGTTTCGGAGAAGCCATGATTTGCCCTAATTGCGCTGAGCAAAAACTTTTATTGCCAACAATAGCATTGTTCTGCCGATCAACTGGACCGTTGAATAAAAGTGACTACAGTAGTTTTATTTGTAATCCAATGATTCATTTCTGTTCAGTTATTTTTACAAGAAGTTTAGACAATTTAATGAGACTTGAGGATAATTCATGATTTATATAAACGGCTCACCTCAATACGTGTTTTGATCGGGATGGCCGACTAGTTTCAGCGTCGTCGCGTAAACGTCTTCACTCGCCCAGATGAAGGCAGTCTAAATCTGCTGAAACTGGTCGGCTATCCCGAATAATCCCGATCATAACACGTACTGAGGTGAGCCGTTTAAATAAATCAAGTTTTGACAATATTTATTTGCAAGTTTGTTTTCTGGTTGGTTTTAGTTTTTGTTGCGGTCACCACAAAATTATTAATAATAAAAGTTTATTTACATATACGTCATGGTTTACCGTCACGTGTTTTGTTAGTAATTAGTAGATAAGTATGTATTAACCAACGAGTATTTATATTTACTGAACATAATTGATGTCTGGATTCGTGCTGGGGGCTCGGTTGGTGATCATTGAACCTTGTTCCTGGTCCCTGGCCGGGTCTCCGGTATGGGTTTGGGCGGTTGATTGGATTTCACTTTGCTTAATTATAGATTTTACCTATCATTTTAATCGTATATATATTGCTACATAAAGTAAATAAACCTTTAATTTAGTTCATGTACATTTATTATTTTATTACATGTATTTTTATAAGATTAAATTTGACTCGTAAAAAGTGTATTTTGTATACCTACTTTTATTATTATGTATACCTACTTTACAAAATAAACCATTTGAATTTGAATTTTATGTTAAAATATCGTAAATATAATATATTAAAAATTTATTAAATTTAAAATACATTTCGGGCCATTTGGGTCCCACTTCACTGTGACATAACAAAAAAATAACAATAGGTAAAAAAATAATTATGGAAACTTACAATCCGTACTATGCCCATTGTCAAGTAACAAACAAAAGATAGTTCAATTTGATTTATAATTATAACATTTATAATCTTTGTAAGTTACCATTAAAATCATTGTTACAACTTCTATATTATTTTTCAATGCATGTGCTCGTAAAGGCCCACTTTTTATGCATCAAAACCGAACAAAAAGTCGATTATTTTGCCCTAGGGCTTTAGTATTATTATTTTTTTAAATTTATTTACAATGGTTGGCTAACCTGTAGACTTTCCTGTGTACCATAGATGTTATACTTTTTTTTCCACTGTTTAACGGCTCTGGATACAGTCCTTTTGAGCCAATTATAATTTAAAGTTTACAAGATTATATTTGTTTTCATTTCCTCACACTATGCATTGAAAAACGTAGTATGATACACGGGCGTAAAAGCAATAAATTACTCGGTTACGATTAAAACACTCGCTATGCTCGTGTTTCATATCGTCCTCGTAATTTATTCCTTTGCGCCCTTGTAGCATAAACTACTATTATGGTACCTGTTTGAAATAAAACATTAACTAGCTTCTATAGCTAATATAAGTTTATTGAGTATTTTAGTACTCCACAGTAGGAGTCGAAATATATCGTGTTTTAATTGTTTTTATTATTCATATGCTCCATATCTATAAATAATTAGTATTATATATCTATTCAAATACTATTTGGACTACCCTCTTCAACTTCCCCATTACCAAAGGTTAGCTGGTGGAAAACAATAACTAGTATTAAGCTCGCCTGTGTACAGAAATTGTATATTATGCAAAAAAGAATTTTATTAGCTTCTTATAAATAATGATCCCTTACATAACATTACAAATCTCATGCAAGGATCCCTGGCATTAAATCTGGCAGGGTAAAGATCGTTAAAATGCTACATGTATGACACTTCAAGGAGAGTCTGGGCATGTCTGGGTAACACCAATAAGTGACTGTTAGGTCAGTAGTTAGTGGCGCCATGCTTGTGTACTGTCGCACGCAAAACGAAGGGGAACGAAAATACAAACAGAAATAAAATGTCAGCTTTCGGATGATTTTGTTGCAATAATTAGGTTACGTATAGCCATAAAAAAAATACATGTTTTTGGTTGAACTTTAAGGTATTCATTTTCCACAAACCACGTTAATCGATTCATATTTGTACTGTCAATGAATTTTTTTGTAACCCTCTATTGCACACTTCTTATCGATTTTGTTTCAGGTATCGCTTTCGCGATTTTGTTGGTTTTTTTTTAATAAAATTAGTGTGAATGATATCTATTCATTTTCCAAATACCACGTTATTCGGGTCAAAAAAAGCACCCCCTTTTTCCAAAAATACGTAAATCCACTGATGCAGTCAGCGGCAGCAAGATATTGTCAGTCTACGCCTAGCGCTGGCGCCCGTAAGACGTGGAACCTGTGCCCTTTTTTGCAAGCTATAAATATCTCCCAAAACTACTTCAAAACACATTGAAATTAATTTTATAAAGTAATATTTCGAGGAGCATCATATTCCTGCCGTTAAAAACTCAACAAAATATGCGTATGAGTGATTTAGCTACATCGTGCCATAGTCATAACAACAAAACTGAATGAATTTGGATTGAATTCATACTTTTATGCGGAAAAATAATATATGTTACTCTAAAAGAATAATTTTGTGAACATTATTGAAACCCAAATTAATTTACTTATACTTACTGAGATCTGTATTTCGTGAAATTACCCTCTAGTATTGGCTCACCATTTCAGGTCCAATAAGTGAAGTTTTTTGCAAATTATATAGGTACACTTACTTGGGATAAATCGCCAAGCATTTAAAATATAGAAATTTATTTTGAAATATTTACAGTGCATGGCAAAATTATTAGATCGAAGATAATCCTGTCGGTACATGTTCAGGTTCTGTTACGCAAAATGAAAACAATGAAACTCTATTAGGATTAATTTGTTATCCCTATGTTTGTCTGTCTGTCCGTTTGTCTAGACAATTTTTTCTGGGTAAAATTAATAAATACCAACATTAACGGCCCTCTATAGAGCTGTAAAAACATACTTTTGACGTTTTTATTTATATTACGTTTTAGGTTTTTACGTTTTTTTTTTACGTTTTTCATAAAAATTTTCTCACTATGAAAATGTAGGGATGAACACTTGAGATAATATTTTGCATTTAAAAGTCAACACAGAAAGGAATTGTTGAACAAATAATGTAAAAAATATGAAAACCATGTTGTTCTATTCTAAAGGGATTAATTATCTACTGTTCAATGTGGCGATAGCTTTGTTTATTTTTTCCTTAAATTATTTTTTACTAAGATAACAAATAGTTTAATACAAGGTTTTCCTTAAGAGGTCCCTTTACCCCTGTATTTTTCTTAAAATTCATACAATAGGTATAAATCGAATGTGAAGTCTACAGCTTATTTTCTTCATATCTTTTTTCATGAGTATATTTTAGTGACATCTAACTACGTCTCTATACAGCCCAAAAAGCAAAATTTGATAAAACACCATCATAATAGCTGTCAGAATATCGTCAATATTGCCTCGTTTTTACGCAAAGTTTAACAAGTTTGTATATTTTTATCTATACTGGAAATAAAAAAGAGAGAAATACAGGCGTCGTTCATGTTAAGATGACTAAGTTTACACACTTTGCTAAGTATAAACAATTACCGTTTCATGGAAAAATGTTTTGACCTGAAACCATTTCACAAATTCAATTAACTTATTTTGAATATCTTGTCATCTTGCACTTCTTGATGAGAAATACAATTTCAATAAGTAAAAATACAACTTTTAGTTAAGAAAACTTATAGTTAAAAGTCTGCTGTATGCATTAACATATTTTTAATTATATTACAATAGTAATAAAATAATTGGCTTATCCGTCGTCGTGATACCAGCCGTAAATTTCTTAAATAATCTGATATCACGCTTATGGAAAACCCAATTATTTTGAAGATACCATAATATCATTAAAATATGTTTATGCATATAGCAAACTTTTAACAATAAATTGTCTTAGCTAAAAGTTGTACTTTACCGTTATAATTATTTCTTAATATTTTGTTACAAATTCGGAAAAATAGCCCTTAAGGAAAACCTTGTATGAAAATATTTGTTATCTTTGTAACAAAGAAAAAAAAAAATAAACAAAGCTATCGCCACATTGAACAAACAGTAAATTATTAATCCATTTAGAATAGAAAGATATGGTTTTATATTTTTTACATTATTCGTTCTACAGTTCCTTTCTGTGCTTTCTTTCAAATGCAAAATATTATGTCAAGTGTTGATCTCTATATTTTCATAAGGAGAAAATTTTTATGAAAAAGTTAAACAAAAGGCCATAAAAACGTTATAATATGTATATTTTACAGGGCTGTAAATATTAGCATTTATTGATTTTACCCAGAAAAATTGCCTAGACAAACGGAAAAACAGACAAACATAGGGACAACAAATTAATCCTAAAAGAGTTTTGTTTTTTCATTTTGCGTAAAGGGACCTGAACATTTCAAACTATGATACAAATAAATTTCTATATTTTAAACACTTGGCGATTTATCCCAAGGGTAAACAGGTGTCCCAAAAGTCAACGCTTTCCCTTGGAAGGCTGGTAGGCCAGCTCATGACTGACCAGAATATCAAATTATGACCTCAGCAAAAAGTAGATAGTCTTCGAGTTGATGGTACTTTTATAAATTCGAATAGATTTTTGAGAGTCAGAGCTAACCAGTTCTAAATTCTAAGAATAAAATTTTTGTTGCGCAACTCTGAATAGTCATGCTATTGATAAAGTCAAAAATAAACCTTGAAATGCTGTTACATCAAGAAGAAAAATAAAAACCCAATTTATAAGTAATTTTTTGTAATTAGGTTAGTTCGATACCACACCCTGAAAAAAAATGTCCTATGTTAGTTTTGCAAATTGTCTTAAATAACGGCTCATCAAATATTGTTTTTCAAATGATCTGGCAATTTCTGTGTATTACTTTTGAAAAAAAAGTTATTGCTATTTTACTACTAAAGGAGCTGCGTATTTTTTTAAATAATTAGAATTTAGAATGAAAGAGTGGCGGGCAGTAAAAATATTTGACGTTCATTAGAAATGCCATTTAACACGCGTTAGAGTGAGATAAATAGTGACGCTATTTAAAATGAGTTGGAATGAGATAGTAACGCAGTTAAACGTGGTTGAAAGAGAGAGGCATAATTGATATAGGCTACAGTGAGATAGATAGTGACGTGGTGCATTCCTTCTGAGAATATTTGTTAGTGTCCACTTTTTGTAATAACAACTTTAGTAAAAAAAATTTGTAAAGAAATTTTTGGTCCAATTTATTTTCCCGCAAGTGTAAAACTAGCTCAACGGGCGAAAAATATTTAAAGAATGGGTAATGGTGACAATTAACCGTCACGATATTATTATGTATCTCTAAAGGAGTGTTTGAAATGTTCCGAGGGTCAACTGAAAAATCAAACACTCAAAAAACCACTTTTAGCCGACCATAATAAATTTACGTCCCGACGTGATAGCAAGTAGGATCAATGCCGTGTGACGATGATCGAAATACACTAATAAATTAGATAAAATAAAATACGTATTACTTTTGACCCTGCCTCGTCCACTCTATTCGTATTTTTGCTATGGTGACGCGAGCTTAGAGACCGGGACGAATTTCCCCCCGCGCGCTATCATAAAATAGAATAGGCCACGCCCGGAACTGGTTTTTGTTTTGGCTATGTCATACTCTAAGTGAATTCTACCTACATAATAAAGTCGATTCTGAAGGCTTTAATTTTAGTTTTAGTGCTGTCAAAACTAAATTTTGTTTATTGTTAAATAGTCCTTAAGGAGCTATAGAAAAAAAAATCGACACTTTAATTTTTATAAAATAGTATATTATTTTTGGATTTTTTTTCTAGAGATCTGTTAAAACAGAAACGCAATTGGAGAAATTCGGCTCGATAGAAATATTTATTGAAATAAGGTCTTTTTCGACACCAATTTTCCTGGTTTGACAATTTAGAATGACATAAATATGGACTGCAATTATATGGGTTTTAACGGTATCTAGGACCTGGTTAAACGAAATTTTGATAGCAACTTTAGTACATTTTCTATTAATAAAAAACCGACTTTTTGCTACTTTTCCACGAATCCGTCCCTCTCGCACTGAGGGTTTTCTCGAATATGGAGTAACAGGGACGCTAAAACTTTTACATATCGCCTTAAATGCTAGGAACAGAAGCTAAATTACTTTGGAATAATTTCAGTTTTGACAGCACTAAAACTAAAATAAGCCTTCAAAATCGGCTACACTATTAGCTTCATTATTTTTAAAGTATTTTTATATTATAATTTATTATCTTCTCTAAATAAATACTTATCTAAATAATACCTCTCAACTGATACCGGGTCTAGCGGGGCCCGAAATATATCTTGAGCTCCAGGTAAGGCTGTATCAATTAATTTTTCAACCCCTTGGCTTTAAAAAATACACTCCTTCTGTTCAATTGAGTTAAAATTACCGCTGTTCTGAAATTACGAGCTTTGATTGGCTTATGTTATGAAGTTATGACTCTTTTTATGTCATGTTATGAGTAGTTATGACCTATCAAAGTGACAGTTTCAAAGTGAAAACACAATTAAGGGCGCACCGAGCGTTTGCCTTTGTCTCTGTCTTTTTCTCAACTTTTGCACTTTTTCAATGTTTTTCGTTGTTATTTTCATTATATTGTTCTTAAATAAAAAACTACCGTATATAAACGCTCCAGTCATCTATGAACTTTATTTTAGGGAATGAAACATAATATTAAATTACTTATTTATATAAAAAAGTTGGGAAATAGAGAAAAAAATTACTCGAAAAGAGGTAACTTTGCGAATTTATTTTATCGAGCCAACTTTATCAAATTGTGTTTCCATCGTGTATAAAGTCTAGTATATATACCCAATAGTACCAATATATTTCCGTAGATTTTAATTCAATTGTTTACTAGTTCAAACAAGGGTTATAAAAATGTGTTTTACTGTGTAAAAAGCTCGGTGCGCTCTTAAGTAGTAGATATATTATGTTGGTCTCATCCTACACAAACCTGTATTAGGATGTGACCGCTCTTCCTAAAGTTTTAACAATATAACTTGTATAGTAATAACAGGGGATACTTTGACAGACAGATCGCTGCAGCGCGCTGCATGTTTTGGGCATGGCTACACGCTACGGACAGTCTTTTTTACGATGATCATTTTTTGCAATTTCAGTGGAATACCGTACCCAGGGCTGTGTTGGAAACTTCATTTACTGAACAGTATAAAATTAATTGTCGACAATGGAGTGCCATAGTAGCACGAGGACTATAATATTAACACGTGTACCTAATAAAATGTTAAAATAATAATTTCATATCTTTAAATAAACTACTCTGTTTAGCGTTGTTTTTTTTACCAGGCATAATAAATTAAATAAATATATAATACATAATATAAATAAAGATACATTTTATCTTAACAGGCTGATTGTACTGGAATAAAATTTCATCGTGTATGATTTTCACAGCTGCACTCATACCAATGATTTATCGCTGTTGCATGGCGAATTACACTGGGAAGGCCAAAATTAAGTTTCAGTTTAATTCAATTTGTTATTTATTAATTTGAACAGAAAAACAATCAGACGATCGCAGCCCCCCCGTAGTCTGTCTAGCGAAAGCTGAGTGTAGTTACCTGACACGGAAAAAAAAAACTTTTTTCATCATTTTTCTACCCGTGTCAGGTAAAGTTACTCTCAGCTTTCGTTAGACAGACTCGAGTAACATTAGGCAAGCCCAACTTTGTCACAGTTTGAAAGAAAACCAAAGATAGGAGAGGGAGAGGATCATTTGGTTGCTGGTTCCAAAGATATATAAAAAAGTAACTTTAAACTTGGAATTTTTATCAGTTCGCAGTTATTATCATTCTTAACATACATTTGGAAAAGCAGTTTTGTTTTGCTACTAGGTAACAAAGTTGTTTTTTTTTTTTGGAAAAATATGCTGATAGGGTCAACTTGAAATTTATAATGTAACACGTAGTAATGTACTCTTTTGAACAAATATCCAAAAATATCTGGATTGTTCGACTTTGACTACTTGCCAGGCCAACTCAAAATTACAAAAAAGAAAATTTGTGTCACGCAGCAACTTGAAACTGTAACATAACCTACGGTAGTTTTTACTATTATTATTAACTCATTGTTATGTTATGTTATGTTATAAAGCCAACCCGATTGGATCAGCACAACACGTTTTTTTTTTTATTATAGGTAGGTATTTAGGCAGCTTGAAATTTAGATTTAGTGCCACCCCGATTGGTCCAGGCTGCCATTTTTTTTTAAAGTGACTTTCCTTTATTGAGGCACCTTGAAATTTCTGACAAGTTGTAGTTAGTCCTTCTATAAAGTTCAGGATTTTTTGTCCAAAAAATTCCTTAGTCAACTTTGGTCAAGCATTTACCCTTTGATTTGTAATTGATATGTATGATTCTAACTAAGATTACAAGATTGAAACAAAATCAGAGAAGAACTGTGAAGAGAAGAATTACTCCATGACTTCCCCGTTTAAGGTAGGTACCTGCGCAACATTAGATCATGAAACCAGCGGGCCTATTAAGTATATTTAGTTGCCAACTGGACTGAGTGCCTATCATCAAAAACATAGGTATACTATCGTATTCCGATTGTCTAAGGATATTTTCGCACTTGAAGTGATGACACAGTTCCAGTGGCGTGCACAGAACTTTTTTCCGGAAAAGCAATCAGAAGGTCAAGTACGACAATAAAAAAATATGAAAAATTTAAATAACACTTTGAAAAAAAAAAGTTTGTATGGCGCCAGGGTAGGCACTGCCTACCCTAGAGTGAACATTTTCATACAAACTTTTTTTTTTCAAAGTGTTATTTAAATTTTTTCATATTTTTTGAAAAAAAAAAGTTTGTATGGCGCCAGGGTAGGCACTGCCTACCCTAGAGTGAACATTTTCATACAAACTTTTTTTTTTCAAAGTGTTATTTAAATTTTTTCATATTTTTTTATTGTCGTACTTGACCTTCTGATTGCTTTTCCGGAAAAAAGTTCTGTGCACGCCACTGCACAGTTCGTAACTAGTTCAATACCCACTAAAGGCAATTTTGAAAGTTTTTTTCAGTTTGTCTATGTTTTTGGTGATAGGCACCCAGTCCAGTTGACAACCAAAGATATATAATAGAGAGGCTAGTGGTCTTTTTGTAATACTGATACCGTCACAGATTCACAGCGTTGTCAATTAACTTCCCTAAGTTTTTAAAATATGAACTAGGCGTTAAACGAATCCATTTAAAAGATTACCCACTAACCTAATAAAATAATTAATCCTAGTGATAATTCCCCACCTACCCGCATTCAGCCTTGCATAAACTTGCATGTTAAGTGAACCGCCTTGGTCGATATGCAATAACTTACTTATTTGGGTGAAGGAGGAGTCCCTCCACCGACCATTTGTCACTTTCGCCACCCAAAAACGAAAATAACCTGTTTGTAAACAAGAAAAAAAATAACGGAACCGGCCGGCAAGTCGGGTCAAATAGTGCTCCTAGGCTAACACAAACACTCAAAAGACATCATTTGCATAAAACCTCGATAAATAATCCTAAGTCCAGCCAATCCGACGTGACACTTCCAAATATAAAATTTATTAAACACACTGACCTGTATTTTGTTTGTTTTTCAACCAATATACCACAAAACACGCCCACTAATCACAAAAACAACCAAAAGTTCACCGAAAAGTTTATAGTTAGCGTTGCCACTGTAAAAAAATCGGAGTCGATAAAAACATCGATACGTTCGCTTGTGAGAACACTCGTTCGAATTTCAAAAAACGACCAACACACAGCGAAGCGCGCGCGTGAATGAATGGCTCTGGCGTTGGTTGGTGTAGGTATGGCTGGAAATACCATCGATTGGTAAACAAGATCGACTCGACAATGAGTATTCGAGTCGAGAAGTCGACACTTGATGGATAACTTGGTCTTGGCATTAGGTAATGCCCGTGGGAACTAGGAACCCTGAACCTAAGAGACAGCGACGATGTTAAGTAGGTCAGGAAAAGTTATGAGGACTTTCTAGGAGTTTATGAATATAGAAGCTTGCGAGGGTCGTGAATACTAAAATGCCTCTTGGGCTTTAATTACAACTTTCTTCATATACTTCCAGGAAAAAACTTTCTGGAATTTGACATGTGACCCAGGGCTGATATTTTGTAGTAATATGAATTTATTATCCATTTTCGTATCTAAATATCCTTGTTAGCCGTACTTGTAACAGTAAAGCTGACAGTACAATAGCTTGTGTTATCTTGATGGCTAATCAAGAATGACTCTGGCGGATAAGTCACTGGCGGAATTATAGGCCAGTAGAAATCGACACTAAAAAACCCTAAATTCGCAAAGCACGATGTAGTGCTGCATTTTTGGTATGTTGTTTGGATCAGTTAGGGTGATGTAAATCCCAATTTGCAACTTCGAAAAAGTTGTGCTCGCTGCGCACCGCGTGATAAACTGCGAAAATTTGGGACATTTTTCACTTTTTGCTCTAAAAGTCATAAACTATGCGTTTCCGACAAGTAACATTCACTACATAAATGAAGCTAATTAAATTTGCAACAATTTAAGCCTAACCGCAGCTCTCTAAACCTTATAACAACTAAGCTGTGGCCTTTCAAAGATAGTCAGTTTTTCCCGAAAATTTGAAATTTTTAGTTTTGCTCCCGTTTGAAGCAAAATATTGGCAAAACCGCTCGTTCTATGAGAAGGTCGTAAAATAAAGTTGTAGAAAATTTAATTTTCTTTTATTAGAGCACAACACAATCACTCACAATCTGCATATCAAAACATAAGCTGGGAGTACCTCAACGCGGTGAAGGCGGTAACAGTGTAAACTGGCTAAAACTCCCATCAACTAAACAAATGCCTTCGGGCTTATGTTTTGGTTTTGATTTTCGCACAAGATAGTTATTGGAAGTAGCCTACCCGGTAACGCAGGGGAGCAGCCAAAAAACTATTATCTTATTAACGCGAACGAAGTCAGGCTAAATAGTCATAAGAATGTCGGTTCCACCGGGAGTCTGCTTTGTGTGTCGGCTGGCACTCAAGGAAGGTGACAGTACAGTGGTAATTGTAAAAAAACGTGGCATCCAAACTCTAATTAACTCGAGTGTGGAGCGTGGCCTCAAAGAGAATGAACTTTTTTTGAAAAAGCTAGACGAAGTCAGTGTTCACGATGCTTGCAGAAAGAGATTCACCGCTCGGCATAATATTGACGCATGTGCTCGTCGTGGAGGCGATCAAATTCCACAACCCCGCCCATCAACCTCTAGAACATCGGGCCCTATGAATCTTCGGAGCATTTGTTTCCTTTGTGCGGAGGAAATCACTGAGGAGTTTCTCCAGCTCCAAAACAAACTTCCCAAATCACGCAGAAATGAGGTGTTCAAAGTAGAATCAATGACAGTTAGGGAATCAATGCTCGATGCAGCCAGTCGTCGAGGCGATACATGGGGACGGCAAGTCATTGATCGTCTTACAGCTACTTTTGACCTCGTTGCATCTGATGCCAGGTACCATAAGTTATGCCAAAAGAAGTTTTACAGTCTTCCATTCAGCGTGCGAGAGAAGAAATACTCAGAACCCAAAAATGTCCCAGAGTGCATGGAATACATATATTCCTATCTTTCTAATAACAGGGAAGAATGCCAGTTTTCCTTGAATGAACTCATTGATCAAATAAAAGGCGAATACAAACCTGACATCAGAACTGTCAAAACCCACCTCCAGAATCACTTTGGCGATAAGATCACTTTTGCAGAAATTGGTTGTGGCCGCAGTCATCGTATAGTCATGTGTTTCACAGATGTTGGACGAAAAATTCTGTATGAGAATTGGTATAATGAAAGAAAGAGCAATCCTGAAGAAGAGCGCATGCGAGTGGTCAAGAGCGCAGCGGAAATAATATTGCAGGACATTCGTTCAAGAGTATATGACACAACTGAATATCCTCCATCGGACGATTTCCTTCGCAAAACGGATTCTGTTGTACCAAAATCGTTACAACTCTTACTTGAAACCATTGTAATGAAACACAAACGCCAGTCCCTCGAAGGTTATAAAAAGAAATGTGTTTCAATTGCTCATGCAATCATCTCAGCCACGAGAAATCACTCTTTCCTCTCCTCAATCAAGATAGGGTTAGGTACGTACCTGTACAGGAAATTTGGATCAAAGCATCTTGTTAACATTTGCACAGCCATGGGATTTTCCTGTAGTTACGATGAGGCGATGCTGGTAGAAAGTTCGGCTATCTCGCAAGGAGGCGGAACGCCACCCATTGAAAAAGGAGCGTTTGTGCAATTTGTAAGCGACAATGCAGATGTGAATGTTAATACACTGGATGGAAACAACACATTTCACGAAATGGGTAGTATTATGATTATTTCACCCAAGAGTGCTGTACTGCCTGACAAAGCAATTCCACGTTTGAAGAAAAACATTTCTGCGGTCAATATAGGTTCCTTTGTTGCCTCTGAAATCCAACAATGCACCGTGAGAAAAAATTCTGGGCTGACTTCTATTAAAATCAGCGACGTCAACGAAGATTTCCAAGTTACGGGTGATATATTGCCTACAGCACCAGAGTTGCTTTGGTTGCTTGGAAAAACCTCCAATTTCCATGATATTCCGGGCTGGAATGGCTTTATGGAGCAAGTAACTAACGGCCTCGATTTCCATAAATCCAAAATTGTGTTCCTTCCATTCATCCATGCTCCTCCAACAGATTACGATACCGTGCTCACCTCTCTTCTTGATGCTGCTGCAAGAACTGCTGCCAATGGTCAGGATACCTGCTTTGTGACTTACGATCAACCGCTCTATATGAAAGCTAGAGACATTGTTGAGAACTGCCCGCATACTATTTTGAGTTCTGTGGTCGTACGACTTTGTGGGTTCCATCTACTAATGTCGTGTATGGGATCCATTGGTGCTATAATGGCTGGTAGCGGCTTGAAGGAATTGCTCACCATGATATACGCAGGTAACAGCGTTGAGAAAATTCTCAGTAGCCATGCATACTCGCGGGCTGTCAGAGCCCATGTATTGACAAATCTTGCTCTATCTCAAGTTATTTTTGAGGAGGTTCAACTCAGTGAGCAAGAACAAGCAGAAACAGAGAGGATGTTGGATGATACTGAAAGATCACTTATCCTTTATGCTAAAGACAATGAAATTGTGCAGACTGTCTGTACTAAATTTCAAACTGCTCTGGAAAAAATTGAAAGAGATGGTCCTACCTCAAAACTCTGGGTCCAATATTACAAAATGACGACACTTATGAAGCAATTCATTCAGGCAGAGAGGATGGGGGATTGGAAGCTTCACCTTGAGACAATAGGCAAAATGCTCCCTTTTTTCATTCAGCAGGCCACTTTTTCTAGGCTAAAAGTGCTCGGCTTTATTTGCAAGATATGAGCAATCTAAAACACCGAATGCTTCCCGAAGAATTTGCTATGTTCACTGATAAAGAGTTCTTCACAATCCGCAGATCCGATAAATTTTGGTCGGGCTTATGGACCGATCTGTCTATCGAACAGGTTCTAATGAGATCCATGAAGAGCCAGGGTGGATTAACCCACGGTCGGGGAATTTCCAGCAGCGTGCTTGCTCGCTGGACTGCCGGGATGGTATCTATGTTAAACGTGTGTGAAGAGGTCGAACGATATTATGATATATCATGTTCAACAACGGAACAACACGTTGACATGCGACCAATCCAGATCAAACGAGATACTGCTGACGTGAACAAACTTAACAGCTGGTTTCATATTCACCCTCCATTTCCATCGACAGACAAACTATTATCAATCAGCAGTGGAGTCGTGGGTGGTTCAGAAGTAAACTGCCACTTAGCCCGAGAAGAAGGTCTCACAGGAGTGAAATCTATTTCTACCTTCTTTTTGTTTTTCAGATATTGTGAGTGAACTATTTGTCTCACAGACTTTGTTCTATGCTCTAATGAAAGAAAATTAAATGCACTACAACTTTATTATACGACCTTCTCATAGAACGAGCGGTTTTTGCCAATATTTTGCTTCAAACGGGAGCAAAACTAAAAATTTCAATATTTCGGGAAAAACGAACCATCTTCGAATGGCCACAGTTTAGTCGTTATAAGGTTTAGAGAGCTGCAATTAAGCTTAAATTGTTGCAAAATTAATAACCTTCATTTGTGTAGTGAATTTTACTTGTTGGAAACGCATAGTTTATGACTTTTAGAGCAAAAAGTGAAAAAAGTCCAAAATTTTCGCACTTTATCACGTGGTGCGCAGCGAGCACAACTTTTTCGAAGTTGCAAATTGGGATTTACATCACCCTAACTGATCCAAACAACATACCAAAAATGCAGCACTACATCGTGCTTTGCGAATTTAATGCTAATTTCCACTGGCCTATTATGCGAATTTGTCTCCCTGTCCATAAAGTTAAGGTACGGCAGCCACTCAATAAAGTTACCTATATCTAATAAATAAGAGCTTTGCAATATGTATAAAATTTGTGGTTCGATTGAGATAATCTATCATAATGAGATAACCTCAAACTGTGATGAACTTCGAGAATTTACGACTATGTCAATGATTGGACCCAGGTTTCTACGTATAGGTGTAGAGAACTCTGTTCATAAGTCCCTGATGTGATGACTTACACATATTTTAGTCATTTAGTGTTTCACAATAAAAATTAAAGATATTAGACGTATTTTTATATCTATACAATATAATACAAGTATAACATATATTGGCATAATATTCTTTCATTTATTATTATAATAAAGTCAAAAACACGGCATCACTACATAGTATAAAGCAAAGTCGCTTCCCGCTGTCTGTCCCTATGTATGCTTAGATCTTTAAAACTACGCAACGGATTTTGATGCGTTTTTATTTAATAGATAGATTGATTTAAGAGGAAGGTTTATATGTATAATACATGCCCGTGCAAAGCCGGGGCGGGTCGCTAGTTTAAATTATAATATTGAGATATATTTCGACCCATATGGTCGCCATCAGTCGAAGTTAATAAAGTAATTATAAATATAAGTAAATATGACTTCGCATTATTTACTGAACATAAATAAAAATAAAAAATCCTCTTTGTAACCATTATTATAATATTTATAATAAATATTCTTTAAGGCGCTACGGAAATAAAATTGACACTTAGAACTTGCATATCTACTTCAGTAAATAATGTATTATTTTGATAAAATACTATATTATTTTTGAAATATTTTTCTATGGATCTGTTAAAACAGAAACGCGATTAGAGAAATTCGGCTCGAGAGAAATATTTATTGAAATGAGGTCTTTTTCGACACCAATTCTCCTGGTTTGACAATTCAGGATGACATATGGACTGCAATTATATTTTATTAGATGGGTTTTAACAATATCTAAGACTTGGTGAAACGAAATTTCGTTAGCAACTTTATTACATTTTATATTAATAAAAAACCGACTTTTTGCTACCTTTCCACGAATCCGTTCCTCTCGCACTGAGGGTTTTTTCGTATATGGAGTAACAGGGACGCTAAAACTTTTACATATCGCCTTAAATCATAGGCTACCTGGAAGTAGTTACCAATTCAATATACTCTATGGTAGCTACCAAATGCGCGTCGACCGACTACCAAACGAACGGTACTCGGTATCGGCAAATCTTTATAATAGGAAGTTATTATCGGCTTTGCTTGTTTTAAACTGGTTTTAGCTATACATGGGCTAAATCACGGTACAACCAGTGTTACGTACCCTACACAACTAGTCATAGCATACCTCTGTTAGCATTAGTCATTAATATTAGACCTTAAACTGACGATAACAACTTCCGTCGAAGATAACATTTACTATCTTCTACTTTCTCAAATTGTAATCTCTTAGTCACTAAGTTAGTTAAGTTAGTCAGAACATTCTGTTAGTCATAAGCGATAAGAGTAAGGGTATAAAACCCAAACTCCCTATTATTATATTCATTCTAATTCCAGTCTCCACAGTGAGAACTCTTGTAATAATCTAAATAAAAATATAATTGTTTTTTTAAAAACAAGTTTTCTGCTTCCAATATCTTACATTGGCGCAGTCGGTACTGGATATAGTCAAATCGAAACGATCAGGACCTAGGACAAACATCGCCAAAAGGACCTGGACGGTGCCCGGAGGGCTTTAATAAAGATTTGCCGAAACCATGCAAATTAAAATAATATTATTATGTTGGTAAGTGGCTAAACTTGTTTGCTCGATTCCTCTGTGTATTCCATTTCCATTTCATTGTGTTTTCTATTCCTGTGTTATTGTGTTATTCTATTTTACTGTGTTCCATATTATCTGTGTTTCCATTATATCACTGTGCTTATATTCACATATTATATATAAATCTCAAATTGCATATCTCTACGAAACTCATGCCCTTAGAAATTAAAAACGAAATCTACCCTAACTTAAATTCTGAAATGGCGCTAGAAATAAATACGCTTCTAAAATTAATACCAAATTTTGATACAAATCAACCCGGTCAAGTATACAAATTCGCGAGATCATGTGATTCAGCATTTTCACTAGCATCAGAAAATCAGAAACGAATCCTTTTAATCTATGCCCTAAACAATATCGTGGGTACAAACGCATCGGATGTGCATAGTAAACAGTATGCTTCTTGGGGAGACCTTCGATCATTCCTTATCGAAAAATTTTCCAATGTCAAGACGATATCTCACCTAAATCTTGAATTACAATCAATGTTCCAATTCGCAACCGAAACTATCACCGAATATCTACATAGAGTAGATCTGTGTCGCGGAAAAATTATTGAAAAATTAAACGCGGAAATTGACGACAACTCGTTGATAGGTAGAATGAAGGCGACTGAAGAAACTGCTCTAAGAGTGTTCGAGATAGGACTAAATTATCCCGACATCGGTACAATGCTCCGTACTAAAGGTTTTACAACGCTATCCGAAGCAGGGCGGTTTGCTATCCAAGAAGATCAAATACGCGCAATGAACAGTGCAAGACAAACACTGTTCAAACAAACCCCACCTAGAACTCCTAAACACGTTGAGCACTATGCAAAAGATCTTGCAAAACCTGTACAAAAATCTTATAATTCAAGTACCTATTCAAACCGTTACACAGTCTCAAACGTCCCAAATCAAATGCAGGGAACATCGAACACAAATCAAGTGCAACAAAAAACGTGCAACTATTGCAAAAAACCTGGGCACTTAATTGCCGATTGTCGTAAGAGAGCATTCAATAATAATCTTCGAGATAACCAAAATCAACGCGCTCTACCTGCCCCACAAAACCAACGCGCTCTACCTGCTCCACCGAAAAACGTTAATCATTTAAACTCGCCAGCGACCGACGAGATGAGCAACTCCTCGGAAACCGCTTTAGCCTCTTGCTCAATCACCCAGACTCAAGCATATCCCATGACAGAGAATTCCCAATTCGAGTGGTAAATACACCACCAAAACTAAATTCAGTAAATCAAATACATGAGGTACAAAAACGTAATACGTCTTTAGAAATGAATAAACCAGTCTATCGGAGACAACTTAAAGACGCTTCTACGCAAACTGAATTTAGAGACGCTTCCACTCAAACTCCCGATTTCTCGAATACTACCGAATCTCTTAAATCCACTGAATCTCTTAAATCTCGAAATCAAATCTATGGACAGGGTAGCCAGCCCCAAACTCATGATCACTCTAAATCCTCTGAATCTCTTAAATCAAAAAATGAAATCCACGGACAGGGTAATCAGCCCCAAACTCGTGATTTCCTTAAATCTACTGAATCCTCGAAATCAAGTGAAATCCATGAACAGGGTAATCAGTCCCAAAACCGTGATTTCAATAATATCACTAAATCTTCGAAATCCAAGTCAAAATCTAAGTCAAAGCCTAAATCCAAACCCAAAACAAAATCTCAGTCAGAACTCAATTCCCAGAAATCTCGATCCCCAATTCAATCATACAATATATCTTCTTTAAACGATGTACCACCAGTAAACCTACTTCATTGTACTTTCCATATCGAAGGCAAACCCGTTATTTTCCTGGTAGATACTGGAGCCGGAATTTCAATAGTCCGAAAAGATAAAATAGGCTCCTCACAAATAAACCAAAACGACGTAGTATCTATTGTAGGTATTTCCAGCACACAATCATCAACTCGCAGTTTCGGTACAGCCAACTTATCTCTAGACGACCTTCCAAAGTTCAAATTTCACGTAGCTAACTTAAACATTAAAGCTGATGGCATTCTAGGGAATGATTTCCTTTCCAAAAATAATGTCTACATCTATGTCCAGTCAAAAACAATGCGTGTTCATAATAAAACATATAAACTCCATTCCCTTGAAGAAAAACAAGAAAAACTTCAAGGAAAACAAACCTTGAATAAAAGATCCGAAACAGTAATCAAATGTACAACAAAGTCTATTAAATCCGGAGTAGCTATTGTAAATCAACAATTCTTAACCACTGGTGTTATCATTCCTCATGCTTTAGTCCATGTCGAAAACAACTCATTCCTAACTACTTGTGTAAACGCCAACAAAGTAGACAAAATAATAGACATTCCAAACATTGATGTTGACTCATTTAGCGAACAACAAATACATAATCTTAATGAACATCCTTCTGAGTCAGACAAACAACTCACTAGCTTATCAGACAGACAGGAGAAAGTACTCAACCTAATCAGAGATGAACATTTGAACAATGAGGAAAAGAATTCAATACACAAGATAATTTCCGAATACTCAGACATCTTTTATATAGAAGGAGACCATTTATCATTTAGTAATCATTCGAAACATCATATTCGCACGACTACTGACATCCCGATTCATGCAAAAACATATCGATTCCCAAGAGTTCATGAACAAGAAGTAAAAAATCAAGTACAGAAAATGTTAGATGAAGATATCATACAACCCAGTTGTTCACCATGGAGTAGCCCCCTTTGGGTCGTTCCAAAGAAACTAGATGCCTCAGGGAAACAAAAATGGCGTCTTGTAATAGATTATCGTAAACTTAATGACATAACAATAGGTGATAGCTATCCCTTGCCAAACATCACAGACATTCTAGACAAACTTGGTCATTCCCAATACTTTACAACATTAGATTTAGCATCAGGATTCCATCAATTAGAAGTTAATCCAGCTGACATTCCTAAAACTGCATTCACAACCCCCTATGGTCATTACGAATATAAAAGAATGCCTTTCGGTCTCAAAAACGCTCCAGCTACATTTCAACGCACCATGGATTCTGTTCTAATGGGGATTCAAGGAGAACGGTGTTTTGTGTATTTAGATGACATAGTAATTTTTGCATCAAGTCTCCAAGAACATGAAGAAAAACTTCATGAAGTATTTTCCAGACTTAGGAAATATGAACTCAAGGTTCAACCAGACAAATGTGAATTTTTACGACGTGAAGTCGCTTATCTCGGGCATATTATCTCAAACGAAGGCGTAAAACCAAATCCTGTAAAAATTGAAGCTGTCAAAAATTTCCCAACTCCAAAGAATTGCAAGGACATCAAAAGCTTCTTAGGTCTAGCTGGATACTACAGAAGATTCATAGAAAACTTCAGTCAAATAACAAAACCCCTTACTAGCCTCTTAAAGAAGGAAGTTCCTTTCATATGGGGTCAAACACAAGAAAACTCTTTCAACAAATGCAAACATCTCCTTACTAACCCCCCAATACTTCAATATCCAGACTTCACAAAAGAGTTCATATTAACAACGGACGCTTCACTACATTCTATTGGCGCGATTCTTTCACAAGGCGAAATAGGTAAAGACTTACCCATAGCCTATGCATCAAGGACTTTAAACAAAGCTGAAACTAATTATTCTACAACGGAACGAGAAATGTTAGCCATTGTATGGGCAGTTAAACACTTTCGACCTTATTTATTCGGTCAAAACTTCACAATAGTCACAGATCATCAACCACTAAGCTATTATATGAAAATCACAGACCCAGGTAGCCGTCTTGCCAGATGGCAGTTCAAACTCGCTGGTTTTCAATACAAAATAGTCTATAAACCAGGAAAGAACAATACCAACGCTGACGCACTCTCAAGACCCCCTATTTCTACGACAAATATCGATCTTACAAATGACGATAGCACAAATCAAGAAACTCCTGACCATTATTTACAAGCCAATTATGAACATTTTTCTGACAATAGCTCTTATAACTTTGACACACCAAATCTTAAGATTTCACCAGATCGCCTCTTAGATTCTCGTCACAAAAATATCTTTATCCCCACTTCCTGCGAACTCTCTGATAAAAATGATTTATTCAACGAAGCTATTAGCTTGTGCTCTCAAGTCGATCCCTATTTAGAAAAATGTAAATCCCTATATGACAATGATCTTCTAATATCAGATAACAAACAAAACATAGTTTTTGGATACTCAAGACCAAAACACTATGACTCATGGGACTCCGAAAGTTATTTCAAAACTCTATTAAATTATCTTCAAAAAAATGACGTTAAAACTCTTTGTATTCCTGACCTTAAGAATGATCCCACTTGTAAATTGCAAGGAAACGAACAATTACATATAACTGCATATTTAGCTGACACATATGAATGTGAAATAACAATTTGTCAAAATACTGTTAAATATCCATCTCAAGAACAAATACCCGAAATTCTCAAAAGTTTCCACGATGAACCCTTATCTGGTCATCGAGGCATTATCGAAACTACGAGGAAAATACGGTCAGAATACTTCTGGAAAGGCATGACTGATGACATCAAGAAATACATAGACAACTGTTTAGATTGCCAACGTAGTAAAATACAAAGAAAAACTTATAAAGCCCCGATGGTTATAACGACATCATCTAGTGAACCTTTCGAACGCGTGACTATTGATTTAGTTTCTTATTCTGACATAACAGGTGACTTCAATAAATACATTCTAACTTTACAAGATGATTTAACCCGATTTGTTCAAGCTTACCCAATTCCTGACAAACAGCCAGTCACCATAGCTAAAACTCTTTTAATCTTTTGTCAACACTTTGGTGTTCCCAAACGGTTCCATTCTGACCAAGGTGGAGAATTTGTAAATAATATATTAAAACACTTAATGAAACAATTAGGTTGCAATCATACTTTGAGTACTGCCTACCATCCTCAAACAAATGGATCGTTAGAACGTTTTCATGCCGTCCTTAGAGATCATATTCGCATATATCATAAAAGAAGAAACTCAAACTGGGATCAAATAGTCCCTCTTGCTATTATGTGTCACAATACCTCTGTAAATCAATCAACTGGTTTTACTCCTCACGAACTACTTTTTGGATACAAACCCCATTCACTTTACTCTGCAAAAGACATCCGTGAATATACAACTAACGATTATCTTAACGATTTCAATGAAAGATTAAAAATAACTCGAGAAATAGCTAAACGCAACGTAGAGTCCATGAAAGATAAAGCCAAGGAACGTTATGACAAATCCATAAAGAATGTAGCTAAATTCAATGTAGGTGACAAAGTTATGCTCCAAATACCTAATCCAAATAACTTAGATCACAAATGGGAAGGACCTTATAATATCACAAGAATAGGGTTCAATGAAAATTATGTTATCAATAAAACAGGACGAAATTATGTAGTGCATGCTAATCGGCTAAGACCATTGCATGACTAAAAACTCAATCATGTAGTATTAAAGTATTTTAGAAAGTTAAATCTTATTAAATTTCAGGATATCCTCAACAGTTACTAACTTCAATGAAACTATATATAAAATCTCTTACGATGAAATAGTAATAAACGAAAATCTAAGAAAAATCAGTTCATATTTTAATACATCTAGTAAAATAATATTTAATTTGACAATATCAGAAGAAATTTCATCAGTATCAATTCAAATCCTCGAAGCCGTTATGACACTGGAAAAAGAAATCGATGACATTATTACAAGCATTTTGTTTATTAAATCGGGTGCAGTTCATCCCTCGATCATTTCTACTGTAAGATTATATAAAGAACTTTTATCTTCTAGCCCAGACAGAATTAATAAAAATCTAGTAGCCCCTGTAACTATGCAAAATATCCATCAAATACTAGAGTCCTCAACAATAACATCATATATATACATGAATAAATTAATATATATTCTCGAATTCCCTTTGGTTAAAAACGATAAATTCACCCTATATCGTATATATCCAATCCCTATAAGACATCCGAACTCCTCTCTCTATTCCGTTATCCTTCCTGAGCAAACCTACCTTGCCACAAGTTCTTCACAACAACAGTACGTTGTTATGAGCTCTATGGAAAATTGCAAAACATTTGCAACAGAAGCAAGGGTCTGTAAAGATCAACCAATATATCACTACAATACCAGGCCAACCTGTGAAATGGCTATTCTGATGACAAGCAGCAAAGAATTACCCGAAATGTGTGAAGTAACTACAATCGCCGCTCAAGTCAATACGTTCCAGCCATTGAAGAATAACAAATGGATATTTTTACTACATCACAAAACCACATATGCCATAGAATGTGGAAACAAAATCACCCATAATGAAATAGCTGGCACGGGAATCATATCTCTAGATCCTGGATGTAAATTTTATACAACGTTTATTACTCTGAATGCTGAAGAAGAAAAGTCGGTCAACATTACTCATCCAATAATTACAGTAGATATTGAAGATAATTGTGTTCCAGAAATCCTTGATTTGGAACCACCAGAAATGATACATATGAAGATCAATAACGTTCCACTAGATTCATTGCACACAATTAAAGAAGAAATCAAAACCTATTCTCAACGACTGAAAGAAAATGAAGCATCATTTCTAAGCAAACATAGCTCAAAATTTTCAGTACTTAGCATATTCCTGGGAATTATTATGCTAATATTCTGCATATACAAATGCTGCCCTTCAAGCTTCTTTAACTACTTCAAAGGACATAACCATCAAAATGGATGTATACAAATATTCAACAACTGTTTTGACAGATCCACTCGCAAACAACACATAGCCGTCCCGATGACAACCTTAAACATGACGGACACGTCATGCATTTCTGAAGATGAAGACGAAGTTACAATCAAGAAAAGTCCTCAAAGTTCCGGCAAACACGCCCCAACTTTGTTCTAAGAGGGGAGGTGTTACGTACCCTACACAACTAGTCATAGCATACCTCTGTTAGCATTAGTCATTAATATTAGACCTTAAACTGACGATAACAACTTCCGTCGAAGATAACATTTACTATCTTCTACTTTCTCAAATTGTAATCTCTTAGTCACTAAGTTAGTTAAGTTAGTCAGAACATTCTGTTAGTCATAAGCGATAAGAGTAAGGGTATAAAACCCAAACTCCCTATTATTATATTCATTCTAATTCCAGTCTCCACAGTGAGAACTCTTGTAATAATCTAAATAAAAATATAATTGTTTTTTTAAAAACAAGTTTTCTGCTTCCAATATCTTACACCAGCACCTGGGTTGTGGCATGGGTGACTGGTAGAGGAGAATGTCAAGGTTGGGAAATCATTCCCTCATTGTAAGGTGGGAAATGAAAAATATTTTCACACGTTTTCAAGGATTTTATATTTGGTATATACCTACCTGTCCGTGACATAACTTGGAAACTATAGACCCTTTAAACAGGACTTTGGTCTTAGGTTAGGAAGTTAGGCACGGGCGTACTATTACTCATATACCTCTCTTAAGGCGATTACCGTTGCCAAATTAGCAGCTCGATGTTTGTCGGTACGAATATCGACGGAATTGACATCGAAATAAAATTCATATCAGCGCGCAATGCATAGTGGCTGTTACGACGCTCGCTGCGTCCTTGAGAGGGCGAAATAGGAGAAAATAATACTTTTCACATGGACGTGATTGTTCAATTGAATGATCCTATGTTATGTTTATAGCTATCAAGTTTAACTATTGCTCAAAGCATAAATTAATTAAATCAACCAAGCCGCTTAGGAGCAGTAGGGAATTTAAGCCAAAAAAACATCATTCGGTAGAAATTTGTTTTCATATAGAAGTTTATATGGTATGAAAAATAAAAATGTTGTATGTGTTGTCTTAAAGTTGATAATTTATAATACATTTTTTCAATATTTTTGGTTTGGCCATAAACGAGGAGTAGGCTTTAGAAAGTACCCATTTGGCGATACTAAGGCCCTTAAGATGGGAGGATCCACCGACGCAATTTGCATCTCAACTCATTATTTCAGCAGCAGAGACTTAGATTTAAAGGGAGGCATCCCGGCCTCTTAAAATAGTTTGAGGCTTTGTTTTATGACTATAAACTAAATATTTCCTACTCCAATTCAGATCTAAGGTGTGGGGAAAAGTGTACTCCCAAAACGTGCCTTATAATGGCCCATTTCGGAGTACTAATAAGGGCCTGGGAAATGTTGATTGAACCCATAAATTGGGCTTGGTATAATAGTAGTACATGGTAATACACACCGTCCTATTACGCTGACATAGGAATTAAAATGTAATAAAAATTTATGGAGTTGAATTGAAATAAATATGTATTATAAAAATATATATGAATCACTAAAATATACGTTGAAGAAAGAAAACAATTAGTTTGTTTGTCAGTTGCTGGTTATCTGTCTCACGATCTTGATCCATCTGGGGTTCCGCAAAAAACGCTGTAAACACACATTCCTTACAACATTTTTGGAGTTCTGTAGTCTTAAATAAAATAAAATCAAAAATCAAAATCATTTATTTATACCAGAAATAGCTTAACCTAAAAATGTACAATTAATAGAACATAGTTAATAAATATAAATAAAATACATCCTTTACTTTGTGAAATTATATGCTTTTTATCGCAAAATCTATCGCTTTGTATACTCCAAATATTATAGAGTGCATTACAAAAGAAAAGAAGTAAACAAATATTTTGAAAAAATTCCTCGGGCCAGGTAATTTTTTAGTAAAATTCTTTGTTACTTTGCTTATAATATGACAGACATAAAAACATTCTAATTTCATTTTGCTTTGACATAAATAAAAATATGATAAAATATAGTGCCTAGATAATGAGAACTCATCAGATTAATCTGCTTTCTTTCGCAACATTTTTTTTATACAATGTTATTTTTAGTAACAGGCACTACGTACATTCTAGCATTTTTTAAATTCCTGAATTATTATTTACAAGCTACTCTTATGACTATCAGTTTACTGTTTCTTCTAAGATTTCTACGGAACACTCAGTCCTGAGCCATTCTCGCCCTTGCTCATATTTTTTGCTCGTATGGCTAGAAGGCGATGAAAGGTCTCTCTGGGAGGCCGGGATGTAAAGAACCCTAATTATCTGGGAAGGACCTTGTTTTGAGATTAATGATGAAGAGCAATAGTAGTTCGTTATTAGCTTTTAAAAACGTTATCCATATGAAAAATGTTGAAATACAATAAAACTAATAGGTTTTTTCATATCGAGAAAGGAGTGATGAAAAAGTAAATTTAATTTATACGGAGAACAAAAAGCAACCCAGCGTGCATTTTAGTATCTTCTCTTTTTCTCATGATAAACGTTCTTCTTTGTCACGACGACAACGACAGGAAATCATACGGGCGCGTGGGCCGAGTTGACGACATAGCGTCAGAGTATATCCACAGTAGCTTAGTTAGGCAATACTGTTTCAATCATAGGTGGAGTAGAATTAGAGCAGCTCTAACCCCATTACTGTATTACTGTGTAGGGAGTCCGTTTTCTACACAGTAATGCAGTAATGGGGTTAGAGCTGTGGGTCTACCGCGTAATTCTCATTTTCATCAACATCAACTTGAGATTGAAATTTGTCGTGCGTGCGACGACGCCCGCCTAACATGCCATCTCTTTTGCACGCGCTGAATTTCGCATGCATTTGCTTGAAGTTGATACAAATGAGAATTACGCGGTAGAGCCCCTGCTCTAATTCTACTCCACCTATGATTGAAACAGTATTGCCTAACTGAACTCTTTTTCTCATATTACACGAGTAGGTATACGATAAAAAATGCAAGGTCTGCCTGTTTGAAATGTTATTTTATAACTCGATAGACACTTTGTAAGTTTGATAACAGCAGCTAGCGGTAGCGCAGACAAATTTTGATTTAATTTCACAGTAATAAAAACATCAATATCGGTTCAGTAGTTCTTAGGTTGCAGCTTATAATTTCTAAAACATTATCCGTGTTACTACAAAACGGTGTTTTACTTTAGACAGTGTTTAAATCTGTTGCTGTCACTCTTTAACAATATGAAAGAAAGGGTGACGACAGATTTAAACATTGTCTAAAGTTAAACAGCGTTTTGTAGTAACACAGTAAATATTTTTTTTTTCACAGAATTTAGGCTATTTTAGGACATAACTTTTATGATTTTTTAAAGAATTGTCGGTTACGACGTCACTTGAGAATTTTAGACATTATAGTGATTGTAATGTGCGATTGCTTATAAAAAAGTGGTCTGTCTCTGTCTGTCTACTCATCTGTCATCCATCTGCAAATCAGTCAGAAACAAATTGTTATAAATTTATCTTGATAGCAAAGGACACATTTCTAAACAGCCACTTCTCAAGTGACGTCACACGGAGGCAAATGGAAGTTGCAGCTTTTTCGTAAAAATATTCATCATCATGAGGTGTTTTTATGTTCTAAATTCGCTTGTATAGATGCTAATAAATAATCATCGGTAAAAAGCGGACATACAAAGTGCGGAATGTGACTTGCATTTCACAGGTCACACTTAGACACACTTCTGACACGCCCTCAAGGAATAATGTCGTATTGTATACATTGTTTTTAAATTAAGTAGCTTAGAGTATATCGAATAGTAAAGTCATTATAAAATACCTTTTCTCGACTTTTCTGTTCCTAAAACCAATCAATGGTCTCTAGTAGTTGCAAGCCAACATAGAAACCGACTTGTAGAGATCATATAATTTAGTAATTTTTTCCTCTATGTTTGGGAATGACTTTGGGGATAAAGTGGCTAAAATATTGTTTTTCTTGAAAATTCATTTAAATTATCAGCTTGTAATTGGTTATAAACAGTTACTCACGATATTATTATACCTAAGTATATATAGTCAGATTTCGCCTGACTGGTTTCACTAGATTTCGCCTGACCGCTGCCAAACGGGGAACAGTTGCGTAACCCTGTTTGCCTCAAAAGAAGCTGTACAAATTACAGTGAAACTAGTCAGGCTAATCTGACTATATATATATATATATATATCTGACTGACTATATATATATCGTGAGTAGCCGTTTGTAATCAATTAAGTTAAGAATCTAAACTAGGAATTTTTAGTAATTAAATTGTCTTCCTAGAGGTTTGAAATCGTTGCCTAGGGGTCGATTCTTCGGATTTGTAGCAAAATATTAAGAAATAATTATAACGGACAAAATACAACTTTAGCTAAGTAAGAGCATTGTAAACGTAAACTATATGCATAAACGTATTTTTAATGCTTCAAAATAATTGAATTTTCCATAAGTTAAGTAAAAAATTATAACTTCACTCTTATCGAAAATCCAATTATTTTGAAGCTGCCATAATACCATTAATAGTAGTTTATGCTACAAGGGCGCAAAGGAATAAATTACGAGGACGATTTAAACGTAACCGAGTAATTTATTGCTTTTACACCCGTGTATCATACTACATTTTTCAATGCATAGTGTGAGGAAATGAAAACAAATATAATCTTGTGAACTTTAAATTATAATTGGCTCAAAAGGACTGTATCCATAGCCGTTAAACGGTGTAAAAAAAGTATAACGTCTATGGTACACAAGAAAGGCTGCAGGTTAGCCAACCATTGTAAATAAATTAAAAAAAATAATAATATTAAAGCCCAAGGGCAAAATAATGGACTTTCTGTTCGGTTTTTATGCATAAAAAGTTGGCCTTTACGAGCACATGCATTGAAAAAATACTTTTATGTACGAGTATATAGTAAACTGAAAAAAAAACCATATATATACCTATTTATTTCACATAAACGGTTTACATTTGAAACAGTATTAAACAGTCCACTATTGGTATACTTTGCCCTTAGCTAAAAGTTGTATTTTGCCCGTTATAATCTTAATATTTAGTTAGACTCTGAAAGGTGCTCGTTAGTCAGATAGCCTTTTATTACAACATCAACATGAAAAAAATCCAAACGTGAGGTCAACGGCATAGCACAATAATGTTGACATAGGGTTGCTATTACTTACTCCGAACCTGTTCCCCCGGTGGCATGTTTCCTTCAACACTTGGTTAAACAATGCCCTCACTTCCGATCTTTGATGGTAAACAGGGGAATTCTTTAGGCAAAACTTATGGGTTTATTATTTGAATTACGATAACAATGCAAATGTTTCTATTGAACCACATTAAAAGTAATAGTATTTTCAGCACGGGCTGAAATGTGTGTGATATTTTTTCAAATACTAGGGCTAGGACAGGTATATTTTTTGAAACCACATAAATTGATCATATACTCGTAATTTGTATGATTTTTGAATAAAAAAATCTGTCTTTATGAGCGTACAATAATTTGAAATATTTTACACAGAACAATTTACAAATTCAAATCTTTTGATTTGTTTTATAAAAAAAAACACATTAGTAGCTAAACAATAAGCTTTTTGTAGAAAGGATTAGAGGCAGTTCTTTTAATTTGAACAACTTTCCTTAAAAAAGATACCAGCGCAGCGAAAGACAAAAAAAGTTCCACATTTCATCGCAAATTTTTTTTTTAAGAATAAAACGAAAGAAGTAAAAAAAAAAAACAAAAAAACTTACCGTGTAAAATACACTTGGGCTTGATCCAGTTTTGAAAAAAATGCTTGATTTATGCTATATACTATATGTTATTAAAAATCTTTAATAAAATAAAACAGTTTATTTCACAATATAATATTGCATAGGTATTCAATATATGTAACTCCATTTTCACGATATAAACGATATACATTCACCAGAAGTAACATTTTTCATGTGAAATGGCTGAGAAAAACAGAGGTCGCGATTATTTCAGTAAGCTTGTTCAACAAAGCCATTTCCAGGCATGTTAAACATTGGTTTACAACATGTCAATTTATCGTCGTTTGTTGGTTTACGACTTATTCACGGCTCGGCTGCGCTGGCGCACAGGGGGCAATTC
The DNA here is from genome assembly GCA_934047225.1 of Ypsolopha sequella. NCBI lineage: Eukaryota > Metazoa > Arthropoda > Insecta > Lepidoptera > Ypsolophidae > Ypsolopha > Ypsolopha sequella. Next base: position 12,677,740 of record OW203987.1, read on the forward strand.
TAACACTTGTGTATGCGAAGACGGAAGGCGGCTGATTTTTAAAATCTTTTTATACAGAAAACTATCAAGCTTTTAATTTAAAAAACTTTTGCCCTAAATCATTGTACGTGTATGTCTTTTAAGAAGTTTAACTTTATAGAATTATCATCGCGTGGAATTTATCACGCCATTAACAAAGTCGTATTAAAAACAAAGCGTGTGAAAAATGTTGCGAGAATAGGCGCCTTGGTCGCTATGGGAAATTATTTTCGAATTATGTTTATTTTAGTTTTCATTGCTGGCGATTATTTATTTTGTTACGAGTGCTAAATACCATCATTTAAGACCTGCATTATATAACATTTTCCATGTTTTCTTTGTCCTTTGCTCCGTTAACGCTTGCTGGGTAGAATATCTGTCCTCAAACGCTTTATCCCTAACTCGTTTTCCTAAAATTAATACAATGCTCAGCCCTTTATTTTAACAGTGTACTGAATGATTATTTTCTGTAAATCTACTCTATTTGATATATCAGGAAAAAATATGAATAATTAGGAATTTTTAAAAGATAATAAATAAATGCTTAAAACTGTATATTTATTGACTTTCATTGTGTTTGTACCAAAAATTGTTGAAAATCACGCCGCCTCCGCATTAAGAGCGGTTTCGCAGCCAGATTGTGAAAAACCCGCCTTTTTCTAATTAATCGAAAGTAAACATTCACTCAATAGTTATTCAACAAAACCTTATTACCTATGCATTGTGTATGCTGCCATCGCAAAGTTTCCATTGGTTTCTGTAATCGAGAATTACAAAATTTTTGATATTCAACATTTTTGAAATGAACACAATGGAAGTCGATAAATATATAATTTAAATAATTTTAAGCATTTATTTATTATCTTTTAAAAATTCCTAACTAATCATATTTTTTCCTGATATATCAAGTAGAGTAGGTAGTAACAAGGAAGAGTCCCGCGACAGGCAGATTCGAAACCTGCTTAGACTAGTTAACCAACTTAAAGCCAGTCTGAGATTTATTTATCTCAGACAATTTATTTTTAATTGATTTTTATGTCTTGTAAAGCGCATACAGTAAAAGTTTCCCAAATGGATTTCTCTATTAATCTTAGTACAACCCGGTCACATTATCTCGAGACCTCGCTGGAATGCGAACCACCCGCCCCCGTTCTCCTTTCACCTCCCCGCGCTCTGTATCTGAGCGCCGACGCGACGTGACGTCATCGACGCCAGGTCTCGAGATAATGTGACCGGGATATAAATGTAAATATTATTATGCACTAGCGGACTCCGCGCAGCGTTGCTCACCGTGGTCCCTGTTTCTCCCGATCCCGTGGGAACTTCCTAATATCCCTTCTTAGGGATGCAAGGAACCTACAGTCCAAACTTCATGTTCCTAGGTCCAGACGTTTGGTCTGGGCGTTGATAGATCAGCAGGTCAGTCGGGTTATTCGTTTATACAGACAGGGTGTAAAAGCAAAGGCAAGAATCCTTCTAGGGTATGTTAGTATGAATCATACAGTGTTTAAAAAAAATAGCGGCAATTTTTTTCATGTAGCAGTACCACATAATAACACGATTTGTTAAACTTGAGATACTCTAATCCGGTGGACACTCTCGCTGGTCGTTGACCTCTGATAGCGTCAGTAGCACAGAACATAATTACTCAATGTGATTGGTCGTAACCGCACTACGGGGTGAATGAACTGCATTGATAAGAGTGCGTAGCTGGATCTTAGGAAAACAATATAATTATTGGTAAAAATTTAAGTTATACTTTTTTTATCGTAATCGTATCAGTATCGTGTATACTTTCATAACCTAAAGGGATTCTTGGTTTTGCATTTACACCCTGTTGTATAGGTAAGTATTTCGATTTAAATAACAGCAAGATAGTTTGTCTATAATAATACGTATAAATATGGTATATATAGAAGGATGGGGTACCAATAGGTCTCGAGTACAGGATTACATTAGCTATCGGGTGCACTGCGGTGGCGGATGTGGTTATCCCTCGGTTGTCTTTTCACCTTCCACCTTAGGTGTACAATTACCATTTGTTTGTTTGTGCAGGAAGACTAACTAACTAACTGACAGTGCAAGAGGTTTCTCAAAAAGAAAACATTGTTTTAGGGTGCACCGAGGTTTACATCCTATTATAAATAAGGTCTCTTTAACTTATATAGCCAAAGGTGGTAATAAACGAGGCTAAAAGCAAATTTTTTCTCCCACAACTTCAGTGTTGGGCTTGGATATGGGCATTGTGTTTAGACACAAAATGACGAAATGTCATTTCATGTCAATAGCTGCCTATTAACAAAGATTTCAAAAGTTTAGATGAGCCCTCGCACCTAAAATCTATTGCATTGTTTTTGAATGCGTGCGTTTTTACAGCTTTTTTACAGCTGACGCTTTTCAAAAATTAAATTAATGTTGCTGTTAGCTTAATTTTGTCTCATTCATACACAAAAGAAATGATATACTTACTTTGGATTTGTCATTATTAAAAAAATGCAAAAATGTTAGTACTGAAAATTGAGAATCCTTCAAATTCTCTATAGAAAACGACGATTTCATATGTAAAGACCTATTAAAATAAATAAAATTAGCCAGCTGGCTTTCAACATCTATGATAGAATCGAGAAGTAATTAACAGTTCATTCACATTATAGCTTCACTAGCCGTAGGTAGGGTATTTTTGGCACACCGACAACTCATTGTTTGTTGCGTGAGATGCGTTAGTCATCCTGCTTCTTAGCACAAAATAACCACTTACAGAATGTTTACTCCGAATAACTAGCGAAAACAGGCGCACGCACACATAGACGCGTACTTACGACGATCTCGAAGGTACTCGGGTGAGTGCCAATACGAAATTCAGCCGAGATCATCGTACGTACGTACGCGTCTATGCATGTGTGCGTCTGTTTTCGCTCCGTCGTCGAGTCGGCCTTCTGGTTGTATCTATTTTGTGCTCTTAGTCTATCCATCTACCTAGTACAACAACAACTATTCCAAATTCAAAAATTACGATTCATTAGGGTTCCGTACCTAAAAGGTAAAAAAGGAACCTTTATGGTGAGACTCCGTTGTCCGTCCATCCGTCCGTTATGTCACAGCTTCATAACTTTAGCACCGTTAAAGATAAAGACATGAAAATTAGCACAAAAATAGCATTAATATGTCCACATAGGAAGGTGTAAAAAAACATGAGAAAAATTTGAAATTGTTCAAAATATTTCCAAAACAAGTGAGAAAAATAAAAAATGTTATGCTAAAAATACAATATGATTATCAAATTGTAGATATTAAAAAAGTGATTTTTAAAATATGTAGTTGGGCTATATTTAATTGCATCTATTTCGAGAAATCCTTGAAAAACCATAAAAATTGTATGTCCAGAATCCCCCTTATCTCCAGAACTAGTGGACAACTAAATATGAAAAAAATCATGGTAATATGTGTTTACGTAAAGATTACAGGAAAAATAAAACGGTTGAGAAATTCGCGAAAAACATGACAAAATAAATTTATCATCCACAATAAGGAACCCTAGTTACGCGAGTCTGACTTGCACTTGCCCGGATTTGCTTGTTTGCGGTTAAAACATTTAATGTTACATGCTTACGACCATAAGATCAGGTCCTCTAAAAAGGCCGTTTTGCGTGAATCAAATTATGATTCTGTTCTAATGCCGTGTCTTTTGCACGCATGAAAAAACTCTGACTCTATCCTACTTTCAAATAATTTTATGATTCACCCAAGTCGGCCTTTTTAGATCCCCAGATTTAGTTTTTAGCCGTTTACACAAGACTTGCTTGTTCTGACTGTGTGACCAAAACTTTAGAAGTTTTGATTATTTTGTCAAGAATCACTGTCAAATAATTCGGTCTGAATGGCAAATACGTGGACCACACTGAAAACCCGAAGGAAAATCTTCGATGGCGTATATTTTATAAATGCGTAAAAAATATCAAAAACAATTCTAAAATCAGCAACTCTGCTATCTAAAGGTTAGAATCTAATAAGGATTATAAAGTTTTATATGTATCTCAATAAAAATATGTATCGTCACGCCAAGAATCCCTGAGGGGGTGTCAGAGGTGTTCCGAGTTTGAGCAAAATGCAATTCAAAGTCCAAATCGGCACACCCGCATTTCACCGATGATTATTACGTCCCAACGTGATGAGTGATGAGCTCTATTGCCGTACTTCGGGCACAAATACACGCTTTTTAGGGCATGCAGTTTTCCTCACGAATAAAATATACTAAGCACATAAATTCCGAAAAACCCATCGGTGCATGCCCAGCCGGGGATCGAACCTGGATCTCAGCGTTCTACCCCTGTGCTACCGCCGCTAATAATTCCACAAAAAATCTCAAAAAACTTTACGGATTTGGATTTAGGTTTGTAGGATAGAGATAGTTTATTCATCCAAATAGGGAACCACGTATACCTGCCACACGATTTATGAGCCGATAGCTATTTTGGGCAAACAAAAATATTCACGCAAGGGAATGCCCGGCTTTCGTTTTCGAGTGGTGCCGGATATAAAAAAAAGTTTTGTTTTGACTTTGGAAGATTGATTTTATCGTTATCGTTATTGGTTTAAAAAACGTCTCGTATTAGTTTTTGAGCTCGATAATAGTGACATTAAGGATTTGAACCGCTTCCTTATAACAGCTTCCGCTTGTATCAGTAGACTTCTTTATTAGATGAATGCATTTCGATCCAAGAGATTGATTAGTCCTTGTAACGTTGTGTTGTGATTAATTAATATTACAATAACGGGTAATGGTGCATTCCTTGATGAATGATCTACATTGCTATGAGTGGTCTGAATAACATCAATATTTTTACGTAGGTCGCAAGGACAAGAACCTGGCCAATCTGTTCTAAAAGGTTCTACAACTTACTCGACGGACTTACGAGAACATTCCACAGTTTTCTAGAAGGATAGTGTAGTATTGAATCGTTCCCGACAATGCTAGAATGTTCTCGAATTGCATCGAAGTTTCTGGAAGTCTTGGCTCGGCATATAAATTGAGGGCTGCGTGTGATGTGGATCAGTTGTTACGCGTGAGACCGTGAGGATCACTTTATTATGCGATACGAGTATAGTGAAGTACAAGTTAATTAAAGGCGTTTAAAAGTGAAGCGATTACTGCTATTTGTGATTATCTGTGACTGTTTTGGTATAAATTAGTACACATTTATTTATCCCGAACCCGAGCTCGTATCAATATCAATACCATTCAAAATTAATTTAAACTAACAATAAAATTCACTGCATACAATTACACCTTCAAACACGTCGGTCAGTAGCAGCCCGTCAGCACAGGCCTCCTCTACCACATACTATCCAAAAATCCCTTATACCGTGTCATGCGCTCACCATTTCACGGGTTCCTTGGCTTTCTGTGCTCTCTGTGCATTTTAAGCTCCGTCACAACCTCCAGCACGTCGGCCAGCAGCAGCCCGTCCGCACGGTCTCCCTCTCCCACACTACCTAATACTCTAATATTTTGTCGATGCACTAACCATTTGCTGTGGGTTCCTCGGCTTCCTGTGTGCTCTGTTCACCTTGAGCCCCGTCACACCTTCCAGCACATCGGCCAGCAGTAGTCCGTCCGCACAGTCCCGCGCCAGCCCTCCGCCGGATGCGCCCGCGCGGCGACGAGAGCGCGCCCGCTCCAGGTAGTGGTTCGCCCAGTCTGTATAAATCTGAAAGATAGAAAAAAAATTGTTTAGTAAAGTACACCGAATGTGACAAAGTCATGGCAGGCAGGCAGGAAAAATTTAGATTTAAAGGTTACTTAAAAAAATTGAACAGTACCTACTCAATAAACGTGATGAACATGATTGCGATAATGAGGTATAAAAACTAATAGTAAATTTTCATGGCAATTTTCACATACTTTTTGGTCGAAAACATCCGCAGCTTTCATTTACGTTACTCGGTAATACCTTACTCCAGTAAATAATACCCATCAAAAACATAAAATGTACAAAAATGTCAAGTCTCGCAATGCAATCTTTCCACCGTAAAAAGTTGTGAGATCTTATGTAAAGCCAAGTCTGTTATTTTAGTTTGTATGGAAGCACCTTTTCATTTTAGTTAGTATGGGAGCACCTATTTAACAAATTTATCATTAATTGTTTCCTAATTAGTTACCTACCAACATTAAGTGACTGTATTAATATAAGTCATCTTTATTTCTATAATAAAATATAGTGACTTCGCAATCGCACAGCAACATATCCTACAACATATGTATCTACCTAATACCAACTTATTAGCAATTTGAGAAGATATTTCTACGCATCAGAGCTTTATTTGTGCTCTGCGATTGCAAAGTCACTATATTTTATTAGAGAAATAAAGATGACTAATATTAATACAGTTTTCTTTCTTTATATTTCGTCTTTAAATCAGTGTTCATATAAAATAGACATTTGGGAACCAAAATATTCTCTAATCCAATTGTAATAAATACACATTACCTTCAGAATATGGTTTTAGGTTAGTGTTGCGTTTTTTATATTAGGCAGTTTTATTTGATACGTACAGTTTTTTTGTTATTAAGAGAAATTTTGAGATCTGGTCGTTCACATACCTGGGAATTGATTCACTTAGGATAGGGGCACCAAGGAGATGCAATGACTCACTATCTAAAATTTTGATATCAGGAGCCACGATATTAAACTTCTAGATTATATTATTTCTTTCAAAACTTGAAAACGATTTGGATAATTTTTGTTATTATACTTAAATAACATATAAATAATGATACTTTTTTTTTTATAAAACTAACTTAAATTTAAATAAAATATAAAAAGAAAAACAAATACCAACCTGTCTGTCTCATAAAGGGCTCTAGATTAAATAAAATATGTGAGCCAGATCACCGCCTCCATGGGGGAGAGTACCCAATAGGCTGGCGGCGTTGCCTCGCTGTATTGCGAGGCTTATTTTTGTTATTTAAGTTTTATTTTGTTTCAATAATGAATATGTATAATTTACAAATGATTTTGGTGTTCCGTTTGTATGAACCATGCATCCTCCGCCGGGTGTGTCAACTTCTACACCGTTAACTGAGATGGAAGCAGTGTAGATAACAATTTGATGGCACCACAAAGCTGAATGGTCACTAAAAGTTTTACGAGGATTCTCTGAACAAGCACACAAAGAACTCATCGTTCCTGGTGGCTTTCAAAAACATTCATATAACTAACTAGCCTTACGCCCGTGCCTGCGTTTATTCAATATTTGCCCCGTTTCCGGCTTGGTGGTTATTTTGTTAGCAAGACTAATCGAATGGGCGGAGTTAGGCATATTGTTATATTCCTATATTTTTATTTCATTCAAGTGTATTTTTTTATCAAATTTAAGTAAACCCAACCTTTATTATTTCCCTTCGTATTTCCCCATATTATTATTTATTACATAAAACTGTTGCCTATAGACATAGATTATTTAATTATATCGCTTTAAAACCGACCTGTAATAAATGTTTCTGATATACCTATATTACATAAATAAATATATTTAATTTCATTTCATTATTAACACCCCTTATAGCCTATATGTTGACCAGAATCACTACGATGATATTAAAGAAAACCGCATCCAAATCCGTTGAGTGGTACAATATTAATAACCGATATACAGACACGACATTTTTGATACTTTATTATTAGAGGTAATTGGTAATGGTCAAAGTAAATACCTACAACCACTGGGTTGATCGTTGTGCTGTGAAATCCAAAAAGGTATGCTTCATATTTACAGTCTTACCAATATGTTACCGTTAAAATTTGGATTCATGTATTTTAAGGGCACCAGTAAATACAAGACATGGTAAGTTGCAATTTTCATTGTCCACGCGTCATTTTAAACGAGTGAGCAACATCAACAACAGGTGGTAGAGCTGACGCCGGGCTCGATTGTGGAGGTACTACCATCTTACTTGGGGACGCCCTCGAAGTAATTCGAGGGAGAGTAAGAGGACAGCTCACAGGCAAAAAACCAGGAGGCCCACCATGCCTGGGACCGATGGATGGCGGTATATCCATCCCTAATAGCCGGGCCTTATATGGAAAAGACGGTGACGGGCAGCGGCGTCACTAGTGCGAGGGTTCCGGCACCGCGCTCACCACCCCGCCTGCCCAGCGTGTGTGAGTATGGGTAATTCTTCTAGGATGACCGCCGGGAGTGGCAAAGTCTTAAAAAGGCTTATGTCCAGCAGTGGACGAACTAGGCTGATGGATGGATGGAGCAACATCATAGGTGTTATCGACACTTTCCATCATATATTTTGTATCTCTTGTTGCCAACTGGACTAGGTGCCTATCATTAAAAACATAAATACATATACTATCGAATTTCGATTGTCTAAGGATATGTTCGCACTTGAAGTGACGATATAGTTCGTAAATAGTTCAATACACACTATAGGCATTTTTGAAAGGTTAGTTTTTATCTATATTTTTGATTATAGGCATCCAGTCCAGTTAGCAACCAAAGATACAGAATAGGGGGCTGGTGTGGTAGTCGCCAAACGTAAGCCGTTACGAACGTTGAAAAAAAATCTCAACGGCCATTATGAAGAAGACCTAAAAGGCCCTTTAGACGATATGATCAATACCGGACACTGAACCAATCACAGTTATCACGCTAACTAGGGTGATTGAGAGTCTGAAAGTCATAAGACTATGATAATCAGTGATCGCCGATCGGATATGCGGGCGCCTATTATATACCTTTATATTTCCCCACAAAAAAAATTGTGAACATGCCTTTCTGGTTTATTCCAACGAAAAAAAAAAATGGTTTTGCTAAAATTGTTATTTATAATAAACTTTTAATTAAACTTTGTTCAGAAAGGCTTAACTGTCTATATTATTATTTTGTTGGAAAAAAGTGAAGTGGTATATAGTAGGTATATAGGCACCTAATTATTCGATCACCGATGATGACTTAATAATTTGCTACACGAATTCATCATCATCTAAAGTGCACTTGAACGTTATTTCGCTCATCGAGCTTTTACAGCAACAAAAAAGCTTGAGGTTGTGCGAGAAATAAGGAATGATAAATTTGAGTACCACACCGCCGCCACCGCCATCGCTAAAAGTTTTGTAATAAAGCTGAATCATACCGACGAGTAATATCGGGCAAAATTCCGTTTATTCAGTTCTCAACTTTGATGCTTGTGATTGATTTCGGCAGTTTATTTAATTTCAGTTATTATGCACCTTGTTATAGTTTTCAACTTGAAATCTAAAATTGAAGAATTTCAACTATAAAATTCAGCGATTCTCAACTATAAAATTCAGCGCTGTGATTGACTGATTCGTATTGGCTTAGCGAAATATTCTTAATTCAGAAAGTTGTACTGTTCCACTAATTTTAACTTATTTCCACGATTCAAACGACAATTTTGTCGATTCGATATAACACGTTTCAACTTATTTGACAGGACTAAACTTAATTTAAGTGTTCTGTCTTTTTCTTTCTGTAACAAAAAGACAAAGACAGGACGTTTAAAATTAAGTTAGTCCTGTCAAATAAGTTAAGTCGTATTACACCGAATCGAATCGAATGAACAAAAACTTGACAAGAAAAGCTTTCTGTAATGTTACACTGCAAACGTATGCCACACTGATTTTATTGTAATTTCGGTTCTTAGTCATATTTCTATTTATTTATTTTACTGGTATTTGTAATATTAGCTCATTGTCCGGATAGGTTTTAGAAAAATACTCTATTTTAAACATACCCAAAACAATTAGAAAAAAAGCTAACGGTGCAAGTATGCTGCAACCGGTCTATTATCTAAAGTGTAATTTCAGTTTATTTTATTATTGTTTAATTTTATTGTTATGTTTTTGATTTATCGATAGATTGTTATGTTTATATTAAAAAGTATTCAAACTTAAATTGTTTATTCGTTCAAAAAAAATTGTACAAATTTACTTCTAAAGACAACAACTGTGTGTTGTGTTTATGAGAAGTGAGAAGAAAGCAGATTTTTGGCAAGAAATCGTAATAAATGCCTAGATAAATTTACAAAGTCACCGGGTTTTTGGGCAACTATAATTACAGTAGGTACATTAACAACTATAGGTTAATAATCCCTTTTGTTGATGGCTTAAGAGATAATAATATATTTATATTGAAATAGGAGATATTTATGTATACAAATTGATGATGCGCAAGTGGAAGGTGAAGATCGACCAGGCCGCCCTAGAAGGACGTATGCTGCCCAAATTGGTGACATACTGAAGTAAGGCAATGTCAAAAATAGCTGGAGTAGAAGAGTTTGTATGACGACGTGGAAGAGCCGAAAAAGGTGTGTCAGGATCGTAGCAGATGGAAATATGTTGTCTCTGCACACCCCTCTGAGAGATAGGCGTAACTATGTATTTAAAATCAGTTCAACTATTTATTCATAATGCAATAATCTAGCAAGATATTTTTTTATTCACATTTTAAAGTTACGAATTGAACTTAGGTACCTTTAACAGTTCTACTGGAAGAACGTTTATTCCGGGGTAACCACAACCTAGAACACCCATAATTCAAATCGAAGAGAAAGAAGATGGACCAAAATCATACCCAACTAACACACAAGCTGCTTTATTCGCTTCTGTAAATCCTCTTGGACGCAAAAGAGGGTTATAAAAGCGGTGAAATTTACTTGTAGACATAGAAAAACGTTAGCTAATGCTCTCAGCAATTGTTGAAGCTTTGAGGTGCAGAAAAGAGTTAGTAAATGCTATTTTAGCGATTTACAACTCCAATAGGCAGTAATAGTATGCTTAGGAAATATAAAAGTGTAATCATAACGCCAATGTATGGCAGCCGTATATCCGATATTACTAACTCCGATACAAGAATTAAGCACGTACAGTTGAGTTTAAATACTCTCGTAGAGTTACATAATGCTTAAATGGAGTCTATTAGAGTTTATGTTCTCTTAATTCAGTTAGAATTTGCCATTTTAGACCAGTGACACAAGAGCGATTTATATTTCTATTATACGTGACATCGCCGTATAGGTGCGAGTAGGACTCGTGCCTTGAGTGTTCCGTACACACTTTATCAATGAAATTCATGTTTTTTGTTAAATTAGCTTTTCAAATATTTTGTAATAGTTTAAAATAATAATAATAATAATAATATGATGATGATGATGATGATGATGATGATGATGATGAAGATGATGATGATGATGATGATGATGATGATGATTATGATGATGATGATGATTATGATGATGATGATGATGATGATGATGATGATGATGATGATGATGATGATGATGATGATGATGATGATGATGATGATGATACGATACGATACGATACGGTACGGTACGATACGATACGATACGATACGATACGATACGATACGATACGATACGATACGGTACGATACGATACGATACGATACGATACGATACGATACGATACGGTACGATACGGTACGATAAGATACGGTACGGTACGGTTCGGTATGGTACGGTACGGCACGGTACGATATGATACGGTACGGTACGGTTCGGTATGGTACGGTACGGTACGGTACGATAAGATACTGTACGGTACGGTACGGTTCGGTATGGTACGGTACGGCAATGTACGATATGATACGATACGATACGACATGGTACGGTACGGTACGGTACGAAGAAGTACGGTACGGTACGGTACGGTACGGTACGGTACGGTACGTTACGGTACGGTACGGCACGATACGGTACGGTACGGTACGGTACGATACAAAAAGTACGGTACGGTACGGTACGGTACGGTACGGCACGGTACGGTACGGTACAATACGGTACGATATGATACGATACTATACGACATGGTACGGTACGGTACGGTACGGTATGAAGAAGTACGGTATGGTACGATACGATACGGTACGGTACGATACGGTACGGTACGATACGGTACGGTACGGTAGTATGGTACGATACGATACGTAATATAACCGACACCGACCCGAAATATATAGATGAGATAACAGTATTTATATTTAAATTATCATGTCTATCAGTACCTATTATTTATATTTATAAAACAAAAAACATTAAAAGCTTTTATAGTGTATTTCATTTTAAACCATTATATATTTGCTACCGTACCCTAAAATTTTATGATCGATTGCTATCAAGGCCATGATTTGGCTTTATACACCGCTATCATATTGCTCTAAAACTTAGTCACCTACTTTCTACGTCCTAACGACGTATGAAATGCTCAAAGAAGTTACATACTCCTAAGAAATATTCCGCCATTGTTATTTTTATTTTGTTGAATTGGTTCATCGAAATTATCGTTTCGTTACAGATATTGACGACAAAGAATGAAAGAATTTTTAAAAAGAATGATGGTGTACTACATTGCTGCAGTTGCAGCCGATAATTTAGAAAATAAACGAAATATCTAACCTAACCTCTTTGCACATTTCTCTAATTTTCAATCTTCTTTCACATTATTAGGAAGGCGTATTAAAAACGAAGTGGAAAACTATATATAGAATACCAGTAAAATTATCTTCGTAAGGAAATTTCACTCACAACACACATAATACTATACCATGGAAAAAATAACATCCAATTTATTTGCGTCGCATATCGTTCACTTTATTTGTATCTTACACCATTTTAGGTTAAGTTTTAAAATGAAAGAGTTCGCAAATTAAACATTTCAAGGAAAAAAAGAGATGGAACATGACTCAAATCGCAAATAGAAATACAAGGTAGTTAGTGGACTCCCAATGACGTATAAATCGCTCTTGTATTGCGTTTTGGACTCCTCAGTGTGTATAAATCGCTATTGTAACCCTCTTATATTGACGAAAGCGCAAATAGAAATTAAAGGTAGTTAGTGGACCCCGAATGACGTATGAATCGCTCTTGTATCGCTTTTTAAGCCCCTCGGTGTGTATGAATCGCTATTGTAACCCTCTTGTATTGACGAATGCCGCTTAATTTGTGCCCAAATGGACATATAGCGAAGGTATATCGGGAATATATCCGGATATAAAGCCAGTTCGTATTTCATCAATACTTAACGGCTTACGCTCTATCGCTCATGTATTTCTCAGTTTGGTTAGTTGGGTACCCTTGGCGTATGTCGTCCGTCGTAAGTTTTTAGCGATAATGCAAGAAATTCTTAGTATAGCTCCTTCAGTTCTCACAGTGGGACAAGTGCTTGCATGAGGTCACCAATAAAAAGTCTTATGTCATACCCTTGCATTCTTAAAAGGATAATGGAGTATTTTCCGCAATTCCAACTCAGAATTGAGGACAGGCCTTGCCTGGAGCCGACTACCAGTCGCCGGCACACAATATACGTGCAAACGTATCTGTGCCTGCAATATTACTCTTGTATGTAGGAGCTAGAGTTTAAATTAGCACAGTTCAAAAGCATAGATAAGTTTGTAGACCTAAAGCAGTACTCATAAAGGACTGATAGTCACTCATCTGATGCACAAATGGAAATTGAAGTATGTTTTCATGTGTACTAATGGTTCTGAGATGCAAATCCTCAGAGTGCAAGTAGTTTATTGGTGCGATATCGCTACTTTATTTCTTCTGAGAAATTTTATAATATGTCGTACTTAGCACTTTTATTTATTCTGTGTCTGAGTATATCTATCTGCGTGTATGTTTGTTTGAAAGAACAACATAATTTGAAATAATAACAAAATTAATAAACATGTTTATTGCACAATAAACAAGATATTTACAAAATACATATAGAGACAGAAGGGAAGGGCAGACTAGTTCCTTAAAGAAATTTCTCAAGTCAACCATGGGGAAAACATTAATAAATTTTTATAAACTTTTAATTAGAATAAGTGCATAAATATTAAAAAAATAAACTAAGAAAAATTTACTAAATATACATATACCAATATAATGTACATATACTTAAATACACAAATACAAACAAACGAACAAACAAGTAGCTTAGTCAGTTTTGTATTTGCGAGAGAGGAGAGGTAATAATTTTTAGGTAAATAGTTATTAAAAGAATTTTTGACAAAATCCTCGTAGGTAAATACCTACATCATGTTTTCTAATACATTTTTGCTAAGGATTTAAAAACGAGCTACCTGCTGAAACCATTTTAATCAGTATGCATATTCAATTATAATTTTATATTCAATAACCCCTCCTGATTGTCGTTATTGTTAAAACAACAGTATAACAATGGATCACATGCCAAATCAAAGGTGGTCTCGGGAAGCTTTGCATGACTGGGCTATTACTAAAGGAAGCTATGCTGGAGTAATCATCATGATAGAATAAAGAAGTCAAAGGAAAGCTAAAAATTATCTTCTATGACAGATTAGTGTTTCACTGGCGGAAAGTCACTCTTGGTCCTAGTATTAAAACTCGCGTGATAATACTAAAGAACGGTTGTACAGTCACGTATTTTACTGTTGACTACATGTCAACTGTTTCACCGATACAATTTCGGCATTTTCAATTCGAGTCTTTGAGTTCTTGGGACGACGAACGTGGCGTTCTCCGTGGTTATCCAACGGCCACTCTTCTTGAAAATGGCGAAATTCTTTTGTTGAAACAGTTGACCTATTAATATAGACATAATAATAGGTGCGTATACAAGAAGCCCTTAGTCTTTCAAAACATTTAAATATATTCAATCGTTACCGTAAGCTGCATGTTTTGATCTTTATCGAACAATCGGACGTGACGTCTTTTTTTTTCTACAAAGGTGAAATAGTAGATTGTTATACAAGTGCATACAATGAGCCATATTACTTGGGATATTTAGTTGCTTGAGCCTTGGCGGAGGCAGCTATAGTTTGAGGTAATATGGCTCGTCTGTAACTGAGTTCAACACTCTACTTTTCACTTCGATTGCGAGAAAATGAAACAGTATATTTCATCATCACTGGATGACATATTTAACATAAGCAACTAAATATGTAGGTACTTCTGACTGATAAAAAACAACAGCTTTTTCCCGCCACAGTTTTTTTTTATTCTTCCACCAAGTGAGAAGGCAAAGGGAACTTGCCCCATGGCCCATATAGCCATGTCTAAATAACCTAAATAAATAATAAGGCTTGCATATTATTTCATATTATCTCTCTTTAAAGTCACTGTATATATCCTTGAGCAACATCTGAAGCTTCTGTCTTGTCACCTGTCAGTTTGCGATAATATGATAGAATTTTAGCGCAAACATTATTGAGTTTCAAAATGTTTATCTATGAAGTTGTACTGTGTATCTGGCTGAATGGCCTATTATTGCCATAGTCTTAGAAGAACTAAACGATTTTTTGCACTAGAGCATAAATAACGTAGTTATAGTCCGCTTGTACCAAGCATAAACCAGTACAATAAAGAGCATGAGAAGTGAAAAAGATATTCTACTCAGGCTCATCCCTTTATCATTGTCACAATCTCACGTCTGTTTATTCGTATCAGTTCCAAATAGGTTTTTATTGTAATAAATCTAGGGGACCGACATTTTTATCGTTCAATAGAGATGGGAATATGCTGTATCCGCCGTAGGGCTGAGATACCTATTTCTTCACAACATCGTAAGATAATAAATTGAATTGTAGGACTGTTGAAATTACTGTCACGTAAGAGAATTCTCAAATAAAATACCTGAAAACTCAAAATGTAAATATCGCAAGCTTTATAATTTTTACAGTCAAGTGTACAGGGAAAAATAACAATAACCTCACCTCTTTTCTCTATGTTTTACTTATGTATTAGGATCGTAGTAGATATTGATCTGTAATCTCTGCCTACCATACCGTAAGAGTGACGTGGCGTGACGTGAGTATAGGATAAGATAAGAATTGTATTGTGCACGAAAATAAAAAAGTTAATAACAACGAAAATAGTCATAAATTTTAAACGGAATATAAAGAGCGACAACGACAAGTGGATGAGCGCGGAGCATTCCACTACAGCACGGACTTCAATAAACTACTAACGACATCTAGTGTTCAGTAGCAACATCACTTTTAGAAAGAAAATTCCGTGCGGGTGGAAAACGTTGGACAATATACAGAGCTTTTTCCTTTTACCGGACATATTCATGGGCCCACAATCCCCTATTGCACAAAGATACATGAGGGCGTTGTATGCCCATATATAGCTGCATTTGCGCTACATACATCGTTTTATTGCTAAAAGGATACGGAGTGCAGCTGAGCTTCTTTCACATTGGTCTTGGAAAACATTCAGAGATCTCAAAAAGGAATTTTCAATTCAGAAGGTTCTCCATTCGTGAAAATAACAGAATCAACTCTATTTAACTACGATACACACATAAGCGTGGATAAAATGTCTGTTTGTGACATGAAGCTGTAAGTACTCGTATTTAAAGGGGAAAATTTATTTGTTACCTATAGATAAAATGCTGAAAACCTTCGATGACGACACATTTAAAAAATTCTTTGAAGTGTTGATTTTAACAAATCGTCTACGTTCACGAAACCCGTACATATGTACGACAGAATAAATATGTAATAATGAACATAATTAACCAGTTTATGAGTACACACAATTAATAAAAGAAGCAAGCGTAGGATTTTCGCATGTTGCGTTCAATTCATAACTCTCAAAGACCCCGCGTGTTTGCGCTAAGCAAACTTAATTTACGTGTACAATACTTCCTTTCTCTACCAAAACACAGTATCTCTGTATCTACCAAAAAATTAACCCATAGTACTTTTCTTCTTAATTGAAGTCAATATTTTCGTACTATCGGAACGAAGTTCCTTCTCGCACCTTACATTCCAGACACTTGGCGAATGAGAGCTACGAGTAGGTCGAAAAAACCGTCACGACACTTCTGCTGTATAACGTTACAGGCATGTAGTGCAGTTTAGTTATATTCGTTATACCTATGTGTGTTTGGTATTTACAAGCGTATGTGTATGTCTATGTATACCTAATAAAAGTTGTTAATTTATTTAATTTTGTTTTGTTATTTAATAAATAGTAATACCTCACTTTTTTTTTAGGGTTTCCTCTTCATGTCGCCCCCCCCCCCTCCTTTATCTCTAAAACTGGTGGACCGAAAAATTAGAAAAAAAATCATGTTAATAAAATATTCAAATGCTGCTTTTTGGCTGACAAAGTAACGGCAGAATGTGTGCAAGTTTTGTTAGCTCCCTCTGGGAAACATAACCAAAATAAACAAATCAACTTTAGCTCTTTGCGTTAATTCCCGTTGGACTTAACGGGACCGCCTGTTGTTTTCATGAAAACAAAATCGTTGCAGAATGCACAACTTAACTTTGTTTTTCTTATTTAGAAGTAAAAAGTATAAAAGATTTTGGTGTGTGGCAATTGATTGACGCCAATAGTTCAGTATTAGTTAGGTTTATATGAAGCATTAGTTTGAAATAAGTATACAAAAAACAGCATTTTTAATGGCGTTGCTACAGAAAATCTTTTTCCTTTTAACATTTAACCCGACCCGTGTCGCCATACAAACGATTTTCAAGTGGCCAAAATGTCAAGGGAAAATGGCAGGCGTAAAATCATTCCGACTTGATTCAGAAATCCATGGTTTTCGTTATCTTAGGTTATATATCACATTTTATGTTATATATCAGAAGAACCACAATTTTATAAACTTTATACTTATGAATATCACTTACCTCGATATAACGACCGAGGTTTCGTCAAAAAATGTTAATTATAAACCTTTGCAGATTATTTTAAAAGTACCTTTAAATAATTTTGATAAACTATCGGTGGGATGAACAGCGTTGCTCGCTTGGATCCCATTATTCCTATTACTGCCGATCCCGTAGGAATTTCCTAAGATCCCTTCCATGTTTCTAGGTCCATCCGTTTGGTCTACGCGTTTATAGATCAGCTAGTCAGTCAGTAAGGGTATTCATTTATATGTTTGTTTGGCCTAAGCCTAAGTCATAAAAAACAACCATCTGCGCTGGATGAGTTCTGAAAAACTAGAGGCCAAACTAATTTGTCCTAAAATCGGGTTTGGCTGATTGGCTCAGAAATACGATAAGCTTTGATTGTATGATTGTGACAAACGAATTTTAAAAAGCAGAGCAACTGTACATTTTTTTCAAAATATAAATTTCTACGAACCACTATCTATTATTTGATTCATGGAAATTACTACTGAAACAAGGGTATTTATTCTGTGCTTCTAAAACAATGTTTTAGATTAGATATCTTGGAAAGTCGTCGACACACTCTTCGTCCTCATTAATATGGTAATAAAAACAAAAGAAGGCTAAGTGAAACGTTTCCCGATGGTACGTAGTCTATTTAAATATATAGGGCTCTCCACAGAAAAGCGAACAGACTGAGATATACGAAAGAAAAGCCCATCTTTTAATAGAATAAATTCGTCAAGATTGTTCCGAATTGGCAGAATACGCACGTTGGCAATAATAGGTACATTCTGGCATAAATTGGCCAATCTAAATTAATAGTGATGTAGACGGAATGGCCAATGAAGACATTTGCATGTCTTTGACCTTAGTCAGTAGATTGGACCATAGAGAGATGTTGGCTAGTTAGGTGATTTAATTTTGACCAATGTAATGGAAAACTATATTTATTTATGCCAATGAAATAACACACTATCTCAATTTAAAAACTACTTGGGTGTTCCTTATGTATAAAATAATTCCCTTAGATTAAATTATGTTAAGGTATTTTAATTCGAAAACCATTTCGAGAATTTGGTTTAATAAGCCGTATTTTAGAATTTGTGGTCTAAAAAAGCTCATGATGATGAATATTTTTATGAAAAAGCTGTAACTTCCATTTGTCTTTGTGTGACTTTACTTGAGAAAAGGCTGTTTGGAAATGTGTCCTTTGCTATCAAGATAAATTTATAATAATTTGCTTCCGACTGATTTGACAGATGGATGATGGGAAGACAGACAGAGAGAGACCTCTTTTTATAAGAAAGGCAAAAGTTCACAATCAGTATCATACATAAAATGCCATAAGTGACGTCATATCTGAAAATTCTTTAAAAAATCATTAAAATAATGAGCAAATTATATACCATAATAATGAAAACTGTGATTTAAAATGGCGTATATTCTCAGAAAAAAAATGGGAATTGTTAACTATAAAGTGTGAACGTAAATGCAGGAATTTGGGTATTGGTATTAGTTGAAATATATACAAATATCAGCGGTAGCTCAGGGGCATCAGAACGCTTATCTATCCCCGTTCGGGCATGCACCAATGAGTTTTTCAGAATTTTATGTGCAATATTTGTTTTTACTTACCAGTTGCTAAACGAGGGAAATCGTCGTAAGAAACCTGCATGCCCTAAAAAGCGTGTATTTGTGCCCGAAGTACGGCGATAGAGCTCATGTTTGGACCTAATATTCGTCGGCAAAACGCGGGTGTACCGAGTGTGGATTGTGACTTGCATTTCATAGTTCACACAATGGGGATGCTTACTGTCAAATTAGTTCCGCATAGAGGGCACTGTGTGTTTGTGTCTGTTAGCTTGTCAGTTCACATACAAATAATTGAATAATTTATTATTTTCACTGAAAAGTTAAAGCAATGGGTGTTTGTGTGGCTTTTGGATGTAGAAGAAAAGGAACTTGAACAACTTTTTGCTTTTCCTTAAATTTAAGACACAATGTTTCTTAGAGACATTTGTTCCTTATTTATTTATTGACCCTGTCGATTAATGCCATAACACTACCGGATAATTATTTCGCATTTTTGTTGGTTCTATAGCCAGCAACAACAAGCAATTAAAAAAAAATCTTTAAATTCAGTTTACTTATTAAAAAAAAAAACTAGTGGAATATTTCATTTGAGTAAAATCTGGTATCATTATTTAAATTTATCATCATTACTTTCACTTCACCTGCCGCGTTTATTGTCTATCCTGTATACCAAAAAACTACCCTAACTGACTGATTACCACCTAGATCAAATGGCAGGACAAGTCCTAGGAACTGTTATTTGGATGGTAGACATCCGCTGAGAAGGGGCTTTATGAAATTCACGCGGGATCGAAAGAAAGAGAATTCACGCGAGCAACGCCGCGGGGCGTTCGCTGGTATGTGTGTCATCGGCATATCATAGAATTCGGGTTATCATGATCTGCCTAGGCAAACCATAATTATTTGGCTCCGCTCTCCTTCGCTCGGCTCTCCATATTTATTTACATGCCATCCATCCATCAGCCTAGTTTGTCCACTGCTGGACATAAGCCTTTCCAGGACTTTGCCACTCCCGGCTGTCATCCTGGAAGAATTGCCCATACTCACACACGCTGGGCAGGCGGGTTGGTGAGTGCGGTGTCGGAACCCTCACACCAGTGACGCCGCTGCCCGTCACCAGTCTGTTCCATATAAGTTATGTTCCTATTAGGGATGGATATACCGCCATCCTTCGGTCCCGGGTATGGTGGGCCTCCTGGTTTTTTGCCTGTGAGCTGTCCTCTTACTCTCCCCTGAATTACTTCGAGGGGGTGTCAAAGTCAGATGGTTGTACCTCCACAGTCGAGCCCGGCATCAGCTTTACCACTTGTTGTATTTACATGTAAACTCATATTTTTAAAGGTGTTAGAGCTGATGCTGGGCTCGACTGTGGAGGTACCACCATCTTACTGGCAACCCTTCCCAAAGTTTTTCTTGCCAGCCATTATACAAAACAGATTGGTGATGGGCAGCGGCGTCACTGGGGCGAGGAGTTTGGCACCGCGCTCACCAACCTGCCTGCCCAGCGTGTGTGAGTATAGGCATTTCTTTCAGGATGACCAACAAGAATGGCGAAATCTTGGAAAGGCCTGTGTCCAGGAGCGGACGAACCAACTCGTCGTCACACCTATTTTTGACATTTTGGTGAAAGACTTCCTGTTTCATACTTCACAATCTGCCGAATTCTACGAATGCATATAAGGTGACTTTTGTTTATTTATTCATATTGTAGACTCGGTAACTGGTCACGACCAAGGTTCAATCGCCTTATTTGTAGAAAACTAAGAAAAAAATTGTGCCCCTAATTTAATTTACCAAACGTAAGAGTTAATTGGCCTCTTTTTTATTTTGCCAATGTTTACGATTCGAGAACCGTTTCGAGGAATATCTGAACACTTACCGAGCCTCCGGTATGAATTTGGCTGCATAAACAAGTCACCTAATGTAAAGTGGTAATTTGGTTGAAGCTGCAGATACATTATTATGCAATTATGTGTCTGGTCTGCATTAGTTTATTACTGGAAATCAGGTTGATGGCTCAGATGTTCATCTGTAAGATATGTTTATGTTACGAGAATTATTTTTAAATATGTATACAGGGTGTTAAGATGAAGTTGCGGAAGCCGGAAACTGGCGATAGTACTCGTCCATACGAATTACTTTTACTATGGAGCCAACTCTCTAATTGCGAAAACAAATCTGCTGACCAAAATGTATGTAACAACAGATTTCTTAACACCCCGTATAACTGGATTATGTTATTAACATTAAACAAAAAGCTTTCTATGTTAGACTTCGGTTAAGTGAGTAAACGATCATATTTAATTGATTTGTTTCCAATTTATAGTTTTTGGTCCATATTTACGAAGGAAAAGCCTAATACCTAGTTTTAAACCTTATTTGTAAACAATATTTTAGAATGTCCGCCTCTGTTGCCGAGTGGTGAAGCGCTGGCCTGTTAACCTAGAGGTCGTGGGTTCAATCTCCGCGGTGCACATTAACCTGTTTTCAGTCTGCGTGCTTCAGACGGCATGTTTAGCTCTTGATCCATTTGCGACCTAAGTATGGTGATAGGGCTCACTACCCATCATATTTGTGACGTAATAATCGTCAGTGAAAACCGGGTGTACCACGTGTGGACTATGACTTGCATTTCACAGTTCACACTTGGGAACACTTTTGACATTCCCTTTGGGGATTCATGTCATGACGGTATTTTTTTAGGGTTCCATAGTACCTAAAATGTACAAAAAGAATCTTCATGGTGAGACTCCGTTGTCCGTCCGTTCGTCCGTTCGTATGAATGAATGAATGAATGAATACTTTTATTTATCAAAAGGTAGATTATCTTATAGCTAAATATGACCCACAAAACTGCATGTGCAGTTTGACTGTGGGATCCGTGAGTCTCTGATACAATTTTAATAAAATTAGTACCTACTTAAATAAAAGTAATTAGTACGATCAGCCGAACATAAGCGGCCACGCCTCCGCTACCACTTTACGTGCCTTTGTTAAGCTATGACTTGGCGTGGGTATCCGCTGACGCGCGGCCGACCGCACCAGCTAATTATAATTATTATACCTACTTAACTAAAAAACTTACATGGTATTGAGGAGATGATTTAATAACAGTTGTTTAAACGTTTGTTTATTGGACTCCTGCCTAATATTAATGGGCAGGCTATTTAGGATATATGGGATACGCTTTTTTAAAGTTCTATCGCCATAATAATTACGCACTCTTGGTACATTATATTTACCCGCTCTTACTGACCTAGTATCACAAGTATGGCTTACAAGAGATAAGTTATGCTCTTGTCTACCATGCTGATTAACTAATAATAATAATTTATGTTTTAAGCTGACTGGAAGAATTTTGCATATTTTAAATAATTTTCTGTAATCGTCTCTGCATTTACTTTTGGTTTTATTAGACACAAGGAGCTTTAGGAACCTAATTTGAAGTTTCTCTAATTTATCTATGTTTGTTTTAAATGTTAGTCCATAGCAGTCGAGAGCATAGCTTATTATTGAGTCTACCAAACACGTATACAAACATTTAAGAGTACTAGTTGGGACTCTAAAACTTAAATGGTAGAATTTACCAAGCAGAGTTTTAAGCTTACTACAAATGTAATCTACATGTGTTGTCCATGAAAAGTTTTCATCAATTTTCATCCCAAGGTAGGTGGCACATTGTACTCGTTCAATAGGTTTGCACTCACAGGGTGTCAATTTATTGTGGAAGCAAGAGTAGTCATGAGTAACAACAATAGGTGAAAGTGGTTCCGTAGGGATCATGTAAGGTGAATGGATAACTAAGAGTTTAGTTTTATCAGCGTTCAGAACAATGTCACAGCCTCATAACTTTAGCACTTCTTTAGTCACCCCCTTTCTATTTTTATTACTTTTCTTCATTATACAGATACACCGGGTTCCAGTTTTATTAAATGTATTGAATTGATTTAACCCAACCCATTCCATTTGTTTACATAAACACTGCGTATTTCCAAACACTGTAACTCGTAGGTGAGAGGCTAGGAGAAGCTAAAAGCGTTTTAGGTTCGAGCGAATTGAGGTCGAGTAGCTTTTAATAGTAAAATCTTCTAATGTAACCATG
This sequence comes from Ypsolopha sequella, assembly GCA_934047225.1. Lineage (NCBI taxonomy): Eukaryota > Metazoa > Arthropoda > Insecta > Lepidoptera > Ypsolophidae > Ypsolopha > Ypsolopha sequella. The sequence goes on from OW203987.1 coordinate 12,701,105, forward strand.
GTTTTTGAAAACTAGAAACTATTCTAACTTCTAAAGCAGGGGCGGGTAAACGGGTACCGACGTCGATCGCAACAGTTTTTATTACATTCTTTAAACATTCTTTTCTCCATGCAAAAAATTATTCAGTGTATTTTTTCTCAGAAAGTAATGCATATATCAGAAAAACTACATCAGTAAAAGGTGTTTATAATAGCGTCAGCAGTCTATCACAAAAAAAATTGTTCGATTCCTTGATATTTAAATTAAATATTTTCAAGTGCTTGTAGCTCCCAAAGCGCAGATTTTCGCAGTTAAGGGAATGGAAATAAAATGTTGGCTGTGACTTTCTCTAGTACCTGCATGAAGTTTTCAAGTAATTGAAAGAAACATTTTTTTTTCCAAAAAAAAAATAATTCAATATTTCTTTTCCCATAAAGTAATGCATATTTCAGAAAAGTTACAAGTTTAAAAGGTGCTTGTAAAGGCGTCAGCCAGCAAAATAAAAAAAAAAACAGTTCGATTTCTTGACTTTAAACTTGACTTAATCCTAAGTCCACAATTTCTTGATATGGAACCCGCTGCGGCGGCGCACACGGGTTCCACGGGCACTTTACTATCATTTCATTCATTTTACATTCATAGTAAAGTGACGAAAGAAATTTATGGTGACCAAGTGGAAGGTAGATTGACCAGGCCTTAGAAGGGTATGCTGACCAATTTGATAACATACTGAAGAAGAGCAATGTGGAAAGTACCTGGAATAGAAGAGCTTGTATGACTAGATTAATGGATGTGGAAGAGGCGAAAGAGGTTTGTCAGGATCGTACCTATCTGGAAGACAGGAGTGAGTATATGTAATTTGGACAGGTCGTTTTACGGGTTCTGCACTCAAACAAGAAGAAATACTTTTATCGATAGCAGCCGGATTGTGAAAAACCCGCCTTTTTCCAATTAATCGAAACAGATCACTTAAATTCAAAATTCACTCAATATTTATTTAAAAAAAACTCATTACCTATGTATTGCATATGCTGCCTTTGCAAAGTTTCCAGTGCTGTCTGTAAATTTGAACAAAAAAAATTTTGAAATTCGACTTTGCAGAAGCCAATGGAAACTTTACGATGGCAGCATATACAATACATAGGTAATAAGGTTTTCTTGAACAATTATTGAGTGAATTTTGAATCTGTTTCGACTAATTAGAAAAAGGCGGGTTTTCACAATCCGGCTGCGATACCGCTCTTAAATGTATGCCCTTCCGTCTATCTTGTTTCTGGAACGGCTCAAGCTGTTAAGATTAAATTTAGAATATACTCGTACTATGTACAAGTAAAATATTTACAGTTATTAAATTAAAAACATTTTTTTTTCCAAACCTGCAATATTGACCGCGTCTGCCTTGTGACGTCATCAGTAGATCCCTGGATGGAGCGAGGCGCCCGTATACAGGTCGGTATCATTTTGTCACTTCAACTACAAAGACGAAAGCAAAACTTCCACAGAAATCCATCTTCGGACATGATGACGCATTTTTCACATGTTCTGTCACAAGAAAATGTATTTTTTCACCAGAAACATCGTTTCACTGGCATGTCACCTACTTATTTCACATTCAACATTTGTTACGTCACTATTTTTATCCCTTTTCATCCTCGATTTCTTTGTTTATTACCTAATGTAGCTAATGAAATTTAAGCTACTCGTAGTTTAAATGACGTTGACAGAAAGATTTTGTTCGTTTCGTGAAGTTTTCTTTCTTACCTCGTTTGAATGGTTTAGTCTAAATCGCGCTTCTTCTAACTATAACATTTGATGTGATTTCATTTTTTTTTTCGAAACTCTACACTTTCCTGAATGTTATATGCGTATTTATAAATCAGGACGTCAAAGAATTTGTATTGAAGTGCTAGGTATCACAGTACAGTCAGAGAATATAAAGTATTACTACGTATTAGCGGTAATCTGTTCTAGGAATTGATACTTTTAGGCGTTGGCGCCATACGCCCACGCTCTCTCGAAGGCGCTGGCGTTGAAATGAAATACTGAGATATGGTATTATCCTTTATACAGAGTGTTAAGATGAAGTTGCGAGAGCTGAAAACTGGCGATACGTCCACACGAACAATATTTTGTGAAAAAAAAAAAACAGTCGATTCATACATTTTGGTCGAGTAGCTATGTAACTTTTCTATGGAACAGCTGAATTTTGAACCTTTTTCTCGTTAAATACAGACATAAAAACAGATGTGGTTTGTAAAAATGAAGAGAACCATCTGAATGTTTTTCCTTAAATTTATTATTTTTGTTATTATTAGTATTAATAGTATTCAAATTACTTTTTTAGTTTTATATAATTTATTAGTTATTTTAATATTATTGAATTGGCATGTTGGAGTAATTCTAAATTCCAATTTTAACTTCAATATTTTGAAAACGGTATATTGGAATATGGCGATATGGGAAAAAAATACGGGTGTTTCTTTTCTGTGTATTTCATGAAATACACGGAAAATTGTAATACATTTCTGGTATATACATTTTGACTATATAATCTAGGGTTTTGAAATTGGAAAACATGTTTGGATAAATTTTCCTCCATAGAAATAATTGTTGAAATGAGGTCTTCAAACACACTTTTTCTCCTCGTTTGACGAATAGGAACCAAATACAGAACTCAAACATATTTTATTATGTGTGTTTCAGCAATATCTAGAGATTTGATATTTGAAATTTTGCTAGCTAATTTAGTTTTTTTAATAAAAATATAAAACCAACTTTTTTCCCTTTTGCCCTGAATCCGCTCCTCTCGCACTGCGCGATTTTTCGCTTGGAGTGACAGTGACAAAAAAAATTTGCATAGCCTCTTAAGAGATTTTAATCTATCGAATCACGATCACGGAAAGTTGTGGTAACAAAATATTTGCAAAAGAACACGGATTTTAGTGATTTAGTGCATTTTACAATTTTCCCGCCAAATTCACAGTACTTAGTGGCCTTAAAGCATTTATTGTGTAGGCGCCTGAATTCTATTTGCTTTCAAATGAGATAGTACCTACATCGTTCTTAGACCCAAGACAGGCAAGGAGAAGTGGGTGGGCAAATCATAATTATTACTTTTGTCTTTGTGCTAACCACAGAGCAACTAACCGCAAAGAGGTGGAATGACACATGGTTTGTTTGAAATAAATTTCGCCAACTTTTATCGCGCTATAATGCGCTCTGATTTTCTATGGCTACGCCAACTCCACGCGGTGACAGAAATAGAGAATCCCCTGTAACTGGGAGTGAAATGCATATAGTCAAGTCTATGCAAAAGCACTGATTAGTTGACGGATTTGGACGGACCGGCATTTCTTTCTCGGGGCTAGTTGCTCGATGGTGCTAGCTAGCAATCTATTCTTTTGATTGCTATGAATTTGAATAACGAATGATGATTCTTTTAAACGCAATGGCTTTAATGGTTGAGCCCATTCCATTGTTACGAGTAGAGTTCGGGCCAGTACAGAAGGCGGGCGTGAAGTTAGTAACAGATGGCGACCCAATTCGGTTGTCATTTTAACTTCTATCTGCGATTTTTCTCTGCTTTTTCGTATAAATTTATCAATTTGGGAATTTAATTCCATATACAGTTTTCGTGCTTGTAAACCGAATTTATAAGTATTTTAGTATTTACAGGAAGTGACGTCATCATAATAAAATATTAATATTATGTTGAATGGTCAGATCCGTCAGATTTTTGGATGGGTTCAAGAATAAAAAACGCTTAATTAAATGTGTTGTGAACATATCACTGAAGGGCAAATTAATTAAGGCATGTATTAAACGCACAACAGAAAATACTAAAAATGCTAACAATGTTCTATCAAAAATACAAACTGTACATCAAAAAATACTGACTTGCATGGGAAGAGCCTAATTTCCCACAACCCAGGGAATACTAATGTGGGGATTAGAGTTTTGCAAAAGACACATTTGTCAAACAACATGTATGTAATAGTGCATAAAATATTTTTGTATTTCTTCTTTTTGGTTGCAAATAAAGATATATATACGAGTATAATATATTATATATATATATATATTTTTTTTAATAGTAACTGTGCTTTTATAGGATTTCTGGGTAGTCATAAAAACTGGCGACTCGCTATACCTAAACTTCTAACCTAACCTACCGGGTCCTGTCTCTGGGCTGAAAGACTTGATGGAAAATTTAGTGTGCATATAATAATATCTTATTAATTAACTAGATGTGCCCGCGGCTTTGCGCGCGTTTAAAATATAATTATTATTAATAATAATAAAAAACCCCCGAAACACTTGAATCATAAAGAGGAGATGGTTGTAAGTGACGTTGGATGTAGGAGATAATCAATGGAATTAATTAATTTGTACAAAATTATTTCTCTGGAAAATAACTTGATGTTCAATTTGCGTTTAAAGTTGCGTTGCATGATGTTACTTTTTTGCAAACCCAAAACAGTATGAACGGCCGTTTAGACATGCCATACAGATCTGACGTTTCTGAAATGCGGAACTTTTTGATTTCATAATTTCATTTTTAAATTATTAAGCGATCACGTATCCAAAATCATATTGTTTATGCCTTTCATCATTGTCACAATCCAAGGAATAGAATGAGCGGTTTTCCAGACTGAACTTGATCAAGCTTTCAGAAGTAAACACAGATGGCGTTACCCTGCTTTCAAGTGTCAAAAAGCAAAGATTATTTTTTAATCTGTGGGCAGCAAGATAAAAATTGTCAATTCAATTGTTAAATCCAACAATATTGTTGCCCATGCGTTGTAGCTAATTGTAAAAATATAGGAACACACAGTTTAATTAACTAATTACGGAAAGAACAATGGATCTTAGCAATTATACATTTGAGGCATGGATTGACCATAAAAAAGAAAGAAGCAAAGAAGAAGTGTCAAAATCAAAAGAATCCAGTGTTGCCAGGAAGACTTTTTTGACACTTTTAGTACAGGCTGCGCCATCTATTGTGTCGTTCGGTACCTACTACTTTTACTTTTTTAATTTGACTTTGAAAACCCCTCATTGGATCATCTTTTTCGCGATTTTGGCGTTCGTGTGAGTGATACGCGCACACAAAGGTGTGTAGAGCGCCATCTCACTCTTTCCCGTGAATTTTTTCCCTTATATAACTAGAGTCTGTCAAGCCGATCTTGTCAAGAACTTAGTGGTAAAATATTCATATAGCAACAAAAAATAAATAATGTCACCTATCATTAAACTTGTCTTTGGCTCTCTTGTTGATTTTATTTACGAATTAAAATTAATGAAATAAACTAAATTTGTTGACCATCATGCCTAAAACTGTGTCCAGCGATGTGAGGTGCATGTTGTTTAAGATGTTGAGTGCGTACGATGAAGAGAAATCAAGGTTCCAGCGTTATGAAATGGAAAAAATGCAAGCTTTGGAGAAGATGTCAATGTTAGTTGGTAAGTTAGATTTGACCAAGTTTGATACTTTATTATCTATATTTGGTTATTATTTATATTTTCTAGAAGGTAATTTTTTTTTTAGATTGCATTGGCAGCAACAATGTTAAAAAAGATCTTATGATTGGTATCCAAATTTTACAAAAACTGGAAAGCGTGTTTTCCAAAACTGAAGTTGAATTTAGGCATAAAATATCTTCATACACAGGTAAGTCAATAATAGATTCATATTATGATTTTATTACATTTCTAGGGTTCCGTCAATAAATTGATATCCTTAAGGCAAAGTTTTTTGTTTGTCGGAAAAATCCCTTAAAAAAACTTACATAAATATCAAGATTGTTAATTTTGGGGTAACAGAGTATACTTCAGTGGTGCAATACTGTTGATTTCATTTTTCCCCACCAAAAGTGCGTTGCCATAACTCGCTTGACAGACTCCGTAATACTAGTTTCCGTCTAAGCGACGGAAGTAACTCCGAACCAGTAATCGTATCCATGAGTATGAGACACCGTAGAAAGACAAATTCCCAGTCCTATTTAAAACAATTACTGGATCGGAAGTCATCACGGTTTGTTTACGAGTGTGTCAAAAGTTGTACGCACGCGCCGCTGGCGATGGCAGCGTATTTATAAACACGCGGAAGGTGCGCCGGAGCAACGAACTTATGTGACGCAACTATAATGCCCATTTACAGCATTAATGTGCCATGAAAAGTTTTGGTGTAAATACTTTCCATATTAGGGGATGCTTAAACTAAGGCCTGTAGATAATAATCAAACTATTTTGATCTTTACATAAAATTATTGTAGTAATTTAAATAATATTTTTATGTATAAAAATAGCAAAGGTAAACTTTTATTTATTAAAATGTTCGTGTGTTTTTTGTAATGTATGTCTATGTCAAACGATATTAAACATGTATTAGATTGTTGTGTTCTGCTTTTTTGACACTACCATTCTTTAAAGTTTAATTTCGATTGTATCTTTTTCTTTCCACGCAAATGTTGCCTGGGAGATATTCCTATTAGTATTAGCAATAAGTGTCGCCTTTGTACACAATTTCTTTTCAGTTTCTTAAGTAAAAATGTGTATAAATGTACAAAAAGTTTACTATAATATATTTTTTTATTTTTGTTATTGTTTTTCTGTTCCTATCTATTTCATACACAGGAAAAGCAATTGCAATACGAAGCCAAAGTTTAAGTTATACAGATCAGGAACGGGATACAAAAACATTCACAAAGATGACAGGAACTAAATGGTAAACATGGGTCTTTTTATTTACGGTTATCCTCACCGCGTTTTTCCAAACACCACGTTGCGTTCGGATCGGAAGACCGAATGTTTATCGATTTAGGATAAAAGGATGTAACGATCTATCTTCGGACATATCGGCCTTGGTGTCCGTAAAGTAGGACGCAGATGTGCGTTCAAACTGCATTGTTATACGTGGGCGATGCGATAAGTACTGTTGGCGATTAAAGTCGATATAAAATTGGTGTTTTATTGATTCGATTGATATTTAGATACAAGTAAGTAGTTTAAATTGACACATTCAATTAAAATTTATTATGAGAATTGAGCTTATTCATACACCGCAAAGATGATAAAACACCTCTTCTGCCTGAGAGAATTTCTATATTATTAAAAGTAATGTCCATTTCAATGGATTGCCAGGCCATCTTTGTACTCTAATGGTTCGAACCTCTTGACCACTAACTCGGAGGCCGTGGGTTCAGATTCCGTAGGGGCACATATGTGTTCGGTCTTTGGCATCGGAAGAGTGCAATTTGTGCCCGAAGTACGAAGAAGGAAATAGGGCTCACCACCACCCATCCGTGGGCGTACAAGTGTGGATTACGACTGCATTTCACAGACCATACTCGGAAGCCATCTGACACCCTCTCCGGGATTCATGTCGTGTATTTGTATATATTTTTATGCAGGTGACACTGTCCCCTACAGTTAATTCACGCGCGCCTTTTGTGCTTTAAAATGTTTTATGATTTTTTAATAAAAATTTATGATTAAATTATATACCAAAATAATGAAAACTATGATCTAAAATGGCATATATCATTCTCTGAAAAAAAAAACTTTTAGTAATTAAGCTATGGGAATTTTGTGTACAGCTCAGAAGAAATGAACTTTTTCTTTAATTGTACCCTTCTATATTTGTTTCGGCGCAGTCGTGACTTATGCGGCAACCATTGACTTTGATACTGTATTATTATTATACCGATCCTTACGTTGGTGCCGGCTGTTTCACGTTTGTATCAGGTACGAGTACCCACATACAACATTAAAACAGATATAGATGGCCAGAACCATGTACGCTTTTAAGTGCGCATGCAATAACTGTACGATAAGTTGTGCACTGATTTAACATGTTTTCTGTCCAAGGCAATCTCCATACAAAGAGGTCGTCCATTAATCACGTGAGGCTCGAAAGGGGGGAGAGGGTTCTGAAAAAATCACCAAATATTACTAGGGAGGAAGGGGGGGTGTAGTGAGATATCACGTGTATTTATTTTTTCTTTGAACGCGCAATTTTTAAACCGAAAAACTCGCCGTTGCTAAGCAATTAAAGATATATTTATAGATATATTTAAAGATATAATTTAATTTAAAGATAATATTCTGAATTTTTTTATATACTTTTTATAAAAAAATATACGGGTAGGGGGGAGGGGTAGACCAAAACCTCACCACGTATCACCATGGGGGAGGGGGGTTAAAAAGTTGCTAAAAACATCACGTGATTAATGGACGGCCCCAAACTTGTGGGAACCAATAACGACGACAGCAGTATTATTATTTCATTCTGTTATCTTTTTCCACACGTTCCATCAACTTTACACCCGCGAATAATCAGTTTTTTTTACAAGCAAACTGTTTTAGTAATCTAATTTTGCTATTTAGAACTTTCGTAATGTCTTTATTATGGAATTATTAAGAGATTTTGAAAGTTTTCATTTAATTTTTATGGAAATTTTAAATTGCACAACTTATAAAAAAAATTTGGGAACATAAATTATTTGAACGTGTAGAAAAAAGTCACAGAGCGAAACTATACCACTTTTGTAGTCGTTATTTGTTCCTACAAGTTTTTTATATAAAATTTTATATATTTATATAAACTTTTAGTACATTTATTGTACCTACTCCTAAAATCCAAACCGAAACTCTTGAATTAGATAAAATTCCAAGAGTCAGGTTATTAATTATAACCCGTGCAATTTTAGTATTTTCTACACAACGTTACATCAAAAGCGATATTTTTAGGGTTCCGTAGTACCTAAAAGGTACAAGAGGCATCTTTATGGTGAGACTCCGTTGTCCGTCCGTCCGTCCGTCCGTCCTATGTCAGAGCCTCATAACTTTAGCAGAGTTAAAGATAAAGACATGAGATTTGGCACAAAAATTGCATTAATTTGCTCACATACTACAATGTAAAAATATACGAAAATTTTGAAATTGTTCAAAATATTTCCAAAACAAAAGTGACAAAAATAAAAAATATAACCTTAAAAATACAATATGGGTCACAAATTGTAGATATTAAAATTTTGATTGCTAAAATATATACTTTCACTGTATTTACTGGCACTGGTTTTGAGAAATCCTTAAAAAAACACAAAAATATATATGCCCCCCCCCCTTATTTCCGAAACTGGTTGACCAAAAAATATGAAAAAAATTAAAAAAACGTTGGGCACATATGAGATATATAAAAAAAGAAGTAAAATAAGTAAAAAGAATATTTTATAAAAATACAATATGGGTAACAAATTGTAGGTATTAAAAAGCTTATTGTAAAAAAAGGTATATAGTTTAGCTATATTTAATTGCATCTATTTCGAGAAATCCTTGAAAAACCATAAAAATGTATGGTCCCCCTTATCTCCAAAACTGGTAGACCCAAAAATTTTAAAAAAATCATGGTAATATGTGTTTACGTATAGATTACAGGAAAAATAAAGCGGTTGAGAAATTCACGAAAAACAAATTACAAGTTAAATTTATCATCCACAATACGGAACCCATGCAAGGTGCGCGAGTCTGACTCGCACTTGGCTGGTTTTTTTAAAAAAGGTCACGGGGTAAATATAAATTTGCAATTGAAAAAAGATACATTGTTTTCCAATTTTACATTTTCGTGTTACAGTACTAAAAATCCATTACATTACCAACAGATATGTCGATATGCTTGCACAAGAATAGAGTGTTAGTTTACTATCCATATCAAAACCTCTTTTACGTACGTTTACAATTACCCTGATTCTTGATTTTCAACACAAACACTTGTACGATTTGTTTCATAAATGTATATATTTGTTACACACTTAAGAGCGCACCGAGCTTTTTACACATACAAACACGTTTTTATAACCCTTGTTTGAAGTAGTAAACAATTAAATTAAAATCTAGTGAAATAAATTGGTATTATTGGGGATATATACTAGACAGTTTACACGATGGAAACACGATTTGATAAAGCTAGCTCGATAGAATAAATTCGCAAAGTTATCTCTTGTCGAGTAATTTTTCTTCTATTTCCTTACTTTTTATATAAATAAGTAATTTGATATTATGATTCATTTACTAAAATAAAGTTCATAGACGACTGGAGCGTTTTTACACTATTGTTTTTATTTAAGAAAAATATGATGAAAATAACAAGATAAAACATTGAAAAAGTGCAAAAGTTTGGTTATTTTCTTTACTTCAGAGACAAAGGCAAACCGCTCGGTGCGCCCTTAACCGGTTCCAGAAACTAATCTATCTTTAGGGATAACACCATTTTTTAAATATTACCACAGTTAATGTAATAATTACCCCGACTGATTTACTTAAACTTCAAATAACGAAATTGATATCTTGAATTAAAAACACTTGTATTTATGTTAACTCCCAACCGGTTTCGGATTTTACTCCATTTTCAAGGGAAGATCTTAATTAAAATGTTTTACATGACTCCAGGCACTCATATTTTACATGACTCAGTGCCTGGAGTCATGTAAAATATTTTAATTAAGATCTTCCCTTGAAATTGGAGTAAAATCCGAAACCAGTTGGGAGTAAATAAAGTGAAACTATAAGTACAAGTGTTTTTAATTCAAGATGTGTTTCAAGTTTCACCAAGTGCCGACAATTGCAAGTATAAATTTTGTTAAGAGTATGACATAGCCAAAACAAAAACCAGTTCCGGGCGTGGCTTATTCTATTTTACGATAGCGCGCGGGGGGAAATTCGTCCCGGTCTCTAAGCTCGCGTCACCATAGCAAAAATACGAATAGAGTGGACGAGGCAGGGTCAAAAGTAATACGTATTTTATTTTATCTAATGTATTAGTGTATTTCGATCATCGTCACACGGCATTGATCCTACTTGCTATCACGTCGGGACGTAAATTTATTATGGTCGGCTAAAAGTGGTTTTTTGAGTGTTTGATTTATCAGTTGACCCTCGGAACATTTCAGACACTCCTTTAGAGATACATAATAATATTGTGACGGTTAATTGTAACCATTACCCATTCTTTAAATATTTTTGCCCGTTGAGCTGGTTTTACACTTGCGGGAAAATAAATTGGACCAAAAATTTCTTTACAAAAATTTTTTACTAAAGTTGTTATTACAAAAAGTGGAAACTAACAAATATTCTCAGAAGGAATGCACCACGTCACTATCTATTTCACTGTAGCCTATATCAATTATGCCTCTCTCATTCAACCACGTTTAACTGCGTTACTATCTCATTTTAAACTCATTTTAAATAGCGTCACTATTCATCTCACTCTAACGAGTGTTAAATGGCATTTCTAATGAACGTCAAATATTTTTACTGCCCGCCACTCTTTCATTCTAAATTCTAATTATTTAAAAAAATACGCAGCTCCTTTGGTAGTAAAATAGCAATAACTTTTTTTTCAAAAGTAATACACAGAAATTGCCAGATCATTTGAAAAACAATATTTGATGAGCCGTTATTTAAGAAAATTTGCAAAACTAACATAGAACTTTTTTTTTTCAGGGTGTGGTGTCGAACTAACCTAATTACAAAAAATTGCTCATAAATTGGGTTTTTATTTTTCTTCCTGATGTAACAGCATTTCAAGGTTTATTTTTGACTTTATCAATAGCATGACTATTCAGAGTTGCGCAACAAAAATTTTATTCTTAGAATTTAGAACTGGTTAGCTTTGACTCTCAAAAATCTATTCGAATTTATAAAAGTACCATCAACTCGAAGACTATCTACTTTTTGCTGAGGTCATAATTTGATATTCTGGTCAGTCATGAGCTGGCCTACCAGCCTTCCAAGGGAAAGCGTTGACTTTTGGGACACATGTTTACCCTTGGGATAAATCGCCAAGTGTTTAAATATACAAATTTATTTGTATCATAGTTTGAAATGTTCAGGTCCCTTTACGCAAAATGAAAAAACGAAACTCTTTTAGGATTAATTTGTTGTCCCTATGTTTGTCTGTTTGTCCGTTTGTCTAGGTAATTTTTCTGGGTAAAATCAATAAATGCTAATATTTACTGCCCTGTAAAATATACATATTATAACGTTTTTATGGCCTTTTGTTTAACTTTTTCATACAAATTTTCTCTCTATGAAAATATAGAGATCAACACTTCACATAATATTTTGCATTTGAAAGAAAGCACAGAAAGGAACTGTAGAACAAATAATGTAAAAAATATAAAACCATATCTTTCTATTCTAAAGGAATTAATAATTTACTGTTTGTTCAATGTGGCGATAGCTTTGTTTATTTTTTATTTTTTTCTTTGTTACAAAGATAACAAATATTTTCATGCAAGGTTTTCCTTAAGGGCTATTTCTCCGAATTTGTAACAAAATATTAAGAAATAATTATAACGGTAAAGTACAACTTTTAGCTGAGACAATTTATTGTTAAAAGTTTGCTAAATGCATAAACATATTTTAATGATATTATGGTATCTTCAAAATAATTGGGTTTTCCATAAGCGTGATATCAGATTATTTAAGAAATTTACGGCTGGTATCACGACGACGGATAAGCCAATTATTTTATTACTATTGTAATATAATTAAAAATATGTTAATGCATACAGCAGACTTTTAACTATAAGTTTTCTTAACTAAAAGTTGTATTTTTACTTATTGAAATTGTATTTCTCATCAAGAAGTGCAAGATGACAAGATACTCAAAATAAGTTAATTGAATTTGTGAAATGGTTTCAGTTCAAAACAGTTTTCCATGAAACGGTAATTGTTTATACTTAGCAAAGTGTGTAAACTTAGTCATCTTAACATGAACGACGCCTGTATTTCTCTCTTTTTTATTTCCAGTATAGATAAAAATATACAAACTTGTTAAACTTTGTGTAAAAACGAGGCAATATTGACGATATCCTGACAGCTATTATGATGGTGTTTTATCAAATTTTGCTTTTTGGGCTGTATAGAGACGTAGTTCGATGTCACTAAAATATACTCATGAAAAAAGATATGAAGAAAATAAGCTGTAGACTTCACATTTGGTTTATACCTATTGTATGAATTTTAAGAAAAATACAGGGGTAAAGGGACCTGTTAAGGAAAACCTTGTATTAAACTATTTGTTACCTTAGTAAAAAATAATTCAGGGAAAAAAATAAACAAAGCTATCGCCACATTGAACAGTAGATAATTAATCCCTTTAGAATAGAACAACATGGTTTTCATATTTTTTACATTATTTGTTCAACAATTCCTTTCTGTGTTGACTTTTAAATGCAAAATATTATCTCAAGTGTTCATCCCTACATTTTCATAGTGAGAAAATTTGTATGAAAAACGTAAAAAAAAAACGTAAAAACCTAAAACGTAATATAAATAAAAACGTCAAAAGTATGTTTTTACAGCTCTATAGATGGCCGTTTATATTGGTATTTATTAATTTTACCCAGAAAAAATTGTCTAGACAAACGGACAGACAGACAAACATAGGGATAACAAATTAATCCTAAAAGAGTTTCATTGTTTTCATTTTGCGTAACAGAACCTGAACATGTACCGACAGGATTATCTACGATCTAATAATTTTGCCATGCACTGTAAATATTTCAAAATCAATTTCTATATTTTAAATGCTTGGCGATTTATCCCAAGTAAGTGTACCTATATAATTTGCAAAAAACTTCACTTATTGGACCTGAAATAGTGAGCCAATACTAGAGGGTAATTTTACGAAAATGTAATTGACCTTTGTTACAGATCTCAGTAAGTAGGTAAGTAAATTAATTTGGGTTTCAATAACGATCACAAAATTATTCTTTTAGAGTAACATACATTATTTTCCCCCTTTAAAAGTATGAATTCATTCCAAATTCATTCAGTTTTGTTGTTATGACTATGGCACGATGTAGCTAAATCACTCATACGCATATTTTGTTGAGTTTTTAACGGCAGGAATATGATGCTCCTCGAAATATTACTTTATAAAATTAATTTCAATGTGTTTTGAAGTAGTTTTGGGAGATATTTATAGCTTGCAAAAAAGGGCACAGGTTCCACGTCTTACGGGCGCCAACGCTAGGCGTAGACTGACAATATCTTGCTGCCGCTGACTGCATCAGTGGATTTACGTATTTTTGGAAAAAGGGGGTGCTTTTTTTGACCCGAATAACGTGGTATTTGGAAAATGAATAGATATCATTCCCACTAATTTTATTAAAAAAAAACCAACAAAATCGCGAAAGCGATACCTGAAACAAAATCGATAAGAAGTGTGCAATAGAGGGTTACAAAAAAATTCATTGACAGTACAAATATGAATCGATTAACGTGGTTTGTGGAAAATGAATACCTTAAAGTTCAACCAAAAACATGTATTTTTTTATGGCTATACGTAACCTAATTATTGCAACAAAATCATCCGAAAGCTGACATTTTATTTCTGTTTGTATTTTCGTTCCCCTTAACGAAATTGATATTATAGCTTAGACTCACTTTGATTTATGCGAGAAAAACTCGATGTTTCGGTCAACTTAACAGTGACCTTCATCTTCTGATGGACAGTCAACCTAATTTTGATGATAAGAACTTTAAATCGATCAGTAATTTTGGACAATTACTGTTAGATTGTTAGCTCGTGTTGAGGTGTGGCTATAAGATGGGATTTTTCCGGCGGCTGCCTGCCCGTCATTGTATGACACTGTGTTGTATACCGCGAGAATTTACTCTCATCCATCTTTGAACTTTATTGCCGCGTAATAGGAACGAAAAGTGATTGAATGGGTGTTTCCATCAGGGACAGTTAGAAAGAGGTGTGACTTTGCAACTCGTATAAAGAGTTGCCACACCTGAAATAGTTATTACCCAAGTTCAAGTATGTACTGAGATAATGGCTTTACCCATGTTTTTATTTGATACTACCCTTTGCCCGCGGCTTCGCTCGCGTGAAAGTGTCTCGTAAATTATCAACAGTTTTCGGCTTGTATATTTTTTTATTTTATTTCAATATGTTTATAAAATATAATCCACCAAGGGCCTGTTGTAATGGGTAAATTTGTAATCATGTGTAATCTGTAATCTATAAAAGTAAGAACAAATTGAAAATAACACCCCTAAACTATTTAGTAACTATTATTGCAAGTCAATAGCTCTTCATTTTGAGGCCGAACGTAGTTACTAGGGCAATATAATTCTATTTTTTAAATTAAAAAATACTTTTTTTTTCCAAATAGCGCAATAAAGTGTAAAAATTACTTGTCAGCTGTTCCCATCATCCCGTTCCCTTTTTTGTTGAACACCGGGTGTTGAGCGAGCCTAGTTTAGGGCATCAATCAGGAATTCAGAAAAGGGGCAGATGCGCGTGATGACAAAAAATTAAGAAAAAAAATTCTGCGGCCGTTGAACCCTTAGGGTTTTGAACCAATAGGTTTTGTTACTTTTTTGCATGAAAAAGCGCAAGTTATCTTTAGATTTGTGTTGTATTATTATCTATGAACACATCATAATTGATGTTTTTTCAAGTGACTTCTTGTAACACTATAATAAATGAAACAACACAAGAAACACAATGCAAACTTCTTAATTTTAAGGCGAAATGGGAAAAAAATACTTTTTTCTTTTCTGTGTATTTCATGAGATACACGGAAAATTTTAATAAATTTCTGGTATATGCATTTTGAATCTCGCACTGCGCGATTTTTCGCTTGGAGTGACAGTGACAAAAATGAAATTCACATAGCCTCTTTAATAATTTAATAATTTTCTTTTAATTAATTATCCATCACTCTGTTTAGCTGTCACCATTATCAAATAAAATATTCACTACCATCATACTTACCTATAATTTATAATTATTAATTTTTACTTTTTATAGCTATATTATTGTAAATACTAATATCCATGTAACTGATGCTGACCACAACTAGTGGTCGAAATATATTTTACTAACCTTTCATTATATTTTGTGTTTTCGTATATATACCTTTATAATTAATTATAATAAATGAAAGCTTTATTTGAGCTTTCATACCTTTTATAATTTAGCAAGAATCATTCTTGATAAATAGCATGTCATGTTGATCTGCTACAACATTAAATTATTAGATAAAGTTATTAACTCAATTTGCCTACGGTGGATGTAGAATCAATCTTGGCATGTACCAAATCAACCCTGAATCTATGAATGTAATGTTTTTTAGATTTCATTGCATTGCAAAACAAACGGCTTAGTTAAATATTAATTACACAAAAAATACCTAGTAAAAAAAATCTCAAGTTAAACTTTATTACATGAAATTTGCCATTTATCAGACAGAAGCGGAGAACATGATCGTAAAATAAATCGCTTCGACTGCACTCACGGTCTGTCGTTCGCAATTTATTGTGAAACAAATTGGAAACAACAAGCTTAGCTTACAAAACCAAAGGATTTAAAAGTATTTTTAAACGAAATACCTATTCCTGTTAAGCTAGCGGAAAAAGTAACTCAGAAAAGGGATCTTGCTATGATTTAAGACAGAATTACTTTATTGAATAGCAACATGTAACAATGAAAACTAAACTAAAATTGTAAATAAAAATAACCTAACAACTGCATCGTTAAAAATATAAATCCTAGAAATAGCTAGGGTTCCGTTATCGATTTTCGATATCAATACAATAGATCGCACCTCGTGAATTAGACAGGTTAACAATGAACACATTAATTCCCAATAAAAGCATTTAACACTCAGTTAAGTTTTATAAGGTACTGGTATTGAATACAATCGCACCTAATATAAAATTTAATAAAGAAAAGCTCAATAATAAGTTCTAAATTCGAAATGGAACTCCAAAAGCTGTTTATTACATTAGTCATTTGTCAAATATCGCATCGTCTTCGCGAACCTTCGTTTACAATTTATCGCGAATGAACACATTTCGATGCAAATTGGATACGTGTGCGCCGAATACATGCAGATTCTAATTAGATGACTTTTCGAGTGTCAGAACTCGAGAGAGCTTTTAAGAAAAGGACTTGAGACAATAAACTAAATAAAAAAAGACTATAATATTTCCTATAAGGATTGACAAAAGCTTCTTGTCTTTTTATGATGCTGTCTAAAAAGATCAAGCCAATTTAAGAGAGAATTTATTAATATTCACGTGTTTTTGACTGTTTACTAACAAAACGACATAATCCAATGACATAAAAACACTACAAACTAGAACACAAACAATACGAGGGAAAAAAGAACACTTGTGACCGTAAAACTGAAACAAAGTGTCACCATCTCTACGATAAATATAGCCACAAGCGCAAACACTTCAACTACGCGACTGAAACCACGATTTCAGGACGCTTATTCGTTCAGGAAAACCCGCGTGGCGCGTGCGCCGGCGACCGTTCGAAAACTGGCCATGCGTCGAAACTGTAACGCGAAAGCTCCCAAAAGCTCTCGACCGTTAGAGAGGGACGGAGGGCCGGAAAGAGGGCAAAAGCATCGACTATCTATTGTTGTGACAGCAAAGTGCGAAAGATAGAGTTGCACGGTGGTTGTCAAAATGAATTATAATGCTTGTTTTTGGAACTGGTCTGTGAAATCGTGGCACGTTTTGTGTAACAAATCTGATACCGACATTTATCTTTCTGTTCATGCCGTTCTAAGATGTTGTGTTTTATTTTTATTTCAGTCATAAATCATAATTATTTAGATCAAATAATACAAAATTTGTTAGTCCTTAAATTCATGACCACAGAATTAGTGATTGATTACAATTACTTTACTTTATTTACGCGGTATAAAACAATGCAACACTTGATTGTGAGTTTTATTGATCCAGAGTCTTATTTATTCTTAATTATGTAGTTTCGTATTAAGTATCCATAACCAAAACCAGTTTCTTAGCACCTCGTTTGATCTCAACTGCGGAACCGTCATGTCACCAGCTCATCTTGCAAGCTTCCCGGATGCAGCTTCAAAATACATGGTGCCATAATAATTTACCATTAATAATTTGCGGATATTATAGAAGAGCTTGTATTATTCCCGAAGTGGAAGAGAAAAGAGTGTGCCAGGATCATAGCAAATGGAGATCTGTGGTGTCGGCCTACTCCTCTGGTAAAAAGGAGACAAACTTTTATTTTTACAACGTTAATCGAAATATTATTTTGCAAATGTTATATTTGTATTGCAAAAGGTATTTGACAGTGATCAAGAATAAGATAATATATCTACCTATAATAAACAAAATTTTCACTTCACTAAACATGAAAAAGTTAGTCGAAAGGACGTGCTAAATTTAAATTTCATCTGCTCACCTGTTCTTCATTAAAGTCACACACTAAGAGACAGACAGACATGTAAGACAGCAAAGCTTCGCTATTAGGATTTCCTTAATTTGACGCAACCCTAAAAACTTGCAAACAAATTGTATCCTCGTCAGCTTCAAAAAAGGCTTACAAAAAAAACTTCTAAAGAATAATCTTGACACGAGCTGACGCTGCAGCACCCTCGACATGTCACTAAATTCAGAAAATAGAAAAAAAAAGGGTTGCTCTTTTGTCATCCTGCCCAGAGAGCCACACGTCCGGGAAACTGACACTTGACCTACCGAGACACCTTTACTGTACCAACCTATCTGTGGACGCGAGTAGAGGTAAAACTTCGTTTAAAAATGGTTTGTGTTGTGGAGTCGCCTGCAGTTCAAGCTCCCTATTTGTAAACGATTTTAACGGCTATGACGCTGCAATAAGAACTACCAATATACTGGTTTTACTGGCGTCCGTACATATCTCAGGAATATAGCCAAAGACATAACTTGACTAAGATTCAGGGAATTGGGCTAGTAAATTAATTAAGCTCCGGCAGCTAAGGATTTGTATGCAGCAAGAATTTTCTGTGAAGTTTTGTGGAGAATAGTTCGCTTGTTACCGCCATACAAGCAATTTATTTGTTGTTCTGTAACTAAGTTAATTCTCGTAACCATTATAAACCGTTCAAATCATCTTGAGTAAATAGAATACTCATTATCACATGATAAAAAAAAAAAAAAACATCATAAATTTTTTATATTCCTTTTTCTATATAGGAATGCTCTAAGATAGGAACGCAAATTCCGTAACTATTTGGAGGCAGGTAATAAATTTCTTAACCAATAACCATATATACAGTTATTTATTATGTATTCCACATACATATGTAGTATTTAAATAAAAACACGAAACCGACTATCATGGGGACAACCATCGCAACCGCACTCTCTCAAACGCATGCGCTTGGTGAACAAGATGCATTTTACACGCCCTTTATGTTGAAAAAATAAGAACTTTTTCGTGTTGATCATTGTTAAACAAGCTCATACTGTAGGATTGAAAATAAAGATAAAAGTTAAGTAACTAGCAACGCAACGCCATCACCAGGAGCATAAGTTGGATGAACAGGATTCTTGTATGGGTCCTTTGTGATACGGATAAAAGGAAGCGTGACTTAACCTTTTCATTCTAAGTAAAAAAAAAAAACTTGAGTGTAACTAAATTGTATCTATATTATAAACTCGTCTTTTGAAAGAGTTTTGGTCACGAACGCATTCGAAGTTTAGTGGTAAATCAAAACTCTTTCCCTAACCTTTCTGAAACTACAGAAAGTTTTGAACCATTTGCTCAATTTAAAAGAAAATTTTGTGATAAAACTAGAGAGTTATACTGACATTTTTAAAATAATTTCAGAACTTACTGCTTTTTGGAAAATTATACCAGTTACCTACAGTTTGATTAATGGTGCAAGTAGGATAAAGTTGATTCGAAAACACAACGGAGAATTATTTGGTTACACTTAGCCCGATGTAATTAATCACAAATACTTGTTACCTAAGAGTATCGTGCTTCTACAAAAATCTCATCACGACATATGTCCCTAAGGGGGTGTCAGAGTTGTTGCCGAGAGTCAACTGTGACGGTCAACAATTTTAGTGGCAATTTATTCGTCTCAACGTAAATGGTGCGCTATCATCGCACTTCGGGCACAAATATATACTTATTAGAGCGAAAAGGTTTTCACTGTGTTTTCCTATATTATTATAAGTAGTAAGAATGAAAATAATGTGCACATTCATTCCGAAAACACATTTTCAATTACTATATAATATACAATAACTATTACTATATTTTATCATCAATCTGTCTTAAAGCAGTGTTCACACTTGCCCCAGATCTCCCGAAGGCACCGGTTGAGCAGGTGAGTCGCGGAAACTCCTCAACTGCAGCGCCGGTCTATTTCTGGTAGTAGCCACCGCCCGCCCGCCCTTCCCCCGCCCGCCCCACATCAATGGAACCGTGGCTACGCTTGTCCGTTCCGCCCTACGATGAGACGGGCTTAGGTGGATAGTAAGATCTTGATATTTTCAAGCCAGTCATTTATTTTTGTTGTATTATTGCCGAGAAAAGGATTTTAATTACAATTAATGTGTTCATGCTACAATTAAATTGTTGTAACTACCTGATAATATTAAATTCTTTTTTTTATTGAACTGAAAAGGTATCTAAATAAAGTCTGTCCATATAATCTTAAGGAATTATATAAATATGATGAATTACATGATTAATTATTTGGTGCAACTTTGCCTATAAATTTCTTATTATTACTATATCGTTCCTTTAATCTTGGAAAATTTGTATAATTTAGTTTGTATTTAACATGCATTCTAAATAAATTTATTGTTAATATAGTTTATAAGTTTGCTATGCCCTTCGGGCAAAATTATACTGGCACCATATTTTATTTAAGTAACTTAATAATTTTACCTGTAATTTATTGCAATAAATGAAATGAAAAAAATGTTTTAATTACTTAATAAACAACATGTTGCCTGCGGCCCCGCTCGCACTGTATTGTATCCCGCACTATTGCTCAGATCCTTAACCAAAATTTAAAAAATATACCTATCTTCAGCTTAGAGTTATTTTTTTTTAATCTTTCACATAGTGAATTCAGCTTAGAGATAAAGCAGGAAAATTGACAGCTTTTCTTACAAGACTGGACGATTGCTCTACCAAGTGAGCTATCCAGGTCTTAACACAACTCGCGAATTAGACGTTAGTAGAGCAGCTCGCGTTGGTAGAGCAATAGAGGTCCCTGGTTCGAATCCCGGTTCGAATCCCGACATCCAAATTTACTTTTCTATCTGCGTTTCTATAGCAATGATATTATAATGTTAATTTGTATCTCCATGCGATGGATAAATAGCAAAGAATTTATAAAAGATATATGTATTGTTGTATATATATACATACATATAAAATATATTTATATATACATATATACATATTTTAAATAAATTGAAATATTCGCGTGAAATGTTCTTGGTACCAATTAATTTCATTGGATAGTTCATACCTTGCTGAGGTATGTTTTTGCTTCACAATCCACGCGACAAGCTTTTTAAAACAAATAACTCAACAAAAAATATTGAATCAATATAAATTTGTATTATTCGTTTAAGTTCAAGGCTTGAACAAAAACTTTTTTAAGCTTTTTAATTTTTTAATTGTGGACAGCTAAATTATATTTTTCCTTCTGATTTACCTTCGCGTAAAATATGATTCGCGTCTATTTCAAGTAAATATTTTTTAATTCAACTAATTAAAGTATCAAGACTTCTTGTTACACTATAACTGCAAACATAAATAGGCGTTCTTATTTTCTTATTTACGGCTGTTTCAGTCTTAATGTGCAACTTTTTATGATAAATTCAAGTTTTACAGCCAACAGTTGCGTGATTTCGTTGCGTTGCCGTTTGATAAAGAAATTATCTATGTGTGTTACCGGATTTACGAGCGGTAAATATTTATGTTTTCTACTTTATGGCTTTATTTACATGTGAATGTGTAATCTTACTGTAATTAATTTAATTTAAATCTAGGTTGATACCAACTTGAACTCCGTGGTTGAAGCCTTTTTCAACTTACCTGAAACAATAAAAAAACGTTAGTACTTGCGAATTTCTGCGTGTTACGAGTTAAGGCAATATGTAAAAGTTTTAGCGTCCCTGTTACTCAATATGCGAAAAAATCCTCAGTGCGAGAGGGACGGATTCGTGGAAAAGTAGCAAAAAGTCGGTTTTTTATTGAAATAAAATGTACTAAAGTTGCTATCAAAATTTCGTTTAATCAGATCTTAGATACCGTTAAAAACCATCTAATAAAATATAATTACATTCCATATGTCATTCTAAATTGTCAAACCAGGAGAATTGGTGTCGAAAAAGACCTTATTTCAATAAATATTTCTATCGAGCCGAATTTCTCCAATCGCGTTTCTGTTTTATCAAAATAATAAATTATTTACCGAAGTAGATATGCAAGTTCTTAAAGTGTCGATTTTTTTCCGTAGGGCCTTAAGTGAGTAAAAATTTCGAGTGCATGATTTCTGCCATGAACTTAACTTCATCGACCTGTAAAAAGTGTATGTTTTACAAAATTAACCATTTGAATTTGAACATTTAAACGTTAATTTTATTGTTAACATGTATGAGTATGCTACAGTCAATAGTATCCCATCAAAAACATAAAATGTACAAAAATGTCGAGTCTCGCAATGCAATCTTTCCACCGTAAAAAGTTGTGAGATCTTATGTAAAGCCAAGTCTGTTATTTTAGTTTGTATGGAAGCACCTTTTCATTTTAGTTAGTATGGGAGCACCTATTGAACAAATGTATCATTAATTGTTTCCTAATTAGTTACCTACCAACATTAAGTGACTGTATTAATATTAGTCATCTTTATTTCTCTAATAAAATATAGTGACTTCGCAATCGCACAGCAACATATACAACATATCTGCCTAATACCAATTTGTTAGCGACTTGAGAAGATATTTGTACGCATCAGCGCTTTATTTGTGCTCTGCGATTGCCAAGTCACTATATTTTATTAGAGAAATAAAGATGACTAATATTAATACAGTCACTTAATGTTGGTAGGTAACTAATTAGGAAACAATTAATGATACATTTGTTCAATAGGTGCTCCCATACTAACTAAAATGAAAAGGTGCTTCCATACAAACTAAAATAACAGACTTGGCTTTACATAAGATCTCACAACTTTTTACGGTGGAAAGATTGCATTGCGAGACTCGACATTTTTGTACATTTTATGTTTTTGATGGGATCTCATTTCTTTTTGTAGGTAGTCCTCCTTTTTTAACCGACTTCAAAAAGGAGGCGGTTCTCAATTCGACTGTATGTTTTTTTTTTTTTTTTGGCGTTGTTACTCCGTAACTCCGTCATTTCCCAACCGATTTGAACAATTCTTTTTATGTTTGAAAGAGTGTACTTCCAGGTAGGTCCCATTTTGGGTTTGGTCATGATCTGATGAAGGTCTTCAGAGATAGGCAGTGGAACTCCTCAGAAAATGACAGCATATCTCTCGAAATTGAGGCAATCGCTATGTACTTGGGTGCTGATTACAAGGTATTACTTGAAAATCGACATTCTTCCACATGACCTTCGATCCTGGCTTCATCAACATATTCACCATAGAACTCTTCAACGGATCAGAGCACATAACTCGAGATTGCGGCAATCACTGCGTTAGGGTGCTGATTCAAGGGTATTACTTGGAGATTATCAGAATACCCACCTGACCTTCGATCCTGGCTTCATCACCATAGAACTCCTCAACGGATGACAGCACATAACTTTAGATTGCGGCAACCAGTTTGTGTTAGGGTGCTCATTGCAGGGCATTGCTGAAAATTGCCAGTGTACCCACCTGAATTTCGATCTTGGCTTCATCACCGTAGAACTCTTCAACGGATGACAGCACATAACTCGAGATTGCGGTAATCATGTTGTGTTAGGGTGCTGATAGCAGGAAGCTACTCAAACATGGCTACTTATACTCACTTGTACTTCGTTTGATATTAACACCACGTTTGCAAGAACTACCTATACCTCACAATTTAACCCAGCAACACTAAAAAATGTGAAATAAAATAAACTTTTAACAAAAAAATAGCAACCGACTTCAATAGTAACAGCAGTCATTCACTAAAAAGTTAATAATAATTCTATAAAAACCGATGGTACCGAAGCAACACTTTTGCCGACTTCTTTCTTCCTGAAACATTATGTTATCTAGAAGTCGGCGTATTTCCTACGATATAGCAACATAGAAACCAATATAAGAACGCCGACTTCTAGATAACATAATGTTTCAGGAAGAAAGAAGTCGGCAAAAGTGTTGCTTCGGTACCATCGGTCTTTATAGAATTATTATTAACTTTTTAGTGAATGACTGCTGTTACTATTGAAGTCGGTTGCTATTTTTTTGTTAAAAGTTTATTTTTTCTTCTCGGGTAATATTTCTTGCACGTCAGCTACGGATTTTCTTAAAGCCCGCTCCCTTTTACTGATCATTTGGACATACTCCAGAGAAACTAGTATCGGGAAGGAGCACTTCATAATGACCACCTAAGAAACTACCAGACAATTGTAAACAATTCATTGGCGTCCCAGGATCGCTACTAAATGATCCTCTCAAACGGTCATTTTTGTAAACCTCGAAAGTAAATGGATACAAAGAAGTGGCTCCCATAAGTTCGGATACGGAAACGTAGGTGGTAGTTTTCATCAT
Source organism: Ypsolopha sequella (assembly GCA_934047225.1). NCBI lineage: Eukaryota > Metazoa > Arthropoda > Insecta > Lepidoptera > Ypsolophidae > Ypsolopha > Ypsolopha sequella. Next base: position 12,725,659 of record OW203987.1, read on the forward strand.
TACTGTCGAGTACAGGTCAGCGTTAATGTGTCTCCACGCTCGTCACACGTATAAAATTGCATTTCATCCCAATGCGCTTCCACATACTCGACTACCGCAAACCTAATGTCATACGACGACTCAATGTTCTCATACATAGAGATTGACAAAGAATGGAACCAACATAAACCATCTCCAGGTATAGGGACAACTAGGTGTGGACAATATTTCAGGCTATATTGCAATATTCATTTTTACGGTAAGTTATTATTATTATTATCCACAATTAGATGCAACAGGCAGGTTAATATTTCTTTTGACCATGAAGTGAAAGGCAGGCTTGTCAGTCTAAACCACAGAGTACATTATTATGTCTAAACCTGGTCTTTATTCAATGACTAACGAGTACAAAGACATTTCATTATACCTACATCATAGAGGATGCATATACAAATAATACAACATTAGCAGCTTTATTTTTCCTGTAAGCTTTACTGGATAAATAACCTTTTACCTTGATTTTTAGGGTTCCGTATCCTAAGATTCCGTGACCCTATTACTAAGCCTCCGCTGTATATCCATCTATCACAGGGGTCTACAGCTTCAGCCGTTATAGGTGAATATAGCTCGTAAATATTTTCACATAATATATGTTACTTTGTCCTCAATCACGGCAAATAATAATATGAAATGGAAATCCAAGGGGGGTCCAATTATTCGACGTTATTTGTTTCAGCTCTATCTTTATAATACAACAATTTTGGGCAGAAAAATGTTAGAGTTCCTTATTCAAAAGGTGCTGATTTGTTTGTCAGGCGCTACCATTTTAGCGCCTTGTTTTTTGTCGCCTTTATGTTGCTATGTCATCTTTATTGTTGGTATTTACCATAATGGTTTGGGGTTTCGTACCCATATTGTGTGATGGTAGTACGGAACCCTTCGTGAGCGAGTCCGACTTGCACTTATCCGGTTTAATAGCGACTTATTTACCAAATGTTGATATTTCTCTTCTTAAATAGACTAAATGTGTTTTAGGGTTCCTTACCCAAAGCACAGATTATTATAACAAAGCCTCTATAGTTAGAACGGTTATACATACAAGTACCTACAAGTTGAAAATTTAGGCAGACTACTTTAAAGTAAAATAACAAATAATAAAAAAATGAGGTTTCCTTCCTAAAAAGGTACCGAATTTTCTGTCAGGCGCTACCGTTTTATCCCGTTTTATCGCTTTGTTTTTTGTCGCCTTGATGGTGCTATGGCATAGATCTATGTTGTTGCAATTTACTTTTAGGGTTCCATACCCGTATTGTGTGGGGGTACGGAACCCTTTATGTGCGAGTCGGTTTCGCACTTTACCGTTTTTTTAGTGACTTAATTACGAAATGTTGATATTCTCTTCTTAAATTGACTAATTGTAAATGTATCGAACATTATAAACCACCCTTTTTAGGGTTCCTTACCCAAGGAACAGATTATTATAACAAAGGCTCTATCTTTAGAACGGTAATACATACAAGTACAAGTTTTAACTTTGGGCAGTCTGTAGTAAGTACTTTAAAGTAAAATAATGAAAATTAGGGTTCCGTACTAAAAAGGTACCAAATTGTTTGTCAGGCGCTACCGTTTTATCGCTTTGTTTTTCGTCGCCTTAATGTTGCTATGGCATCTATATGGTTGTTATTTACTTTTAGGGTTCCGTACCCGTATTGTGTAGGGGTACGGAACCCTTTATGCGCGAGTTCGATTCGCACTTTAACGGTTTTACTTTTTATTTTTACTACTTGCTCTATTTTCGGAAATAAAGGTATACATTTTTTTACACTTTTTACCATCTAGCGTCACGAGGTAGAATTTTTCGTGGTAGATGTCTTTAATGTAAAGCAGCATACCACCAACGTCATCTAGTGTCATACAAATTTATAGATGTAGCTGGAAACATACATTTTGTATAGACTTTGCATGGAAATATTAAACTACCAACCGCAAATAACATTTTTATATTTTTTTATTGCAATGTACACTTAACACTAACCGCATGCAAAATTTCAAGTTTGTAGGCCTGCTAGAACACTTTTAGACTTTTGATGATGTGTCAGTCAGTCAGTGACAAAATAAGGGAACTTTGACTTGAGATATTTCGTAATCAAATATAGGTACAAAGTTGTTATTTGGGCTAAGAAGTAGGATCAGTAAGTACTCTTGGTTACTGAAATTTCAGACTTCTAGCTTTACCCACAACGAAGATACAGGGGGGTTGAAAGTGCCGTGAGTTGCTTCGAGAAAAGGATGGTACGGCCGTTCCGCGAGACTCGGCGGGGGCACTGCCGTGCCCCCAGATTCCAGTACGTTTGTTTGTCCGAACAGAACTCTGCATCCTGCGCTACAGCGGTTTTCGTGACAACTTAGCAGGATTTATGACCATGAATCGCAGCTGTTATGATCTGTGGCTCATTGCGATTGCAAATTACTTTACCAACACGTTTTAAACGAGGTTAAGCATAAAAAGGAAAATACATTGGTGTAGCCAGGTAGGGTAGACCCTCCCAGAAAACCCGGTGCTCTCCCAGAAAAATCGATCAAATATATTTAAGTTTCCACAATATAAGCATAAGTGTGAACGACTTAGAATCGAACAAGTCAAACGATATATAGAGTTCTACTTGATGCAAAATAAAGTGCTTGGTGTATAGACTCTTAAGGAATTAGATTAAATTGTGTTAAGGTGTGTTAACTTGAAAACCATTTCGATTTTTAGGATTAATAAGCCGTTTTTTCGAACTTGTGGTCTAAAAAACCTCATGATGATGATATTTTTACGAAAAAGCTGCAACTTCCATTTGCCTCGTGTGACATCACTTCAGAAATGGCTGTTTAGAAATGTGTCCTTTGTTATCAAGATAAATTTATAAAAATTTGCTGCCGACTGATTTGACAGATGGATGACAGATGAGTAGACAGAATGAGTAGAATAATGTCTAAAATTCTCAAGTGACGTCATAACCGACAATTATTTAAAAAATCATAAAAAATATTGGCTTTAATAATAAAAACTATCCTAAAACGGCGTGAAAAAATTTAGAAAATATATTTTTGAAATGAAGCTATGGCAATTGCTAGATTAAAGGAAGTTTCATATTTTATATATAAGTGATTTTCGATTATTAGTGGATATTCCATTTTCATAACCTATAATTTTGAACAAAACCAACTTTGTATCAGGTTGGCCCCTACTAGACCCCCCGTTGCCCACCCATAACAAAACTTTGGCCTATATACACGAGAAGAATCTTTGAAAGTGAGTTATATTATTTTATCCATGTTCCACTTGAAACAGTGTTTGAAGTGTAATAAGAATAGAGTATTTTAGAAGAAACGATAGAATAAAACGAAAAAGAGGAAGAGCCAGACCTAGCCGAAATTACTTCGAAGAAGTGTTAAAAGTTTATATCTTGTCGTACAGACAGACGGGTTAAGGCGATATGTAAAAGTTTTAGCATCCCTTTTACTCCATATGCGAAAAAATCCTCAGTGCGAGAGGGACGGATTCGAGGAAAAGTAGCAAAATGTCGGTTTTTTATTAATATAAAATGTACTAAAGTTGCTATCAAAATTTCGTTTAACCTGCCCCCCTATTCTGTATCTTTAGTTGCCAACTGAACGAGGTGGCTATCATCAAAAACATAGATAAAAACTGAAATTTCATATTTGCCTTTAGTGTGTATTGAACTATTAACAATCTGTGTCGTCACTTCAAGTGCGAAAATATCCTTAGGACATCGGAATTCGATAGTATAGCTATGTTTTTGATGATAGACACCCAGTCCAGAAGGCAACTAGAGATACATAATAGGCCCGCAGGTCCTAGATACTGTTACAACCTATCTAATAAAATATAGTTGCAGTCCATATAACGTTCTAAATTGTCAAACCAGGAGAATTGGTGTCGAGAAAGACCTAATTTCAATGAATGTATCGAGCCGAATTTTTCCAATCGCGTTTCTGTTTTAGTGGATCCCTCGAAAAATATTCCAAAAATAATATACCATTTTATCAAAATAATACATCATTTACTGAAGTAGATGTACTGAAGTTCTAAAAGTGTCGATTTTTTTTCCGTAGCGCCTTAAATCGATGGCAGAGACGAGAGAAACGTGGCGGCCACCCCACTGACAAGAGGTAGCTCTTAAATTTCTATTAGCGTAAAAAAATGTATTATCCCGTCAAAATCGATTTGTCATACTAATATAGGTTCATTTATATGAGCAACACTTATTCTTAGACTAAACTTTGCTAACAAAACTTTATCTATCGAGACAATTTTGTCTATCTCTGTGAGCAACTGTGGGGAGAACGGTGAGTCAGCTGGTACTGTGACTCAAAGACAACTCCTGCATACACAAACTTATCACTGAATTCAACAGGATCCTTTTCCCACAAGAAATAAGAGCCAATTTCGGACGTTATTGTTTAAGAATAAAAGTGGCCAAAGTTTAGCTGACTGAATTAAACCAAACCGAAATACTTTATAGGAAACATTCGATTCGATTCGATAACATTGTATTTGTAAGTTTGCCAGGATCTGTAAATCACAGTGAAGAAGCATTTAGTTAGATGAAGTATGACTTGTTTGTTTGTTCACATTGCAATTTCAAACTTAAAGTAAGAAATACTAGTACCCTAGGTAGAGAGATTACTTGCTTTAACAATTTTTAGGATTATTTAAAGCCACAAACTTTAAAAGTAACACATATAAACGGAGTACTAAAAAGGTGCATAGAAAGCAACACAGTAAAAACCGCACCATTTGTCTTTTCGTACTTTTGAAAAACGTAAAGGTGAAGTAAATCGACAAAATCTACCTAGTCTTACCCGAGTCTAACAGATTTGGGTAAGGGACTCAATACAGGTACGAAGCCCTAAAAATATTATGGTAAATAACAACAGTAAAGAAACCAGCGCAACATTAAGGCGACGGAAACAAGCCGCTAAAATGGTAGCGCCTGACAAACAATTCGCAGCTCCCGCTGAGTACATAACCCTAATAATAGATCTTTACATATGAAATTGCCGATTTTTTTTTACAGATTCATGAGTTCATAATTCCTGTAATTCAATAGCTATTACCATTATTTGTGTTTTGTTTGAAAGTTGATTTCAAGGTTTTACATCTACGTATTAAATTTTGTTTTTATTGTCAGTTTAATAACCAAAATTTAATTTTTAAAAAACAGTTCTTTCTGTGATAAGATTCGTGATAATTTTTTACAGCCGACACTTTTGAAAAATTAAATCAATGTTGTTGTTTGCTTTCAATAAAGTCGGGTTGGGAATCGCACTTTCTCCTATCCAGTCAACGAAAGAAAAATAAAAACAATAAATCGTGTAGTCTGGGTTATTATTTCAAATGGTAGAGGTGATACCCAGGTACAACATATTAAAATACCCCAGCGGGGGGGCACTTGCTTTGGGCGGGGGGGAGCAAAAAGGTCATTTTTTTTGGTTTTTTGTGATTTTCTCAAAAACCATGCGTTTTAGAAAAATGAACCTCTTCCAAAAAATAAAGCTGATTAAATTTTATACAAAATGCTGTATAATTGTATTTATTAGATTCATTAATAAGGGAGATACGGGAGGTGAAAGTGACAAAAAAATATTTTGATGGTCCAGTTAATCCAGAACTAAAGGAAAAGGTTATTTAATAATGATTATTTTAATATTTTATGAAAAGGGTCCTTTTTTTGCTTTCACTATGAGCAATATTTGAAGACAAAATTTATTTGCTAGCCCATTTTTTGAAGATTTGAAGCAGTAAATGGATAATGCGACAGAAATAAGATTTATTGTGTTATTTACAAGTTAGTTTATGATTATATTTTACACGTTATTTAATAATGATATCTTCCACTTCGTCAAAATCGTCATTTTCGTCTTGCATGTCCTGTACTGAAGGACCATTCATGCAAGTACCGCAAACAACAGAACAGAGAATGCCTGCTTTTCTGCAGCCACAACGATCAAGCCTTGTCTTGTTGCTTTCATTTCCAAGGAATTGCTCTTGCTGAACGGTGCTGGACATGGTTTCACTGAATTGAATATCAACTGAGGTTTTTTCGAGGCCCCTTCGCTTCTGCTCTGCTCGTTTTGTGCTGTTGGCGTTACCATAGCCAGAGAATATAAAGTATTACTACGTAAAGAAGCGACACTCACCTCCCCGCCCGAGTTTATCGTTCCCCGCGGTCCCCCGCAAGTTAGTGGCAAATCTGATGACAAGCAGGGCTCGAGTACCGCTCGTTCGCTGCGCGCGTATTTTGTTTTATTTTATTACGATACTGATTTTTAATCAATACGGTTCGTTATTGTGGTATTTATGGATGCCTAGAAAAAGGAGCAACCAATAAAAAACGGAGATTTTTAAAATTTCCTTCGTTCCGATGAACCAAGGTATTTTCTTTTATGTACGTAAAAAACACCTCTGACTCCTCTGAAAGGATTCGTGTCGTGACGTGACGATGTTTAAATTTTACTCATACAAATTCGCGCGTGCTACCGTTACAAAATTGTGCCAGCGCGCTATCGAACGATTGCCGCCGTTGCGGCATCATAAAAGGAAGGCGGGCTGCGGGGCCATTGACCCCTGCGTTTGGTCAATCTTGAGATCCAGGTTCAATCCGCAGTTTGGCATGCACCAATGAGTTTTTCGGAATTAACATAATGTGCATCGTATTTGCTTATAGGTTAGTACTTCCCACTTTCTGAACGGTTAAGGAAAACATCGTGAGGAAACCTTTATGTCCTAAAAATCGTGTATTTTTGCGCAAAGTACGGCGATAGGGCTCTCTCACCTCCCATCACGTTGGGACGTAATATCTGTAGGTGACACGCGGGTGTACCGAGTGTGGACTGTGACTTGCATTTCAAAGTTCACACTTGGAACACCTCTGACACCCTCTCGGGCATTCAGGTCGTGACAATATAGATAGATAGATAGATAGATAGATAGATATAACATTTATTTCCCAAAAACATATATATTTTTAATACAAATTAATCCATGGGGAACCAGAACTAGGACCTAGGGATTAACCACGCTAAAATTTAGGAAGAGAATAATATAAGTTGCTGACTATAAATGTTGTCCCTCTCGATCGACGACGCTCACACGCTTGCTGTCAGCCCTAGACTAGCTCACGCACACACACAAGCCAGTGTGCGCGTGAGAGTGTAGGTAAATAACTTGAGCGATCACTATGGAGTGTCGGGGGTGTGCCATAGCCATCAAATATGACTTTACAGTTTGTGCCGTAATGCTTTATTACGTAGCTCAGGTACTGATCACAGATGTCTAAAAATGTTGAGCCAAGAAGCCATTTCACGCGATGGAGTAGGAAACCACTATCAATACCATTGGTGCTTGTTCTAATGTTAAACATGGTTGGGTCATCCACTGGAAATGCATCATAAAGGGAAGACTTCTTCCCTTTTCTGAGACCCCCTTCGGTAAAGATCGAGAGTGGAAACGGAGACAATTCATATTTCAAGAGGTCTGCTACATCTTCATCATCCTTCTTGTATATGAGCGTTTGTTGGAAAATTGTCAGAGGGTCGACTATCACCATTTCACCATGAAATTTTACAAAATTGTTTATGCTGGACCGAGACAACACCACATTATTTTTTGATTGTTTTATATCACCAAAAGTACAGCCTACCATACTGTCCATTGTGTTCTTTACTATTTCCAAGGCTCTGTGACAATTTAATGTAGAGTTTCCTATTATACCAGTTGACAGAGACATGATGGATTCTTGAATCTCAAAAGGAGGATGGTTGCTGAACCAATCATATATCTAAGTCCGGTCTTGTGTATCTCTAATCTGCCTTGATACCCGAAAATCAACATGCTGCTCCCCCATTTGCGTGACTGTTGCACCAGCAAACAACTCCACTGATGAGCAGATGGCTGCAGCTCCACGGGAGGCACTAAGCCATTTTGAAAGCACTGTATCAGTGAATCCTCTTCCTACCAAGCCACTTGAGGTTTTCATGGAGCGCATCAATGTCTGTTCGATGGTCATATCTGACCAGACTCCTGCCCAACGTGAACCACTTCGATTGATTGTGAAGTACCCCTTCCCTGCAAAAATCTTGAATACATCTGGATAGCTGGATTTCAGGGCCACCATGTCCTGTATATACAGGTGGACGCATTTTGCATAGTTAAAATGACCACTGGCGTGGAAGAATGGGATCATTTGCTGAACGCAGGCTAAGTGGCCATCCCAATCACTGCGGCGCTCACAATCTATGAACTTTTTTATCAAGGTGACCATGTTGAGGTACTGGATCCACAACGCAGCAGTAGTTCCATTATTCTCGATACGCCTTATTTCATTACTGAATTTATTCAAAATGGATGACAAAGAAGAACCCTCTTTACCTTTTGTGATGTTAGGTCTTCCATTTTGTCTACAAGACTGGTGATTCCTTTTTTTTCCACAATCTGTGAATCTTTATCTAAGGGGTTATGGGGAGAACAGAATGGGAAAATAGGGAGCTCAACAGAATAATTGACATTAATTTTCTAAGGGTATAATACCTTGTTTTCAGTTTAAATCACATTTATATCCCTTGTATTTCCTTTTGTATTTGTCATAAAGATACAATAAATATATCATTTTGTAAGAAATTTATTAAGCTTTATTACGGTTTTAGGTTTTTTTTTCCTAAGACGCTTAGTTTTTGAAATATTTAAGAAAAACTAAAATTTGTGACATGTCCCCCCCCCAACTCGCCAAAGCAAGCAGCCCCTGGCTGGGGACTTTTAGTATGTTATACCTGGGTGTCAACCCTATTTAAAAAAATATTAACCCAGACTACACAATTTTTTGCTTTTATTTGCCAATTTCGGGTCTTCGTTAACTGATAATGACGTATTTTCTGCATCGTTTTCAAAAAAGTAAGAAGGTACTTTCCGAGCAGGTGTAGTATAAAGGAAATAACATAATTTGGATATGTCATTCCTAAAAGACATGCAAAAATGCTAGTACTGAAAATTGAGTTTGCTTCAAATTTTCTATAGAAAACGGTAATTTCATATGTAAAAAGACCCATCATCTTACCCGTTATATTTTTCCTGTAATCTTTACGTAATCACCTATACCGTGATTTTTTAAATATTTTTCGCCGTCTTGTTTCAGAGATAAAAAATGGGAAATGAAAACGATAAAAAACGCTACTTTTTCGGTATATCTGTATGTCCATCCGACGACGCGACGTCACGACCGCACTGCTGCTCTATAGCACAAACATTTGATATTTAGGAATTAATTATAATTATTTTATTTACATTTGCATTTGCATATTTATTTTTTTATATAGGTACCTTAATGTAAATAAAAAAACATTTATTGTTCTCGAAAATTTACTCGGCTGTTTTAAGGAAAATTGGCCAATCGGCTACCTACTTTTTTGTTTAGGTAAAAACTAACATGGTATACGGTGTACCGTGACTGGTGGTGTTGACTATTATGGGGCTCCACAATGCTAAACATCAGTTTTGCATTGGATTCAGTTCCGTCAATGTAGATGATATAACTTTGGAAAAAATATGGCGTGTTTTTTGACTCAAGACAATTATTAATTACACTTTATGAATTAACATACTTTCAATGTTCTTTTGATTATAATATTTAAAAAAAAGCATGAATTTCATGAAAAAAGCGATTCAGTTTCCATATTTCATAAAGAAATTATAGTTTTATATTAATGTCCTAATGTAGCCGCGATTTCAAAATAACTGAAGTTTTGCGTGCGCGGCATCTGATTAGAGCAGAATAGAAAGTTAAAAAATAAAAACACTGGAGCAGTACTAAATTTTAGCGTTCTGCAGCCCTTTAAGCACATCGTGAAAAAGTTAGTTCAATGTAGCCAGTACCATTTATTTTCTATCAATATAAACATTGTGTCGTTTCTCCACCCGGGATTTCTCCCGTGTCACTTCGTTCCACTTCACACATGAACTTAATTATTTTTCATTTCATTCAATTTAGAGTCCAACAAAGGGCCTGATAATCGAGTTGAAGGCTATAAATCAAAACAATTGTATGTGTTCCAAACAATTAAGGTCTTTTACAAACACTCATAGATGTTTTTGAACAAAGTTAATTTGTAATATTTTCTTTAGTTACAAAGTGCTATAAATAATTGTAAATAAGTATAATATTCATAGCCTTAAACATATGGATCTAACCTAAAAGGTATACATTAACCAATAATTTGCTGATAATTGTAATTGACAAATTGCAAAGAACCAGTTTAGAACCAGATGCTGTTGACAAATTGAAAACAGCATCTGGTTCTAAACGTATATTTTTGATTTTTATACCATTTATTTTACCATTGGGGTTGTAAATTGCAATAAAACTTGGTGTTTTGCTTATATCCGTACGTACATGATTTTATAAATACCGATTCTGTATGAATTGTTTTTTACGAAATCCGAAAGAAGATGTCTGTTGAGGCCAACGAACTAAAATTTTATGGAAATCTAATCTAATCAATCAAAGTTTATTTGTCCGAAAGCATGTTACAAAATCTCAGTACATCCCTTCCAAGGATTATGGCCCCAGGCACGACACGGAGGTTGTATGTGATTTTGATTTTTGAGTATACTACATGTACTTAGCTCGCTACGATAATCCCAATATGATTGGCTAGTGATTATCACGCCATTCGGATTCCAGCCAATCATAGACTTGAGTCGGACCGAAAAGAATGGACCTAGTCGTAGTCTTTATGTTATTATCATCCATCATCCATCAGCCTAGTTCGTCCACGGCTGGACATAAGCCTTTCCAGGACTTTGCCACTCCCGGCGGTCATCCATTCCTCAAGTGACGTCACATGAAAGCAAATGGAAGTTGCAGCTTTTTCGTTACAACATTCATCATCATGAGGTTTTTTAGACAACAAGTTTGAAAATACGGCTTATTAGATCTAAATCTCGAAATGGTTTTCGACTTAACACACCTTAACATAATTTAATCTAAGCGAATTATAAGTATGCAGTCCTATGGCAAAGTGTATATAGATCCAACATACTTTGAGGGCATAAAACTGATTAGGGTCACGATTGAGAACGGTAATCGACCTGAGGACCATTACAATAGTTCCAGTAGTAATGAACCGTTAATGATGCGCCGGAGTCGACGCGGGGCATACTAACTGATGGGTAGTAATAAAAGCTCCGATAATAAATTTAAAAATGTCCTTACTAAAAATATAATATTTACTGCCCGAAATACTAAATCTCCGACTACTTCTGTCCGACTAAAAATGACGAAACGACCGAATGATATACTTAAATCTCAGAAAAAATCTTATGACTGTTAATTGCTGTAATACTTTTTTACCATATAAAATTATGTTCTACTGATAACAATGCTTTGTAATTATTACCTTTACTTGCCAACTAGAAATTCATCAATTACATTTAATTTTTCATAAACTCTGTGCTATTTTTACTACAATGTTATACTTAAATTTCTATTGTTGGCGCTTGTCCAGAAAGTTATTAAAAATACAAAAATGTACTTACTATAATCATGAATTCTAGTTACTACAGGTACAGGGAGCAAAGAATAAAATAAAATTCAGTTTATTATATCTTAAATATTCTTTAATCAGTAGTAGAAAATGTCATCATTTCTTCTTATGACCTAAAATAAAGAGGTAGGTAAGTAGTACCTAATCTTAATAATATTTCGCGTTATAAGAATTCATTGAATTATAAGAGCAGGTCTGGATTTAGTAGGACGACCCCGTTTTCTTTTTTGTCCTATAGGTAATGCTTTCGCTTCCAAAGGCGGAGTCGCGAGTTTCAATCTGATAGCGAGCCCAAGAAGGTGTTTACAAATGTATTTTTTATAAAACTGCGGGCAAGTGCAGGATCCTTTTTTCCAATTTACATTTTCAGTTCCATTTTTTGGGACCTTGACTTTCCAGAAAGCAAAATGTTTCCTCTTGTAATCATCGAAGTTTAACCACTGTTCGCCGTAATTTACGTCTCCTACTTGGCTACTTGGGATCAAGTATTCTGTGTATGCTGTGTTGGATGATAAAATCTTTATCTTTAAATCTTTTTTTGCCCAGCAATAACCATCAGTCCAATCCTTTAGCTCAATAGTAGGTTCTTCAGGTAAAGATTCTTTGCAGCTTTGTATAGACCATTGACCAACCATCTCAGTCGCAATGGCCAAGAAATGTGAAAGCGGAAAACGTTCACGTAAGGTGTTGTGGTCTTTAATATTCCGATTAAAAGCTTCTAACGCATTATTTGTGACAGGTGAACACGGCGCTGCACCTAAAAACCAATTCGGATGCTTTTTTAACCATTCTTCTTGGAAGTAGTTAACAAACTCGGTTTGAGTCTGCCATTTCTCAACAAATGCTTGTGACGCAGCATTAAATACTTCATATGATGTAGCATTATGTAGCGTGTCTATGTCCTGTATGATTTCTTTCTGTTTTGTTTTGTGGACGGTTTTCTGAACTTTCTGTTGCATATTTTTCTTCGCGTGAGCCCAGCACATACGAACAACAGGTGCATTACCAAAAACTTCTATGAAAGCATTTATTATAGCCTGAGCAGCGTCACAAACTAAAACTCTAGGTTCCAATATGTGATCAAATAAACTTAGTGCCTTTTCTTTGAGGCCACCAAAAATCATTTGGAAATCTTCTTGACGTTCATTTGTGGAGATACCAAGGCAAAGCGGATGAAACTTGCGGTTCTTGTCAGTGGTACCAAGAACTAAAACAGGGAACCCTTGCCATATGAGTTTGTAGGTGGCGTCTATGTGAAGTACGTCAGTGGAACAAACAATGTTGAGTAATTTTTTTGTTGACAATGCAAGACGAAAAATTGGTACTTTATCTTCTAGCACGTAATAGTTAAACACAAAAACTTCATTTTCATCATCGGGAATAGTTGTTCGATCGAAAATCCACTTTTCAAGTTCACCTAAGTAAATTGTAGCTCTTCCATACTTTTCGCGCCTTCTGTCATATAAGTAGTTATTAAGTTGCCTTTTAGAAGGGACCTTTATCCCTTCAATCTTGTTCAGAGCCTCTAATATAGCTTTTGGCTTTAGACGTAAATCAAACAGCTTATTTATTTCTCTTTTAACATTTTCCGAAATTCCGTAATCACTTCGCGTACCAATCTGGTCATGGTTGTGCTCTGAAGTAGTCTTAAAAATAAGAACATCTTCACAATCGTTCACAAACAATAAATACAAGGCACAATCACACTGTGGCCCTTTGGATTTTACTTTATTACAACGATAGAATCGTTTTTGGCCTTCTTCACTATCCCGCGTATAATTTCTTGACCAAGTCTTTTCATCATTCACAAATTCTTCTGCTTCTTGTTCACTGCACCGTTTGATTAACACCCAACTTTTAATATGACGGCTCTTCTTCGCCGGTACTGACGGTTCAGCTCCCACTTCTTCCTCATCAGAGTCAGAACGGTACACAGGTACCTCATCCATACTTCAGTGTCCTTAGTTTCAACTACAAATACAAATATTATAATTATTTATGTAAACAAACAAACGAAACACGCGGCGAGCTGTCGTTGCAAGCGCACTGCGCTCGAAACTTCCGACGTCACGCCGAACGTACGCGAAAACACCCGAACGCGACCCAAACGCCGTTCGCGCGGTCCGACCAGTTTCGGTATTTTCATCAATGTTGAGAGTTAAAAAATATATTTGGTAACCAACACTAGAAAATTAAATAACTCATAAAATTCGTAAAAGAATGATTATTTTGACATGACCTCTGTTGTCAGTAACCCAGTAATCTCGTCGGAGGTTCAGTATTTTATTCAGAAGTTTAGTTTTGTTATTCGAAGTTTAATATATTTTTAAGTAGAAATGTAATTTGATTGTGTTCATAGGTGTCAGCAAAATTTAGGTATTTTATTCGGTATGCTTTGAATTTTTTTGTCGGTATATTATTATAACGCTGGTAAATTAGAATAAAAGTCGGACAGAGATAGCTGGAGAATTATTTATTTGTCGGAACCATTATTATTTCCCCTAACTGATTATATTAGCTTTTGTCGTTCCGCTCTAGAATTTTGAGTACCACTCCGTGACAGCAAAAACCGCGCCCAAGTGTGTATGTGTCGCAGGTAAATTGTCAAAGTCGTGAAATTACAATTCCACAAGTGAAGTTCTCGGCAGTTTTTTTATAGACAATGTCCTAAAATCTTTTTGAAATTGAGCTATGGGAATTATAAGGTACAATACTTAACGTGACTATATTTGAAACTTGTATGACGCTACTTTTTCGAGGTTTCTTGTATATTGGGATCTCCCTTGGGTTTCAATTTATATTTTTATTATATTATTTGCCGTGGTAGTACGGAACTCTTTGTTTGCAAAACCGACTCGCACTTGCCCAAGTTTTTTGACGATTTACGAAAGATGTTTGTTCGTATGGACCACTAACTTGTACTATCGTCAGTTTCCGGCTTCCGCAACATCATCCTAACACCTTGTACGCAGGGTGTTAAGATGAAGTTGCGGAAGCCGTAAACTGGCAATAGTACCCGTACATATGAACAACTTTTCTTGAAAAAAAAATCGGATGTTTCATACATTTTGGTAAGAAGTAACTTTTCTGTGGAACAGCTGATTTTTTTCGCAATTCGAGGATTGGCTCCATAATAAAAGTTGTCCGTATAGACGAGTACTATCACCAGTTTCCGGCTTCCGCAACTTCATCTTAACACCCAGTGTATAAATAGAAAAGTGCAAAACCAATTTTCCAATCGTTTAAGGTTATTTGAAGGTTATTTTATCGGCTACAATTTTAAATGATTCTGACTTAGAAAATGCAAAACCAAAGTAATTCATAGATTTAATTAATATAGTTTATATTGCCTTAATCAGCTTATTTCTTTGATTATTCCTTGATATATAATTATAAATATATACAAATAAGGCAATACAATATTATATATACAAAAACATACAATCCTCACACACGCACACAAACACCTTCTCTCTCTATTCCACCCACATGCAATGCAATTCCATAAAAAAATGTAGTTTTTAAGAAAGTATTTTTTTTATTACTCCTTGTCATCTTGTAAATATTATCTGTCATCATTATTACTCCAACTGATGCCGGGCCCAGTGGGAAATATATCTTAGATTTTATTATTATATTTTCTAATTGCGCCGCATTTGTGTATATTTTTCAATATACAAGGTGACTTTTTGATCATCGTCCAAATTCATACTGGAGGCTTGATTAGTGATCAGTATCTTGGATCAGTAACAATTTTTGTGAAATTCGTAATATGAAATTTCGGCTTCCCATAGAAATTCAGTTCCAGTCTCAGGTGAATCACTATGGGGAGTCGAAATTTCATTATACGAATTTCACCAAAATTGTTATTGATCCATTATACTGATCACTTACCAAGCCACCAGAATGAATTTGGACGATGATCAAAAAATCACCTTGTATATCAAGGATTAATCATAGATTTAATGAAATACAACTTGTCGAACTGATGAGTACGCACCAAAATCACATAGACATTTCTCAAATTGGAGATTCTTGAAGCACCCTCCTCAGGCTGATGAAGATTGACATGGCAGACATGCCATGATTACACAAGTGTCTGGTGACACGCCGTGGTCACACTTTTATTAGCCATCTTCAGGACTAAAATTTCCTTTATTATTGTTCGTTGCATCTATAAGCTGTGTATAGGGTCAGAAGTATTATTTTTCGAGATTTGTATGTATCTGCCCAAATTCGCTTGGTTTAAATTATGTTAAGGTGTGTTAATTCGAAAACCATTTCGAGATTTAGGTTTAATATAAGCCGCATTTTTCAACTTGTGGTCTAAAAAAGCTCAAGATGATGAATATTTTTACGAAAAGCTGCAACTTCCATTTGCCTTCATGTGACGTCACTTGAGAAATGGCTGTTTAGAAATGTGCCCTTTGCTATCAAGATGAATTTATAAAAAATTGTTGCAGACTGATTATACAAATGGATGATAGATGAGTAGACACACAGAGACGGATCACTTTTTTTAATAAGCAATCACACATCACAATCAGTATAATGTCTAAAATTCTCAAGTGACGTCATATGGGACAATTCTTTAAAAATCATAAAAAAATAATGGTTAATATATATACCAAAATAAAAAATGGCGTATATTCTCCAAAAAAAAAATCTTTTTGATATTAAGTTATGGGAATTCGGTTGGTTTTTAACTTCAGTGTGCTATTTTTGTCTGCTTTGTGGAATAAATATTGGAGTATATTATTTCAATATAACATTTTTTCGTGCTTTTAAACTAATTTTATAAGTATTTTAGTAGCTATTTACAGAAATGCGTAATCATATTAGATTGAATGGTCGAATCCTTGTCACACTTTAGAATGCGTTCAAGAATAGTATATTTCGTGACGAGTATAAAATGGCAGATTTTCTTACCCGAGGAACGTCGAAAGCTTACATTCCGAGGGTAAGAAAACCTATTTTTACTCATTGCAAACGATAATTTTTCTACTACCTGATTTATGTATTTAAATATTTAATTTTTCCTTTCAAATTTAATGTATTTTATGACTTTGCAAAGCACGGCGCGGTTTTTACCTTTTTTTTTCAGGCTTCGAATTATAATTTTGCGAAAAAAGAGTGTCAGATGCGATATAATCGATTATGTCGTAAATCGGAACGCAAGGAATTTCGATTGTAAAGACAAATTAAGGACGTCAAAAAGAACCTAATTCAGCATGAAATGAAGACAAACGACAAAAAGAACCTAATTTTGAAATAAATGAAATTTCAATACGATATTTCAAACTGACCTGATAGTCATTCCGCACCGGAGCCCGGAAAGTTCGATTTTTAAAACTAATTTCGAGTATTAAATGGAATTTTTTCATAAAGGCAGTAGAAAAATATATTTTTTCGCATTGAAATGTGTGGTGATGACGCCACTGCAGGTCAAATGAAAGATATAACTTTTTTGAATTTATAAAGGATATTCACGCTTGTTTTAATATCTGTCTATTAGAAACAATTAAGGAAAGCTATTCCTCGAAACGGCTTACGAGTCGTAAATGAAAAAAAGAGGCCAATTTCAATAAAAAAAGGAACGCTTTGATGGTTTGGACATGTAGAGAGGATGAATGAAAGTAGAGTGACGAAAGACATTGATGGTGCACAAGTGGGAGGTGCAAAACTGTGTTTTATTTTTAACCAAAAAAATTTGAACCATAGTTCCAGCGTATTGGCAATTTAATCGGGTTGTACCAAAATAGTCAAATTTTGATTCCAAATGACAGGTAACAGTCCGCTCATTCGATAAAAAGTTATTGTGACGTCACACGTACCGCAGATGGTCGATCATCGGTCAAATTGAATAAATTATGGAGGTACAGAAAGACTACAGCCGGTTTTAACCATTGTACGAGTACTTATAGAATCGGGATAAGAACGAAAATCCCTTGTCCTGAGGGACAGTAGTAATATTTGGTGCGGATTTCGCACAGGTGCGTGGTTTGGATTCCGACGCGACATGAGCCTCGGGCTACGCGGTACTGTTTTCATTACAACAAGTACAAATATTTGTCGTTTTTTATCGTCTACACTGTATTTTTATGTCATCATGAATGTATAGTATATTAACATATAATGATAACAACTTTTTGTAATATACTATGCATTAATGATGCTAAAAAAATACAAATGGTACCGTTTTATAGACAATAAATATGCTTATGCGAAACTTCAAGAAAATTGGTGGAAAAATTAGACAAGACATATTTTCTTTAATGACATATTAAAGTTTTCATTTTAAGGCCCGTTTTAAATAATGCGCATAGAAATTAAAATGTATAGCTAAACGACCGAACGTGAATGGTATGGAAGATTCCTATGTGTTGTTGGGTAACCACCTCCCCGTGAGCGAAATTGAGGTCACCAAATCAACAACCTGATAGCCGTTCATAAATTAACACTTTCGTCAATTTCCAACACTGACAGCAGGATAGCGTATATAATTTTCAACGCTTGCGGCAGTGATAGCATGTGATAGTATTAGAACCCGTGCCGCGACCCCTAATTTATGAACGCGGCCCTGCATGTTCAAGAAATCCAAACTTGTAAGTCGAATAAGAAGAATTTGAAACTCACAGACCCATAACATAAGATAGAAAATACAATAATATAAACTCCTTGAATCAAGTCTAGAGCCTATTTTGGGAGCCAGGTTTTTTTTTTGTAAAATAGATACCTGATTATATTTTCATATTTATTTTTCCAACCACTATTCCACTAAATATTGTTTTTTTTTCTTCTGTCTACCTTGGTCGTACAGTAACAATTAGCCGAGTTAGTTTATAACACTAACTTCTCAAAAAGTATGTTTTTACCATATAATTTTTTGAGTTATATAAGAACGGCTCACCTCAATACGTGTTATGATTCTTATGATCGGGAAAGCCGACCAGTTTCAGCAGATTTAGACTGCCTTCATTCGCCCAGGTGAAGGCAGTCTAAATCTGCTGAAACTGGTCGGCTTTCCCGATCATAACACGTATTGAGGTGAGCCGTTTTTATATAAATCATGAATTATCCTCAAGTCTCATTTAATTCTATATAATTTTTTGTTAAAAAATTGCAGATAAGCATACCAATACACCATATAAAAAATTACAACCATAAGTAATAACTACAACCACCTTTTTCGCTTTCTCTGTCACAAATTAGAGTTCAAATTCTGGTAAATCCTACTTGGTTTATAAATCTGCGGTAGTCCGTGCATAGAAATTGGTTTTCCTGGCTTTTTCACCCGGTCGGTTTTGCGTGCCCGCGTTAAATCTGTCCAAGATAACATGAACCCTTAGAAGACTTTATCACTAAGGATTAGAGCTGATTATGGCTTGCCTGGTTGCATTTTTGTAGTGGATAGCTCGCACCGCAACGATATGGAAAACGCGGTCCTTTTCATCAAAACTGAACGAGGGGGCTCGGGCAGAATGGCCTCTTGTTGTTCTTGCATTACTACACGTTATAGTCATAATAAAGTGCGTATCCACGGTGGTTGTGTTTCCCCATTGTTTGAGAGGAGACTAAAACAATGAAATGTCTAAGTATCTACTTGTATTTTGTGTTGTTTTTGGTTTGTTGTTATTCAGTTCTACAACGTGTCACAAAAAGGTGTAACCATATTTGAAGAGCTTATTCAGTCAATGGCATAGAACAACTTTTACTATGAAACAATACCTGTATATCGAAAAAAAAATTTACTGTTTCATAGAAAAATGCAATGCCGCTCGGCCGAAATGTATGGAAGGGCAGATTTTTTTTTGAGATTTCATGGTTGGCTCCATAGTAAAAGTTGTTCTATACCATTGACTGAATAAGCTCTTCAAATATGGTTACACCGTTCTGTTACACGTTGTATATTACAGTCGCTGTTTTTCACAAAAGAGAAGCTTTTCGTCTCGAATCTCGATACCTTTAAATAACCCAATTCATTTGAGTAAGATTAACATTATAAACAAAACACACAAGAATGCACTTTCAAATTAGGGTGAGTGTTTGTGTGTGAGGGTGTATGTGTTAAATAATAATAATTACATCAAAAATATATACATAAATGTGGATAAATAAATCTTTAATTGAAATCACATACTCTACTGACCAAACTAAATAACTTTACCCAAAAAGTATACCCGCGCAAAAGAACATAAAATTTTACTTGCCCGATATTTACAATATGTTGTTGAAGTTTGTATGGAAAGGAGATTTATTTTTCCATTTGCGCGGTAACGTTTTTTTGGAAAAGTTGTTCAGTATGACCCGTAAATTATGTGGTTTAATTAAAATACCTATACCATTTCATTTACATATTCGATAGATTTCACTTACACCCGGTATATACAAGGTGACTTTTTTAATCGTCTAAATTCATACTGGAGGCTTGGTAAGTGATCAGCATCATGAATCGAAAACGATTTTTGTAAAATTCGTATAATGAAATTAATTTTGACTTCCCATAGTAATTCACTCCCAGTCCTGAGTGAATCACTCTGGGGAGTCAAATTTTACAAAAATCGCTATTGGTTCAAGATGCTGATCACTTACCAAGGCACAAGTATAAACTTGAACGATGTTCACAAATTCACCTTCTATAAGTAAAGTTTGCTTGTCTTATTTTATCACCAAGGGGCCTGTAAAATTTGACTGTATAAGTCAAACTTATTTAGAGGGACAAACTCAGAACACTAAAAATGTGGTTGTGCCGAAAAAAGTCGTGCCTTTTGGGTGCAACTTTAAAAGTTGTTTGTTTGATACGCATGAAGGAAGCATCACTAATTTAACCACTAATCATAATTAGCAGCTACATGCAGCGTATCGAGTTACAAACAAACATTCCAAACATCACGGTCCAGTTACCCGTTGTGTCAATTAGCCAGCGTCGCTGGACACAGCGCTAATTTAGATTTATTGGGACGAGTAACCAAATTATTTTTCAAAACACCTAATCGCAGGTGGTCGTGTTGGCTATTTTATTTGATATAAGAGTACGATATCACGGGAATGTAATTATTTATTTCATAAAGTTTGTGGTTCAGTCCAAAAATAGAAGAAATAACGATCGGAAGAAATAAGATTTTATTTATTTTAAACATAAATTTAAGTATTTTAGAACTAAATATATAAAAGACCACAATGCCAAAAAAATCGTTCGACAATTTAACTCGGTATTTAGAGAAAAATAAATAATTTGTCAAAAATTAAAGACTGTCATGATTTAAGTTTCTTTTTACGATAATAATAAATTGCAAAATAGAGCATTTTATTAGTTTCATGTTAGGCATAATTTATTGTTTTAATTTTTAGCAAAATGTTTTTTTCAAGTTGACATAGAATTATACAAGGTGACTTTTCGATCATCGTCCAAATTCATACTGGAGGCTTGGTAAGTGATCAGTATCTTGGATCAATAACAGTTTTCGTGAAATTTGTAAAATGAAATTTCGGCTTCCCATAGAAATTCACTTCCAGTTCCGAGTGAATCACTATGGGGAGTCGAAATTTCATTTTACGAATTTTACAAAAATTGTTATTGATCCATGATACTGATCACTTACCAAGCCACCGGTATGAATTTGGACGATGATCAAAAAGTCACCTTGTATAAAAACAAAAATGATTGTTCTTGAACGATATTTTATGCTTTTCTAGTATTTTTTCTCATCATGGAAGTAAAAAGCAGAGACGTTTACTCGAAAGCAAAATTATTTTAAACTTTGGAGGCACAGCTCGGTCTGGAGTATATCATTTTCACCCCTTGTGATTCAAGAATTGTGTTTTTGGGTAAAAGTTCAGCAAAAGCTAATTCTACTGACCGCCAATACACGGTCCCGTGAATCAGCAACTTTAGATTTATTGGAACGAGTAACCAAATTATTGTTAATCGAGATCCTCGTCTGTCTGTTTGTTGTACAATGATTTATATGCGACACGCACGCCCCAAGCATACTCGTTTGTATGGCGAGAACAAAATAAACAATAATATGTACAAGAACCGAAGGAAACGAAGGAGTTATACAATTTTATTTAGATGAAGTTACTCAGGGAAAAAATTCTGCAACACACTTTATGTCTATGAAGGCATATTTCATTCTAAATAATATAAAGAACTAAAATTTGTGGAGTGTTTCGAAATACTTTCATAATAATACTGAAATCGACCGTAAAGTTAGCAGTTTAGAAAAAAGAAACAGACGTATATATGATATTTGAATAACAACTACTATTTTATATAACAAAATTTATACTTGCGATTGTCGGCACTTGGTGAAACTTGAAACACATCTTGAATTAAAACACTTGTACTTGTAGTTTCACTTTATTTGTGTTAACTCCCAACCGGTTTCGGATTTTATTCTATTTTCAATTGTTTACGTTGCTCAGAGCTAGTGCCTGTAGTCATGTAAAATATTTTAATTAAGATCTTCCCTTGAAAATGGAATAAAATCCGAAACCGGTTGGGAGTTAACACAAATAAAGTGAAACTACAAGTATAAGTGTTTTAATTCAAGAACTACTATTTTACTTGAGCACACAAATATAAAACCTTTTTCAATGCATGTGCTCGTAAAGGCCCACTTTTTATGCATCAAAACCGAACAGAAAGTCGATTATTTTGCCCTAGGGCTTTATTATTATTATTATTTTGTATTTATTTACAATGGTTGGCTAACCTGCAGCCTTTCCTGTGTACCATAATTTTCATTTTTTTTTCCACTGTTTAACGGCTTTGGTTACAGTCCTTTTGAGCCAATTACAATTTAAAGTTCACAAAATTATATTTGTTTTATTTCCTCACACTATGCATTGAAAAACGTAGTATGATACACGGGCGTAAGAGGAATAAATTACTCGGTCACGTTTAAAACACTCGCTACGCTCGTGTTTTAAATCGTCCTCGTAGTTTATTCCTTGGCGCCCTTGTAACATAAACTACTTTTATTTGTTCATACACACCCCATATAGTTTCACTCACCCTCTCACTCCTCCTCACGCATGCACACTCATCTAAGTATAGGCAACATTTTTCTTAATTTTTCTAAATCTACTTTTTGTCTTTTTTTTTTGTTTTTGTATTTTATTTTTCTTATTTTTAAGTTTAAAGTTACATATAATATATCAATCTGTTACTTATGGAAGAGCGGAGCCTCCTATTAGAGGTATATCTTACTCAAAAGGAGACTCCAATCACTGTATACGATATTGTATGTACTTAAAAGTTTTTTGAAATAAATAATTTTGTATTTATATTTTTTTTATGTATTTTGTATATGCATTTCTAGCATATGAGGTGAAAAAACGTGAATTCCCATAATGTAAGCTTAATTCCTATACGCCATTTTTTGTAAATAATTTGATCATTATATTTTTATGATTATTTAAAGAATTTTCAGATATGGCATCACTTGGAACATTTTAGGCATTATAATGATTGTGAGCCTTTGCCTTGCTTATAAAAAAGTGGTCTGTATCTGTCTGTCTTCTCATCTGTCTTCCATCTGTCAAATCCTTTGGAAGCAAATTATTATAAACTTATCCTGATAGCAAAGGACACATTTCTAATTAGCCTTTCTCAAGTGACATCACACGAAGTCAAATGGAAGTTGTTATTTCGTAAAAATATTCATCATCATGAGGTTTTTTAAATCACAAGTTCTAAAATACTGCTTATTAAACCAAAATCTTGAAATGGTTTTCGAATTAACACACCTTAAGGTTAAACGGTAGTGCCAATTTCCATACAAAATTAATTAACCAAGATCAGCTGAAGTACAAATTTTAGCTTGTATTTATCACTGTATTTTATTACATTTTAATACAAGAATGTCGCGAATTTAAATAAAAGTTATATTTTACAACAATAATTGGGTTATTTTAGCTTTTAAAGTTCAGTTAAATGTCCATCATTTTACGTGTGTAGTTGTGGATGTCATACTATAAAACTGTTAGATGTGTGTGAATATATGCTTTACGTGTGTGCGGTTTAACTACATGGCGGTTTCGCATGATTAGATTGCGTACTAAATTGTACTTAAATTTCACACCAATAAAAAATACTTCAATAGCATAAGTGATATACTGTCTGACTACAAATCATAAGGTTCAGAGTTCGATTCCTGTCACATGTATTTATTTTGTTTTTGTTTTGTCTATTATTATTGATTCCAGAATTGTAAATATAAATAAAAATTATTTATTGGATTTATTCCTTCACTTGTGCCAAAATAAATTCCTTCGTGCCCAGGCGCTGTTCGTGCCTAATTAAAAACCGACAGATGAACAACAAAGTGATTTTACATATAAGGGTTCAGTTTTTCGTGATGAAATAATGAACCTTAAAATGTTATTGTCTCATTCATACACAAATCAAACCACATAATTTGGATTTGTCATTCCTAAAAAAATAGCAAAATGTTAGTACTGACAATTAATTGAGTGTCCTTCAAATTCTCTATAGAAAACGGCAATTTCATATGTAAAGACCTAATATTAATAAGGTAGTTCGTTCATGGCTGATATGCTGAACAGTAGTAATAATATTAACACCTAGCCTGGGAAAGAACTCGTACAGCTGAAAAGAAACCTTGCAACGGGTAGACCACATTGTGCGAAACTGACAGCTAACCTTTTAGATGGATATGCACACGATGAAGAAAAAGAAAGAATATCTATAACGGTCATTCATGCTACCAAAACTGCGAAGTAAAGTAAAAGTAACATGCGTAACAATATTATTGTGCCCAAAACGTCGGAACGAATCTGTGCGGCCACCACGCACCATTCTATCAGCCAGTTTTTTTTTTTCGTTTTGTGTCTTGGCGACGGCTGCTATTTTAAGCGCCACTTTTTGCCAGTATCAAGTTAGATTCTGACATGGTTAGTTATTCAGACTTTCAGACGCCGTTTGGTTTATCATCATCACGCACGGTACAATTAAAAAAAGATAAAAAACATAGTTATATTTTAATGTTATTTGATAGGATAAATTTTGCTAGGATACCGATAATTTTTTAGTAAGATTAGGTAATAAATATGACATATTAACGGGAAGGAAAGCATTAGATTCAATTAGACTGGGATAGATAGGAGGACAGTTAAGGGGGTATATCGTCAATATCGACACTTTTTGAAGATATTTATCTGCTGTTTAAAAGTAGTCCCAAGTTAAATAAATTAGTATGACAATTTTGGGTCCTTCTTCTTGATTTTGGACTATCAGAAACGCGATTGGAAGAACTTCACTCGATAGAAATAATTATTGAAATGAGGTCTAAAATTACACTTTTTTTGATATTCTGACAAATAGGGATAGCATACAGCAGACATCGAAAATATTTATTTAGATGGCTTTTAACAACACCTAAATTACTGGAAAAGGAAATTTTCATATCTATTACGACATTTTGACAATTTTCGCCGATTCCGTCCCTCTCGCACTGCGGGTCTTTCCGCCTGGAGTAACGGGGACCTTTGCACGGACGATATATCACCTTAACATTTAGGGGACAATTGAAAAATATATAGTCCAAAGAGCCGTCTTTGAGACCGCAGTCACAGAGAGGTGAATCTCTTAGTTTGAATTTATACATCCGAATAGCAGTACAAGTTGAAGTGTGACCAAGTCCCATTCTAATGAGAACACTTGTAACTCTCTTGTCAAACATTTTTGTTCGATTTTGAACCATACTTTGGCGAAATTAAGCTGCTATAGGTTATATTTCTATGGTTATATCGTAAGAAGTTGCTTACTGAGTGCTCGTGCGTGCGACACCACGGTAAATTAATAAAGCGAGACAATTTAGCGATGCGGTTTTTTGATACTGGGAAAAGAAAAAAGAACGACGATATTTTTTGACGTCTTTTACGGTTTTACGTTTGTTTACGTTTGGCGTTGATCATGGCCTCAGAACAATTGTTCTGAGATCATGGCATTACAAATAAATAATAAATCAATGACAAGTAAATTTTAATAAAGATGCTCTTAAAGTTCCATCTAGTCTATGGTGATATATCGGGATCATAGAATAATAGAGTCTGTCTAATGAAAACTAAGAGTAACTTTACCTGACACGGGTAGGGAAAAAATATTTTTCAGGTAAAGTTAGTCTCAGCTTTCATTAGACATACTCTACCTATTTCAAAAACATCCGAAGGGCGTTGTTGGAAGAACCAACAGAACCCTATTTGTGTATGTACATAAATTATTATCATCATCACATAATGTCACATAATGATATTACTGATAACATAATACTAGATAAAGCAGCGGTAGCTCACGGGTAGAACGCTAGCCTCTCAATCTTGAGATCCCGGTTCGATCCCCGGTCGGGCATGCACCAATGAATTTTCGGAATTTATGTGCATAGTAGTTGTTATTACTTACCACTTGCTGAACGGTGAAGGAAAACGTCGTAAGGAAACTTGCATGCCCTAAAAAGCGTGCCCGAAATCCAGCGATAGTAGGGCCACCACCCATCACGTTGGGACGTAATAATCGTCAGTGAAACGCGGGTGTACGAGTATGGACTGTGAATTGTATTTTCACAGTTCAGAGTTGGAACACCTCTGTAACTCCCTCGGGGTATATGTATATACCTATGTATGTAGGTAATTTGGGGCACTATCAACTAATATTAGAATATCCATTGATATAAGTACATATGTATTCATATATTATTTATGTAGGAAAGCCTTATTCATATAAAAGACAAAAGAACATTTATTTTCGATATGCTTATTTCAACCCTCAATATCAACAATATTATCCTTCATAAATAAATAAACCTTACAAACAGTAAATAATTTTTTTATTCATATATGTATGTGTATGTGAGTTACGGTTGTGTAAAGAGGATTGATTTCAGTCCCACCCCTATAAAATTTTAATGTGCATCTTATTTTTAAGAAGTCTTACGCAAACTACACAACCTCCCCTAGACGCATTCACCTGGCGGCGCGTTTAAATTGAAATTTTCAATTTCTCCTGAAAACAACCACCCCGCACCCACTCACCCTTAAGGACTTCGTCAACCGTCGAACTTCAGATTTGCATGCACAATTTCCACTTTTAAATGTATTTACAAGCCCTTAATTCAGTATCGGTTGTGAATAATTGGAGTTTTCTTACGGTCGAAAAGTTCATTTAGGGTCGGCGAGTTTGTTTTGTGCCTTCAGTTTATGGGATGCAATAATGTAATAAGTTTTGGAAAGTTTACCTCGACTGTGGTTTTCCCTGAAGCCTGCCATTTCATAAGGTGCTCGCCCTTCAGGGACCAACCAGGTGCGTAGCTGATGAGTCCCCCTGCCGCGCCTGGAGTGACGTTCCCAGTAGGCGTTGCTATTTCGCTTCCCGCAGGCGTCGCCTCGATTTTCGACTTTTTAGGGCTCGTCTGAAGCCGAAAAAAGCTACGGCCATGAATCTTGCAACTTTTCGAGGGGGAAAAGAAAAATGAGCTCTTCTTCGGCGATTTTTCTTGTTCAGCTTCGCTCCCTTTGGACGTGGATGCGGTTTCTTCCAACGGGGCATCTTCA
Organism: Ypsolopha sequella; assembly: GCA_934047225.1. Classification (NCBI taxonomy): domain Eukaryota; kingdom Metazoa; phylum Arthropoda; class Insecta; order Lepidoptera; family Ypsolophidae; genus Ypsolopha; species Ypsolopha sequella. The sequence goes on from OW203987.1 coordinate 12,752,821, forward strand.
ATCTTATCTTCCTGGGTGTTACTAGTGATTTTTGGGGCTGTACTCTCATCTGCCACGAAAAGTAATGTTCTTTGGACGAATGGAGTCGCTTTGTTGTAAAATTCATGGGCTTCCGGTATTTTAAAACTGGCTGGTATTGTAGTATGCTGTGACTTTGAAAATCGCCGCTCCATGTATTTTCTTGCCATATCATAGAAATTCGAACACTTTAAATAACTTACTTACACTTTAACATTTCTGCTATGTACATTACTAAGTCTCAAAATTTAAAACGTCTCTAAAATAGACAAATACGTGTATATAAATATAATTAAAATGATAAATTAATGGCTGAATTTGTTGTCGCCGAAAATCCGAGAACTTGTGATAGTTTAAATTAAACGAACAACTTTAATTATGATAACACTACCCTGAAATCGCGAAAAAAATCTGCTGTTCAATACATGTCGGTTAAATATGGAAGTAGGTACCCGCCTACTTTTTTTATGGAACAGCTGATCTTTTTTTCGCGATTTCAGTGTAAAATACACTGAAAATTTTATTGGCCATTTTTTATTGCAAGTTAAAGCGTCTGCGTACACACAAGTATGCACTTGGAAAAGTTCGGAATTTCATTAGAGACAAATGAAAGAGAAACAACCCAAGTGGAATTGATCTGTCCTCTTATAGCGATCCCCAACAATATTACAAAACGTATTACAACGTGGAATTTAAATTTAAGCCAAACGAATTTTAAGATTTAGCTGCACAAAATATTTCTTCACATAAATATAATACCCCCTTTTATAAGCCTGAAGCAGGTAAAGGGAAAACTAAAACGGTCCTGAAATGGCCCCCTTTCACGTTGGGTTGCAATTTTCAGACTTGGAGCCCTATCGATCGGAGCGTGGATAAACATTTTGCACCCTCACAAACAAACTTCTACCCTTATTTTGAACCTTTTCACCTTCGTGTTAAAAGTTATAATTGCTTGTTTCGTGTGCATGAGTAAATATGTCAGGGGTAGGAAGCATCCGGCTCGCTTTTCAGAGCAAGTTGAAGAGAATCCTGAAGGTGTGAAATAATCTGAATACACAGGTAAGTTTAATTTCCTCTGAAAGTTTGCAATTAAGGTTGTAAGGAGCCATTTGGCGGCAAATTAAGTTTATGACAGTATTTTTAAAAGTTTTAGATTTGTAAATACTGTAAATTAAATTCAAATTAAAAGATGTGACGGATTAACTTCAGACAATTTATACCGCGATACGCAACATGTTTGAATTTCTTTCTAAAGTGGCAGACTGCACTGACTTTGAAGTTGTTAAATTTGATGAAAAAAATAAATGAAACACAGAAGAAACGAAAAATAGGTTACTTAATATTTTTGATTAAGGCGATTAGTGTCGCCAAATTAGCATGTCGATGTTTTTTCGGTACGAATATCGACGGAAACGACATTGAACAAACGTTCATTATATTATCAGCGCGCAATGGCTGTTACGAGAAAATAATACTTTTCACATGGACGTGATTGTTCGATTGAATAATGCTATGTTATGTTTATAGCTATGTGAGCGTGAGTATGGGCAATTCTTCCAGGATGATCACCGGGAGTGGCAAAGCCCTGGAAAGGCTTATGTCCAGCAGTGGACGAACTAGGCTGATGGATGGATGGATGTTTATAGCTATCAAGTTTATCTATTACTCAGAGCATAAATGGATTAAATTGACCGAGCCGCTTAGAGCAGTAGGGAATTCAAGCCAAAAAACACCATTCGGTGGTTTTTTTTTTCATTTAGAAGTTTTAGTAGTATGTAAAAGAAAAATATTGCATATGTTGTCTTAGAGTTAATAATTCATGTACATTTTTTTAGATATAAACAAGGAGTTGGCTTTAAAAATTATCCATTTGGCGATACCAAGCCCCTTAAAGCCTTATGCGTGCGTGCATATTTTCCCAAATTAAAACAAGCATGTATATAAAAGGAGAAACATGTTGCACGTACGATTATATCAACAACTCAACACGAACAACAATTTTATTTTGAAAGTTTAATTTCTACTTTCAGTCGTGTGGTTGTCAGTTCGATTCCTGTCAAGAACTTGAAACGCTTTGAAAATAGAGAGGGCTGTGTTACGTGTTTTCTCTGGCTTTTGTCTCATGTTGTTTTAGTTCTAATTGTAGTTTGTTTTGGAGACAATGTAGTGCACTAATGGGTTTAATGTCTTCCATATTGGATCATTAATAACCCTTTTAAATGTTTATTCTTCCCGAACTGCTCTTGAAGGGCAAATACAATATAAGTAATCAAAGTAACTAAATAATGTCCTTTTTGGGAACTAAATGGTTATCGTTGAGCCAATAGCATGTTTTTGCATAAACAAATGAACATCTCGGTTTGATTGTTTTTTTCTGATATTCGATAACCTACAAACAAATGAATAAATAGGCTACCGTTTCGCTGTCGAGCGGTCGGGTGGACTACACATCCCGAGGATGCCTCGTTTAGAGTCGAAACACGTGTCGATAAGTTTTCTTGCTTATTATTTAAGATTGCTTTATTTTGTGCTCGTACTGCTTACTTTACTTGTGCATGTTTTATGCGGGAGGGCGGGCGGGTTGCATTTTGAATAGCATGGTAAGAGTGTTTAGCGGAATATTGCAAATTATTAATATATCCACAAATTCATGATGGACTTCCGCAAACTAACGCCTTTTTCAATAAATTTTACTAAGATAAGGTCACCCGGCCGTCCTAATACCACCTTTAATACCGTTGTTATAAAAGAGTTCCCTTGCTGTAATGGTCTCCTGAGGCCTACCGTGAGTTTTGCACTCGATACACCTTAGCGACTGCGTAAAATATTTATATATGAAACATTTTGCAGCGCCCCTAGCGGCTTATGAGAGGAACCCCAAACTCTCATACAAAAATTGTACGCAGTCGTTAAGGCGCTACGGAAAAAAATCTACACTTTTAGAACTTGCATATTATTATCTACTTCAGTAAATGATGTATTATTTTGATAAAACAGTATATTAGTTTTGTAATCTTTTTTTTGGGATCTCTTAAATAGAAAGAAACGCAATTGAAGAAATTCGGCTCAATAGAAATATTTATCGAAATAAGGTCTTTTTCGACACCAATTTTTCTGGTTTGACAATTGAGATTTGAGAATGACATATGGACTGCACTTATATTTTATTAGATGGGTTTTAACGGTAACTAGGACCTGAGGGCCTATTATGTATCTCTAGTTGCCTTCTGTACTGGGTGCCTATCATCAAAAATATAGATATACCATCGAATTCCGATTTCCTAAGGAAATGTTCGCACTTCAAGTGACGACACAGATTGTTAATAGTTCAATACCTACTAAAGGCAATTTTGAAACTTCAGTTTTTATCTATGTTTTTGATGATAGGCACCTAGTACAATTGGCAACTAAAGATACAGAATAGGGGGGCTGGTTAAACGAAATTTTGATAGCAACTTTAAGACATTTTACATTAATAAAAAACTGACTTTTTGCTACTTTTCCACGAATCCGTTCCTCTCGCACTGAGGGTTTTTTCGTATATGGAGTAACAGGGACGCTAAAATTTTTACGTATCGCCTTAACGTGTATCGAGTGCCAAACTAATGTTAGGCCTACTGATACAATAGGGTTACCGTACAAAGAAGTGACCGTAACGGTCCTGTAGGTAATCGTGACTCGAAATTCTGATTTATCAGGATCGGCACACGCAGTCAATCGCTTCATGCTGGACTTTACAAATCGAGGGCTTCAAGCTGAAAGGGCGTATCTACAAAAATATAAAGTATAAATTCGTTATTTATAAATATTTTTCTTTAATTATAAAAACGCCTTTTCACGTCTTAGACTCAGGTATAATAGTACCTGTAAGCTACCATTGGAGCAAACATTACCTTTTCAGTACATCATAGAGCTAATAAATATGAAGATTCGCCCATAACAGGTGGGAATTTCGGAATTCAGGAAATATGTAGATACGCCTTTTCAGTTTGATGCCCTCGAAATGCTGGTTATAGTCACATTTTGTCCTTAAGGTGAGGCATCGAGCTTTCAACGGGCAGTGTCACTCCAAGCGGAAAAACGCATAGTGCGAGAGGGACCGATTCAGGGAGAAAGACAAAAAAATTGCTCATTTATTTATATAAAAAAAACTAAAATATATAAATAAATTATATAAAAAACTTAATATTTCTGTAAGCTACCAAGGGTTGCCTGGAAGATATTGCTATTAGCAATAAGTGCCACCCTTGTAAACCATGTTTCATTGTTTCTTTTGTCTTTGAAGTTATTTGTGTAAATGTGCAAAAAGTGTTTAAAAAAAATAAAATGATTACAAAAATTTCCAAATACTAAAATATAGATATTGTTAAAACTCATGTAATAAAATATGTTTGGGGTCTGTATATGATAATTTATCTGTCAAACTATGAGAAAGCGTGTGTTTGAAGACCTCATTTTAATAATTATTTCAATCGAGTGAAAGATTTTTAATCACGTTTCTGTATTACAGAATTCTAGAAAAAGGTTCCGAAAATGTTATACAAATTTATCAAACTAGTAGCTTCTTACTGAACGTAGCAAAATGGCTCCAAAAAGTGCCAATTCTTCGCGGCGTCGTCGCCTTCAGTTATTATGAAAATTCTCCCGGAAATATTAAGTCGATGTACGTTTTTTAAATTTTTTATACGTTATGTTGTAGAAAATATATTTTTTTTATTCAAATCTACGCATGCACATTACGTACAACACGTAACAACACGTAACAACACGTTACAAAACGTAATTTTACAAAACTAAGAAACTATTGGCATGCTTTATCGAAATCTGACCATTAGAAATAAAAAACCGGCCAATTACGAGTCCGACCTCGCTCTTATTGGGTTCCATACATATGACCAGTTATTTCAAACTATAGTTTTATTTAATTTCGGCGTTTTTAGTATTTGTTGTTTAAATACAGCATATGGTACATAATATACAGAAATTTCAAATTCCCAACTGCTTTGGCCTTTGCGACAGACCCCTTAGAAAAATTTCTTTATGTTTTAAGATAAATAAAATAAAAAATATACTCTGCTTAACAAGTTCTAGACAATGACACCCCACATGCTAGGGTAAGAAAAAAAATGTTTTTAGGCTCCGTTTTCATATATTAGGCCCTCCGTGAAAAATAATTTAATTTCATTTTTAAATCAAAATTCGGTTTTGGGTCAACAATTTACACAACATATAAAAATTTCAGGTTTCTATCTCATTCCATCTAAGAGCTAGAGGGACATTAATATAGGACTTCAATTTGCTCTTTGGGTACGGAACCCTAAAGACTAGAGAAAACAATCTTGAATTTTATTTAAAAAAACTACGACATTATAATAAACCCCTATACAACCAACTTAAAAATTTAATTGGAAGGCAATCAAGATTAGTTGCAAATATAAAAGGTAATCAAATAAATTAAAGTGTACTAAAGATTTCATTAAGACTCCTCTTCATCTTTACTTACAAAAAGAAAATTGTAGAGTTTATTATTTAAACCCACCAAAAAGATTGTAAGAGACATACAAACAGTCATCCAACAACCATTGATCCTTGGCACTTATCCCCAGTCGATTTCCCGAGTTTTTTCAAGAACGGCGCCCCTAACCGCCGCCCTACATGGACAAATAGGTAGATACGTGGATACCTTTGTAAATAACTTCCCGATTCCGTCCCCGAAGACGTGAGGGGAATTATTGCGTTTCGATGACATGACGAATTCGAGATGTCACTCGATGGGGTCCGGTCAGTTGACCTGTTTGTTACAGATATCCGTACAACAAAAGTGTGTAGGTAAGGTAGGTAGGTACATATGAGGCTAACGTACGTAGCATAATAGTCATACGCAGGATTTTTGGAACGAAGTTCCTTTCGCACGTTACACTCCAGACACTTGGGGCACAAAATAACCACTTACAGAAGGTTTACTCCGCATAACTATCGAAAGCAGGCGCACGCGCACATAGACGCGGACGATCTCGGATCAAGTCGGTCGAATGCCAATACGAAATTCTACCGAGATCATCATACGTACGCGTTTATGCATGTGTGCGTTTGTTTTCGCTCCGTCGTCGAGTCAGCCTTCTGGTAGTATCTATTTAGTGCTTGGGGTATGAGAGCTAGGCCGAAAAAACTGCAAAACCTCGACCGTAACGACACTTTTGCTATATGTGTGTTTGTGTGTATACGAGTACAAGCATATGTATAGGTATTACTATTAGTTGCGAAAGTAACTTCGTTCCAGTAGAAATGAACTGATAAATAATTTGCTTTTTATAGAAAAACAGCGCAGAAGAAAGCCGGTAGGTTAGGTTAGAAGGGTAGGTATGGCGAGGCGCGGAGCACACATATTTTTCATGACAACCCAGAAAACGTTATTGCAAAACATTATTTTATAGTGGAAAATATAATTTTTGAAGGGCGTTATATTTCATAATAGTTGTATTTTGTTTTTGAAGTGCTTTACACTTTTTAATTGTTATTTCCATTAATTTTAAAGTAAGTTTAAATGTGTCCCAATTTTATGTCCCAACGTAATAAAGAGTGACTCTACCATGAGCACAAATGTATAAAACATTCAGGTTTAAGGTTTACAGTTCAGCAAGTATAGCAATTGTATAATCTACTACGCATATAAATTTTGTAAAATGCGTTAGTCCATTTTTACCGGCAATATTTGACCCCATGGACCCCACCCAACATTTCAACCTACAAACTGAGCTACCATAACTTTTTTAAATCTTGAAAATTAAACCTACAACTTTTGATTGAAAATATATGCTGATATGGTATATCATATGAAACTGTAATTGAACTTGCTGCCTTCGTAGCTGTATAACTAAAATCACGATAAATTTTTTGCTTTTAATTACAAGAGGGGCTACGGTAGATAGCGAAAAAGGGCTACGAAAATCCGGAAAGTTTTAATGAAAGGGTATTTATTACTTTTTCGGGAAACAACCAAGAATCTGCTACAGTTCCACGAATAGGTTAATGGTAGATTTCCAATAGACCGTGAAATTGTTTCACATTTCTACCTCTGCCTTATTTATATCCAAATACGCCCAGTTCTGCGAACAACTACAGTCTACGTTTCCTCAGATGTCATTAAAGAAAATAAATTGAATTTTGTAGCTGAGACAGTGTGTAGTGCTACACACTATAGATGCAGCGCGATTCGACAGCACAGGCTGTAAATGCTTTATATATAAATTTTATATAATAAAGGTGTAATGAAAATGCAGTATAAAGTAGGTAAATTAGGTAAGTCATAAAGAATACTGATATCTCTACGGTTATTAATTATCAAGGTAAAAAAAAACATGACAAAAAACAATGGCGAATAAATGTTTTCAATAAAGTGAAAATGAAAACAATATGTGAGGAATACGACAAAATTAACCAAATACAAAAAAAAAACAAGACCAAATCAGCTTCGTAAACCGACATACAAACTACCCTCTTTAATAATAACTATGAAATCCACCCTAGGAGTATAAATGCTCCCAAATATATTAAATGAACTACCAAGTCAAATTATAAGTCAACTGAGTCGTAATCCCCACAAAATAGAAACTATTTTGAAGGCTTATTTCTATTTATACCTATATTCTTTTTATTTTATATTCTATTTATTTCTATTTGTATTTATACTATTTATTCCTTAATATAATTAAATAGGTATAACTTGGTTTGTGGGCGCTTGCAGCGACACATAAACCTCTTTTGGTTTCCGTCAGCTGTGTCAGTATATTAATTGTAAAATTATATAGTTTTTCATCAATAAACGCATCAAAAAACGTTACCAATAGTTAATTTTATCTCCTGATAAAACACAATTTTTATTTTATTTGAAAGATAAATCCTAGGTACTTGGATTAATCTTTTGTGTTCGCCCGAATAATGTTGGTGTAAATGGATAAAGCTGGTAGCGTAATGGATATTAAATTAATTTAAAAACTAACAAGAAGTAATCAATAGTTGGTTACGTAATTGTCAGCCTTCTTTTAGTGACTTTTAAGGAGTGTCGATTTACCGCCCCAAAATTATTAGAGCCTTAAATAAAATTAACCCACATAATCTACTTATCATAAAGATAAACTTTTTATTTTATGACTTTTTCATTTTTTTTTGTAGCTTTTCCACCCTTTTATGTGAGGAGTGGGTATTAAAAGTTTATGCAGGGAAGTATTTTTTTTGTTCACTCTGTTTTAATAGTATCTCCAATCATCTGTCACGTATTATATTATTTATTTTTGTTATATATTAGTGCATATTCTAAGTATTTATATGTTCAATGTTATAGTAAAGTATTTATTTTAGGTATTTGCTATCTATTTAATAATTAATATTTATTTTGTGCACTACCTTCGCGTTATTTTTTCCGACAATTCATTTCCAACCAAAAGTTCATTCTCTGGAAGAAATCGCTATAAGTGATAAGGCCGTCAATTGTTACCTTCTCTTAATAAGTTTGTTGTTTTACCTGTTTTATTTATTTTGGTGTTTAGTAAAATCTTGTCTGTTTGATCAGTAGAGGTTTAATTATGACCAAATGGTTTAATTTTTTGAGCACGTCTATAACCGTTAATACACCCGGTATGACGGAGAATGTATTACGAATACGTGATATACAAAGATGATAATTATATGATGTACAAAGAGCATATTTAACGTCTTATTTGCCCATTAAATTTCGCATAATATGTCCCACTCAAAGTAAAATTGCCCCAGGAAGATCATACCATGTTTTGCTGTTGTACTTGGTTTACTTACTTGTACTTAGTTTACGGGGACAATTACATACACGGTAAAGATAACTAAGCACAAATTTTCCAAAAATTTAACGAGTTTTACAAATTTTGTGCTTTTTTACCACGAGCTGATGATTAGATGAAGGGCAATAGAGCACAGTGAATCATTTGCGTCTACAACTTACATCTTTATTGTACGGTGACACCAAGAAGAAGGTACTTTCTGTGACAAGAATAGCCACCCCATACGCCGCGCGAACTTGACAATCTACCCGCATGTTTATTTTTAAGACTATCTTATTGTTGTATTATCCCTTAGAATTAAACTATCTACTTTACTTTCATTAATTCCTTTATTATTTAGTACATACTTTTTTTTGTATGCAGCATAATATAGTACTTAGAGGGAAATGTCACCATGTTTCATTCAATGCAACAAAACAGTGTTTTGATGATTTTTTAAATTTCATTTAAGATTCGTCTTCGAATACATTTTTTGTGTTGAAAGCGGTTGCGTAGCCGGATTGTGAAAAACTCGCCTTTTTCTAATTAATCGAAACAGTATACTTAAATTCAAAATTCACTCAATAGTCATTCAACAAAACTTTATTACCTATGTATTGTGTATGTTGCCATCGCAATGTTGCTATTGGTTTCTGTTAATTAGAATTTCAAAAATTTTAATTTCTTTTTTAAAGGCGAGTTTTTCACAATCCGTCTGCGAAGCCGCTCATGAGACATGATTCAGTCAGTATCTACTAACTGAACCTAAACCGAGGTTTGTATGAAACATTAATATCTGCTTATTTTATGGGTATGTAGCTCTACTACCAATACTGATATCTCTGTGGTTATGAGTTCTGATGGTTTTGAGCATAGTAATTTTACTATGTTCTGAGTTATTGTGAGGGTTAACATGTGGTATGTGACAGTTCTATATATATTTTGGCTAGACGTGTATAAATATTGTTTTTTTATTACAAAATTTCCTCTAAACAGAAAGGAGAGAGTGATACATTTAAGAAAATCTCTTTTAGCTGTGGTGTTTATTTGTTTTAATTTGTGAAACTGGATAGAGACATTAAAAGAAGATAATGTTTTTTTTAATGTTATAGAGGTCACTAGTGTTTTTAAAATCTAGCTAGAAAACCAAACTCTGTACCATCTACGTTTATGATTATATTCATAACATTTATATTATGTATATTTTTGTGTTTCATTAAATAGGAAGATTACTAAACCAAGACATAAACCCGGGACCTCTGGGTAACCACTGCGCTATCCAGATAATTCAGATAGGGTTCTAATTAACTGGCCATCAAAAAATACAAAAATCAGCATCAAAATTACCAAGTTGGCATCGAAAATAATATGTTGAAACCTAACCTAACTTAGTTGATGGTTTCGATTCGGCGCAACACAACTGACAAGACTAACCTTATTTTGAGCGTCCCGTCTTTGTCTTTTCGATACAGAAAGAAAAGGACAGAACACTTAAATTAAGTTTAGTCCTGTCAAATAAGTCAAGTTGTGTTGCGCCGAATCGGTGTTATTGTCAACTTAGTAATTTAGATGCTCATTTAGTATTTTTTAGATGGTCAACCTATTATTATCCATTCAGATATTTATATAATTTGTACGAATAAAATAATAATTATTTAAAAACGATAATAATCGGCTCCGACAGTTTTTGGTCATGGCGACTACTTATGTATGTCTTTTAAACTCCTAATAAAGGTATGTGCAGAAACGTAAGCAATTCCCACAGCATATACTTGACCTAGCATACTCTTACATTATCCATCACATGACCCCCTACTACTCTCCTAAATTCAACCCTAACTTCTAGTAATAAGGTTTTCAATTGAATAGTTTACTAAGTAGTTTGTTAATACATGCATTCATGTAGGCATTACTTCAAATCAGCAGCATGATTAGCATGCAAATTGCTACCTTTGCTGGACGCAACTGCTATTAGGTGCTAAGTAAGGGGATAAAGCCATGCTATACCTACTGAGGTATGGATTTGTGGAATTGTTTGTGATTTCTCTGTCGTGGTGTGAGTAATGGATACTAATTATTCAGGAAACGTTCAATTAATCTCTAAGATGGATCCCGAAAACCCCGATCTGGACTGCGATTTATTGTTTTACTGGTCCTCTAAAAAGGCCGCTTTGGATGAATCATATTATGATTCTGTTCTAATGCCGTCTCTTTTGCACGTGTGAAAAAACTCTGACTCCATCCTACTTTCAAATCATTTTATGGTTCACCCAAGTCGGCCTTTTTAGATCCCCTGATAGCGAGCATGAGTTCGTCTCCTACATGAAGATTTTTATGAAAATCAATACAATACAATACTTCTTTATTGCACACCAAAAAAAAAACGACTATTTGAAAAAGTAAAAACTGGTTGAAATTGGCGGTCTTATTATTAAGCAGCGATCAGCGATTTAAGATTTAAAAAAGGTCTAATTATCGCTAAAATGTTTGTTGGGATAGTTTCTACAGTGAATGAATAGCTTTTAAAAAGCTAAATACAGTAGTAAAATATTTTTTTCGATATCTCAAAAAAATACGGACTTATTGGCAATCCCGTATCATGACGTCACTGAACATTATTTCGTACTAAAAGTGATAAATATCGATGCTCATAACTTCGGTAATAGTAAGAATTTTACAAAAAATCATTAAGTTTTGTGCTTTGCATTAACAGATTAATCAGTTGCTATAAAAATTATACTGATATTTCACGAGACGAGTTCATTATGAGGGTTTAATTTTGTTTAATTATATTATATATATATATATATACGAAAACACAAAATATAATCACAGGTTGTAAAATATATTTCGACCACTAGTTGTGGTCGGCATCAGTTACATGAATATTAAATAAAATTTATAATGATATAGATATAAAAGGTAAAAATTAATAATTATTAATTAAAGGTAAGTAAAAGTATGATATTGAATATTTTATTTTTATAATGATGACAGCTTAAGTGAAAGTGTAACTTTAGCGGTTAAATTTTGTGCAACTGTAACATAATTTAAGACATTGGGACACGAGTACTTGTGTACGAAACGAACGAAGTAAATAATTTTGCAAGAGTGTTCCGATGTCTAATTATGTTCAGTTGCACACAATACTTTATCTACGATGACCATCAAAAATATTGTCTTTATTTATAATATTTTCAACTATCAATTTCTCGAAAAATAAGAAGAAGACTTTCGTTCATGAACTTCGGGTGCGTCGTCCCGGTAAAGCTACCTTGAAAGCCAATCAGGATAAAGGGGGCGTGGCTTAAGAAATAAGGTCGGGAATTATTTCTTGTCCCTGTTGTTGATTAAGTTTCTAGCAGTTGTATATGTAATATTATAACATCGGATAAACAATCCAGGTACTTATAAAACTGATTTTGATGTTGCAATTGCCATATTGCAGAATGGGAGTAGATAAAATAAATTTAACAACTATAATTAAAGAATACAATTAAGGTTAATTAGTAGCCGATACTTCTTTATTTTATTACGATCTTAATTAAAGTCTAATATTTCATTTTTATGTTGATTTGGATGACTGAATCTAAAAAGTTAGAAAAAGCTCTGCTAGTCAAAACATAAAGCGGGCACACACATTTCTGATTCTAATTAAACGACGGGCATTACAAAAGGGCATTGGAATGGTATCGTCTAATTTCAGAGTGGCTTAATGAGCTGCCTTGTATCGCTTCATTCAGACTCCGGATCACCGGACCAGGACTCTCTTGTTCAGCCACTTCCGGTACATCATATTGATTGAACAACTTTCCCAAACATAGGATATATACATAAACATAAATGAACACAATTCGCTTAGATTAAATTATGTTAAGGTGTGTTAATTCAAAAACCATTTCGAGATTTAGGTTTAATAAGCCGTTTTTCGAACTTTTGGTCTACAAAACCTCATGATGATGAGTATTTTTACGAAAAAGCTGCAACTTCCACTTGCCTTCGTGTAACATCACTTGAGAAATGGCTGTTAAGAAATGCGTCCTTTGCTATTATATAAAAATTTGCTGCAGACTGATGGATGAAAGATAGTAGACAGACAGAGACAGACCACTTTTTTATAAGCAATCAGAACTCGACGCTTAAACTAAATCAAATCAATCAAATCAAATATTTTTTATCTAACCATTAGAATCTGGGGGCACGGCAGTGCCCCCGCAAAGTCTCGCAGAAAAAACGCGGAACGGCCGTACCATCCTTTTCTCGAAGCAACTCACGGCACTTTCAACCCCCCTGTATCTTCGTTGTGGGTGAAGCTAGAAGTCTGAAATTTCAGGAACCAAGAGTACTTACTGATCCTACTTCTGACCCCAAATTACAACTTTGTACCTATATTTGATTACGAAATATCTCAAGTCAAAGTTCCCTTATTTTGTCACTGACTGACTGACACATCATCAAAAGTCTAAAGGTGTTCTAGCAGGCCTACAAACTTGAAATTTTGTATGCGGTAAGTGTTAAGTGTACATTGCAACAAAAAAAATATAAAAATGTTATTTGCGGTTGGTAATTTAATATTTCCATACAAAGTCTATACAAAATGTATGTTTCCAGCTGCATCTATAAATTTGTATGACACTAGATGACGTTGCTGGTATGCTGCTTTGCATTAAAGACGCCTAAAACGAAAAATTCTACGTTAAAGTTAAAGTGCGAAAACTAAAAAATAAAACCGGTAAAGTGCGAATCTGACTCGTCCATAAAGAGTTCCGTACCCCTACACAATACGGGTATGGAACCCTAAAAGTAAATAACAACAATATAGATGCCATAGCAACATTAAGGCGACAAAAAACAAAGCGATAAAACGGTAGCGCCTGACAAACAATTCGGTACCTTTTTAGTACGGGACCCAAATTTTCATTATTTTACTTTAAAGTATTTACTACAGACTGCCCAAAGTTTAAACTTTTACTTGTATGTTGTATTACCGTTCTAAAGATAGAGCCTTTGTTATAATAATCTGTTCCTTGGGTAAGGCACCCTAAAAAGGGTGGCTTATAATGTTCCACATATTCACAATATTTATCTATTTAAGAAGAAAATATCAACATTTCGTAATTAAGTCACTAAAAAAACGGTAGTGTGCGAATCCGACTCGCGCATAAAGGGTTCCGTACCCCTACACAATACGGGTATGGAACCCTAAAAGTAAATTCCAACAACATAGATGCCATTGCACCATCAAGGCGACAAAAAACAAAGATAAAACGGTAGCGCCTGACAAACAATTCGGTACCTTTTTAGGAAGGAACCCTAATTTTCATTATTTCTTATTTTACTTTAAAGTAGTCTGCCTAAATTTTCAACTTGTAGGTACTTGTATGTATAACCGTTCTAACGATAGAGCCTTTATTATAATAATTTGTGCTTTGGGTAAGGAACCCTAAAACACATTTAGTCTATTTAAGAAGATAAATATCAACATTTCGTAATTAAGTCGCTATTAAACCGGCTAAGTGCAAGTCAGACTCGCTCACGAAGGGTTCCGTACTACCATCACACAATATGGGTACGAAACCCCAAATCATTATGGTAAATACCAACAATAAAGATGACATAGCAACATCAAGGCGACAAAAAACAAGGCGCTAAAATGGTAGCGCCTGACAAACAAATCAGCACCTTTTGAATACGGAACTCTAATATTTATATGCCCAAAATTGTTGTATTATAAAGATAGAGCTGAAACAAATAACATCGAATAATTGGACCCCCCTTGGATTTCCATTTATTGAACTTTTTATGCTGTGATAGGGGCCATATTATTATTTGCCGTGATAGAGGACAATGTAACATATATAATGTGAAAATATTTACGCGCTACCTATAACGGCTGAAGCTGTAGACTCATGTGATAGATGGATAGACAGCGGAGGATTAGTAATAGGGTCACGGAACCTAATGATACGGAACCCTAAAAATCAAGGGAAAAGGTTATTTATCAAGTAAAGCTTTAAATATATTAAAGGAAAAATAAAGCGGCTAATGTTGTTTTATTTGTATATGCATCCTCTATGATGTAGGTATATTGAAATGTCTACGTACTCGTGTGTCATTCAAAAAAGACCAGGTTTAGCTCATTATTCTGAGAGGTTTAGACATAATAATGTACTCTGTGGCTTAGACTGACAAGCCTGCCTTTCACTTCATGGTCAAAAGAAATTTTAACCTGCCTGTTGCATCTAATTGTGGATAATAGTAATAATAACTTACCGTAAAAATTAATATTGCAATGGAACCTGAAATATTGTACATAAATGAAAATCCTTGTCCACACCTAGTTGTCCCTATACCTGGAGATAGTTCATGTTTGTTCCATTCTTTGTTATTCTCTATGTATGGGAACATTAAGTCGTCATATGACATTAGGTGTGCGGTAGTCGAGTATGTGGTAGCGCATTGGGATGAAATGCAACTTTATACGTGTGACGAGCGTGGAGACACATGTACTCGACAGCAATGATGAAAACTACCACCTACGGTTCCGTATCCGAACTTATGGCAGCCACCGCTTTGTATCCATTTATGTTCGAGGTTTACGAAAATGGCCGTTTGAGAGGATCATTCGGTGGCGATCCTGGGATGCCAGTGAAACGTTTACGATTCTCTGGTAGTTTCTTAGGTGGTCATTATGAAATGCTCCTTCCCTATACTAGTTTCTCAGGAGTATGTCCTAATGATCAGTTAAAGGGAGTGGGTTTTAAGAAAATCCGCAGCTGACGTGCAATAAATATTACCCGAGAAGAAAAAAAGGACGACTACCTACAAAAAGAAATGAGATCCCATCAAAAACATAAAATGTACAAAAATGGCAAGTCTCGCAACGCAATCCTTCCACCGTAAAAAGTTGTGAGATCTTATGTAAAGCCAAGTCTGCTATTTTAGTTTTTATGGAAGCACCTTTTCATTTAAGTTAGTATGGGAGCACGTATTTAACAAATTTATCATTAATTGTTTCCTATTTAGTTACCTACCAACATTAAGTGACTGTATTAATATTAGTCATCTTTATTTCCTAATAAAATGTGGTGACTTTGCAATCGCAAAGCACAAATAAAGCACTGATGCGTAGAAATATCTTCTCAAATCGTTAATAAATTGGTATTAGGTAGCTGATATGTTGTATATGTTGCTGTGCGATTGCGAAGTCACTATATTTTATTAGAGAAATAAAGATGACTAATATTAATACAGTCACTTAATGTTGGTAGGTAACTAAATAGGAAAAAATTAATGATAAATTTGTTAAATAGGTGCTCCCATACTAACTTAAATGAAAAGGTGCTTCCATAAAAACTAAAATAGCAGACTTGGCTTTACATAAGATCTCACAACTTTTTACGGTGGAAGGATTGCGTTGCGAGACTTGCCATTTTTGTACATTTTATGTTTTTGATGGGATACAATTTACAATTTACATTGACACATTTAGTACATATAACTAATAAAAGACGCAAGTCTTCGCACAAACACGCACCCCCGCACACTCTTTCGCGCAAAAATTCTTCTTGTTCTTGGGCCACTATCTTTACAGTAAAATAAATTTAAAAAATCTACTTATATGACCTCACAAGCATTAAATTCGAGTCTCTGATTGGTTACAATCTTTGTCCTACGACGAGACGGAGAACCTACTCTCAGTTATATAACTATTAGATATAATGAAACTGTTCTAGTTTATAAGCTAATTTAAATATGTATTACTTTGTTATCTTTAAGGAAACATTTATTGAATTTTTTAGCATACAATTTTTAATTTTTAAGCATCAAATTGTTATTTTAGTCCTTTTATTCTCTTTGCCTAAAATACAGGCTACTTTTGTAGTTTAAGTATTTTAGGCAAAATATCATTTTCACTAGCCGTAAGATCGTTTTGAATGTACTAATCTTAAGTTCTCTTTATGCAAATAAAAATTATTATTATTATAATATAAATTGGGCATAATGTAACAAGTTGTAAAAAACAAACGGGCCCTAAACAAAGTAGAGCTTGAATCGCAGGGCCGAGAAATCAAACATCACAATCAGTATAACGTCTAAAATTCTCAAGTGACGTCATAACCGAAAATTCTTTAAAAATCATCAAAATGTAATGGTTAATTTATATACCAAAATGATGAAAACTATGTCCAAAAATTGCGTATATTCTCTGTAAAAATATACAAAAATTAGCAAAAAGTGTTATCGATCCGTGATACTGATCAATTACCAAGCCTCCGGTATTAACTTGGCTGTATAAATACATGTCACCTTGATGTATATTAAAAAAAAGCGGCGGTAGCTCAGGTGGTAAAACACTGGCCTCTCAATCTCGAGATCCGGGTTCGAGCCCCGGTCGGGCACACACCAATGAGTTTTTCGGAATGTATGTGCATAGTATTTGTATGACCTAATACTTAACCACTTGCTAAACGGTGAAGGAAAACATCGTGATGAAAACTGCATGCCCTAAAAACCATGTATTTGTGGCCAAAAATATTTCTTTTCATGCTCATAATATATATAGTTTACACAGCCTATAATACTAAAACTTATTTACAAGAAAGTTCTGAGAATATTTACTCGTATAAAATATTATGAAAAAACATCCCTACCCACGCAATAACTATTAGCTTTTTAAAAATGTGAACGATTAAAAGTACAAATTGGTGCAGTTTTTATTTCTAGGATTCCACAAAACCAGAAAACAATTTTAGCGAAACCTCAAAGTGGTCTGGAACATAACATTACACTACTGAACCAACTGCGTTCAACGGATGACGGAAAAATACTCTTTGATAAAACATGTAATCAGTGCAGACCGTCCATAGTCCAATAAACATAAAGAGACTGTCACCACTCCAATTTCGTCAACGTTTTCTAAAATTTCACAAAAAACCTTCAGCATTCCACAGTTTAAAAATATACCTTGACATAACTAGATGTATCACAATTATGAATAACGGATTACTCGAATATTTAATTCCAATTCCCAATTCCATACGGGACTTGCGTGTGAGACACTGGGATTAACCAAATAATTAAGCTACGGGCAGAGGATAGTGCGGGCTGTAGGAGCCAGGGGGAGGGGAGGACTAATCTCTTCTGACAAGCTCTGACGGAACTCTGACGTCACGCATCTATTAAGTGAAACAAACATAAATCTGGGATTATCCTAATGACTGAAAGAGAAATACACGATTGTTGCTTCACCCGTTCACTCCTTACTTGAAAGATCGCTTTGTTTTTCTTCGTTGTAAAAACGACCATTATCTAAGGTCATCTGAAAATCTTCATTTAGCATTTCCAGTTCATACTATTTACTTGATTTTATGGTAACTCGTTTACTGTAGAAGCTGTACATCTATGGAATGCCCTTCCTCTCGCAATAAGGCAAGCTCCATCCTTACAAGTTTTCAAAACTCTGGTGTAACAGCATTATCTTTTACTTTGATCAAATTGTTTCTTTATTATTCTTGTTATTATTATTTTTTATTTCTACCTGTTCCTTTTATATTTACACTGATTTATTATTGTTTATATATTTATTTATGTATAGATATGTTTAAATATATACATATATGTGTATGTATAATTGTATCTATTTATTCTGTACACCGCCTCTACACATTGTTTTCTTTCTTTTAAGAGTTCCTCCATTCAAAGGTTGTCTGGAAGAGATCGCTTTTTAGTGATAAGACTATTTATTTTGTTGTTGGTGCGCAATAAAGAATATTGTCTTGTATTGCTTCTAAACTTCTACGGAGTGCAACAATTTTATCAAAGGAATACCATGGAAACTCTGTAGACTTATGGAGTCAAAGCTCTGCAAGTTTAGTATTACAAGTTGCAAGTGATTTTTACACTTTAAATACGGCACAAAACTGACTCGCACTGAGGATTTGATCTACAATTTTTGGGGTCAACTACGCGTACATTGACTTATGATAACAAAATATGGTGTTGTAAGAGACACCCTTGTCTCGAAAATGGGTTGTTGTTTTCCCAAGGCCTCAATTTTTAAATTGTACTTCAGACTACCGTAATAAAAGAAACTTAAGAGGATGGCATACCCTAGCAACTTTTTTGATTACCTGTCCAGCACAATAAATCTAATGGTAAAGACTTTATTTGCTTTTCATAGAGGCGATTATATGTTGGCTCTTTGGTTTCTTGGACGCGTAATACTAGAGATCATGCAGCGAAACAACAAATTGGTGTGTTTTTAGCTAATACTGAAGTATTTTGTAGGAAAAAAATATAGAATTTAGGTGATATATTCATATTTCTATTACCTATTTTATGACAAAAAAAATCAAGTTGATCCCTTAACCGCGTTCTTGAAGCGAACGTTTGAAAACCAAAAAAACAAGAGGGTTCAAAATTTTTTTTTTACAAAAGTATAAATCTTAGTACATTTTTTATACGTAAGATCCCTAGAGAAAAGATTAATAAACCAAATATATTTCTTTCAATACAAGGAGAGTCCGAATTTCTTCAAACGAATCCTAGATAACCTGGAGTTGGTCATGCTCTAGGCTCAGGTACAGTCGTAACACAATTTTTTTACGCTATTATTGTGTCAATTCACAATCTAATAAAATCAATAAAAACTGATATTATTATGGTTTTCGTAATTGTATGGAAGCATTACTTAATTAAAAGATGTCATTATGATTGCATTTTGCGTACGTGATTGCGTTTCACAGTTCTCTTTGAAAAAGTGTTTTAAAGTGTAAAAGAAATATTTTATAGGTCAAGTTTTCATACACTGATAGGGGCAACATTTTTCAACATCTAATCTAGAAAAGGGTGTGCGGTTTAAGGCACCAGGGGGAGGGAAAGACTAATCGTCTCTGACAAGTTCCTGATGGAGCCCTGACTAGAACACGCATCCGACTACGTAAATAAATTGAAAATGGGGGCACAAGGCCTTAATTGCTCGGAATTATTTGTCGATTGAAAATATTGAGTTGGATGTTTCATTTAGTGTGTTATATTAATCATTGACTCTCACACAAAATATGGTTAGAAAGATATCGTGACTCATTTGAAATAATTACTGTGGCTTATTTCGTATTAATGTCTTTGCCAATAAAATTTACAGGATTTTTGGAGTTTGGTTATTTATTTTTTAATATACTGGATGTAAATAGACCGATGAAGTGAAAGCATTTATTCTACTGATGATAACACTGATAAAAAAAATTGAATCATGCAGAAGATGGTCTTGTCCACAAACACGTATCCAAGAGGGGGGGAGGGATTGTTGGGATTTCCCCCCCCCTCCCCCCCCCCCCCCCCCCGAAATCTAGCGTAACAAACACGGGATGGGACAAATTCTAATTTGGCGGCATTATTGCGACGAAAATATCGGCGAAACATTTATTAAGGTCGAGTACAGTCTCAGTACAGTAAATACAGTCAGTGTAGTGTGACAAGTGGAAGAATATAGAAAAGAAACCATCCGAAATTATGAAAGTTCTGGATGTCCCCCCTTGAACCAAAAGTCTGGATACGTGCTTGCATCCAAACAAGTTTTTAAAATTCGTAAGGAAATAACAATGAATTCCGCGGCTGTTTCTTGGAATAAATCGTTTAGTAGGTATTTTCAGTGAAGTATATGATTTCAGTAACTGTTAGAATGCTATTTACATCCAGTATGTACAATATATTCAATGATTCAATGATTAGTTAACCGATATCAACATTACTGTAACATTCGGTAAAATACAGGTTTGAAGTTCAGCTTAATAACCTTACAATACAAGTAATATTGATGTCACAAGATTCCCCTTTCAAAGAAAATTGCAAATCCTCTTCAAAAACTACAGTATTCTCTAGAACGTGGTTCACAAGTCACATTTATTATCAAAACATCACAAGTCATATAAAATACTACGGGTAATGAAACCTCAATTCAAGTTCACTCTAAAGCACAACGTAAATACGGCGCGTTGGCTATCGAAAGTTCGTTTCCCGCCTAAACGAAGGCTGTGGCGGTAGGCGGGCGTTCCGACCGCGCTCAGCTAGAGACTGGGGCGGATCGATCAGCCCCATGCTAGCCATGGAAAGATGCCCGATTCGGAGGCTTTCTACAACCCGGTGGTAAACTAGGTACTTTAGGGCGGCTTGCACCAATCTCTTAAAACTAGATTTAGTACGATTTAAACCCGATTTAAGCTTAAACCGAGTTTAACGTCTTGCACCACATCGATTTAGTGCTAAATCTCGATTTAGTGAAACGTCAAAACTAAACCGGCAAAATGGCGATTTAAGGAACTTAAATCTCGATTTAACTCTCTTTTAGGTTAGTTTTTATTTCTTTGGTTGGTTTGCAAATTGAAACATGTATTTCTCCGACGATGATGAAGAAATTGTTGAATATTTGAATACTCCGCATTTCTCAAGAAGAGTTACAGAAAGGACAGATTTGTTTAGTACTTATAGAGATGACGAATTTATTAAAAGGTTTCGTCTTACTAAGGACACCACAACGATGTTGTTGTACAAAATAGAACACCAGCTCAAATTTGAGACAGACAGGTTAGTCACTACTTAATACCATAGCTAATACTTTGTTTCTAGGTACCTATGTAGATATTTTAAGGGTTGGACCACTAATAAATGAAGATATTTTATTTCAGGAATCGTGCTGTAACTCCAATGAATCAATTATTATGTGCCCTTAGGTACTATGCCACTGGGAGCCAGTTGACGACCTGCGGTGATGTGATAGGAGTACATGAATCGACTGCATGTCGCATTATCCACCGCATCACTCATGCGATTGCTTCTCTACGTCCAGACTATATACAAATGCCAACAACAGCAATTGACCAGAATAAAGTTGTTTCTGGATTTTATAATATAGCAAGGTTTCCTCGAGTAATAGGGGCAATAGATTGCACTCACATAAAAATTATATCACCTGGTGGTGACAATGCAGAGATTTATAGGAATAGAAAAACATTCTTCTCTATTAATACACAAGCTATTTGCTCTGCCAACCTTTTATTTCAGGATATAGTTGCCCGATGGCACGGGAGTGCTCATGATGCAAACATATGGGATAACTGTGCTCAAAAAAGGAACTTCCTGCAGGGCATCTACAGTAACAAATGGCTTTTAGGGGATAGTGGCTATGCACAAACAAGCTATATGATGACACCACTTTCTGAAAACAATGTTAACACAAGAGCGGAAACATTATATCAAGAAGCTCAAATTAAGACAAGAAATGTTATAGAAAGAGCTTTTGGGGTGTGGAAAAGACGGTTCCCTATTTTATCCAAAGGGATAAATGTAAAATTACAAAGGGTGCCCGGAATTATTGTGGCGACAGCAGTATTACACAACATTGCTATTATGCAGAATGATTGCATGCCTCCAGAGGACGGTGATACACCCCTCTCTCAACAAGACATTGACCCCCTAGACCAATCTCCTCGTGGCTCACAATCTGGAAACAATGCAAGAACTTTGCTAATAAATAACTACTTTGCAAGGTTGTAATTTTGTCAGCAGCGTTGGCATCAGAAATTCTGGGTTGGGGCAGTTTTCAGACTACATATGTTGGAATTCAATTGACTTATACCCAGACTGGTTTTGTGGATTCTGACTGGGGTAGAGTGATGAAGTGGCTATTAAAAGTACTACTATTTTTCTAGAGAACAGGTTGAGAAAGATGTGATTAAAATTATTTATGTTTCCACAGGTAACCAGCTGGCTGATATTATTACAAAATCATTACTGACCGTATGTTTTTCTGAGATGAGAGAAAAACTAGGATTAATGTAGTTTTGTTTGTAAATAAGAATGAAAATATAAATTTGATATAAGATAAATTTATTACCTTAGATGATTTGGTCTGATTAGGTTTTTCTGGGTTTCCCTAATCCTTGTGCAACAAATGTTGGACCATAATAAATGTACCCCAGACAAAGGAAGGTGTGTGATATTTTTATTGTAAATAATTATTTTTGATTTTAAAGAAAATTCGATTTATTAAATCACGCCAGTTAAGTACCTAATGAAAGTTAGAAGGGTACAAAGTTTGCTTCAGCATTTCAGTTGATTATCGTCGTATCAATCCTGGAATGTTCTTGTATAGAACACACACCTGTCCTGTTAGAAAACGATTAATAAATTTAATATTATTTGAATCGTTAACTCTGCATTTTACTGACCTCCTAAACCCAATAACATATGCCCCCAGCAGGGGCCCTATGCCATATATATAGGTTGTTGTGAATTAAAAGTCATAATGTTGTTACTAAGTAGGTACATAATTGAAAGGGAAAAGGTAGTGAAAAAAAACATAAATATAGAGTTTAAAGCAAAAAATTTATTGAAATGCTTTGAATCTCGTGAATTGTTTCTTATTATTTTGTTTTACTGTGAAAACATAGTATAAAGTGCAGTAAGTCTGCTTATGAAAATACTTCAACTCGTTGGTTATTTCTTATTATTTTGTTTTACTGTGAAAACATAGTATTTCATAGTATAAAGTGCAGTAAGTCTGCTTATGAAAATACTTCAACTTGTTGGTTACCTAATTGTTATTATTTTTGTATGAAATTTTTTTATGTTATTTTATAGTTTATAATGCGATAAGTTTGTTTATTAAAATACTTTTAGTTTGTCAGTTATTTAAATATTTTTATTTACTGTGAAAGGTTATACTATTTGATAGTTATAACGCGAAAGTTTGCATAGTAAAATGCTTTAGATCTCGTGAGTTGTTTATCTATGTCAAAATTTACTGTGAAAAATACCTAGTTAATCTGTTGATTATTTATTGTCAATATTTACTAGAAACTCTTTGATTATTTGCACCAAACTGGCTCTATGGAACCAGACTTGGAACCTCATTAATTACAGAGGGCAAAAGCTAGCCTACAAGGGGAGGAAAAATCACTTAATGAGGAAAAGAAGAAAACCTCCCTGCCCAATTAAAGCTAACACCTTATTTATAGTAAATTAAGGCAGTCATGACTATAGTTGCAAAACAGCGGTTGTTAGGGGACAGATATCCAAAGTAACTGTTAATTACGCATAAATATCCACTACAAAACAGGTAGGTATCTATGGATTCATAGACACGATTTATGTCAATGGTCATTGATTACTTAATTAATATTATCTGTCACTTTTCATAGGTATCTGCATTAAAAACAAGGCATTTGTCACTAAATATATAAAAAATGATTGTGTCACTTTTTACATCTGTGTAAAAAATAAAATAAGTCATCTGGCACTAATAGTGTAAAAAACGAATTATCCACAGTTCTTAAGAGACCCGTGCTTTCTTATCACTTAATCACCAATTCACACCAAAAACACTGACACTTTATTTAAACAGTCACACAAATACACTAATCAAAACACTGAACAGTATCGCTTCACTAGTTCACTATACTTTTAGTTCCTAACTGTTTCGCATTCAAAACAGAAATGTTCACCCACTACTTAATTGGTTTGTTTGTTTCTTAATAAACTTAATTCTAACTCCCACTTTTCTTTTAAAAATTTCACTTCCATTTCATGAATTTGTCTTTGGTGAGAGAGTTGTTCTCTTGTGCATTGCAATTGTAGTTCCACCAATTCCATTTTTGCCTCAGACAACTTTAAAAATGAATCGGTCACATTTTTTTTCTTTGGCCTATTTGCAGTTTTCATGTTATTTGTTCCTGCATCATCAGGAAAAGTAGCTAAAAAATGAAAAAATTGGGCAAGTTAATGTAAAGTAAATAAGGTGTGCAATATTTTGAAGGTATTTTAAAACATAACTAAGATCAAAGGAACTAAAATTCTTAATAAAACCAACCTGTATCCGAGGGTTCCAATGCAGAATCAAGTCTTTTTTTAATAATGCTTAGCCTTTTGCGCGGTTTTGGACTGGGAGTAATTGGGACATCTTTATTACACCATGCATCAATTGGATCTATCCGCTTGGTGCAAGGTAACATTTCTTGCTGTTGCTTCATGAATTCAGCATCACTGTCATAAACAGTGAACATACCCTCTAAGGAAGGCCCAATCAAGCTCTTCACTTTATCCAGAAGTGGGTCATAATCAGGAGATGGAGGTGGCCCTCCACCTGCAAACAAAAAAAACATAGTCATTCATTAATATTGTATAATACTCATTGTGTTAAACAATGACATAATAGGTACAGGCCAAACGCCCCTTATCGACACACCAACCAGATATTGCTACATACCAGTGCCACTGATTTTCTTTTTATATTGTGCCTCTGATTTTTTTGCCTCTTTTGCTATGCCGGAAAACATAGACTGGCACTCCACAGCGGGCATGTTCAAGTCGGCTGAGACCATTTCCCAGTCCTCTCCATTCTCCGCTACCGACTGAACAACAGTCTCTCTCAGCACTTTGGTGTCATTATCTAGAAACATAAAACACTAGAGTCAGGTTACTATTTTGGGAGGCTACGTTTACAGCGCCATAGTGTGACCAAATTAAAGAACTTACTTGAGATCAGCATTTTTTCGCTTGAGTGCAGTTTCTTTGTCTTGGACTTCAAGTTTTTATAGCCAGCTAATAAATTTTCTGGCGTTCTTGCCACATATGTGGTATTGGCATTGTACTCGTCAGCCAAAATTTTCCAGACCTTCTGTTTTTCTGCTACTGTTACTCCATCAGTCTTTTTGTTTTCAATTATGTATTTATAATTCTCAACAAGGTTTAACAGAAGCAAACTTTCGTCAGAAGTGAAATTCGGTGCTCGCTGGCGTTTTTTACCCTCCATGTTGTCCAATTAAACGTTTAAAATTAATCACAAAATACACACTTTCTCGAGTTTTCGCTGTAGGGAAGCAAAGCACAGCAAAACATCAGTCAAATCATAACCGAAATACCATGACTCAGACAGATGAGAGTCGCGTTCAATAATTTATACTATTGTCAGGTTTCAACACTGATAGCAAGATGGCATATATATTTATATAACGCGTGGAATAGAGATAGCATTAGAATCTGAGTGCAACATCGGTTTAGGAATGCAGCTCTGACAGGCAGGCAAAAGAAAATGCCATTTCATTTCACTCAAAACATTTTGACATAATTGTCAAACTGACAAGTTGAAAGTCAAATTGTGTGTAACGAATCGTATAGACCGAACGAAATATTGAATGATTGCCTAAGCTCGGTTTAGTTAAATCGTTGAGTAAAAAACATGGTGCAAGACAGATTTAAATTTAAATCAGTTTAGTGTTAAATTCGATTTAGTTAAACTGACTTAAGTGGAACTTTGGTGCAAGCCGCCCTTAGAATTCTTTAGTAGTTTTGTAGGTGGTATACGTAACCTAGTTTTTGTTTGATATTAAAGGAAAAATATAATTTTTTGAGGCATTAAAAGGTGCATTTTTTAGCATACATGTGCCATTTTTTTCTCATCTGAATCAAAATTTTGCCAAAAATCTCTTTCGAAAAATTTTAATTTAAAAAGAAAATGTTTGCCTTGCAAGCAACCTGTAATAATAGGTGTATTCGCTAAAAAAAACGCTAGATATACATTGCTTCTTTCTAAAAGAGTTTAAAACTTTGACTGAACCCTAAAAACTAGAGATGCAACGAATAGTGATTTGGCCGAATACCGAATACCAAATATTCGACGGCGCTTCAGGCCGAAGCGCCGAATATACGGGGACCAAATACTTGGCACCGAACATTCGGCTGCCGAATATTTGGCGAGAGATCTGTGCATTTCGCGCGTACATTCGTACAGGTTACGACTTCTCCCGGTGCGGGGGCACGCGGGGCTGACGGGGCGGCGGAAGAAAGCTTATTTTCGAGCACATCGTGCGTGTCACGGGTGCGCTGTGGTTGTGTTTTTTTTACTTTTTTCATCGCAATTTGTGTTTGATTTTGTTAAATACAAGTTTTTTACAACGAACAATTGAAAATGGCTTCGATAAATAATAAAAAGTCGTCCGTTTGGAAATATTTCGAGATTTGTGGTGAAGATGCTAAGTTTGCTTTGTGTTTGCTGTGTAAAGTCAAGATCTCGTGAGGTGGAGAAGAAAAAAAGAAAATGTTCCAGATATACTTACCAAATTTATTTATTTATATAGCAGATTGTAGTGAATAAAAAGAAGTTTTTCTGCTATCTTACCAAATATGTATATGTGTACTTTGTGTTTAAAAGTGTTTTTATTTTCATTATAAAGTATTCTGTATTCGGCCGAATACCGTCTACTATTCGGCCGAATACCGAATACTAAAAAAATGGCCGAATATGCTGATTACCGAATAGTTGCCGAATATTCGTTGCATCTCTACTTAAAACCGTACCCCGAGGTCGAAACAAAAATCGTTCTTACTTTCCAATACCATCCGCATTGTCGAAGTGAAGGAAATAAGGGTCGTCTCTCGGGGATGCAGATGCACGCACACAAATTGAATAATGTACCAGATCTATGTTTTCAGACGTGAAAGAAGAAGAACATCTATTTGAGGCGACCGGCCCTTTGAACGAGGGATTGAGTTACTCAAAGGCAATTGGCATTTTTTTTTGTCAACCACGAGACGATTGCACGCTGTGAATTGAAAAATGTTTTTTTTTTCCTATGACATTATTTGAAGTTGAAGCTTTTATTATGAATTTCTTTTCATAGATATATTATATACTCGATATTAGTTTCGAAAATTGAATTTTCTGAATCACGGGTCGAGATTAATCTCAGGGTCAGTACGAAATATTAGTTGAAATTTTATTTCGTACTCCGTTAGGTTCTTTTTGAGGTAAGTTTGTCCAGAGAGTCTGGCCAGTTATTAGCACCGCCGCCGGCTAGCAGGCCTTCGCCTTCGGCTCAAGTCGAAACTAGCTTCCTTCCTCGGGTAACAAAAATCGTAATTTTGTACTTGGCACGAAATATACCATTATAATGCAGAATAAAATCAAGAAACAACAGTCAAAATGAGCTCAGAATAACTTACACTAAAAACACATTTGGAAAAGCTTGATGTCATTAACTTGAAAAATTTGAGTGTTAATAATTACTCAGCTGTTAACCCAGAAAAAGTTATTATATAAAGATTTAAGCACTTTTTCAAGAAGGTATAAAGTTTAGAAAAGCCTACATCTGCAGGTGCGTTCCACCTCCCAGACAATATGTCCAAACACCCCGGAGCAGTTCTTTATTCTCAGGGAGTCGAGCGAAACTCAAAGGATTGTTTCACTATACTCGATGACACGAAGTTTCACCCCAAGTGCGTCATTCTATCCTGTAATAGTGTCAGAAACGTACGACGTAAAACGTACGATTTCAATTGTCATGCTGGGTAATTTGTTTAAGAGCGGTTTCGCAGCCGGATTGTGAAAATCCCGCCTTTTTCTAATTAATCGAAACAACACTTAAATTTCAAATTCACTCAATAGTTTTTTTTTTTTTTTTTTTTTTTTTTAAGAATAAGAATAAGTTTATTTACCAAAAAGAAAATTACATTATAGATCAGTTTAACAGATTGTTATGATTACAGTGATTTTAATTATTTAATGTGTATGTAGAAAATATGATAAGTGTAAGGGTGAGGGAGAGGGTGTGAAAGGGTGTGTACGAGGGTATTTGTATGTATGTTTTGAACAAAGATTTGGTGACATAATGATTTATAAAGTGATATATAGTATAATATATAAATATGATACAATAGATAAAAAATATATATTTATATTTTAACGTTTTATATTTCTTGTTAGATATAATTTGTTTATGTATAGCACAGCTTAACAGTTGATAGGGTTATATTGTCATACTATGTAGGCTTTTTAAGAATATCTTCTGTAGCATCGTAGGACAGTGTTTTAAGCCATGTTTGGATGGTAGTGTTTGCTTCTCTTAAAGAAGAATTTTTAATATCGCAGAGTTTGACTACCCTGTTGTAGATAAAAGGGAACAGATATTTTGAAAAATGTTGTGCAAAGGTGGTTTTTACTAAAATAGAAGGGGTATGGAATACTCTTTTTTTCAGCAATGATGGATAATCTGGAGACGATATAATTTTGCGGTGAGTTGCCAACGAAGCTTTTAACAGGAAGATCTGTCGTACGGTCAAAAAGCCTGCTTCTTTGTACAGTGTTTCAGTAGGATACCGAAAAGGTCTCTTGTGCATGACTTTAAGAAGCGACCGTTGTGCTCTTTCTAACTCTAACATCACTGTCTTCCCAACTCCTCCCCAGGCGGTGATACAGTAGCTTAAAATTGATTCGCAAAGAGCAGTGTATACTAGAGTAAGCACTCTTTTATCCGCCGAGTTACGAAGAAGTTTCATGACGTATATTAGCTTCCGTACTTTTTTTGCAGTAGTTGCCACATGCGTTTTGAAGGAAAGGGTCTGGTCAACAGTAACACCGAGATACTTAACAGAGTCAGCACGGTCTAGTGTCTCGCATGAGCATGTCAAAGGATTATTACACGCAGAGTGGATTTTAATGCGAGTAAGTTCTTTGGGCTGGGACGCACGTGTCTTGTAAAAGCATAGGTACTTTGTTTTTTTAGCGTTAAGAGAAAGGAGGTTAGTGTCAAGCCATTTACCGACAATGGACATACCATGCTCCGCACCCTCAAGCACTGTCTTCCATGAATTACCATGGAAAAGTGCAACAGTATCATCGGCATAGCAGAGTAGGTCCGCGTTAGGGATTTCAAGATTGTGAATGTCGTTTAAATACAAAATAAAGAGGGTTGGACCAAGAACACTACCCTGTGGAACACCGAAATCTACGGGTAGATTATGGCTGATATGTTCTGCAATACGGACACATTGTTGTCTTCCTGTCAAATAGCTCTTAAACCATTGGAAGGGGAGGCCTCTGATACCAACTAATTCAAGTTTTTTTAGGAAAATCGGTACAGAAATGGTATCAAAGGCCTTGGCCAGGTCCAAGAAGACTCCAACGCAGCTGATACCATTGTCAAGGTAACCACAAACCAACTTAGTAAGCGTGGCAACTGCTTCCTCTGTCGATTTTCCCTGCCTAAACCCAAACTGTTTGCTTGAAAGTAGTCCAAATTTCTCTAAGTAATTTACCAGACGTTTATTGACAATTTTTTCCAAGATTTTACTTAGTGTGCTTAATAGGGATATGGGTCTGTAGTGCTCTGGGTTGCTTTTTGATCCACTCTTGTGTATCGGAACGACAACAGCCCTCTTCCATGACTCGGGGAAAACTCCAGAAGAAAGACTAGTGTTAAGTATATGTGTTAGAGGCTTCAAAATCACGTGGCAGATCTCCTTTATAAGCCGCGGTTTATATCCATCCAAGCCTGGTGCACTATCACTTTTCAATCGACTTATTATTGACTTTACTTCAAGTTCATCTGTTGGCTGCATGAAAAATGATTGTGGAGCCGGCTGTAAGTCAACATCATCAGCTAGAGATTTCTCAGTTTTATTTTGTTTGGCTAGAAGTCTACTTGCAAGATTCCCGCCCAGGCCAGAAAAGTGGCTGTTGCAAAAGTTTACAGAGTCCATCGGTTGCGGTTTAGTAGTCAATAGTTCAGAAGAAGAAGATTTACTATTAGGACACTCACAAATGTTCTTAATAGCCTTCCAAAGACCTTTTGGATTTTTATTATTTTCTTCCAGAAGTTTACTCTCATACGCAATCTTAGTTATTCATGTATTGTGTATGTTGCCATCGCAAAGTTTCCATTACTTTCTGTAAATTAGATTTGCAAAATTTTGGAATTTCACAATCTTTGAAATTCATATTCACTGTATCCATTGGAAACTTTGCGATGCCAGCATACACAATACATAGGCAATAAGGTTTTGTTGAATAACTATTGAATGAATTTTGAATTTAAGAGTTTTTTTAGATTAAAAGAAAAGGCGGGTTTTTCACAATCTGGCTGCGAAACCACTCTTAAGTGAAGAGCAATTTGACAATTGAAACCGTACGCTTTAATCTGTCAAATGAATACGATTTTCTTAGACAATTGCACCCCTGATTCGTACACGCTGCGTGCGATGGTCCAGTCCGTCATAATACGGAAGAAATCGACACAATTATAACATGTAATTTACATAAAAACCTTTAAGGACCGTACAAAGTCCACAAAAGCCCTACCACAGCACAGGTGCTGCCACCTCCCACATGACATGTCTAAACCCCTGGAGCACCGGAACCTCATCCGCAGGGGGTTCAGACTCAAAGGATTGTTCCACCATTCAAGATGAAACGAGGTTTCCGCGGGGTTTACCCCAACTCCGTCATTCCATTTCGAGAGTAAGAACTTACACGCTATTTAAAGAATTTATAAAAATAATAAAACCCTCAAGACGTTTATATTTTATTATATCTGCCTGTCCTTTGTTAAATAAATAATAAAACCGGTCAAGTGCGAGTAGGACCAGCGCCCTTAGGGTTCCGTATCATTTAAATAAATTAATATACTTAAATAATTCAAGAAAACATTACAATCTCTTATCATTACCTACAAATTGTATGAAACAAAACTGCAAAATTAAGTTAGTTGAGTATTCAAACGTAACAATAAAACTACATTATAAATCGGCGTTGTCAGTATTTTTTGTTTAAATACAGCGTATGGTTGTATAATATATAGAACTTACAAAACCCCGTAACAAAAACGGTTTTAAAATAACAACTTTAATAGACTTTATTTATGAAGATAAAAAATAAATAAATATTTTCATAGCGAGTTTAAATAAATAATGTAAATTATAGTTTTATATTTTTTATTTGTTTTAGAGATCTGTACCCAAAGGGCAAAGTGGTCTGTGGGCATAACGGAGCCCTATATTTAATGCCACTCTGCTGTCCGTCCGTCCGTATGTCACGGGTCTCTAGCTCTTAGACGGAATGAGATAGCGACCTAAAATTTAGATATGTGTAAAATGTTGACCCAAAACCGAATATTGAATTTAAAATGTAACTAAATTACTTTTCAGGGGGCCTCAAATATGAAAATTGAGACAAAAAAAAAGTCTTTTTCTTACCTCAGCATGTGTCATTGTGTAGAGCTCATTATAGTCAACGGTTGTCGCAACAACAAAAGAAAACTATTTCTGAGTACGTAAGTTTTTTTTTACAGCAATTTTAAAACATTGTTGTTACGAGGAGACCTTTATGAGAGAATTCCAGGTTCTGTACCAGTTTCGAATATCCAAGTACAAGAAACATATTTCGGCAAATGACGACGGACTGTCGGCCATGAAAAGCGCGAGGAAGATACATGGTTGCCGTCAGTTTTGAGGCTGTAATGCATTCTGTTTGTAAAGTCTGAAGTTTTCGTGATTTTTCGCTTAATCGAGCTGATTTCTCATGCTGTTTGTAGGGTGGTTCAGGATGGAAAGCACGTCTTATGGGCTCAAATGGAAGATCTCTTATTTACTTTTTGTGAAAACCGGAAGTTCTCGTAAGGATACAATATACAGGTTGCTTGGAAATTCGACATATTCCTTGAAAGGAGTTATACTTGAGATAGTTTCCAACTAGGGGTCGAAAATGAATGGTCTCCGCCGAGTTACGGAGGTTTTTAAGATATTTTTCAAACTTTCAGACTGGTAACCAAAAACAAATAGTTTAAAAATAACTACTACTCTCTCGGCATTTATTTGTTATTTTTCTGATTAATGATAAGTGAGTGATCATTTATAAAAAAAATACATGCCCTGAATTCCCATAATCTCAGAAATAAAAGGTCTTAAGTGGAAAGAAGACCTTGTTTACTTTGTAATTTTACCGCAATATCGACGCGTTTTACTTAAAAAAAAAAACATTTTCGACCCCTAGTTGATAGGAATTATTTGTTGGAAATGATCTCTAGTATAACTCCTTTCAAGGAATAGGTCGAATTTCCAAGCATCCTGTATATTGACTTGTAATCAGTTTTTCCACTAGAAGACTAAATGCGATTTGATCAATAGTTTTCATATACTCTGGGCAATAAATCTTTATTTCAATTATATCGCATAGTACTTTACAAACTGTCTTAATACTTGTGTAGATGTAGGTAGGACTTGAAGTACATCTTTATTAGCGAGTATCAAGTGGACAACGAAAAAAAAGCCGAATAAATTTTAACCCAACCTCGATCTGAAGCAATAAAAAAAATAAACATCGTTAAAAGTGAATACCACCCCTCAAAAGTAATCAATGCTTTTCTCAACTGAAACTGACTACCGCCACTTCTCACAAACTCTTTTTGAGTGATTGGGCCATTTTTAGAGCCCGCCGTTACGCCGTCGGAAACGCGTGCCGCCCAGACTACAAGAATAACGCCTGACGCTCAGAATAGCCTGATCATGCTAATTATCGCCTCTGTCATCTGTCACTGGCCCTACAGAGGGTTCCGTGATAAATTCGACGGCAATTTATATGAAATATAACGCCGAGATAAAAGATTAGGATTAATGTGACGATTGGAGCTACACCTTTTATGATTTTCAGCGCTTTGTATCTATTCTTTGATATCAATTTAAGCTGTTTCAATTTGTTGGGTTAAAATTGTTTCACCAAATAGGATATCAAAAGCTCATCAAAGAGACTAAATACAAGAAAGCCCAGTTGAATTTTTATCACGTTTGACACTGCACAAACTCTGATGCATCATTAACTAATTAATAATTATTTATATTAACTTATTATTTGATAAAAAAAAAGAAAATAATAAACGAAGTCGCCTTTTCAGCTTGATCAGTAGACTGAAGAAGGAAATAATTAAGCCGAGATTACACCGCCAATCGAGCGTCCCTCTTTAATTAGTGGAGGCGCACCTTTATTCTGTAGATGAAATTGGAAGGCAGACGCTAGATCGGTCGGAAGATTTTATCTACCAGAATGGTCTATGCCACTATCGTCCGATGTCCACTTTTAAAGATTTCGCTGCCCCAAACCAAGCGCTGAGCCGTACCTAACCCCTAACAGATAAAGCAACACATGGCCCTTGTTGTCTCATTTCAATATCTATCGCTATCGCTTTTAAAGGTGTCTTGATTGGCTAAAACTAACGCCACACTAATTTTAGCCAATCAAGACACCTTTGAAAGCGATAGATGTTAAAGTTGGACAATAGAGCCCCCGGGCCCCGGCATCCCTGCATCCCTGCATCGGGGGCAAGAATGTAAATTATAACTGGTATCTTTTAAGGAAACCATATAGGTACTCTACGTATCATACCGAACAATTTTCCCAAAGAACCATAGCCACGCAAATGAAAAATAAAATTGGACATGCCCATACAAAATTCACAATTCGCGTCGTAATTAGTAGAAGAAACGTAAAAAATGTTTTTCATTTCCGCAGATTCAGGTTCACTTCTTATCATTCAAATTACCCCGCTCAGCAGAATAGTCCACCAAAAAAAAGTGAAAAAAATTGCGAATTTTGCATAGCCAGTATAGAAAAAGTTGTTTATATGGAAGAGTTTTATCTATGTTTTTAGTTTCACGAAGTCATATAATTTCACCTTGTATTTGTCTAGAAAACTTCCATCGAAGATGCTGAGGTATTTTAGACAGATAATTGTTCAAATCCACAACATTTACCATTATTTTTTTATCAGAATCAGGCTGGAGATAAATCCATCTGAAGTGCTATTTTACTATCAAAAGGATTCGCTATGTCCATCTCAAAAGTACGAGCCTTTATTAAAGCCTTTTTGTTCAAAGATTGAAATAATAGCTTTAATTTAATGTGAGTAAATGTTCTTGTAAAATTTAAGGAATTTAAGGTACTATAAGGGTAAAATACGCTGGCCCACTCTTAGCCCGTAAAAATAGTGACCTTTTCACCACAGGTGGCATCGATAGCCCTCTATGCAAAGGGTGCCTTCTAGAGGTAAAGACAGTGGAACATGTGGTTGGTACTCTACTGCTCTGCAACCAAAGACATGAGACGAAAGGCAGGGAGCTCCAACTTCCCTTCACTGGACCAGTTTATGTGTCAGAATGCTGAAGCTGTTCGGCTCTATTTTAAGGAGCTGTCCTGCCTGGGCTGACTGACCGGGGGGAAATGCACAATATTCATGATTGCGGAGAATCAGTGCAGGACTCATTGCCCCCGCTACGAATTTAGAATTTTAGATGGTACCTGATGCAAGTAAAAAACTAACTCTACATTTTCACAGTCCGTCGAAAGTTCCCTTTTTCGCCGTGACGGGCGCTTAGATCGTTTTAGTGTCTTCCACCACCCACTTAGCACCCAGCGAATATAGAAAAGTGAACCACAAAAAGGAGTGTTTAAAATCGACGGATAGCGATGAAGGACGAAGCGTACTCGCCCAGGAAGTGAATGAGTGAAAGCACTCGAGGTGTTTATTTGACTGTCCAGGCACTTACGCAAAATCAATTGAAGTCTATAGTGGATGAATTACGCAACTGCTCAAATATCAACTCTATTTTTAGTAGGTAACTAAAAACGATGCTGAGTTCTTTGAAAGAAATCTTACTCCCGATTTCACATTTGAGAATCACAAGTTAAATGCAGTGTTGTGATTGGCTGATTCGTCGCCTAAATATTGATTAGCGAGATTTTCTTAATTCAGGAACTGTCCCTTGCATTTATTTTCGAAAAAGACTTCACAAATGAATACGTCAACCACTAAAAAAGTTGAAGTCTTTCTGACTAGCAAAGCAAGCATAAATCAAGAATATAATTTATGGGCTCACTATAATCTTCCAACAACAGGAATACCTCTGACACCCGGGATATCTTTGACACTAGGAATATCCCTGCCTGAGAGACAGGATACGAGGAGTTTTATTGTCTTTGAAATGAGCAGTTAACTTTTTTAGGAAGCTGAAATAATTGGGAGTGATTAATTACTTTTGGGGATTGTCGTAGCTTGGTACGTATATACAGTACGCAATAATATAAAAATAGTCACTCATGTCTTTAGGGTTCCGTACCTCATCATGGAAAAACGTAACTCTTTTAGGATCACTTTGTTATCCGTTTGTCTGTCTTTCCGTGTGTAAAGGGCCCTCTTCCCAGGCACGGTTTGAGGCAGTAGGTTGAAATTATTATCGAATAATACTAAGATTAATAGCTTCATACTGCAGTTAAAAATTAATATCGAATACTAAGAATAATACCTTCATACTGCAGCTAAAAATTAATATCGAATACTAAGATTAATAGCTTCATACTGCAGCTAAATTAAATATCGAAAAATAAGATTAATAGCTTCATACTGCAGCTAAATTTAATATCGAATACTAAGATTGATAGCTTCATACTGTAGCTAAAAATTAATATCGAATACTAAGATTATAAGCTTCACACAGCAGCTAAAATTAATATCAAATACTAAGATTAATAGCTTCATTTTGCAGCTAAAAATTAATATCGAATACTAATATTAATAGCTTCATACTATAGCTAAAAAACTAATATTGAATACTTAGATTAATAGCTTCATCTGCAGCTAAAAATTAATATCAATAACTAAGATTATTAGCTTCATACTGCAGCTAAAAATTAATATCGAATACTAAGATTAATAGCTTCATACTGCAGCTAAAAGTTAATATTGAATACTAAGATTAATAGCTTCATACTGCAGCTAAAAGTTAATATCGAATACTAAGATTAAAAGCTTCATACTGCAGCTAAAAATTAATATCGAATACTAAGATTAATAGCTTTATACTATAGCTAAAAAAATTATATAGAATAGCTAAAAAATGAATATCGAATACCGAGATTAATGTTTTCGTACTAAAAGTGCCTAACTTAACATCAAAACGGTACTTCCCGGTGACCTACAATCTTGAAATTTGGCACAAGTGAAAAAATTAATTTATTTGAAAATGATAAAATTCCCACTTTATGTGGAAGTAATACGTATACAACATAATTTTCTAGTTTTGTTTCATATATTCTTTACGTTATGATAAGTTTATTTTTTTATTTACTAACTTATTTTATATAATGGTACGGAATTCTCAGGGCACGAGTCTTGCTCGTGCTTGACCTCTACTTTCGTACTCTACATTTTATCAGGTTTTTTATTTTGTTTCAGTGTATGCTTTCTAATAATATAATCGTACATATGTAACACGTGTATTTAATTTTTATATTCATATTACTTAATTACACAAATACAGCTGGATATTTTCGAATTACATGCACTATAAATTTATTTCATTACTATACTAAAAAAACAAAAACCATCATACCATAATTTATAACAATCCTTATAAACATAGGGAAATTGTTATCTTTACCCAGTATCAGTTCTCTATTTCAGGATTTTCCATACGAATATGCAGAATTCGAAACCTAATGTAGTTCAAGATACATTCTGGGACATGAAAATCTGCTGGCTGAGAAATGGCATTCTCATGTTTTCAACCATTGCACATTTCTGATTTTCGGGTACAACTACGATTATCTACTACTTATTATAAAGCGTCATACTTCTAGCTAGAACATCTCCAACAATCTTTTTAAAACAGCCATCTTTCAAGATGACATTTAATAATGCATTCAGTATCGTCTATATTATCTGTACCAAGAGTGCGGGAGGGTGGTTCAAAATCTTTAACATATTTTGAATACATTCAAAATTAACCCTTAACCCAAAGGTAGTAGAACCAATATTGATCTGTTTAACTGAACGGAAGTTTATTTAGCTCATGCTTTATTAAAGGTAGGTATTTTCTGCGTGAGATTCATGACACCCTGGTATATTTACAGCCTCCGCGACTGATATATTGACCCGCATGTCCTTTGCCTTTGTAGCAGGTTTGCTGAAGGCAAATTAGAATCAGTCGTGTTTTTCTCTACTTTCCTTCATATCATAGAGGGTATTAGAAACTGTTGATGTAAATGTAAATAATTTAAAAAAATTTTGAACGTTGCAGTTTCGAGAAAGTAATATTTATATTCTTCAAATACAAATAATAATAGTTTTTTTTTTCATTCCTGTATCAGGTAAAGTTGTGCTACGATTGGCTGGACAAAGTCTAGTAAATAAAAATACAGTTCTTATCACGTATTTTCCGAAATGAGAGAAATAAGCTCAAAGTCATTAGTATGAACAACTGTGTCCGCTATAGGTTAGTGCACCCTCATTCAATCGAGAAATAGTCCTTTAGGGTCTTAGATTTGGCCGGAAGGAGCCATAGAATTAGGAACAAACACAAGCACAAATATTTTAGAATTGTATATTTTCGTCTCATTTTAAATTCTAGACAGTTTTCCCATTTCGAAATTCAGGCTCCGTGCAGCCGATTTTCAAGTTTGGGCTCGATCCAATTTTATCTGTATGCTTTCCAATT
The DNA here is from genome assembly GCA_934047225.1 of Ypsolopha sequella. NCBI lineage: Eukaryota > Metazoa > Arthropoda > Insecta > Lepidoptera > Ypsolophidae > Ypsolopha > Ypsolopha sequella. The sequence continues at coordinate 12,790,944 of OW203987.1, forward strand.
TTGCCTTATTTTATTTCCAGGGGATTTCACTTTATTTTCGTGTTGCTTTCACAATTATACTGAGCAAGCAAAAGTACTTGTGGAAATTAATACAACAATAGAAGTCTAAATTGTTACGTCTGATAAATTCGTCCGTTTGTAAGTTAAATAGGTTAAAAACATTACTCAAGAATAGCCGAAAATCACGCATTTTGAAAAAAATGGCCATTTATATGAAAGTTGTTTTAAAATAGTCTAATTGTAACAGATTTTCCTGTATTTAGGTGATTCTTCCTAGTCGTTTTGCTAGCCCCTCCCACCACTCCCAGCGTGCCCAAATGCACGTATTCTTGTAATTAGGTTACAGTCCCCAGTCGGACGGCGCGAGCGGGGCCCTGGCGCGGTGCCCGGGGGCCCTCTTTGATTTCGCTTCAAAGCCACTCTTTGCCTGCAAATTGTGGGTGTCTGCTGTAGTAATGCATACAGTTACCTCTGAGTATCTTATCGTAGACTGGCTTGGCTAGATTGATAGTTTGAATTTGTTACTTTTAACATTCGTCTTGACTAGAGAGACAACTAAAACCAAGGCAACGGAGAAGAGGCCCTAGGGACATCGGTTCGTTGGCAAACAAACAGCCAGATGGTCAAATGAAGTTACGAAGTTAGCCGGCAAGACTTCAGATAGTGGCGAAGAACAGAAGAAGCTCCTGTTATTGTAATTTTTTTGAGCTATGAAGCTGAATTAAGCAAATATTGAATAAATGTTTATTTTATTTATTTATAACACTTTTTGCACATTTACACAAATAACTTAAAGACAAAAAAAACAATTAAACATGGTGCACAAGGGCGGAACTTAGGTTAGGAAATTATACTTACTATAATTATGACCAAGATCACTATCCCATGCTTTAGTATCGTCTAAGTAATCATTTATTTTATAATACGCCTTCTTCAATATTAATATTTATAATTTGATCATTATTTTTTTAAGGATTTATTAAAGAATTTTCAGATATGACATCTCTGAGGGCATTTTAGACATTATACTGATTGTGGACTAGCTTATAAAAAAAGGGGTCTGTCTCTGTCTGTCTTCTCGTTAGATCTATCATCCATCTCTCAAATCAGCCGGAAGTAAATTATTATAAATTTATATTGATAGCAAAGGACACATTTCTAAACAGTCTTTTCCCAAGTGACGTCACACGAAAGTTGCAGCTTTTCCCTAAAAATATTCATCATCATGAGGTTTTTAAACCAGAAGTTCTAAAATACGAAACCAAAATCTTGAAATCATTTTTGAATTAACACACCTTATCATTATACCTAATAATCAAAAACCGATTTCGTAAATCATACATTTATCAATGTAAACGATTAAATTACACGAGTTTTTTAACCAATCAGGGATCGCTTTCAAAATTCAGTAGGTAACTTACTTGCTGCCAGGCTAAGAGGCCTAAAACCCTTTTCACTGTAATAGTTCCTGATAAAATTTCAATGGTCGTATAGATAGCCATTTAATGGTGGCATTAAACTAGTATCTACAACCTTGTTACTTGGTTACCTACTCGTAAAGTTTACCACCATAATGTTATCACTTATGTTTATGTTTGACCTTTATGACTTTTTCATGGCTTTAGCGCATTTCAGTAAATCATAACATCAGTTGAAACATAAATTGACATTATAGTTCTTTTATTCAGTAGCCAAAGCATAAAAAAAACTTACAAATATTACAAAGCAGGCAGTACCTCAGGGATAGAACGCTGGCCTCTCAATCTTGAGATCCAGCTTCGATCCTAGTCGGGCTTGCATCAATGAGTTTTTCGGATTTTATGTGCATAGTATTTGTTCTTACTTACCAATTGCTGAACGGTGAAGGAAACATGGTAAGGAAACCTGCATGCCTTAAAAAGCGTGTATTTGTTCCCGAAGTACAGCGATAGGGCTCACTGCCCATCACGTTTGGACGTAAAATCGGACGGGTGTACCGGGTATGGGCTGTGCCTTGCATTTCACAATTCACACTTGGAACACCTCTGAAACCCCCTCGAGGATTCATATCATGATGATATGTTTTTTATTTATATGTATTTTTTTTATATTGTTATAGTCTGTATTAATTATTATTTTTATCTATAGATATATACATATCGTAAAATCTTGATTATGAACTCAAAAATAGTGCATATAATTTTTTTTTTTTGGAACGTCTCTTATTCAGAAAGAAAACTTTTTAAAAGAATAGTTTTCTTGTCAAAATCATGCTTTTAAATAACTTTTTCTGCTATAAATGTACAGTTCTCATTGGTCTGAGGTACAGTTACACGAAGTTGAAAGGCAAAGGGGACTTAGCCCATACAGCCATGTCTGAAGTTTTAATAGGGAATTGTTTGAATTATGAACATAATACGTATGATCAAACCCATGCGCTGTGGACTATGACTGATTTAGAATTGTGACCGGACCTTTTTTCACATGCGCGGTGAACTGCTGGATAGTTTTTATGTTATTTATTAATTTTATGTTTACTGCTTTTTGGTTTGTTTAAAGTTTTGTACTGGGCAAAAATGTCTGATAGCATATATTGAGCAACAAAAATTACGAACTATCAAAATTAGCCAGCAAAATCAAGAAAATCTTACGACAATTGTCACCAAGTTCTAATAAACTGAAAAATAGGTAAGTAACATACTCGTATTGCATGAGTGTAGATTCTGTAGATAAATCAGTGTATGAAACTACACATAACTACCTAGGTATTAAAACACTCGTGTATACTATTAAAAAAAAACTAAACACGGTGAGTCCCGTACTCTTAATAAAGGCTCTTTAAAACTTCCAAGTGACTAAAAATTAAGCGATGTAACATTTTGAAGGCTGCTCCGTTAACCCTTTTACCTGAAGGACCTTTCAGACAAGAGCCCCGGCCCTTGAGATGATGTTATAAAAGACTAAAGAAAGATATTAAAAAGAGGTTTGTCGGAGCTCGCCCCGTAGAGGCTTCCCTGTAGCGTACGAGGGGAGGCTGAAAAGTAATCTACCTAACTATGAAAGAAAAGACGTAACTGGATAGTTTATTTTTATTTTTCTATATAGTCCCCTGCTAATAAAATGCACTTATTACATTTTTCAAATATTGAATTTAAGCCATTAAAAAAAAAAAAAATCGGTTTGTCGTCAAAATAGTCAGAAACCGCTGCCTTCATTTCGTCATCGGTCATAAACCTTCGTCCCCTGAGGTCTTTCTTGAGAAGTCTAAACAGAAAATAGTCACAGGGGGCTAGATCTGGACTATAAGGGGGGTGGTCAATGGTTTCGAAGCCATTGTCTTTAATTGCTAGCTTTGTTGTGCGTGCGGTATGCACTGGTGCGTTATCGTGCAAAATCAGAATTCCTTTGCTTAGTTTACCTCGCCGTTTTTCTTTTATTGTCTCTCTTAGTTGATATAATAAGTTTGAGTAATAATCAGCATTCATTGTAGTTTTCTTCGGTAAATAATCTATGAGCAAAATCCCTTCTGTGTTTCAAAAGATTGTAGCCATAAGTTTACCGGCCGATGGGCAGACCTTGAATTTCCGAGGCGGCTTCTCATCCTTAAATTTCCACTGTACCGACTCTTGCTTACTTTCCGGCTCCCATTGTCGAATCCAAGTCTCATCACATGTTACAATTCTAGAAATTATTTCTTCCTCTTTCCCTCGACTCATGTCCAAAAACTCTTCGCAACATTTGACACGCCTCTCCATGTCAAATGCAGTCAACATTCTAGGGACCCAACGTGCACTAACCTTGGACATGTTCAAATGCTCATGAATTATTTCATTGACTCGCTCTTTACTGACGCCCACATCTCTAGCTATCTCCCACTGCTTCACTCGTCGGTCCTCTAATATAATTTTTTTCACCCTGGCTACATTTTCATCGGTGACGGCCGAAACTGGTCTTCCGCTACGAGGATCATCTTCGACGCTCTCACGACCTAATTTAAACTGCCTTGACCAAAACTTTATAACAAATTCGGAAGAACACGAACTGCCAAACACACGTAACATACGCTGTCTGATCTCCGAAGGCGTATTCCCTTCTTTAGTCAAAAACTTAATCACCGCACGCTGCTCGATTTTATCCATTTTCACTTTCTCTACCGACATGTTCGAAACAATTGTAGGAGACAAATAAACGTGATGCAATAAACAAATGAATGTAATACATTTTGAAAATAGAATAACAAACGAATATAAATCCATATCAGCCAGCATTATTTTTGTATATATTTCTGACCAAGGAGATTACATGTCAGCCGCCCTACGTATATATATCTACCTACCTATCAATATATTGCGAAAGAAATTACTTAACCCGTTAGAATTTTGATTGTTGATACTTCGTCTTTTTATCTTGCTGTCGTTGGTAAACAACAAAAAAGAGACAAATTCGTACAAGGCAATCGACCATTATAGTTGGATAATAGCCAGCTTTTACATGCTTCCCAAGGGCCGGAGGGATCCATATGTAAATGCTGCGAATGGTTATTCACTGACTGATCATACCAATCGTTGTGTAACCGCAGATGAGGATTAATGACAACGTCAGGATACCCAAAAAAAAAATGCTCCACATTCCAGTCGCCAGCTCCAGCGTCGATGGAGGACCTAAAAACTGTTTTAGTCGAAGAGTGGCAGGAAATCCCACAAGATTCCATCAGGAAAGTCATCCGGTCGATGAAAAACCGATTGCGAGCAGTCATTAGAGCCAGGAGGGTAATACAAAATATTGAGAGGGAAGAATATAAAATTCGAAATAAAATTTTAATATCTTTTCTATTTATTCTATTCGTTTGGATGTCCACAATTTTGACCTGTTGCACTAATTTCTAAAATTTAAGTAGGAAATAAAAAACAAAATTATTTTCTTTACTAGCATTCGCAAGCCGATAAAATTACCTTTCACATTCTATAATTTTATTGCATGAAAATTGTTAAATTTGTTTTGATCAACCCCCGTTTAGGTGATTCCAGTTTAAAGCTCGCAAGTGTAGTTAGTATGCGGGCAAAAAAAACACAAATATTTACTTTTATGTTTTATCTACGATACGTTAAGAGAGGACAGAATCAGCGAAGGTGTTGAAAATAGAATGTCGTAATTTCTTAATAACTTTAAATTTAAGTGGTTTAGGAAAAGAAAATCTGTGATAAATACTCGTCCATACGAATATTTTTTACTATAGATCCAAACCTGAAATTACAAAAAATAAAAAAAAACTGTATGATACACTTGGTCGAGTAGGTATTTACATTTTTTATGAAACAGCTTTTTTTTATAAACTTATATGTGTGCATCTTCTGCGGTCACTGGCGGTCGACTGACAAGACGAGAATGTGGAGTGGATCAGCACGAGACTGCATAAGATCCCTTTGATCTCGGGCATTTTAGCGATACAAAACCGAGACATGACGAATATAGGCGAGAACTGCCTCCACATCCTCGTACTCGGCAAGTCTCGCCGAGAAAGTGAAGCGTTGTAAATTCTCTCCTTATGTAATCCTGTTTTAACTACAAAGAATTTAATAACTTTCAACGTTAGGATGCCAAAGATATCTTTGTAGGATGCCCCATGAATGTAAGGGGTAAAAGGTATTTAAGGAATTGAAGTTCCATCAATTAAATCATGTTCTGCTTCTTCAAGACAAACTTGTGAAAATGAGGAATTGTGGGGTTCAAAATATGACAAAGTGGCCACCAACACGGGTTTTATTGCCAAAACGAGCTATTACATTGTGGTTGATGGAATCTATCACCAGGTACGGTTTTAATAAGCAAAGACAGCTTTCAGATTTGCGATGTTTTAAATTGAAAGAAAAAGAAAATGGCAATTTTGTTTGCACAATAACGTTTTATTGAACAAATACGAAAACAATGTCGGCCCTACATTACACCCACACTAGGTATTCTTATTCCGTTGCCGGCGCCAATCCACCAACACAATGTGTTACAAATTCACACCACACCGCCGTTTCAATAAAATCAGCTGATTCTCTCAGCTGATGATCGATAAGTTCATGTTCTGCATGTGATATGCCTGTTTAGGTCATTTACGGAGGACGCATTGGTGTCGATTCGGTGTAACACGACTTAACTTATTTGTCAGGACTTACCTTATTTTAAGCGTCTTGTCTTTTTCTTTCTTTATCAAAAAGACAAGGACAGAACGCTTAAATTAAGTTTAGTCCTGTCAAATAAGTTAAGATGTGCTACATAGTTCTGTGGCTACACCGAATCGGTACCGTCGCATTATTACGAGTTTGTATTGCCTACACTACAAAGCAAAGCATAGTATGTAGGCATCTTACGGCAGGCTTATGTAGGCAGGTGCCAATAAATTCTTAGCGCAAATAACTTGATGTCCAATACAATAGTAGATTGTTATATGAGTGCATAAAACGAGCCATGTTACCCGAGATATTCAGCTGCTTGAGCTTTAGGGAAGGCAGCCATAGTTCGAGGTAATATGGCTCGTTTGTAGCAGAGTTCAACACTACTTTTCACTTCGATCGCGAGGAAATGAAACAGTATTATTTCATCATCACTGGATGACCTATTTAACTTTCAGTAATACTTAATGCAAACCTAAATAATCAAACAACTTAATATTGCTGACTGAGAAAAAACAAAAAGCTCTTTCGCGCCACTGTTTTTTTTTTAATTATTCCGCTCCACTAAGTGGGAAGGCAAAGGGAACTTACCCCATATAGCCATGTCTAAATAACCTAAATAAATAATCAGACTTGCATGTCTTTTTATTTATTTTATATTATCTCTCTTTAAAGTCACTGTATGTCCTTGAGCATCATCTGAAGCTCTGTCCCGTCAGTTCGCGCTAATATGATAGAGTCTTAGCGTGAACATTATTGAGTTTTAAAAAGTTTGTCTATGAACTTGTACTATGTATTTGGTTGTATGGCCTATTGCCATGGTCTCAGGAGAAGTAAACAGAGCATAAAACGTAGTTTTAGTCGGCTTGTAGAGTTGTAGCAAACATAAACCAGTACTTTTTAGACCATGAGAAGCGAAAAATATATTAATATATATTAAGTTAAGTATTCTTAATTTAGTTAATATTCAGTGAGATAACATACATTTACAAAAAGATTTAAAATAGACAAAAGGGCTGAACAAAATGCCATCAAATGATAAAATCTATCTCCACACATCATCAAGTGCAAACAACAGTTGAAACAGGCAACAATGGCTAACATCAGACATGAAATAATTGCCCATTTCCCAGTGGCCACCACTACATTACAATGAGTGATTCAAAACTGAGCTCAGACACGCGCCATTCGTTATTTTCACTAAATGGACCCATTTCGAAATTAACTGCACGATTGCTTGCGAATAATATGCTCGTGTGGTGAGATTTATTCACGGGAACGATCCTCATTGAGTCGTGAAAATTCCCTCGGAAATACTACATACAGCGCCCTCTCCTACAAAGTAGCAGAACTCTTACATCAATGAGTTTGGGTATATTGTGTACCATGCGCAACTGGCTGCGGATTCAGAAGGTAAAAAAAAGTGGTTAGATTTTTAGTTTTGCTACTAGTTGCCAGATGGCGTTACGTGTAGTAATGCTATTATCTAAGTGCATTCTTAAGTCCGGTGATATAGCCCCTGCACTAAATACCACGAGTAACATACATATAGAAAAACAATAAGGTTAAAAGACACATTAACCTATTAAAAGACACAAACATGAAAATACTTAAATTCCGCTTCAATCTTCATTGAAGTCACTAACCTCAGTTTTCGGAAATACATTGCAGGAAAAAGAAATGGTACTTTCTGTATCTAATTAGATACAGTTTATTTTAACATTGTTCTCTTCAGAGAAATACCTAGGTAACAAAAAATAAGATTGCAATGATTTTCCCACAAACATCGGAAAAGAAATAACGCCGGTGGCGGTTGCTGTAAACTGTTGGCGTGAAAAATGGCACTTTCGGGCGGAAGTTAAATTATGTCAGCGATCTTTGGCGTTCTGAAAAATTGCGTCGATTTTTCAGCTTCGATTGGCGACTTACAACACGGGCAAGGGTTGTCTTAGAAACCTCACTGTGAATCCAGTACGAAATTTGCAGTAGACTTGCTTAGTTTAACCACCAATTATTAATATTGAATACTTATAAAGATTTTCAGCTTTTAATTTTTGCAGTTTAGAAAAAGTATCACGTAGGGACGTAAAAATCGCCTGTGAAAAGAGGGTGTACAGGTAAAGAGTGTGATCGGAAAGACCTCTGATAGAGCTGCTCTGGGATATACTGATAGGTATGTCATGAGTCATGACGATATGTTTTCATACAAACTTCTCTCGCGAATATTCTAAGCCCTGTTATTAGAGTTCTATAAATCTCTATTGGGATAAGTGGTAGTTTTGACTTTTCGTTGTTTTTGGATACGTATTCTAATGAAGACAAATATTTTTAATGTATAGGTATAATTTGGTAAATGCTACTGAGTAGTTGTGAATTAAGTACCTGCTTACATAGATATACATGAAAAATTAACGATAATACGCTATATGCGACGTAGTAACCTAATTTTAAGCTTGGAGAGGTAAATTCTGTGGAAAAGTTCAGTGACTTAGCTTTCTCAGTAATATGGAATAAAGTTAACAAAAACTCACCTTAATCTGCTCAGCAGCCTTTTTTGCCAATCCAGGATCAAGGATCTTGATGTCAAGGCTGCCTGCGCATTTCCTTGCCGTTGCACTAAAAGCTGCAGCGTTGGCATAAGCACAGGCTTCGTCCGCACTCGTCTCAACTGGGGAGTTTGGACTTAATATACCACTATCAGTGTCACTCACATTCACCGACTGACGCACCACACCAGACCGTTCCCCTACTGGAGACTTCAAAGGTATCTTTGACTTCTCCCCACTCGGAGACTTAAAAAGAATCCGAGATTGTCTCGAACTATCTTCAGGTTTAAACCCGGTATCTGGATCGAAGATCACGTAGTTGTCTTTGTCGCATCTAACTTTGTTGTTTACCGTGACTGTGTACTTTTTGTTTGGGCTGAGGTTCAGAAATGGGTCCTCGCTGTCAACAGGGCTTTCAGGAATTATCGATTGGATCTTCGGCATTATCTTTGGAACTGATTTTCCGTCTATTGTTCGCCTTACGAGAGTGTCGTTTGTGAATTTCAGACGAACGTATTCGTTTGATATTGTACGTCTTACTGGTTGCGATAAGAGAGGTGGTTTTCCGCCTTGTGGGTTGGTTTTGCTTTGGAAAAAATTCATCATTGGCTTATCCATTGTTTTTACAGGTGAGAATGATAGCTTCAGCTTTGTGACTACTTTTTTCTTTGGACTATTTGCGCTGAAATCTAGGTCTTGACCTTGTAGTGAACTTCTGTATACTGGAAGAACGCTTGGTTTATCAGCTATTTTTTGTGATTCTTTGGGGAGCTTTGTGTTGCTTTTGATTAAATCAAAAGATCTATTGAGCTTTTGAATAGGCGTTGGAGCCTTAAGAGCCCTGGCTCTGCCTTTACTTCTATCTGAATGGGAGGTCTGAGTCGGATTCGCCCCACGTTTTCCATTACTTTCTGGCAGATTTGTCTTAATAAAAGTTTTGCTACGATCACATTTAAAAGTTTCATTTTGAGCAGGAGAAAAAATCTCTTCGTCAGCTGGATTACCAATTAAACTATCTATGATTATGTCTATCTCGCTTGATTCTGAATTGCTTTGTGACGATCTGTTTTTATTGATGATGCATGATATTCTTTCCTCAACTTCAACAAGAGAATCAGTCTTGTCACTATCGCATATACTTCTAGAAGTTCCACTACCAGAGTCTGACGGAGTTTGAACCTCGAATATTGCTTCTTGCGAAGGTTGTAGAGAAGTTTCTGGGAAAGACGACCTTCTTCTTTTGACAGTACCAGTTTCGTTGGAAGGGGAATCCCAGTCCAAGCTGTTTTGGAGAGCACACTGCGTACCACTTTTTTTGTTCCGTCTAGGGCTGGTCATTATTGGCTAGGTCCATTATTGTACAAACATCAAAACGTTCGTGTCCCATCCATATTCATCGCCTGAACGAATACACATTATTTAATTGTTGGAACAATCGTCCGAAGGGGAAACATGAGTATGTTGGTAGTTTGTTACTGGCTACAGGAATGTGAGAAATTGCTCGTAGATAATGTTCATATCTACCTAAATATTGATTTAAACACAGAAAATGAATTATTATAGGACAGAAGTTATTCATACCATAAATATGCTCGATAACTTATATCGTAATAATTGATGGTTAAGAGGCTATGCGAATTTTATGTTTGTCACTGTCACTCCAAGCGAAAAATCGCGCAGTGCGAGAGGGGCGGATTCAGGGCAAAAGGGAAAAAAGTTGGTTTTATATTTTTACTAAAAAAACTAAAATAGCTAGCAAAATTTGAAATATCAAATCTCTAGATATTGTTGAAATACACCTAATAAAATACGTTTGAGTTCTGTATATGGTTCCTTTTCGTCAAACGAGGAAAAAAAGTGTATTTGAAGACCTCATTTCAAAAATTATTTCTATCGAGAAAAATTTATCCAAACATGTTTTCCAATTTCAAAACCCTAGACTATATAGTCAAAATGCATATACCAGAAATTTATTAAAATTTTCCGTTTATTTCTTGAAATACACAGAAAAGAAACACCAGTATTTTTTTCGCATATCGCCTTAATAAGACATTGGGCCGGAGTGTGGTGTGGGGGTAAGGGAAAAATATATAAAGATGTGTGCAAAGTTTCATTGAGATTAAAGACATCAGGACGTCACAAACGCCTAAAGCATTTATATGGCAGCGGAGCGGGATAGCCCACCTTAAGTTAAGAGTCATAATTTTAACAAATTCGAAGGATATATGTTTATTCACAACAAAGTAGTAAGTTAAAGTCACAAAAAGGTTGTTAGTTAAAGTTAAGTTAAACAATCTGTCAGTTTATCTGATCGATAAACCATTACAAAGTGAAATTTGACGGCTAAATCAAACCATCTTTTCTGTGAATAGCGGAATATTCGTACTAAATGTGTGTTTTAACATTTACTGCAACATACAACGAGTATCCAGGCATGTCTATCGTGTCTATACCCGAACTCTAGTCATTATATATGTATTGTATATACACATATACATCGTATATGTACCGGTCTACGTTAGGCCTTGTTTACATTTTGTTGAGTACTATAGCGAGTCAAACAATGAGATAGTTGTTACATAATAATCCAATTTTATGGATAGCTTGATTTTTTAAATTTTATTGTATACATTTGTTGAATATCCAATCAAGCATATTTATTAATTTTATATATTTTCTAAGGTACTCAAAATATTAGAAATTTAACAAACAAAATAACCAGATAGAGCTAATGACTTTAGTTCCAAATAGAATTTCGTACAAAAGCTGTCTGTGTGATATTCACTGTAGTAAAAAGCACTGCGGCGCAGTATAAGTCTGTACGAACTCGGTGGTAGAATTGCCAACCGTACGAGGTTCAACGAGATTTGTGCTTTTCCGTACGAGGTACGAGGACATTATCAGCCTCGTACTATTATGTACGAGATTTTGATATCCGAAAATACATAACATAATATTTCAATGCAGGCATTATTTTGTAGCCTAAGGGGCCGGTAATGAAATCACTACAATGGCCTATTTTCCAATGATATGTAAACCAAGACTAGAAGTTGGTTACTACTTAAGTACTTACTTAGAAGTCTCGTACTTCTAAGCAAATTCCGTTTTTTGTTATTTTACGTGAGTAATATTAAAGATTTTTAATACAATGTGATGTTCTATTTAGTAGCAAACTTGCAAAAGTTAAATAAAATGTCTTAAATTTGATATAAATATGTCTTATAATATGTCTTTATATGTCTTTCGGTTTTATCACAGTTTAGATGCTTAATGAATGTACGAGGTTCAAGAGCCAAAATAAAAGATTTTTAGCTGCTTAAGTACGAGGAAAATTATTTTTTGATTGGCAACCCTGCTCAGTAGTCAGCAGAAGCACTTTGCAAATGAACTTGTCAAGAAATTATACTAGATTCTATTTGCCCAATAATAATAAGGCAGAAAAAATACTGTTGCTTTTTTAAAATACTCACAACAATACAATGAAAATATTCGAATGTAAACAAATAGTAAAACGAGTACTGGCAACAAAAAATTTAATAGAAAAGATTTTTTTTTTTCAATATGTTTATTTGTTATTTCTTTTCACTATAACAGTAAACTGAAATTGCCAACTGACTTTTTTTAATAAGTTTAATATAACGTATTTTTTGGTGGCAAATAATGTGGCCAGAGCAATAAAGGGTTAAGAACATCAATTGTCCCCTCTCATCAAAACACTAGTAACTAGCTCATCAAGTAGGCAAGTTAACTCGCTACTGTACTTATTGAACTGTACAGTCAGACACTGCAAGTTGTGATCATTAGTCGAATCGAACACGACCGCGTTGTGTCTCGATTGTTATCTAATTATTGCTGGCACAATGTCGCACGGGACAATATTTTGTTATTTCCTTTGTTAATGGAAGCCTTTGTTTACTAACACATAACATAAATACTCTTTATTGTGCACCGAAATAAGAGAGGTTATAAAATATTTTCAATAGAGAGGGTACAATGGGCGGTCTTATCGATTTCTTCCAGGTAACATTTGGGTGGAAGATAATGTAAAATAGAGGATAAGGCGTAGGTGGTGTAAAGAAAATATATGTCATAAATTAACTAATATCTTATGTTACCTAAATATTAAAATATCTACATGTCAACAGGCATAAAAACAGGTTATTGTAATCTTTCAGCTTTATGCTGTTATCCAAACTTAATTATAAATACTGTACAAATATAAGAATTATCAATATTTATTTGTACATTTATTTATATATATAAATATATATATATATATATATATATATATATATATATAATAAAAATAAATATTTCATATCTGTAATTAAAACATTGGGCTTTGGTCTACATCAGATAATGGATTAGTCTCGCAATCTAACGGTAGCGATCTTGGTTACATTTTTTATTTATAATTTAGTATTATTTATGTTATTTAAGTTTATTGTTAATAAATTATAAAAATATGTATGTAAAATATATTTATTATAAGTACTGGAACTAAAATCCTTTACAAACTTCATTTTTTCCGTTGATGTACTATCGTCGAAAATTGTGTAGTCGATCCCTCTTTGACATCAACCATGGAAAACTTTCCCCTATGATACCTACAAAGCTCTAGAAACAGAGAACAGAGCAAAATTAATATACCGCACAAAATCCACGTTTTGAATTTAAAGTTATCTCCTGGCATTTCGTATTCTCAGCACAGGCCCGTTTGTCTGCAGTTACAGTCTAGGCCACACACGGTATATCTACTACACAGACAATACAACAATAACTAAAGATCTGCGAAACGAAGAAAGTAAAAAAAAATGTATTAAAATTACCATAATGGGAACCTTTGCTGAAGTTAATCGTATATTAATGGTCAAATTACTTTTTTTTTCTCAATTTCTTAACGGTTAATTTTTAGGGACTTCGTTACAGTCTTTTTCCATTTTTTTTTTCTTTATGTAGTTATATTTTATACTCAATTTAGAGTATGTATTTCCACAAAGTTTTTATTAAAATAGACAAACCTAAACCGCTTCTTTGACCTAAACCGTTTCTAAACCGTTTGTCTAACTATCCTTAAAGAACACTACCTCTCACAAACTGAATAGATAGATATTATATATATTTATGTTTATGTAGTTTATTACACATTATGTATATTTATAATATTTTATAGATTGTATTTATAGTAAGTATTGGTATAAATTTTCATTTTGTTATTAAACTTGTATAATTCTTTGTATGTTCTTCTTCTCTGTGTACACGTATATGATTACTTCGTTTATGTTACTTTTTCCTATTGTGATGGTTTTGCTGTCAGAAATCTCTGTTTAGAGATACGCTCGCCAATGTGCATCTTTTTTCATTGTAATTTTGTTTGTTTATATTTCCGTGTGTGTACAATAAAGAATGAAAATTATATTTTAGTCTTGAGCATATAACTGGTAAGATTCGGTCTGTTGGGGCGATAACCAATTATACAGTGCTACAAGGATCATATGACGCGTGGATTGGTTGTGTCCAAAATTGAAACTAACTCCGCTACCATACTCCTTGTTTAAGCTGGGCCCCCCTGTCATTGTCATCCACGCGCCTAGAGATCCTTGTGGAACTGTAGACACCCCTTACATAGGGACACATCTGACAGGTTTCAATGAGCATTTATAGAAACGAGTGATCGCTCGACATACCTACCAAATCTATGCAGAAGTTATGCTTCAGCCTGAAATGATGCTGCCTGTCGATAATTAAATTGAACCCACAGATTCGCAAAATAGAAGTTACTATTAGTAGAACAAGTACTTAGGAAGTACCAATTTTCTTTGGTACAATTTTCTTTGTGTTTGTGGTCTTGTCTTTTGTGTGATTGTGGTTCCTTTTTCTCTTTCTTTATGTTTTTTTATTTTTGTATGTTCTCTTAGCTAGGCGACGCTTGCGGAAGATTAAGTTATGGGCCAAATTAGCTCACAAATTGAAATTGCGTTCTTGCTACACTATGTTACGATGCAAATATTCATAATTATTTACTTTGTTCTAGTAAACCATGTAATAAGAATTGCAAACATGTAAATCTTTAAATAAATATGTAAATATGTATGTAATGTACGAATATATTCCAATAATTAATAAGATGGATCCGAACAATGATATGAGAACTAAAGGGCTAAAAACCAATGATCCAATCACTGAGTCCTATCTTGCTAAAGATAATTTGGGAAGTGGCTATTTCAGGAATATATTTTAAGCCAGTCAAAAATTCAAACGTTCTCGGCGCGCGCTTCGTTTTTTTTTGTTTTTGTCTTTCAAGGCAAAATAATAATTAAAGACAATGAAAACATTGAACAATTTTTTTTCTCTAACCGCTCAATTCCTACCTCTAGCCGTAGCAAGCCCGCAACGAACATTTCTTCAGACGTAAAGTCAGGCGGACAGACCGGCCGGAAGGTGGTTTTTATACGCGCTTGGCTGCAGTCGGCGCCGCTCACCGACTTGCAAATAAGGAATGTTTAGCGTGCCTGGTTTGTTCCTAAGCTGGACTCATAAAATATATATATATATATATATATGTACCAAACTTCACATTTCAACATTTATATTCGCTTTGTACAGCGTAAGATGGTTACACTATCATTCGTTACACCGTACATTGCAATTAACGTCCTTATACATTCAAATTAATATTCAAATTGTTCTACTCATATTAATCAACATTTAACTGTATCATTCGGTTCGAGTAAGATGATTTATTTATTTATTTTAGTCTAATAATAAGTATGAAATGAAATTAAATATATTCATAATGAACAGAAAATCACTTGTACTATCCCAAAAATTTATTTAATACTTCTTGACCGGTTTTGCCTTTATGGCATTATCAAAGGAATTAATATAAGATCTTAATTACACAATAAATAGTTAACATCAGCCAGTGCGATCAATGACACACTGGTGTAATGCCATAAAGGCGAAACCGGTCAAGAAGTATTAAATAAATTTGTGGGATAGTACAAGTGATTTTCTGTTCATTATGTATTGCAAGTTCCACCAAGTGCCAACAATCAACAGTGTAAACATTCTGAAATATATTCATTTATGTAGAGCTAATGTGGGTATATCAGATAAACTTATCGGGTTTAATGTAATATAATTAAATAATATATGTCTATAGGTAATAGTTTTATATAATAAATAATAATATGGCGAAATACAAAAGGAAATAATAAAGGTTGGGTTTACTTAAATTTAGTAAAAAAATACACTTGAATAAAATAAAAAAATATAGGAATTAGGAATAAATAATATTATAAATATATGCAATACATATAATAAATATATGTCTAACTCCACCCATTCGATTAATCTTGCTAAAAAGAAAGGCAAGAAACTTAGCAAGATCAATAAGGGTACATATTACAAGACCTTAAAACTAGATTCCTCAATAATATGCACGGAAATAAAATTAAGATTGAGAATATTTTTACTGAAACGATTGTCTGTAAAGCAGTGGCGTGCTTGGAACTTTTTGCTGGAAAAGCAATAAAAAATTCAAGTGAGACTAGTAAAAAAAACTGAAACACGGCTTTAAAAAAATTTGTATGGCACCAAGGCATGCTAGCATGCCCTGGAGCAGACGTTTTCAAAATTTTTTTTTTCTAAAATAGTTTTCTGAAATAGTTATACTCAATACTGTCATTGCTTTCCCAGCAAAAAGTTCCAGGCACTCCACGCTGTAAGGTCTTATCGCATTTACTTGTATTTACTTGTATAATGTCCGTTTTGTATGCAGAATTTGATGAAAACTAAATTTTCAGCACTATCAGTTTTATAGGAATGACAAATCCAAATCTTATAATTTTTGTGCATGAATGACACGAATGAATGAATTAAAAGAAACAATAATTTAATTTACACTGTTGATTGTTGGCACTTGGTGGAACTTGCAATACATAATGAACAGAAAATACAAGTTATAGTACAAGTGATTTTCTATTCATTAATAATAATTAAATTTTTGAAAAGGTCAGCTTTAAAAAAATATTACGTATCTATCATGGAAACGGATGGCATTTAGGACAAACTGTTTTTGAACATTAAATTTTAGTTATCAAACTAAATATAAAAACAAAATTTAATACGTAGGTGTGAAACCTTAAAATCAACATTCGAACAGAAAGCAAATAATGGAAATAGCTAATGGAAGAAGATTTCAGCAAATTCATAAGTTTGCATCCAATAGAGATAAAAAATGAATTACATGTTATTGTGAGAATTCTATAGATTTTGAGCCTTTTTTGGGCTTTCATCTCAAGATAGATGTCTCGGACTACAAAATGAACTGGGACGAAGTAAGAGGTTCTGACAAATGACTCCCAACTGGGCTCTCTAACCCAATTACAGAGAAAGTAAAAGCAATAAATATCGCGACAACAGAGGGCGACAACAAAGTTAGGAAATTCGTGAAATGCTCTAACTCTATGTGAAGTGTATGAGAAACTTAATTTATTGGGTACTTACTACCGCGGTACGACTATCTAACTCGTGATGTCACAAACTCTACTTTATATTCTCTGCTCATGGGCTGTAGATACATTATACGTATCAGAATATATAATACTACTGAAGGAATAATATAAAATAATCCTTTTAATTATGACATAATTTTATTAAACAAAATTGATAATATTCAATATTATCCAATAATATGAATTTATTATATTATTTATTCCTTATTCCTGTATTTTTTATTTTATTCAAGTGTATTTTTATTACATTTTCAATGCATGTGCTCGTAAAGGCCCACTTTTTATGCATCAAAACCGAACAAAAAGTCGATTATTTTGCCCTAGGGCTTTATTATTATTATTATTTTTTTTTATTTACAACGGTTGGCTAACCTGCAGCCTTTCCTGTGTACCATAGATGTTATACTTTTTTTTCCACTGTTTAACGGCTCTGGATACAGTCCTTTTGAGCCAATTATAATTTAAAGTTCACAAGATTATATTTGTTTTCATTTCCTCACACTATACATTGAAAAACGTAGTATGATACACGGGCGTAAAAGCAATAAATTACTCGGTTACGTTTAAAACACTCGCTACGCTCGTGTTTTAAATCGTCCTCGTAATTTATTCCTTTTCGCCCTAGTAGCATAAACTACTATTAAGTAAACCTAACCTTTATTATTACCTTGTATGTTTACACTGTTGATTGTTGGCACTTGGTGGAACTTGGAATACATAATGAACAGAAAATCACTTGTACTATCCCACAAATTTATTTGTGGGATAAATTTGTGGGATAGTACAAGTGATTTTCTGTTCATTATATATTACCTTGTATATTTTCCCATATTATTATTTATTATATAAAACTATTATGTACCTATAGACATAGATTATTAGTTATATTACATTAAAACCGACCTTGTATCTGATATACCTGCAAAACATAAATAAATCTATTTAATTTGATTTCGTATATGATAGTTCCGCTATATTTATTTTACAAATAAGTTTCATGAAAATTTATTATTTCTTGCTTCGATTGACTTTTTTCAATTTGCTGCAGTTGGCCAAAGAGTAGCAAAAAGTTTCATACTGGCTGGTAAGAAAATATGCATGGTAAATTAACAGTCAACTTGATATAAGCAGCAAGACACTAACTTTATTTATTCTTAGTTTAGTTGAATGAAAACCAGATCACCTTGCATAACCTGATTTATCATTTCCCTCGGCTTGAGCCCTCGCTTGCATTTGGGCTCCAAACTAACGCTTGACGAATAATAATTCCCTTTTCGCTCGATATGTTTGTAAATAACCTTATAAAAGCCACAAGAAACACGGTCAAGCCACCATAAAGCATTGATACTGTAATATGCACGCAATCTACTCGGGATCTCGTAGGAATTTTGCTGAATTATACTACTTTGTTTTCACTTTGACTTCTTGTATTATTCTATTTCTTCCTAATAATCACACATACATTAAAGGGAGCTCCGAACCTCGTAGGGCACTCGCTTATCGTACTTCATCAAGACTCTAGAAGGAATATTTATTTATGGAGAGCCACCTTCACACCGATGGGGCTCTCTAAGGAATCTTGCTCGTGTTTTGTCTGAAAGATCTTTTATATTGGATCTGTATTTATTTTTGGAAAACACGAAATAAATCAGTCAATACGACGTATGTCGATCCATAAAGGTTTTCGATTGCCAACTAAACACGAACAAATAGTCCTTTAACCTACCAATAAAACCTAGTCTTACCTAAACCTAACATATTGCCTAGCTATATGTTACAGTGCTTTAGTCAACTAGCAAAACTTTAAATTTACAGAAAGACTTTGTAGCTGAAGTCTCGTTTCAGCAGCTTCTAATGAAGAATAACACCGTTACTACGTGATCTTAGCGTGTGTGTGTGTGTCTAATACTCACATGTGTAAGGAAGGATGCACGAGTGTGTGTGTCCCTTTGCAGCGAACTTCCTAATTTGTTGCGTCGTCGTTTTCAGGGTTTTATTACACCAACGCAGTCGTACGTTTGTGTTCAGGGAAAGTGGACAAGTTTACGAATTACTATAACGTGTGAAAGTGTTTAAAAATAACAATGAGATATGTCGCTGTAATTTTGCTGTTTGAGTATCTACTAAAGTAAAAGGAGCACTTATCAAGTCTACAGTATTAATTTAGCTACATAAACAAACAAAAGTCACCATTGACAAAAGGTAATGAGTTTGCGAAAAATGTACCCTCTCTCTTGGGAGTATTAAGTGAATGCTACTCTTAGTATTTCCGCTCTCATGGTACATTTTCAGTTTTATATCAAAATTTAGATAGCTGCTCAAGATTTTTAGCCTATCGAGATACCTTGTGAAATAAAAAAAAATGTATTTTCGTGATATAATTTTTTTTTTATTAATTATTAATATTATTATTGTTTCACACCAAGTTGGTTTAATACAAATTTAGATACTGTTTAAAAATTATGATTCCTAAATTTCGGTTGAAGTACCGTTACGTTGTTTAATTTTTTCAGAGAACTACGTTTTTTCGACAAAAATAAAGAAGCCTTCACTTCTGTAAGATCTCATTCCTCAATAATTTCCTGTTCAACTTCTGCTGACAATAAAAAACATTTTACTGCAAAATTCTACTGCTTTCTCTTTTGAGCAAAAACAGAAACAAAATTTTAACTGCTCCCAACCCGCGCCCTTGTGATTTACAGGCGCTTTGGAACTCGCAGGCACACTCAAACATACTTATTTGTGCACTTACCAAAGTAATATGAACCTTATTGTGATAGAATAAGAAAACCAAGTAGTGAGGTTAAAGTTGGTAAAGTTAGGGTGAACCGTTCAACCCTGCAACTACAGTAGGTTCCAAATGTGTGGTTAAATTTACGGACGATGAGCGGTTTTATATAATATATAAAATACTTATTTTTATGAACAACTCAATTTCTTACTACGCTACGCTTAATTTTCTTGTATATGATAATACAATCAATTCGGATAAAATTGAATATAATAATGTTAATTATTATTATTGATTTTTTTAGTAAATTATTTGATATTATTACAAATTAATATTATAACTAAAGGTATACGGTGTTACTACAAAACGGTGTTTAACTTTAGACAGCGTTTAAATCTGTTGCTGTCACTCTTTTACAATATGAAAGAAAAGGTGACAACAACAGATGTCTAAAGTTAAACACCGTTTTGTGGTAACACGGATATTGTTTAGACTGCTAAATCCTAAATCTTCTTCTGCAATTTCCACAATATTTATTTATTATTCGCGACTAGTTTCATCTCATATTATATTGCTGAGTAATATGAAAATTGAACAAAATAGAAAAAAAAAAGATAAAATTGTTGTAAGAATGAAGTTCCATCAAGTAAAAACATCACCGAATAAAATAAATTTATTATAAAATTAAGTTATCTGTCATACATATGAAAAAAATAGTTTCTTGCTCTTCTTAGCAAGACTAACCGAATGGGCGGAGTTAGGCATATATTTATTTATAGCTATTTTATCTATCAACTTAGTTGTATTTATTGAAATTTGTATATTTTATAAAATAATATAATTTATAATATAATTTATTATATTTTTTAATAGTGTATTAAATTTACGTAAGCCCAATTTTTATATTGTACGGGGACGTACTAAATTTATTTTATATCTTATTCTATTGTTTTTTAAAATCAAATATGACTTGTAAAAAGCGTATTTTATCTACCTATTTCACAAAAAACTATTTAAATTTGAATAAACTATTTGAATTCTCAGGATTACGCAAGGAACAAAGAGTACTTTATTTTAATAATAACTCTTAGATTCTATCATTGCATATAAGCTTATAACTTACTACCTTAAAAAAACATCTAAAATTCCCTTCAATACATATATTTCAAGACAAGGATAGAAAACAGCAACGCCATCTCTAGGTGGGTCAGGAAGACGAAGTTTAAGTCACAATTTAGTATAATGTAAGCCAAACCGCAATAAACTGGGTTTATTGAGGGTATTTGAATATTATTTCATTCATGGGGTTTGTTGGAAAACTAACCGAATTTAGAAATTGCTTGTTCATTTTGCAAAATTGATTTCGTTTTATAGGTAAATGATACAAATTAGTATGCATAAATATATTTTCAGTGGGTAAACATAGAACATGTTACAGTACGTCTATCTCCTACGGCGCAGCGGCAGCTGCGCGATTTCTGCTACGAGCGTAGCAAAAAATACAGCCGCGATTAGAAGTATCTATATGGTCAGATACCGCTTGACCAGTTTCGCTATAAGTAGTAGCTTTTTCGGAGGCAAACAAGTTTTCGCGATGATTCCCGCCTCACATATAAAATTTCAAATTTCAAACATTTAACTCTCTTAATTTTCTTGATCGATATAACAATAGTAAAATAATAATTATTTTACTTATTAATAGATCGTGGCTCGGATATTTTACAGACAGACCGATAAAATGGATTCAAGCCACGATTCTGCTGCCTACTGTTTTACTGCTGGTTTATTCATCCAAGTTTCAGTGATAATAGTAACCCAAACGATTCAATATGAATAAAAACCACGATTTTAAATATTGAAATTTACGGGACAAATATGTGCATGTAAGTGAAAATACGTATATTACGAGTATGCACTGTCCATTGTGAATTATTTGACAAATTAATTAAACAGATTACAACAAACAAATCATTCTCATTTTGCCCTGCCCTTTGTGGGCAATAAGGGATCTTATAAAACTCAATACGCAAAGCACACAATGGGGCGGACATTTTATGGCATTAACACTACAATATTTGTCGGAAAGAAATATTATTTGCATTGCATTGCAAGGGTGACACCCTAACATAAGGGCATGATCATTTTGCTTACTCAACAAGAAAAAACAATTCTTATTGTTATTGATGTAGAGTTGAAATTTTGTATCAGATTTAAAAGGTTTCTAGGGCGATGCATTCCTGCACTTTTACCTACATGCACTTGTTACTCACAAACACATATAAACCGAGCAATTGAGCGCAAGTTGTAAAGGAAATTACTTTTTTCCGTTTTCTTTTTACTTAAGAGTTCTGATAGAAGTGAAGAATTGCTAAAGATGAATAATAGGAGAAAAGAATAATGTTATCTGGCTTAAAATGTGGTATTGCACCACATTTGGTGTAGGAATAGTATTTTGTGCAACTGTAACACAATTTGAGACATTGGGACACGAGTGCTTGTTTAAGAAACGAACGAATTAAGTTTCGTAATAGTTTTGCACGAGTGTCCCAATGTCTAATTATGTTCAGTTGCACACAATACTTTATCTACGACCATTAAAAATATCGTCTTTATTTATAATATTTTCAACTAACAATTTCACGAATAAAATAAACTTTTAACAAAAAAATAGCAACCGACTTCAATAGTAACAGCAGCCATTCACTAAAAAGTTAATAATAATTCTATAAAGACCGATGGTACCGAAGCAACACTTTTGCCGACTTCTTTCTTCCTGAAACGTTATGTTATCTAGAAGTCGGCGTTCTTATATTGGTTTCTATGTAGCTATATCGTAGGAAATACGCCGACTTCTAGATAACATAATGTTTCAGGAAGAAAGAAGTCGGCAAAAGTGTTGCTTCGGTACCATCGGTCTTTATAGAATTATTATTAACTTTTTAGTGAATGGCTGCTGTTACTATTGAAGTCGGTTGCTATTTTTTTGTTAAAAGTTTATTTTATTTCACATTTTTTAGTGTTGCTGGGTTAAATTGTGAGGTATAGGTAGTTCTTGCAAACGTGGTGTTAATATGAAACGAAGTTCAAGTGAGTATAAGTAGCCATGTTTGAGTAGCTTCCTGCTATCAGCGCCCTAACACAACATGATTACCGCAATCTCGAGTTATGTGCTGTCATCCGTTGAAGAGTTCTACGGTGATGAAGCCAAGATCGAAATTCAGGTGGGTACACTGGCAATTTTCAGCAATGCCCTGCAATGAGCACCCTAACACAAACTGGTTGCCGCAATCTAAAGTTATGTGCTGTCATCCGTTGAGGAGTTCTATGGTGATGAAGCCAAGATCGAAGGTCAGGTGGGTATTTTGATAATCTCCAAGTAATACCCTTGAATCAGC
The DNA here is from genome assembly GCA_934047225.1 of Ypsolopha sequella. Classification (NCBI taxonomy): domain Eukaryota; kingdom Metazoa; phylum Arthropoda; class Insecta; order Lepidoptera; family Ypsolophidae; genus Ypsolopha; species Ypsolopha sequella. The sequence continues at coordinate 12,814,275 of OW203987.1, forward strand.
ACCCTAACGCAGTGATTTCCGCAATCTCGAGTTATGTGCTCTGATCCGTTGAAGAGTTCTATGGTGAATATGTTGATGAAGCCAGGATCGAAGGTCAGGTGGAAGAATGTCGATTTTCAAGTAATACCCTGTAATCAGCACCCAAGTACATAACGATTGCCTCAATTTTGAGAGATATGCTGTCATTTTCTGAGGAGTTCCACTGCCTATCTCTGAAGACCTTCATCAGATCATGACCAAACCCAAAATGGGACCTATCTGGAAGTATACTCTTTCAAACAAAAAAAGAATTGTTCAAATCGGTTGGGAAATGACGGAGTTATGGAGTAACAACGCCAAAAAAAAAAAAAAAAAATAAAAAAAAAAAAAACATACAGTCGAATTGAGAACCGCCTCCTTTTTTGAAGTCTGTTAAAAATGAGGAGAAGAACACTCTTTCATGAAATGAACCTCGGGTGCGTCGTCCGGTAATGCTGCCTTGAAAGCCAGTCAAGATAAAGGGGGCGTGGCTTAAGAAATAAGGTCGGGATTTATTTCTCGTATATCTTGTTGATTGGCTCTCTAGCGGTGTTATAATTAATTGGGCCAATCGTTGTTATAATATAATGTTATAATAGAATTGTCATGTTGGCGTCTGTACAATAAAATTGTTTTTGTTCACTTTGTAACAATATGTACTGTTAATGTTAGAATTTTTTGTAACATAGGCTAACTTTTTCATGTATATTATATATATATTATATATAATATATAATATATTATTAATATTATAACATCTTATTGCAGTATAGGAGTAAAATTAGGTATATAAGAAAAATATTAATGTTTTTGGCTTTTGATACAATTATAAAGATGCCTCTTTATAAAATTTCATGTTTTGACAGCACTAAAACTAAAATGAAAGCCTTCAGAATCGGTTATATTGTCGTTGTAAAATTAATTAAAATATCTATCTGTAAATAACATGTTATGATTTTATGAATTCAACACTACAAAACTTATATAAAACGCTACATGCCGATAGTTTTCTACCCCCCAAAAATAATTTCGTGTCATACACACATACAAAATGAATGCACTTACTCACACATACACAAATGTGTTTAGTGCACCTCGTGTGGGGGAATTTTCGATTAAATATTTAGATTAGGGTTTTGGAGATCCATTTATCACGGTTTAATTGTGCATGGGAGCTGACGCCTTTTATTCTGATGAGATTATTGTATGGTTGGAGCAAAAATTTGAGGAACACTTTAGAGTTAGAGTACCTATTTGTCATCAAAGAACAGGGAAAATTAAATAAGAAAGTTCATATAGGCACATAATAATAAACATTGTAGGCGTATTCTGAGGAGTGTTCAAATTTTAAATTACCTACTTAACTTAGAAGTCAACATAGACATAAATTAAATTCGCAAAAAACGACAACGCCATTGATGCATAAAAGTATTTTTTGTATGGCACCGAAGATTTTTAATAAAATTCCGAATTGCATCAAAGACCTAAATATAGTATTATTTAAAAAGAAACTTTTTGTACTATTGATCGAAAAGTCTTACTATTCTGTAAATGAATTTTAAATGATAAATTTATATAGGTAGATAACACCAATAATTACTTTTTGATCTTGATTTTTATGATATTCTTTGACATGCTTTTTATTACTATTATTCATTGTTATTATCACTTTAATTTTGATGCTGTTCAATTATTTGTAATGATTAATATAATATGTTTTTTTTACAAGATCCTATGTGATATTAATTTTTAATACGCATGTTAGTAAATAAGTGAAAAATTTGTATGCCTTTCCACAGGCAAAACATAGTGCACTTACACGGAAAAAAATGAATTCTTAAGCCAAGAATATCAATTTTCTCAGCAAAATTGTTTTAGCCCAAGTAAATATTTTCTTAAACTAAGTAAATGTTCTTTACCCAAGAAACACTGTTTACTTGATTGAAGAATAATATATTCTTACTTTTTATTCTTGATTGGAGACACATATATTTAATTCAAGAATATCAAAATCTCAGTTGAAGAATATCACTTATTCTTCACTGAAAATTTTGAAAAACATTCAATCAAGATATTGTTGTCTTCATTCAAGATGATATTTTAACTTGGTTGAAGACACTTAGATTCTTCTTGACTCAAGAAATGAAATTTTGCATCTTGAGAATGTTTTCTCGATACAAGAGTATGACTATTTTGTCCTAAGTATATGTTCTTGACTACAAATTTTTCACTCAAGAGTATAATAATATTTTAAATCAAGATTTTTTCTTTAATTCCAAAAAAAAACATATTCTTGGTTCAAAACATATCCCTTATTTTTGATAATTGAATTGCAAAATTCTTCGCTAAAGAATTTTTACTTCTTGTTTTGAAACCAAATTATGTTTCAAACCAAGAACACAAATTTTCTCAATTTAAAACAATGTTGTTTTGAATAACAAGAATACATATTCTTCCATCAAGAAATTTAGAATACTTCATATGAAATTACATAAATCTTGTTTTATATTCTTGACTTAAGAAAGCTTGTTTTAATTGAAGATTATGTGTAATTTCATTTCAAAACTACGTGAAGTCTTAACTGAAAACAAAGACTTATTTTGTACCAAATTTGTACATTCTTTGATGAAGTATTTCTTTGTCTTGTTTTGAAATTATATTTGTTTCAAACCGAGAACACAAAATATCTTAATTCAAAATATATTGTTTTGAATAACAAGAATATATATTTTCCCATTAAGAAATTTAGAATACTTCTTATAAAATTGAATTATTCTTGTTTTATGTTCTTGACTTGAGATAGCTTGTTTTAATTGAAGAATATGTGTGATTTTATTTCAAAAATACTTGAAGTCTTAAATAAAAACAAACACTTATTTTGTACCGAGACTTTAATTGTCTTGCTTTAAAAAAAACTATTTATTCTTCATCCAAAAATTTTTACATTCTTCGATGAAGTATTTTTTGTCTTGTTTTGAAACCGAAAACCGAAAACACAAAATATCTTAATTCAAAACAATATTGTTTTGAATAACAAGAATATATTATTCTTCCGTTAAGAAATTTAGAATACTTCATATGAAATTAAATTATTCTTGTTTTATATTCTTCATTTAAGAAAGCTTGTTTTAATGTGTAATTTTATTTCAAAAATACGTGAAATCTTAACCAAAAACAAAGACTTATGTTGTACCAAGACTTTAAACTTTCTTGTTTATAAAAAACATTTATTCTCCAAGAATTTCTGTATTCATCGATGAAGTATTTCTTCGTCTTGTTCTGAAATTGTATGTGTTTCAAACCGAGAACACAAAATCTCTTAATTCAAAACAATATTGTTTTGAATAACAAGAATACATATTCTTCGGGTTGGATTTAGTATCGTTTGGCAGTTGTATGGGGGTGAAAGTGGTTAAAGCTGGTAAAGGGGGGGTCCCCGATTATAACGCTATCACACTTATTAAAAGGTAATGCACGTTTTTCGAGAAATAAATGAAAATTGTTTCTTACCTAAAATCAGGTAAAAGGCGAAAACGGAACGTTAAAATGGGCGTTTGACAACCAAATCTGCCCTAGTTTATTGTCTGTGGTGCAAAATATTGTGCAATAACGATGAAACGGAACGCAAAAAAATAAAATGCGTCATGTGTTACTGTCATTCGTAATTCGTTTATTCATTCCGTTTCTCCTCGAGTTCCGTGAATGTTCTCCCTGTGCTGTGTGGTGTTTTTGTTTTGGTTTTATTCGACGACTTTGGCTTGTTTCCTGGACTTGTTTGCATTCCCGATTGAAATCCTGCTCAAAAGGAGGTTAGCGTACCCCACTTCATGATTAAAATAGGTTAAATCTGTTTCAAAACCGAATCAGAGCACCCCGACTCTATACAGTCTTGTGGCTACTACCCCTAGAGTGTATATAAAAAGTCGAAGGCGCGAAGGGAGGGCAGCCCCCGCCCGCCGTAATAAAGCTTAGGCACCTGCGTGAGCCGTAGCGGCCGAGGCTGGTCGCCGAAGGCGACCAACAAGCCGAAGCTGTGGAGGCGAGCCGTATTATAGGATGTGGAGGCGTAGTATTATAGGTACTACGTTTCGTTTTTCGTCAATTTTTGTTTTGAATTGAAATAAAATACCCTACTTACCTACTTGCTAGTGAAATTTAAAAAAAAATTAAGTACTTGTATTCATAATTTAATAAAATACCTAGCCTATTTGTTAGTGAATTTTTTTTTAAATTTACTAAAAATATTCATAACGCACAGAAATTCCATATATTGTAGGGTAAATGTTAAAAATCAAAACATCTCAACCAATGACATTCTAATGTCGTTGATCTCAACCAATAAAACAAGTCGGTCGGCCTGAAAATAAAATTATAATATTTTTACGTAGTATAGTTCTATTACGACACTACATAAGTACTTATGTACTTACTACATGTAATGAAAATATGGTACCTACAAACAAATAGTATAATTGTACTACGAAATCCAACCCTGGCAGGGCAGGGCCTTAAGTTAAAATTGTAGGAATGAAACGGCATACTAGGTGATGTTTGGAAATCGGGAAATCGTGTAAAAATGCCCGCGAGACTTCTCGGCGTTTGCCGTACGTACTGTCCCCAGACAGGACCAGACAGGTTCAAAACGACAATTCTTAAATCAAAACATCGTTTCTTGAAATGACACATATCGAATGTGTTGCCAATAAGCAAGTAGACATTGTTCCCAAGATGGTAGTTTTTGAAGAAAAAAATAGAAGGATATTGTTTATAGACGGAGTAGAAATGAAATATATTTATTACTGTAATGTAGGTATACATCAGATACACTTATTACAGGTCGGTTTTAATGTCATATTATAAAATAATCTACATGTAACAGTTTTATATAATAAATAATAATATGGGGAAAATACAAAAAAAAAACTTTGGTTTACTTAAATTTAATAAAATAATACACTTGAATAAGGTAATAAATATAGGAATAAAGAATAGTCAGTGTATACAGTGCCGCTAGCGATATTTGATTACAAAGGCTTGTGCCATTTTAAGGCATCCTCTTAGACTGCCGCTAAGTGTATAAAAATGTGCCGTTTACGGCAAAATAGGACGACTGACTATAGTACCGTAAATAAAAAAATCTGTGTCGCCGGAAAGGTCGTTCAAAGTGTCCTGTCCGATAAACGGTTATGTTTGGATATGAAGTGCCGTAGATTTTTTTTGTGTACCTATTCCATGAATTCTGTTAAAACTACATATTGCATAGACATGCCAGAAAGTATTTCATCCCGGAGAGCTATTTCAAGTCTCAATCAAACGATAGTTGACAATTTGTATGTGTTTTGTTTTTATGTTTTTTTTTATTTTATTTTGATTGGTGTTCGACATACTATTGACATATTTAATTGACTTTCTCATTATATTGCATTTCCATCTCTTTTATTTTTTTTTACTTTTTTGATCATGTGTATTTAAGATTGAACATTAGTGTGCTTTAGTGGCAAAAAGCATTGGGCCAGTGGACATGCTTTTTTTCCAACTTTTTATGTAACATGCTTTTAAACAAATAAACGATTGATTGATTGATTGATTGATTAATACATTGCTTATAAGCAAAATCCCGAGATAAAAGATCAATAAATCACATATAGTTTTTTCAATACTCAAGGAGAGTCCGAATTATCAAACGAATCCTCGAAAGTGGGCATCGCTCATACTCTAGGCTCAGGTACAGGCTTAAACAGTTAAAATTTAATGATGCTATCCTGCTGTCAGTGTAAGATGGGACAGTTACCGGTTTTATAAAACTAACGTCGAGGTTTGAGGACAAAAAAACCTGCCGCTTATTTGTTGTGAAAAAAATGTTTATGGTTTGCATCGTGAATAGAATTTTCTGCATACAAGTGCTCGACTCGAAACGAATCTTTTTGTGTATTTAACATTTTGAGGTAAGTTTAAATATAGGGCTTTCTCGTACCCCTTCACGAAATTTAGCCCCTATGAGCAACGTGACTTTCAATATAATGAGTTCATTTAATTTTACTTAACTACTTATCGTGACCTACTATAAATCGTCTCGTTTTTGAGTATTTTGAGTAAAGCACTAATACATACTTCAACCGTAATTAGCTCTCCCTGGCCTCTTATATAGTGGTCCTTGGCCTACGGACTGAGACTTTTTACTAAGACCGATATTACACTATCACTTTTAAAGGATCCTTTAAATTTGACGTCAAATATTTTATGTCAATTTTGTATAGAAAAGGGGTCCGTTATTGTTGTAATAATGGATCAGTTTCCATAGACAATAATCGACGAAAGATCCTTTAAAAGTGATAGTGTAATATCGGCCTTACTCGGCCAGGGAGAGCTTCTTACTTGGTCTCAAATGTAATGTACTATAAATGTTTTCCCTCTTTAGGGTTCCGTAGTCAACAACAAGGAATCCTTATAGTTTCACCATGTACGTCTGTCTGTCTGTGTGTCCGCGGCTTAGCTTAGAGACTATTAGTACTAGAAAGCTGTAATATGGCATGGGTAAACATATTTATCACGCCAATAAAATGGTACAGTAAAATTTTGAAAAAGATTTTTTTAGGGTACCTCCCCTACACGTAAAGTGGGGATGATTTTTTTTCTCGCCCATCCCCTAGTGTGGGGTGTCGTTGGATAGGTAATTTAAAAATATTGGGGATGTGAGAAGACCATTTTTCGATCCAGGGTTCCGTTTGCGAAATATTAAGCTTAAAAGTGTTCATTTTTGTCAGAATGCAGTATCCCCCCCCCCCCCTCCCCTGCCAGCGAAACGGTTGTATTTGGAGACGTGAAAAAAATCACGGCTGTAGTGTACATAACGAAATTAAAAGGAAAACTATCACAGCTAAATAGGCTTTACAAGTTAATGAGTACAGATCGCGCCAAACTTTTAGTCCCCTCTAAACACGGGGCGATTGCGATTCCCATCAGCAGGAACAAAATGTATGGGCCGTTCTTGGGAAGAGCAACTTCCGATAAGAAGTTTGGCGCGATCTGTATTAGTCGACAAACTTATAAAATGTACTTGGAAAAGAAGTCCGCATATTGTGCAGGGCAACTACGGAACTCTACACTGCGCGTGGCCCGACACGTACTTGGCCGGTTTTATATTATTGTTTAACAGCAATAAGTCGTGGCGTTATATTTTTGAATGGTAGATTTTACAGCAGTTTATTGGATTCTTAGTGGGCAACACTGCTAACGACGGTAACGTATTTCATTCTTTGAGTTGAGCTTTGAGATATTGTGTGCGAGCGCGGTTGGTTTTAATCTTTCGTCCGAGGTTTTAATCAGGTTTATTTATTAAAATCTCCTTGTTTGGTCGACTTTTTTAATACCACTGAGCAAATATAATACGAAATAACAAACAAGTAACTTTAAAAATGGAACAGTTACTCACGGACTGGAATGTGCCACCCGATGTGAAAGAAAATTTCGTAAGTAAGTGCACCCTGCTATTTATTATAGATAGTGTCCAAGAGTGTCGATAAAAGGGCAAAAAAATTTCCAAGTCTTCTTTCCCCTAGTGCCCCCTTATCTACACCCCAACCCTAAATAGGTACATACTTAGTATTTTTGTTGTCTTATCATACCTAACCACAAACATTAAAATACCTACCTATTAGAAGTCTGTGTGACCATAACACATATTATCTTAAAACAAAGACAGATCTTTCCTTCCTTAAAGACTTCAAGCTGTTCATTTTCACTCGGTTTGGTTGTGGAACGGGTGACAGTTATTTTTTTTTATCTTTACACAGTACAATATTAGCCTTTAACTACTGTACCTTGGGTTATTTTTAATTTGTAGTTTCTGTAGATACCAACCCAAAGAGACCCTATTACTGAGCGTACTATACTGTCCCCCTTAACAACACTATGACCTTAAAAGGTGGTCTGTAGTTATTTAACTGACTTACTTGTATTTTTTCAGATAACGGCATAGACATAGATCAGTTAAAAGACATTACTGACAATTTGTTGAAGGAGTTGTGTCCATTGATTGGTGCCCGTATAAAATTGAAACATAAGATTGAGGAGTACTTAACTGCAGAGGTATGCATTTTTTATTAAAACCCTCCAAATATAGGTATTCTGTTCACCGTGTTTAGATTCAGGTCGCTCAAATGTTTCTCATGGACTGAAGTCATTTTGTTGTCTCTGCCCTTAGCCAAACTAAAGACCATTGAATACAGCATTGACTTTTCAACACTCACCTCACAACACTAAGGTAGCGTTCCTAAACGCTTGGGTAACATTTCTGACAAGGTTTAAGAAAGACTTCGAGTCACTCGGGTGGTTGTGGAACTGGTGGCAGTTAAATTTTACATTTACCCGGGCGTTTAGGAACGCAATCTTTACTGTTAAAAATTCAAACCGCATTACCACTCTGAATGTTAAGAATTTACAGTATTGCTTGGGCCACAGACCCAGGTCGTGACTTTTTAACCGACTTCAAAAAAGGAGGAGGTTCTCAATTCGACTATATTTTTTTGCGTTGTTACTCCATAGCTCCGTCATTTCAGAACTGATTTGAATGATTCTTTTTTGTTTGGAAGAGTGTGCTTCCAGGTAGGTCCCATTTTATATTTGGTCGTGATCTGATTGATGAAGGTCTTCTGAGATAGGCAGTGGAACTCCTCAGAAAATGACAGTATACCTCTCGAGATTGAGGTAATCGCTTTGTACCAGGATGCTGATTGCAGGATACTACTTAAAAATTTACATTCTTCCACCTGACCTTCGATCCTGGCCTCATTACCATAGAACTCCTCAACGGATGACAGCACATTACTTTAGATGCGGCATTCAGTTTGTGTTAAGGTGTTAATTGCAGGGCATTTCTTGAAAATTACCAGTGTACCCCGCTGACCTTTGATCCTGGCTTCATCACCATAGAACTCCTCAATGGATGACAGCACATAACTCGAGATTGTGGCAATCACTTTATAATGCTGATAGTAGTCATTATACTCACTTGAACTTCGTTTCATACCAACAGCGCGTTTGCAAGAACTATCCATATTTCACAATTTAAACTGTCAACACTAAAAAATGTAAAATAAAATAAACTTTTAACAAAATAATAGTAACCGACTTCAAATTTTAACAGCAGTCGTTCACTAAAAAGTTAAAAATGATTGTATAATGACCGATGGTACCGAAACAACACTTTTGCCGACTTATTTCTACCTGAAACATTATGTTATCTAAGTTGGCGCATTCCCTATGATATAGCAACATAAGAACCAATATGAGAGCGCTGACTCCTAAAAAACATTATGTTTCAGGAAGAAATAAGTCGGCACCAGTGTTGTTTCGGTACCATCGGTCATTATACAAATATTTTTAACTGTTTAGCGAACAACTGCTATTATATTTGAAGTCAGTTACTATTTTTTTGTTAAAAGATTATTTTAACTCTACCTTTGAACAGGATTCGGTTGGTTTCATACAAGACAAGACCAGAGCTGTTATTAGGATTAAACATCAGACACTTGGCCCAAAGTGCACTACTTAACTTTGTTTTTTTTTGCGATAAAACTTAATACTGATTTCTTTTAGTACGGCTTTGACGTTTAGGAAGTAACACAGAGCTGTTCAAAATCTCTGTTTTCAAACACTACAAACAAGCTACGCTTAGGAGAGTTATTAAGTGAATGATCTTCTGGTACAGTAGTTCTGAATAGTCTCTATTTAGCTCCTTTATAGATATGGCAATGATAGTCCTCATGAAACCCCTTTACCTGTCGAAACTGTACTAAAATAGGTTCAATGGTTCTCAAGTTGCAAGGAAAAATACAGACAAACATTGAATTTTATTTTACATGTAAAGAAAAGTGTCATAGAGATGACAAAATAAATAGTCTTAACAGTCGGAAATTATTTGTATCCTTTTGATAAAATTGAGGATTTTACTCTAGCCTTAACAAAGTGAGTTATAATTGTTATTTTCAAATTACAATTTTCCTTTTTTCAGTCTACTACAGTCTCGATGAACGCATCACTGCCATGCTCACTAAATGATATAACCGATTGTGAGGATGCTGATAATATAAACATAGCTGATGTTGAGTTGGCTCTGGCACATTATAGACCACATTTCCCCGACTTTGAGCTTAAAACGCTCCTTTCCACATCTCCTTGTGGGACGTCTATTCTTAATTATTATGAAACCCACAAGAATTTATCAGATAAGCACAGGAACAATTTAACAGACATTATAATACGCCATATCTTCACACGTATAGTAAACTAGTAAGTACTTTTAATATTAGGATTATGTTTTTATTGCAAGATTTATAATTTTCAAATAAATCATAAACCAAAGCTAGAATCAATCAGAAACAAATTTACTGAAGAAAGATATTTACATACATGTATTTTTTTCACATAATATTTATCTTTTTTGATTTTATTGATTCTGTCTAAGCCTTTGGCTTATTAGCTAAATGCTTAGGCAATACAATGTTCTTTACCCGGCAGAAAATAATGCATTGTGACTTGTTACTTTGACCGTGCTGAGAATAAGCAATAGTCCCGCAACCTGGCAATAATGGGCTTGTTAATTTAATTATGTCTATTATTTTACAGCCGATTAAACTATGAAGAGTATAACATTTTGACATCAAAGATAATCTCTCTGTTTCCAAAAGAAAATGCTGGAACTTATTTTGTTCCACCTATTAAAAAAAGCTTAAATGCAAGTGGAAAACCAAGTTATGCCAAAGGCAAACTGGTTGATAAAGTTCGGAACATATTGTTCAAATCTGGAGAGAGAAAAAGACAACGAACTCTAAGCGACGACAATGAGAATACTAACCCTAACAAAACTAATCGCATGAACATTGAAGAGTTGAAAGGTTTACAGTTTTTAAGAACTTATTTTTATTGTACTTAGTTGTTTTAGATCTTCCATCGAACTCTAAGCGACGACAATGAGAATACTAACCCTAACAAAACTAATCGCATGAACATTGAAGAGTTGAAAGGTTTACAGTTATTAAGAACTTATTTTTTATTATAGTTATTTTAGATCTTCCATTGCTTTTCCATAGCAATTACAATTGAATATATGTTCAGATATAATAAAAAATATAATTAATAAGTAAAAAATAAAAACCACCGAATATTTTTCGGTTCTTCTAAATTGTAACGATCATTGTTTGTTTAAGCTTTTTTTATTCTTACAAATAAAACAAGTAATCTTAATGAATTGAAATTTCGTACAAAAAATATTCGTTTTTCGTCTGACTGATTTTTGTAAAATATACCTTTATAAAATGGAAAGGACTTAGACACAACAAAAAATAATCTTTGCTCATCCAAATACTCATTTTTTAGATTCAAAAGCTGATGATATAGTATGGTTGAAAAATAACTCGGAGCCTTGGGGTCAATTCATTGAAAAATGGAGTAATACACATGATGTTCGGGAATCCTCAACGTACGAAACACTAAAGGCATTTATAGAGGAATGGCCAATTCTACAAGATCCTAGAGGTGAAGTTTTGGTAAGTACATAAAATAAGTATGTTTACGTGTACTTACTTAGGTTGGTTCAAAATTGCTAAATAAACCTCAAAGTGAAACCGAAAATTTAGAAAAAAAATTGGTCATCCAAAGATACGTAGATACGTCAATAATAATTTAATATAGGTACTTACGTATTGTTCTTAATTTTGCTGCTACTTACAGTTTCTATAATTTCGTTTTTTCATGTAAATTTTTCCTTACGTAACGTTAATTATTTAATATAACGGAACAGAAACGTCAGTACTAAACTTGACGGAGCCCTCGGTTGCGAAAGTCTAACACGTGACTTTGTGTTTTGTGTAATAAATAATGTGGTTAAATTTCCATTCTTTTCAGATAAATCTTGATTTTGACAAACAATATGAAAACAGGAACACCAAGTTTTTTCAAAACTGGCGGAATTTTTTGGAGAAAATAAAGAATATGAAAAGTCCTTACCTGAAAGACAATACGTCTAAGCTGGTGGAATTTATCGACAATGTACCTGATGATGGTTAGTAAGCCTCCTATTGTTTAATTTTATAGATGGATGAGGTGCGTCTTTTTCACTTTGTTATACTTATAAATGTATACGGAATTGTTTCCAACATTCCTTAAACCATGCATTATGGCGAGTCTTTCCGAAATGACTCCTATTGATAAAGTTATTTCCCTTAAGAGGCCGGCGCAGTAATACTAGTTCATACAAACGAAACACCAAAACCATTTGTAAATCATAGATACTTAAGGTATAAGTATAAGCAACAACTTCATCTCAGGAAATTACTCTCGTGCATGTAAAAACAGCATGAAAATATTGTCCAAAAGTCCAACTTCTTTTAGACTAAAATTGGTTATTCCTTTGAAATCACTAATGTTATTTGTATGGTTCTTGCACTAAAATATAAGAAAAGTATTGCTTATTAAAATCATCACAGGAAATTGTAAAAATTGGTTTGCAGCAGAGATATTAAATAAAAAGTAGATATTTTGAGAGCGCGTGCCGTCAACGTTCCTGTTAACGCCAGGTGTCAAAGCAGGTGATCAACATTCATTCTGTCTTTTTTTTAATATCTCAAGGTCGTTGGGGGCTAAATGGCTCGTGAAACAGCTTACTTAAAAATATAGTGGATGGTGACACCATCTTGTCTTATTTTAAAACAAGTTTTCAGCATTTATTATATATTTTTTGCATGTTTAAATTTCTAATTTCAGATGCTAAACTACCATCGGAAATTAAACTGCTGTGTCATTTAGTCCCTCCAAAAGGGAGGAAGAGTAAACGAGAAAAGTTTTCTACGTTTGAATGCGTTCAATGTTTCATTGTCGACGTAGAGGTAAGAGACAATAACATATAAACTTGCTTTATACAATAAGAACCATTTTACTTTTATTATCATTCAATGTCTATTTAATGACCAGTAGTAAAGTTCGCTTAGTCAGATAGTACTTTTATTTAATTTTTCCTCGCAATTATTTTGCTACATGCTATCGACGTAATATTATTCAGATAGTTCCATCTTTTGTTGAAGGAAGAAGTACTCACAGGAAATTTAAAACTATGGATAATCAAACAAGAGCATTTTGACCTACCTACTTAATTTATTTACAGAATCCAGGAGACATTGAAACCAAAGTAGAAGAAGTATCAACCCGCGCATTTAAAAATAAACAGTGTGTCCAGCCTTACATTATACATTGTTCTACCGATGAAACTGGAGGTACTTATTACTTGGTAATAGACAAGGTCAGATACAGGTTTAAATCTTCATACAAGGCCTTTGATACTCTTTTTAAGTGTTATCACTCCTTCCACGCATCTTACCCAGCAGCTGCTGAACACTTATTTGTATTGATACAAAGATGCGTGTACAATATTGTAACTAAATATGACAAAATCGTGCCTTACATTGCGGATTTAGTTACGAATGCTAAGGTTTAATATTGTAATTTTCACTCGCACTTTTTTATATGCCAGAGATGTTCGTAGCATACGCGTAGCATTCACAAATTAGAGGTATTTTGGGCACATGAATTGTTAAAAATACAGTTGATTTTCATTATTATAATTATTTTTTTGTGTGTGTTATTCTGGATAAACAAAATGCAGTGTTCTCTGTGTAAAACGAAATTCAAAGATTTCAAAACATATTTCATACATTTAAACTATATACACAATATAACTGATAATTTTAAATGTTCTTTTAAAAATTGTGACAGAGTTTACCACACGAAATATTCCTTAAAAAGTCATTTAACTAGTTGTCATAGTGTTTTTGTTTCAAATATCCCGAAAAATGCCTGCTTATCTGATACTGCAAAGGATCCATGCAATGAATCTAACATAAAAGCTAATGTAAATCCTGACAACAAAGGAGGACCTCCCAACGTATCCAAAACAACTGAATACAAAAATGAGGTTGTACCTATGATGACACAATTTAAAAAGAAACTGGATAAATCGTTGCTCTTATTTTTATCTCAATTATACAGCATTTCTAGTTTACCCAGAAGTGTGATTCAAACTATAATAGAGTTAGTGTCTGGTTTGTTTTCATCAGAAGCTATTCAAATACTACAACAAGTATTGAGTACGGTATCTGATGAATGTACGACAATGCTGTCAATGATTCAACATTTATTCGATAGCTTAGGAACGGATTACAAGAGGCTTGAGTGTTTTAAGAATTTAGACACTTATATTGAGCCTATTCCAAAAACAATAGGGGTGTCCAAAGATACCAAGCTTGTGAACGGTAATGTCGAACTGACGTTAGTAAATAGATGCTCGTATATTGTTCCACTACGGAAACAACTAAAAGTATTTTTGGAGGCACCTAAGGTATTAGAAGTTATATTGGATCATCAAAATAATGTAAGCAAAGACAACCCTACCTTGAGAAATATTGTTAATGGTAGTTGCTGGAAAACTGTAACGAAAGATTTTGATACAAATGTCTCTTTAGTTATACCCTTGACACTGTATTACGATGATTTTGAGTCTGGTAATCCACTGGGCAGTCATGCAGGAAATCAAAAGATTGGTGTTGTATATGCAGCTATCGCTACCATTCCACCAAATTTCAGTAGTCGATTAGAAAACGTTTTGCTAGCACTCATATTTTATACTCAAGATAAAATTGCATTTGGCAATGAAGCTGTCTTCGGCCCATTAATTACGGAAATGAAATCCTTGCAAGAGAAAGGAATTACTTTAAATATTAACGGAAACACTGTTCTTGTTAAGTTTTGTCTAGCTAATATATCTGGAGATAATTTAGGTATCCACTCTATATTGGGTTTTCATGAAAGCTTTTCATCAAATAATTTCTGTAGATTTTGTATAACTCCCAAAAATCTTACAAAGACTGATACTAAAGAGCGCCCTGAAAACTTTCGGAAAGTGACAGATTACGACAGAGATTGTCAAAACCGATTAGGTATAAAGGAAGTATGCATATGGCATCAATTAAAATTTCATGCTTACAGTAATATGTCATGTGATGTAATGCATGACTTGTGTGAAGGTGTGCATAGATATGATATGTGCTTGATAATTCAGAAACTGCTCGAGAGTAAATACTTTTCATTAGAAACATTAAATTCTCGTATAAAGTTTTTTACTTACTTGGCATCCGAAAAAAATTGTCCACCACCTGTTTCTAAGCAAAATTTATTAAATAAGCAGTTGATGTTTTCCGCATCTGAAATGTTATGCTTAGTCCGAAATTTTAGATTTATCGTTGGCGATTTAGTAGATGAAAATGATCCGATATGGCTGCAGTATTTAAATTTGTTGGACATCACAGACATACTGACTTCCCAGGTATTCACGTTGGAACTTTTAGATTACTTGGAAAATTTGATAGAGAATTACCTTGAAAAACTGAAAAATTTGTTTGAAGTTTTTTTAAAGCCAAAACACCATTTCCTTCTTCACTATCCCCGAGTAATTAAGAGAACTGGCCCTCCAATTCTTATCAGTGCATTCAAATTTGAAGCAAAGCATAAAGACCTTAAAGCAACAGCTCATTCAATTTCTTGTCGAAAAAACTTGCCCCTATCACTTTCAATTCGACATCAGTTGAAAAGTAGTTATAAACTAACTTCGAATAGTGGATTTTCAAATAATATTTCCTGGGGTAAAGAAATCCATGTAAATAATTTTTCAAGTGAAATAATTGAAGCTGAACACATATGTGTCGACCACTTCGAAATTAATGGTGTTAAATATAATAACACGAATGTTCTTTTGGTAAACTATGACGATGACTATCCAGAGTTTTATAAAATTGAAAATGTTTTTCTAATGCAAGCTGATAAAAGTCTGGTATCATTTTTGTGCACACCCTTAGAAACTATTGGTTACTCTTCTCATTTTATGGCTTATCAAGTAAAAATATTACCCAAATCGAAACTTGTACGTCTGTGTGATTGTTTTTGTAACACACCTACGATGATTAGAAAAATTAATAAACATTTCTATGTCGATTTAAAAAGCTAAATATTAATTTTATTCTTTGCGAATGCTACGCGTGTACTCAAATACCTGGCATACTGAGAACTTTTTCGTGTTCCCTTATTAAGCGTTGTCGTCTTATGTGCACATAAGATATGGCTGTTATACTAAGCGCCTGATGATTGTGACCCTTATGGCTTATATAATTAGATTAGATTAGATTAGTTAGATTAATTAGATTAGTTTAAGATTTAATTTCGTTAAAATAAATGTTCAGTGTAATTAATGAGTTTACTTTCATTTCAGTCATAGTTTTTACTATTTTTAGCTGAGTTAAACTTTTATATATTTCATTCAGAAAAAGCATGTTCATGTATAGCCTCTAGACTTTATAATCTTAAGAAATTTATAATTTCAAGACAAAACTACAGCTATGTTGTAAACTAAGACAATTTTTGTACTTGTGTGTTACTTAGACCACATTTTTTAGATGATGCCTTTGCTGTTATTTGTTTTGAGGCTAAACTCTTATGTTTCATATTGAGTCAATATATTTTTGAGTAAAGTTTACTATTTTAGCTGAAAAGATATGTTTTGAAGCAAGACTCTTGTACAATACTGTGACAATATTTTCATGGATGAAGGCTCTACTATTCTTAGCTAAAGAGAAGTAAGTTTTGAAAGAAGACTAGTATGTTTCATACTGAGACAATATTTTCTTGGGTGAAGCCTCTACTATTCCAGAAATATTTTGGAATAGTAGAGACTTCACCCAAGAAAATATTGTCTCAGTATGAAACACACTATTCTTCTCTCAAGATTAACTTCTATTCAGCTAAGAATAGTAGAGACTTCACCCAAGAAAATATTGTCTCAGTATGAAACATACTAGTCTTCTCTCAAGACTAACTTCTCTCCGGCTAAGAATAGTAGAGACTTCACCCAAGAAAATATTGTCTCAGTATGAAACATACTATTGTTCTCTCAAGACTAACTTCTCTTCAGCTAAGAATAGTAGAGACTTCACCCAAGAAAATATAATCTCAGAATGAGACATACTATTGTTCTCTCAAGACTAACTTCTCTTCAGCTAAGAATAATAGAGACATCACCCAAAAAAATATTGTCTCAGTATGAAACATACTAGTCTTGTCTCAAGACTAACTTCTCTTCAGCTAATAATAGTAAAGACTTCACCTAAGAAAATATTATCTCGGTATGAAACATACTATTTTTCTCTCAAGACTAACTTTTCTTCAGCTAAGAATAGTAGAGACTTCACCCAAGAAAATATTATTTCAGTATGAAACATACTATTGTTCTCTCAAGACTAACTTCTCTTCAGCTAAGAATAATAGAGACATCACCCAAAAAAATATTGTCTCAGTATGAAACATACTAGTCTTCTCTCAAGACTAACTTCTCTTCAGCTAATAATAGTAAAGACTTCACCTAAGAAAAAAATATCTCAGTTTGAAACATAGTATTGTTCTCTCAAGACTAACTTCTCTTCAGCTAAGAATAGTAGAGACTTCACCCAAGAAAATATTATTTCAGTATGAAACATACTATTGTTCTCTCAAGACTAACTTCTCTTCAGCTAAGAATAGTAGAGACTAACTTCTCTTCAGTTAAGAATAGTAGAGACTTCACCCAAGAAAATATTGTCTCAGTATGAAACATACTATTCTTCTCTCAAGACTACCTTCTCTTCAGCTAAGAATAGTAGAGACTTCACCCAAGAAAATATTGTCTCAGTATGAAAAATACTATTGTTCTCTCAAGGCTAACTTCTCTTCAGCTAAGAATATTAGAGACCTCACCCAAGAAAATATTGTCTCAGTATGAAACATACTAGTCTTCTCTCAAGACTAACTTCTCTCCGGCTAAGAATAGTAGAGACTTCACCCAAGAAAATATTGTCTCAGTATGAAACATGATTGTCTTCTATCAAAATCAATATATCTTCAGCTAAATATAGTTGAGGTCTCAACCAAGAATACGTTGTCTTAGTGTGAATCAAATGATTCTTCCCTCTAAAAAAAAATCCATGACCAAAAGAAAATATTGTCTCAGTATGAAATACCGAGTCTTGCTGCAAAACAAATACATCTTGTACCAAGATATTAACAGTTTTAAAAGTGACTGAATGATTGAATGAATGATTAATCGGAGACAGTCTGTTCTTCATCGAAGACAACGTATATTCTTGAAATAAAACTACAAAATTCTTGCATGATCATGAGACAATCTATATTCTTGAATCAAAATATAAGTTTATTCTTCAAATAAAACTTCATACTTCTTGTTTTAAAACGAATGTCTCAGATGAAGACAATAAAATTGAGACAATATTTTACTTAGTCCAAGTAAATATAGTTTTCGTTATATGGAATGCATATTTTGTCTTGACCAATAAGATATTGTCTTGAATCAAGAAATCTTTTTTTTCCGTGTACTTTAAACAATCACCAACTTGTATGTTACAATTACCTATGTTAACAAATAAAGAATGATTTGATTTGAACTTTTGAGAAAATGTACCCCTTTATTTGTTATAAAATTTTGTTACACTACTCGAAACAAAACTTTTGATTGAATGATAATGATGTATATCCATCCATCCATCAGCTTGTGTTCATCCCCTGCTCGACATGGGCCTTTCCAAGATTTCGTCACTCTTGACGGTCCTACGTCCTCCTCATCTAGCTACCACCCGCAGCGTCCTTCAGGTTGACGATCCAGCGAGCACGAGGTTGGCCTACGCTACGCTTTGCTGATTTTGATATTGTTTATTCACTTTGTATTTATTAAAATGGCTGTCAATAGCACACGTTCTAAACTTTTCATGCCGACTGTACGTGGCTGCATGTATCGTGCACTGTGATCTGATAATCCTTTGAAGTGCTAATGTAATAAGAAAATGTATTCCGCGATTTCTAAGCCGTCTGTCTTCGCCTTACGGAGTATTCCTTCGGGAGTTCCACAATTTTTCGATCGCGATAAGGGTTAAAATCTCGTGCAACCTTTTGTAACATGAAGCCGTTTTATTATTACTGATATTTCTGAACGAGTTTATGAGACATACATACTTGGAAATATATTATTTTACTTCTTAAAATTTATGACCAAGTAATATTTTTTAAACATGTGTTTTACTCGTATACAAGGCATGTTCATTCAAAAGCCTTCAAGCTCTATATTTAGGAAAAAATCAAAGGCTATGGATATATTTTTTCTTGAATACGTATAGTTGATCATTTGTTAGGTTGAAAGAAGAAGTAAAAATTTCACGCTAAAAGCTGCCTAGTGTGGTTTCTATACAACGTGTAACAACAGCAAGGTGTGGTCATATTTGAAGAGTTTATTCAGGCACTGGTATAGAACAACCTTGACTGTGAAACCAATCCTGCAATAACGAAAAAAAAAACTATCTGCTTCATAGAAAAATGCAATGCCGCTCGTTTTTTTCCGTGATTTTGGTTTTGGTTTCATAGTAAAAGTTGTTCTATACCATTAACTGAATAAGCTCTTCAAATATGAACACACCTTTCTGTTACACGTTGTATAAAGTTGGCCAATGTTATGTATATAACATAACAAAAGGTGTAATGGCATTAAAAAAAATAACATTCAAAAAACTATAAGTAAATTAATGTAAGCCAATTTATTTAAAAAAAAATGCCTTAATAAGGGTACGGTCAATTTAATTTAGTAGAGTAAATCAAACAGAGAGCCAGGAATATCTGCAACAAAACTGCCGACTTCTGTTAATATCACTAAATCACAGCTAAACCTCCATAAACCTGCTGGCGAGGCGGCGAAATCCGATTTGTGTGAACCGCCCTTATAATTATTTTTTCTCGTCGCGCCGCAAAACATAGGTTCTATTATGAGGGGATCAATGTAACCTTATAGCTGGTACACTGCTGTGCCAATGCGAAATCACCTTTATTACAAAGTGCTAACGAGTCTTCTCCTGGTCGAGGATTTTAAAAGACGGCGCAGAGAGCAAAACGCTTTCTGTTTTCCTTATTACGTTGTATTTCAGGTATGTAAAAATATTTATGTAAAAAATAAAGGTACTAAGGTTTTACAAAATACGATGAAATTTTGTGAATTATATGTACAAAGCAGAAAATGATTTTCTAATCAGGTTGTAGAAATCTTTGAATAGCGAAATATCATCTTTGTAATGGTTAACCTAACTAAAAATTGTCTTTTCTAATAAAACAAATAATTGAACTGGAAGCAACTCCTTAATCCCATACTGACAATCGACATACTACCCGATTCAAGTAATCTTTGTCCTAATGCTGATATAATCGCTATTTGTTGAGGAACGAGGGTGTCGTTAAAAATTAACGACAATAACGAATAATGAGAAATCGATAGCAATCGAGTTTTGAATTGTGCTTTTTTGGGGTTAAAAGGTACAAAAGGAACCTTTATGGTGAGACTCCGTTGTCCGTCCGTCCGTCCGTATATCACAGCCTCATAATTTTAGCACCGTTAAAGATAAAGACATTAAATTTGGCACAAAAATAGGATTAATTTGCTTACATAATATAATGGTGTAAAAAATATGAAAAATTTGAAATTGTTTAAAATATTTCCAAAACAAAAGTGAGAAAAATAAAAATATTACTTATCCTAAAAATACAATATCGGTATGTATGACATTGTAGATATTAAAACGCTGATTGTAAAAATATATCCCTTTACTATATTTACTGGCACTGGTTTCGAGAAATATTTAAAAAACCACAAAAACCTCCCTTATCTCCGAAACTGGTGAACCGAAAAATATGAAAAAAAAATCGGTTATAGATCATAATTGGCCAATTACAGACAAAATATTGAAATTTAAAAAAAATGAGTATAATTGAGAAATATAAAATAAAAGTTACAAAAATACAATATGGGCATCAAATTGTAGGTATTAAAAAGTTAATTCTAAAAATATACAGCTATATTTAGTTGCATGTATTTCAAGAAATCCTTGAAAAACCATAAAACTTATGTCCGCCCCCCTTTATCTCCAAAACTGGTGGACCGAAAAATATGAAAAAAATCATGGTGATTGTGTTTATGTAAAGATTACAGGAAAAATAAAGCGGTTGAGAAATTCACGAAAAAAAATGACTAAATTAAATTTATCATCCCCAATACGGAATCCTAGTTACGCGAGTCTGACTCGCACTTGGCCGGTTTTTTTTGTATTAGAAATCTTTTTTCATGTTATAATGTTGCAGCTATATCGTATAACACGCCTTAGGCACGCCGAATTGAAAAACATCGCTGTTTTGTAATGCGGCTATCTCACGTTCAGCTGGATTTCAAATCGACTGATATAAAGTACGCCGCATTGTATGAGCACTTCGCGTTCGTCAAAGCAGCTTAGTAACATCGGGCGCAACGATTTTGTTAAGGTGGATGGTCCAAGGTAGTTTTTATAAAAAACTTGTGGGAACCAATAACGACGACGACCTTTTTCCACACGTTCCATCAACTTTACACGTGCAAATATTCAGTTTTTCCTAAAAACAAAATGTTTTAACAGTCTAATTTTGCAATTTAAAACTTTCATACATTGGATTACAAAAGTTTAAAATGACAAAAGTAGATTCTAAAAAAGTTTGTTTGTAAAAAAACTGATTATTCGCGGCTGTAAAGTTGATGGAACGTGTGGAAAAAGGTAACAGAATTAAATAATAATACTTCTGTAGTCGTTATTGGTTCCCACAAGTTTGTATGAAGACTATCAAATTAAACGTTGGATTGTAAATTTTGTTAAAAACTAGAGACGTCGCCTCACTCCGTTCCGCTTCGTTATGTAGGATATATAGGTATATAACATATGTTATATAGGATATAAAAAATAAAAAGATTTACTTAAATGTTTTTAGATTCACAAAAATCACCTAAAAGTAAAATCGAAGACAAACACACGAAGCAAAAACAAGGTAGTTGGATTAAAAAGTATTAATCGCTAGCTTACAAAATTATGAAAACACATTGTAGCAATAATTCATAACAGCACAGGTACGCAACGTATCCCGACCCCAAAAACCCATATTTCACTGAAACTCGGTCAAACGACGAAATCCAAAACTAAACAGAAGCTAGCACATTTCCGTATTGCGTTTTGGAATCTCACTAAATGGACCTTACGTTCTAGCTAACAAGGTTTGCATTCGATTACCCTAATTGTTTATCCTTAGACTGTCGAAGCGGAAACCTAAAGATGGCACTATCCCAAAAGCTCCAAGTCAAAGACCTTACGGCATTGTTATACGTATCAAAATGCACAAATTCCTGGGTCAGATCACGTGGCGTGTTTTCTTCAGTAGAGAAACAGGGTTAAAATCAAGGACGGCCGTATATTAGCGACACCCCAGGCGCCATGTTGTCTCAACGGCCGTAAATATATCCTGTTTTAATTACAACTGGTAACTCCTTTAATTGGTATTGTGCACGCAGACCTTTAAAGCCTTTGGTGTAACTCGTTACATGTTTAGTGTAATTGAAAGGGTTAATCAAGCCGATACCACTAAGGGATTAAGTATATGGGTATGTTTGAAACAGACATTTAGCTTTCTTCGATTAAATATAAAATGGAATAATATAAAAAATAATAATTTTGGTGACTTCATAACATTAAATTCCGATCTACATACACGCTTTTGTTTGACACTGACGGATTTAGAGTAAGTTTATCTTATTTAACAAGATATAAGTTTCTTGTTTCCCGCTTCTAAATATTTGTAGAAAACTATGCCGTGATATATATATGTTACCGGTCAAATCCGATTTTAGGAAAATCTAGTTTGGCCTAGGCCAAAGTAGTTTTGGGTTATAAAAAATACCCACGAAGTTTATTTCTGGCGGACGCGCCACTACATGCCTTCTAACCTAAAAAACTAGTTTAGCCTAGGCCAAACTAATTTTTCTTAAGATCGGGTTTGCCCGGCAACTTCAACTATATCAGGTATGTCTTCCCCAAATATTTCAAACAAAACGTATACTGTACTCATCTAAAGATCTAATCTAATGGGTAGAGTTAGGCATAATATTTATTTATTTCAATTATTTGTATTTATTTATATAAGAACTTTGTTGTATTTATTGCATTACATTTATTGTTATCTATACGTATATACTTATTTATTCCTACATTTATAACATAATCTTATTAAATTTAAGTAAGCCAAAGTTAAATTATATTTTTTAAATTATATTTCTCCATATTATTTATAACTATTTTACATTAAAACTGACCTGTAATATATGTATTTACGTAAATTTAATTTCTGATAAACCAGCACTAAGTGTTTATACAAACCTGTAAATTTGCTCTAAAGCCCCTCAAGAATTTAATCAAACGAACTCCTGAAGGGCAATTGAGCCGATTTAAATTCATAAGCGGAAGGAAAGCAATTTTACTACCAACGCAATAATTCTACAGAAGTGAAAGAAATGCACTCAATTTTCTATTTTATTCGTTTCAAGCCTTCTTTTTACAACCTCTTCCAAGAAATTACTTAAGTTCAACAACCGCCTAATTGATCCTGGTTCGTACTTCTGCGGAGTTTATAAAGTTTTTTGTAAAAACTTTTATATCGTATTTGCGATGGTGCATACACGAAGTTCTGCATTGCAACTTTACATAGATTATTTTTTGCTGAGTTCCATGACAAAGGGTCAAGGAACACATAGCAACTGTGAAAAACCGGCAGATGTACAAATCAGTGATAGCAGAACATCTTCTAGAATCCGGGACCAATCACTGGATAGAACTGCATGACGCAAAAATTCTCTGCACCGATCGCCATTACTACACTAGAAAGAAATCTAAATTCTATAAGATTTGTGCGTCAAGCGATTGAAATCAAGAAACATTCAAAATAATTTCAATCAGGAAGATGGTTTCAAATTGTCTCCCACATGGAGTTCAGTTATCGGGAAATTTAAATCGCGGGATTCCTCTCTTAGTGTATCTCACTGTGAGTGTTGTGTGCCGTGCGTGAAACAGATAACAATAAATTTTACGGACTAAAATGTTTTTGCGGATAGAAGGAAAATACTTGTGTCGTCATCTGTATCTATCACTGCGCCACGCCATACTTGCGAGTTTCCCGTAGACCACGAGACATGCAACTGCCTCGAAACGTCGGGTGTCCTTAACGGAAAAAATAGGTAAAAAAATTTGAACGCGGTAGACCCGATTATACGAGTATATATTATAAAGCACATATTTATTGATTGATTTATTTATATATTTACCAAAAATATTGCACAGCATTACAAGCAATTAAAAAGTTAATAATAATTAATAATAATAATCTACATAAAATAATTACAGAAACACAAAATCATAAAGAAAATAATGATAATAATAATAATAACAAAAGTAACCAAGATGAAAATACATATTAGAATCTAAGGACATCGTCATTGTGGCTTCATTGTCACAGAATTTCAAGCATTCGCGCACCACATCCATTATTCTGTCAGAGAAAAGATCACACAGAGGTTCTGATACCAAGAGTGCGTTGAGTTTCAAGGGTGTGCGCACTAGTGGGGACTCCCACATTATAAGCCAGCTGTCAACAACTCACAAATATCTCTTATTTAACTTTGTTGTAATCTTAACGGGGATTAATTTATTAAAACATAAAGCAAGAGCGTAAGAAAACACTATCTTTGATTTTATCATTACACATCCGCGACTATAACAGACCCATTAGCCACTTAATAACAGTAGCAAGACAGAAGTTGCTTATCTGTATTAGGAAATAAGTAGTTATCGCAGAGTATGGTCATTAACATGGCAGTAAATCAGCGGGTAGTGGTGTATGGTAATTTACAACGTTACCGGACAGCGGTCATTCCCGGATCTCGGTAATACCTGTTGAGTTACTGCCTAGCTTTGCCAACTCTGATGTAGATGACCCTGGCTTTTGGTTGGGGTTTTGATAAATTAACCGCGCCGAAATTGTATTCATAAAGGTCCATGAAAATTTAGCACGCAATTTTACATTACGATGATAAAAGTACATAGCCATACAATTTGCGTTTCGGAGGCGTGCTTTCAATTTTATATTTATAAAAATATCATAGCACGTGAAAATTAAAAATACCTTAAACACAATGTAAATTTAGATTTTTTCATTTCATAATCAGTGAGTCTATGACACAGATTGACACAGATATATATCTAAATAGATGACACGAGTGTATGTACTTCGCGAGCCAAAAAAGCGCGCCAAAAGGGAGAGCAATGCTCTAAATTCATAAATATTGACTCCCACTACTTTAACTCTTATGTCTTAAGTCTTTTTTCATTGTAAAATGTGACACGTTCAGTTTTCATAGAGTTTAATCCACTTGCGTATGTCTGTGGTCTATGACAACGTTGCTGTCGGTGTTTGCTACGGCGCTATCGTAGCAAACGTCAATATTACACTAGATTACACCGTAGCATTTTTGAAGTAAAAGCTGTTTTAGGAGAGTTGAACGATTTTGGGAAGGAAAAATTTTATGAGTTCGCGTCACCCGTCACCGACATGCTAATGTTTACGGTAGAGTTTTCACTTCTTTCGGCAATCCCAATGACTGCTTATGTTTTATTTTATCTTTGCAAGAACGGATAAAGCCATGCCCTCCAAAGACGGGTTTGTCAATAAGCGTTGCAGTGGATCATCCATCACTGTTGCAGCGTATCCACCATCCTCCCTCACCATCGCTCAGTTGATGCAAATTCCTGACGTCAGACATTCATCGAGGATGGTATGTGGGATCGCTGACCTAAGATGAACCGAGTTTACTGCAAATTCGCGCTTATATCAATGCCATAGCAACCTTTACAGAAGACAACTTATGAAACGCTTACGGTTTTTTGGACATCCTTTTTGGCTGTTTTGGTGAGAACTTTTTGACGCGTTCGCGTCCTTTTTTAGCTACAGTGTAGCAAGCGCTAAGATTTTATAGTTTTTCCGCTTTTTAGACCCACTAAGTCGTAGTCTGACCGCGTACGTGTTACCAAAATAATAAAGTTTTTAGTTACTTGTAACATTGCGAAAAAGAAAATTCAAATCTTTTGTATTTTCGCCTTATCAGGAGCGTCATAATATCCCCCAGCCATATTTTCATTATTTCCTCACAAACGCATCTCCCCTTCTTAATATTGTCTAATTTAATCAGAATTTGGTTACTTAGTTAGCAATTTTCGGCCGCAATTTTCCGCCCAACGATTTATAATTACTTTCGTCACCGAGTCTATACCAAGGAAATGTGCGCGTAATATTTCCTTTTTAATTAAAAGGTGAGGTACATGTGGAATTTTAATGTGATTAAAAACAACGGATGTGCAGAGTTAAATATCATTGCACGCAAACAAGTATGGCATTCCAATGGATTCATCTCTAATCCCATTTAGCATATCATAATATGCAACAGGATGTCACCCTACATTAATTAATTCGTCACTCAGATGGATTCTGCCCGCTGTTTTCTATGCCACTGCTCATTGTGACAGGGTTCTATGGCGGAGAAAGGGTGTACATTGTAAAAATGTATTGGGTTCCATCGAATTTCTTGTTGGTTTTAGGTAAATTATTGAATATATTCGTAATTTGTGTATAACAATATATGTTAGACGTAGTACATACCATGTTGTTTACGTGTTTAGTTTACATTGTTATCACTTAAATATTAAAAATTGGAAAATTTGTTTCCTTATTGATTATCTTATTTGTTTCCCCTTAAGTAGTATTAAAATTATCAAAGTGATAGCTTTCCCTCAGAACATTTTGACATGTTTAAATTATTTCGAGGAGAATTTTTTTTTTTTGTTTTTGTTACAATATCTGCTCAGTCAGCTCAACCCCACTAAAGTAAACATCGTCAATGAAACAGTTCCGTTTTTTAACGGGACCCTAATAATTCTCCCTTCTGGAGTACCTTTTCCATTAATCCGAGAGCGGATAACTTATGGTCGGTCATAGAATCTGCATATAAATAGGAAAGAGGTTCATATCCAAGGGATTACTGGCCACGTGGCGCTGTTCCTCTGGAGGAAAAGGCAGATTTTCGATAATGATTATCGATAAAATTTTATAGAAATGTTTTTTTTTCTGGAGAAAGATTTCGCCTTGATAGAATTTGTGGCTTCATAAAGCAAACATTAAGCATAACGTAAGGGCTTTGCAATATCATAACTCAACTATTTTTTATGCATTATTTTTATGTACTAAAAATGTATACCTAAAAATATATAAAATCTGTTAAATCAATTGCACATACAGATTGAAAATGAACCCCTAGCTATATTGAAATCTATTTATTTTATTTATTACGCTTAATGTACATCTACACAAAAACATGAAAAAAAAACATTAAACATATTTTACAGTGTACAAAGGCGGCACTTATTGCTAATAGCAATATCTTCCAGAGTGAAGTAACAAAACATTTTTTTTTTCGAACATAGAACATAGAACAGTTTCCTTTGATATAGTTCATTATCAACCTGTATATCGAGTACTAAAAAGAGTTGTATATTTCAGACACAATATTTTTCAAGCTTTTAAGACAAAGATCCCATAAGAAGTTCACTTTAAGTTGGCATGGATCCAAGAACATAACACTTAAATAGCAAAATAGTTCAGCGAAACAACACACAATACTACGGCTAACGTGAACCAGTCGTACACAATATATTTACTGAAACATTCTTACGTTACTTCCTGTTAGAGCATCACGTCAGAGTCACGATCCGATTCAATACCAGGCACAATGTTGAAACCTTTTTCTAATAGGTATTTATACCAAATAAACCACAACACAGTATAAAACAAAGTCGCGTCCCACTGTCTGTCCCTATGTATGCTTAGATCTTAGAAAAATATGCAACGGATTTTAATGCGGTTTTTTTAATAGATAAAATGATTCAAGAGGAAGGTTTATATGTATAAAACATGCCCGTGTAAAGCCGGGGCGGGTCGCTAGTATACTTTAAAAATCAGTGTCTGTTTGTTTCTAATGTTGTAACTGTGTCCATCGTCTATCCACAGCGCGCTGAAGCGTCCAAAAGCTTTGTGCATATTGTTTTTGTAATAAAGACCAATATAATCGGTGTTTACATGTGAATTAATGAAATAATGAATGATTTTAATGCTGATAAGGTACAAAAGAACATAATACAATATTTAGGGTTTTTATTGTTATTCAGGAATTTCCAGTAATTTTTCTGTTTCTCTTCGAGTCATAGCGCGAACGATTTTTGACGATAGATGCAGCATCGGGTAAATAATGAATGATGGAATTATTTTCTCAATTTGTAGCGAACACATTGACTTTTTTTAGGTGTTAGAGATAATCAAAGCTCGTGACGCCGTTCTTTTTTCAATAAAATTAAACATCCAAATTGAAAAATAAAAACTGCTTTAGGTACTAATTTCTATATTGTTATGCGTTTTAATCATATTGAGAGCTTCCTATTTCGCTATAAATCTTAATATTCTGTAGTTGATTCAAACTTATTATAATACTCGCATAATTAAACATACTCGTAACAATTCAGGTGATACTTCTTGTCACCTAGTAACAGGCAAAACTAGAACCCAAAAAGTAGTGGCATGTGTGATAAATTAAAAGCAACACATATTCGTAGATATACTTTATAAGTTCGTAGATGTCACCGACCGGCTGTGGTCTTCAATAAATTATAGCAAAGGGTTCTGTAGGCCCTAATGTAGTTTCCTCACGCGACGTTCCTCGACAGTCGACGAGTTTGTGTCGGGCCAAATAGGACTCTCGTTGTCATTGGCTCTTAGCTTGAAAGATAGGTTATTGAGTGAACCTAACTACATCCCCGTACGTTGGCTTCAAACAGCTCACTTCAAAGGACAGGTAAACTAATCAGCGAACAGTATAAAATTAAGGGCAGCTTAAACCACTATTCATATGAGTTGATTTTGACAGAAATAGACTGACAGGTCGTTAACTCAATTTAGTGACGAAATCTTGATTAAGGCGCTTAGTAATGCTAAATTAGCAGTTAAATTTGTGTAGGCATAAATATCAACGAAAAGGCATTGAAATAACGTTATGACCCAGTATCAAGATAAACTTCCTTCCTGCACCAACGCTTTTTTTTTCATTTGTCTAGCCTGCTGTAATAAACTGCTGCGCATGCAAAACTACAGTTATTTTGAATGTTGCCACATTAGGATTTGTAATTAAAAATATTTCCCGTCACAACATTAAAAGTTTGTAAAACAAACATTTGTGAAAAATTTAGTGAGACTGTCCTCAAAAAAGCAAACCAAAAAGCTGTTTTTCCTTAGTTTTGAGACCCATTTTTGTTATATTTATCTATCGAGGAGTTATCGTTATTGGGCTTAAGGCCCCTCAGAACAAAAGCATATCCTTGAAAATTAATTAATAATTATCTTTTTGAAATTTTTACATGCTAAATTAATACCTATAAAGTTGTCTGCAAAAACTGCAATTAGCTTTATACTGCGCCGTGATCTCAACGCACATTGCAAATTCGTTGCTACGACGATCGCTGCATCTCCGATAACGTAAAATAGGAGAAAGTAACACTTTTTACATGGACGCAGTTATTTGAGAAAAATAATCATATCATGTTTACCTATTAATAGTATTACTCAAAGTATAAATGAATTAAATCGACCAAGCCGCTTAGAAGTAGTAGGGAATTCAAGCCAAAAAATATCATTCGGTTAATATTTTTCACATAGAAGTTTTGGTGATACAAACAAATAAAATGTTCTGTAATAATGTTGTCTTAGAGTTGAAAATTTATATACATATTTTTCTAGCTTTTTGGGTCAGTTATAAACGAGGAGTAGGCTTTAGACAGTACCCATGACGATACTAAGCGCCTTAAAGATTTTTGTGAAAGTCCCTATTTGGATGAATAAGTGTAGCGTTGGAATGAAAAATCTATATATCGTCATTCTTCATTAAATTGTACTAATTCTTTAACTAACCATAAAAAATGAAAAATCAGTAATGAAGTTTCTCAAAATAATATAACGCCTAATTTATAGCTTTTGTTCAAACAAGACAAAAACTTAATCGAAAGACGCGTCCCCCAGCAAATTGCTGTGCTGAGCTCGTTAGTGGAAAGAAATTAAAATAAATAAAAAGCAGCAATTATCTCCAATATCTCTCCGTGAAGTTTCATATTAAATATACTTTTTTTTTACCTTAAAAATCCCTCAAAATATCTACTTTCAAACGAATGACCGAAGTAAGAAATAATTATAGATTATATAGCACCTAGTTATTTATTTTCGAGCAACACTAATGGTTAGATAATTTTCTAAGTGAAATATTACAAAAACATATTTTTTCGAAAGACCTTTGCGGCCATGTGACAAGTATTATTTTGTAATATTTTGCGCTAACCAGGAAAACGCAGCGATCGTATTAACAGCCATTTTGCAATGCGCGCTGATATGAACGTTATTTCAATGTCGTTTCCGTCGAAGCTATGGGAGTCCTGGGAAATATAGATTCTAGAGTATAAGAAACTAGATCTTTAGATTTTAAGTGAATGTTAATTATTAATCTATCATTTATGACATTCAGTAATCTGAACACCTTGACACCTTGTTTTACAGTTCGTTTCAGCACAGAAGGCGGGCGTGAAAGATGACGCCACAGTTGCGCTTCTTGGAGCTTCAACGAGGAAGTTGACAGTCACAGATATCTGAACTGAGGAGATATGGTAAAGGGATGAGATCAAAATTTGGCCTCATGCGAGACCCGATGTCAACGTCAATAGAGATCAGGTCCTCTAAAAAGGCCACTTTGGATGAATCATATTATGATTCCGTTCTAATGCCGTCTCTTTTGCACGCGTGAAAAAACTCTGACTCCATCCTACTTTCGAATCATTTTAAGATTCACCCAAGTCGCCCTTTTTAGATCCCCTGATGTGTTGTGATGTCCGTGGCTACAGGTTGACCCGCCGCCCTCTTTTTGCATGTGTTTTATTAGTGTGCGTGAGAAATATGAGTACGTGTACCTAAAGTTTTTGTGTTTATGTCGGTGAAATAAGTGAGAGGAAACGTGGAGATATCTGAACACGAACATACTCCATCCAATTTTAGCTCTTTTGAGAAATATGCAAAATACTACATTTTCTAATTTGTTGTTTTATAACACTCACTGTGTCCTCAATATGAATATGGGTGTATACTCGTAAAAAGTCACCTTTAACTAGAAGACATATATGACACTAAATTATAAATTTTACAAACCTTTTTATCACCTATGTCACATCAGCCCGTTTCTGGCTGTGTTTCTACCTATTATACATATATGCCTCGTATTTCATACGCCATTCTTCGCGTTGAACCTATATGTATTAAATAAAAATTTCATGTGTAAAGTATTTTCATACCTTGTGTGGTGATATCATCTGATTTACAGACTTTAGAGCATTCATAAAACTTTCAAGCATGTTTGAATAAATAACTTTAAAACGCTTTCACGTTTTAAAGCTATTGTTTTGTTTAAACCGATGCAGACACATGATAAAAGTTTTCATGGTTAAATATATAGAAAATAGAGCAAACAAGTTGTTAAGCTACAAAATCTTCTTGAGTTTACATTTAAAATAAATAGCCAGGAAAACCGATTCCTGACATCACCACAGAACTTTGACACACTTATCATCGCATCTAATAACTTCATGAGAACGAATCGGCTCCTTCGAACCTTGTGTTCGTTTTTTAAACAGACTTTTAAGAGTATCCTTAGAGAAATTCTAAATGGCAATGGCCCTGGTGGTATGACAGCTCTTACCATATTATGCGTATCAGGTGCACAGACAATTCCAGGCACCACCTTATAATACTGTGCAACTCACGAACAATATTATCTTTAATAACAGAGTTCTATTTGTGGAACAACTTCTTCTTTACAGACTATACAGATCGCACCAAACTTCTGGTCCTTTTCTTTCCCAAAGAACGAACGTCATTTTGTCCCTGTTGATCGCAGTCGCCTCGCGTTCAAAGTGGACTAAATGTTTGGCGCGAACTGTACTACGAAAAGCACAGACATCACTGTGTAAGAGCCTGTCCACACGCCACGTTGATTCAAATCAATCGCAAATCAAAATGTTTGCGTTGCGCTGACGCAATCGACAGGCTTTAAGACAGTAGCCAATGAGTATGGCGTCTGTAAATTAAATCGTGGAATATAATATGCAGCAAAACGCATTATGTAAAGCTATCTTAAACAACATGTGTCTTATGTATGTAATATCATGTATTTAAATACTTGTTATGGTATGTGTTAAACCAAGGTATCTTCAAAGCTGTTGTTTGGCCGGCAGCTCAAGAACAAATTAACACTAATTGCTGATTCCAAGTTGTTATTTTTTACAAGCACAAAAATTAAAAAGGTAAATGTAAAAAAAGCAGTAAAGTTATGAATGAATGATTAAAATAACGCTACGAGAACGTGCTACCCAGCTACACATCTACCACTTCAATCGTTCGTAGCATGCTACGAAATTGGATTTGCAAATTCCCCACGCACGTCGTCGTAGCTTCTTAGCTACGAAACTCTTCTTATATTTTCACTTTTAATTTTCATTCTGTCTGCAAACTGTTCGTTTATTTCTCAACTGGAAAGGGTCCAGACGGAAACGAGTTTATTTTTATAGCTTTTTTTCTTCCGGATCCTACGAAACAGTCGTACTGATAACATGCGCCGCACTCAACGGGGGCTCCTGTAATTTGCTGATAAAATCGCTTAAAAGGTAACCTGTGTTCCAGGTGGAAGGTGTATAGATATAGATACGCGATGTATCGAACTGAATGAAACTTGAGGAAAAAACATGATTATTGCGAGTGCGAGGCGCAGCTTCGTCGCGTTTTAAGCGTCTTCGCTCGCCCAGAAGAAGGCAGTCTGAATCTGCTGAAACTGGTCGGCTATCCCGATCAAGAATAGTTATTGAGGTAAACGATGTTTTTATAATTTTGAATGTATCATTTTTACAATAAAAAAACACACAACTGAATTGACGTGAAAAGGTGTTAAGGCGCCTCTTTCAGCGTCATCCAAAAATTACACTTATTGATAAAGATATTTCTCCTAAATGAGATGTTTAAAATTCATGAAAATGATTTAGGTATTATGTTTAAATGATTTCTGAAAATTATTCTTGCGTTAAAAGAACAGTATGAAATTTTGAAAGTCAAATTGTTTTAGCCTAAAATTAAGTAACATTGGTTATTTATTTGAAACCAGTTACGGTATTTGTATGGTCCTTGCACTAAAATACAAGGAAAATATTGCTTTAGAAAAATCATCTATGGAAGTTTTTTTCCGTCCATCGCGTCCATGTGAAAAGTATTCTTTTCCCCTATTTTGCACTATTCAGAGACCCTGTGATGTCGTAATGCAGTGCGCGCTTCTATGAACATAATTTCAAATAGTTTCTGTCGATATTTGTACCGGCACAAGTCAACTCAAGGTCGTTGGCGACTACCTGCCCCTTAATAGCCAACTTTACTTTGGCACTATTCCAAGCACTCTACTCTACATAAGATATCACGTGGATTGCTAAGAAAGCAATAAGACCACCTGTTTTGTTTTTTTTTTTTCAATAATGGTAATTTTCTTGGAAGCTTCAAGTATTATATAACGTGTAACAGAAAGGTGTAACCAAATTTGAAGAGCTTATTCAGTCAATGGAATAGAACAACTTTTACTATAGGACCCTGAAATCGCAAAAAAAAATCTGTCCTTCCATACATTTCAGCCGAGCCGCATTGCATTTTCCTATGAAGCGAGTAATTTTTTTTGTTCGATATACAGGATTTGTTCCATAGTAAAAGTTGTTCTAAACAATTGGTCTATAGCTATACAGGATAAATTTTTGAGACGGGACAGTAAGGGCAGGTACCTTAACCGTTATAGTTACAGGAAAACGCTTATAGGAGACTATCCATAAATTTTCAAGATATTCTGAACTGCATTTACAGATTTTGGAAAAATGTACAGTCAGCAAGAAAATGGTCATTTTAAACAAAAACTTTTTTGATGTCAATCGATCCTGTTTCCTATAAGGATCAAAAGTCTCTACTGCGGGGCTAATGTGTAGCTTTAGTCACTAACTGGACTGGGTGCCTATCATCAAAAACATAGATATATCATCGAATTCCGATTGTCTAAGGATATGTTCGCACTTGAAGTGACGACATAGTTCGTAAATAGTTCAATACCCACTAAAAGCAATTTTGAAAGTTCAGTTTTTATCTATGTTTTTGATGATAGGCACCCAGTCCAGTTGGCCACCAGAGATACAGAATATCAGAGGCTGGACCGACTGAGGTTTGAGTACTAGAAATTTCAGAAATGTCCCGTCTCTAAAATTCATCCTGTATAGCTGTATATTATAGGTAGAATAAGCTCTTCAAATATGGTTACACCTTTCTGTTACACCTTGTATAGGAAAGGTAAATGTACATAACGACTTTATTACTGCAGATGTTCAGCGTGCTAGCATGTCGTCGTTTAATGCTGCACTCGGTATGAAATGAGCGTATTACGTACCAGCATGCATAGGTAGTCTACTTAGATTAACGATAGACATGAAGAAATAATGGAGCAATGACGCAACGTAGCTTGTGTTTCCAAACATTTCAGGATTGTTTTGAAATTTAAATTATGCCTCAGCGCTGTGAATCCGGTTTCAAAATATATTTATTTTAAATATTTAAAGTTCTTAACATATATACATATATATACTCACGTCTCCCAGAGGGGTAGGCAGACTGCAGATTTCCATCTGCTACGATCCTGACACATACTTTTTGCCACTTCTTTGAAAGTTCTTTAAATTAATTTGTAACAATTAAGCTATAACAGAAGGTCTTATTAGTGTGACGAAATATCACTTTTATTTATGCGAATAAAACCCGACGTTTCGACTTTGTACGAAAAATGAGTAGTAAAAAAGTTAAATGAGTTTTTTTTTTGTAAAATCTACTAACGAAAGCTATTCTAAATACAAACCGTTCAGACAATAATTATATTCGACATTTATCATTGTTATCACAAATTACAATGGTCATTTAGAGATAGGACAACCAACTGTCTACATCCCATTGTATCTACACTATAGATCAACTAATAGTGATGTGACCACTATTTCCCCATTAAATTTAGTTAGATCCATGGTTGTAGATGATATCTTCAAAGCTTTTGAGTCTTGCAACTGTAAAAGATATTACAAAATGATAGGTAGACGCCTTCTGTTATTCACATTTTGTTGATCGGATGTTTATATGTGTCAAACTTATGTCTTTATTAGATAAAGTAATATTATAAATTAAAGTATGGTTATAGAATTAAATGAGACTTGAGGATAATTCATGATTTATATAAAAACGGCTCACCTCAATACGTGTTATGATCGGGAAAGCCGACCCGTTTCAGCAGATATAGACTGCCTTCATCTGGGCGAGTGAAGACGTTTACACGACGACGTTAAAGTATGGTTCTATATTATTTATTATTATGAGTAATATGTTTCAAATTATATCATGTAAAATTGTAATAGGATTCGTGGCATTAAGATAATTAATGTTTTCAACCTTTCTGATACTTTATTCGTAGGCTACTAAAGGAAAATGACTAAATAATCCACTTATTGTTTCTGCCACTCGAGAAACAAAAGTCACAGCTAGGCTGTATCCGCACAGTCAGCATCTCATAGAAACTAATGACTCCTATCAGAATGACATAAGGTTCCAAATGGTACAAGATACTGTTGCTTGATGGTACATTCGGAAGCTATGAAAGGGTACGAGTCGTACCGCTCAGGGGAGCCATAAACTGTGAGAGCAATTTGTTTAATCAAAAAACAAAATGTAGGTCTGTCTCTGTGATGAGAGAATTGTAGATACGATCAATTTTGTCAAAGTAGAGGAAGAAAAATCGAAAGAAGAAAAATATCTTTCGAAAATACCTATCCACTACTTACGACATATTTATGTTGAAAAAATTCAAGCGGAAGTTTTTGTAGCTTGCATATATTTATAAATATATCGTAATAAAAGTTTTAGATATATGTATTAATATGCCTGTGTGATAAATATTAACAAAGATAGTTTTTTGTTTATTTTTAACTCAAAGATTGGTAAGAATAATAATAAGAAAGAGGTAGTAATTTTAATATCAATTACACCAATTTACACATAAATATAATAGACCTAACCAAATTTCTGATATACAGAAAAAGCGCCAAGTCAAATAGAATAGAAGGAAAATAAAAGAGATTGTACTCTTGTAATAAAGAAGAAATGAAATTTATTTGTCAGGATCCTAGAAGATGGAGATTAAATTCAAATAGTTTATTTTGTAAAGTAGGTATACATAATACACTTTTTACGTCTCATATTTAATCTTATAAAAATATACGTAATCAAATAATAAATATACATAAAGTAAATTAAAGGTTTATTTAATTTATCCAGCCATATATATACGATCAAAATGATCGGTAAAATCTATAATTATTCTAGATAAAATCCAATCAACCGCGCGAACCCATACCGGAGACCAGGCCAGCGACCAGGAACAAGGTTCAATGATCACCAACCGAGCCCTCAGCACGAATCCAGGCGGCCGACCAAATCCCATCCTATATACTACAGTGGCGTGCACAGAACTTTTTGCGGGAAAAGCAAGCAATTGGTCAAGAATAACAATAAAAAAAAATTGAAAAAATTTAAATACCACTTTGAAAAAAGAAGTTTGTATTGGAAATTTTCACTCTAGGGTAGACGTTGTCTACCTGGCGTCATACAAATATTTTTTTTTCAAAGTGATATTTAAATTTTTTCATATTTTTTTTATTGTTATTCTTGATCAATCGCTTGCTTTTCCAGCAAAAAGTTCTGCGCACGCCATTGATATACTACATACTAATAGGTTAA
This sequence comes from Ypsolopha sequella, assembly GCA_934047225.1. Lineage (NCBI taxonomy): Eukaryota > Metazoa > Arthropoda > Insecta > Lepidoptera > Ypsolophidae > Ypsolopha > Ypsolopha sequella. The sequence continues at coordinate 12,851,298 of OW203987.1, forward strand.
TACATGTAGTAACTGTGTAAGTATATAGGCCTATATAGGTATTATGTAAGTAAATATCTATAATACTGACTCATGCTACAACCAAGAACTATAGTGACAAATAAACACGAGCTAGTACGACATGTCACGTCCGTGCCCCGATCCCTGTATCTTCATTGCCGTCCGGGTCGAACCGGGACCCGGTGTTACATGACACTTTGCTTTTTGTTTTGTTTCCCTCATTGTTTGCTTGTTGCGCCCGGCTGTACTCCGAATTGTTGACAGGAATTAGTTACAGATTAGAAGAAAATCTTATAAAACGGTGTCTTAAACAAATATACAAAATATATTTTTTTAATTTAAAATTTCAGTTAAAATAATATCAAAATATTGTACACAATCTGTAAAATACTACCGGCTTCACTAAAATATAAATATATAATTGCAGTAAATAGCCATAGCACCCCAGATCATGAGATACCTAAACAGCAGTGGCGTGCACAGAACTTTTTTCCGGAAAAGCAATCAGAAGGTCAAGTACGACAATAAATATAAGATTATACAATATAAGATCCGAACAAAATAAAAATAAACTCTCGAAGTTATATAAAACTTACCTTTTACAAAACATGAAAACATTGACAGATTAAAATAGCATTTTATTATTTACTATTAATGTACCTACCTATTTATAATTTAGTAACTACCTAATTATAGAAAAAGAAGTGCGACTCCCTCCCCACAGACAAATGAAATTTCTACTTGGTTTTGTGGGATGTATTTAGATGAAATTCATTCATTATAAATACTACAAATCACGTACGACTAGGTTAGCAGAGGTATGTATAAAACGTACGTACCATATTTATAGCTATGGCTATATACATGGCTTTTTGTACGACCCATATACGTTTTTTGTAGATACAATCTCGATTATGTATGATACTACGTTTCTTTGTAATCATTTAGTAAATTACCAGCGTTATTTTGGACCATGTTTTAGCCTCCTTTAGACTTTAGGCTTCAGTATCATAAAACTGTTAGACTATAGATAGAGTTATTTTACGGTGCAAATGGAAAATAAAATTAAAATTTCGATTATAATATGGTCGAGAATTGGGCCTGCATAACTTTCCCCGATAGTACAAGTAGGAGTCTGTAGCTTGTAGCGCCGCGGATGAGTCACAATGTTGGTACAGAATTATTGGATGTGTACGTGACCGGCTCGTCGCGAGCGGAATGACAATAGCACTGTGGAGACAGTATTTGTGCCCGAATAATAGAAGGCTCAAACGTCATCGAGTATCGATAAAATATTAGGCTTGTAGTTGTTCACATAATTTCGTCAACTTATCAGTGTTTGGTCGCCTTTGTGTGCAAATGACCCGAACGGATTTGGTTACCGTAGTTTTTTTAGTTTCATTACCCAAAAAGGGTCAAGGTAAGGTCTGTGTTGAAAATTCGAACTAACATAAACCAACACTGCCACTATTATGACTCACCAATTTTGTTTATACTTCACTAAACCATTTTTTCCCTTCCCTAATGTCTAATTGGCATTTACTTTTGTGCCGATTGTAAAGAAAAAAATGAATTTATCATACAGAATCTTTTTTCCTTAAACCGAGGTGTTCTACCCATTATCATGAACAACTTTTTTAAAGGGGCCAAACCAGAAATCGCCAAAAAAAGCATACTTTTTAGTATTTAACTTTTCTATGGAACGGCTGATTTTTTTTCGCGATTTCAGGTTTGGCTCCATAGTAAAAGTTGTTCATGTTTATTAGCAGAATACTCTGAAGGAAAAAGGTTATCTAATTAACATCCAGTATGGGTACTAAACAGAAAATAGCGTACATTAGTAATGCGCATAGAAATCTTTAGCAGATCTGTATCAATGTTGCATTGTGACTCACTAGGATTCTATGTTACTCTAAATACCTAATCCAGTTTATGGTCAATGCAGTAGAAATAGCCGCATGAACAATATTTCTGCAGTGAGTCACAGTTCACTACCAATCCATCATTCTGGACTATGACTTGCAGAATATTCAATTTCTTGAAATATTTACAATTTCATTAGAAATAAATAAACGTGTTCGTGTTTACTTTAAACAAAACCAGTTTAGCTAAAATAATTCGAATATTAAATTTAAAAAACACGAGGAAAATCATGAAAATCATCACCTGAAGCTGCATGAATACCCATTTTACTAAAAATGGTGAATCTATTCCTAAGAACACATTTTCTCAAACAGCATCTCCTTAAAATAAGATATCAAAAGTAATGTAATAAAAAGAAAGCCGTAAGTCTACAAAGAGTTTCCCTTCCGGCTCATGTAAGCCGTAAAACGTGAAAATGGAATACGAGGAAAACTCGCGCCAAGAAAAATATGACACACATAAATATTCGCGCCTTCGGACGATGTTCCAAAGCCTTGCAGACAAATCTTGATAGAACACACTTAAAATTTTACACAAACCACACAAACACAAAAATCCGTAAGTAAACAATTTTTGTTTTCACTTTACGACTGTTTGTACACAAAACACCGTTCGCTACGTATAACAAAGTTCGGGCATGTTCGTGTATTTCCGTGGAGGTCGCGCGCGCTCGACTACCTCTCGGGGCGCGCGCGGCACACTGCCGCCCCACGTCGGGAAAACAACTTTCATTGCAGCCTCCGCCCGCCCCTGCTGTCTAGGCACTGTTACGCATTTGCCCTTTGAGGTTCGCGAGTTGGAAAATTGTAGTGACATCACAATATCTTTAGATCGCGTTTTTGCCCAACATAAATAAACTGTTATTGTGTGCATGGCATTGTTCTTCAATTGTTAAGAAACCATTATGCCTAGTTTGAACTTATGAATGCGTACAAAACCGTAATATAGATAATTAGTCAGGAAACAGTCAAGTGGGATTCCATTCAATAATTCCATTCCTATATTAATATATCATTATTAAAAAAATATTTGTCTACTTTTTTACTACAGATATTACATCGCGTGAACCTCCTTGGTAGCCTCATCAACATTTCGTTGTTTAAATGTACCTCTTTGTGTGAAACCTGCGTAATTTATTACTATTAGGCCATTTATCGCTAACCTTAGAAGACACCTAAATCGATGCCTAAATATTTAAAAATTGCCAAAAACAAAACACGTTTCATCAACCCTTAGGTGATAAAAACGTAACTTTTTGCTAAGCAAAATCATTTGAAAACAGGAGTTAGACTACCTTAATATTTTTCCAAATATATTGTATTAATGCTATCACATCGGTACCAAAAAAGTTTTTTGCCGTCACGGCTGTCCGTTTATGGAACGATCTTCCTGTTGAAATAAGAAATGCCCCGTCTCGAAATTCGTTTAAACAGTCATTGCGCAGACATTATCTTAGCAAAATTCATTAGATCTGGTATCAACATAGCAAACTGAAAATTTCACTACTAGTAATTTACTCTCGTGTTTAATTAATTATATTAATATTTTTATAAGTACGTAACCTTATAAGTATTTATGTAGTATATTATCTTCTTGTGTTTTTTTTTCTGAATCTTCCTTTTTACATTATTAATATTTAATTACAAAATTATATATCAGTACATGAATGTATTTTTTTACGTTTTATTTGTTGTTTAAAATCTAAAATTGTAAAGCCTTTTTGCACACCTGCCTCTGTAACTTTCTTGTACTTTCTGTCGGGTTGACTGGGAGAAAATGCTTTTAGCATTAAGTCCACCTGTTGTACATTAAACTGTGTTTTGTGCAATAAAGAATTAAGAAGAAGAAGAAAAAATGTATGGGTAAACACAAGGGTCTAGTTAAAAATAGGATAGATATTGTAGGAAACGACTGCGAGTCGCGGCGGTGTCTTTGCGACGCAGCTGGAATCTTGCCGTAAATAAGAGGCATAAGTTGTAGGCAATAACATTATATGGGACAGAAATCTTGCTTGGAGGACAACTGAGTTTGGTATGTCTATCTACGTGTTATATTAGCTACATACGAAAGGATCGTAATGATCTTTACAGAAAAGAGTTTCTTTGAGAATTGTATTGTTTTTAACCGACTTCAAAAAAGTAGGAAGTTCTCAATTCAACTGTATTTTTTTTTGGCTTTGTTAGTCCATAACTCCATCATTGCTGAACCGATTTGAAAGATGATTTTTTCGTTGGGAAGAGTGTACTTGACTCCAAATTAAACCCTTTTCATTAATAAAATATAAATGTTCCTAATCAGAGAACTATTTAAACACCCTTAGCTACATTTCTATTTAAGGACCGGTTCCGCCATACATACTTTCGCGTTTGGAAAATTTAGTATATTAAATCAAAATATGTTTAACAAATAAAATTTGTGTAATTGGATAATAAGTTGAACTACATAATGTATTTTTCAGATCTGACACAAGTATCACAATCATCGAAAAAAAAAACGAAATTATCACTAGAATCACAGAAAACGTCATTTGGCATTGGTACTAGTATGATCAGTAGATCTCTAAAAATAATAAAATATTTTTTATAGAGCAAGGAAATGAAAATACCTTTTTCAGATGTTTATTATTTTTATTTCATTTCGTTATTTAGTTTTTCATTTTAATGTTAATTCTATTTTGTTTATGATACGAGTATATTCCATATTCGACTGACGACGATCCCAAGTGGGTCGAAATGTATATGGAAAGTTTTCTTTTTTATTTAATTTATACTTCAATATTCATAAAAGTCTGTATATTTATATATAATAAAAGAATTAAAAACAGCTTTTATTAAGTAAAAATATTTATTATCACGTTATTTTAAAAGAAATACTCAAACATTCAACATCTTTCTTGTACAGAAAAATCACGCAAAATAATTTAAATGATTGTGTATTTCTTTTAAAATAACGAAAGGAATAAAATATTAAATGAATAAGGTACTTTGATCTCTTTAAGACAAAATACTTTTTTTTTGTTCTTTGTGATTTTAGTGATATTTCAGAATTTTTTTCTTTATAATTTTTGAGATACTTGTGTCAGATCTGAAAAATACATAATGTAACTTAACTTCTTAACTAATTACACAAATTTTATTTGTCAAAAATATTTTTATTTCATAATATGTTAAGTTGTCCAAACGTGAGAGCGTGTTTGGCGGAGCAGACCCTTAAAAGCATTTAATACCACAATTTGCTACGGCGTAGCAAGTGCTACGACTCTACAGCTTTCCTGCTTTGTAGACCCACTACGCTGCACTGTAGACTAGAAGCATATACTCCATAGTTTTCTTGCTTTAAAGATCCTATGTGTAGTCTAGAAGTGAGATACAACGTGATATTAAAGTGGTTATTGAAACGAAAACTTGTAATAGCACTCGTCGATACGAACATCTTTTACTATGAAGCCATACCTGAAATCGCGAAAAGAAGTCAGCTGTTTCATACATTTTGGTCAGGTAGCTATGGAACAGCTAATGTTTTTCGCGATTTGAGGTGTAGTTATAGTAAAAGTTGTTAGTACGGACGAGTACTATCACCAGTTTTCGTTTCCAAAACCACTTAAATTTCACGGTGTATATGTGCATCACAAGACGTGAAAGTGCAACATTAAGAATGCAATTTTATCCCAAATCGATATTGCACCACAACGGTATTACCTCAAGAATCCCACAAAGCTGCATGTCCGATTCCTTCAGATCTCACTAAGTACGTGAGTGAGCTTATCTGGCGCTCTCCCTGAACTTTACAAAGAAGATCAAAAAGCCATTCGCTTCGTTTTAACTTGTCAGTTCGAGTTACGGGAAGTATACGTGACCAAACCGGGGCTTCGGTTTCTAGAAAATAGTTTCTCTTCGAAGCCTTAAGACGATTGTTGCCATAAAAAACGCTCTAAGGAACTGTGAAGAAAATAATAACCTCAAAAAGCTTTCCTTAAAGTTGGGAGGATTTTAAGATGGTTCCTCGTTTTTTAAATGTACCTATGCAGTTTAAAAATTAAAATTCGTTTTTTTTAACAATAATCTTAAGGACAGATTGTTTTGCTACCCATCGATGGGCAACAGTTTTCATTACTAACCAATTTAGATGTAAACGAAATTTTAATTCAACTCATACAAATGAAAAAAAAAACATTTACACTGAACAAACTCCGCTCCATATTCTAAACACATATTTATTCCCTTCTACAAATATACAAAACAAATCGAAACCAGAACCTTTACAACAAGAACGAGATGTAGACAGACTCATTATAAAGTGAATAGAAAGTTCAAAGTCACCCGGGTGGTTGTTCATTTGTGCGTTGCATCACTACTACTTGTGTTCACCACCACAGCGCTTCAGTGATTTTTAGTATGTAGCGCTCAACGGAATTACGTAAAACGTAAATCATTTATTTTTAATTACACCTTTTCGAAAAACGACAATTGGCTTTAGAGGATAGCGGGAGCCAAAGTCAATTTTATTCCCATGGGAGTTTGCGCTTTCTCGCTTCTGAATGGTCCGCGTTCTTGCTTTTCTGATAGAATAGCGTCATTTAACGAGGTCGAACGCAGAATTTATGAAGAAGTTACTGGCTGGTTAAGCTTTGGCGGCAATGCGTACTTAAAATTAAAAAACTATTGTATATTCTTCTTTCTTTTCATTTCATTTTACTCAGAAATTTTTTCGCTAGTCTTCGCTAAGTTATTGCAAATAATAATTAAGAAATGAGTTCGAGTAGTGATAGTGATATGTTAACTTGTGAAAACATAGCATGTGCAGCTAATGTGGTGCAACAATTATTGCCACAAAGTACCAGGTACTCGTAGTTTTTTATTTTTCTCATAGGTAGTGATAAAAATAGTATGTATCACTCGGGGCCAAGATATTTTGTTCTCGAGTGGCGTATATTAAATTTCTCGCTACGCTCATTATTTTGGCTTAAGAGGACAGCGATGACCAAAGTCAAGTTTATTCCCATGGGAGTTTGCGCTTTCTCTCTTCTGATTCGTCCGCGTTCGTGCTTCTGATAGATAAGCGTAATTTAACCAAAGAGATCGAACGCATAATTTATGAAGAAGTTACTGGCTGGTTAGGATTGTGAAAACATAGTAAATGATGCAGCTAATGTGATGTAACAATTATTACCACAAAATACTAGGTACTCGTAGCTTTTTCTTTGAAAAGAAAGCTGAGCTACCGCTGCTTTGAATAAAAAATGTTTCTTTTAAAATCTAAATTTATCTTTAAGTGTTTGCAAAACTCATCGACTCATCAGTTTCTAGCACTAACTTGTTGACGCAACGGACGCCATCTTATCGTGTACAGATAGATGACATTGTGAGCGTATAGTTAGTTTTTGTGTTTGATAAAATTGTTTTGTGTGCGTGTATAGCGGTGTAATCGAAAAATGCATTATGTGTGCGCTGCCTCACCCCCCACCGAAAGTGGCAGACTTTTTTGCACAGAATTTAGTACTCGTAAATACTCCTTTAATATTCAAAGGGTTTCATATAAAGGTACCAGTTCGTTCATATGTCAATAAGGAATCAAGCGTTGTCTTAAAGCGGTCTAGCCCTGCAGCACGTCCAGCCCAGCACTGCGACCCGCAGTAAGGGGTGCGAAATGCATCGCTTGCAGTAATTTACACAAGCACCGACCCGTGAAAATGGATGAGCACTCTGCATTACTTTAATTAGCGAACCAGAGTATTTTATTCAACAGAGCTTTTCTTTTGATTTAGGTGAATTAAGGAAAACCTACGAAAATTGTATCTGTTATCACAATATTTCTGCAAAAGTTGATAACTTTTTTCAGTGTTTAAAACAAATTTATTGTAAATTTAAATATGAACGACATGAATCTCCGAGAGGGTGTCAGAGGTGTTCCGAGTGTGAATTGTGAAATGCTAGTCACAGTCCACAGTCAGTTCACCCGCGTTTCACCAATTTTCTAAATAAAAACAAAATAATAAAATTAAATGCCTAATTTTCGAAGATCACCCATTTCTGGTCTACTGGTTCGAATATCCTGACAATCAAACTGAAGGTCACGGGTTTATATCCCGTAGGGGTACATTTGGGTTCGGCCTGCGTGCTTCGCTGAGGTCCATATTTGTGCCTGAAGTCGACAGGGCTCACCACCCAACACGCTGGAAAGTAGTAATCGTGTTGAAATGTGGGTGTACGAATGTGGACTGTGACTTGCACTTCACAGTTGTTACTCAGAAACACTTTTGACATGCCCACAGGGATTCATGTCGTAACCATGTCTATTTTAAACATTGATGCAGCATTTCTATTCCAATAGAGCTAATATAAAAGTTAAGGGAAATAGCTTCCATTTTGCGAACCGCAGGGCAGAGCAAAATGAAATACCATCGGTAGAAAGTAGTTTTCATTTAAAATACACCAAGAATTCGAAGACATCTGTCATGCTCTTATTAACTTGTAATAAGGACGATTGTTGATGAGTGCGTGTTCCTAAGTGCTTAAAGGTTTTGTAAGCAGTTTCGGCAGGGGCGCGCTGCCCTTCAGCTTAAGATACAACGACCTTGAGTAGTTTTGGGCTATTCTGTACTCGTTTATAGTGGAATATATTACCTCTTTTTTAAGTGGATTTATAAATATTACAATTAAAGAAATATAAACGCATTTAGTTTACTCAGCTGCTTGTAGGATTCATTGATGTCATTATAGTTTATTTTTTTAAATTTTTAAACGCTAACGGTGTCACTACAAAATGGTGTTTAACTTTAAACAGTGTATAAATCTGTTGCTGTCACTTTTTTACGATATGAAAGAAAATGCGACAACAACAGATTTAAACACTGCCTCAAGTTAAACACCGTTTTGTAGTAACACAGTAAGTTTTCGAAATAAAGCTTTCTTACAAAAATACAAGCCCTGCGGTCCGAAATAGAATTACAATGGATCATAAGCCATTCACTTCATACTTTCGTAATCGATTTTAGCGATATAATTCTATTTCGGAACGCAGGGAAGGAAATCTAGCCCACAAAAATACATATAACACACAATTAAACGGCATAGCTACTAATTAATACAAATAAACGACATAGCTAGCTAGCTAGCTCAAAAGACGAAAAAATATAACTTCGTTTCAAAAGTTGATATAAATACTACTGACATAATACTCAATTCATTAACCAACTTTTCTGTTATTCAAATGAAGCCGAAAAAATTACTATGTGCACAAACTTAAGCTTTGCGAATCACTTCTATTCAGTCCTATTGCTAAAATATTAGTAAAATAATAGTCTCATGGGTTCATTACATACTTGCCATGCGTTTTATCGCGCACAGTCGCCACTCACTAGAGCTGTGAGGGTACTAAATAAAGTAAATGAGGAAATAGATTTGCTCAGTTGTACTTTGGATGAGTTCACAGAAGTAACTTTAAATTTTTTATGTAAATACTTAGAATAGTCTGGACTTTCGGTTGTTTTCTTTCTAATTGCTGTTTTGTTTTGCTTTTTTTTAAATGGTATTCATGTTTTGGTATTTTGTTAATTATGATTTTATAACGAATTAGTTAGCTGTAATGTTGTACAATTGAGTAAATAAATAAATAAAAAATTTGGTTCGATGTGCGGCATAAAACGCGTGACAAACGAAGTCACAGGTCATCATGCTACGGGCGCTGGACTTTTTATAATCAAGTCGGATAAAGTAGTTTCATAATGTGACCGGAATGGCCCCGGTCGCGTGGCGTGCGGTGATCATAAATTTCTTGGGTTTGATTAAGGCGGTGCGACGCGACCCGGCGTCCTGCACTTTGTGCATCGTGGGCTACTGCATCCTTATGTACAGGGTGTGTGAAAAACAACGTGGCATTATCTTGATGTGTGTGTATTTATGCCTTGAAAATGGTTTAATTCAAAACCGGTTAGGTTTATAATGTCTTCTCCACATATCTGTCCATGTCTTCTTGTGAATGATGTAAAATTCGACAAAGGATTATAAGAAGGTATGTCAACAATCTATGTTTGTTGTATTGAGGGTCATAAGATGATCAGATCCTACAGAGACCACGTGCACACCTTTTTCATGGTGGCTCGTACATCCTTCATGCATGACGAAACCATGCCTACAAGTGACTCATAAAAGATTGAGAAATAATAATAAGCTTGATAAACCATTTAATTTATCGTGATTAATTTTTATTCAAGATAGGACATTATATAATTATCTTAAAAGACATGATAGTTGGTAAATGATAGTTGCAGACGAACGATATGTCAGGTGGCAAATCACAAACATCAGTAGCTTGCAGTAATAATTTGTAAGTTTTACCAAGTTTTTTAGGCATTTATATTTTAACATCTACCCCGTTTAAAAACTCTGTGCACGCCACTGTCAGTTGGCAAACAATAGATGGAACGTAAAAATCAAGATGCCTATCCTATACCCAAAGCAAGCATAAATGGGCTGACACGATGATGACGATGGACTAAAAATGTTATAAGAGAAAAAACGAAGGTAGAATCTGTACTTAAATTTAGCAATTTAAAATAACATAAAAACATAGTTCAGAAACAACCTGTATAAACCAACATCGACACATTGCCATCTACTTTGGGGATTATTCTTGTAAGAAGGGGATCGTTTATTTCTTTTCCAATCGCAATTCTCAAACTTCTTTTTGTATTTAAGTAATTTCCTATTTCTCAACAAAACTCATTTTGTTATTATTTTTTTAATATTACACAGGCATATTTTATTTGTAGCAAACTGAATTCCAAAAATCCTTGCTGATATAAAAGTGCTATCTTTACTTTACTATCCTATAATACTATATAGCAGTTATAATATTATTATGTGAATTTAATAATCTTCTTACAACTAACATATCGTCAAGTGTCACAAATGGTGTACACGGTCACTACAGACATTGTAAAGAGTACGGGACTTTACCATGTTTATTGTTATATTCTCTACACCTACATTTTTTGAATAATAATTGGTTAACCCAATCTCAAGTTATAGATATACGTAAATTCTTGTTTCAAAGATTGAGAAGCACAGGCATCTCGTGTGAATAATCGCAAGGAATACAAGTCGGCGTGTTTGATGAAAGAATCTGGGGAATACGGGTCTGTAGGATTCGAGGGTAGCAAGGAGGGTAGGGGCAAGGTATGACGTCACTACATTTGAGAGCTAGTTTTCTTTTCTACACCTACTGTGAAAGAATATTGGACTTGCAAAATATCGGTATGTATCAATTTAGGTATTAACATAAAATATTAAATAAAAGTAGAAAAAACAAGACTTACTTAATTTTATTGGTTTGTTTATAAAGTTAAGAATACGACATTTTTTAAGTACTATATTAGATTGAGGTGAAAGAAGTGTGTCAGGATCGTAGCCGATGTAAATCTGTAGTCTCTGCCTACCCCTCTGGAAAAGGCGTGAGTATATGTATGTATGTCAGAAATAACATTTTCACAAATGCGACGGACGTCCTGACGAAAATAAAGAGGATGAAAGTTTTAGCGTGCTTTGATTTTTCATGAAGCTATCAAAATTCTTGCAGCTCACCTAACAAAACTTACCGCATGTCACGAAGGATGTCATGCATACATTTCATGATCGAAACTTTATAAGAAAACCGGCAATTTTGCAGTTTTGCATCATATTCTAGAATGTTTCACGATAGCACCTCTTAAGGGGGTATATCGTCAAAATTATCCCCAAAAGAAGCCCCACGTTAAATAAATTTGTATAACAATTTTGGGACCTTTTTCAAATTTTTGGACTATCAGAAACGCGATTTTGAGGAATTTCACTCGGTAGAAGTAATGATTAAAATGAGGTCTAAATTTACATTTCTTTGATATTCTGACAAATTACTAGCATACAGACTTCAAAAATATTTATTTAGATAGGTTTTAAAAATATCTAAATTACTGGTTATGGAAATTTTCATAGCTATTTTAGTTAATTTTGTATTAATTTAAAACCGACTTTGTCAATTTTCCCAGATTCCGTCCCTCTTGAACGGCAGGTCTCTCCGTTTGGAGTAACGGGGACCTTTGCACGGACGATATATCACCTCAAACACCAGTAGTTTTAAATCCATCCATCCATCCATCAGCCCGTATTCGTCCACTGGTGGACATAGGCCTCCCCAATATCACGCCACTCTTGGCGGTCCTCAGTCATCCTCATCCAGCCGCCACCCGCAAGGTCCTTCAGATCGTCAGTCCAGCGGGCACGAGGGCAGCCTACGCTGCGCTTTGTTGTACGTGGTCTCCATTCCAATGCCTTACGGCCCCAACGGTTATCACGTCGGTGACAAATGTGGCCAGTCCACTGCCACTTCAACTTACTGTTTCGGCAGGCTACGTCAGCCACCTTCGATCTCTGAGGGATATCTTCGTTTCGGATTTTATCCATCAGAGATAATTATATATTATATATTTATATTTTTTTTCCCTACACCTATTTTTACTTACGCAAATGTATAATTTTATAAAATTTAAGTAAATTTAATTTTAATTGTTTTCCAATGTATTTCCCCGTGTAAGATTTATTTTCAACGTATTCTATTGTTTTTTTGAGATTAAGTATGACTTGTAAAATGTATATTATAAGTAAATTTTTTACAAATAAACTATTTGAATTTGTATTCATGGACTGTATAATTTTTTGGGCTGAATTAATGAATAATAACTATGAAACATAAATGCATTTGGGCCAACACACCAATATTGGTCCAATCGTGCAATATGCAGCATGCAATTCAACCTGGTGATTTAGGGTGTCGAGACGCAGAGGGTGTGCGCGGGGTTGTTCGGGGGGAAATTAACCTTCGATGGCTAATGACGACAAATAGTAGCAACCAATATCGGTTTACAGACTGTTCCAATGAAATTCTCGTATGACGCTATATTTTCCAGTAAATTTTTCGGATATAAAATATTTTATATGCTGCATATTGCACGGGCTCGACTGTGGAGGTACCACCATCTTACTTGGAGACCCCTCGAAGTAATTCGGGGGAGAGTAAGAGGACAGCTCACAGGCAAAAACCAGGAGGCCCACCGTGCCTGGGACCGATGGATGGCGGTATATCCATCCCTAATAGCCGGGCCTTATATATGAAACAGACTGGCGACGGGCAGCGGCGTCACTGGTGCGAGGGGACCAGCGCCGCGCTCACCAACCCACCTTCCCAGCGTGTGTGAGTATGGGCAATTCTTCCAGGATGACCGCCGGGAGTGGCAAAGTCCTGGAAAGGCTTATGTCCAGCAGTGGACGAACTAGGCTGATGGATGGATGAATGGATGGAAAATATTTTATCTACATCCATACTTCAATTACAATACCAAAACCAGTTTTATAAGTAGATGCCTACATTGTTTACATTATAACATATTACATTATAACATATTACATTATAACACCGCAATTATGCGCTGTGAATGGCCCAATTTATTATAACACTACTAGGCAACCAATCAACAACGCCTATGTTTAAAAATCCCTGCCCATATCTCTCGTCCTTGCTTCTGATTGGTCTCAGGGATGTAATAGAGTACATACTAATTCCATGGTATCAGGTAGCAATACCGTATCATGACGAGTAAGTATCATGACAATATCACGATGACTGTTCTTTTTCTCAATTTTCGTGAAATTGTTAGTTGAAAATACTAAATAATGTCATGACATAATTAGACATTGGGGCACTCGTGCAGTCTATTATGAAACAAACTAAAAACTCACTTCGTTCGTTAGTAAAAAAGCACTCGTGTCCCAATGTCTCACATGATGTCACAGTTCCACAAAACACAATTCTTAAAGATATTTTTTGAAAACTCTTAGCTTACGAGTGATTCTAAGACCAATTTGTCGACAGTTAATGTTTTTTAAACGTTTTGTTTGTTCTATATAGAGACCTACTTAATATTTTTGCTCCAAATTCAAAAATATCGCAGTCTATTTATTAGTGAAAATCACGCTACCCGCATGATTGAAGGTGAAGTAGAACGATAGTTCACATTAATAGGACTAAATTACAATCGAATAAATGACAAGACACAATTAATTTATTGCCTTACGCCCTGGGCCTGTAAGGTTTGCCGCCTCATAAACGAACGAGAAAAAAGCAAAAATATTTCAACAATAAAATAGAATTAAATCCAGCAGTGTGTTGTTTTGGGCTGAGAATGATGATAATGAATAAAAAAAACTCAAAAGGCCATACAAAGAAATAAACACCATTTATTCAATATAATAATAATAATAATAAACACTTTATTGCACACAAAAAACACAGATAAATACAGATTTAAGAGAAATACAGCGCAAAGGCGGACTTATTTCTGAAAGAAATTTCTTCCAGTCAACCATAAATGACAGAGATGAAGAAACATTATACATTGGCTTATTGAAATTTGAAATGAGTGCATAATGAGTGATATAAATATGTATGTAACTATAATAAATATATGTAATAGTCGACATACACTACTGACCTAAAAGTTTACCTAACGGTCTAAAAACTAAACAAAGAGTAGGTATTAAAATAATATATAAATATATACATATATTATATGTATTTGAATATGATACACTACATAAATACGCACGATACATACATATACAAGGTGTAACAGAAAGGTGTAACCATATTTGCAGAGCTTATTCAGTCAATGGTATAGAACAACTTTTACTATGGAGCCAACCCTGAAATCTCAAAAAAAATCTTCCCTTTCATACATTTCGGCTGAGCGGCATTGCATTTTTCTATGAAACAGTTGATTTTTTTTTTCGAGATACATGTTTTGTTCCATAGTAAAAGTTGTTCTATACCATTGACTGAATAAGCTCTTCAAATATGGTTACACCTTTCTGTTACACGTTGTATATATTTTTTTTCGATGGACATTTTTATTTAAATAATAGTTTAAAGTCAAAAAGCAATATAAATAAATAGGTAACGATTGATTTGAATTTGAATTTGAAATTTGATTATGAAAGGCGCCCAAAGCTGAGCGCAAAGTGCGGCTTGCGCCGCCTCTCGCATCTTACCGCCCCGGACCATGACCCTTTTGACCTTAAGGTAAATAAAATACACCACTGCATACTAGATAGATTTTTAGTCAGTAAAAAGCTGAAAATATTTTATAATACTGGTCTATACAAACAACTTTTACCCTCAACCCTCAAATCACAAACGAGAAGGCATTTGCCTTCATATATCAATAAATGTCTCATACATTTAAGTGATGTACGTTTACATGTACATATTAATTAATCTAAAAAGCACAAATATACCAGGCAAAAATTATGAAAAACATCTTTTCTATACTTTATTGCTCTAATTTATATTCGTAGCGCCCCCTATATAAACGAAAGGCAACTATATTACAAGAGCTACCCGATAATAGATGGCAGTATTATAATACCCTAGCAACTTACTCACACTACCAACAGGTTGCGCTTAAAAAAAACATCCGCAGCTTTTAGCCGCACCACACCGCTGAACGATACTAAATTTCCTCTTGTCATCCGTAAACTTTATACGAGTATACCTACCCACCTAATATTAAAGATAAGGTAGTGAAGGAAGGCTCTCAGGGACTGTAAACCTACTTCGTATCCGGCAGTTTTATCTTTCGGAAAATTTGAATTCGAATTAAGGAGCAGCCTCTTCTACCCTCCTGAAAATCTATGTAAACTCTCGCTAATTTAAGTGCTACGAAATTGCTAGCTGTTTACAGAAACAGCTGGGCGTGATAAGGAAATCTTTAGGGCACAATGGTGGGTAATGTTGCGAGTTTAATAGGATATCGATCGGTCCATTCTTTGATATTATCCCTTTCTCTTTGATAAGTCGATAGTGATCTCTACTACACAGTTACAGCTTTCTGTGTTGTAATGATAGAACAACATAATTTTGTCTCCAGTCTGTATGTACACTACTCCCAAGCATGTAATGCGCATACAAATCTTCGCCACTGTTCAGCAAAGTTCGTATTTCCTTATACTTTCTATACAATAACGTCACGTGGTATTTCCGATCGCTCGGCTATATATTTCTATGCGCATTACAGCTTTGGGAGTACCGTTCTTTATATTCTCTGACTGTACTTCGTCGTACATATCGTACGGTATTTATTGTGCTTCAAAACTTTTTTTTTCGCTTCTTTTTTATTGTCTGTATTGGTCTCCTTTAAGGTAGTTTTTGTTTCTGTTTTTTTAGGTTTCATTCGTTTTGTTTTAAATAGTTTAAAGGTTGCTTTTCCTTGTGTTCACAATCAGAATATGTGATTTTCTGATACGATCTGAGGATTAGACTTTCTTCAATAAACACAAATAATTTTAGGAACCATTCGAAATAAAGAAACATTCCAAAACCATTAAGTAGAGACAAGAGAATCAGAAACAATATAGAAGATGTGTTCAAAAGCACATTCAAAAAGTAAACACAAAAATCCTTGAAAATTTCATATGATTCGGGCATCGTCATTTACTTTGCTGTTGATAAGAATGGATAGATACCGGAGCTTCACTACAAAGGTTGCCGTTTTGTAACGGGTCCCAAAACTGTAATACTACGCATTTTCAGCAGGGAAAGCGGCAATTTTGTCACAAACTTTCGCCTGTTACGTCACGGTCTGAAAAACAGCACAAAGGTTGTTATGGCCCCGGTGGCATACAGCGGAAAATTCGATTTTCTACCCCACGCCTGCTAAGTACGTGTGGACCACCATTAGCTAGAGTCATGAACAGTTCCGCTTTCAATTTTCGGTGACTTCCGGTGTTTCTTGGCGGCTAATGTTTAATTTGGTACATTTTTTATTTATATTGGAAAATGCCATTGACCATTTTCTGCCAATGTATTTGCATTTGACTGTGATATTTTTGTATAAATATTTCGGATTCTAAAATACTACCCGACGTCACGTTAAGATGTAACCTGTTTACAAAAGACGTGGATAATGGTGGTTAGACCCTTAACTAAGCTAAACTTCCATCCTGCTCTAACACTTTTTTTTAATTGTGTATCCTGCTATAATTGACTTAAAAGAAAAAAAAAACGAGAATTTTAGTACCAAAAATTAACAGGTGGTTGTTCATTATTAGAACGCACATAAATAAATATTTATGTAATTTCATTTAAATAGCGTCATCAATTTTGGTAAATAAAAAGTTTTGATGCGAATTTAGTTGCAGCCATTGTATAACAGATGGTGATACCTTCTCTGATGAAACAGGTTAGGTACTATAACAAATGAAAATTGTTATTTAAAAAACTATAAAAAGCTATTTAAAAACTGTAAAAGAAAAGAGCTGTGCCTGACTGCCCATTGATGATATTCCAAAAAAATAGCGGTGTAGGATAATGATACCAATAAGAATCGGAATTTTTACGGTAATACATGCGCAAAAACTATTGAAAGGGTTTTGATGTGGTTACCACTGTACGATCCTCAGCAGTGAGACATAGATTATAAATAAAGAAGGAAGGGAGATCAGTTTGATAACTTATTATCCAACTTAAAAACTAGTATACTTTTTATTGCGGGATTTCCAAGGGCTTACACTGCGGCCGTATTATTTACTTCTACGCGGACGAAGTCGCCGGCAACAGCTAGTATGATGATAAACTGACAATATGAATTAAATTAAATTATCATTTAACTTTGTACGGGGCCTTACTCTAGGAAAACCTCTAACACCTTCTCGGGGACTAATAACGAAATCTACTTTAAGCAACTATAGCAACTATAAGGCACTAAAATTTCAAGTTGGTCTTCCAGAAAATTGAATAGTGGCCGAAAATGAATCCACAATTACTTGACTCTACCATCAACCCAACCCTTTCTGCGGAACCAATTCGCTAATCAAATTCACTTGGTCAATTTCCGGCCATATATAGATAGAGAAATCGCAATATATTCGGCCATGGACTTTGACAAAGTAGCGGCCCATTTGGGAACCACAACTGGCTAAAGTATTCTTTTGAAGCGTTGAATAAAGAGATTGTATTAGAAATGGTGCTAGAATTTATTCATTTTGACAATGAATTTTGGGTCCAACAATTTAAAGTCACTAAATTAAATAATCTTACTTATTATTATCTCCACCGATTCGAATGAATACCTTTGCTGGACGGCTGAACGTGGACTAAACCCAGCTATTAGCGAACCTACCAGGCTAAAGACATGTCTTGATCACATTTTTACTAGCAACAAGTTAAAAGCAATTGGTGTGGTATGTCTAACAAGCGTTACTGATCATTCTTTAGCAATGGCAGGTGTCGCTACTGTAACCAAAAGACCAGTCAAGAAGCGATTAAAACAGAGAACGGATTTCGAAGCAATAAAAAACGAATTGAAATCTTATGACTGGTCAACACTAAATGTCGCTAAAGACGTTTCTGAAGCAGCTGCAAAGTTCACGTCAATCTTGGAAGAAATATCTAACCGTCACACAGAAACCGTTTCTGTTAGTCGTTCCAAGTTTACGCTTAAAGAATGGATTACCCCTGGTATTACGAGATGTATACGTCACAGAGACAACCTACATCTAAAAGTTAGAAAAAATCCTGATAATGCGGTCTTGTTGGTAACCTACAAAAGGTATAGAAATTTCTGCAATGATTTACTCCACAAACTTAAATCAGAGTATGAAAACAAGGAGCTCATGAAGAACAAAGACGACCCCAAGCGGCTTTGGGAAGTCATCAAAAATATATGCGAGCTGAATAAAAATAAAAACCAATCTTCTGAGCTTCTGCATTTTAGGGACACCCCAAAAAAGTCACTCTCAGCCTGCAACAATTATTTTTCTAGCATTGGTAAGGATCTGGCTTCTAGTATCCTTGAAGAATCAAACAAAACTGAACAACAACTTTCTGCTGAAGTTCGGGGTTCAGGTCCAGGCAATTCACTTTTTTTATCCCCTACAAACTCCTGCGAGGTTACAGATTTTATACAAGGGTTAAGAGTTGGAAGTGCTCCAGGGCTAGATGGTTTAAATACAAAATTAATCAAATCAATCTGCAAAGAAATAATGGAGCCTCTTGCTTATATCTGCAACAAAAGTTTAGAGTCAGGAATATTTCCCGAGTGCTGGAAAATAGCCGTGGTCATACCTATCTACAAAGAGGGAAGCAAGTGTGAACCCAGCAACTACCGACCTATTTCTCTTCTTAGTATTTTTTCTAAAATTCTCGAAAAGATTGTAAACAAACGGCTTGTTAAGTTCTTTGAGGAAAATAAACTACTCTCTGCTTGCCAGTTTGGATTTCGACCGGGAAAATCTACTGAAGACGCTCTTCAGCTGCTTGTGACAGATGTCTCCTCTGCATTAGATGCAGGACATGCATGTATCGGAGTCTTCCTTGATTTAGCGAAGGCTTTCGACACGGTGTCCCCCCTCATCCTCTTGAGGAAACTTGAAGCTTTTGGTGTTCGAGGACTTTCGCTAGAATGGTTTAAGAGTTACTTGACTGAACGCAGGCAATGTACAAAAGTCAATGGAGTTGTCAGCGAACCTACTTCCGTTCTGTTTGGGGTACCTCAGGGTAGTATACTCGGACCAACGCTTTTCATAGCTTATATTAATGACATGTCAGAATCGCTCCCTCTAAACGATAATGTTAAGGTTATTTGCTATGCAGATGACACTGCACTTGTGTTCAAAGGGTCGAACTGGAATAATGTTGCCTCTGCTGCTGAACGAGGAATGAGTGTGATTGCGGGTTGGCTTACTAGTAATCTCTTAACCTTGAACACCAAAAAAACAAAATACATCTGTTTTCATAAAACGAAGGCATCTGAGCCTCCTAAAACGATTCGTATTCAAGTTCACAAATGCATCAGTGCTGACTCAGTTGATGAACACAATTCATGCGAACTCATAGCAAGGACATCCTCTTTAAAATACCTGGGGGTAGTGATCGACGAGAAGCTATCGTTCGATGATCACATTGTTTCTCTTTCGGGGCGAGTGAGAAGGATGATTTATGTGATGAAGCTTCTCCGAAACGGGGCTTGTGTGGCTGTACTGATGTTGGTCTACCAATCTTTGTGCCAATCCATACTTACGTACTGTATTTCGGCGTGGGGAAGTGCTTGTAAATCATCTCTGATAATGTTAGAAAGAGCACAAAGAGCTGTTCTCAAAGTCATGTTGCGAAAACCATTCCAATACCCAACTAACGCTCTTTTTGCAGAGTCAAAAGTTCTCAGAGTACGACAACTTTACATTCTCAAAGTAGGCCTTATGCAACACCGACATATCATCAGTAGCCCTGAATATGAACACTTACTCACAAAACGAGTATTTTTGGTCAAAGGCCCAAAAGTAAATACTGAATTTGCCAAACGATTTAAGCCTTATGCATTTCCAAATGTCTACAAAATAATTTCAAATCATTGCAAAATACAGTGTTGCTCCATTTTGGAAGCTAAAATTAAAATCAGAAACTGGCTTCTAACGCTAGACTATGATGAAACTGAAGCTTTGTTGGTAACCCAAAAATGAAATATTCATGTATGTATACTTTATGTATTTTATTTAGTAATTTATAACACCCATTTATTTATTTAGTTTTATCTACACTTACACTACACTTAACACACATTTATTAATTTTTTATTATTTCTTTGTGCATGTTTTAGTATTAATTGTAATTAAATGTAACTGTACTTTTATTATTAGTTAAATATGTTTTTCTTAGGTCTAGTAGCTTAAAACAATTGTAAATAAACGTGTTTTTGTGTAAATTTTTATCTGGGAGCCCGCGTAACAGACTTACTAGTGCGGGGCCCGCTGTGTAATTTTATTGTAATTTTCATTTTCTTATTTTGTTAAATAAATATTTGTGATTTGTGATTTGTGATTTGTGATTACCGCTAGTTCCTTTTTACTTCAAGACTTCTTTTTATTATCTTTGGTGAAATATATTATAATAAAAAATCCTTTTAAATTATATTCTTAGTCCAGTCTGAGCTCAAGCTCAGCTACTCCGACTGTCAAACATTGGCGGCGGAAGAGGAGGGCTTTGTGCTTTGGGGCTTTTGCCCCCCCTCTAGCTTAGCTTCAAGCCCCACCTAAAATAATAGGCACTAACAGTAACGTAAAAAAAAAAACTATAATTGAGGGCTTAAGTGCCCCCTAGTACATACTCATTCCGCCGCCAATGCTGTCAAAGCGATAACTGACTTTACTTACTAGGTTTGAGTCAAGTACGTACTTTGGCACTGTGAATCTTCACCTTGTGAAAAATCTCAAGACCGATCAAAAACCAATCAAGGTACTCACAGATAAAGAAACGAATACATAAAAACAAGATAATTATTGAATACCAAACAGAAACTGGCCAGGTATAAATTGATCTTTACGAATATGTCCTTTGTCTAAAATTTTTAATTCCTTACCTATATTGGATAAGCCGATAAGATGTCTCCGGTTGGTTTAGCTTTGGCAACGATGTCAAAGGCTCATCTGACTCGTCTGTATTCGCTAAAATATTGTCACAGACAGGATATTTATTGGCCATAAAACGGTACTGCCCTTTTACATGCAGATATATGGACCGAATCGACCTAATGACTGTCTGGGAGGAGTTTATTTGCTGCTCCATTAAGGAACGTTTTGTATCCATTACCAGCTTCAGGTACTAATCATTCATAGTGTTATTTCCATATTTGAATACATTTTTCATTATTGTACATACATATTTATACACACATACAATTTATTTGTAAGATTTACCGATAGTAACAACTTAAGGCCATGTCAAAATCTAACTTGCCACTGGCAAAAAGTGGCGCTAAAAAAACAGCCAAAAAACACAAATGCGAAATAAATATTAAGCTTTGTCATATTCAGTATTGTTACTCAAATTTTAATTGCCTGATTTCGAAAGATACATCAATAAAATCGTATATTTTAATCTAAAATCATATTTTTGGATTGCGTCTTGAAATTCACCTCCTTTACAAAAGTATACATATAGATTCAAAAACCGTTAGATACAGCAGAGCGGTAAGACCAGTCGGAAACACGAGCAAGATCCTGGCAGATGTCGCGGCAATGTGGGTCTACGTGATAAATGATCCTTGTCCCCTGAGAATATTGTATCTGAAATAACGGCCCAACTCCAAGATAAGGCTTCCGCCGAATTACAGAAGGCCTTTAAGGACTTTTACGCCCATTTATTAGCAATAATTTCTCTTGCTTCTTACTTTGCCCGCGATTTCTCCTTAACTTTGCCCACTTTGGGCGTGTTAACGGTATTAATTATAAATTCTCAATTAAAAAGCCCTGTTCTTTATTCTAAGTCCCATTTTGTTGTTTTAAGAACACATAATCAACAAGGTCGGAACGAAGGCAATGAATTTTCTCACCTGTCGGTAGACGATCATAAGGGCAATAATAGGCAGTTAAATGTTTAGTAACCGACGCTCGTTGACCCGGGCATAACGCAATGTGCCCGGGCATTCTGAGCGAGTTGCCCTGTACCACATTAATAAAGGTAAGTGTGCCTTTGCCGGCTAATGTGTCGTTACGGCACGCTCTGAAAAACTTATTCCCATTCACTAAAACCTACACCCTCCAGCCAATTTTAACCCTAATATCTTAGCTTTAGAATCGCAAATGTTTTACCCCGAATTGACCATGATCTTGTTTATCGCCTACCAGGGAAAGCCGCCAGTTTTAGATGTTTATGCGCCCCATTTCAAAATAACCTTTACGTGATTTGAGGTAGAGTATAAACTGGCTTGTATCGTCGTCTTCGATCGCAGCGGAATACAGCGCTCGGAAACATTTGGTGTCTGCGGCGCCTGAAAACTACGTGGCTTCAACGAAAGTGCTGAAAATGTGAAAGTTTCACATATTCACTGGGGAAAGGGAAAGTTAAATTAAGCTACGTATATTTTAAATGTACTTTGTCCCGATGTTGTTTATTAACTTGCTTATTTACTTGCTAAAGGAATTCTTCCGTGGTTTGGACATGTAGAGAGGATGGATGAAAGTAGAATGACGAAAGAAATGTATGGTGCGGAAGTGGGAGGTTAGAAGGACGTTTTCGTATATGCTAATGAAATTGGCGATATACTGAAAAAGGGCAATGTCAAAAGTACCCGTAATAGAAGAGCTTGTATGACTATATTGATGGATGTGGAAGAGGATCGTAGAAGATGGAAATCTATATCCTCTGCCTACCCTTTGGAAGACAGGCGGCGTGAGTATATGTATGTATGTAACTTCCTTATACGATATTTGATACCTCTTGGTTGCTATGTTACTTTAAGGAGATATGTAAATTTTTCAACTGTCACTGTCCAACTGAATCAGAGTAAAATATCGTTGTCACTGTCACTGCAAGTGAAAAAAAGCGCAGTCCGAGAGAGACGCGGATTAGGGCAAAAGATAAAAATATAGGTCTTTAATTTATATAAAAAAGGTTAAATAGCTAGCTAAATTTCCCTCAACCAAATTCTAGATACCGTTAAAACCCATCTAATAAAATATGTTCAATACATGATTCATATATGTCAATCGAGAAGAAAAAGTGTGTTTTAAAAACCTCATTACAATAATTAGAATGTTTAGAAGTAATCTAGATAAAGGTTCCAAAAATGTTATACTAATTTATCAACTCATCAATTAATCCAATGTCAACATGTCATACAAGTAGATTGTTCTTTCAGAAAAAGGGACTGAAGCAGCCACGCCAATGTCTTCCGAAGAATCCGCTGTGTTGAGCTGCGATAATCATCGAAAGTATAGGCACTATTTATTAACTTTACATTTACCTGTATAGTCTCATCGTAGGAATAATGCTTGGTCGCTACCGCGGCGCTCATTTCACCGGTGCGCGCCCGCGATCTGCGACCACGGCTGAAACAAAATGTTTATATACATTTTAGATGATTAGAATGCCTTACATATCATCAATACAATCAACACATCGTGAAATTCAAACTTATCAATCAGAAACAAATTCCAAGTAAACAAATATTTTGAAAAAATTCCTCGGGTCAGTATTACAAGGCGTGAAATCACATAACGCCCTCATAAGCGCCTAATATGTGCATTACTAGCTTGTGGTTAGTTAATAATATATGTAATAAATTGTAAGTAAGTGTATAGTTACAAAAAATTCGGTGGACTTCAATGGTGGAGAAATTCAACGGTCGAAGACTCGGTGGCGTAATCGGTAGCGCATTTTAAGCAGGTGGTCGCATGTTCGATACCGGACCTTTTCTAGTTAATAGTAATGCACTTTTATAATATTTAGAAAATACAAAGTGATGAATTTCGCTATAAAACATATTAAAAACGTTTAGCTTAAAAAAAGTTTAGTTAAAAATAGCTCTTTGAGAACACTTTATTATACAATTGGAGATTTACTGTTCTCTCCCAATTTTTGTTAATCCAATGAAAATGGCGGTGGCGGCTCGCTCTAACGGCGTGTTTGCTAGAATTCGTAGCGGGAAAATCGTACAGCGGACTACGTCTCATAGCAAACACAAAATTTGTCAAGCCTAGGTCGTATACCATGTTATGTACGGGTCCTGTTCGTTTTAATCAATTTACAAAATATATGAACTTTCAAAAGAGTTACGTTACGAGTATTATATCATTTATTTTTACGTGGCCAAAAAGGGGCAGTCAAAGAAATATATAATTAAAGCTTTATTAAAGCTTAACTTTCGTCGATCTACTTTTACAAAAATTGTCATAATATGTATTGATGAAGGGTTTTAGATTTAAGATTAATTTCTCACGACAATAACCAGGGAATTCACTGAAATTGAGAAAACCAATGTCACGATCTGTCCGGCATATCATATTTCTGTTTAAAATAGATATCGCTCCGATCTGTTTCGCTCGGCTCCCCAAATTTATTTACATGTAAACCTAACACACTCCTTCTCGATCCGCTCGTCGTAGCACCTATGCTTGACTTTTGATTAAAGATTTTCGATTTTCATACTTTATGTTTTGCCCAGTTCTACGATCTGCCCACTACAGATACACCAGTGTGTAGAGGATCAAAAACCCAAAAGTTGAAAACCTAAAAATACAAACATTAAAAAGGCATCGCCTAAGGGTTTAACGCAAGCCTAAAATCATAGCGTTTACTTTAATGGATGAAGAATATGATAAAAAAAAAAACATTTTAATCAAATTTCAGAAGGTGCACGCGGAGGTCTCAACATTTTTAAGGGCATGGGTGATCCGCGATTAAGCAACTCAGTTTGCATGAACTCTATGACGATTAATTATTGTGCGCACTGAGCCGTGGCTGTTACGACAACCGAAATATCACGTGCTCTCGAAAATCTGCGTTTTTATCAAATAACTCGGCTTCTAGGTGAAATAAAAACACGAATGGTTCAAACTAGCTAGATATCATTAAAACAATTTTTTTAAAGAAACAACCAACTAAATCCTGAACGATTTCAGGATTCGATGATCGATTTCCTGATCGATGCTCGAGAGAAAATCAAGTAAAATAAAGGTTTACAAAATATTGTATTGACAGTAAATATATGAATCAGTTGACGTGGTTTATTCAACTTTCTTCATAAATGTTACAAAAATATATGTGTATTTTTTTAATGACTGTGGGTTTTCTGATTATTGCAAAAAAAACATTCAAAGTCTGTCATTTCATTTCTGTTTGCCCCATATTTCCCCTTAAGGTTTTCCAGTCACGATTTCTTTCGCAAAAACGTATTTCTAGTGTAACTGCATGAAGTTACGTCATAGGTAGTAAAAAATACACGACCATGTTCAAATATACTATTTATAGTACCTTCTAAACGTGCCCTTTCATGATATGACCCACGACCTCCGTTCTCCCAACCACTAACATCTCTACTTTTAAAACCAGAGTCTATAAACACTATCTACGGCGACAGAATCAGTCACCACACCTGTAATTTTCTCGTTGTCACCTGAGACATCATTGAGTCACCCTTCTCGTAACTACCGATATATTGTTGTACGTTTATTTATGTACATTATATACACTAATATGTATATTATACGTATTTATACTTTGTATTTTTATATATACATCTAGATATTATATGTTATATTGTTATGCAAACATTATTTAAAGTTAATATTCGTAAATAAATTAATAAATTAACTTATTTTGCACTGCCCTTGTAATCTCCACATCACTAAAGGTTAACTGGTAGAGGATCGACTTTGTGCATTGTAAACTTATTTTGTGCAATAAAGAATTTACATACATTCATACTAACTAGACCAACGAGAGGCGGTGTACTATTAAAGGTTTTATTTTTGTTATTTTGTTTGGTGGTAATTATTTTTTTATATATTTTATGAAACTACGCTATCTAACGTTTGTTTTATTTTGTTATTTTATTTGGTGGTTATGAATTTTTTATATTTTTATAAAACAACACTATCTAACGTTTGTTCCCGAGCACCGCTACTCAACCTTTTAAAGATGTGATAGCAAATTATTATTTAACAGAACACGCCAGCTGTTGGTCTGAAGTTCCAGGCGTTTCAGCAACTTGTCCAGAGCTGACTCATGAATAATTAAAAGCGGGGAGAACGGGTGCGATAACTCACTTGAAGCCGGCTGCGTGGGGCTATATCACTGTCTTCTATTCTACTGTTTCTTTATCTTTTGGCATACCAGTATTAGCAATTAGGATTTTTGTATAGACTACGTTGTTTTCTCAAAGTAGACGTTTGATGTACCTAAGATGTGTGGAAATACGCTCTGATAGACGACTATTCCATTTCCTTGGATCCTAAACATATAAGTAGTTGTTATTTTTTTACATTCAGTCTTTTTTGCTGCTGAATTTACACAAAATTGCTTTGTGTTATGGGGGTATATCGTCAAAATTGACACTTTTGAAGTTATTTATCTGCTGTTCAAAAGAAGTCCCAAGTTAAGTAAATTAATATTAACAATTTCGGGATCTTTTTATAGATTTTGGTCTATCAGAAACGCGATTGTAGGAATTTCGCTTGATAGAAATAATCATTAAAATGGCGTCTAAATTTACACTTTTTTGATATTCTGACAAACTGGGATAGCATACAGGCTTCAAAAATGTTTATTTAGGTGGGTTTTTACAATACCTAAATTACTGGTTATGGAAATTTTCATAGCTATTTTGGTTAATTTTGTATTAATTTAAAACTGACTTTTTGACAATTTTCCCCGATTCCGTCCCTCTCGCACTGCAGGTCATTCCGCTTGGAGTAAGGGGGACCTTTGCACGGACGATATATCACCTAGAAGACGACAGCTTTTTATGACTGTATAATTTTATAAAATCTGACTTCTGAAGATTTTGCAACAAAATGTTTCACGATGATGAGCAATAAAAAATTTCTAAGTAAAAATCAATTTATGTCTAAATTAATGTATTATTGATAAGATTAATGTATAAGAGGTTTTCTTTTTAAATATTGCTTGTTGTGTTTTTAGTTTGTCGTGTTTTTTATATGTTCATTTTTTATTAGTGGAAACTGTTTTGGTTTTAATATTGTCTAGCAGATGTTATCATATATGTAATAATAAATAAGCTGTTTGTTTCTCAATAAATAAAAAAATAGATAGTTAATTTTTTAATATTTTTGGTAAAAGTAGGTTTACAGTTCTGTAGCAAACAAGAATTTAATACTATAAGTACTGAATAAATATGCTAATTTAGCGAAACCGGTCGAGCGAATTAAAGTGTTGTAGTACAGTGGACAAATATAAAGTGTATTTTATTCACTCCCATACTGCAAGAAGTTGTTATAACATCAAAAGTGGTTTTATAAGTACCTACATTGTTTGACCGATGTTATAATATAACATTATAACACCGCAATTCTGCGCTGTGATTGACCAAATTTATTAAAACACCGCTAGACAACCAATCACAAGCAATAACGGTCTGTCTTAATTTCTTAAGCCACGCTCCTTTACTCTTCTCGCTTCTGATTGATCCCAGGCATCTACATACTAATTCCATCATGATGAGTATCACGACTATATCATCAATTACCTCTAAGAACAGCGTAACCGAAGTATAGAAGATTTTTTTTTTAAATGTCGGAATCCACTTAAGAGCTTATGTCCCAATGAATGGCATTGTTATCTATTGTTAAGTTCGACCGCTAATTAGCAGTGCACAACGAAACGCATAAACAACAAAAAATGTTATGTTATTAGCAAATTTACCTAAAAAGGCTTAAATTTTAACGGCAACGCATTCCAGATAGTAATTTTTGAAATTGAAAGCGACAGCAAGGTACAGGTGTGGTTGAAACTATTTAAGATTTAAACATAATTTTATATGCATGTTATTAAGAAAAACAGCATTTAAGTTTACAAAAGTTTATTTGTCTCTTTGAAACTTTAATTTAACACACATTTGTTGTTTATTAAATAACTATGTATACTTATACTTATATAATTCCAACAAAAACCAGTAAGTACCTACAAATACAAAAAAATTGCACCATTAACTATTTATCAGGAGCTGCCCTTTATTTATTCAACACGAGCTGTTTGCTTACCTAGTTTTTATCGAGATATTCACTTTACATTAATAAAGATGCAATAAGCCAAAGTCAAGTAGACTGACTATAGCAACATGAATGTAGCGGAAGCAGCGCTATCAGCCATTTACCACAAGCTGCCCTTTATGTCCCCAACACAAGCTGTCTACATAACTAAACAAGCTTTCAGTAAGAAATTCACTTTTTATTTACAAAACTGTAATTAACCCAAAGTGCAACTTGAGCTACCTATCTTTAAGCTACCTAAAAAAACCCTCAGTGTGAGAGGGACAGATTCGAGGAAAAATAGCAAAAAGTCGGTTTTGTATTAATATAAAATGCACTAAAGTTGCTATATAAATTTCATTTAACCAGGTCTTAGATACTGTTAAAACCCATCTAAAAAAATATAATTGCAGTCCATGTCATTCCAAATTGTCAAACCAGGTGAATTAGTGTCGATTAATATTGTCATTTCAATAAATTTTTGTATTGAGCCGAATTTCTCCAATCGCGTTTCTGTTTAGCGGATCCCTACAAAAAGATTCCAAAAATAATATACTATTTTTATCAAAATAATACATTCTTTACTGAAGTAGATGTGCAAGTTCTATAAGTGTCGATTTTCTGACTTAAAACAATTGGATATCTAACGACTCTATCCCAACTCTCCTGAAGCTGAAAAGTCTGCAGTATGCCAGCTTCGGCTTATCCGGAGATAAGGCAAAAAACCGTTTTGCTCGAGCATCGATCCGCTACGACTTGAAATTCTCGTCACGGATGCAGGCCTAGTGCGCGTTGCCATGACGACCGCTGAAGCAGACTCCTGCCGCAGTATGAAAACTTTAGTACCTCTAAGAAAGAGTCGCTATAAAAAGTTTAATTTAATAAGGGACTACGCATTGATAGAATTTTTATTTCTTGAGTTGAGTAGGAAACTGAAAACTATCTTTATAGTCAAGTGGTTTAGTGAAATTATCGTTTCCAGGCGGATAGAAGCACCAAATTTGTTATGGAGGTACCTTAGGATAACAAAAAATGTCAGCCTAGGAGCCCCCTGGAAATTTGAAAAAAAGGTCCCTTTCCTTTTTAGTTTCCTTAAAGCTGTTATTGAAAAGTAAACGTATTTTTTTTCTATTGATTTTCAATTACAGCTTTAAGAAAAATAAGAAATAAAAAACAATTTTGAAGAGATTTATTTTTTATTTTTTCCGGCCAACATTTATCAGTACAAGGAGTAAATACACCCTAAGGTACTTGTTCGCGCCACTTCTTGTGGCTCTCATACTGCGGGGTAGTTGTGAATTAATATTTTCAACTGTCATTTTCGCTGCATCTCCACCCGCTTAGTTTTGGACGCAAATCAAGCAGTCGTCAATCAGAAGCCTTTCACGCCGGAGGTATACGCTGATTGTCATTCGACTAGGTCCTACCTCGACCCTACCGCCCGCCATTTTGAGATCGCACCCGCTGTGCGCCTCATTTTCATCTATTACTATTACGAAGAAGATTAGCCGAGAAGAGCGCAACCAGGCACGAAGAGGAAGAAGAAAACCATCTTGGAGAACACCAGAGACTTGGTGGCTCAGGCGAAGCGTGGTTTGTGGTGCATGCAGCTCCTTCCCAAGGTCAGATCTTTCATCTTCGTAATTATTTCTCTTCACTTCCCGCTATTTTTTAAAACCTATGGTGATACAAAGCACTGCCGTCATATCGCGTGCTCAATTTTTTGGCCATTCGAGCCGGATACTGATCCATTTTAGGCCCTTTGATGTGCGATCTATAACCATTTTTTGGTATTTCCAACCGCTATCTTCATGTTCTTTTTCTAAAGAACACGTGAATTCCGCTCTAATTTTCATTCTGCCCGCAGTATTACCCCGCATTCCCGCTCTTATTTGCATTATCTATGCATTAAAACCCCGCATTCGTCAAAATATTAGTGATTCCATTTCCTATATACTGGAAATTATAAATTATCTACAGTGAAATACGCCATTCTGTTAATTTATCCGCTGCGATTATACCATTTGATCATTTCACAGAAAATATTATCTGCCTACCTGCTAATTCTTAATATTATCGAGAGGTA
The DNA here is from genome assembly GCA_934047225.1 of Ypsolopha sequella. Taxonomy (NCBI): domain Eukaryota; kingdom Metazoa; phylum Arthropoda; class Insecta; order Lepidoptera; family Ypsolophidae; genus Ypsolopha; species Ypsolopha sequella. Next base: position 12,881,877 of record OW203987.1, read on the forward strand.
CTCGTACACAGGTTCGTCCGCCGCCCGTGTTATCTCTAACTCATTAGCATTATTCTATGTTGTAGTCAGTATAAAACTTTCAATAGTTCTGGTACTTGCCTAACTTTGTACTATATAACATGCCAAATTCCGCAGAAGCTGCAAAATTAAAGATGTCGTATAGTTTAAAGAAGCTTAAAAATAAAAGTCAAGAATTGTTTAATCGCCTTCAGAGAGTTTATGACTTTTCTAAAACCGCTTTAGAGGATGTTTCTTCGGCAGAATTGTTTATGGCCAATGTCGAAACTTTGGATACTGTACGCTCAGAAATTCATGTAATCATAGATGAAATTAATGACACAGAGGTATTGATAAATCCTAATTTTGAACCAAATTATCAAAGTTGGTCAGCTTTTGAGGATCTTTACTCCCATTGCAAATACATCAACCGGAAGTTATCACATTCTTCGAAATCGGCTGACTCTAAAGTTAAAGCTCCACGTGACATGGAATGTCCCAAAAAACCTACTATCAAGCTTCCAAAACTGGAACTCGTTGGTTTTTCTGGTGAAGCTACTATGTGGCCAACATTCTATGAAACATTTAAAACCACGATTCACGATAATCCGGACTTGACCGACAACGAACGAGTACAATACCTGATGGGTAAACTTTCTGGCCGGGCACTTTCGATTTGTTCTGGAATCACACCGAACGCAACTAACTACGACATAATCTGGAAAACACTCGTTTCTACTTTTCAAGACTCGCGTAGTTTAGCCACTACTTATTTGGATCAAATGTTTGAATTTCGCCCTTTAACTACCGCTAGTTCAAAAAACTTGGACTTGTTTTTAGACAAGTTCTGTTCCGCTGTTTCGTGTTTAAAATCGCTGAATATTAAAGATCTTTCGGATTTTATCCTTATGTATTTGGCCCTTAAAAAACTTGATGTTGAAACCGCTCGTTCATTTGAAATGTTTAAACGTGGTTCCGATTTACCCCATTATGATGAATTAATATCATTTTTACGGGAACAAACTAAGATACTGAACCGCACTGCACCCGCAATTACCGCTCCCGCTCCGAACCGCTCCGTTAATAATAATAACAACAAAACCGGGTACAGTACCAAGTCAACCCATGCTTTTGTCTCCGCTTCGACCAATAATAATTGTTGTCCGCTATGTAAACAATTAAAACACTATAATTTATATAAGTGTCCCGAATTTGTGAAACTAGATATCGAGAAAAGATTTCAGTTCATCAAATCTAATAACGGTTGCACCAATTGTTTAAGTATTACGCATAACAATTCCGCTTGTAAATCGTCTTATAATTGCCGCCATTGTAATTGTAAACACCATTCGATGTTGTGCCGCAAACAAAATGTGATGAATACTCACACCGCGCTTGGTCAAAATATTACCGTGTCTCCACGCACACATACGCAATCTTCGAGGTTGGTGGATCCTGCCGTATCGGCGACTAACACAGAACATATGACTAATGATTCTCAATCCGTACCAACTGCGAGTAATAATATTTCTTTATGTAACTTACAGCCTAACTCGCAGCGTAATGAAACATGCCTTTTAGGTACAATTCAAGTGATCGTGAAAGATTCTAACGGTATGTCTGTCCGTCTACGTGCGCTCTGCGACCCTGCGTCACAATCCAGTTTTTCGACGGTTTCCTGTTGTGAGAAGCTTAACTTAAAATATGAGAAAATTCCCCGCGCTTTTGTTAAGGGCATCGGCTCTTCATCAAACCCAATTAAGGGTGCGACAAACCTTAAATTGTTTTCACGATTTGATGATTCGGTTTCAATTTCGCTTGACACTTATGTAATCGACCGTATTACCGACAACTTACCATCGGTGCAGGTGGATTTGTCTACGCTTTCGTATTTAAAAGATATCACACTTGCTGATGAAACATTTTACTTACCGGGTGAGATTGATATTCTTATCGGTGCATCTTTATTCGCGGATATCTTGTTATCAGGCCGCGTCTCTGGTCCCCCGGGTACGCCGACGGGATTTCAGACCATCTTCGGTTTTACGCTAATTGGTAATACGCCTGTTTACCAAAATACCGCATGTTCAATTTCGTTATGCTCTTATATGGAGATTGAACCGCCAATAGATTTTATTTTACAAAAATTTTGGCAATTAGAAGAGGTGCATTGTGAACCTGCTTCTAGTCCCGCAAATGATGAATGTGAAAAATTATTTATTAACAATGTGTCACGTGACCCCGCTGGTCGCTATTCGGTTTCTTTACCGTTCGCACGGAATCCTAACATACTAGGAAACTCGTACCATCACGCAAAAAAAGTGTTTTATGTCTCTTGAGCGTAGGTTTGTTTCTAACGCAGATTTACGTTCCGAGTATAACAATATAATAAATGAATACCTAACTAAAGGTTACATATCCCCGCTTCATAATGATGACCAATTATCTCTTGGTTATTATATTCCGCATCATCCCGTAGTGCGTGTTGATAAATCAACGACAAAGGTGCGTATTTGTATGAATGCCAGTACTAAGACTGACTCCGCTGATGGTACTCGTGTCTCATTAAATGACACGCTGCACACAGGTGCTAATTTGCAAAACGATTTGTTTTTAATTTTACTTGACTTCCGCTTGTATGAAATCGCTTTTACCTCGGATATCAAACAAATGTTCTTACAAGTTTTGGTTAACGCCGATGATCGCAAATTTCAAAAGTTTTTATACCGCTTTGACACGTGTTCACCGCTTATCGCTTATCAGTTCAATCGCGTCTGCTTTGGACTACGTAGTAGCCCTTTCCTTGCGATGAGAGTAGTCAGGAAACTCTGTGAGGATGGGAGTTCAGCGTACCCGCTCGCCGCTACTGTAGCCGCACGAAACTGTTACATGGACGACATCTGCTATAGCACGCCCACCGTGCAGGGCTCCTTACAGCTCAGAGATGAGCTGGTAGGATTGCTTAAGGCCGGTGGCTTTGAGCTCGTCAAGTGGTCTAGTAACTGTCAACAGTTACTTGATACACTGCCTGATACTCACCGCTTAAATTCTAGTAAGAATTTTGAAGAACAAACTCAAACTCTTAAAGTTCTTGGCTTACAGTGGTCGCCTGATTCTGACGAGTTCTCTTTTACTGTATCGCTAGATAGTCGCCCATGTACTAAACGCAATGTTTTGTCCGTGATAGCACGTCAGTACGACGTCCTCGGCTTTACCGCTCCTGTGATCTTGTACGCAAAATTACTCTTGCAGAAAATCTGTATTTTAAAATTAGACTGGGATGAAACACTACCCTCTGATATTGCGCAGATTTGGCAAAACTATTTGAAGGAGCTACCTGTTTTGCGGGATTTACGTATTAAACGCCACTTAGACGTGTTCCAAAATTCGAAAATTTCGATAATATCATTTGCAGACGCAAGTGAACGTGGATACGGATGTGTCGTATATATTAGAGTACAAGATGACTCAGACACTTGCACTAGCATTCGGCTGGTATGCGCAAAGTCAAAAGTCTGTCCGCTCAAGACCGTCAGTGTCGCCCGCCTTGAGCTTTGTGCCTCGTTACTCATGTCGAAATTAACTCGTCGTGTAGTTGACGCTTATAAAATACGTCACAATATTGAACGTATTTACTGTTTTACCGATTCTATGGTAACTTTACACTGGATACATTCCTCACCGCACAGGTTTAAAACCTTTGTCGCGACGCGTATAACAAAAATAATATCCGCTATTCCCGCTGAATGTTTTTACCATACAGCTGGTTCTCAAAACCCGAGCGACTGTCTTTCCCGTGGTCTCACTCCCACGCAGTTGATGAGTCACCCGCTCTGGTTCACTGGACCTGCTTGGCTTTATCTGGACGCTAAAGAGTGGCCAATCAAAACAATAGAATCAGCTTCTATTGAAGAAAACTTGCCGGAATCAAAAACAATTTCTCTTCCCGCTTTTAGTAATGAAGAACCGCATCCTCTTCTTTCTCTTTCGGAAAGAATTTCGTCATGGCTTGTGCTTTTACACACAATCATTTACATATACCGATTTTTACGTATTTTACCGCGCTCTAATATTTTTACCGCTACCGATATGGATTTCGCTGAAGTTGCATTGATTAAAGCTCTTCAAGCATTTTATTTTCTTGATGAAATAAAAAGATTAAAGTCAAATAAACTTTGTTCTCCCGCTTTAAATCGACTATCGCCATTTTTAGATAAAAATGGATTGTTACGCGTTGGTGGTCGACTTCGCAACACAGACATGACGTTCGATCAACAACACCCTGTGTTGTTACCTCGTAAAAATCATATTGTCGAATTGATTATCATTCATTATCATCGCAAAAATTGTCACACTGGACCAGTGGCTTTAATGTCAATAATCCGCCAAAAATTTTGGATACTTTCCTGTCGAAAAATTGTTCGTCGCGTAATACATAGCTGCAATTATTGTTTTAAGGCGAAGCCGAGACAAACCTTCCCTTTCATGGCAGATTTACCATCATGCCGCGTTAATGAGGCTAAAGCTTTTGTCCACTGCGCTGTGGATTATTGTGGTCCTATCAGTATCACTCCGTATCGAAAACGTGGAGTCCGTCCCGTCAAATGTTACCTCTGCATATTTGTATGCCTGGTGACTCGTGCAGTTCACGTTGAATTGGCAACTGATCTTAGCACGAACACTTTTCTTTCCGCGTTCAAACGTTTTTTATCTAGACGTGGAGCAGTGTCTTTCGTATATTCAGATAATGCTACGAACTTTGTAGGCGCTAGAAATGCCCTCTCAGAAATTTACAATTTGACAAACTCCGAAGAATTTAAAACGTCTTTCGCGAATGAACTTGCCGATCATAGAATACAATGGAAATTTAATATTCCACGTAGCCCACATTTTGGGGGACATTATGAGATATATGTCAAAGGATTTAAGACGCATTTGCATAGAGTAGTAGGTACTCAACTGTTGACCTACGAAGAATTATTAACTGTAGTTACGCAAATAGAATGTGTCATAAATTCTCGTCCGCTTACGCTGCTGAGTGAAGATCCATCTGAACTTAGCGCGTTAACTCCTGCACATTTTCTGATGTCAACTCCTTTAAAAGAATTACCCGCTTGTAAGGTGGCTGATGAGCCAGTTAATTTATTACGTCGCTACGCGTTGCTTGATCAAATGGTAGAATCGTTCGCAAGGCGATGGAAGAATGATTATCTCCATCTTCTCCAGTCTAGAGGAAAATGGAATACACCTTCCAACCCAATCAAAATTGGATCTGTTGTCGTTGTAGTTACCGATAACACTCCACCGCTTCAATGGCCGCTCGGTGTTATTGTAGCTGTATACCCTGGCAAAGATAATGTCATTAGGGTAGCTTCTGTCAAAACGACGACAGGTGTTTACAAACGACCTGTCGTGCGTCTTTGCCCTCTCCCATCTCAATAACTCCTTTCTTTGCCCCCGCTTCAAAATTTCGTTATTCTCTGTCTTATTTTTACTTTTCTATTCTTATTTTAAAACCAATGGTTTTAACGCCGGGGGCAAATGTTCGCGCCACTTCTTGTGGCTCTCATACTGCGGGGTAGTTGTGAATTAATATTTTCAACTGTCATTTTCGCTGCATCTCCACCCGCTTAGTTTTGGACGCAAATCAAGCAGTCGTCAATCAGAAGCCTTTCACGCCGGAGGTATACGCTGATTGTCATTCGACTAGGTCCTACCTCGACCCTACCGCCCGCCATTTTGAGATCGCACCCGCTGTGCGCCTCATTTTCATCTATTACTATTACGAAGAAGATTAGCCGAGAAGAGCGCAACCAGGCACGAAGAGGAAGAAGAAAACCATCTTGGAGAACACCAGAGACTTGGTGGCTCAGGCGAAGCGTGGTTTGTGGTGCATGCAGCTCCTTCCCAAGGTCAGATCTTTCATCTTCGTAATTATTTCTCTTCACTTCCCGCTATTTTTTAAAACCTATGGTGATACAAAGCACTGCCGTCATATCGCGTGCTCAGTACTTTTAGACCAAATTTGGTGCTCCTATCCACCCGGTAACGGTAATCTTAAAATACAGCTTGACCAGAGAGATACTTGCTTTCTGAACTTGACTATTAAATGTACGAGCGAAGCTTTTTATGCTTTGCATATTGTTGTTAACTATTAAAGTTCATATTTCCATTTGGATTTTCGGGGTTTTATAAATAAAGAAAAACATAAGAAGCCATGTTTATTTAACTGCGAGAGCCTGCGCACAGCTCATTTATACAACAATGGCGAAAAAACAAAATAAATAGTTCTGCAAAATGAACGTACAGTGGACCTGTAAAACTTTCCCCAGTGGTACTGGTAAATAGTGGTCTTGAGTAAATCCAATATTCCCAGCAGCACAACTCAAACTGTAATCCGTAACTAAAGGAACTCTACCTGTACGTTACTTGATTGTGAAGTCTGAAGTGAAACTTTGTCCCGGAATACCAGCGCACACAATCAGTCTCGTTACTCTTCCACAAACCCTACAAATAAATTAAAAAATTTGGATTGAAGAGACGGGAATTTAGTAATTTTCCATATTATCGAATGTTCCACGTAGACGGTAAAAGGCTACTCAGCAAAGTCTTGCAGCAGGTACCGCCATTTTGTGTTTTTATTATTATTGTTATTTTGTTATATTATATAAACTGTGCACAATTTTGGAAGCGCATTATTTACTAGTAAAACACAATAGTTAAATCGTTGGACATAATCACTACCTTATATATAGTTATTAGAACACACGCCTAATGCCTAAGTTTAGAGACAACGCTAACGAAAGAAGCCCCGTGGATTTAGACATTTTTGTCATGATACAATAAGTGCTATCTTCATTTATTTTACCGGGGTGGCCGGAAGTAGCGCAGGACCGCGTTGTGTAGTATCAGCAAGGGGCCTTTGCCCATCAGTACGACACTTTACAGGATATAAAAAAAGAGGTATCACAGGGGAGTTATTACGTAGCGTTTACTCAACAGGAATGCCAACCGCAGACCGGATACGGAAGACGCAACGTCAGCGCTTATCGTTCAGGAATGCAGATGTCTGGAGCTGAATGCGCTAACTTTACACAGATAATGCAAAGTCACACGTAAGTTCTTGAAAATACGAGAAAAGTTACTTCATTTTCCTGAATTTAAATATTATACTAGTATTATACAACGTGTAACAGAAAGGTGTAACCATATTTGAAGAGCTTATTCAGTCAATGGTATAGAACAACTTTAGCTGTGGAACAAACCCTGTATCTCGAAAAAAAAATCGACAATTTATTAGAAAAATGCAATGCCGCTCGGCCGAAATGTATGGAAGGACAGATTTTTTTTTTGAGATTTCAGGGTTGGCTCCATAGTAAAAGTTGTTCTATACCATTGACTGAATAATCTCTTCAAATATGGTTACAGCTTTCTGTTACACGTTGTATATGTATGTTATGTATGTATGGTTGCAAATATCTGCTGAATAATTTGGCTTAAGATTAAATGCATAAGATTAAATTTGACTCGTAAAAAGTGTATTTATTATGTATGCCTACTTTACAAAAGAAACTATTTGAATTTGAATTAAGAAAGTATTTTTTTATTACATGCTTTGTACTACAGATTTATTGAAATTGAGGTTTAAATAGTGTTAACGGTTATTCGACCACCTCTGTCGTCGATTGGTAAAGCTCACCTGATAACTAACAAAAGGTCGTGAATTCATTTCCCGCGGTGCACATAAATTTTTGTTCGGTCTGCCTGAAGTACGGTGATAAGGGCTCACCACCCATCACGTTTAGGGCGTGATAATCGTCGCAGAAAAGCGGGTGTACCAAGTGTTGGCTGTGACTTGCATTTCACAGTTCACACTTGGGAACACCTCTGAAAGCCCCTCGGGGATACATGTTGTGAATATATCTATATCTACAAGTAGACAGAACAGACCGATTGCAATTTTTTAAGAACGATAAAATAAATTGAATTTCTTTTGCAGCTTTATGTTTGCCTGGTTGTTTATCTAACTAGAGCAGTGTTTTTCAAACTGTGGGTCGTGACCCCCTGGGGGCTCACGAAGCCTTTTTAAGGGGGTCGCAGAAAACCATTCTAGTTCAAAATGTAATATTTAGGTGCAAGTAATGTGATGGTTTCGCCTATTTCTTGTTAATAAATAAGGGGCTGCGCCATGAAAAAGATTGAAAACACTGAACTAGAGGAAAAAACGTGGATTGAAAAAACTGAGGCATTGTAGTCGATAGTATAGTAATTCAATAAAAAATGGTTACCGTTTCTCTCAGCTGCAAGGTTGGATTTCGTAGTATAATTATACTATTTGTACCATATTTTTATGACGTGTAGTATGTAGTATCGTAATGGAACTATACTACGTAAAATACCATAATTTTATATTCAGGCCGACTGATTTGTTTTATTGGTTGAGACGTTTTGCTTTTTAACATTTACCCTACAATATAGGGAATTTCTGTGCGTTATGAACTTTGATTAATTTAGTGGTTATGAATATATTTAGTAATTTTTTTTTAATTTCTCTAACAAAGAGGCTGTTTTATTAAATTATGAATATTTTTAGTAAATTTTTAAAAAATTTCGCTCACAGATAGGCTATTTTATTTCAATTCAAAACAAAAATCGACAAAAAATGAAACGTAGTATAATTTTAGCCAAGTAGTATATTTTTAATTGCCATAGACAATAATTTTCCTAGGGTCTGAATACAACCCTGCTCAGCTGTTTCCAACTTGAACACTTTGAACCCGTCGCTTAAATCCTTTTACGAAATCCTGAAAAGTTTTCTGACTTTCTCCAAAATATATTTTCATCAACCAGAACTAATTCTCGTAGCTAGACGACTAGACGCTAATGAAACGAGTTTTTATTTAGGTGTTTCAACTAGAGATGAAACGGATAGTGATTTGGCCGGATACCGGATACCGGATATCCGGCGAAGCACTTGGCCGGATAGCCGGATATCCGGCGGCCGAATATCCGGCTCAAGCTATGCGTTTCGCACTAATTAAACAAGTCTAAACATCACGCACCTAGAAGCGTGCGGGTGCAATTGGGCGAGATTATTTGTGCATTTTCTAAATGGCGATCATTTTTAAATGTAAATTTCGTACCACAATCATACAAATGCTGGTCTGCAAACGCGAAACCATCTTCTGATCCTAACGAAATTCGTAAATTTGTATATTTTGTCTCCTTGCAGCAAAATGGAGCGGTGTATACTGTATATAAATGGACAGGTATCTAGGAAGCCACGTAATCTATTGTTCACACTGAACAAATTTCCCAATAATGATAAAAATGGAACCTGCCCGCCCAGTGCCCTTTCAAAATTCACAATAGGTTTTCAAAATGAATAAAGAAACATGAAAATATTTTTTTCATTTCCACAAGTATGTTTCTTTGGAAAACTTGTTCAGTATGATTCTTAGACCATGTGTTTTTATGACCTATTGAGTTACATTCGGTATATTGTGAGAGCAAAAGAAGCTGGTGTAATGTATGAAGAAAAGCACAAACGTTTATTCCCAACAATTGCTGTAAAGCTTGTCTTTATCTTTATCTCAACTCCTATTCGCTTTATGTGAATTTGGATTATTCAATCATTGATACAATCAATTTATTTTGTGATTTAAACGACTTTTTTATGCTGTGTTAAGTATCAGGTATCCGGCCGGATACTGGCTACTATCCGGCCGGATACCGGATACCAAAAATATGGCCGGATAGGCCGGATACCGGATAGTAACCGGATATCCGTTTCATCTCTAGTTTCAACCGTCTACCGGGTACCCCACCGTCTGAGCGCTATAAATAACCCGCAGGACACGGGAAGCTCGGGCTGTCTTCCTGCTTCTCCTCACCGTGTGTTTTAACGTAACTTGGCGTTTTGTAAACACGCATCTACGCATGGACTTGGTCCCAATAATAGGCATACAAAGTCTTGCAGCAAAGCAAATTCGAAACAAAGCTGAAGACATGGCTCACACTAAGTGCCTTTTACAACATGAAAGACTTTTATGATATTAATTTTAAGACAGCATTGTAATATTTCCTATTTGACCTTATCTGACATTTAATTTTCTAATAAATCACACTGTATTATTATTATATCAATTGTAATTGTATACCGCATAATTGTATTGTTTAAAATGACTTGTAAATGTTTTTGTATTTTACCAATAAATGAGTATGAGTATGAGTATGAGCAACCAAAACTCTGTTTACCTTCCTACCATGAGTTTTGCACTCATACGTTAGCGACTGCGTAAAATAAATTGTCGTTCCTCTTGTAAACCGCTTACGCCGTTTTGCAATTTCTCATATCAATATTTCACGCAGTCGCTAACTTGTATCGAGTGCAAAACTCATGGTAAACGTCATTTTCATAGCAAAAGTTAACAATAAAAATAATTTGGATTTTTATTAATCTATTATATTAATATTAATAACTAGGAATTAATTAATTAAGTTCTTCATTTTCTTTTATTTATGTATATTTAAAGTCTTAAATAATTAAGACAATATTTGTGGGTTTCAAATTTGGTTCACGTTTAGTAAGTCATCAACAAGTACTTAGTTAAGGTGCTACGGTATGGTACATTTAATGTTTTCTGTGGGTACTACCTATACCTAGGTACTAGGTAGATATAATTTAAAATGTATTTAATATACTATGTAGCAATAATATTAGAAGAAAGTTATAGATAAGTTATAGGCGATCCGCGAGTGGCACGTTAAAACTTGGCTAATTTGCTAACCTGAACTCAATATCGCGTTGGCGTCAGCGTACGACGGACGTCGCACGGGACGACGCACATCAACAAATAGGTCTTGTCTCATTTTCGCTCGCGTTAATTATGACTTCCACGTGTCAATATGACATTGCAATACTACGTAATTAAATTAAGTCATTTATGTTGGGTGCCGTTTTAGAAGTTCGAATCTAGTGTAGGTAACGTATCTACTTTTTCTTCTAATATCACTGGTATTATAGTATTGCACTTTAATTTTTAAAGGAACATGAGTAACGTCAGGTTATAAGCCAGACCGACCTATCCGAGTATCCGAGCCTCGGGGAAATAAGCAAGCTAGTCTAGCTAAAGTCTAGAATTGTAGGAGTATTCCTTCTTAAATTAGTAAATGTAGAAGTATTAATTCCTAAATTAGTCTATAAAGTGTCCCACTGCTTGGGAGTAGGCCTCCCCTTGCTGATATTACATATATCGCGGTCTACGCTACTTCCCACCACTCAGGTAAAAATTAATGCAGATCGTACCGCATCGCCTTTTTAGTTAGCCTAGCCGTTGGTAGCCGTCATCTGGCTGGCACTACTCACTCCCACTCGGTAGCGATTTTCGCCGGGTGCATGCGATTAACGTGGCCAGCCCGATTCCATTGTAGTTTTGCCGTCTGCACACCAGTTATAACTATTAGTTCGCCCCGAACTGTGAATTCGTGACACCCTCTTACAACTCCATATTTCAGCAACCCCTTGACCAAGTTGGCTCATGTTCGAACTTAAAAATTAATTTACTCGCCTACCAAATTTCATGACGTTCCGATCAATGATACTCGAGTTATCGCCGGACAAACATTCATACATTACATACATACATACAAACGCTGGATTGTTCAAGTAGACTCAGAGAACTTCGCTCTATTCGCTCGCTCGTTCAATTCATTTGTATTATAAAAAATGAATGAATGAATGAATGAATCATACTTTTATTATCGCAACGACGTTAAGCACTCGGCTCATCTCTTACCAACACCTCGTGTATTCAGACAATTAGACCAAACCGACCTCCACAATGTTTATTCAGAATCGCAACAAAATAAACCTTCCGCGTATATTTACGTCCATCCATTCATAAACAAGATATTATAGGCCCGTTGTTTCCGCTTTATGGGGACATATTAACGCCCGAAATATGTGAAAATTATGCTATTTCAAACATACGGGCCTTGAAGGGATTAGGGCAGTAAAACGTCGCGCATGGATTACAAAAAGTTATTAGTATTGTTTTTTTTTCATTAATTCTAATTTTCTTCAGGGCATCTACCTACTCCTTTCATATGCGAGGAAATATACTGGGTGTTAAGATGAGGTTGCGGAAGCCGGAAAGTGGCGATAGTACTCGTCCATACGAACAACTTTTACTATGGAGCCAATCCTCGAACCGCGAAAAAAAAATCAGCTGTTCCATAGAAAAATTACATAGCTACAAGACCAAAATATATGAAACAACAGATTTATTTTTATCTATTTCTCAATTTTTTTTACGGAAAGTTGATCATATGGACGGGTACTATCGCCAGTTTTCGGCTTCTGCAACTTTAGCTACCAATAGATGTTATTGAGCTACAGAGATAAAAATACTGAATTTTATTACAAGTAGATAAACTCTTCTACTTTGAATAGGTTCTGGATAAATCATAGATTTAGGATATACAGTATATCCTAAGTCTATGGGATAAATAAATAAATAAATTCGCATTTCGTTTAGGGCAACATGTACGTCACTTCCGATACGATTATTTTTAACTGAGAATAATTTGTTTTTAAATTACGTTTTTCAATCGTTCAGTATATATAATTTATCTTTCTCTATATATTATGTACATTTATGTATCTTTCATGATTATTGGATCGGAATAATAAAAATTTAGAAATGGCCTCAAAAGCGTTGCCGTTGACACGAGTGATTAACTGATTATCTACAAGTATTCTCTTTCGACATTGATGGCTACCTCTATGATTGTGTAAAAAGGCGGTATAAGAAGTATCCACTTGAATAATTTACGGTTGTATCTCCGACAAAACCCGCTACTTTTCCCATTTGAAAAATAAACCAAAACTCCCAACCTATAAAGGTATGAAAAATATTCCACTTGAAATTAAATATTAATTACCTATCTAAAGTAATAATAATAATAAAATAAAACATTAAAGATAAATTTAAAAAAAAACTCGTATAATATTACTATATATAAAGAAAATCTTAATTAGTACTCACCCCTGCTGTCATCGTTTAAGTGAAGACCACATACTACCCTGAGGAGCCTTATCCAAACACGACATGGAACAACCAAGTCATAAGAGTTATATTTCATTCCAACTTGGCCGGGATGACCGTGACATAGATTATCCTCAAAATAATAAATAACACTAGAATCCAATATTAGACCTCTGAAAACGTTAACCCAACTAATTAACTTTCACAATATATGGCAAATAAAGTCACGTTGAATAGACAGACTGGGTAATTTGTTGTTTACAATGATAGTACAATGTTTGAGTAATGTACGAAACACCGCCTTACAGGCAGCTTACACGGGAAAACTGATGAACAGACTGAAAAATACTGTAGCTAAGTAAGTACCCACATTTCTATTTAGCAACCTACTACTTTTGCCATCTAACGTGGAGTAGCAGAACTTTTTTTTATTATGTCAACAGATGGCGCTGTTATACTATCTGTGCGTATGCCCTATGCAGATTTCTATTAAGTTCAGTTGGCAGCACTGCGTATAAAAATGAAAAAAAGTAAATTGTCAACTGTCAAAATCATATGGTAAGTTAAAATAAAATATTAAATTAAAAACAAGCTGCCAAAGCAAAGAAAGAACCTCCAAACTGCAAATTGTCGATATATTTTCTCCTTTTATCAATTACCTTTTCTAAATTAAACCCTCTATATGTTGTAATATGTTTAGAACAAAAACTAATCAAAATGGTCAAAATCTGGAGACTCGGATTGATGAGCTTTGACACAGCCTTCAAAATCCAGCTAGCTTTAGCTCGTAAACAGCTGGATTCAATAGCTAAGGATAAAGCAACCAACTATGATACCTTGCTACTTGTAGAACATAAGCCAGTTTACACTGTTGGTAAGTGAGTAATCATAATAGGTATGTAGGTATTGAATTGTGTATGAAGGATGGAAAAATGCTTTGCTGGACGCCGGGTCAGAGTGTCAATAAGTGGGCACGATCCATTAACTGACTACGATTGACACAGTACCATGTATGTTGCTTAGCACATTTTTCCTACAATACAATAAAGACTAACATAGTCAAGTATATTTATATAAATATAGACAATGATATCTGGCCCCATACTGACACTCTGCCCCTGGCTTTTTTATAAAGACCCTTTTTATATAAACAAAGTATTTTAATACAAATACTTATTACCCTAATTTTATGCCATATATTTCAGGAATCAGAGATAACATGCCAAAAGACGAAGTCCTAAGACTAAGAGGTCTTGGTGCAGAGTTCAGGAAAACAAATCGAGGAGGTCTGATTACTTTCCATGGGCCAGGACAGCTTGTTGCGTACCCAGTTATCAACTTGAAACATTACACAGCCAGTGTAAAGTGGTATGTCAACAGTTTAGAGGAAACTGTTATAAAGATGTGTGAGGAATTAGGTATGATCTAATTTCTTATATTCATCGTCAAATTTAACAAAAATATCAAATCGCAATAATCGTAATTACATAGACACTCCCTTAATTTGGGTTCCCTTAGTGTAGAGTTGTTCTACAAGTTACCTAGTTACCTACAAGTTATTAGCAACCCAAATAATACACATTTCGGTGCTATTTTACTGTACTGAATAGTTTTGATTTACACACTTTTAGAAACTACACTATATCTGTGCCTATCTTTAATGGCTTATATGATAAGTCTACATAATATTATTTGTTTATGCAGTGATTGTTCATCTTTAAATTTTATGTGGCCTAAGTAATGTAAAAATGAGTGTATCAGTTTTTGACTATGACTATGATATATTTTTTTCAGGAATTAAAGCTTCTAGATCTCCTCACACAGGCGTGTGGGTGGGAGATAATAAAATAGCTGCCATCGGAGTCCATGCATCAAGGTATGTCACAACTCATGGAATTGCTGTGAACTGTGATATTGATCTCTCCTGGTTTAAACACATTGACCCATGTGGCATTAAAGATAAGGGTGTTACTTCACTGACACAAGAGACTGGACAAGTTTGTACAGTAGAAAAATATACACCAGTGTTTTTAAGTAACTTCAATAAGGTTTTTGGTTGTGAAACAGAGGAAATAGAAACGAATATGCAAGAAGAAATACTGAATGATGTGTACAGTAAACTGATGGTGGAATTGGAGACTCCTAGCTAGTAGTTAAAATAAAAACCTTTCAGTCAAATGAAAATAAATTTTGTATAAGGTCATTAAGTTTTTAAGTAAAAAAGCTGTTAATTTGTACAAATTATTTTATTTGTTAATAATAATTAAAAAAATAAATAGGTAGTTTAATATTAACTAAATAAATAATGAAATCTCAAGTTGGGTTAAGAGAAACAAAATATTACTGCTACGCAATTAAATAAAAAAATATTCCTATAAAATATCTGTTTTGTGATTTTGATACTTTAGCTGTTTCTGCAAAACCCAACTGAAAGTTCGGAATAGTATATTATAGTCAGAGTATTTACACACTAGTTTTTGTCAACTTTTAAAATTTAGTTAAGAGATTGCTTATTTTCTAATAAATGCTGAAAATAAGTATCCAGTGCTTAAGATGGCGCCTCTAGTCGCAGTGCTCTGAAACGAAACTACATACTTCTAGAACTTCTACGTTTGGGACGTACTAAGAGTAATTTTTCCGGATTTGTAACAAAATTTAACCTTAGTTAAGACAACTTAACAATAGTTTGCTATATGAATAAACATATTTTTGGTGATATCACAATAGCTATAAAACAATTGGCTTTTCTATAGTCGTGATACGCTTATGGAAAATCTAGTTATTTTGAAGATACCATAATATCACCAAAAGTATGTTTATGAATGTAGCAAAATATAGTTAAATGTTGTATTTTGGCTTTTATAATTATTTCTTAATATTTTGTTACAAATCCGGAGAATTGACCTTTAACTGTCGGTGGAAGAGGGTGCACCAAGAGTGGACTGTGACTTGCATTCCAAAGTTCAAACTTTGGAACACCTAGCAGCCCCCCGGGGATTCATATCGTAACGTTTTTTTTTTTTAAGTATAGCTTCGCTGTATAATTATCAGAAATTTACAAAAATGTCTTCTTGAAAGTTGTAAGCTTTCGAAAATCTCTGTGAGATATTTCTAGTTCTAGGGCTCATAACTTTTACAATCAAGTAATTTTCATCAATATTTAAGATAAGATAGTTTATCATTCAGTCTAGAAGTAGAGTTTTTCAGAGAATACGAATGTCCCTACCAGGCAGCCATTAATTTTCTATTTAAGTTATAAACTAGTTTTCCTTATTTTTACTTCAGAATAATCCCATAAAATTTATTATTACAAAAACTTTATAATAAATTACAAATCAGGATTTTTTTGCGATGTCTTGTTTTATGTAGAATTAACAAGATTAAGTACTACATATTTCTTACTAAATCATGTTAACTAAATATATTATGATTGTTCATTCCAAAATCATTACCTATGATAAAAAAAACAATTTTAGGGACTATTCCAAACAATTTTCATCCATTCTAAGTTATCTCAAATCTTCAACAATTGTACAAGTTGATTTCATTTCATATAATATGTATTTAAATCGTACTTACTATTTTCCATCGCATGGACTCAATTAAGGGCGCTTACACGTATAAAACAGTTGCCTGCTACAGGTTAACCCGGTAGCATAAACCCACGTTTGACGTTTTTCGCGTCAAGTGCCATTTCTGCTAGCAGCTGCTTTTTGCAAACAATTTTTTACAAACATAATGAATATTCATTTTATTTCATGCAATTTTTATCGTTTTATGTTGTTGAACCTACCCCGAAACTGTAGATAACCTGACTACGCCCATGAATATCTGTGTATACGAGACAACGCTGGGAAGTGCTGAAAAGTACACAGACAATGTTGTGCACTCTTCGGTAAACAAGGCATACAAATTTATTTTGAGTAAGCACTTTGGTTATGTTTTATTTAAGCAACAGACTTTGGTTTCATACACAGATAGTAGAAGACAGACGTTGCAATTATGTTGGTACCCAATAGTTATTACAGGCACGCGCTAAACCGCCAGATGATTGTTATGTAAAAAAATTATGGAGATACGCCACAATCTGTATCGAGAGAGTAAAACAGAAACCTAAAAAAATAATTACAGCCGTAATAGTGAGATTACTTAATGTTGCGATATACAGATATTGGGTTTACGCAACCGGCAAGCTGGTAGATCGGCGCTGGGTATACCTGGTTCCTACGTGGAAGCGCCCAAAGCAAGAATAGAGCCAGGTAATATACTAGCAAAAACCAATAAGGCCTCAACCTATAACATTGTCCATTAGATGAAAATCAGTAATCTAGGGTCTTTAAACTAATAAATGCATTGTCTTCATACATGTTCCAACGGGGAAAGTTCCTCAGGCTCACAATTTGCTCTTGTTATATTAGGTTGAACAGTAGGTCTCAACAACTTTCCTCGATAGTACATAATGAGGTTACAAAAAGGTAATTTAATAAACAAATGTTACGCTACTGAGTAGATTTTCGTAAATTATGAACCTTATTTTTTCCTATTTTAATGCGACTTTTACTGAAGGCACTATTTTGTATACGTAGTAGACTATACGATACTGGATTTTATTAATATTACCTATTATACTTAAGATTAATAAATGCTTCTAAATGAAAAATTTTACCACGAAGGTAATCGTACGTACACGCGGTGGTTTCATAATTCTGTGTCCAAAAACAAAAAAAAGTCATTTTATACGAGTATGACACTGTTCATTTTCACCACGACTTTGATTTTAAGCAACAACTTTAAACTTAAAGTCAATGTTGGATTTAATAACTTTTAGCCTGGCTAAGATTTACCAATCTTAAATGTTCATGTAAAAATTATCCTATTGTTGCATTGTTGTTCTTGGATAAATAAAATGCTCGGCATTCAGTCAAAAATATCACATGTTCCCAATCGGAACATAGTTATGAGGCAATAATACCATGTAGTTATGCATCAGCTTAGCCTCTTGTGGTGACTGTATTTATCTACGACATATGCTTAGGAGGAGTCAGCCATTTGCGCATGTAGTAGCAGAAGATGGTTGCGATGTATAGCAGGACCAGCAATGCGCAAGCGACCCCTAACAGCAGAACTGAGGCCTTGCTTGGACAAGGTTCCACTATCGTCACCGTTTTTTCTGAAAAACAATTTTAAACTACATTAGTACCGAATTCACACGCATGTCAAGTAATGCGTAAAAACCAGGTTGAAGAAACTGATTCAAATGTTTGATTCCATTCAAATGTAATTCTGGTTATGACACGGAACTAATCGTCACGTTTAGATCTAAAATGAGGTCACTTACCTCCATAGTTGGCTTCCGACGCGGTACCGCCTGGCTTGTCTGAGCGAAGGAAGTCTGTGCTCTGATGATGTTCATCGCCAAAGTCAAGGACGATAATTTCTTGAGAGATGTTCATGTCGTCTTCCTGACTCTGAACTTCACCGGTCTCGTTGCGTGGCAGAGAACGCTTCTTTCTGCCCCAGGACTCCAATGAATCTCTGCCCCATTCGCACACCGCCTGAAAACACCAAGATTATAATTTATTATTATATTCCATTGAATTGAATCCCAAGAACCGATAGATCTGATAATAATTTTTGGTATTACTTACCGGTTCACAAGGTCCAAGACAGTATTTGACGTTGCACTGGAAGATGACACCATAGGACTCTGTAAACCTGAAGGCTTCATACACGGATTGGAGTGCGTTACCATCGGGAGTGAAGGCAGGGAAGATTGACGGATCCACGGGACATCTGTGGAAAATTCCAAGTTAAATCTAGTTTTCTCAAAGTCTGATTTATTTGTATAATAATTGTCGGTTGCTACTTGCCCTTCGTCGTCAATGATTTGGAAGGTGCTCTTCGAGTCTTTAGCCATAGCAACGCAGCTGCGGGCGAAGATGCCATAGGGAGCTGTGTACAAGAAAGTCAATGTTACATAAACTCATCTAGGAATTAACTTCAATGAATGCGTCAACAAAAGACGTGGTCTCACTGTCTTCTGGAATTTCGATGCGGAAAGTAAGCCTGTCTCCGATGCGTACTGTCTCCACCTCCCGTTGGCGACCATCCAAGATGCGGATGCGTGGTGGAGGTGCCTCGGGAGCCGCAGTGATGGAGATCATCTCGGGGTCTCTGGGAAGCAGGACACATTTGTAAATCAATGGGAATTCGATCCACGCTTCATTAGAATAACAGTCCAATTTGTTTAACATAAGATATTCATTCTGTATTCCATCACGCAACAACAATCTACATCATTATCATGCTTTTCCTTACTGATTGAAATTACATAGTTATAGAGTGTATTGCCGCAGTTTATACTCCTCATCACGTCCTTATTGAGCTTCCTCCATGTGAATCTAATTGTTCTGAGTATTCGATGAGGTATTTATATCGGTCGATGGAATTTTAAATCGAATCAAAGTTGTGAAGGTACGCCAACAAAGTCTGTTAAATCTTGAGCTTTCAGATCACGTAGCGATTGCTGTCGTCACACTTATAAATGTTTTATTGCCCTCTTCCCAGAAGTATTGGCAAATTCGCCAGCGCAATTGCAAATAAGCTGTTGCTTTCTTTACTAACCTGATGGGCACCATTCCAAATGTGATGTTTTTGGAGCTCATGTCGTATGTGCACTTAACTTTGTAGATTTTGTCGGCTTTAGTCATGACCACGCTGTGATGCTGGAGAACAACAGTGTTGGAGTATACGCCAGTCTGAAAGTAAAACATGCATGTATTTATAGAGCTTACGACTACGTGCATAGAGCTTTAGGTCAAAGATCATCAAATGTCATCGAAGATCATCTCTTCGAGACTTCGAGACCTAGAAATTCTCGCTCGGCTTCCATTCATGCTTCCTCTGCTTGACGGTCTACTCACAACGCTCTGTGTGTTACAGTCCTGTCCAGCCATGGTCAAGTCGAGGCGGAAGAGGTCGCTGTTGACAACGTCGATGTTGCAGGTCTCAGATCTGCCGAGGGCATAGATCCGTCCGTTGAAGGGCTTGTTGGTGCGGACTTGAACGGCGATCCTGGTGTCCTTGCAGTGAACGGATACTGAAAATTTCAAAATGTTAAACAGATGCAGTCTTAGGGTACGATTTGGTGTTTAAATTGCCTTGTTACTGTACTGACCATCATAGCACGTGCCAGTCTTGTCGCAGTTGGCGTCGTTTCTTGTCAAATTATTGGCGACATTAGGATCTTGTGTGTGTTCAATCGTAACAGGCAACTCCCCATTCCCGTTCGCAGCGGTGCTCGGTGGCTCTGCAAAAGAAAAACAAAGAATATTCAATTCTATGTTACTAGCGCAACACAAATTACGCTTAATAAACCCGAACAAATGCATAGTTGAAGGTATGCATTCTTATTTATAGACGAACCTATGATTAGGCTGGAGCGGATCGGTGCGTGCTATCGTGTATATCATCATAATCGATACAAGATTGCAGCGAACAACTTGGCTTTTTAGTGCGTCGGATCCGCAATTACAAGGCACATATCAAACCGCGCAAAGCTCGCCGCGCTGGGGCATTCAAGATTTTCACACGCATTTGATAACTACGAGTACTGCATATGGCTGCAACTCTGTTCCCTAGACGAATGCAGTTGTTAAACTCCCATGATGTCGGACTACCGTCGATACAATGACACCATAATCCGTGATACTGTTCCTAACCTCTGTAATTAGCTAACTGGACAAGCGTTGTAGTGGTTGTCAATAGTTAATACCTAGACATTCGAACCGTTCCTATTAATTGAGATCAGCTACTTGTGATTTGAACTGAAAATTCGTAAAGTTCATGTCAAACCAAATGTCTTTTTAATTCGAAAAGCGTGCGAGACAAGTTCGATCGCTTATCGTGATGTTGTCGCTTGTTACAACATTGTCATTCAACCACAAAGCCTCAGGCTTAGACAAATGGCGGAAAGAACGTTGAATTACGAGTAGATGTAGACAATAATAAATTATAGAATTGGCCACCGGAACGTCTTCGGTCATTCGGTGAGGCGTGTCTAATCAATTCGTTTGCCTAAGGACGATATCGCTACATACCAGTAGACTCTTATTCACGACACAACTAATGAGATGACGTAAAGTTGCAATTAGGGTTGTTGACCGAGAAGAAATAGACGAAGAACTAGTAGAACTTGATTGATGATGCATATTGTTACTCTGAGCTAAAAGGAGATTTAAGTAATTAAATTGAACCAGTTAAAGCTTTTTACGCTAGACAGTTCTAGTTAATTAAATATGAAGATCCAAATTTTATAGCTTATAGTATACAAAAAACTGCTTAGTCCCTGTTTGTCTAATAGCTAAGCCTCAGGAGGTGTTCGGTCTGCACATTTCAACCAAGTCCTTTATCTCCCCATATACAGACTGAACTACTATCATTATCGTCACAGACATCTCAACTATGTCACCGTGACTTTTCAAAGAAAATACGTGACTCAACCTTACGTAATTATCCACGATGTCGCTAATAGCTTTTATCTACTTCCATACTGCAATATGGCAATTGCAACATCAAAAGCAGTTTTATAAGTACCTAGATTTTTTATCCGATGTTATTAATATTACATTATAACATCGTAATTCCGCGCTGCGATTGGCCCAATATAATATAAAACCGCTAGAGAGCCAATCAGCAACAGAGATGAGAAATAAGCCACGCCCCCTTTATCCTGATTAGCCTACAAGTCAGCATTACGGAGACGACGCACCCGAGGTTCATAGTCGAGTGTTGTTCTCATTTTTCGTGAAATTGTTAGTTGAAAATTTATAAATAAAGACAATATTATGATGGTCCTAGATAAAGTAAAAGTATAAAGATAATAGATGCTAGTGATTGTTGGCACTTGGTGGGATTTATAAAACATTGTTTTAAAAACACTTGTACATATCCACATATTACAATATAACTTTATTATGCCCGACCGGTTTCGCTGTAAAGCATTTTCTAGGGCTTTTTACACATCCTAACTAACAAATAAATGTTTGTTAGTTAGGATGTGTAAAAAGCCCTAGAAAATGCTTTACAGCGAAACCGGTCGGGCATAATAAAGTTATATTGTAATATGTGGATAAGTACAAGTGTTTTTTAAAACAATGTATAAAGATAAAGTATTGTGTGCACAAAATACTAGTAGAAGATGCATCTTAGATAATAAAAAGTCGACTAAGTGTTTGATTTAATAAAAAGTGCGTTTCATCAAACAAAATGTATAGCTAGAATTATATGGAGAGGACTATCACTGTAGAGTACATAATACACATAAAAAAGCGGCATTTTTTTAAAGTCCCACTTTTAATGGACCCTTAAATATTCTATTACTTGAGAACTTCGTAACTAATATTGTATAACATCAAAACCATTATAGTTTTTGTCGCTTAGTCTGTTGGTATGCTCATAATCTGGTTATTTATTAAGACCACTTCAAAAACACATTCATTACCATCTACTTATCCATTCATTGATCACTAACATAGTGAAGTCCCATTCACTGGTTGGTTACTCGCAAAAAGAACACTATTCGAACATCAATCATAATCTGACCAAGACCATGTTATACTCCAAGAGTTACTCTTTACTTCTGTATACAAAGAAGTAATGCTATACAAATGGATAATGGATATATATGATTTATGTCTGAAAATATTATTACTTATACATTTACATAATTCTAAATCAGTTAGTGATGAACCAATTTACGCAGTCGGAAAGGATTGGGTAGATCTAGTTCCAGTTTCTACTGTTTCTATGTTTAGTCATATTATTTTTAGAAAATTCTTTCTGTACATTTACATATATTGACAAAATTTAATTTCAATTGATATACAGTGTGTCCCTCGTACAAGTGCACATCCGAAAGGGGGTGAAACTAGATCTAAATATATCGACAAAAACAAGAAAAAAATTTTTTTCGTTTTTTTTTTAATCTTGAAAAAATACTCCACCTGGGTATCTTTGTATGGGACGCGAGCGCAGTGCCTTTGGTTAACCGTTCGTAGAAAATATTATATTTATGATAGAACGTTTTTTTTTTAGAAAGAAATTTTTTTAGAAAGGCAATGATAAATAGGAATAAAAGTATAGTAAAATGGGGACATTATTTTGAAAAAATTGACTATTACTGAAAAAAAAGACGGAAAAATTAAAGAAATAATCTTTTAGGATGTTATTTTTATGGTAATGGTAGTAGATTATGTTTTGTTTTTGATTTAGTATGCAACGTCTATCCTTAAAGATTATAACAGTTTTATTTCATTGCATTAATCGCGATAGACCAAAAGTTATGACATATTTTATACATAGTCTCCATGGTAGGCAAAAAAAAAATTAAAACGTAAATGTAGAAAACAAAGATTTTCTAAAAAAAAAAAAACATTTTTTTGTCGATAAAATAAGGTCTAGTTTCACCCCTTTTCGAATGTGTACTTGTACGAGGGACACACTGTATGTAGATCAACGTAAACCGAATTGTCGCATTAAAATAGGCATACTTTAAACTCTTTGGTAGCAGGAAATATGCTATCTATATCCTATTACAAGTTGTAATTTTAATGTGATGAAGACATTGATTGCTCTTTCCTCTTTAACATCTGAGTATGTATAGCACTAGATTTACGATATTGCAGCACATGTGGAACGGAAACTCAATAAATATGCAGAGGTAGTAAACTCATGCACTTCCTTATAGAGTCTTGAGTCTTTTACTTAACTGCTTTCTTAATAATCAACTCTTAGTTATATTATCTGTGCTTATATATAACTTCATAAAACAATATCCTTTTCTTTGACTTAGCACGCACATCATCTATGGTAATGTTATAAGAATGTCGCTTGGTGATGTTGAGGCCTCGTGCTTGATGGAGGCCGGAAGCCCTTGGACGCTTTGGAATTACAAAAATTATAGGATAAGCCTCTCTGCGAACAGACCCAGAAACTAAGAACCCTGCAGGTGAGCTTGAATCTGGTTTCGCATGCTATACCTTCCGCTAACATGCATACCCTGCACAAAAACCTACAAAAGTCATCGCTGTCAGTGTGGTACAAGCGTCGTCGACCAGTTGGACCTCTCTTGTCAGAGGTGCTGGGCAGCAGCCTTAATGACGTCATTCAGAGGGCAGCTCTATGAATGTTATGCCGTTTGGGGTCGAGACGTTTGAACCTTGGAGTATTGACCCTCGAGAGCTATATATCAACAACAAATACGATGGATGCCTCGGGGCACCCGAGGGCTGGAGCTTCTCTTGGGCTACGCATCAGCCTTGCCATCCAACGAGGTACATGCCTTCAGTATCTTAGGTAATCTTCCCGGTGCTAGCGATGACATAAATAAAGTCTCTTAATTATTAAAGATTATTTTGCTCTTTGATCTTAAGTATTCTTAGTATGCTAAAATGCATTCTACAATATCCCTTGAAAAAATCGCGAATACAAATCAGAGCCACCCTTCAGGTTGGTTCTGTACTTCAACTTCACAATGACCAGGAGTCGATGACACCAGTAGCACCAAGAGACGCCGCATTTGCAACGCTCCAACGGAACATAAAAAGCTCTTCGGTTCCCACGCCTAGGCTGTCTTATCCGACTTTTTTCTAGACTAGATCTCATTGTTTCCTAGATAAGAAACTTTGCCGGCTACACGGTCAATCAGGCTGAAAATTATGAATTCTTTGCGAGTGTAGTCATGTTAATTGATTGTGGACATGAGCATTTATTGTTTAGGTTTTGCCTATTTTTCACAATACGTAAGTATATACATTAACCTCTAGTTTACATGGGCGGGGGGACTAAATGGGGCTACTGAATAAATTAATAACATTTCTATTACTTCCTGAATATGAATTGCGTTAGTATATATACCTACTACTCGTATAATATATACGGCCTCCTAATATTTAAGCATTCTGTTTACTTTCATATAAAATTTTTAGGAAAAAAACTTTCAATTGTTGTCTCGGCCACAATATTTCTGTTTAGGCACCATTTGTCCAACTATGGACTATGGTTGGTATTCGGTAAGTAGGTGAACCTCCACTTTTTACCGAACGATCACCTTTACACAAAAAAAGAATGTCTAAAGTTCTTCCTGTAGCTGGTTTTTCGACTTGTTTTGTAGAGTATCCATTGGTAGAGAATAGAAAGAGCTTGACGCTTCGTTGAGTGTGGCTCGGAAGCGGTCGCGAACGAAATGAAGGCATGATACGTGATTTCTTGTAATTTTGATTCTAAAGGGGTACACGTACCGTTGAAAAACCTCACCTAGGCTGCTTCTCTATTATTTCGAGTTGGATGTATAGGTTTACACGCGCTATTGGTGTTTTAGAAACTAAAAGTGGAAGCCGTGTAGGTATTACAAAGTTGTACCTACGGAACAGTAGATATTTTTTTACGAAGTTCTTTCGCACATAAACAAGTACCTACTAACAACAGTTTCCTAAAAAAAATATTTTTTTCGAAAAATATTCTAACGGTGTAAACAAGTATCCACAAAATATTAATGATTGAAAATTATATGAATAGTTGGATGTGACATTAAAAAAAAAAACGAGGTTAATTTACTCGTAGGAATCAAGTATTTGCTGTGGGTAGTGAATATCGTTAGTGAGCTGGTATTTTGTTTGGCGTTGTCTTTAAGCATATGCACACGACACAAGATATTTATGTATGCAAGTCCAGACTTTAGCCATATCTGTGGTACATAGTCACTAGAGGAACGCAACTTGCGTCAACCCACGCACCTAATCTCAATGCGAATACAATTTCATCTAACACAAAATGGGCAGAGATTCTTCCTTCATGGCTTTGCCATGCAATTTGTATGGGAATTCCGTACAATTCTAAGCGAGCACCTGTCATGTCGAGCTTGTTATCCGCTTTTGGTAAAAACTAATAATTCAGGAAGATCCAACAAGTAGATTTTACTTTTGAGATGAAAATGGCAGGAAATGCCGTAATTGTGTTTATCAAAGAATCGACCGCTTTTTATATTAATATAGTAAAATTATTTTTCAATGTTAATTCTTATGATTCTTGCAAATATAAAATTCAGATATAATTCACTGTCAAGTTAAGAGTAGCGTGTAATGTTATTTATTATAGTAGATTATTGCTACTCACAACCGTACATGGCACTGCCGGGTCTCAGGTGTCCATCCGGAAACAAATTAAAAGTCCGGTTGACAACCCCGTAACTTTTTTGGTCATTATGCCCATATTTGACTAATTTAATTAAGCTTAACAAGAAAACTGTATAAATCATCAATTTACTCCATAAAAGGGTAAATCAATTCTTAGAAGTCCATGCTTAAACCTCAATTCAACACAGCATAATATGATTATTGAAATGCGCCACACGACTGACTTATTACATTTTAAATCAGGACTTTTCTTATCCCCTTGAGATAGAGTCACTACTATCTATACGTAATATTTTGCCGGCTGTCCATAGTTCGTCGACCCGCTCATACGACCATTCGCAAGGCCGGCCAAGGCCGTTAACCATCTCTGTTTATAACTAGCACATGTTGGTTGGTTGGACCGATTACTTAATGATTACTCAAGCCTACTAGTCACCATTTATTTCTGCCAGCTCTTTAATGGCTGCTTACTAGGGTTATGCAAACCTAAAGGTTAATTGTCACTAGTTTTCCAAGATTTTCAAAGAGAAAGATATCCAGCTTGTTATTTTACAGATAAATCTCAAGATATCTTAATGGACACTGATGTGAAATGCGGAATTAATGCGAAAAGCCTAGCTTGAGCTTTGTGTAAAACGTCTCTCAATTATCTAATTGCGTCCATTTACGTACCGAGGATAGTTACAGTGGAGGAACAGTTAGAAATATGCAAAGATTACAGCTATGCAAGCGAATTTCAGTTTACCGTTGGGCATTCCACCCACACACGGGCTCGTTGCATCGGCCGCCAGGCGTCTCTAATCACCACGTGAGTCTATGACGAAATAGACTCGCGTTCTATATTGGATTGATCGATATCGTTTCAATTATCCGCAATTTAGGGCTACCACGACGGTCGTAGCTCGCGGGCGGGCGCCGGAAAAAAACTATTCAATTTGTGTATGCCGACCGTTATAGAGGCACGCACGAACGCCGCTCGGCTTCTTGCTTTCAAACTTTTTGCAGACGAATGCACCGCGGCTTTTGTCGTGACTCAGCATATTTTGATAAACATAACGAAATCAAATTATGCTCTATGATGTCTAACTAAGCTTGGATATGAAACTTACAAATGGTCTCCATTCTTTACATACAATACATTGGTTTACGACTGCCCGTACGGTAATTGGTATTCGCAACGATTTTGAATCAGTAATGCGTTTCAGTTCTCAAGCTAAAATGTACGATTTAACAAAGAAATTAAAAAATAATTACGAGCAGCTACACTAATTTTCATATTATAAACC
This sequence comes from Ypsolopha sequella, assembly GCA_934047225.1. NCBI lineage: Eukaryota > Metazoa > Arthropoda > Insecta > Lepidoptera > Ypsolophidae > Ypsolopha > Ypsolopha sequella. The sequence goes on from OW203987.1 coordinate 12,909,402, forward strand.
AATTTATGATTAGGATCGCAAAATCAAAGCGATCCAATCTCGGTATGAATGACGTACGATAATTATGATTCCCATAATAGTCTTGTCTATACGGGAATAGATTGAATTTTACCGTAACGGTATTTAAATAAGAGATTGTTTGCACAGTTGATTATTTTCCTTCATTTGGCGAACAAGGCTGGTAGCTGATGGTATCTTAATGCCATGGCCTCGGGACCACGTAATGGAGTAGCAGGCATCCTGTGCGATTATAGCGGAACTCGGAGATCTGCGCTTGCGCTGCATTTGACGAGCACGGTTAACTTCAGATGACTCCGCCGATGTAAGTAGTTATAATAAGCCAGAACAGTGCAAACCGTTTTAATAGAAATATTCCTAGACGGTAAATATACGTGGTCTCTCTCAAGAAGGAACTTTTTATTTCTTAATACGGATTCTCGGATCTCAGTAAGAGCCTTTCACACGGCATAAATGCGATAAATAGAACAGTGCAACTATCCCATATTATCTGTTCGAACATGGAGTGCAGTCATCTATAACCCGCCTAATAAGGGTAGCAGCCAACTCGACATGATCACTCGATTTAGCAGAGATCAGCCGATTCCTCAAATACTGAACGGTGTTGCACGCTCTTTAACACCGCTATAAGCTTAGAAGCGTGAGATCTCAAACTTACGTGCTTGTCTTTGGAACTGATGCAATCAAAAGTGATCTTTATTTCTATTGCGTAAAAACTTTAAAATGCAATTTGTTTCGTGGTAAAGGCACAGGATTTGCGCTGTTTTTGGGTTAATCAATTATGTAAAAATTGTACTCAAAACAGGATACCTCACGCGAGATAACAGTCCGACACTTAACTGCCTTAGCCCAAAGCTCACCACACTCATGACGATTCACTGAAGTTATATTTTAAAAGTCATTAGTAAACTTTTTTTGGAATTTGCGATTTTATCCAATGCACTGTAAGTTGTAACTATGTACAATGAACGTCATTTCCAGTGCAATAACCCCGCTCAGGTTACGTAAAGTTGCATTCCGCCGTCGTCGCCTCTTCAGTCACTGCTGTCAAATGTCCGTGGAGAATCGTTGAGTCTTTTTTGCGCCTTAGAAATGACTTAGCTCCATCTATCTCAGCTAGGTAAAGGCTAGGTTAAGTTAATGCGTTGGCAATCGGTTACAGGCAGTGACCGCGAAGGTGCAGCGATTGCCATTGACCCCGACGCGCCCGCGCCCTCGGACCCTGTGAGATATTGGCCATGTCTTGTCTATGGTTACTTGTCTAATCTACGAGAAGCAACATAACCTGGCACAATGAGCCTACTGTTATGCCGTTTGTTAGACAAGGAAGCGTTCTTATTTGATTTAAATATAAATTGGTAATAAAGCTTTGTGCAAATGCCTACCAGTTGAAAGTAGGTTTTTCTTTTGTTTACTTTTTGATTGACGACTGCAATAAAACGATAGCGACTAAACAACGATAAGATATTAAAATTTAAACCATGGTGTATGTTTACATTGGTCCGTTATGGTATTTAGGTATTTTCGTAATTATTCATTGATAATAACTACTTTGATAGGAGACTTCTTTCGTGAAAAGCACTTTATAACTTGCAGAAATTACTGGAGATCTTGGTCGTATGACGTAACAATGTGCAAGGGAGGCACAAATAAAACTGCAGCGATGACAGGACCAGGAAGTGGTAGAATCGCGCATTCCTTGCGGATCTCAACTTAACTTCTCTGGGTGATGTCAGTAGTTTTTTTTTTACCAAAATTAACAAGTACGTATTTGAGTTGAATATATTTATATCTCGTGCGTAAGCCCCACAATCTAACTAAATAATAATCTTGAACCAAGCCCACAGAATAACGTAACTCAAGTAATTCAACCGGTATTATTTAGTGGATTCTCTCGTCGCTACCGAACCATGATCGACTCACGCGCACGAGTAACGTTCACACCAATCCACTATCGCAGTTAAATCTGCAGCAAAAACATGAGCTTTATTGTAAAGTATAGACTTTTCTCACAAACTTGTGAAGTTGTGAGAAATGAACAACCGCTAAGGAGCTCTAACAATAAAGAAACCTTCCGTTTTTAAAGTGCTAGCTAATTGTTATGATTATATCGGTAACTATATTGTTTTAACATATTTTTAATTGGTTGCTTTTAGCATCGCGGTATTTTTGTGAATAAACTGATTATGACTACAGAGATGGAGTTGGTTGACCAACTGACTGCTAATCGCCTTTCGTCATCATCACCCAGATACAGTCTTCTAAACTGGTACTTGGTGTGTACTAGGGTAATTAGATTTAATAATTTTATATAAGAACTTCAATAATTAAATACACAAAAAAATATTGTCTCCAAATCTTAAATATAATATCTCTTCTAATATATGCGTGAAATCTAACGGCCGTATCATTGTTTATTCCTTACTCAAATACTTATCAATACTATGTGCAATATTTTATTAAAAGCTCAAAAACTGTGCTCAGTAACTACTTGCTACGCACTTAGCATGTCAGACGCATATGCTACGAAAAATCCGTAGCGCTACATTTTTTAGTTGTCTGTCACTAATACTCGCAAGCACGCAGTGTTCATTTGATTACAAACTATAGTATTGAATAAGGCAACATTCAAGTTTACCCTCTAGATACTTTGTGCAACATTGTAGTACTACTTGCATGAATGTGCACTTTAATGGAGGTATAATAAAACTACTAAAACGTTTTCACACGAGCTTCTAACCTCCTTTTTCTAGTTCAAGAGTTGAGGTGAGCACAACTAGTATTTCCAAGTGAGAAGGTCAAAACAATCGTTCTCAAGTAAAGAATGTTGTCAGCAAGCAGTTTTCCCGAGCTGTCAACGAACCCCGTTATACACGGACCACACCGGCGCCGGCGCACAATATTGTGCAATTTGAACTATCGATCGACGTCGATGTACCTTCGATAAACTAATTGTTGGACTACCGTCGATTTGTTTTTATTTATACGATGGTAGACCCGCTGTGTTTCGAGACGAATGATCAGTAACCCGAAATAAATTGTCAATAATTTTTATCGCGTCCGTTATTATGTGGTCTGCAAAGCAATTGAATTTTTACACGGTCTATTTTCTGAGACTAAAATACCTTAGATATTCGACCAATTAAAGGTGTACAAGCACAAAGGCATGTCTTAATTAAGCCCTGTTTTCATTTACTATTAGGACAAGCAAAACTAATCACTACTGAGGTAAGAATTCTAAATATTTAACTGTTCTGAAGCGTCAGTTTGATTGCTCGCGCGACATAAAAAGTGCGACCACTGAAGTTCCACTCGTGCGCAACTGCAACCACACACAGCCGCCGACATTCCAGAGATCAGGTGACATTGCTACGTGTTGACCGGTGTTTATCTGCTTACGTTGCTACGTATCTTATAAGAACCTAAGATAAGGAGATAGTCGTACGTGCAGCTCAAAAACTTTTAGTTTTCAACGAGAGAGAAATTTCTTATTTATTCAAATTTATTATAGTCTTAAAGCGATAGCTTTTTTTTGCAATGGAATACTACACAAAAAAACCGACGAATCCGTAACTCTACATACTTTCCGTCGTATATTCGATAGGCACTGGGCACAGTAAGAAAAGCTGTGAGTCAAAAGCAATCATTTCTTATCTAATAGGCAGGAGTTTGAGAGCTATTATAGTGACCATTACAGTAACCCGCCCGCAACGAGCCTGCGCCCGGTATACCATGATCATCTAAAATAAGCCCAATAAATCCCTAATCGCACACTTCCGCCATTGCCTCTCTATAGTCTCGAGATAAATGTCCCTTTAAAGGATACTTTATTGATATTTTACCCACGTAATAACTTTCCCAAACCATTTTGTATAGTTTAAGCGAGATCAAGGATATCATTTGTGACTTACTCGTTGTGACAAAACTGTAGAATTATGGAACCGATCAAGATAATGGCGTTAACGATATGCTTAAAACAGGATTCATACCTAAATAGCCATTTACATAAATTTATAACCTCACAATATGGTGACAAGGCTGTTATTATTAATTTAAGTCACTACATTATTTTGTCATTATAAGAAATAAAGAGCACGAAACTATGCGTTAAATATATGAAAAAATCAAATGTCAGAAGACCAGCGCCGGCGCCGGTCAACAGTTCCTTTGCAATCGCTTATTTATAATCTACGAGTATTTCACTTATAAAACTATTAAATTGCGAGGTTCGAAATGATTTATTAGTAGTTCGCATGTAGGTGAGACGTTTTACAGCATACTTCGTAATGTCTTAATCATGCTTAATACCCGTATTTTCCCACGGTGCGCCATAAACTTTTTTAAATTCTCTGTCTAGAAGTCTAGACACAATTATCTAATCGAAATCGAAATGATGACACACTTTAAATGGCTTCCTAATTGGAATCCGGTAAAATAAGAAAGACGTTAAAACTTGCAATTTCACTCGAGAAATTTAAAAGAGCATGATCCCCTTTTCTGTTAACTGGTTTTGAATATCCTCTCTCTCTCTTTAGAGTTGTCAACAAGTAAATACGACTATTTGTCAAATTAGCATACGAATTTAAACAATTTGTACTCACTCTCACAGAAGTTTTCGAAATATCTTCCAATCGGCTCTCCATCATCAATCAAGGGTCGTTCAGCGTTCAAGTAGGCTGAGGGTCCATCTGGTAACGTGTGGTGATCAAGGTGGTACAGCCTGCAGTTGTAGGCCGCAGAATGAGGTGCTCCCATGTACAGGAAAGACCGACAGAGGAATTCCGACTCTATTTCACAGGCCAGACGGCAGGCTGCTTCGGAGGTTACCTGACATTTAAAATTGGGTTTAGAATATTGGATCTAATGGCTGGTCGACATAAGTGCGATGGTCGCACGAGGGTTTTATCAAAATAATGTTCACCTAGGGTCATTAATAAACGAGAAACCTATTTGACAAGCAAATGATCTTTACCTATGAAATTGCCGAAATTTTCTTACAGATTCACGAGTTCATAATTCCTGTAATTCAGTAGCTATTTCAATTATTTGTTTTTTATTTGAAAATTTATTTAAAGGTTCTACATTTACGTATTAAATTTTGTTTTTATTTTCAGTTTGATTACAAAAATTTAATCTTCAAAAACAGTTCGTCCTAAATGCCATCCATTTCCATGACAAGATTCGTAATATTTTTTTACAGCTGACACTTTTCAAAAATTTAATTAATGTTGCTGTTAGCTTAATGTTGTCTCATTTATACACAAAAGAAATGACATAATCTGGATTTGTCCTCGAAAAAATGCAAAAATGTTAGTACTGAAAATTGAGTTTCCTTCAAATTCTCTATATAAAACAGCAATTTCATATGTAAACACCTAATATGAAACTAAAAACAAAATGTTGAAATCTTTAAAGAAACTTAAAGTAAAAATAAGAACAATTAAACCAAGCTTGTACATGCAATTTCATCAAGAGATAAAGCATAATAAAATGCAAAATGGCGTACGGCCAAATGGATATTTCTCATGCTCAGTCGTATGAAGTATCTAGTTTCTTCATTTAACATATCAATTATTCTGTTAATATTTGTTTTCTAGCTAGTTTACAGCCAAACTGATTAAAGAAACCGTATAATTACTTTAACGACAGTAATTCTGCACGTTCATATAACTTATATAACAATGAGATGAAGTATAATGCATTCAATAATAAACATGACTTAACAAAACGCGGCCACACAGAAGAGCCATTATGTAGCAAATTGAAAAAATGAATGTCCATAGGCCTTCGAAATAAAACTAAAAGTAATTCCCACTTTAGTATGTTGACAGACATCGTTTCATCTCATCAAGTTTTGTGCAGCCTTTTTGTGTGAAGACGGCTCTTTATATACACTTGTAATTTAATCTCTCCGGCTACGCAAACAATAAACGTTAATTGTGTACAGTCAGCATAAAGACGATGTGTACTTAGTTGGTTTACTTACAGTTTTCTTTCTTTATCAATATTACCTATATATTAACTTAAAGTAGTACTTTCTAACTAGCATTAATTGCAAACCTAACTATAATTCATGCTGTTATTTTAATACATAGTTTTGTATCAACAAAATTCTCTTAATTTATGTTAGGTTCGTTTGATCGGTGTGCTGGAAAACTCATTTAGTTGTTGGTCTATTTGTGTCCGAAGTATGGCGATAGGAATCACTTACCATCACGCTGGGATGTAATAATCGTTAGTGAAACATGGATGTAAGAGTGTGAACTGTGACTTGCACTTCACTGTCAACACTCAGAAATACTTCTGACACCCCCTTGGAGATACATGTCGTCTCCTTTTAATACTATCGATATAAAAAATACAAAAATAGTAGTACAAAAACACAAAACTTTAATATTATAGTTTCAGTCCACTAACTTGCAGTTCCTTGTCGGTGTAGTAATGTAAGCCAGCATACTGCGCCACCTTGTCCTCGGCCACGCCCACTCGCGGCGCCGTGAACACTCGCGGTCCCTTGCACGCCTGCGACGCCTTCAGGCACAGGTTCTGCACGACCACACACACACATCATTACACAAAACACCGAATAACAAACCTAAATAAGTTACAATTTATAGTTCTCGGAATAAACGTGCGTAGTTAACTAGGTGTGCTAACTGCAGGCCTGCGCTGCCAACTTAGCGCTTTTTGTCGGTAGCTTTCGTTTACTGTTTGTGCTATCTAGCGGCTAGATGGAAAGATAGATTTTACTTGTTTAGCTTCGAGTGAAACTTAACGTTTGGGCTCGAAACGTTCAAAAAATCGGGGGCAGTAAATTTTTTTCTTAGAAACCGAGAATAAACGTTTACTAAAAAAGTAAAAGAAAAAAAACACAAAAATAACGTACTCGCATTTATTTTTATCTGTGTTAATAAAATTTTAAATAATTTTCCGGAATTTAAAATTACGAAATGTATCTTGAAAGTAAAATTTTATCTTTGGGCGCTTCAACAGCGCGTTTTTGCGTTCTTGGTTAACAGAACTGCTGTGGGCTGTGGGCCGAACAAACATTGTCGGTGGATCGTTCGTGCGTGAGACCATTATGATTTGACGTCCTCATCTAATACTACTGTTTACTTCAATGAAACCGTTTCTGAGATCAGTGATTTGTGATTTTAGTACATTTGTTATTTTGCTATTGGATTTGGATACGGCGCGGCCTTAAAAATTCAATAAAAATTTAATCGAGTATGATACTTGTACAAATCTAAAATTACGCCGACACACATTTCATTGCACTCCTATCACTGTTCTGTTCTGTGCCCATTACCCAAACCGTACTTTTATAAAGATTTTTCTACTGCCTTGTTACATTTAAAACTTTAATACACTTTATTAAATTTAATTTGTTTGTAAACATTATCTTTTTTATTATATATACATGCATGCATTAATACAACCAAGCCAAACCCGCCATTCTGAGATAAAACATCATATACCATTTATTTGTATAAATACTGCTGTTTACTTTAATTTACTTTCTTCACTAAGTATTATTCTAAAGACCGCTGATCTGCTTTTCGAACAAAATAAAACCAAGTGTCAAATAAAATAAAGCTGTTTTGTAACGCCTTAAGGCAGTCCGTTGAACTCTTGCAATAATATGCAATATGGTCCAGTCGTGGTCTGTCCCCGCCCACCGGTTTCCGAATAAGGACAACCTTGGCCTCGGTGACCTAATGCAGTAGCCTGATTTATTATTATTACTGAACCGACCTACAACAACGCAAATTGTTTTCTTACTCGCAAAAACACCAATCAGAGTTTGGTGTTTTCTAACCGCAAGGTGGTTTCAAGACTGTAATGAGGATGATTGAATCTGTGACTACTAGGACCCCCAACAGTCTATCGCTATCACTTTTACCTTTTTTTCGTTTTGTTTAGATATCTGGGACGAGTTATAAAAACTAAATCCCATGTTCTAATAACTGTATCTAAACATTTTTTATTTTATTTTTTATTTGACTTTGAAATCACGCAAAAAATTATACCTATATTTCTATTATGATTTGTCAAGCATGGTGCTTTTAGTATTCTAGCGCGTTACGATACACTCGGTGTCTTCCAGTGATACTGAACAATTACATTTTGGTCGTATATAACTAATTTTTCTTTATAATTGTGAGATATACAACGTGTAACAGAAAGGTGTAACCATATTTGAAGAGCTTATTCAGTCAATGGTATAGAACAACTTTTACTATGGACAAAACCCTGTATCTCGAAAAAAATATTTAACTATTTCATAGAAAAATGCAGTGCCGCTCGGCCAAAATGTACGGAAAAGTAGATTATTTTTTTTGAAATTTCGTTTTTGTCTCCATAGTAAAAGTTGTTCTATACCACTGACTAAATAAGCTCTTTAAATATGGTTACACCTTTCTGTTACACCTTGTATAACCAATTGGGAAAACAAATTGGTTACATACATTATCGATTATTTTCGCGTCTCCTTTGATTCTTGAACATTTCATCCAAACAAGCTGAAGACAGTAAGGCTCACCTCGAAGTAGTCAGTTCCGGGAGTGTCGACCAGCTGCACGAAGTGTTGCGCCGTCCGTCTGTCAGAGTCGCTGAGGGCACACCTCATGCTGCCGTATTCGTACTCCGCTGACCGACACGGGAACCGCTTCTGTTGACGGATCAGAGCATGGTGAACATTATAGAGCGGGCGCCACGAAAGAAGTTTCTCGTCATGATCAAGAACAATCTACGTGGCAGTCTTTTGTCTAGTTTTCTATTAATTTATGACGAGTTAATGATGGGTCCTATATAGTTGTCTACTGTACAATCCAACTGCTATTGGGTAGTTGGTATGTGGACTACGTATACAAAATAAAAGTGATTTGTGTGTTGTGTTTAACACTCATTAATTCAAAATAATTAGTTTCTGTACGCGAGCAAGAGTTTATGAGCAAAATTTTACAAAGCTATGTACTGGTATGTGTGTGTATTAAATAAAACACAAAAAAAATGAGTCAAAGGCTTTTAGCATGACCTTAATCGTTTTACATTCCTAAAGGAAATACTCCAGAAACTCGGGAAGATTATGTGCCAAATAGACACACGATGTGCATAAACCAGTTCGAATTTAGTACCATTTCGCATTCAGAACAGTTAGAAATGGCCCTAGGTCATTTACAGCAGCACGATCATATCATAAACTGAACAATAAGGGTGAAATTGGAGCAAACCCATAAAGCATAACTTGAATACAGAACACGGCTTATCGCGTAAGTGTTTTGCGACCGAAAATGACCCTAAAGTGGTCTTCTACAGGCTCTAAGAATTCAGAGATTGGTTTGGTATGAATAGGCAAGAAAGTGCAATCTTATCGCATATCGCTGTCACTATAATATTTATCTACGATCATATAAGGTATCCCATTTTAATTCATATCAGTAAACTTTAGAACCTTTGTTTCAAATAACAGATAAAGGGATCAGGAACTAGGGCCAAATGTTTGCATGTAATAGTATGTTTGCGTGTAATGCGGATGACCCACTTTTTATATAGGGCTAATGCAATGCAACCTCGCTGCAGCCACTAGATTTACGTTGCAAAGAAACTTGAGTCTTACCTCATTGAGACAAGCGGCAAGACAAGCCTCCTTGGTAGACGTGTAGATGATTGTGTTATCTAGCCCTCGCAGCGCTTTGCCTGGCACTCGCTCGAAGGCCCAGGGTCGGAGGCAGACACTCTCCGTCCTCACTTGCAGCTTCACCATGTAGTAAGTGTTTACTGCGCGCTGTAGGGTAAAAAAAATATTATTATACAGTTATCACGACTGTCCACCCACGATTAAGCTTCGGAATGCTTTAAATTCTTAAGAGGAATAAATTATTATAATTTATTCTGTGCACCGCCTATATACATTTCTTTTTTAGGATTTCTTCCATCCAAAGGTTGTCTGGAAGAGATCGCTTTTAGTGAAAAGACCGCCGACCTTATTTCTGTTTTTTGGTGTGCAATTAAGAATATTGTATTGTATTGTATTATGCTACGAATATCAGAACGTCTGTAAAGGTATGTTTACACAACAGCTTATTGCATTGGCTTTATGCCCATTTAAAATTATCAACATACGCATACAAACTATCTTACTGTAGCGTTAAAAACGTATCAATTTACAAATAAAGTGGCAAACTAGTTGTTTTCCATAATTAATCCATTTCACGGATAGATGCTACCGCCATTACCTTATGCAACGACGATAACAATATCAATAGAATCGTTCGAGAAGTACGCGGTCGTATATTATCGTATCGCATCGTTTAACATTGTTTGTTCTGTCTAACGACTGTTCATTAGGTCCGAAAGCGATAAAGCTGCCTCTAAGCCCGTAGAAGTCACGAAGACGTCTCGTTTGGATTTACTTACGAATAACCGGACGACTTAAGGTGGATGTAGACGGGAAGGAACGGGGTATTAACACATCAAAAATGTAATATATGTGATGTTTACATAAGTATTTGACAGTGCATGTCAATAAATTAATAGGTACCTAGTATCACAGATAATATAATACTGGTACTAGATAGTAATACTCCCAACTAAATGTCAAATTTAAATTTAATCGGTGCAGTTGCATTTGAGTTATCAATTTTTGACACCTTAAACATGTATACAAACGATACTTTTTATTTATATATTTATAAACAAACTGTAGCATTTATAACGTTTATCTATACACCCCATTCTCTAAAAATACTTGAATAAAATACATGTCGTAATCCTAAAGAATACTAATATAACACTTGAGAAAAACGCTTTTTAATTCAGTAGCAAGTGGTACTGCCATTCGCAGGCTATGAATTAATGTCACCGTTACCGGCATCATCCCGTTTTCATACGCATGTGTACAGTAAATTATATGGATTTCAATATTACCCATTGCCGTTATGATGTCCCATTAGAGTCGTCCCGTACAGTTGAGTATAAATCGGCCCTAATCTTCAGAATAGTTTATACACAATCTAAGCATCAAGACTTCCAAGCTAATTGGCAGTATCTGCTGAATGCTGTGGAGGCTGCTATCTCATGAGAGATTAATTCAGCCATTACAAGTACTTTATCGGAATTTTCGTACCTAACGAATAAATAAATCGCATGTGGGTTGTGAAATACGTTTTTCCAATCATTCTTAAATCTTCATTTAAACCCTTATCTTCATTTATATTATGGCCACTTAAGTTCAGCCACCTACGATGAAGTTTCACGCAATTTCGTGGGAAAAAATATATCGTTAAAACGTTCAAAATGCTTAATTATATACAACTGTCAATTCAGTAAATTTAAAATTATAGTGAATTATGCCGACATTTTTATGACAAGTAAACCCTTTTTAAAGCCTTCTCATCAAGAATTTATTGTACCTATGTAAGATGACCATAATTTACCATCCTAAAGAATGAGTGGAAGACGTCTGTAAAAATCTGTCAAAATGACAAAAGTCATAAATATGAAATATAAAGCGTTTTTTTTTAAGACCTGAGCAAGCATCAAGTAGAAAATATGGCTTTATTACTTCAGAAATACTCTGGACTCATTTTTTGCCCTTATTTACAAGTTGTGTTAGATGATTCTTAGTTTTACACATATTTAACATAGTTATAAATTTTCTACGGTTTAAACAGGGACTCGTTCACCAGGTTTAAATCATCTTTTTGTTCGCAATTTGAATTTTAGTGTAGAGGTAGCATGGATTTTGCGCAAGACTGTAACTACATTTTGACAACAGAATGCGATCCGAATCGCATCAATGTGCCTACAAATAAAGTAAACAACTTCGGCAACGGTTAATATCGTAAATCAGTTTGATACCCCATACACCATGCTAGAACTAGAATTAACCGTTATAAAAGCAAACAATTTAATATTTTGTGCAACTGTGACGTAGTGTGAGACCATAGTGTGTGAGACATTGGGACGAGTGTCCCAATGTCTAATTATGTCCAGTTGCACACAATACTTTATCTATACTACGACAATCAAAAACAATTCTACGAAAAATGAGAAAAGTAACTCGTCAGGATATTGTAGTGATACTCGTCATGATACTGAGCCCATGGAATTAGTATGTAGATGCCTGAGACCAATCAAAAGCGAGGAAATTAAGACAGACCGTTATCGCTTGTGATTGTTTATCTAGCGGTGTTATAATAAATTTGGCTAATCACAGCGCAGAATTGCGGTGTTATAATGTAACATCGGTCAAACAATGTAGGTACTTATGAAACCGCTTTTGGAGTAGATAAAATTCTATACGAGCATAACGGTCTACTCGTTATTAACATTTGGTAAGTGATATCCTTCCACAGCCATTATGTTCTAAAACAGGAGCTCATTAGCTATTCATCCTGCTGCTTGCAGCGCTACTTGTGCCCGCAACCTCGAAACTAGGCGATATAAATGTCCTAGACACGATCTCAGGCACGTTCGAAACATAAAGCATGTTACACCGGAGAAAGCTCTCTAGTCCCACATTTTGCTCTTATTACAATCGTTATAAGGCTGAAAAGTGGTTCAGTGCGATTCCCTCTGATGGTACGGCTAATGCAAGCATGCTACTTTCTGATGCGTAGAGCTGCCTAGCTAAAAGATTTTCCAAAATTTGATAGCTATAATTTCCATTGTGATTCCATCTAGTGTACTACTGTCCCCTTTGTTTTGAGTAATGCAATTTTATGTTTGCAATTTATGTTTAAATTTATAATGGATTCAAATAATATTTAATTTTTTATTGACTCACTTATAATTCTTATACATCTAAGATATATCTTACAACAGAAAATTTTGCGGACAGTATATCTACGCAGAAAAGTTGATATTTTACACCAGATTATTATTGTTTCTCTACAAATCTACATACCTATCATAAATAAGAGCTTTTGTGAAAACCAAAATAACTAATCAACTTCATATTACTAAATTCACGGAAAAGTCGTTATATTTGCTGCATCAGCAGCAGCTTGCGAGTTGGACTCGCGCATGAAGGGTTCCGTACCATTATCTATAAAAACGGCAAAAAACATGTCTGTTAGGGAGCTCCCTTAAATATTTATTTTATTCTGTTTTTTAGTAAGTATTTGTTGTTATAGCGGCAACATAAATACATCATGTGTTAAACTTTCAACTGTCTAACTATCACGGTTCATAAGATACAGCCTGGTGACAGACGGACAGCGGAGTCTTAGTAATAGGGTCCCGTTGGTTACTTTTTGGGTACGGAACCCTAAAAATGAAAAATATTCATACATTCAAAAATATTCCCGTATATAGAAATAACGCGGAAATATTTTTAATGTTTGAGTTTTTCCTTTAAAAAAAAGGAAGGATTTTTTGTAATGATTGTGTCACATACTTGTTTCAATTATGTTTTCGATGCACAATGTAGTTCAATTTCAAAAATATTCTGATTTAATATCCTCAACTGTTCCAACTCGAGACCGTGTTTGGCGAAGAGGACCTGCGGTCTTATTGTCCAACTTTAAAATGTATCGCTGTCGCTGTCAAAAGTACACGTGATTGGCTAGAAACGATGCATGTGTCACGTCATTTCTAGCCAATTCCGTTACCTTTGAAAGCAATAGCGATATTTAAGTTAGACAATAAGGCCCTTGGACCCGTAGCATAGTGTGAGGAGCGTGACACGTACTGTTTAATAGCAAAAACATCGTGTCACGCTCCTTACACTTGTGATTCAACTATAGTAGCGTCGCGCAGGATTAAATACTATGCTACGGGCCCTGGTAACCCAATACCTATATTCTAGCCGCATTCACTTCTCCGTAACGACAGCGACCATATATAACCGCCTCGCATATCGATGGCGAAGATTCTTGTACTGATTACATGGAAAGGATGTTAATCCAATAGATATTTATGTTATTACTGGGCCTAAGTTATAACTTTATTATAGGGACTGCAGATGTTTCTTCTGCAGACTAACAGATTTAAATCTTTAGTAAATGCAAATACGAGTACATTTAGACTGGCGTCTCAATTTGCTCCGCGAGTAGCTAGGTTATTGATAAGTTTACGAAGAAATCCGTAGTTGGATGAAGAAAATGCGATATGAGATTTAGTTCTCACGTTTTTTTTTCAGCTTCCAGTTGGATGGTTGTAATAAACGGTTAAAAAAAAGCTCTATGTGTACATACTATAAAATAGGTAAGTATAGTAGCCACTATAAACTTGGTGTAAAGACAGCACTTTCCTAATACTCCACCGATCATACTGAACGATTTTCCCAAAAATGCACGCAAAAGAAAAAAAAATATTCACCACTAACTACCGCAAATTCTGTATGGGCAACTGAACTTTTAATTACATTTGCGGGTATATTTCTAGACCATATATTTTATCGGCGAACTTATAGTATAAATTTTATCCATCCATCTATCAGAGTGTCGTGTGTTTCTCCACTGCTGGACATAGGCTCCCCAATATTTCGCCACTCTTGGCGGTCCTGCGTAATCCTGATCCAGCCGCTACCCGCAACGTCTTTCAGGCCAAACTAGTTTATTGGAAGTCCTGCAGCGCAGATGAGAGCCTGTAGGTTAGGTTAGAAGGCGTATATATGGCGTATAACCTTCGTGGTTATTTTTTTATTGCAGCCCACAAAACTAATTTGGCCCAAGACAAACTAATTTGTCCTAAAATTGGTTTTGGCCGGTAACATAAAAATAAAAAATGCATAATTTTTTTCGTTATATATTTTGACCCAGTTGTGGTCGTCGTCAGTCGAATATATAATTTTCTTTATTTGAATTGAATAATAATATCATTTGGGTAGTATTTAAACGAGCGAATATAAATTTAAATATAAGGTGTCAAAAATACTGAATATAGCGTACTAAAATACTAAGTGGGCGAAAGACTGTGGGCGAATAAAAATGTTGAAAACGGCGACTTAAAAATACAAATGTGAGTTGAGTTGAATAATTCTCAGGCGAACAATTTTCTATTTTAGTGACAATTTAATTTTAAGTAATAAAACTAGGGACGTCGCCTCGCTCCGCTCCGCTTCGCTCGGCTTCTTATTTTATCTTACATGTAAATGTAAACCTAACACGCGCCTCCTCGCTTCACTCATCGTCGCACCTATCTTTGACTTTTGATGAAATATTTTCGATTTCATACATTAAATTCGCCCACGCAGTATTTTTAGTCGCACGCTTTGGTATTTATTCCGGACACTTGAAGTCGCTAATTATATTTTTATTCGCCCAATTAATAATTTCCCATATAATTTGATAATAAATTTACCTGCGGTGTGGCCATGGGGTTGTTGGCCTGCGTGTCGTTCTGTAGAAGACATCTTGTTTCTTGCACCGGTGTCAGCGGATTCAGGACAAAACTGTAACAAAAAATTACTATGTACTATTGAATTATAAGAAATATCTATTACTTTATTCAGTTTATTCGTTGGCCCATGAAACTGATTAGCTAGTCTGATAGTAATCAATAAAACAAACATATTAATTTTTTTTTTGGAAAACGTTTAATGACATTTATGTTTCTTTTGATTCTGATATTTCTGGTATTTTGATTCTTTTGATTTGATATTTGTTTTAGTAATTGATTCGAAAATCATGTCAATACGAGTCAAGCTAGCTGACGGGTTTTTAAGGTTCCGTACCCAAAGGGCAAATCGGAGCCCTATTAATGTCACTCCGCTGTCTGTCTGTCTGTCTGTCCGTATGTCACGGGTCTCTAGCTCTTAGACGGAACGAGATAGAAACCTAAAAATTTTACATATTGTGTAAAATATTGACTCAAAACCGAATTTTGAATTTAAAATGTAATTAAATTATTTTTCAGGGAGGCCTCCTCATACAAGGAAATAAAGCGGAAAAACATTTTTTTTTTCTTGGCCTAGCATGTGGGAAATCATTGTCTAGAACTCATTAAGTAGAATATAAACAGGTATATATATATAATTTTTTTTATCTTAAAGAATATAGAAATGGGGGGCTATCAAAGTTACCATTTTTAGAACATTTTTGTTACGGGGTCTATCTCAAAGGCCAAAACAGTTAGGATTTTGAAATGTCAGTACTATATTATGTACCATATGCTGTATTTAAACAACAAATACTAAAAATGCTGATTTATAAGGTATTTTTAGGGTAACGTCCCCGAATACTCAACCAACTTAATTTTGCAGTTTTTATGTCTGACAGAATTAGAGCATTACCTAAAATTAAATAAATATCTAGTTTGAAATAATTGGTCATATGTACGGAACTCTAAAAGAGCGAGGCCCAACTGGGCCGGTTTTTATTATACTGAAATGTTTCAATAATTACGTTTATTAACAGAAGATAATTCTTCTTAAAGTAGGTATCAGTTACCGAAGAAATCTCTTAACTCAAAACTATGTCAGAAATAAATTTCTATGTTTGAACACTTGGCGATTTATCCATCGCAAGGAGATATAAATTAACATTATATCATTGCAGTATAGAAACGCAGAAATAAAAGTAAATCTGGATGTGAGGAGCTCTGAACCGGGAATCGAACCCGGGACCTCTCGCTTGCCGGGCGATTGCTCTAACCTCTGAGCGGTTCAGAGCTCCTCACATCCAGATTTACTTTTATTTCTGCGTTTCTATACTGCAATGATATAATGTTAATTTATCTCTTAACTCATTTCTTATTCCCCTCTCAGAGAGCAAGTACGTCATGAAGAAAGTAAATTACGTTGCCATGCGCATACACATAGCGGGATCACATAACTAGGAGCTTCATTACGGACGATAGATACATAATTATCTCAAGTAAATGATTTACTCGTATGTAAGCAAGCAAATACAATTCTGAATAATGGTATGTATGAACAAATAATGTTTTTAAGCCTTTTTTTGGCCTTTCATTGTTCTAGATGAAATATATTTCGAAACTAATAAATACTTGTTTATTGATATATTATAATCTATCTAAAACAATAATTGTATATATTAAATATTTAAATATAACCAACAGTCAGTCTCTCTAAAGTCTAGTAAGTCACTTTAGTTTCCTGTAAATAAATCAAAAAGTGTAAAAAAGGATAATTAATTCAAGATAATTTTCACCGTTAAAAAAATGTCATTTTTTATGAGAAAACGTGTGAAAAGTCCCATATTATATCTATATTATAATTTATTATCTTAAAAACATTTGTCCAACAACAAGCACATTAACTAGTTAAAATTATTAAAATGGCACCTGAAATGGCACATTGAAAAACATTATTTATGTAGAGGTATATGTCACAGGTAAATTTGTAAAAGCCGTAAAATTATAATTTCACTGGGTCAGGTTAGGTTAGTTTACAGAAAACCTAACAAAAAACTACAATTGTCATAAAATAGTAAACATGTAAATTGTAATTTCACGGCTATGACAATTTATCTGAAAAATATTCTATTGCACTTCCGAAAAGCATAAACCCTTCATAATGTTGTCCTACCACTTTAAAAACATCAGCTTAAGGTGAGGGAATTCGAGTTTTACCCGAAAATGCTTGTTTTTAAATCAATTTCCGGGTCATTAAAATATGAGTAAAAAAATTTAAAATGCGCTTCTTCATGTCCTTATTCAATTATTATGGGATGTTTTTAGCAATTTATTAAACTTCACAGCATTAATTCTGAAATATACAGATAAATTTACTGCTAAAAAATCAGTTTAATTTATTGTATAAATATTGATTCGCAATGAAAAATTTTAGTTTATTATGGAAGCAATATTCGTAAGATAGATTAAAATTGAAAACTCAAAAAAACATCTCGAAATCGCGCGTTTTTCTGAGCGGCCCACCCCCACTAAGCAGAATCGATAAGTGTGAAATGAAATTGTTGGAGCAGGAGAGATTTCTCCGAATACCCTCGCCTTAAGGCGATGCTATTTATAAATCACAAACGTAAGAAAAATGGAAATTGGTCCCTGTCCTCCAACCCATGCGTGACTCATTGGTGCGAAAGAGAAGAAGTCAAAATGGGATAACGAGAAATACGGCTTTTTAATAACAGAAAATGGCGAAGCATTAATTATCCTGGTTCTTCTAATTGATGTGCATGAGTTGCCTCGAGCTAAGACATCGATTCACTTTTATTTTTCCGTGAATATACGTATTTCAACACTTAAGATAATGCATTAAGGTCCTTTCAGGGGAGTTTTAAAAAGGGGTAACGCCGTCTTTAATGATTAGTCTATCGACGCGGGCGCAGAAAACACAAGCCTGGGCTGGCAATAAGTGTTACTAATACCACATGTCGGTCTAATATTAACTAATAAGATCAGTTTATTTGTTTCTCAAAATTATAACCTGTTTTGCGTATAATACTCACAGATGGATCGGGCCAACTTCGTTCTCACTCAGATGTGTAATGTGTAGGCAATAAAGACATGAAAGAAGACACGGCCAGTAGTTATTTTTGTAATTGAATAGAGCACAATCTTGGCACTAAATTTGTTCATATGATATCGTTTTATACGATCATTTTACTGAAGATAATGGTTGCTTCGGCGCCATAGTAAAAAGATAAATATGATATTAATTCGAAAACGGCACCATTACTTTAGATAAATTACATTTATAAAAAAACACACATTTCTAATTTCTGGTTATGCTGCCCTGAGGGAACGAAGACATTCAAGAGAATTATACTAACAAGTGGTTAGGACTTAAAAGGGAGCGCTAAGGCCCTGAATGGAATTTGTAAATAGCCCTCAACAACTCCAACCACACTGCATTCATACATAAGTTTGCGTTCATACATAAAGCAGCTTTCTTTGAGAGAAAGATTTGCGGCAGCGAACGTATTAACAGTAGTGGACAAGTGACAAGTGTGTTAAGTTAACACGTCTCGTCACGCTCTGGCTCAATTTGCATTGCGGTTCCGATGCAGCTGTGTTTCAAAAGGTACAGTTGAGCAAGAAACTAACGGATTATAGTAGCCTCTTTAAAATCCATAAAACATTAGGCTGGTAATAAAATCGATAAGAACAGCCCTTAATCAACATAATTTCTCTGTTGTAGGAATAAAAAAATCATATTTAAATGTATATAAATGAATTCCATTATAGATATTTAGCTAAAAGAGGTGATTTCATTTTGTGGCTGATATCAAAATCATAAGTTATCAACGTCTTATAGTTATGAGAGAGATTAGAACTTATCTATCTAACTTTAACTAACTGTAAGTCAACATAGCCTGATATCACCACATTGAAACTAATTCTACGAGAACTTGTAAGTTGTTTAACTAGGAAGAACAGGACAGACTGGACATTTCCGCCTACACTTTTCCTATCAACTGTACACAGGAATAGAAGTGACACCATGAATGTGGTAGCGGGTGTACTTGAAGCCAACCTAACGGAGCAATCTCGGCCGTTTACCGTTTGTGGACATTTTAATGTCTTATTATAAAGCAGCTTTGAGGCGTGAATCCCGTGCACTCGGACAACCGTTTCATCGCTATCTAACCAACAATCAGGGTTACACGGATTTGTACGACAAATGTCCGTAAGCGCTTTTCTGCTTATTCAAGCTGAATTCATAAGCGAAAGGTCATCTTCCGACCCCATGCCATAGGCGTATCATGCACAATCCCTGAATACATTTGTTCGGTTGTCGTGGATTGTAAACAATGAAGGACGTGGTCTTTGAATTCAACATAAAGGAACTATAAAATGTCTTGGATGTTTGCATCGTTCATGAAACCCAAATATGGAAATGAAACAAGCAATTTAAGGCTCTATTGGTTGCCGGCTTTCTCAATGAGACACGCGAAACAACTGAAAACTATCAAAGAACCTACTAGCCACAAGTATGAATTTTGTCTCTAATTAGTTGATACTACGGGTAACGAGAACATGGTATTCTTACGCAACAGCTTATCTGGTGCTCGGAATTTGAGTTTTTCAAGCAAGTCAGGACAATCAATAAATAACACCACGTATAATTTTAAATAGAAAAACAATATCACCTATATTACGAAGGTTACTAAAAGGTAAAAGGTGATGTTTTTGACAGGATATGAGATAGTCAGTATCTCTAGGTCTCGTGCGGTAATTAATAGTTCTGATAAAGCGTTTCTAAATTCTCTCTATCCTCGTAGTGTAGTGTACAAGTTATACATGGGGTTACTGATCTGACAAGCGTATTTGAAATTGCTCCTAACAAACGCGCAGTAAAGAATTTTCAATGATTTGATATTTTTAAGTTCCTTCGAGCGTCTCATGATGAAACCTAAGACTATGTTTGCCTTAGAAACAATAGCATTAACATGGTCATCACACAAAAGTTTCGAATAATTTATGATCCACAGATTCCTTACATTACCAACCCTCTGCACGAAGTGAGATTTAAGTTTATAATCGAAAGGGAAGTAATCGTTTTATAAATGTTCATATCATCTGCGAAAGATAAAACATCAGAGTTTTGAAAACATTTGTAAAATTGTTTTTATGAAACAAACATATGTCTGAGATAAATATGATAAAAAGGAGAGGCCCTAATAAAGATCTCTGGAGAACACCGCTGGGTCCTTTCACCCAACTGGATATGTAATTACTTGATATCACTGCTTGTGATCGATTATCAATGTATGAACTTAACCACCTCAATTTATGATCAATTCTGTCTAAAACATTGCTATTATCAGTATATATAACGTCCGTTTGAACTCCATTCTCCATGGCACCAGAAACAAAATCATTAAACAGAATGAAATTTGAAACAGTTGATCTACCTTTTAGAAAACCATGCTGCGTAGTATTGAACGACTGATTAAGTGAGATATATAACTGTTCGTACATAATCTTTTTACATATTTTAACTATTACGCGAAGTTTCGATATCGGTCGACAGTGAGTCACCTCTGTTTAGTGCCTTTTTTGTGCACGGAGGAAATAAAAGCTGATTTCCATAAATCTGGTACTTTGCCCTCAGCTAAAGATAAAAAGGTATAAAGGTAACCCAATAAAATTGAATCGGAATGCAGTCGTGTACCGTTTGATTACAAATATGTAGGCATGATTAATGTTTCGGGAAAGCCCTTAAAGTAATCATAGCATCGGGTTTTGATTTCACAACTGTGGCAATAAATCTTCTCAGTCGTATTTGTGATCAAAGGCTATAATTAAAGTATACTTATTTCTATACTCAAAAAAAAAGGTTAGTTTGATATCAACAATACAAATTATTCAGTATGCTAAACTATATTTTAATCATCAGAGAACCAACAAATAACGAGAAATTAAATTCAATGTGCATTAATTTAGTGCCAAGTGCATTGAAGTCATTAGGTTAAATATCGATAAATAATAACCTTTATTACCTGTCAATGGGTTAATGTTATATTATTAAATTACCCGACTTTCCCTGCCAGGTGACAAGTAGGAGAAAGTTGGGGTCTGACAAGAAATTACCACCGATGCGTAGATTGTGCGGGCAAGGTAATTTGTTAATGGTTGTACCCTACGTTGTTGTAAATTGACCATTTATTACTTAAGCCTAGTTTACACGGGTAGAGTAACTGGTAGAGTACCAGGGATAAATACACTACTAGCTTAATGTAAACAGTTAAAAAAGGCATGTATTTAAACACAACAGAAAATACTAAAAATGATACTACAGTGTTCCATCAAAAATACTAAATGCACATCAAAAAAGTACTGACTTACACACTAAAATACTAAATATGCTCTTATAGGATTTCTGGGTTGGCATGAAAAAAATAAAAAAATATGGCGAGTTGCAAAAAGGAGCTCTAACCTAACCTACCGGCTCTCTTCTGCACTGAAGGAATTCTGATGGCAAATTTAGCGTGCAAAATAGTATTTTTGATGTGCAAATAAAATTTGTTTTACATTACAATAAATGTAACACGCAGAACATTTATTTTCCTTATTTCAATAATGTTCGAGTTTACCACGTTTTTATTAAGCTTTTTAAAATTTGGGACAGAATTTTCCAAGACAAAAAATAAACGGTACGGCGACCCCATATGCAGATGCAGCAAATCGTTTACTTGGTTCACTGGTGTCAATCGATCAGTAGGTGAAGTTGAATATCGCATGTAAACTCATCGTTGTGTGATTGATGTTACTTTATTTTGATTGATTAACCCTTCTGTGTCGGCGTCACACTGGAATTTATTGTCTAAGCAGCTATCTAAGCAGCAGATAATAGTGATATATTTATATATGTAAATAAATATTTAATATTGACTTTTTGTCTTTTAAATGATTATAATTAAATGAAAAAACAGTTTAATGAAATTTTTGTGAGATATATTTCGGGCTTACTTTATTGTGACTGATGCCAGGCCCGAATGGCCCGAAATATATCTCACAAAAATTTAATTTAACTGTTTTTTTTATGTCATTTAAATGATATATTTATAGGTATTCCTGTAATTTTACAAGATTCCAAAAATGCTAATTAAAAAAACATTAATGAACATAATCCAAGGTCAAGGTAATAAGTATTTTACGAGTACTAAAATTGAAGCTTTTAAGAATTTAAGTGGTATTCTTTTTGAGCCCTTGCGTTATGGAGCAAATTAACATCCTGTGTATATATTATATTATTTGAATTGTCAATAGCTGTGTGACATTTACTTTTAGATTTTTTATTTTTATATTTTGAATCGATTTTTTGATTCGATTTAAAAGATCCAATACACAGTGCCGAAATACATCAATAAAATAAATTTCTTCACGTTTTATTAATAAATATTACCATCCTACATAATTAAAAGCAAATAAATTATACCTGGTGATATAATTTTATTAACAAGAAACTTAAATAACATCAATAATACTAAATTATAAATAATACTTTAAATATACACTAACTACACAGAATATAAAATTAAAAATAGACTAAATTAAATAAAAAATATTGTTTAAATCGCTGCCGCAGGGGAGGGTCCCCAGCAGGCTGGTGGCGTTACCCCGTTGGATTGCGAGGCTAATCCGCTGTCCGAATTTACATTATGTAGGTATGTGGGTAGTTCTGTAATTGTGTTTGTTTTTTATTTGTTTTGGACTGTTTGTAACCTTAAACAATAATTACTTCCAGATATATTTCGACTTTTGATGTCGGCGTCAGTGGAATTAGGTAAAATAAATATAATATGTTACAAATGTCATAAAATCATCCACTCCATTTTGATAATGTGTTTTTATAGAAATATATAGCTTAAACTAAATAAAAAAACAAATAAGTTTTCTTTAATATTTAACCTTAAACAAATACTACAAGGAGATCATAGACGATGGTTTGAAGTCCATTAAAGATGCTGTGAAAACAAACTCTTCTTCATTTTTAGCCATCCATCATGTTAGTTAGACTGCCGTGTCAATGATATCGTTTCTTAAATCTCTTTTATTTGATTGAAGATTTCTAATGTTAATACTTCTAAACAGTACTAATTTAGGTCGATGATTTCACAACGTAACATTCCTACCAATATTTGATTTTCTTAGACAGATTTAGCGCAATTACTATCGAAGCCAACAACCATACTCTTCCTATCAGAAAGACCTGCTAGTTACTGTTAGCTTTAAGATAAATCAATCTGCTGACAATCAAAGATCCAGATAAGGGGTCACGATCGTTATGTCGGTAACTATTTCAGATATTTAATGCCATGATTGGCACAAGTGGACGTCTGGAAGGACGACGCCGATTCGAAGATACCGTAGATCGCAAACAATGATCCAGTGGCAATGCACCGTTCGATCAAACCTTTTCTTTTGTCAGATAGTTTTTAGCCAGATTGATTCGCGATACTGCGTGTTAGCACAATGCTCGATTACTAAACGCGGGAAACTTGCGCTCGACTGATTGAATGTAGAAGTAATTTGTCCGATCCCGTTTGAATTTGAATGAATTGATCTCGAGGAATCTCTTGTATGGAGAATATGTATGAGAAAACTGTTTCGTTACGCGGTAACCTGCAGGTTAACTCAATTAGTATACGTTTTTACGGTACTACAGCTCTGCTATTGTAACGTTAAAAGATGATGATAAAAAGTGTGCCGATGCACTGTGTTTTAATTCTGACTGTGGATCGTTTTTTATTTGTTTTATACATTTTTGTTTTAAAGAAAGTAGATATAGGCGCCTTTAGGTTTAAGGGTCGATTCTCCGGATTTAAAACGGCCAAAATACAACGTTTAGCTAAGAGGATTGTATACCAATAGCTTATACTAGGGTTGGTATTTATATCGTGCGTCCTTCATTTAATTGTAATGAGGTGTACAATCAATAGCTGGCTATCACTTTTAATAACAAAGTGCTTTTCTTTTTCTGCGGAAATTCGTAGTTTTTATGAAAATCAATAATCAAAATTGGAAAATATTTGTGTACGAAACGCAGTTTTAGACTAAAAATTAAAGTGAATTGGCGTAACAAAACGTCAAATAACCCGTACACACGCAATTTTACCAGATATTGTCAATATTATTGACATTATGGTTCGTTTTCGGGCGAAACATAATACTGTAAATATAACTATTTTATATACTTTCTGTACCAATAGGTTCAAACTGTTCAAAAACCGACTCAGCGCACCCCGACTCCTGTATGTGTAGGTTAAAACTGTTAAAAATTGACTCAGCGCCCCCTGATTCCTATACTGGTATAAAATCCTTGGTCCTAAAATCGGCTTCTGCACTGGTAGGTTCAGATGGGGAATGGGCCCTCCTCCTCCCCTCCAACCACCCCCAACCAGTTTAATTTTACAAAATAATGTAAATATAACCTCAAAATTTTATAAAATAAATAATTAATTTCTCAAAAATTATACAGTTCCGCACAAAATAAAATATACTAGGGGAATAGGGGAGCCCCCCCTACCCCTCCACCCACCCCCACCCCCAAATTAAGGACGCACGATTCAAAAATTTTACCGCTTACTATATTCATAATCGTATTTTATGGTAGCTTCGAAATAATCGGATTTTCCATAAGATTGAAGTTAAATGAAAAATTTCTAACTACACTCTTACGTAAAATCCTATTATTTTGAAATTGCCATAATACCATTAAAATACGTTTATGCATATAGTAAAATATTGGTGTACATTGCTCTTAACTAAAAGTTCTATTTTGGTTTCTTATTATTTCTTAATATTTTGTTACAAGTCCGGAGAATCTACTCTTAATATCTGGCTAGTTTTAAAGGGGATCGAGCCGTATCCGATGCAAAATGCACAAGTTACTTCGAAATAATTTTAATTGAAACATTAGCAATTGCTTTTTATATCCATAACAAATATTGGAAGTTATTGTTTTGTGGTACAATCGGAACAAAGTTTTATGAATGAAACGTATTTGGACAAAACCTATCATGGACTTCTATGTGTTTGTAGATCTCACCAATACACTCAAGAATTTTGTGAGTTTTGAATACTTCTGATCTTTTAATTGCGTAATAATTAAACAATTTTTGATTAATATTATTGCATATGCGGAAACTAGATTTTTCGATATTTTTTTAAGCCATATTTGAGAAGTCTGTTTTGTTGTAATTCAATTATAAAATCGTATAAAATTGTGTTTGTTTTACCACCTTAAGATTGTTCTTCTTCATATGAAATAAATAGTGATTGCATTTCGCGAACATAGTTTAATGTCAATTAATCTTTTCCGGCAAATATTTGTTATTTAATGCATTATGTCCGAAATGAATAGGCATGCAAACTTAAAATAATAAGAAGAACAATCTTAAGTAGTGCATTTTGTACCAGACTCGGCTCGTTCCCCCTTTAACCATAAAATCATGTAATAAGAAACACTCGCGATGTAGACCAAAATCTATTAAAATGCGCATTGGTATTCTATTAGTATTTAGAGAGATCTAGGCGGCAAATCGCGATAAATTGAGAGAATGGATAGTAAAACCGCGGATAGCCGTGAAACCAATAGTCATGTCGCGAATGGCTCGCAGTAATCCACCGAACGTATGCGATCACTTTTACTGTTATCCAATTTGGAACGCGGTGGAGTCGATTTCCTCTTTTAGTTCGTTTGTGGCGGATTCAGGCACATTGCTATTAGATTTGGACCATGACATTGGAGTGGTGGACGTGCGGCAAACTGACATACCTACTAGACTTCACTGCTTGGTTCCAATATCTGTGGAACTTGGGGGTTCTTAAAGGAATTCTACTTCTTACAAGGAACCTAAAATCCAAATTTCATGTTCCTAGGTCCATCCGTTTGGCCTTTTTAGGGTTCCGTACCTAAAAGGTACAAAAGGAACCTTTATGGTAAGACTCCGTTGTCCGTCCGTCCGTATGTTACAGCCTCATAACTTTAGCACCGTTAAAGATAAAGACATGAAATTTGGCACAAAAATAGCATTAATTTGCCCACAAAATTTTTGGTGTAAAAAATATGAACAATTTTAAATTGTTAATTGTATGTCGCCCCCCTTATCTCCAAAACTAGTAGATCGAAAAATATGAAAAAAATCATGCTAATATGTGTTAACATAATAATATATATATATTTAATTGTATTGTATTTAACGAATTAATATAGGTAGGTAGGTAGGTAGGCACACCCTGGCAAAGTAAAATCGACTTTACGACTAGCTAATAGCTACTAACTATGCAGAGAAAACATTTGCAACGAAACTGTATCACCTCATTCCTGTATTCCTTTCGATTCTCTTTGCCTTTTAAGGCTTCAACTGCTGTTGAGTTTCTCTCATTGTCCAAGAACCACATGACTGGTGAATCTTCACATCACTCGTCTTATCTCCGACATTTGGGTTAACGTACAAGCTCGTGATCTCGAGCTACGTCGGTTCGATTCCATCGCAACATGACGAGTCATGGCTGTTATGATTTGTACTCTAATGCTCAGTAGGTCAGTGGTTAGACTAATCGTAGCAAGAACATCTCTATTACATATGGAAACATTATCTCTCGTGATTGCTATGACTGTCTGTTTTGAAAGTCCAGCGGAGGATGCTTGGTTCACACAAACGGAATACCAAAATCCATTTGTAAATTATACACATTCATGTGTATGGTCATGTGTATTTATTCCGATTGAATTACAGAATATTTAGGTTACCAGATATCTATTTTATATGAACACTGTTACGCAGCCGGATTTTGAAAAACCCGCCTTTTTCTAATTAATCAAAACAGACTACTTAAATTCAAAATTCACTGAATAGTTAGTCAACAAAACCTTATTACCTATGTATTGTGTACGTTGCCATCGCAAAGTTTCATTTGGTTTCTGTAAATTAGAATTTCAAAAATTTTTAATGAAAAAATTGCGATGGCAACATACACAATACATAAGTAGTAAGGTTTTGTTGAATAACTATTGAGTTAATTTTGAATTTAAGTGGTCTGTTTGATTAATTAGAAAAAGGCGGGTTATTAACAATCCGGCTGCGAAACCACTCTTAATTCGTAATGAGCTAAAATAAAGGTTACGGTCATATTTGCATAAACATATACTTGTATAGATAGTTATATTATCAAACTACAAATATAACTTGTTTCGTACCGTAGGTAGTCGGGGTTATTTTTACACATATTGTTGGCTCACTATTATAAGGTTCTGTGTAAAACAAATAGGAGTAATACAAGGTTCTATGTGACAATAGCTAATGAATGACACATAGAACCTTGTGTTGTTCCAATTTTTTTTACATAGAACTTTGTAATAGTGAGTCAACGATATGTATTACTTATAGGTGCAGCATGCTTTGCACATTACTCGTATGCGTATGACAAAGGCGTGAGTACGCGAACAGAATTCATCTGTTACATTTTTTCCGGGACCATGTGTGAAAAGCTTGTAATTATGATGACACTTTGGCACCTTGTTTGTTCCGTAAAAACGATGAGTATCATTTGCGGTCAACTCAGGTAGGCGTGTACTAAGTGCATTCTAAATACAAACTTACTCGTAGGTTGCTCATTAAGAGTTCATTCTCACGGTAAGTTCGTACGTATTTTCTTCACTAATTTACACTTCCACCTCATTATATTTATCTCATAACATTTCTTTGCTTACTCAAATTATCGTGGCTTGCGTAATAGCTGCAGTTACTGCATAGAAACTGAATTTAATCTCGGGAAACTGTAACCGTAAACAGTTTCTATGCCTACGACGCGACTTTATTTATGAGGTGATTACGTTTTAAATATATTATATCTTTTTCCGTTACCTTAAGGTATTAAATAAAACTAGTTCGTGATTCATTTTTAAGCATATTTCTCATGGTAAGATTGATATTAATCTTGCCTTAACTATTTGAACTATGAAGACGATACCTAATATTAATTAAATTTAGGATACCTCTCTGTTTAGAATGTAAAGGTACAATGTGAAGAATTTCCAGGTACAGTGGAGGCAAAAACCGGTGTATTTGTCTCTAGGCTTCGTCGTTGCAGTACCGGGAAGCGCTTGGTTTCCGTTATATCTATTTACTGAAAGTGTACCCCAGTTTAAAGAAACACAATGTATGTGCTAGCCTTTGTATGTAAGTGTTGTTCAAAGCTTGGAATCGATTTAGCGCTACGACGTACTTAAGCTCTAGATGGTTAAAGCATGCTTTTGTATTTTAGATCGTATGCATTTTAGCCACTAGCAAATTTGTTTTTGGGCATAAAAATAAGTCATTCCTTGCCCTTTCTAATAAGTATTTTATTACAAAAGTTTCAATGTGGGTCGTAATTGGTTGCAGAATTATTATACCTATAAGGGAATAAACAATCAACTTTCTATCAGATAGGATGATTGTTAAAATAATATAGCAGGTAAGAGTGCCACACAAGTTCAAGTACATCGAAAGTGAATGATGATTGATTTGTCACGACTTTCGATAAATTATTCGGAGATTCGCCATATGCAATTCAGATGACCGCGATCGTCGGCTTTTATGCTTACCTCTAGTAGAGTGAAATGGGCTGAATGAGCCTTTCAGGCCATTCTAATATGGTTGCTAATTATATTTATTAATAATTATATTACATAATTAATAATATGGGTTAAATAATAAAATCCTGTACCTCAGGAACCAAATTGTAGTTTTTAACTTCTATGCAAAAGAGGTTTAAATAAAAGTTGCACATACCTGAATGAAGCAGCCTGGCAGTCAGGCTCCTCCCGGCACCAGCCTTGGCACTCGTACAGTGACAGGTTGCGTACAGTGTAATACGCTGTACCAGTGAAGTCCACATCCGTTAGCTTCTCGAATGCCGTCCGACCTGTCAAACGTGCGGGTGAGGTTTGAGAACAGATTCGAACAAAGTTGACTGTATTCTATAGATTTTTAAAGTGAAGAAGTTCATGTTATTGATTGCTCCTGCAAGCGATTACTTCAAAACCAGTTTAATTCTTTAACCCGGCTGTGTTACAAGATATATTGTTCTTCAGTTGTTATTGAAAATCTGTAACTGAAGGAGTTACTCATTAAACTGCATAATATAAGAACTCAATACGGTTCATACGGTAATGGATTCAAACATATTGAAGTATTTTAAAAAAATGGTCGTTCTAACCGATTATATATTTAGTGCGTTGTCAACTTTCCAATATTTGTTTGTTTGTATTTCTCTAAACTATTTAAAAGAAATACTAATAAAATTTAATTAAAGAGCATTCTTGTAATCATTTCCTTTTACTAATATTAGTATGTATTCATAATGATACTATTCATAATTATTTTGTTTTGTAATAATATTTTTTTATTTTTATAGATTTTTAGTTTTTAAGTATTTTTTTAAGTATTTATTTATTTTATTTAATATGCATTACACAGTTAATTTATGTTGACAAGTGTTTGATTTTTATTTTATTTTTTAACTTATGTACTTTAAACGGTTTTTTTGTCTTTGTGTGCACTTATGAAATACTCACATTTTGTTTAATCGATTCTATCACCAAGGGTTTGCTGGTAGAAATCTCTTTCAGAGATAAGCTCGATTTTTGCTTTAAGTGTAAGGATACTGATACATGTAATACGGTTTATTCTTGTGTGTAATAAAGGATTTTGAATTTATAATTTATATATGATTTATAATTTAGTTTTATCTATATTATTTAAGTGACTTATTTATATTATTTTGAATTGAACTAATTCTAAATCAAAATATGTTATGTTTTTTACTCCTACTAACGCGAAATTATCTAAAAAAAATGCAACTGTAAACGTATGAATATCCAACTCAAGTCCTTATTCAGATGTAGATTAAAGTTTACTCAGTCAACAATCATCTACACCCAATGCAGGTATAGTACCACTCACCATTGTATCACTGGTATTTTTAAAACTAATCTAAAAAAATTCTTGCTTACGAAATGTCTGTACTCACTAGATGATTTTTTTCTTTGACAATACTTGACGTCCTGGATCTTTGTCTTTTACCTAATACTTTTGACATAAATTTGATAACTAATAGACATTTTACTACCATTACTATTTATTTATTAACATTGCATCAAATTAAGAACCTGATACATACAATGTCATTATAATTTTAAGATTTGTAAAATATGTTAATTATAAGATTGTTTTTCTAATACAATGTAAATTGTTTGAAGAATAAATAAACTGAAACTGAAACCAGTGTTGCCGATTGCTAGCGGAATTTCAGTCAATTTAGCGACTTGATAAAACAGACGTTTATTACATTTTAGCGACTTTTTTCAAACTGGTATTCCATACATTTGGCGACATTTTGATAACATTTTAGTTAATGTGGTGACTTTTATATAAAAATCTAGTGACAAAAAATATTTAAACGGCAACACTGCCACTCACCAAAGATGAGAGTAGCATGTATCAGCAGCAGCGCCGCCGTGCGTAGCGCCGCTCCGTCCATACCGAGCACCTGAACAAACAGACAGACACACTTTACTATACTGTCCAAAACTCCATAACATTCCTTTCAAAACAATGGTTTTTAGGACACTAACTATTTTTATACACGTGAAACTTTTGCAGCTGCTAACTCCGAAAGTTTAGCCACTGAGTGTTGGTATTCGACGTGCGCTTGTCTTGGACTATACCGTCGCACTAACCAGAATTCTTCTGAGTACTGTCTACCTACACGGAGAGCTATCCGTATGAAGAACCTCTCCGCTCATCTTATCTCTCAGAGGTCATCAAACCGTCCATTTCACGTTCGCTGTCGGTTTTTGCTACGGGGCGGCGTAGCAAGCGAGATTCGTGTAGCTTTATATTTCAAACTATAAATATCTGCTACGGGATCGGTTGTTAGAGAACTTGTAATTTTTACACGTTACACATTAAAATTATTATTTTTAAATTATTCTTAATAACATTATTTTTTATTCGACTGAGGACGACCATAAGTGGGTCGGTATATATTTCGAAAAAACTTGAACTTTTCTATTTATCATATCCATTATATCATATCCAATAACTAAAAATAAAAAGTACTGAATAGAATATTTCTTTAATTATTATAATATTTTAACAAATATTCGATAGAACGGTGTATCTTATGCTAATAGCAATATCTTCCAGGCAATCTAAGGGTGAAATAAAAAAGACATTTGGAAATTAAAGCACAAAGTACTTAAGTTTAGAGAAATGTATACCTATACTTTTGAATTTTATATAGGTATATTTAGCCGTACTAAAATATTGCGACCCTATCTTCGTTTCTTTGTCAAACTGTAGCTGAAAATTTTATTGTGTAACACAATGTTTATCTCGTAGTAAGATAAGCGTGAATGATCTCACGTGTTGAATACTGTGCCACAGCATTAAATCCGTGATTGGGGCTGATTTATTTTTTCCCACATTTGATTGTTTAAAATTAATTTAATTAATACGGTATTACAAAAGTATTAAAATTTTTTGTACTGTAGCACACTGGCTACAGGCTACATTTCAGTTAGATTTACTATTGTGATGCTGAGATGGATTACCTGTGATCTAACAGCATCACAGGGTTTGTTAATAAGTATATGTTAAGAAGTATAAATAAATAAATGTTTAAATAGGTAAATATATACAAAGTAATAATAAATGAAGTATATTCGAGGTTTAATAGATAATTATGTCATTTGGCAGATCTACAAACCATTTTGACTTTTATAAAATTACAATCCCGGGTGCCTCTAATTGCGACTTCGATTGTTTTCGGACCGTGACTTTTAAGCTTTTATTCTTTACTGGAGTTTTTAAGTAAATTGCTTTGGCTTACGTAAAGCCTTGCAAAAATTGCAATTGTGGCTTTTAACTTAGAAACTTTTTCGTATGAAGAGACAACAAACTATTCTTATCTTAAGTTGACTTTTACGGAGATAAATGATTTTATCAGAAAAGCTAACCACAATATTAGTGACCTATGATACTGGCTACAAAAATTACACACAAACACTTGTAGAAAGTTAAATAAAAAGCATAACAAGCTGGCATAGACAATCGTAGAAAAGCGCACTGTCCCAAATTCTTCCAGTCGCGGGCCCGACGCGTATTCATACAAAACGACACTATTGTAGCTCAGACAATGGATAAAATCGAAAGCCGGTCAAATGTCCAACAAAACACATTTTACAATTATACTACAACTGATATAATATATCATTCGCTGATAATAGTTTTCTACGACCGTATAGAGCGTTATTAATTCGATTAATCTTTATTTGATCTTTAGATTTAGATATAAGAGATCATCGATACATCTCTCTCGATTAATTAGTAGTTTAACAACCGTCAAACTAATTAACACAATTCAATTTAAAGAAATTTAAAATCACTTTCTAAATCTAGCTCCGAATCAAGATCTAACAATTAAGTCTAACAAATTCGACCAGTTTCACTTGTGTTTTCAATTTAGTAAATAGTCACAGATTTATCAAGATGAAAGAAACACACGAAGCTCACATTAGTTTTATGAGTACAGAGTATGTGAAAAAACAGTGATGTTATTGTCTGTTATTTACACCATTTGGGTCAAGTTCATCTAAGCTGGTACTCGGTATGAAAGTAATAGGTAAGGCAGTGACACGAATTTTCATTTACTTTTTTGCATCGCGATATCGCTTTCACTATACTCTTTTTCATTTGGTAAAATGAATGATCATTCGATGTGAAAGTAGACGATTGTTGTGCATTGTTGTCATTTATGGAGTCTACAAATACTTATTTTTATGCACATAATTTAAATTTTGGACTTTCGAATTCGGGGAAATTAAATTTAAATTATAAATTGACTTAAAAATAAAGATACGGAGGTCGCTCCCTGAATGGAGTCATAAAATAAATCGTAATAAATAGAATAAACCGCTACTCTTCTAATGTAGATTTAATGCCTTCACATAAAATATTCCAAATTTATGTAAAATTCCGGTTTAATTTCGCATCGATTTTTGGCAATAAATATGGAAATTCGTGATAGTTTATCTAAATAAGTTAATGGATGTCCAAAACAATTTTGACACGATTAAAACATAAGTCTGCTACCGCCGAATTCAAAAAGAGAAGATTGATAATTAAGATTAAATATTGACTAATTTCGATTAGTTTTGTCAAAATTAGTTGCCAAATTAGTTATAAGTTGTTGGTTGTGAGCTTTTACCTAATTTTGCACTCTCTAATGACTAATTTACATAACATTATACAATTTTATGAAGAAAAAAAAAACAGTAACATTTTTTTACGATCCTGCCTGGAACAAGTTTATCAATTTTCGTTAAAAGCCGTTTAGCAGGCGAATTGTAAAAAACCCGCCGTTTTGTAATAATTCAAAACTGAACACTAAAATTCAAAATTTACTCAATAGTTATTCTACAAAACTTTAATACCCTATGTATTGTGTATACTGTCATCGCAAAGTTATAAAGTTTTAAAATTCATATTATGGAAACTTTAGGTAGGTAGGTATTTTTAGGTCCTAACCACTTACCGAGTCTCCAGTATGAATTTGGATATATGAACAAAAGTCACCTATACTAAGATCCAATTATAGAGGTCTGGCATCATAAAGTAATAACATTGATACCGTATCAGGCGAAGCTTAGCGGAACAGTTAAGTTAAGTTTTCATCGTCCCATGCTTGCAGATAATCACAATAATCAGTGCTCAGTCTCAGGTGGATACCGTTTGTCGTTCCTCTGACAATACTTCCACAATAACATAATTGTAACTCAGCGGAACAGACAAGGCGTGAACTATTATTTCCGATGAGTATCAGAATTCGACGTTTATTCCACTTTCCGTAACCATATAAGGTGGGCACACACTATGCTAAATAGGAAGGTGATAGCTTGAAAAAACCAGATTGGTTTATTAAAAGTTAAGTTTCCCTTAAGGCGAAGTGAACGCTGGAAAATCCAACTTTACAGAAGTTTTTCAGAAAACCATAACTGTAAAAAATACAATGTATTGTTTTCGAAGCTATAAGAAATCTTTTCACTATCTTAAAAACATGGCTTGAAGCTTTCATAAAATGGGAAAAAAATCTACAAACAGACCTCTGAAAATTTAATTTATAACGTTTTATGTCTGTTATGTGGATCAAAACTTGATACGAATATATTTTGGATTATTTTCCATTATTTAAATACGTTTTTTTTTATATTATTCACATGTAAGATTTTTTCAAATTAAGGTTCGGTCTGCTTGTCGCTTACGTTGAATTTGATAAAGCTTAAATAATATTTCCACCTTGCTCACTAACGCCCGACTTCCCAAGCACGTTTTCCCAATGCTCACTTCACCTTAATATATAGAGGACACGGTGCAGCAAAGCTGGCGAACAATGAAATTGCGGTATCTTCTGTTTGTACTATGCTTTATACATCTGTAACTCGGTCTAATGAGTCTTAAGAAGACGTAATAAGAGCTCTATTGCTGCTGCAGATTAATAAATTGTACTAGCACTAGCGGTAATTCTTTAAAAGGTAAAGTTATTATTATAATTCACATAACTTTATTACTCTTAGTTAACAAACGAGCCGCAACGTAAATACTACGTTAGTTCCACTCTCTTGAGAATCATTTGTGGATAATAAAGAGGAACATGGAATATTATTTTAAATAAAGATCGTCGCCATTTCATTATCTGAAGCTGAATATGATTCAACAAAAGTTTCTAAAAATAATGGTCAATTTGTATTACTACAAATTTTTTTGTTTGGATTCATTATAAATATAAACGGCATGTAATCGCGATATGTTATTCAGATTTCGCCTGACTACTTTTACTGTAATCGTACAGTTTCTTCAGAGGCAAACAGGATTACGCGATAGTTCCCCGTCTGGCACTCATAATATATAGTGAGTAGCCGTTTATTATAGGTATATAAATTATGATAATGGTCCAATAAAAATTTGTTGTGCTAAAATAAAGATGTCTGGATCTTATCTACCTGATATTTAAAAGAAAAAAGTAAACAAAGGAAAGAAAGAAGTTATCAAAACATTTATCTCACATTAAGCCGCGATATTCTCTGACCGTAACACCCAAACCCATGAGAAAACAATTTTAATCCAAATCGCTAATGCTTATTTCTATTGTGTGCGTAATGCGTAACCAACACACACATATGCAAATTGCACTACAATATACCCTAAGTTCTGGTCAGACAGTTAAGGTCACGAGAGCATAAAAACTGTAAGAATGAGGTTGCCACTATTTGGCATAAGTCTGCTATTTTGGTGAGACAAACAATGCGTCATTTGAGACCACAAAGAAAGGCTCCATATACACCGTAAGGCTTTATTGAGAATCTGAATATAGAGCTGCATTTATGACAAATCAATCTATGAGAATGCAACTTTCTATAACCTTTTAAGGCTTTGCGGCATTCCGTCTTAAAATGTAGTCTTCTTTAAACTATGTACAAGTGCAATCAAGAACCACTACTCGTAAAATTGCAGCACCTATACCTAGACTAGACCCCATAAAGTTTCAATCGAAGACCTGACGACGCTATAACCTATAAAGGCGGGTAATCATAATCGTAATTATCACTGAACACAATGTTGCTGGAAAACGTCGATTAAAAACAGCTTCTTCCGTTAAGAGACAGATAAGTTAAGGCAAAGAAGCCGTTAAATGGAAACGGGAACCGATGAGTACGGGCAATTAAAGATATGATGATTCATATGTCACATATGATGACAGTTATACAACGTCACGTCACCAGAGCGGGAGCACTGAGCGCGCGATCGCAAATTGCCCAATTTAACGGTGTTTCTACAGATTCACGAAGATCACAGACGAGAGTCACTGGCGACACGCTTCTACCCTCCAACAGTATTGTAATTGTTGGATTGAGTAATCGTCGTCATATTGTTCGGTCGGTGATAATGAAGACAGGAACTGGAGCGTTGTGTAACAGGAATTGTGTCCATGATAGACATGATTGTCACATCGCTTATCTGAGGCGGAAGAGTATAGCGGGATGCCGTAGCCTCTCAACCTGAACATATCTAAATGAACGGAGATAAACCGTAAAGCTGTTTCTTACATATATTAGTTAAATAGAGAAAGCCGTTACTACAATATTTTTTGACACCGTCCAACAAACAAACTCAAGGCACAATAAAAAGTAAACAAAATGGAAAGCAAAATTAATTTATGTATCAGCTTTTTTCTGAGCTTACAAATCAAATCATGACCTTCAATGACGTTCAAGATTTGCTTTCACTTTGCCAAATAATGTGCCTTTGTTTGAAAATTAAAACATCAATGGCAATAAATTAAAATTCAAAAGCGGCGAAGTCCAGTAACTTCAATCGTTTTATAGATCAATGACTAGGAAAAAATCGTAATGTAAAAGGTATTTTCAATTTCATATGCCTATCTGTCGAGAAGACAATGCATCGATGGAAAAAGAACGAATTGAATAATTCAATCGCAGTAATGTAATCGAACTGAGCAATTTTATTATCCAACAAATAGGGATCCCATAGCACCGCCTGTTATATTATCTCTGGTACGGATGAGTGGCTAGTTATTTCTATATGTCGGTCCATTGCAATTATTGATCACAATGAGTCTCGGTACAATGAAATTATAGCTTATGTTCTGCATGCGCATGTGCGCAAGAGTCGACGAGATTGTGCTTTGTTAGAACGTGCCTTGGAATTAGTTGGTTGGCCCTTTGTAGCCAAAGTATTAATATATTATCATGCTGTAGTACCTATAATGTTTTGAATTGTATGTTATTTGTTGACCTTATTAGAATTTAAAAAATTATTAAGTTTGCTTGAGGTCACCATTCCAAGAATGGGTTAAAATCTCAGCTGACATGTAGTTTTACTTCATTCTAAACTTGTTCAATATTCTTATTGATTCTACGAGTGAACACTATAAACCATAGTTTTACTAGTAAGTACTCATAACTGTAGTAGATAGCTTACATCTTTCGACAGGAAACGCAATCAGAGCAAATCTGTCAGTCGGAACTATAACTCGCTAGTAAAAGCACACATTTCCTTCTAATGTTCCAACAGAAATGGATTAGAAAGCGCACTTGACCTAACACGAGAGGTTCAACAAATGATTGTAATTAGCGACCATGACCGTCATCTTCAGTGTTAAATGTACAGATGGGAAACGCGTTAATGGCGCCCGAATAAATTGCAAGTTTATTGGGTTTATGTGTCCGAAACTTGCGAAGCCATATTAAAGGTACCCATGTATATAAGCAGACAAAGTGATTTTTCATTATACAGCAAAATTGCAGTACAAAAACCGGCCAAGTGCAAGTCGGACTCACGCACGAAAGGTTCCGTACCATTATCTATAAAAACGGCAAAAAAAATCAGGTTTGTTGTATGGGAGCCCCCTTAAATATTTATTTTATTCTGTTTTTTAGTATTTGTTGTTATAGCGGCAACAGAAATACATCATCTGTGAAAATTTCAACTGTCTTATTACTATCACGGTTCATGCATGAGATACAGCCTGGTGACAGACGGACAGCGGAGTCTTAGTACTAGGGTCCCGTTGGTTACCCTTTGGGAACGGAGCCCTAAAAACATCGACATCCTCAAATCGATGAATATCAACCGGGTCTAAAATATTTGAATTCATAAATTTAAACACCTGAGCCATAAGTAATATGTATAAAAAACAGAATTAAAAAGGAGGATCACCTTAAATTTTTCAGTTCAACGAATTCTTCAGGGCAATCAATAATAAATACTGTATACACTCGTGCTTATGTAACATAAACTGACGCTCAACAAAACCGTACTCCCCAACTGTCCTCAGTTCTTAGTGTAAACGAGTAACAAGCCTTGTCATCCTGTGTAGTTAAATACAAGGTGGAAGCTTTACAGATAGGAATCCTGACGGGCATTGGCATCTCGCATGTCTTTGAGCGAGACTTATTTTACAACTGATTATAACAATTATTTTCCACGTCATAACCGTGAATGCTGTTTTGACTAAAGTCGCAATTGTACTCTAAAAAATAGAAATCCTTAGAAGCCTCGGGGCTTTTCGCAGCGCGGTATATATGAAAAAGGGCTGGGCTTTTTAAGCTGTGATATGTACTAAAAAGATAATAGGGATATTGCTAATTTTAAAAATAGATGTGGTGTTTCAAATATAGGATCACCTATACTCTGAACGAACCCGTACTTTTTATACGACAGAGTACGCTTTTCAGACTTTTACCATAATTTTGAACTATTTAATACCTTTGCTCTACATACAAAGGAAATCTTGGATACATCATCATCATAGCCTACTTTACACTAGTCCACTGCTGGACATAGGCCTCTCCCAAGGCGCGCCATAGCACTCTATCTTCGGCCATCCTCTTCCAAACATGACTTATGACATCTTCTTCAGGTCATCGGTCCACCTGGAAGCGGGTCCCACACTACGTCGTCCTAGACGTGGCCTCCACTCGAGAACTCGTCTACTCCAACGTTTGTCGGTTTTCCGGCCGATGTGACCAGCTCAATGCCACTTCAGTCTGCTAATCTTTGAAGCTATGTCGGTTACTTTAATTCTTTGACAGATAACTTCTACATTATACCTTGGATACATACTAATTTACAAATTTAACGTATTATTTCACTTATAGCGTTACTTTATTATTACGCAGTGTCTTACTTAAATTCAAACACGCAAATTACAATAACTATATTAATAAAATAAATTACAACAAAAACATGCACTGATTACAAGAGCGTGTATAATATAGTCACTGATCACATAAAATGCATCTCATCCTTTTCTTTCTCCCATCGAGATAAACTTCCCGTTAGGGATATGGGTCATCTTACTTTTTATCCAACACCCATGAAATGTAACGGCCCATAAAGCAGCGTCAGACATCTAAATTGTTTGATGTCACCGCGACGGGTTCAATCTGGTCAAAGATCGCGTGCTTACGTCCGTCAGTACACTACTTCCATGAGCCGAGTCCGTATGTCACAAGTGACAGATACGTCACAATGGGCCGAACTTGACCGAGACCTAACGGTTCTGTGGGTACTACACCACCAGCTTACCAAGACCCTGAGTGGGGAAGATGATAGAGGCACTCAAAGCTCAATGTTTTCTCGTCAGTTGAGCTCATTCGTGAGACAATGCGTGTGAGCGAGCGCACAGGTTGCTCGCCTGACCCAATTATTCCACTTCCATAAACTGGGTTATCTGTTTTCGAACGTGTGAATTTTACTCAGCTTTCTTTCACTGACCGAAAACGGAAGCTTAATGTCCTTCAACAGACTGCTTTTTTAGGAATAAATATTTAATTACTATGTAAATTCAGTTTGTAGCAGCTTTCTCTGAGGATTTGCATTGGCGTTCACATGAAGGTTTTAAGTAAATGATTTCTCGTATTCTATTTTCTGTGCAAACGCTAAGAATAGGTTTGCGTGTTTACTTTAGACAAAGGTAGAGCAGGAATGTCGGGGCGGTGTCAAGTCTCCGTTTAACATCTGACTGTCAGATCTAGATGACCTAGCACTGGCTTATGCAAAATAGCCTCTCTGACAATTGAACTATTCAAAGAATGTCCAGTCTAATAAATGCACGGCGTCGTTAACAGGCGCCGCGGACTGGTCGTGAAACCTCAGATCAACCTACAGGGTGTTTCAAAAGCCACCGCATGCAAAACAAGAGATTCTAATTTCTAGTGCCCCCGAAAGCCGGTCAGCTGTTAAAGTGTGCAATAAATACGTAATGGTTTGCAAGATGAAGAATCTTAATTAAGTCTCTACATTACTGCGGAATTGCCGTTTTACTACCATTGTGCCATATAGAGGAGCTTAACGATTGTTCCGTATGGCACCTAATCATTTCGTGTTATCTGCAACATACACAACAGGCATGAATTTGAAATAAATGTGACAGTGGGACGTTCTATAACATATAAAAACAAATTATATAATTAGTTAATTCATAGCGTAAAACTTAAAATTTCAACGTTATAATTTAAAACATATATTTAGGCTACTCTATACCACTCTTACATCTTCGTTCTACTCTGGCTGCGCCTGCGTGGATGTGACAGAACACTCCTGCGCACCGGACGAGTGCTTATCTAAATCACTGTAATTGGCATTCACGCGACTCTTGAGAATCGCAGAAGTCTCACTTTGCTAGATTCTAAAAATAATTATAAGCAGAGGATTCTCCATATCTTTGTGTGTCTTGTTTTTATTTAAACTTAAATAGTTATATTAATTACATATGTATACTATATTTACTTCATAAAGACATGAATCCCCGATTTTCAGGGGTGTTTTCGTGTGAAGACTGTGAAATTCAAGTCAAAGTTCCACACGTGTACACCCACATTTCACAAACAATTATTACCTCCCAGCGTGATTTGTGGTGACCCCAATCGCCGTACTTCAGGGTCAAATTGGACCCACACCTTCCGTAGCACGCAGACCTAACACAAATGTGCCCCTGCAGGATTTGAACCTGCAATCTTTGGATTAGATAGTAATTATCTATACTAACAGTAACCAATCGCGGCATTGCTACGGTATACCATAGAACGGGCCATGTGTACCTTACCTTCTAAAGCTAAGTTTTGCACATTATAGGCAATTCGTTTGCGTTTTCCCGGGATAGAAAGTATTTTATCCCGGGAAAATTCAAACTAAATCAGCGCGGGCGAAGCCGCGGGCAAAAGTCAAATATAATAGTTATTTAGATTATCTACAGCTTTGATAGCTTTCTGAGTTCAGTTTCGATGTGAGCAATTCCAAAATCTACTGATATTATGGAAAAATCCGAATGACTAAACCTCACTGAATAAAGTCAACTGTCTTTGCACAAAAGAGAACAAAACCTATTGAGAACATAGATCATAATGCTCTTTCATAAACAGAGAGCCTCCTTTCAAGCACGAATACACTTGTAACTATTTCTGCAAAAAGGCATTAGACGTGTCTAAATGACTCACGCTCGTAAGAAACTCGGGAATGTTGCGAATACTTCAGAACTCGTGCAAATATCAACATTAGCTTGACCACAGAGTGTATTCATAAGCAAGAAATAAAAAGCCGCTTTCGAAGCAAAGTTATTTTGGTTATAGAACATGATTTACTTAATCTACGTTAAATAAAATGAAAATATAGTTGGATTAAGGTTGTTTTCAAATACTTGTAAGTCTTTATTTTCTAGTTTGTTTTTATATTGCATGAAATTTTATACAGTTACATATA
Source organism: Ypsolopha sequella (assembly GCA_934047225.1). NCBI lineage: Eukaryota > Metazoa > Arthropoda > Insecta > Lepidoptera > Ypsolophidae > Ypsolopha > Ypsolopha sequella. The sequence goes on from OW203987.1 coordinate 12,951,128, forward strand.
TTTACATACATACATGCATATAATCACGCCTGTCTCCCAGAGGGGTAGGTAGAGACTACTGATTTCCATCTGCTACGATCATGACACATATATTGCGGCTCTTCCATGTCCACAGTTATACTCGTATTTATAAATTTTTAGTTATTGGATATGATATATTTGTAAATAAAAACGTACAAGTTTTTTCGAAATATATTATGGCTGACTTGTGATCGTCGTCAGTCGAATAAAGAATAAATAATTAGAATTAGAATAATTATTCATGTATTCTAATATATATTATGATATATTTTTTGAGTATACAGACAGACTTAACTTAAAAGCTGTTGAAATCAATACCATCTTAACTAGCGATAGAATGCCATCAGACTTCAGCGGACCCTGCCACCCGATAGTTCTAAACTTATAATTATAATCTATTTTTATTTAGTTTAATTTGTAATATATTTGTTCTTCTTAGGTGTTTAGTTTGTTTAAGTTTTTAATATTTTATAGGATTATTTAGTTTTAAATTTAAGTTACTTTTTTGGTATTTAAGTTTTATCGAATAATAAAAAATATATTATAACTTAAATAAATAGCTAATAAAAGCGTATTATATCTTTATTAAAATCCATTAAAGCTATATAATTATAACTTAGGGATTTTATTTTATTTAATGAATTAGTTTTTTTAACTTTCGAATTATAATTACAGCTACGATTATGTGGGCTTTTGTGAGTAAGGTCAAGCTTTGTGAAAACGTGAAGCTCGAAATTAGCTCATGCAAATCATAAAAAGTTTAAATACTTCAACAACAATGACGAAAAGACTCGTAACTTCAAATAACTAACAGAGTAAATAATAGAATCCCATACAATAAGCAATTTGAAAGTTTTATAGCTGTCGTCACCGAGATCGTATTAACATCGAGTTTATTGGTAGAGCAGACAAATAAAAATAAATCAAAACAATACAGAAACGAAATATTGTTTCACCTCGGCAAGTGAAGTATTATTTGTTAGGAACATCACTATAGTTTTCCTATTTCGTTCACATGTCCTTTACACTATAAAATATTTTCAGTTCGCATACTTTTTTTGAAGCAGAGTGCATTCTATTTTCTTATCTATAGGGATCGAGCTGACCCTATATGAACAACGCCAGACTTTCGAGGGTTCTTTGGAAGAAATTAGGTGTCTCCGTATATTGAAAAAAATACTTTTGTTTTGTTGGTCTTTTATTAAGTCAACGTACTTATAAGCAATGTCTTAAGATATATAATTTTGTCTAAAAGAATATATTTCCAACCTATTTTTTTTTGTTATTAAACGTTCCGCAGAAGGACGCGGTTAAGAGAGGGTAATAAAAGTATGAAGTCACAATTTTTTTTGCCTACCAAATATTTCAGTATTAGCTAAAAACACTCCAATTTCGCTGCGTGATTATTAATATTACGCGTCTAAGAAAAAAAGGCCGATGAGCCAACATATAACCGCCTCTATCAAAATCAAAAGCAAATGAAGTCTTTGCCATTGGACTTATTGTGCTGGACGGGTAATAAAATAAGTTGCTAGGGTAGGCTATACTCTTTAGTACGAAACCGTAGAAACAAGCGTAGAAAAATATTGAAAGAGCAAAGAACTAGCTATGCCTTTGTAAAGTCTACTTAGTATTCTGTATTTTCAACTACATAAGTTTTTGCAGTTGCTTCACCACAGCTGCTCTTGAATGACATCATTCACTGTGTTTTCCGCCCATACATTTAGCAAAAACAATTCGTACAATGATTCATCAAATTATGTCCACTATATAATCTTTGAATGACGTAAACATCATGAAAAAATTAGTTTTAAGAAACTCGTACGGTATCGAGAGGAAAGGTTTGTTGGTTTGTCCTTCTTTCACGCAGCAACGTAGCAACGGATCGACGTGATTTTTTGCATAGAGATATTTTATGGGCCGAAGAGTGACATGGGCTACTTTTTACTCTGCGAAAATGCCAACGAAATCATCGCGGGCGAAGCCCCGAACAAAAGCTATTAACAAAAGTTATAAAATAAACTTAAATTTTATTTTATTAAGTGTATATATATATATATATATATATATTAACTACATTTAAAGACAAACTAGTCTATTAATAACGTTTTTAAACGTAAATTTTGTGTGATTCCATTTATTGTAGATTGCAGAGCTGAACTAGGCAAGTTGCACTAAAAACATCTAGCTTTTGCTTAATAAGTGTTAAAAGTACGTTACTATGACATGATCTTTGACATATACCTACATATGGTAAAAAATAAACAGTCTCAACTATTCACTTAAACTCATAGTGGAATCTTAAATAAGTACAAGATTTTTTTAAGGGCATCTCCTTAATTCAACAAACATCCGTACTCCAAAACAAGTTTAGACGTCGGATTTACACACACTGCCCACGGATCTCAAAACGCATTGTGTTTACTTGAAACTTAGCATCTATAATACTTACAGCCCATTATGTAGTATTACGTGGGCAATTCAGTCTAAACACTTGGCAAGGATCTATTGTTAAATGGAAGAATTTCTCTGACCCCAGGCCTACAAGTCGTTAAACAACGGGCTGTCACTCTCTGCCTGTACAGGTTCACCTAACAACATCTCAATTCATGAATTTACAAACAAATGCCATTAACAATCGCTAGTCGTCTCGAACGTTGTAAAACTTGTAAACCGCACACTTGAGCTGGCAAACATATAGTTGCGAGTGATATCGACCCTGCAGCTACTGACTCGTGAAACGATTGACACAATAAGTTAAAATCCCTAAACAATTTGAGTAGCAACAAAAGCTACCTGTCTTATTCAATATCAATAAATCATATACGATCAATAGGAGGCGTGTGCGGCCGCCCACGAGCACATTGTGCGACTGCCGTAAATATGATTGTCAATACTTCGTGAACGGAATTCTATTTTCAAAACACGTGCCGCCTCAATAGTATTCCGCCTTTGATTTAGCTATGTAAATAAGCATAAGTGTAGATGAGAAATGCAATAGCATCTGTGTGCAAAAAAGGGCAGAGCTCACAAAGTTCAAGCTTCTCCCACGAGGTATTGTTACAAAGGCATGTGTACCACCGTGTCAGCCCGGCACACGTACTCTCTAATCACTGCACTACACACTCCCTCCCTCTATTATGCAAAAATACTACCCATTCGATGATAATCTCTACCCTATAAATCCCACAGTAAATATAAAACAATCGACAGATTAAAATCTCAGGCCCATAGCCCGTCAATTAACAGATAAAAAATTATAGTTACCCTCGCTTGACTGCTAGCGTCTTATCTTGACGCAGAACTGGAATCCTTTACCTGCAACAAAAATATAAATTATATTCAAAATTCAAAATTCAAAAAGTTTATTTTGCAAAGTTACACGTTTCACAAGTCAAATTATAATCTTATAAAAATATATGTAATAAAATAATAAATGTACATGAACTACTTAGATTAAATGTTTATTTAATTTATGTAGCAATATACAAGGTGACTTTTTGATCATCGTCCAAATTCATACTAGAGGCTTGATAAGTGATCAGTATCTTGGATCAATAACAATTTTTGTGAATTTCAGAAAAATTGTTATTGATCCATGATACTGATCACTTACCAAGCCACCAGTATGAATTTGGACGATGATCAAAAAGTCACCTTGTATATTGCTACATAAATTAAATAAACATTTAATCTAAGTAGTTCATGTACATTTATTATTTTATTACATATATTTTTATAAGATTATAATTTGACTTGTGAAACGTGTAACTTTGCAAAATAAACTTTTTGAATTTTGAATTTTGATTAAAATTATAGGTAAAATATTATTATACAAGGTGAAATCCAATCAACCGCCCGAACCCATACCGGAGACCCGGCCAGGGACCAGGAACAAGGTTCAATGATCACCAACCGAGCCCCCAGCACGAATCCAGGCGGCCGACCAAATCCCATCCTATATACTACATAGTAATAGGTTACATATATAAATACATGCCTATCTCCGCCCATTCGATATTGAATTTGTACTAAAAAAACCGCTGGATAAATAAGGCTTAAAATCCGCAATACCGCACGACATACCGTTAAACATGGACGATATTTGCATGGTTGGAGTAAGCTATCGGAGCAGCAGACACAAAGTCCAATGTTACACTACTTTCTACCGCTCTGCTCCCAATAATGTCGAAGAAGGAAAGAGGGGCCGCGAGAGGACCATAAATATATTGACCATAACTCAAAAGATCTGCTCGCTTTAACAAGACCCTGACATATGGCACTTTGCGAAGTGGGACAACTTGTTTGATACTAAATAACACATGTAAATCATCACAATTTAATTAAAGTTTAAACACATGTGGAATTTTAACACCTCGTAAATCTTGACAGGTGAAATTCTTGACCGCTCAACATTGCCACAAAAACCATTCGCTACTGGAAACTCTAAAAGGAATCGAATGCCATCAATTTTACTTGGAAATTTATGACGAGTGTTCGAGATCAGTCCGAGTATTATTAGTCAACCAAACGACAAATCTAAATTAGCATACATTATACGATCGACTTATTGAGATTTGTTGATGCTGTAAAAATATAGACGTAGCCTTAACGGATTTCGTGTATATTTGTCACTTTCCATGTTGGACTACGCAAAATATGTTAATAGCTCGTAAGCTCCTTAATTTATGGATTTCTCGCCTTAAATGTCTAATAATCACATTGACCCCCTAATGCGAGTACCGTCTTAATTCTATCGTTTAAAGAAAATAACGGTCATCTGCGAATTTATCTGCGTTCTTTCTTCAAGTCACACCATAGAACGAAACTCCAAAGAAACATGCAAAGAATATCGGAATAATTTCATAATGGAGCGATTAGAGATAACATTGTGTAGCAATTTCTATTGGAGTTTCAAGGATCGGATAAACGCAGTCGGATTAAAGATCGTAAATAAAGCTCGGCGGTCGAATAGCCTTGTTGAATAGGAGCTTAGAAAATGGCGTTAGAGCGAGGTACAATATTGCCCTCGGCGCTCGTGCCTGTCGGGATCAGGGGCAAAAGGGAAAAAACAAGAGGATTCGCATTGAAATGGTTCCCATCGAGCGCCGGCGTTGGTTCGGTCGCTGGTTTATCTGCGGCTGATCGTGCGGTGCCCGCGCTAGACAATACCGCCGGTGGTGGGTGCGGGAGAGTTGGCTGGAGGTGCAGGGAAGGTCCGGGCTGACTGAGGGAGGGGGAGCAGTGGGGGGGCGCATGTGCATGACCGCGCAGGGCGCAATGACCTTGCGCGCACATTCCGCCCGCTCTTCCGAAGGCTCCTGCGGCAATCCCGACTCTATCTAGTCTCTATTCCTAACTCAAGCGGGAGACGACCAATAAAATCGCTTTATATCAAGTGACGGTAAGGTATGCACCTTTTTATGACAGCCAGTAGCTTTATGTGACTATGCATGAAAGTAATAAAAAAAAGTTTTATATTTTGAAGTTTAAGAGTAGGCATTTGAACATTTTTTAACGTATAATTCTGAACGACGAGCTGTGTTCTATCTATAATTCGTAAGTCTCCGTAGTCATTTTATTTTCGGCAACGGATAACTGTTAAAAAGAGAACACAAGAAAGCATTTCTCGCCTACTTGCAGGGAGTAACGGGGCCGAGACGCTATTTTGGTCAAAATTATTGAAAAACCTCGAGAGACCACAATAGACTCCAAATTGGTAATTCACCCACGCCGCTACGTCCGGGCGCCCGAACCGTTAAACTGCACCGGTTTAGGAAAATAATTGAATTTGCATTACTTTAAACTTTTGATTTTATTGTTGGCTTTTTTGGAGTAATCGATTTAATTGTTTTACTTTTGTTGGAATCGTGTGCACGAATTAGACTTCCATTAAGTAGAGTACTCAGTTGTCTGACAGAGATCTTTCTGCGTGTTTTCGGTGATCGGCCATTTTCATGGCGTCCCCCTTTTAAAATATAAGTTTCAGTGGGAGTGGGATGGTCTGGTTGTCGATGTGCGCGGATGGATTCTTTTTGATTTAATTTTTGACGTAAGAAAAATGTTTACGTCGTATTCTTACTTCTGAAAATAAAGTTCATTATTTCATTACTAACGAAAGATCCTGGTCTATTAAGTACAGTTATGGGGTACTCGCAATCCCGAACAAAACATATTTGAAAGAAAGCACATTGACCAATTAGAAGGCGTCTGCATGCTTCGGAACATTGTCGGTTAATTTTACTATATCTGTCACTTGCTTCGTATTAAATTTGAATCAAAAACATTGTATAAAATGAATAAATTCAGAATTTTGTCAACCTTGAAACATGACGATCCATGTTATTACAATGTAAAAGTATAATGATCCAAATAAATATAATAATAAAATATTCAAAAAAAAAACAAGGTCCCTGAAAAATTAAAATCGGGGGAAACAGGATTATAAAAAAAAAAAAAAAAAAAAACATGTTATTCTTTCACATTATCGTCTATGTATTGCTATCGATCAACATTGTGTATTTATTTATTTTTGATACAAAATAACCGTTTGCAATATGACTAATATTGAAAAATGGCAATGTTAATAAAAATAGAACTGGAAATATTTCTGTAGATTTTTAGATTTTTTACAACCTACGATTTATTGACTTTATATAATTTCTAATAAATATAATTCAGATTTGTAATGTGTCCGTTATTATTGGTTCCTTGTCTAATTAAGATTAGTAGAGCAATTAAAATTTATTGCATGTTTGTATCAATTTATGGAATTTGTTTGAACCTCACTATGACATCGATAATTAATTTAAAAAACTAGTTTTTCCCCGTGACTTGGTAGTCAAAAAAGAAAACAATTAACCCAACACAGCACGGTTTTCTTTGAAATTAAAGTTTTTTCTCTTTTCAGTACGATAGCGATTTGATAGCCTTGGTTACTTGCAGGGCGCAGCCATGAAACAGAAAAAAAAAAATCAAAATCCTTTCGGTTTCGAAATTCAAAAAGTTATTTTTGACATCATTGTCATTAGGTCAATATTCAGTATTTACAGCTTTTAAAAAATATTTCATAAACATTTATTGAGTATGGCATTGTTACTATTTAACTACGTTTAAAAATAATAAGTATGGCACGCTCGATAAAGAATTCGGAAAGAATTCGAAATATGTCGCGTATGGTGAAATAATTCATGTAAGTCTATTCATTTTTAAATAATTAATTATGAATTCAACTTACGATTAATTACAAATATAAAATAATAAGTTAAAGATAAACACTGTGAAAACAAAACTAATTTTGTGAGAACCATGGTAAAAGTTTGTGATTTACTTTTCATAGAGATCGTTGACACTGCAGATCGTGACTGGTACAGTCACCAACATGTCACGGCATTCCGCGATAATTCTTATTACTTCCGAGTAAAGGTGAAAATCGTACAAAAAGGTAGGCCGCAACACTTGGCCGTATGTATACAAAAACAATAATAAACAACGATTTTTAGAGTTCCTTAGTGAGAAGATAGAACTCCTAGCTCAGATGTATCATCTTTCGATCCTTGGAGCAGATAGTCGAGAGCCTGCAAACTTTATTAAGGCTGTTTATCTGATCGACCATTGTTTATTTCTTATACTTGCACCTTGCAGATAAAAAATATTTTAATTTTATGTGGTTATATAATTTTACTGATATTACATAAGGCAACTTATTGTGAGAATTACCGTTTTATGTATACTGTAACTTTTAAACTTTTTCTCATTCTTTCCAAATCATGATAAAAGCTTAAAAAGTGAGTAAGCAGGTAATTTAAGTAATTTCCCTGATAGTGCACAGTGTACTCATACATAACTTATAATTTATACGAACGCTATTCGTGCTTAAAATTTATTATTTTTTAGTACGGAACCGGTAGCGTGCAACTCCAAATTACTCTTGAAAGGGTTTTTGCCCAGTAATAGAAGCATCCATTTTTTTTTTTATTATCTTTGTTTCCACGGTTCGTTTTCAAAGCCAGTGATAGTCTTTTTGCGTTAGTTACTTGTAACTCACGGAGAACTAAATTACTTTGAAGTTAATGTGCAATACAGGGTTTCATTTAAATTGTTGTCTGACTTAAGTGGTGTTTTACTGTCAGTTGGAGAAACTTACTACAAACTACTTGAGTATTTGTTATATTACTGAGTAACTCGGCAGGCCGGGATTACTCGATAATCTTGGGAATCGCCAAAGGAAACGCATTTGCATTTACATGAAACAATTATATTGAACAAAAGAAAAAAGTTAATTTATAACGTGGTATTATATGCAAAACTCTGTGATGCAAAATTTATTTGCTATTGTTCCTTTATACATACAAAAAAAAACTAATAAAAAAGAATTGCAAGCAAGAACTTGAATTTCGTAGCGTTTGTGCGCGCGTTGATGTCTTTTCCATGTTGGAAGCGCGTAGCGACAATACTATTGTAGCAATTACTGTCTACACCAAACGCAATAATAGCATTATAGCACTTTCTAGAAAATTTTATCGTTTCCGTTGCTTTCTAAATCTTATTTAATTGACATAATGTGTAACCTTAAATCGTTATTATTTGGAAACTTTCTCTTTAAAGTCGTAATGTTTAAGTACAGCATCAAACGTGCGAATAAAATTGTATATGTCGTGGCATGTATCGACGCTGCCATAAAACTCAAAGATTCAATTAAGGCGATATGTAAAAGTTTTAGCGTCCCTGTTACTCCATATGCGAAAAAACCCTCAGTGCGAGAGGGACGGATTTGTGGAAAAGCAGCAAAAAGTCGGTTTTTTTATTAATATAAAATGTACTAAAAATGCAATCAAAATTTCGTTTAACCAGGTCCTAGATACTGTTAAAACCCATCTAATAAAATATAATTGCAGTCCATATGTCATTCTAAATTGTCAAACCAGGAGAATTGGTGTCGATAAAGACCGCATTTCAATAAATATTTCTATCGAGCCGAAATTCTCTAATCACGTTTCTGTTTTAACAGATCCCTAGAGAAAGATTCCAAAAATAATATGTTATTTTTTCAAAATTATACATTATTTACCGAAGTAGATATAGAAGTTCTAAAAGTGTCGATTTTTTTCTGTAGCGCCTTAAGCGAAGGAAACAAGTATTGTGTACATAAACATAATACTACAATGAAAAATATATTAAAAATGCATTTTCAATTAAGTTGCACTTAAATGCTCCTTGTGATAATGCATAATTAGGCAATATTTCCTACCATTTGTTTAATGTTTCAATAATGATCTCCCTGGTCTATAGCGTTTTGTGAAGGCAGGATGTCTCTCCGCGGTCACGGGATAATTAAGTATACTTTATTTATTCACGCTGTCAATGTACGCTAACCAATCTTGGTAATAAAACAACAGGACTCTTTCCGTCATTGAATAGAGGTCATTTTAGTTTGTCTACAGTTATCTACTTGATGTGGTTATCTCAAATTTCTAGTCACGTTTTTATCAAATGTCATTGTACTTTTATCAACAAATATGGTGTGATATCTATTAATTTTATAAATATGTGTGTGTCACTCGTAACTAACTATTCAGGTAATTAAAAACATATAAGCGTTCAAGTAAACTCAGTATTGCATTAGATAGCCCATATAAAACGTTATGAGAGCTTCAATTGTGGGAATCTTCTAAAAATACTACGCTCACGTTAAAAACTATAAATAAAAGAACGGGATTTGAGGGTCAAGGAACCCATTCCAATCGTGGAGAATTCGTCCGTATTGACCTATAAAATTAAGTTGGAGAACCGTTTCACACTCACAACTATTAGAGGTCTATTACCATCTGATTCAGCGCGCGCTCTATGTGCGTGACAGCGAGGTGCTATATATGATATGACGTACCAAATAGCCTTATTTGCAAACGTTTAAGTACATATGGCCAGATGATACGGTGTACCTTTTTATACGATTATCATATTTATGAGAGGGTATTAAGGCTTGCGGTATACCGTGACGTGTATATATGTTTTATGTCACGATGGATACTTTTCTGAAGCACACACATTACGCATGCAAACAAGCGATAGCGGGAGCGCGCCTAACCTACAACCAAGCCTAACCCGCCCATATAAGATAAAAGATCTGGAGGAGACAACTGTCGTAAAAAAGGTGGCAGTGTTTCGCTGATCAGCAACTGAAGCACTCATAGTATTCCGATTTGCTTGTACGCACGAACCCGGCACGCACACAATCACATCATAGTATGCCAATTTCCATAGTAAGTTCACGCACACATAAATCGCCGCCATTGCTATGCTACAGTAGGTGCTTAGCTGCGACTCTGGCCGCCTTTTTTTGTAGAAATAAAAATCTATCGCAATTACTGTCTTATTGCCTAAATCGGTCCTTTTTTTTCAAATTTCAATGAGCTATTTTTTTTTTGCGTTTTTGAATGAATAACTCAATTTAGGTATGTTATGTCAATAGTAAATTTTTTCGTGACTTTAAACAGACTTTATTAGTATCAGACTTGTCTTGTCAGACTTTAGGATGCGAAGAAGAAATGATTTTTTTGACGTCACTGAAGGTCAAATGAAAGATTTCGCTTTTTTTCATTTAATTAAAATATGTCTACTGAAAAAAAGTTAAGAAAAGCTATTCCTCGAAACGATTTCCGAATTGTAAATATCGCGGAAAAAATGAAGAGGCCAATAATTTTAGTCTGATTGTGATTAAATATTATGAAAATAGAATCTGAAGAAAATCAAATATTTCAATTTAAAAAGGATGCATTTAACTAGCATAGTATATCATAACGTCAACATAGAAACATTAAGTAGAATTTTGAAAATATTTCTGTCTTACTGATTTTGATAGTGTATAGGTATGTAGAAGTTTAATATAGTACTTGCAATCTTGCATAGACATTTAGAGTTTGATGTTATAATGTTACCTAAGTTAAAACTGAAATTACAATGAAAGAACGCCTTAAAAATTCACAAAATTTTTACAAAAACTCCTATTAATTGTTAAAAACACAAGCTTGAAAAATTGATTTTTTCCTATAGGATGCTCGTTCTTATTTTCTCTTCTAAGATCACATAGGATGGACGGAGTCTATTGTAGCCTGATCTCACAATACTAGGGGGGACACCTTGTCGCACTGTCATTAACTGTTATGCATCCATCCATCCATCAGCCTGGTTCGTCCACTCTTGGACATAAGCCTTTCCAGGACTTTGCCACTTCCGGCGGTTATCCTGGAAGAATTGCCCATACTCACACACGCTGGGCAGGCGGGTTGGTGAGCGCGGTGCCGGAACCCTCGCACCAGTGACGCCGCTACCCATTACCAGGCTGTTCCATATAAGGCCCGGCTATTAGGGATGGATATACCGCCATCCATCGGTCCCAGGCATGGTGGGCCTCCTGGTTTTTGCCTGTGAGCTGCCCTCTTACTCTCCCCTTGAATTACTTCGAGGGGGTCCCCAAGTAAGATGGTGGTACCTCCACAGTTAAGCCCGGCATCAGCTCTACCACCTAAAGGAACTATTATGCAATTAAAAAATAATAAACGTGCCTTTGTGATAACCGCATCCTCGGGATTATAAGAAACCAGATCAGCAACTTTGTCTATCCGTCTCCTTCTTTTTTGTTCTACACCAGTTATTAACCCCGGTTTTGCTTTTGAAACGTGTAATTGTTTAGATTAGTCTAATATTTAGATGACGACCTTCACCTGGAATTACTATAAGAGCATGTCATTTAATGGTTATTTATTATAGAATTTTAAAATGTCAAAATAAATAATATTTCAATTTTTTTAATTCACATGATATGCACACACAGCTCACAATTATTGTTCGTTATAACTCGAAAAGTCTTGAAATTTCTAAAATACTAACTAGAACTTCTATCACTAAATTATATTTCTAAGAATATTAGAATCTTAAGAAACAATTCGACTTTAAAATCATCTCTAAAATGACTCCACCAGAAGTAACTTTTGATTTACGAGTATCCACAAGATAACTAGTTAGTATTCATAGACCAGGTTCAAAATTAGAATTCAAATGAATACGTAAATAAAAATAAAATATTAAATCTTGTCGAACCACATTATTAATTAGCCTGCAGCAATGTGTTTAACTTTAATTGAACCGAACAGAAAGAAAAAAATGTAAATAAAATTACTTAACGCACGCAATGTGGGCAGATCCATGTTATTTCAATTATATTTTAGAAACGAAAAGCCGGTTTTCGATTATACATGAAAGTTATTAAACAATTTGTTTCTAATAGCAACCTTAGGTAACAACTAACAAGATACATTATTATAATGTCCGGTTTATTAAAGCTATTGAACGAACACTTAAAGCTCTTTTAGAAGCCGTAAAGCCTTGCTCACGTTTGTTTACCTGAGACTATGAGGGTCATAGATATGCGCATCATGCATTCTAGTACCCTTTCTATTCTAATTTTGTGATTTAAAGACTATCCGGTTAGTTTACCACACGAAAAGTTTATTTTATCCACAACTAAACTGCTTTGGAAACCGCACAGAACGGGTCTGTTTAATGTAGATTTTGTGGTAAAAACCCGTAATAATGATGTATTTTTTATTATTTTTTTAGAGTCAAAACAAATGCCAATGTGTAAAACTACATTACACTTAATGCATCATAAAACCACTGTCTTAGTTAGCCTAACAAAATGTGACAAAATTCTAACGGATTATAATAGTTTGACAGGTCGACAGTTTGACATTATTCGGATTTAGAACAAAACAGACTAAAAAACGGTGTCTATGAAAACTATGCTATGTAAAAATAGTTCATTGCTATTTCTAGACATTGACTTGAGCAGATTTTCAATTTTTACCTTCTGTATTATTATTCATTACGTCACTTAGCATGCGTCTGCAACTATAGTTTTTATATATCAACTCAGTTGATGCGGTGCTTTTTTTAACCGATATAAGAAAACGGAATAGACATAAAAGTAATACAAAACTGTAAAATTATAATTGTATAACATTTTAATGGCTCTACGTGTTATTATTATTGTTGTTTTTATTATTCTACTTTTTTATTGCACTTCACGTTAGAAGTTATTTCTGTGAAGGAAGTCATAATTCTGCTGTGATGACAGTACAATACAATGTATTTATGTATATACTTGTCTACTCTAAGTAGTTTAGATTTCGTGGGAAAGACATATGTACATTAGAAAAACAGAGACCACATTAGACCAAGATTGTTACATCGATGCAATCTTTCTATTTTATAGTGTGCAAGATTACACTGCAGCGTTTTTATATGTACTATAGCGTAAGCTAGTGGCCACCAACATTTGAACTTTATTGCGAGCTAATAGAAGCGAAGAAATATAAAATTAACTTTCTGCGAGATACACTACGTGTTTCTGCACAATCTACTACTTAATCATTCCCATAAGAGGTGATGCTAGTGAAGCAGATAGTTAATCTAATAGATCTATACGGAGTCATAAAGGAAACGAATGACTACGTCTAACCACTGACTTGTCGATTTAACTGGTCATTCTTCAAATCACCTCTTTTTACTCCCTTTAAATCCCGTTTTTCCTGCGTTTTCAAAAGTAAAATTACCGATCTTGTCTTGTATTTTAAAACACTTTTCAGAAACAGCCCACAACAACAAGAAAACGTTTTAAAAAACAAGAATTTATAAAATATAAATTTATGACATAAAACAGAATCAGGGCCACGGTACCACGTTCACCTAATTATAGTAAGTAAGAAGGGACGCCACGCTCGGCCAGCCAGGTGGAGTGGTCTCGCTCCACCGCCTCCGACGATGCTACCGCAAGGGATCTGGGTCGGCGACGCACCGCGGCACGGTTTTCAGTCGGCGCTAACTCGCTACGCGTCGCTACCTTGCGTGTTGGTGCTTGCGCTCGTGGGAGCAACATACTACTCCACTTAATTGAGTTAGGTTTAGAAAAGTCTATGACTGGTTTCACGATGGGATTATTCTTTTCTACCTCTGAATTCATAATTCAATAATCATTTTAAAGCCTTCTATAGCTGCTCTATGTAAAACGGATAATTGCACACAAAGCAATATTATTTTCTAGACCCCACGTATTATTTTTTAAATAACAACGACATGTAATAAGGATTTTTCGTTTCAATAAATTACACAGGTTTTTAGTTAGCGATGATCTGACTGACTGGTAAGATTTACTCATAATTCACAAGCCAACTATTATAGTTAGATTACTTTCTGATTGATCTACATTAACTATATAAAGAAGTAAAACTTGTTTGTTTGTTTGTATGTACATGGTAATCTCTGGAACTCCTAAACCGTTTGTAAATTATTTTGCTGTTGTAATATTTAGACTCTTCACTTGGATTTAATTTGTTCCCTAGAATCAGTCAGTCCCCTAGGGACGCAGTGTTACATTCGCGCCAGTGAAACCGCAAGCAAAAGACTAAAGAAACAACTCCCGTGATGAATTACCCTCCCCTATGTAATACCCTGACCATCCTCTTCCGTTCACCAAGGTTTATGTAACTACTGAATGCAAGCCTGGAATTTTAAGATTAGATTAGATTAGATTTAGATAAGATTTATTGATGAATAACAAATATAGTTACATGTCAAAGAATAGATTACAAAGTTATACTTAAAGTATAATTATAACCATAAAGATTTTATTTTTATTAACAGAAACATAAAAACTTAAATAACATGAAATAAAACTAAAATTAAACCTTACAAATTTACCTATAAAACTAAAATGACTCCTAAAGTAAAATTAAACTAAGTAAAAAATGTTGGCCAGATCGCCGCCGTCTTGTGGCAGGGTTCCCAGAATGCTGGCAGCATTTCCTCTTTGGATTGCCAAACTAAGGCGTTGTCCAAAGTATGCGCCAGCTCTTGGGTCCCCCGAAACGTCAACCAGCCGAGAGGAAATTTCTTTAAAAAGACATTTAGCCTCTTGACCCCACGGCCCAAGGGTTTCGACTCCAAAAGGCGCAAACGCGTACTCCGAACTGAGCTCTGCAAATTTGCGCCTTTTGGATCCCTCGGCCGCTGCCGCTGCTGCGCCAGCCCTGGCAGCCGTGACTTGGATGTAAATTATAAAATTAACTATAAAATTATAAAATAATAATATTTTAGTCAAAAAGAAATCGCATTATGATTAAGTAATGTCCAAAAAGATTTATATTCTATGTAGGTACGATTAGGTACCACGTCTGTCCATAAACTCCTTGACGGTGTAAGGCGCAAACTCGACTATAATTTTTTAAGCTTGTTTTTAAAACTAGTGAGTGATGGTGCATTCGTTATCTCAGTAGGCAGCGAGTTGTACACATTTATACCGAAAACGCGAGTACATTTGCAAGTTTTCTCGAGTCGATGAACACAAGAAACAAGTTTGTTGGCGCCCCTTGTCACATATTTGTGAATGTCTTTGCGACACCGAAATTGTGCTAGATTTTTATGGACATAAATGCAAGCTTGATAAATAACCATTGCAGGCAGTGTCCTCACTTTCTGGTCAATAAAAATGGGTTTCGCCGTGACGGACTGATCGTAGACTTGTAGGTGTCTTGAAGGTGTCTTATTTTTATAAAATCATAGAAAATTTAAATTACGATTCTTATCCTTTTAAAATTATTATGGGTATAATTAATGACATTTAGTTTCAAGTTATTTAGTTATTTTGATCACTGGTAAATGATATGATGGACTAATGATATGATATGATCGATCATTATTACCTATCTGAAATACGAACAAGCAAAGTAGCTACCTACATTTTAGAGTTCCGTACCCGAAGGAAAGCCTCCGCTGTTTGTCCGTCTGTCCGTCTGTCACAGGGGTCTACAGCTTCAGCCGTTATACGTAACCAGTTGAAATTTTTACATAATACGTTTTATAATGGCACCTATTACGGCAAATAATATATTTTTTACCAGGCGCTACCATTTTAGTGGCTTGTTTTTTTGTCGTTTTAATATTGCTATGGCATCTATATGTATAGTTGCGATTTAGCATAATATTTTTAGGGTACCGTAGCCGTATTGTGTGGTGGTGCGGAACCCTTTGTGCGCGAGTCTGACTCGTTGCCCAATTTTTTTTAATGTGTCTTCTTATTTTTATAAAAACAGAAAGTTACAATTATGATTCTCATCGTAAATTATCATGACTGACCTTTTTATAGGTATTAATTAATGACCTTTAGTTTCATGCTATTAGTTTTTGCCATTATTGGTAAAAGATGTAATCGATCATTATTACTATTGAGATCTATCTTGACATACTTGGTACTTTAGGGTCAATTCTAAAAAGACAGTGGAATACATGTCTTACCTTGCTCCATCTACATACGATAGCTCCCAATTTGTAAGGAACGTGAAATCACGTGGAAAATAAGCATGCAGCCTTCCAAGCAGCGCGAGCGCCGGCCTGCGCGTGCACTTTCTCGCGTGCCCAGTTTAGTGGGTCGCCGACGACGTGCGCGCGCAGCCAGACGACACTATGTAGCAAATCCATTACATCTCACAATACGACAGTTTCTTTGGAGAACGTGACTGAAAACTTTCAGCGAAAGTTTGTTTAATAGACGTTTTTTTACCCTGAACCCCGAATTGAAGGGTCTTTTTTGCGATTTACACGTTTCTGTTTGGTTTTGCCTTCAGTTACCTGATAAGTGTGTGCGTGAACTCCGTTTTTCGAGTTCGGTCAAATATGGAAACTTTTAAGTGAAGTTTTAATGTCTCTCTGTTTGAAAAAGAACTTTTAGGCTGATCGAGCTCAAATTTAATACGTGCTTGACTGCAGCGTGAAAAGCCTGGCTTTTTATTTTCGATTTTTAAAATCTCCTACAAATCGAAGCTACATATTAAAATAACATCAATACATACCTATATATGCATTTTAATCTAATCAACAAACATCACTCGTATTTTCTAACGGCAAAAAAGTCGACCTCTGTGCGTCAGTAGTGTACACTATCGCCCACACAATAGTATATTTCATTACGAGTGCGGAAAGCCTGTCATTGCAAAGAGTTCCGACAAATGTCTACCCGAGCCGAGGCGCAGCCGAAGGTGAGGGTTGACAGTCGGAACAAGTTGCAATGACGGTTCCGCACGTGTACTGAACAACTATTTTTAATACAGTTGCGAAAAAATTAAGCAATTTAATAAAATAATAAAAACACAATAACTCAACTAACTAATACTCCACGCAATAAATTCGTAGTATGTAGATATGTAGCGACTTTTTGACTTTTCCGGTAAAATGTTCTCCGAAGCATTTTGTGCAATTATAATGAGTTCCGGTGGTGTCAATTCAAATAAAATATCGTCGAAATTACTCATTTTGTGCAACAAACAACTAAACCCGCAAAGACATTTTTTGGAAAATGGCGCCAACCGTAGAAGAATATATTCTTATGCTTATAAGCAGAGATTTTTTTTTGTTTTCTTCACCCGTTCTGGGTAGGCAAAGGGAACTATGCCCATACAGCCAAGTCTTCAGTAGAATTTTTTTATTGATATGAAATGAAAATGAAATTTAATTAGATGAAATGAAATGAAACCTAACCTAACTCATTGAATCAAATAATTAAATCTGATATTGAAACAAAATAGTACTTTTTTTTAGAAATATTTGCATGAATCATAAAAACTTCTTTGATTTTTTTTTTGTAAAAACTTCGTGGTTGGTTTTTTCTTTTTAATAGACATTATTTTGACAGTTGGGAAAGAGAACGCACGAGTTCGGAAAAGGTAAAGAAAAAGCTCGAGTATGTAATAGCCCACATCCCGAACGCTATACGTCCCTGCAATACGCCACTTTTTGAGCAACTGTATTAAAAAATACGTTTACTCCATTCCCTACTGGTCGTCATGGAAACGGCACGGAATGTCAAAAATGTTAACTGTAGTTGAGTGACTCGTGCGCAACATGTCGATGGCGGAGATGGACGCCCGATAGCGCTTCAGTGTTGCCCGCTACGAGCGCTGCAAGTATAACCAGGGATTTTCCTGTTTTATTATAAATAACAATTGGATGCTAAAGTGAGACAAATCAAGAAATGAGAAACCATCATAACGGACCTTTGATCATAAAACCGCGTAAGCTATTAAGGCTTACATTATAGGTATAAATTGATTTTATAAGACCCGAGGGCTGGCGCATATCTTGGCCAGCGAATAAGTCTGGCCATACAAAGAGGAAACGCAGCCAGCCTTCTAGGTACCCTTCCACATGACGACGGCGATCTGGCTAATATTTTCTATTTAGTTTAATTTTAATAAACTTGTAATTTAATAGAGATTTTAGTTTGTTTAAGTTTTTATGTTTCAAAAATAAATTTTCTTAGTTGTTGTATTAAAAAAAATTTTATAAGACCGCCGCAGACATAATAAATGCCTTAAAAAGTACATACAGTAAGCCATTGGTCCCGGCAACTACCGAAATTGTAATCGTTTAATAGAAGCGCATATAAGAACCAATCTCTTAGTAACGTGCACAGCAAACGAGGCATTGAGTTTCCGCACGTTGTGGTAAAAATCACAGAATCCGGCTTCTTTCCAAGAATATAGCACACCGGATTTATATATGTAGAATAAATTTATTTACTCTGATAGCCATACAGTAGTAAAATAAGGATTGCACGTGTATTTTTCGAGTCCTAACAACACAATAAAACAGTTATACGATAAATAAGAGTGAAAAAAGATATAAAAAAAGATTCAACCTATTTTCAGGTTGACCAAGGAAAATTTTAGGTGCTCGCAATTATCTCATTTTAAAATCAATTATTTTCTCAATTTTCCCAGTTCTTACGTTAGCAATACTGTGTATCTAAAACATACACTCTAGCTTTTGTAGCGATGATATCCGAGACAAGGAGATAAACATCGACAAATGCATCAAAGCTTCAACAGCGGCGTACATGTTGAATACATTAAAATACTCATAGATACAAAAGTTATTGGTCAATACGGGTTTTTTTGATGGAACAAATTTTGTTGACATTGGTACGTATAATATGGCCTATAACTTTCAATTTACACGAATAAAAGTTAGATTAAGATGACTTGTGTGGCAATGTACAGCTAAATGCTAAATTACCCAACTCTTTGGTGTTCTAAGCATAAGGTTAAATTTCATGTGAAGAAGGTAATAGTTAAGGTTTTGTTGAATAACTATTGAGTGAATTTAATTTAAGTGTTCTGTTTCGATTAATTAGAAAAAGGCGGATTTTTCACAATCCGGCTGCGAAACCGCTCTTAAGTTGTGCTGTAAAAAGATTCGATTTGTAAATTAATAAATTATTAGCGCTAACAATATACCTAGATCATTCATACCTTGAGAAAAATCTAATAACTTCAGGTTAAGCGGCGTTGAGACGGAGGGGACGTAGCCTGAAGACTACAAGGCTTTGAGCTAATGGAGCGGTGCCTACGGTGAGTCTAAGGTAGGTAGAATTCTAATTTAAAATTAATTTAATTTTCAAAATCACAACATCAACAGAATTTACCTACCGTGATTTGACGCAGGTAAGCCTCATTTGTTAAAAATCTGACATGCTATTTCGCTACTCTGATAGACCTGCAGGAAAGCTTACCTTATTATTAGAGAAATCATAGAATTACTTATCCTGTAAAAGTGACAGCTTTAGAGACGCCGAGTTTATACTGACGAAACTTATTTATATACTCGTAATTAGTAACATGATATTTGCCATGTTGTGAGTCGTCCATAGGACCATCATAGTGCCCAATATACTGAGATAAACATTAGTCTGTTGCAAAAAACGCTTTAGATAATCCGTGAGAAAACCAAAACTTACAGAAAATTTTCCTTGATTTCTAATTGCTTTTCTAATTGACAATGCACTTTTATTAGAGGAATGGATTGCACTCAAGATGTAAGTATTTCTTCAGTCATTCCGTTGGTCTGGGTCATAAACTCTGCTCTGCAAAAGTTTTATTTCATTCCGTTGATTGATTCGTTGCAGAGTTATGAGGTAAGAAACTAACTTTCCGATATATAATATTAGTGAGATGTGATGGAATGGTTTCCATAGAAATTTCCAGACATTTATCTAGACATCTTGAGATATTTATTACTATAGCCAGCAGAAAACGGTTCTATTTTATCTTTTTGTCCAACAATGCTTCCATTTTATTTATTTAGTTATTAGATTTTTATTGCACGCTTTATATTTATAATTAAACTTAAAGCAATATAAAAATTCAACTTGATATGAAAGTCTACGGCTCATAATGTTGAACGCGTACTTAAAATGAGCTAAGGCTCCACATATCCGCGGCTACCGACTCATGCGCACAACAAATCACACGGGAAAAGGCAGTAATTTATGCCATTACGATGATCCGTGGCTGTTGCGGGCGCGGTAGAAAGTAATAAGACTCACAAACTGCTTCCGGACTAAAACCGTGTTAGCGCTGAACAATAACACTGACATATTGAATGTTACATCTCAATTATTGTCAGTATATCATTATTGCCATAACCAAGGTGACTTTCAAATCAAAATTATTCAAAAATCGGTGTCAATTTATAAAATCCCTCAATTCATTCTTGGCAATTCAAAAAGAATTTTGTGCCCCCATATTTAAACCAAGCCAGTCAGTATGGAAAGTAAAATTGCATTTTGTGAATCTCGCAAAAAGAGTCACTGGTTCTTGTTTCTGGTCACTTACGAGCCTCACTATGAATGAGCTTCAATATAGAGAAGTCGAGTATATTATATATACGAGTATATTACAAGGTACAATGGAGCAGAAGGTGTAATTAGTGTAACTGTTTGACAGGAAAGCTATATAAATGTGAAACATTGAATGTTGTTCGATTGTGGGTCGCGGTACTGAGAGGGGCAATAGGTCAAGTGGAAAGTACTAGCTGGCACTGCGGGACTGTACAACCAGCCGTTTAATTTTATTTCTTCTTTACACGTATTTACATTTAGAAAACAGCCCAATGTGGGTCTAAGGGCATAAGGAAAGTTAAACATGTTCATCTCGCAAAATCAGTATGTTTAGCGCACTGTCAACCAAAAAAAATGTTAAAACTGTTGCGCATTGCCGAGAAGTTTTTAACCAGACTGGAGTGCTAAGCTCTATTGAAAGCTGCACGCTAAAAGAAATGATATTTATTTTTGTCTTTATCTCTATAACTCACGAATCGTAGTATGGTGTCATGCATAAATATATTTATCTAAGGTCAGTGGCGTATTTACCCTAGGGCCAAAAGGGCCATGGCCCGGGGCGGCATGCTGCAAGGGGCGGCGCAAGCTGCACCTCGCGCTCAGTTTTGGGCGCCTTTCATTATCAATCGTTAGGTACCTATCTGGCTTATTCGTCCAAGGTTATATCGGTTTTTGACTTCACACTGTCTTAAAAAAAATGTTCATCGGAAAATATTAAAATATTAAATAAATGGTGTTTATTTGTTTATAAGATATTTTTAGTTTTTCCATTCATTATCATCACAGCCCACTTCAACACACTGCTGGATTTTATTTTATAATTGAAATATTTTTAACTTTTTTGCTCATTAATTTATGGGGTGACAAACCTTACAGCCCAGGGCGATAAATATAAAAATACGCCACTCTCTAAGGTGTCATTGTGTAGCTATCCCTATTACTCTTCAAGGTAAAGGTCAAATTTGGCCTTGTTGCAGGAAGTAAGCGCCCGGCTCGGGTTCATAAACTAGGGGTCGCGACATGAGTTCTAAGCTATCTGTGTCACACATGTTGAAAATTGTATACGCTATCCTGCTGTCAGTGTTGGAACCTGGCGAAATTGTTAACCCATTAAAGGGCATAAGGTTTTCGCATGAAATATTGAAGTCATAAATTATTAATTATAAATTTAAAGTCATAAATAAATTTAAGAAAAAAAAATTTACAATATGTTTTAGTACCATGTCAATAATTAGTGCGGGTTTGTAAAAAATAAGAAGAAAAACAAAGGTAGATAAAATTGGTGGGAAAGATATTCCCTCTGAAAGGGTTTAATTTTTGAGCAATTCGGTCGTTTTTAACTTTTTTTCTCTGCTTTTTAAAATAAATTGATCAGTTTAGGTATGTAATTTCAATAATACATATTTTTGGGCTTTTAAGCAGATTTTATAAGGATTTTAGTATCTACAGGACGTAATCACGTTGTTTAATGGTCAAATCCTTGTCAGATTTAAAAATGCGTTCAAGAAATATATTTTTTCGTATTGAAATGTGTGATGATGACGTCACTGAAAATCAAATGAAAGACATCACTTTTTTCCATTTAATAAATGATATGCATGCTCATACCAGAAAAGGTTAAGGAAAGCTTTTCAAATCGTAAATATTGACGAAAAAAGAAGAGGCCAATTGACCTTTCCCTCCTAAAGACTTCCATTAATTAAGGGGCGGTGGCGGTGGGAAACACAAACAAAAAACACAGCCAGTCTTCGATCGATGAACCAGCGCTGAGGTTAATAAATTACTAAACAGCGGCAGCTTTGCTAACACCTCCGAGACAACGGATAAACCTGGCGCAGATTTGTTTGACAAGCCGCCATAAATTCGCGGAGATCTCATCAATCAGATGCGACCTGATGATGACGAGGAATAGAAAAACAGTGTCTTATCAATCTTCGTTGATTTCAATCAGGAATAACCGGCTGTCAAGGTGTTACACAACTATAATAAGTAATTATGACTCATTAGGGATCAGTAAAGACTAGCTTTTAGAGGTTCTGAAGTTTGCGAAAGCATTAAGTTTTATAAGGACTGAGCAAGCAACAAATCTAACGTCACTAATGTATTTTCCAATTATAAATTTCAAAGCAAAAGTATCACATTTTATGAATCTATAGTTTTTATAACCCTCGCAGTATACACGGGCCGGAAATGAAAAGCTATATGTTTACTTAATCATAGTAGGAAGGTACTGACAGGTTTCATTCCTTTTTGTAATATAAAATGAACTTTTATTAGATAAAATGAAACCTGTCTAGCCGACTTACGGTTTTTCCGACGACGTAAATAAACCGACCAGCTCTAAGAGACAAACTATTAACTATAGTTTGAACGTTAAAAGTTAAAACATGTTTAAAAAGAATAAAAAAATTAAAAGGATTTCCTTTTTGAAAAATCCCGGTTTTTTCGAATCAATTAACGTGTTAACGAATTTTTCAGGTATTTTTAAATGTTAACGATATATAAATTTAATGTATTCCCTATTTTTCAGGAACCTCCAGTGCAGTCTGCAAAACATGGCAAATTATTGCTAAATCTTAATTTTTGCTAACTAGCTTTTGCCCGCGGCGCTGCTCGTGTGGAAGTTGTGATTGTTTTTCATTTGGCGGTTATTTTACCAACACCCCTTTACATATAGCCTGTATGTTGACCAGAGTCACTACGGTGATAGTAAAGAAAAACGCATCTAAATCCGTTTTGTGGTTCTCGAGTTAAAATGAAACAGACAGATAAAAATAAAAAATAAAATAGTTTTGGCCTCAGTACCTACAACACTAATAACTGATTTCATTTAAAATTTTGCAAAAATATTCAATGTACAGACAGACACTACCTTTTAAACAATTATTAAAAGTATAGAAGATATTTACGGATTATGCCGCGGACAGACAGCCACCAAGGCTTCACTATAAGAGGTTCTATATTATCAAGTGAATTTTAAAATTTAAATCTTTTTTATGATCCTAGCATGTCAAAACATGCTCTACGCAGACAAAGTTCAACGAAACATGTCAGATTAATTAACTTCAAGTATTTTTAATAAGATTTATTAGCATAAAAAATTAAATAGACAAAATTACAGTTTTTCTAAGCCGTAAATTATACACTGCGCTATAAAGGCCTTTCTTATTATTAAGTATTTATCACCATGAGGGCTAGATGCGGTTCACACATGTAAGTAGATGTTAGATAACAAACAAGTTTCAATCTTCTATTTCTTTTTGTAGTTTTGAATACATCCATCTATCATACGCGGTACACGCACACATCTTTATCTATATTGTCCCTATTGTCAACAGTGAACAATGATGTGTGTAGATCAGATTGGGCGGGCGGTATGTTGCGCGCGCGCGTCTCCCGGTCAAGGCCGCTTGCACTTGAACCCGCAAAAAATTATAAACAGGTTATGCGCCCACATTCGCGATTTACATTGACTAGTTTTTTGCTCACGCCTTACGACATATTACGATAGTTACGATACATGCCTAGCAACTAGCTCAGATAGTGTTTTTTTTTACCATCTCTTGGTCGGCGATTATGTCGAAGTGTGTGCCTGTGGTTATGTTTTTAAAATATTTTACAGTGATCGAGGGCTATTATAAGACATTATTCGTGCCTCTATCTAGCGCAAATTTTGTAATTGGTACGTATATAATTTGTTCATGATACGTTTTGCTCGATAATTTTCTCAGTCAGCTTTAGGGGTCCAATCAGATTAGTAAACTTGTAAAGTTAAATTGAAAATATGATTGTTAGTATATATATATATATAACAGGTGGTAGAGCTGATGCCGGGCTCGATTGAGAAGGTACCACCATCTTACTTGGGACCCCCTCGAAGTAATTCGGGGGAGAGTAAGAGGACAGCTCACAGGCAAAAAAACAGTATGGCGGTATATCCATCCCTAATAGCCGGGCCTTACATGGAACAGACTGGTGAAGGGCAGCGGCGTCACTGGTGCGAGGGTTCCGGTACCGTACTCACCAACACGCCTGCCCAGCGTGTGTGAGTATGGGCAATTCTTCCAGGATGACCGCCGGGAGTGGCAAAGTCCTGGAAAGGCTTATGTCCAGCAGTGGACGAACTAGGCTGATGGATGGATGGATATATATATCGTCACAACATAATTCCCCGAGGGGGTGTTAGAGGTATTCCCGAGTGTGAACTGTGAAATACAAGTCACAGTGCACACTCGGTACACCCGCGTTTTACCGACGATTATTACATCCCAACGTGATGGATGGTGAGCCCTATCGCCATTCTTCGGGCACAATACACGCTTTGTTTAAGATGTTTTCCTTCAGCAAGTGATAAGTATCAGGTAATACAAATACTATGATTAATGCACGAGTTTTATGAGTGGCAAAATATAATATAAATATATGTACAACATGCAAAAAATATGACTTTCCTTTGATTTGAACCATAATATTTCTTTGCAAGACTTGGTCCTTACTAACAACACTATCAAATGATGCCATAATACAGGGTGTATTTTCTTTTTATAATACGAGCAGATCCGATTCCTGGTCTTTTTCAAGTCATTTTTCAAGATCTTTTGAATACAAATTTCTCATTGTTTAGATTTTCCCCATACTTTTCGCTATCCTGTATATCGTTGCTATTGTGATCGTTGATTTTTACAAACAAAATCGACGTATTTGCGAAAAAAGATAATAATGCTTTAAAAGTTGCTAAAATTGCTAGCCAAATCTCCTTGTCCCAATAAACGTTTTTATAAACTACTTCAGATTCAAATAAAACTTTCAGATTAGCACAAGCACGTTACCGTTTCCATTCTCCATACGTTTATGTACTTTTATGAACCATTCAACTTTCCGAAAAAGGCTTTTACAGTAACAAGTATGTAGGTAATTGGGCTAAAAACGTAAATTGCTGGCGCACGACTTATTTGCACTCCAATTTCTATTGTTTTACCTAAAAATTGCAAGTTGAATGGACTTTAGTAAAAGAAATCTACAAGAGATAAATCAACAAAGCAGAAAATAGTCGACAGACATACGGCTCCCATTGTTTTACAATAAGTTCATATTCTTTGGTTAGAACTTTAAATCCTCGAAAATCAAATCTTATTTACAATATAAACCAATTATTTAGGTTTTAGGTTTTATTTAGGTTAGTGTTTTGTTTTAGATAACTTTTTGTTTAAGTTTAAGTTTGTGGGTGGATTTTTAAGTGTTTGGCTGTTATTTAAGTATTATTTTACTCAATCACAATAAAAATAGTGATATCATATATAAACCAAACATGGTGTACAAATCGGTTTACAAGATCATAATTATAACACAATCATGAAAATTCTACAAAAATAAATGCAAATTATAAAATAACAGCTACTTAAAAAAAACTGCTTTCAGTCAAATCTTAGTCGCAAAGCTTTTACAAACTTTCTGCCAAATCCGATAATTTCACTACAAAGTAAATAATAGCCTCATTTACATTAAATGTAAATTACTTGGTCGTCCACATGACTAATAAATTTTATGTTTTTTGTTTTAGTATAAATAGGTAATGATATATGTATATGATCATTTAAATATACATACTGTTATCTCAAGATATATTTCGGGTCCGACCTGGACCCGGCATCAGTTGAGTATCTTAATTAAAATAAATAGACATTGACATATATAATATAAAAGTACATGACATGGTTATGATAGGTCAAGACATAAAAACATATAAAACCTAGACTACCTATTTACAATCTATCTTAATATTAACTCATTAATAAATTTTTCAATGCAAGTGCTCGTAAAGGCCCATTTTTAATGCATCAAAACCGAACAGAAAGTCGATTATTTTGCCCTAGGGCTTTATAATTTTTTTTTTATTTATTTAAAATGGTTGGCTAACCTGCAGCCTTTCCTGTGTACCATAAATGTTATACTTTTTTTTCCACTGTTTAACGGCCCTGGATACAGTCCTTTTGAGCCAATCATAATTTCAAGTTCACAAGATTATATTTGTTTTATTTCCTTACACTATGCATTGAAAAACGTAGTATGATACACGGGCGTAAGAGCAATAAATTACTCGGTTACGTTTAAAACACGAGCGTAGCTACTCGTAATTGATTCCTTTGCGCCCTTGTAGCATAAACTACTATTATGAGTTATGTGGACGACCAAGTGATGCACTTGCAATATTGAATTCAGCCACATCCAAGTCACCTTCTTTCATAAAAAGCCAATGACTGGTGGTCGAAGAGTGCATATAATAGTGATGGTGAGTAAGGGGCCGAGTACCACGTAATTCCCGTGTAATGACCGCAATCATTTTATCATCTACGTGCCAATATTGTCCGCAGTGCGCAAGCGCAACTTACAGCCTAACCTAAAAGCCCGCTTTCCACTGCGCGCGAGTTTTCTGCCGCACACCATGTGTGGTTCACACACGTAAAACAATTGAAGATAGTTTACGATTTTTTCGACCCACATAACATATATTATGTGTGTGACAGATGATTTCAGGCCGAACGGGAGTTTCCAATAAAATATCTACACATAAATAATATATTTACATATAAGGTATATTTCGAGTCCTCTTGGGCTCGGCATGGGTTGCATACCTTGCATGGTAAAGTGCATACCTTTTTTTCGCGTCGAGTCAGAAGACTGATTTTTTTACAGCATAACGTAGGAGGTATCAGTTTCAACTTGATATCTCATACGGGGGCCTTGACATACAGACAGACAGACAGACGAAGAACAAAGTTATCCTGTAAGGGTTCCGTTTTTTCAGTTTTTTTATTTTGAGGTAAGCAACCTAAAAAAAAAATTTTAGTAAAGAAACCTGAAAAAGCCTATTTCAGGTCTTTCAATCTACGATCTAGAGACAGACGTACAGCAGAGTAAAATTAATAGGGCTCCGTTTTGCCATTTGGGTACGGAGCCCTAAAGACGACCAAGCGTACCTAAAACATACCTTGTATACTTTTTAACCAAATTATAAATATACTACTAAAACGAGTAAATTAATATCTTATTACAAAAAATTTACAAAATGTAGATTGTAAGGTAACACCGATTTCCCGATACTACATATTATATAAACCACATATAAACATTTATTCTATTTACTTATAATTCTTCCTTGGAACAAATTTTATGGAGTAGGGAAGGATTCCAAGACTACTTCAGTATATGTTTTATTTCTATCCGTATGTTTGCTTTAGGCCTTTAATGGCCCTTATTTATCTTGGTTCCAAGAAAGCAAATAATAAACTCTTAAAATAATTTAGCTTCAATGAGTAAAAAGACGTCCAGTATATGTCGTGGGCAGATCGTAGAATTGGGCATATCGTAAAGTATGAAATCGAAAATCTTTCACCAAAAGTCGAAAATACTTGCGGTGACGAGTGGAGCGAAGCGGAGAGAAGAGGAGCGTGTTAGATTTACATATAAATAAATTTGGGGAGCTGAGGGAAGCGGAGCGGAGCATGGCCATCCTCCTAATTTTATAATAAAAGAGTCGAACCATGTCTGTACATTGAAGAACAGTAATAAAAGTGGAAAGGGGGAGACTAAATAAGAGTAATAGAATACAAAACAGCGATTTTTAGAATTCTTTTCTGTATGTCTGTTTGTTCACGCACATCTCCGAAACCACTGAAAGGAATTGGATGCTTTCTTTTTATTATCACCGTAGTGACCCTTTTCAACATATAGGCTATAAGGAGTGTTAATAAAATAACATCCAAGCCGAAAACGGGGCAGATTTAAATAAACTCACTATAATATGTAACTGTGCGACTTTAGTTTATATAGTTCTTCGCAGCGTCGAGGAAGCCGGAAGCATCTAGTGAGGCCGAAAAACGTACAACATGTGAGTTTTTCGGCCTCGCTAGCTTTGTTTGTGATATTGTCAGTTTGTATATTCAATTGAGAGTGAGTTAGAGTGCTTACAATGTTTGTTTTGTTTCCTGTTGGCCACGCGGGCGAAGCCGCGGGCAGAAGCTAGTGTATAATATGTCGTCGTATGAAGGCGAAAACAGCTTTTTCGTGAAAAACCGAGTTATGGCATAAACACAGTCCCATTACACGATCAAAAGAAATTATTTTATATTTAAACTAGTGTGCTCCGCTCCGCTTCGCTCGGCTTCCCAAGGTTATTTACCATGTAAACCTTTGCTTTGCTCGTCGTCACATCAATTTTTTACCTTTTTTGAAGGACTTTTGGAATTGTTTTACCTCGCTTTTTCGTGAAACAGCTGTTTTTTCGCGAAAATGGGTCGGTATTTATATCATAATTGTGTTTTACGGACAAGCAACTTTAACGCAAAAAAGCAGTTATTAATATATAGGGACATATACAAGTTGACATTTATTTATACAGCCAAATTAACACTGAAGACTTGGTAAGTGCCCAGTATCAAGGTTCGATGACCCTTTCTGTGGAATTCGTAAATTATATTTCTCGTGTTCCTAGCCCCGAGTCATAAATATGAGAGGTCAATATTTAATTTTGCAAAATTAGCAAAAAGTCTTATTGATAAATTTATTATTATTATAATTTAGCTCTATAAATAATTATCACCTTATGTACGAGGTGTACGAAATGACCCCTTACAAAAGGCGGGCATTTTAAGTATTTAGCTGAAAAACGTTTTCTTTTATTGAATAATAATATAATAAATGATAATTTACTTTATCTACGACCATCAAAAATATCGTCTTTATTTATAATAATTTCACGAAAAATTAAAAGAAGAAGACATTCGTTCATGAACCTCGGGTGCGTCGCTTTGGTAATACTGCCTTGAAGGCCAATCAGGATAAAGAGGGCGTGGCTTAAGAAATAAGGCTGGGACTTATTTCTCGTCTCTGTTTTTGATTGGGTCTCTAGCGATTTTATAATTAATTGGGCCAATCGCAGCGCAGAATATTATAACTTTGGATAAACAATCTAGGTACTTATAAAACTGTTTTATGTGCTTATAATGTTACAATAGCCTTATTGCTGTATGGGAGTAGATAAAGAATATTAACACCCCATGTCTTTTTGCGGATGTCGTAAAAGGTGACTAAAAGACTAAAAAGGTATGCCAATACTTAATGTATCTATAATGAGCATCATATAAGGTCATCGGATACGGAGACAACTTAGGCACCTATTTCCTGACTTGTCACTACCCTCATGACAAAACCAAGCCGCCAAGCGACTCGTCGTGTTCCGGCATGACGTCATGAGTAGCTGTACCGGGGGGAGTGGTTACAGGCAGTAGCGTAGTATCAGTCATTCGTCAGTTACCGACTTCCGTAGATTTTTTGCAGAAGCCACCCTGCCTGCTATGACTCCCAGTTTCTGGGTGAGCGCGCTTCATCAGGCGTGGTAATGGCCAAGAGTATAAGCACATTGGATGTAAAAAAAACGAATTTATGGACTAAGTATGGCTAGAAAAAAGGGCAAGGTACTTAGTTAGCCGATACTAAAATAGTTGATATGCAAAGGATGGTGCCTAAGACCTGTTTTACACCTGGGTAAGGCATGACCGGGTAAAAGGTAAAAAATGAAATGCCTATTAACAAATAGGCTAGGCTGAAACTAGGCTTATCTTGAAGACTGAATTTATGGAGTCCTTATCGTTTAATGGGTGTAAATTAATATAAGTTTACTAGTTATTTGAACCGGCTTTGCCCAGGATACGGAACTTTGATGATGTTATAGTTTACCATGAAAATAATAACCTATATTTAATGCAATTGACCAGCTTTTTTGATAAAAAGGGATGGGGTTCATACAATTTTCTACTAAAGATTATAGAAATTATGTAAGGTGGCGTACCAAACAACCTCATTAGTATAAGCGTGGTAGTAAACAATAAAAATGTAAACATGGATAAAAATACGAAAAATACTTCCTTCAGAGGCTAAGCAAACCTTTAACACAAATTAAACAAACTGTGTTGGCGTTAACTATTATAAGGTGACGTGTTTATTTTGTTTGAAAGCTAGAAGACAAATGCAAAGCTGTAATCATCGTGAGAAGATCATGTCAGTCATCCTTTTGTAGAGTACCAGAAGTACCTCTGTTTGGGATCCTCACAAAAAAGTTAACTTATAATAACTAATCATTCTCATTACGGTACAACATTGTTGATACAAGATAATATATTTTCTCTGTAATTATAAAATACAGTTAGTTCTAATTTCAGGTAGTAAAAAGTGACATACCCTAGGTCCGCGAGGTGCGCCGATAGCTATTGAACTAGTGCACGAGGTAATGTTCTAACACCGTAACAGAAAGTCCCGGCAACACTGGTGTGCTGAACACTAGCCAAGTCCGATGAACCGTGGTGGAGGGTGCGCAGCGCGGGCGCAGATACCGGCGCGGGAGTCACTGAGCGAGGTGGGATACGCGCGCACCGACCGACAACCGGCCGACGTCTCAAACGGAATGAAATGGTAAAGAAGACTCCACGGTCTTATATAGACGTGACCGTAACCTGCCGTCGGATAACGGACTCGTGCCGGCGCCCGCGACACCACAAAACCGACCTTCCGCCGACGAAAGAACGTCCACTTTCCCTGAGAAGAAATGCTCTTTCTTACCGGAACAGATAGATCGAATTTTCAATAAACCGCCCGGAGCTGTACGCTGTAATTTGCCAGCACTAACGCCGCCATTGCCTGCTCTAAGCCCTAACGAGGGGACAGGACAACGGAACTCCAAATTGCATCGACACCAAACCGCTTAGCAACGGGGTGACATTCCGCGTTCGCTGATATCAAATGTCTAGAAAGCTGCAATTTCAATTTATTATGCTGATATCAGACCAAAATATCCGCAACAAGATCTTTGAACTCCTTTCTCCATGCAGTTTCTTGATATATGGAAGTGGGTGCATATAGAAAATACAGGTGTTTGGTGGAAACTATAGAAACTAGATCGAGACTTCATCGACCATTTCTAATGCCAACAAAGGAATCGAGTCATCGACCTTGCAGTCTTTAAAGAATTTTTTACGTAATTAGTATTTTGGTGGCCAATGAAAGGTAATTCAATGAGGGCTGATACTGGAAATCATGGTCATTATGTCGAATTGATAACAAGCTAATAAAAAGGTTCGTAGTAGAGAGCAGTCTATTTTGCATTTAATGAAGATACATAGTTAATTTAGTAATTTTTAGAGAAAACAAACTAAATTTGGATCAGAATAAGAAAACTTTCTTAATGTACCTCTACTATAACCTACTTGCAACCGTATCAGGGCAATATATAAATTAATGATTAATTTCTTTAATTCAGGACAATATACGTTTACTTAACCGTATATAAAGCTATCAAGAAACAATAACATATTAACTCAAATCGTACGGGACCTCAGGAGCAAGTAGACATTACTGATATGAATAAATGAAGTGATACGCAAATGCCCTTTGTCATTTCACCGACAAAGGCTTACCTCATACCGTAAATCATACCAACATATTTTAAGAGGTATGCATACTATTTAGAATAAGATTCAATAGGTGAACTCGTTTTTAGGTATGTCTAGAACATAGTGGACACACACTAACTCAATCTTGCTTTAGTAAAACGGGGTAAAAAGATCTCAGAAAGGCCATAGTTGTTTTTTTTTAACTTTGCATTCTTTGATTACCATTTTACGGGATGTTAATCACCCACAGGCCTCAGCTACATGTTACAAGATGGTTCTTGCTGACCACAGATTAGCTTTAAATAACCTCCAGAATACAATTTCTATCGATAAATATCCTCAAAAGCTGTTCTGACTTTGAAAATATCCTCACAAGTCAGTCGATAAAATGGCATCAACCTCAAACGGTGCAAGTGTAGTGTTATTTGAAAAACAATGTACACAGGACAGATGAGAACCTGGTAAATGAATGCGGACGGAAGAGAAGTAGCTGCTGCATCTTGTGGGAAACTATTCTTCTTGCCTTCTAATTAATACGCCACAGGTTCTTTGCTTTACGGTGTGTGAACTAGTGTCTATCCTAACTCAATAATGAGATATTTGCATTTAGTTATGGTGCGTTCTGACGACATTGGTTCATTGAGATTTTATGCGGCGGGGAAGTCTTTCTTTTTGCAAATATTTTTTAGCTAGCAGCGATAGCTCAGGGGCAGAACGGTGGCCTCTCTGTCTTGAGATTCAGTTTCGATCCCCGGTTGGACATGCAAACTATGAGTTTTTCGGAATTTATGTGCATCTTAGTATTTGTTCTTACTTACCACTTGCTGAGCGGTGAAGGAAAACACCTTAAGGAAATCTGTATGCCCTAAAAAGCGTGTATTTGTGCTCGAAATGCCGGCGATAGGGCTCACCGGCCATCACATTGGGATGTAATAACCGTCGGTGAAACACGGATGTACCGAGTGTGGACTGTGACTTGCATTTCACAGTTCACACTCGGTACTACTATGACATCCCCTCGGGGATTCATGTTGTGATGATATAAAATATATTTTGATAACTGATAAGAAACAAGACTCAATGGCCTTTTTTTGTAAAAAATCGCTATACCCGGACTCTTGTTTAAAAAAATTTCCCATCTGGGTCTAAGACACGCAAAGTCAAAATAACAAATTTTTAGGGTTCTATAGTACCTAAAAGTAACAAAATGAACCTTTATGGTGAGACTCCGTTGTCCGTCCGTCCGTCCGTATAACTTATAACTCAGCACCGTTAAAGATAAAGACATGAAATTTGGCACAAAAATAGCATTAATTGGCCCACATTAATATGTGTAAGAAAATATGAAAAATTAAAGTTATTTTCGAAGAAATTTTGATTATAGATCATAACTGGCCAATTACAGAAAAACTATAGCGATTAAAAAAGAGTTGAGGTCAAATGAGAAAAATAAAAAAAGAAGTAAAATAAATAAAATAAAAAAATTATAAAAATACACTATTAAAATTTTGATTGTAAAAATATATAGTTTGGCTATATTTAATTGCATCTATTTCAAAAAATCTTCGAAAGACCATAAAAAATGTATGTCCCCCCCCCCCTTATCTTCAAAACTGGTGGACCGAAAAATATGAAAAAAATAAAGCGATTGAGAAATTCATGACAAAATTAAATTTATCATCCACAATACGGAACCCAAGTCTGATTCGCACTTGGCTGTTTTTTTTTTAATTGTGCTAAACACTACAGTGCGATAAGGCTTTTTTGGCGCGTTGATGACATTGGCAGGAGGGCGATTTGGCCCCATAGTAAAAACACCTCGTTTTAAGGAAACATCATCTTAACATCCTGTATAACCTTATTTCACCCTGAGTGTTACATAAAACCATGTTTCCTTTGAACCCTAGATATTATTCGAGCGCAATATAACAATATTCAAAAAATGTTATGAGCGAGTGGGACTTGAAATACTCGTACTTTTTATTTTAAACTGTTTTTGAATAAATAAAACAATAAATTTACTCATTAATGAAAATCATCTAAAGGTATAGTACATTTCAAATACCATGGCCCGATTCCACTTGAAACTTAACAATGGGGCTCATAATGTTTGCCTTTTGTTATCTAATTTGGAGCACTTCAAATTGGCACGCGTCGGTGCAATCTGTATGTAACTAAATACCACACCGCAAAAGGGTCTGGCCAGGTATCTTTTGTTATCACTAATCCTATTGTTAACACCTAACGACCGTCTTAAGTGGAATCGGGCCATGGTATTTGAAATGTACTATATATAGTTCTTAGCCACCTTTGTTTTGCAAATAAAAAAAAACCGACAACCTAGCTCCGTGCCTGGCCGCTCTAATTCGTTCATTCAGTATCAGTGAAAGTTAATGCGTGATTCAAATCACTGGTCATTATCTCGATGATAACTTCAAATCACATCGCCGCCGCCGCCATCTCTATCCGCACTTGGCTAGATGTATCACTTAGCAATTTGTGTAGTTTTAAGTGTTTTCGGTCAAGGTTGCGCCTTACGTGCAAGTACCGATCCAAAATCATCTTGTATCTTCATATTTTATCTTGTATCCTCCCTACCTATAATAATTACTAATAAACAAGCAAAAATTAAATTTATGTCGTCATTTTCTAAGGCTATAAAGTAATAGAGGTCTCGCCAACTCAGATGGAGGGTCCAAATTTAAGAACACGAAAATTGCTCTTTTATTACGCTCATATTTGAGATCTTAGCTTCTAACTGTGTTACTACAAAACGGTGTTTAACTTTAGACAGTGTTTAAATCTGTTGTTGTCGCCTTTTGTTTCATATCGTAAAAAAGTGACAGCTACAGATTTAAACACTGTCTAAAGTTAAACACCGTTTTGTAGTAACACCGTAAATGTTTTTATTGCAATATTATATTACTAGTTCGTCACAAATGTCAAAAATAATTAGAATATTTTTGACACTGAAATCCCACTTCGATTCCGCATTTCATGTTCCTATAAGATTTACAAATTAAAAGCTTGTGGCGGAGGACAAGCAGACAGACCAAATGGTACGGAACACCAATTCTCATCTCTATCTTACTCTATCTTAGATATTTTGTACTCTCCGTCTCATAAACAAACCACATGATTTATACACATTACAAGTTATCAGCCTAATACAGCTAAGTGCAATATCGTTTTTTTGTGAATTATGAAAGCAATTTCCCGAACAACTTTAATGCACTGGATGTAGGTTACGGTGTTAATGTTGCCCGCGTTAATTCATTACTCCTCCTAGAACACCGCTTGTTGCAGGTATTCTTCTGATTCATGAGTGAGATGAGAGAATAAAGTAAATAAAAAAGTGATCTGTGAAAAATTAAGTAACTACCCTTTTGTGTCCAACGTCGCTCCACAACTATTGTACCATGTAAATAGCTGAATAAGAGGAGGGAGGCAAAAGTACCTCTGGCCTCAGTAAGTACTCTTTAGCAGTCATATCCCAATAAATTTATGTTCAGTTCAGGCAGTTAGATTTGGAGGCTTTCGTACGTGTCCAAAGTAATAAGCGTAGACAGGTAATTTCTATTAAAGCATGGCAATATCTCTCTATATCCAGTACAGTGACCTCCGCATTCAAAATATTGCATTTCTTTATTTTATTTATTATAAAGTCACTAAATTAATTTATTCAACAAATCAAATACATAACAAAAAATTATTAAATTAATACCTAAAAGTAAAACTTAATAACCGTATAAATATTGAAAATTTAAACATAAGACCTAAAAATAAATATATTATAAATTAAACTAAATAAAAAATTATATCAAGGTCGCTGCCGCCGTGCGGGAGAGTACCTAGCAGGCTGGCAGCGTTACCTCGTTGTACGGCCCGACTGATTCTCTGGCCATATAAGTCCCAGCCCGAGGGTCCCCGGAGGCATCGACCAGGCGTTTTGACAGATCTTTATATAAAGAATGTTCACTCGGTCCCCACAGTCCGAGTGTCTCGACGCTGAAGGGCGCAAACATGTAGTCCGTACTCAAGCCTACATATCTGCGCCGCTTCTTTTTTTCGGCTCCTTCCGCCGCGGCCCCCGCCTTGGAGCAGGTCATTGGTAAGTAGGATGAGGCTAGTGTATCAACACAAGTCGCATTTTGGATGGTAAAGGAAGATCAATTAAAGAATTAATAATAATTCTAAAATTAATAATTTCATGCGCTTTAAGAAGAATTGTATTTTTTTTTCTTATCCCTCTATCTCTCAGAGTTTTAAGTAATGTAGTCTTGTCTCGCTCTTTCAAGTAAGAAAGACTACACAGAGGTGGCTGCGGTATGGTCGATGGGGGATCAGTAGACATTGAAGCCGTGCGACAATCACGTTACTG
Source organism: Ypsolopha sequella (assembly GCA_934047225.1). Lineage (NCBI taxonomy): Eukaryota > Metazoa > Arthropoda > Insecta > Lepidoptera > Ypsolophidae > Ypsolopha > Ypsolopha sequella. The sequence goes on from OW203987.1 coordinate 12,987,702, forward strand.
GTGGACGCTATTCTTCATTATTATTATCAAATCATCACATAGGACAATCGAGTTTAGAGGGACCGAGTTAGGGGTATTTTTCATTCGTAAAACAGTAAATTTCTTGTAAAAATTAATTTATGAAATAGTTCCGTACCCAAAAGGTGCCAAACGGGATCATATAACTAAACTGTCTTTCTGTTTGTCTGCCAAAGGGGTCTACAGCTTCAGCCGCAATAGGTAGCCAGTTGAAATTTTCCCAGAATGTGTGTTACTATGGTAACGGCAAAAATAATCGTAACCCAAAAGGTCCCATTCAGAAAACCCTGCTAGAAAACCTACATTTTCATTTGTTTCAGTCTCAGAACAATTTAGTTATTGTTCTGAGGTTTCAGCTCTATCAATACATATAATAAAATAGTAGAACCCGGTGTGTCTGTACATTGAATATGAAAAGTAATAAAAATAGAAACTTACCAAAGAAGAGAACACAAATCGGCGATTTTTAGAATTATTTTCTGTCTGTCTGTTTGTTCACGTACATCTGCGAAACCACTGAACGGATTTGGATGCGGTTTTTTTTATCATCTTACTGACTCTGTTTAGAATATAGGCTAGCCTTTAGTTTATAAAGTTCTTCACAGCATCACAGAAGCCGGGGGCATCTAGCGGCCTCGCTAGCTTTGTTTGGGATATTGTCAGTTTGTTTAATCTATTGAGAGGGAGTGGGAACGCTTATTATGTTTGTTTCTAAAAAAAAAATGACATTTGTTTCCTGTAGGCCATGCGAGTGAAGCCGCGGGCAGAAGCTAGTCTTTAATAAAATAATACATAAAAGTTGCAAACACTCTAAATAAAAATAACAAATATTAAAAATTAAAGTTCCATACGCAGGTGCCAAATTGTATGTCAGGCGCTCTCATTTTAGCGCCTTGTTTTTTATCGCCTTGGTGTTGCTATGGCATGATCTACATATTCATGATCTATGGCATGTACATATAACTACTTAATTGTATGTAGTATAAATATTATTTATTAGTAAGGCTAAATATCCTTTAACATAATTTCGTTAAATTGATAAACTTACCTGGCACTACCCTTGAACTGTGCACATCACCAAAGGTTAGCTGGTAGAGAATGCTCATTAGCATTAAGTTCGCTTTTGTACATTGTTTATTTTTGTGCAATAAAGTATTTACATACATACATATATTTTTATTATTTACCATAATGTTTTTAGGGTTCCTACCCGTATTGTGTGGTAATACAGAACCCTTTGTGCGCGAGTTCCCACTCGCACTTGACCGGTTTTTTAAGATTATGTAAAAATATTGTTGCTAAGTTTCTTGCCCTTCTTTTTAGCAAGACTAATCGAATGGGCGGAGGTAGGCATGTATTTATATATGTAACCGGGTTGGATTTAGTATCGTTTGGCAGTTGTACCATGTAACCTATTAATATGTAGTATATAGGATGGGATTTGGTCGGCCGCCTGGGTTCGTGCTGGGGGCTCGGTTGGTGATCATTGAACCTTGTTCCTGATCCCTGGCCGGGTCTCCGGTATGGGTTCAGGCCTTCTATAATATATTTTTCAATGCATGTGCTCGTAAAGGCCCACTTTTTATGCATCAAAACCGAACAGAAAGTCGATTATATTGCCCTAGGGCTTTATTATTTTTTTTTTTATTTGTTTGCAATGGTTGGCTAACCTGCAGCCTTTCCTGTGTACCATAAATGTCATACTTTTTTTTCCACTGTTTAACGGCTCTGGATACAGTCCTTTTGAGCCAATTACAATTTAAAGTTCACAACATTATATTTGTTTTATTTCCTCACACAATGCATTGAAAAACGTAGTATGATACACGGGCGTAAAAGCAATAAATTACTCGGTTACGTTTAAAACACTCGCTACGCTCGTGTTTTAAATCGTCCTCGTAATTTATTCCTTTGCGCCCTTGTAGCATAAACTACTATTTTACCTATCATTTTAATCGTATATATTGCTACATAAATTAAATAAACTTTTAATTTAGTTCATGTAAATTTTTTTTTTATTAGGTTAAATTTGACGTGTAAAAGTGTATTATATATACCTACTTTGCAAAATAAAGTATTTGAATTTGAATTGTTTCTACTTTGTGTTAATCAATTTCATAACCCTTATTCTCCGGTAGAGTAGTAGGCACAAAGTACAACCTATCTATAAATTCCAATGCCATAAAGCACTATGATCACGAACTCCCGATAGGAACAAGCATAGTCTCCAACACACGATGCTATACCACGGCAGTTCTTACTACGCCCATTTAAGAGTGATAATCGTACAAAAAGGCATATATACTGTAGTACAACACCTACGCTTCGCCCTGCAAGCTCTACAGCAAATTGTTGCGCTACCAATCTTCAATCTTCGTGTGAATTACTGAGTCAACTATGTTCTAAATCTTATCCCCTGTACGACCTGTACGTACTTATTGGTCCAATGAACAAGTCTTTTTAAGGCGATATGTAAAAGTTTTAGCGTCCCTGTTACTCCATATGCGAAAAAACCCTCGGTGCGAGAGGGACGGATTCGTGGAAAAGTAGCAAAAAGTCGGTTTTTTATTAATATAAAATGTACTAAAGTTGCTATCAAAATTTCGTTAAACCAGGTTCTAGATACCGTTAAAACCCACCTAATAAAATATAATTGCAGTCCATATGTTATTCTATATATTGTCAAACCAGGAGAAATGGTGTTGAAAAGGGCCTCATTTCAATAAATATTTCTATCGAGCCGAATTTCTCCAATCGCGTTTCTGTTTTAACAGATCCCTAAAAAAAGTTTCCAAAAATAATATACTATTTTATAAAAATAATACATTATTTACTTAAGTAGATATACAAGTTCTTAAAGTGTCGATTTTGTTTCCGTAGCGCCTTAATGAGACCCTGAAAATATTTCTTTGTACAATTTTTTTTTGCTGTGTAATAAAGTCCGTAAAGTATTTAGATTTCATATTTGTTTAACAAAATAGATAAACTTTACACCTTGTCACACAGCAAAGTTTCACCAACAGAGGGAATAATACTGTCCCTTGAACTCCTTCCCTGATTGGACTATATCAAATTTATTGTTTATTTATTGGTTTACCGAGAACCTTTTATTTATTGTTTGGTTATTTTATCGTGCCGTAAGATGCGAGCTCTAGCAAGCCGGCTTTTAACTACCATCCATAGGGACACAAACAAGATTCAAAGGTAACCTCTTGCGGATGCCAAACAGCCTTTCGTTGAGTTTCAAACTACGTCAAAATCGTATGGAATCTGGGAAACCGCTCCAAGCGGACAGTAGCGGAACTAACAGCTACGCATGGCACCTAAGTTTAGTTTCAAACTTAACGAAAGGAAGATGTTTCCATGCATAGGCTAAGAGACATTATGACGAACCAACTCAGTTGTGGGCGTCGCCAAATGTCATGCTGTTTCATTTCGCTGTAAGGTGCACGCTCCATGAAACTTGCGAGGACAATACAATCGTGCCGATTTTGTCGCAGGTGCAAATTTGAAAACTGGTTTCAGGAGTAAACCAACTTTTCGCAAGACTGTGAACGTTTTCAAACATTTTTTTGGTTATTATTAATCTAGATTACATTTTCGATGTTTGACTCGTATTTTTGGATTTTATCTAAAATAATAAAAGCATTTTCGTCTACACTTTTGATAAAAAGCCGTTAAATTTACGTATTTTAGGGGTTTTTTGTAAAGATATTACTCAAATTTCACGGTTTTTAGTTCGACGGAGAAGCCGGAGAACGCGCCCGCGAGGCCGAAGGCCATAGCCGGACACATGCTTTTTTAGGCTGGCAGATTATGCACAAATTTATATTCTACAGATGTTCTATCCTACGAAGTCCATTTGGGTATGGTTGTAGTAGTTACGTATAAAGATAAAAGCGCGTTTTGTAGCGCTCCCGAGGTTACGCACACTAGAAAAAAGTGCGAGGGTCGCTCTAATACAACGATAGAATATCATAACTTCTAGGGAACTGATGAAAACCACAAGATCATTAAGTTTAGGGAGCCTATCAATTGACCCAATATCAATTCTTAGAGAGCTTTAGTGACATAAAAGCAGAAGCCTGGCCAAAGGCAGAGCCACAGATAACAGGCTAGTCAGTCTAATAATTGAGAAACAAAACAGTAAAATACTGTTATTAATTTGAGATTTGAACATCATCGCGTGTTGCCTCTAATCGGACGATCGAAGGATTAGAATTTATTACACCGCAACAGTTCAAGAATTTTGCTGCGTCTGTCAATCCATCAATGGTTTGTAAAACTTGAAATTTGTAGAACCGACCGTGTCATCGGTTATCCTTGTTATTATCGAAATTAACCACTATGCATGTTAGCAATTTTTTTGAGACAATGGAACTGAAATAATGGGGTTTATTAAATTTTACGGAATCTATAGAGCATGACAAATCTAGTCAAACATATTTAACGATTACGTTCGAGTTTTGCCCAAGGCCTTGGTCAAGAGATCATTGAATCAATGAATGAAGGAATGGACACTTTACTGCACACAAAAGACATATAAAAAGAAAAGCAGGGTCTTGAAAACATTATTTTGTACAAAGGCGGACTTATCACTTGAAACGATTACTTCCAGCCAACCTTTGAGTGGTGAAGAAATTATTATCACAAGAAAATTAAAAGGGAGATAAATAAAATAATGATAAGTTCAACAAATTAAGTGAAAACCAATAAAGTGTAAATATGTATACCTAAATCTAAAAACTTGTTTTATGTACAAATACGACCTACCAAATTAAATTTACATTTTAATAAATACCATAGACTTACATAAATAAATAAATAAGAATATATTTAATAAATACCATAAATACAAGGTGACTTTTTGATCATCGTCCAAATTCACACTGGAGGCTTGGTAGGCGATCAAAATCATGAATCGACAACAATTTTTGTGAAATTGGTGTAATGAAATTTCGACTTCCCATAGTAATTCACTGCCAGTATAGGGAGTCAAAATATAATTTTATGAATTTTACAAAAATTGTAATTGGTTCATGATGCTGATAACTTACCAAGGCTCCAGTATGAATTTGGACGATGTTCACAAATTTACTTTGTACATATATAAATTGGTATACGGTTTTGGTTTTATTGGTAATTGGTCATCAGTCAAGTATGACGGCCCACTAAGGGCCGAAATATATTTCAAGTTTTAAATTTTCTTTTATTTATTGTATACAGGGTGGAAGAAATTTAAGGGCCCTGGAGGGGAACTACCTTAAATTCTTTAGTTAGCTCATTTTACTGAAAGGAAACATTCCTTTATTTTTTAAAAGAAACAAAACGGCATTCAAAGATCTTCTAAAATTCGCTTGTCTCACTCGGGAATCGAACCAACTAAAAATTAAAAAAATAAACACTCACTATTTTATCATACAAATCGGTAGGATTATTGTTCAGGATTAAATTTGTCTAACAAGCATTTGGTCTTACACTCATCTGTTGTACGAGATACCCATGAAATTGAATATTTATTACAAGTTCTTTATTAACAAAACCTAGTACTGTTCACTTGTAATGTAATAATGATACGCCATTATTACACAATGACAGCACGGAATGAAAGCAAAACAAAACAAAATTTGAAAATCGAACGAATACTTTTATGGGTGTTAAAAAATGTTCGTTCGAACTTCAAATTTGTTGCCCCGCGTTGCAAAAAAATACGTTCCCTTTTTAAAGATTTCGTCAGTACGCCTAGTGCAACAAGGAATTGTGCTGTGCATTGATTTATTATTGACATTTAACGATTTTCTTTTTAAAGTCTTCAACAAGGTATAGCATTAGCAAGCTTGTACTTCATACGATGTCTTTGAATGTTACAGAGATAAGAAAATTATAACGTGTCATTTACTTGATACAAGTGAACAGTACTAGATATTGTTAATAAAGAACTTGTAATAAATATTCAATTTCATTGGTATATCGTACAACAGATGAGTGTAAGACCAAATGTTTATTAAACAAATTTTATCCTGAATAATAATCCTACCGATTCGAATAATAAAATAGTGAGGGTTTATTTTTCAATTTTTAGTTGGTTCAACTCCCGGCTGAGACAAGCGAATTTTAGAAGACCTTTGAATGCAGTTTCGTTTCTCTTAAAAAATAAAGGAATGTTTCCTTTCAGTAAAATAAGCTAATTAAAGGATTTAAGTTGAATTTTTTCCACCCTGTATATTTAAATCTATATTGTGTAATTCTAAATAAAAAGCTAATTGAGGCATATTATATATTTATTAAATTATAATATCAATTATAATATATATCAATAGTATAAGTGTAAATAAAGAATCATTCATGATGTTATTTTTGCTTTCGCACCTTTTCGGATCAACAAATGTTTTTGCTTCGATTCTCGCCTTGCCGTCAGTGAACTAGGTCGATTGTCCAAACATTGACAATGCCTAAACTTTTTCTTCACAGAATGGGTGGGGTTCATTTATTAATTTTACATTAGCTACTCTATTCGCTTGATCACGCTATCCGCATCAACACTTTCATTTTTGTTATCATGTCGGTTTACATTGTCTGGGGATGGCTGAAATTTTCATTTCCTTTTTACCTTGACATATTTTTGGGGTTCCGTACCCAAAGGGTAAGCAACGGGACCCTATTACTAAGACTCCGCTGTCCGTCTGTCTGTCCGTCTGTACATCTGTCACCAGGCTGTATCTCATAAACCGTGATAGCTAGATACTTGAATTTTCACAGATGATGTATTTCTGTTGGAATAAAATAAATATTTAAGTATTCTCCCGTACAACAGACAAGCTTTTTGCCGTTTTTATAGATAATGGTACGGAACCCTTCGTGCGCAAGTCCGACTCGCACTTAGCCGGTTTTTTATCCATAAAAAAATTGTACATCATCACAGTTCTACTGATAAGTTTAGTAAATAAAATACCTCATATAGTTGGTATTAATAGGCTCAAACGTTGACAGCTAGGTGGCTGATGACAAATGCTTCGAACGTTATCGGATCTGCGCAGACGCAACCTAATCGTCGCGTGCCATGAGTAACGGTGGCGAACTGTAAAGTACGTTAGTGGTTTGTTCCTAACGCACTACAAATAAATCACAACGACAAATTATTTAACTGTGTTACAAATAAAAGTGCATATTGATTTCACAGCCACAAAATAAATTAAAAATATATTTTTTTTTCTAAGTAACCTATTAGTAACCTGGTCAAAGTTAAAAGGCATATATTTCTTAATATTTATAGGCTTCCTCCATCGTTTTCTACTCGGCTTTGTTCATCCATCAGCATAGTTCGTCCACTGCTGGACATAAGCCTTTCCAGGACTTTGCCACTCCCAGCGGTCATCCTGGAAGTATCGCCCATACTTGCACAAGCTGGGCAGGCGGGTTGGTGAGCGCGGTGCCGGAACCCTCACACCAGTGACGCCGCTGCCCGTCACCAGTCTGTTCCATATAAGGCCCAGCTATTAGGGATGGATATATCGCCATCCATCGGCCCCAGGCATGGTGGGCCTCCTGGTTTTTTGCCTGTGAGCTGTCCTCTTACTCTCCCCCGAATTACTTCGAGGGCGTACCCAACAGTCGAGCCCGGCATCAGCTCTATCACCGGCTTTGTTATCGCTCTTCTAATCGACCGGCGGCGACCGATGTCTATCGAGGTCTATCGATAATGCCTAGATTGCCTAGTTTACACGGGTGCAGTAACTGGTAGAGTACTAGGGATAAAAACAATACGAGCTTATCGTAAAGAGTTACAAAATAGTACGAAAGATAGTATAGCTGGGAGAGTAGAGTGGATGACGCAAGTGGTTAAGTAGTCGGCTAAATAGTACGCTAGTAACTACTTTAACTAGCCAAAATGTAAACCCAACTTAACTCCTTCTGAAATTCTCAAATATATCAACAAAAAAAATTTCAATTTGGATCATAAATTTTAAGCAGCAAAGCGAATGTACCCGGCTCGGGACGTGCAGCGGTGCTTGCGCACCGCGAAATTGTACGCTCTTTACCAGGAAATTCACTAAATTGAATGATTTTTGACACTCTAACGAAAGCGCAAAAAATGAAACCATGTCTGTAACAGTGTCACAATGATAGTAACCAGTATGATATAATAGTAACTTCTAATAACTTAGTATTAGTCCTACAAATCAATAAATGAAAACAAACTTTTATTCGCTAAGACTTAAAATCTCCTAAAAAGTACATAAGGCATATCTACTGAATTTTCAATCCATTCATTCTTTTTGTTTACGCAACTATTCCCTGGGAATATTTTAATTACTACATCGGTAACGCTAATTTATCCAGCTTCGCTTTTTCACAAGACGTCGTAATTCACAACATGTCGTGATTAATAAAGTGTGTGTCTGCATCGATTGTGTTGTCGAGACTCTATTTTCTGCTAATTCTGGTACCGCAACCGGTGAGTGTTGCCATGTCAGAGTTTCAAGAATCTTAGAATTTCTAAAGCGCAGTTTACGAAAAATCGATATCGTTCCGGCTGCACCGTAGAGATTGCAAATTGGATCTTGTCCTCTAAAAAGGCCGCTTTGGATGAATCATATTATGATTCTGTTGTAATGCCGTCTCTTTTGCACGTATGAAGACTCTATCCTACTTTCAAATCATTCTATGATTCACCCAAGTCGGCCTTTTTAGATCCCCTGGTAAAATTATAATTCCGTGTTGGATCTAGTAAAATTAAACAAATACATGTCTAATATCGGGAACTCAGGGAGAAAATTCTTAAAATAATGAGCCTGAATAGCCATGTGAACTCGTGTAGATCATGGGAAACAAATTATTTTGTGTATACGTGAGTGTATATTTTGATGAATACGATAATACCAAACCCCATAAATGTTTTCTCTTTGCACCCAGACTACATTGTAAAATTTTGAGGTAGAGAAAGACTGAATAGAGAAATTTCTTTAAGAGTCCCTTGCGCAAATTTCTCTCTTTAGTTTAGACTTTCCCCATACTCCCCCATCTCAACGCGCCTCTGTATATAATTAAGTACAACTGTTTTTCTTATATACTAGCAAGAAATGTTTAATGTAAAAATTTTGAATACTTCTCGTTTGATTTTCAAAAAGTTATTGATGTCGTTTTACTGATTAGTTAACGTACTTTCGATATCAGTTTAATTTTTTTTTTATATCTGTAATAGTTACGGAATAATCGCCTGGTCACACTTAACGATTACACCCTGTATAGCTCCTCTGTTAGCGTAACTCGTAGAAAGCTTTCTCTAGGACAAAAATTCGTGAAAACATATCGTCACGACATGAATCCCTGAAGTAGTGCCAGAGGTGTTCCCAAAGGTGAATTGAGAAATGCTAGTCACAAATACTTCCCAAACTTGATGGCTCACGCAAGCCGCACTTCGGGCACAAATGGACCAACAGCTTGACGTGCCTTCCGAAGCATGCAGACCGGACACAGATGCGGTCAATATGACTAATATTTAATTTCGGTATTTTACCCTAAAACGCAGTGAGATGGCAACCCTGACTGCTACAGTTCCCAATCCCAGTTTCAGTACGGTACTCACTAGATACTCTGTTATCTAATTGCGAATCAATCTATTTGCTTCTATTATGGCATGGCGTTAATTGTTAAACCATGCAACCTGCAGAAAATTGATTTTGCTGCTTTTTTTGATGATCTTGGAATAGAACGGCAATATTGTATATTGGTGCAACACGAAAAGCTTTTCTTTTGTTTTTCACCGTTGTTATGCATTTCGTATGGGAACTCTCGTTTTTTAGGGTTCCGTAGTCAACAACAAAGAACCCATATAGTTTCGCCATGTCCGTCTGTATGTCTGTCTGTCCGCGGCTTAGCTTAGAGACTATTAGTACTAGAAAGCTGTAATTTGGCATGGGTATACATATTTATCACGCCGATAAAGTGGTACAGTAAAATTTTGAAAAAAAAATTTTTTAGGGTACCTCCCCTACACGTAAAGTGGGATGATTTTTTTTTTCTCGTCTATCCCCTAGTGTGAGGTGTCGTTGGATAGGTAATTAAAAAATATTGGGGCTGTGAGAAGACTATTTTTCGATCCAGGGTTCCGTTTGCGAAATATTAAGCTTAAAAGTGTTAATTTTTGTTAAAGTCAAGTGTCCCCCCCCCCTGCCAGCGAAACGGTTGTATTTGGAGACGTGAAAAAAATCACGGCAGTAGTATATATACATAACGAAATTAAAAGGAAAACTATCACAGCTAAGTAGACTTTACAAGTTAACGAGTACAGATCGCGCCAAACTTTTAGTCCCCTCTAAACACGGGGCGATTCGCATCGGCAGGAACAAAATGTATGGGCCATTTTTCGAAAGAGCAACTTCCGAGCGGACTAGAAGTTTGACGCGTTCTGTATAGTTGAAAAATTTATAAAGTGTACCTGGAGAAGTCCGCATATTGTGTAGGGCAACTACGGAACCCTACACTGCGCGTGGCCCAACACTCACTTGGCCGGTTTTTTTTTCTAAAACCCCGACCAGTTATTTGTGGTTAAGAATTACTATGTATCAGTCTTAACAATTTATTAAAAGATGTCTCAAGATGAAGCCATTTCTAGCTATGCCATAGAGTTACTTGCCCTTGGATGGGAACATTTCCGTGACATATTAAATATTTTATATTTTAATCTCTTTAACGTAATTATTTGAAAACTGACGTTTGATAAATCAATGAATTTTTGATTTATTAATTCATAGTTATATTTATTTTAATGATTAATTACTGTAATAATGTAATAATCCGCATTAATGATTATTTTTCTGATTGGTGTGATATTTCTGCTGGTGTTCCTTAAGGTGGTAACAGAGGATCTCGGTCCAAAACGCATATTTTATTATTGTTTGCCAAATTTTTTAATAAAAAGTATGCAATAAATGCGTTTTATGGCGATTTGCGCAAATTGCTGATCAATAATTATGTGTTCACAAGCAACTGATGTCATTTTATGAATTACATTATGATTGCATTATATAACAACAGTAAACACGCTTTAAAGTTTGTAAATGTAGTGCAATTAAAATGTAGTATATAAAATGACATAATTTATTTTTGAACGCCTAATTATTACTAAGCAATTTGCGCAAATCGCCATAAAACGCATTCATTACAAACTTTTTATTCAAAAATATGGAAAACAATAATAAAATGTGCATTTTGGACTGAGATCCTCTGTTACCACCTTAAGGAGGCGTCCTCTCTCCTCTACTTTTCGCGTTACTTATCAATAATATCTCACAATTCATTTCTTCCTCCTACCATCTTTATGCAGATGATCTCCAAATCTACACTCAAGCAAAGTTGGATGATCTCTCGCAGGCCATTGCCATGACAAATGATGACCTAAAGAAGGTATCTGCGTGGAGCAATGACTATGGGCTAAAGGTTAATCCCACCAAGACTCAAACTATCATAATAGGTAGCCCGTGGTTCGTTGATAGAATTGATTGCCTAAGGTTAAAATCTAGGAATCATTTTTGATAGTTGTTTAACATGGGTTCCACAAATCAATGAGGTAAGTAGAAAAATGTTTGCTGCTGCAGATGCTATGAGAAGGCTCCGAAATTTCTTACCTACTGCCACTAAAATTGCACTTGCACAATCTCTCTTATTACCCATTCTCGATTATGCTGATGTCAGTTATTTGGATCTCACTGAAGCGCAACTTGACAAACTCGAACGTCTTCAAAATTTTTGTATAAGATTTTTTTTTGGTCTTCGCAAGTACGATCACGTTTCTGAATTTCGTTCTCAACTTAACTGGCTCCCTATTCGTCAGCGCCGTGATACTCACATCCTATCTCTATTATTTTCTGTGTTGCACAATCATGCAATTCCTTCCTACCTTAAGATTAATTTTCAATTTCTTCATGATACTCATGGTTGTTCCTTACGTTCCTCTCACAATCTCCTTTTGGCAACACCATCTCATTCATCGTCCTTCTTCACAAATTCCTTTTTAGTCCAAGCTGTTCGGTTGTGAAACGATCTTCCTTTGCCAATAAGGAGAGCTCCATCACTGCCTGTCTTCAGGAAATTAGTCAAGGGTTATTACTTGTCACTCTAAGACCCGAGTTCGCCAACTACAACATAATCATTGATTACGTAACCACTCTGTTAGCATTTAACAATTGTTTAAACTAACCGCGTTTATTTTGAGTTCATCATTGATTTTTAACCAACGGTTAAATAACCAAACGTTTTTGAATGAATGTGACGTATATTGAGCGAATGGTAAAACATTACTATGTAAAGAGGGCAATGTATCCGCTTATCTTTGCTTCTACCCGAACGACATCCTAAAATGATTGTATAATATTATAATTACTACAAAATATAATATCTGTATTGTCAATGCCATATCCGTAACGTGAACGTCTTTGTTATTTAGCATCCTTTGTACTGTCAAGTCAGTCGATTTGTCTTGTCAAACGAACATTTTTTTGAAATTGAAGTTTTAATTTCTTTTCTTTTATTTGATTTGAATCAGTGAATATGGAAGAACTAATCAAGTAATTCCAAGGCACTATGTTTGTATAAACGAAATCTTGTGCCAAATGCTTTCTCGTCATATTCCTCGAAATAATTGCGCCGTGTTTGGAATATACGGGGAGCGCGCAAAATTCTTTCGATCTCTTCAAAGTCATCTAGCACATTATCTTTTTCAGATATATAATTTAAAGCGTCTTGCATTTTTATGTTAACTAGGTGATGGATCCAGCACAATTCACACGGAGCCCTCCTAACCAATGATTAAACCAAGTTGGCTACTTGGTTTAAGCTAATCAGTTGATTACAGTACTTAACCAATGGTTAATGCCTGATGAACAGTAAGATATTGTTAATCAGCCGTTTATGGTTTAAACAGCTGTTTAAACTTTAAACATCCGTTGATGAACTCGGGTCTAACTCTTCTGCACCATATTTTGTATTCAGAGCTTTTATGTTTCATTATTTAAATGTATATATGCAAAATGTATTTATTATGTTTGAAATAACTATTTATATATGTAGGTATATGTATGTATTAGTATGTATTATTATTTATATAACTTGGCTTCTACTTTATATACCTTATTTTACATGTACACCGCTTCTTCAGCAATCTTAATGTAATTTCTTTTTCCACCTACAGGTTGTCTAGAAGAGATCGCTTTAAGTGATAAGACCACCTACGAGGGGCATGCCAAAAGAAATTAGATACTCAAAAATTATAAAACTTATTCTTTATTACAAGTATCGATATTTTCGAAGTATTCACCCTGAGCACGTATACACTTTTCTATACGTCTGAACTAATTGGAAAATACCAATGACCACTCTTCTGTAGACACCTCAGAAATCTCGAAAATATAGGCAGCCAGTGCATCTTCTTTGCTTTCAAACTTCTTCCCCTTTATTTTTTCTTTGATTTTTGGAAACAGGTAAAATCACAAGGTGCTAGGTCAGGGGAATATGGTGAGTGAAGGAGGATTGACGCATTTTTTGAGTCGAAAAAGTCAAGTGTTTTGGCAGACGTGTGCGACGCCGCATTGTCGTGGTGCCTGAGAAGGCGTCGGATTCCTGACTTCGGTCGCTTGTCACACCAAGCTGATATTACTGTTGGAGCACAAACTGTCACATACCATTCGGAGTTCATCGTTCTTTGATTCTCTAGCACTACAGTAGCAATATGATCCGTTTTGCTGAAAAACGAGGCGACCATTTGTTTCTGTGTGCTTCGTGCACGGTGATATTTCGTTGGAGTTGGCTCATCTTCAAAGCACCATACAGTCGAATGTCACTTTGTTTCGGGATCATAGTTATAAAGCCATGTTTCATCACCAGTCAGCATATCATACACATTTTTTTTCTCGCCACCGTCGAATTTATCTATCATGAATAGGCACCAATCCAACCGACGGTCTTCTGATCATCGGTAAGTTTGTGCGGCACCCATCTCAAACAACATTTACGGAGAGAAAGGTGGTCGTGAATTATGGTTTGCATTGCTGCTGATCCAATTCCCTGTTCTCGCTCCAGCTCTACATACATAATTCGTTGGTTTTCGCAAATAAGTTTTTCGACTGCACGAACGTTTTCTTCTGTGACCGCGGTTGGCAGCCGACCTGTCTTCGCTTCATCTTTGAGACATCCCCGTCCTCTTTTAAATTCAGCAAACCAATTAAATACTGTTGTTCGTGAGCAACCAGACTCACCAAAAGTAGTAGCCAAAAGTTCAAAACATTCTTGAGGCTTAAAACTTTTTTATAGTCATAATAAATCATAGCGCGACAATCACTTCGACTGAGCTCCATTGCTGCAAGCGAATTCCCGCCAGATTCTCGGAAAAATGATGCTCATCCAAATAAAAAAAAAAGAAATGATGTGCGTTCTATTTTCAGATATACCAACAAACAACCAGCCTATAAGATGATGTATAACTTGCCAGTGTCAATCAAAGGAGTAAATAGTATCTAACTTCTTTTGGCATACCCCTCGTATTTGTACTTACCCTTTGTACTCGTATTTTTAAGTTAAATTTATTGTATTCTTTTTCTTTTGTGGTGTGACAATAAAGCTATATATTGTATAATAATTGGCTAACAAGTTTTAAGGTAATCTCAATATTTATTTACTTGTTTAGCTTTCTAAATTACTGTCAACCTGGTGATAATACATTTTAGTTTTGCCTTAAATATTCCGCCGTGTAATTGTAATGCGTGTCATTTTGCAAATATTAAACGTTCATGTCAGCCCGTCTGTCAATCAAAAACCACTTGGAACTTTCTGAAGAAATTCTTACAAGTAACGTTCCAGATTATCTTTGATCAGCGATTATTAGAAAAGGGAATTTGGTATAAGAAAATCTAATGCTAAAAACTTTGCTTCCCCTGATTCGATAATAATAAAAGAAACAAAATGTTTTAGTCCTTACTTTTAGGCTACGTTCTGGACACATCCCACTAAATAAGTGCATAAATCAGACACACTGAACTGTAGTGAGTGCGGGGAATCGAAGACGTCCAAGTGAGGAAATGAGGTCCAAAGAAGACAAATATTTTGTAATTATATTTTTGAATTACGTGGGTGTAACAGCGCCTTGGCTGCTCCAAATTCAGAGGAAGGTAAGATACTGCTGAAATTAGCAAAGATTTGTATTAAAATAAGAAAAGACTGTATGTAGTTAGTAGCAAGTACCTATCTAATTTGTACAACTAGGGTGACATGATCACATCGTGACCAAACGCTCCAATAAAGTTTTAAAAAAAAGAATATTTTTGAAAACACGCCTTAGAACAGTGGTTTGCTTGACACCTTCGGGAAAAGAACAACTAAGAAACCCGTGGTGCTGGTATGAAAACCACCCTATTTACCGCTCAATGTTATTTTTGGAAAGAAGGCTTGTTATTCCGAACTGAGTATCTAAATAAAAAGATATCTCTTGGTAGAAACTTATCTGCCCGATCCTAACCAAAGTATGATCAGCCCCGTCAAGTCAAGACCTTATAGCTTGTCCAAAATATTTTGTAAGAATGAAGTTGTCTTGATCTTCAAAACAAACTTCGTATATTAATAATGAAATGTGTCCCTCTCTAATAATATAAGCACATATTCAGCTAGATGGCTTCCACGTCTGTGGATCCAGAATAATTTTTATAGCAAAACTCGCAGCATGATTATATTTTTTCAAAATTACTAAACTGGATGATGGATCTATCCACACCTGACGATGATTAGTACTCACTCCGTTTTGTATATAGGACAAGTACTACAGCTCTCCACTGCTCGGCTATAAAATGGCTGAGATTGTCTCTAATTGCAAATAAACGCATACTTCCAAAAGATTCCTTTATTTTTCAGGTCCTACATTTTTTTGTAATTTAAAAATTATTCCTTCTCTGAAATCACATGAAAACCAAAATATTTCAACTAATTTGTAAAATTAAAATCCTTCATATGATTCCAAAAGAGATGCCAGGCTTGTCCTTATCCTGAACTACAGAGTCTTACATAATATTAATTAACTTTAACTTCCTTTGTATCAGATAGAAATCTACTATACGTAGTTTTAATCGAAAAGCTGTTTCTCATTGGAACTTGGTAATTATAAAAAATAATAAAAAAATAAAAATATGTTTATTTGCAACCAAAAAGATAATATGTATACAAAAATATTTTATGCACTATTTCTATATTATTTGACAAGTGTGTCTTTTGTAAACTCTAATCCCCACATTAGGATTCCCTGGGTTGTGGGAAATTAGACCCTTCCTGGTGAGTCTGACGATAATAAATTTATAAAATATTTAAAAGTAACATAACATTAAAACATTAAAAAAGTAACAGAAGAGACAAAATAAAACTAGTTGAGTAATGTATGACGTGTGAGTGATGATTGTATGTGGAATGTTATTAGAGTGTGTGTGAAAGGGTGAGTAAAATAGAGTGTGTTATATGAAAGTGTATGCCTGAATTTTGAAGTACTTGATACTCACAGACCGGTACAAGTGTGTTAGGATTTATGTGTCAATTTTAAGGATATCCTCGGTTTGTTCGTAATCTAAGGGGGAGAGCCAATCGTGTAGAATTTTTTTGCATGGGTAACGTGTTAGATGAAGAAGGGATAGGGTATTATTTGTCCTTGAATATAGAAAGGGACCTAAGAAAGGGGAAAATTTTTGAGCAAAGCTTGTATTCGTTACGGGGGTTCTCCATGTGACACGGCGGGAGTCATGAACACTTTTATGGGTTGTAACTAGAGCGGTTTTATGGAACTTTAAGACTACTGCTATGATGTATAGCTGCCGAACCCGCAAGAGCTTGGATTCATGATACAGTGAGTTAGTTGCATAGCGGAAAGGTTTGTTGAAAGCAACTTTTAGGAGGGCTCGCTGTGCACGTTCTACTGTGATAAAGTGAGTTTTACAGGCTCCTCCCCAAACAGCCAAACAGTATCTTAAAATGGATTGGCAAAGCGCTGTGTACACAAATATCTTCGTTTTGTCATCAGCAGCCCGTCGCAACTTTTTGAAAATGTGCATTAGCTTTCTCACCCTGCCACTGATCACCTCAATCTGTTTTTTCCACGATAGTTTCTCGTCGATCATAATGCCAAGGTATTTTACAAAGGGAACTTGTTCAAGAGTTGGGCAATCACATGGCAAATTGTTTTGGGAGATGCAAGAGTGCAGCCTGATTTTGACAATTTCTTTGGGAGCAGTTCGTTGAGTAATTCGGAAGCAAATTATTTTTGTTTTGGAGGCATTTAAGGTCAATAAGTTTTGTCGAAGCCATGACGCAACTATCCGTAAACCCTCCTGGGCCACATCAATGACCGATGCCCAGCTGTTACTGTAGAAGACTATTGCAGTATCATCAGCAAATGCAAAGAGCTCTGCTTGTATCAAGTTAACGTGACACAGATCATTGATGTAGACCAGAAAGAGTGTAGGGCCTAAAACGCTACCCTGTGGGACCCCATAATGAATGTTAGCGTAGTCACTATGGCTATCGTTGACTCTGATTCAATTCATCAATTATGATGAGAAAACTACAACTACACTGGCCTGCAAAACTAAGTACTACACTTTTTAAATTTGATTTTTTTCTAAACTATAGAAGTTAGAGATTTAAAATAAAAAAAGTTTTATTGCAAATTTTATCAGCTGTCTTTGAAACTATAGGGAACTATAAGGACAACTTCACTATGTGATTATTTTAAATCTCTAACTTCTATAGTTTAGAAAAAAATCAAATTTAAAAAGTGTAGTACTTAGTTTTGCAGGCCAGTGTATTTGTTTGGGGAAGGCAGTTTCTCTCGAAAGAAGACATGCTAAGCGTGATCAGCAAAATAAGACCATCCTTATTATGTTCATTTAGATCTGAAGAATATAACTGTCCTGTATAAATACATACAAGATATACATACAAGAAGTACATGAAACAAAACCTATTTCTAGCAGAATCTGGGTTCCCTAATTGCAAACAACCCTCCTTTTGCTATTGAAGTTCAGAATTTGTTCAAGACGTAGCTACATTCTCCCCTGTGACCTATTACTCAACGTTTCAGAGTTCCGTAAGCCCCCAGAAAAACTAAAGTTCCTTTTCTACCCAAAACTATCCGTACTGCGGCTACCGTCCTGCACAATTTACTGAAGATAGCCAATCTATACCCACATTATGAATTAAATAAATAGAAAAGAAATACTTAAATAAGAGTAAAGTTGTACTTAATCCGACTAAAACACAATACATGAAAAATAAAATAGAATCACAGTAACGATAAAATAAAGCATACAATTCTACTGAATGGTCTGCTCTTTAGGCGGCGTAGCATAGTGTTTAATCGCGCGCGACGCCACTAGTTGAATCACAAGTGCAAGGAGCGGTGAGCGTGAGCTGTTTAATCGCAAAAACATAGTGTCACGCTCCTCGCACTTGTGATTCAACTAAGTTGCGTCGCGCGCGATTAAAGACTATGCTACGACTGCAGGAACACACATATGTTCTGTGGGAACACAACATACCAGCACACCTCAAATCACGAATGGCTCTGAATGGCTGGCACTCGGGATAACTATTGTTGTTATAAGAGAATAATTTGGCTAAGGTTCGCCACACTTGAACATGCGAGATTGAAAACTATTGGCCCACGCTTGCCAAATTCTTGCCAAAAACAACGACTACTTTTCCACTATTTTCCGAAAATGTTTCTGTTTTAATTTTTTTTCTTCTATACTTCAAAATAAGTAAATAGTGTTCCATTTATTCCATAGAAGACTTTTTTACCAATGGACTATATTTTTGTCATCCAATTTAAACTATGATATCTACTGAAAACAGCTTACTAAATATCTGAGTCCCTTACAGCGAAATTTGGCAAAACGGCTTCCGAATTAAGATGGATTGTACTGAATTAAGCAAGATATAGAAAAAGCGGTTCACTTATTCGATTCAATTTGGATTGCTCTTTTGTCCATGTAGCTATGTAAATTATGTTCAAATCGTTTTATTTCTTCAAAAAAACTGCAAAAAGCCGAGAGATATTTTCAAAATTTCAGATGAGACCTCTAAACTCGATTCACGCCGTAGTAAAGTTATTCGATAGGCAACTTGGACTTAGCTCTCATGTATATTTTTATGTTTATAAGGCGGACACTGCTAGTGAATACAGCTCTGTTAAAATATGGAAACCTTTACACTAAAACCCCACTACCCCCATCTAGCCGTACAATAACAACTAGGTTCGATGGGCTAAAAAGCAAAATTACGGAAAAAATATCTATTGACAGAACCCATAAAAGGTACACTTCACAAACTTTTAAAACTTTCTTCCTCGAACTAATAAACTTTACGAGCCAGCCCCGACAAAATAGAAAGTTTTGTTAAACACCCACAAACCTTCGCCACTGTACAACTTTAAAATATTCAATTACCCTTTTAAACCCTCTAAAGGTTTTGTCCGCGTCACACATCTGTAAGCATTCAGGATGTCATCACTGCAACATGATGTCCAAAAAAAGGCTAGATTAGAAATAAATGAGTCCCTTATGCTAAGTATATTTAGCATGCGTCAATTCGGGCTTTCGTTCGACCCGGCCAAAACTCGATTTTTATACTGGCGACAAAAAATCATGCTCTGGATGTCCTTCTTGGGTATATTTTACCATATTTTCGGCGATTTAGTGTACATGGGTCTCACCATGTCGAATTCACCACGGGTTGAGGATGTTGTTCCACTTCTTCATACATTCGGATATGGCCTATTGAGTACGTATAATTTCATTACCTTTTTCTGAAGCTGCTTCTTCTTGCAGCAGCTCGCGTTTTAAAGCTGGTCTAAAGAAATTAAGTTTTTCTTCGACTTGTTTCGCATAAAATTTATAAATATTTAATATTCTCACGGCTCAGCTCCTGAGAATCAATCAAATCCCATAAAAACTTGTAGAAACCTGCTTACCTCCTTCTGTAAATTAGAATTTTAAGGTTTTAAATTTTAAAATTCTAATTTTCAGAAACCAATGGAAGTTTTGCTACGGCAGCATACACAATACATAGGTAATACTAATAAGGTTTTGTTGGAAAAAGGCGGGTTTTTCACAATCCGGCTGCTAAACGGGTCGTTTTTGTGTGTGAATTTTTTCAATTCAATTTACTATTTTTTAATACAACTAATTACTACTAATAAGTAACATGTCAAAAGATGAGATGTTTCATTAGAAATATTCTGGAACTATAAAATCGTTCTTAATTATGTGGCTATCACTGTATACATACACACAAGTTTAATTTTCATACAGAGTTCATAGAAAGAAAAATAGTCCGGACAGTATGAAGGAGTTTTAAGGGCCTAAGGAAATTTCAACAGGCCCTTGACGATGGCATGCTCCTAGACTTCTTTACAACTGGGTTCACTCATATAGCTTCTAAAATCGCAAAACCCATCAAAACATCATACCATCACTTGTCTTTGTATTCTTGGGTCTCGCCTAACGGTGCAGGGTTCGTCAGTTTATCTCAGTTTTATATCACTTGAGGAGGCTCCTTTCATGCACTCCTACAGACCGATTCAATGATGTTACTACTAACTTGTAGTTTACATGATTAAGGGCCTGATTCACCACTTCCAGATAAGTGATATCCAGAAGATAAGTTTAAAAATGGAACACATTTTGTATGCGTTATATGTCACATATAACTATCAGGCACTTATCTGGAAGTGGTGAAACAGGCCCTAAGAGCAGACATCATGGCGTGACCAACTCAGCTGTGGGCGCGGCCAAATGTCTTGCTGTTTTATTTCACTGTAAAATGCACGCTACATGGAACTTGCGAAGACAATACAATCGTGCCGATTTTGTCGCGGACGCAAAATTAAAAACTTGTTTGAGGAGAAACATGATTCTAGCAAGATTGTGGACGTTTTTAAACATAGTTTAGGTTTTTATTAATATTGATAACATTCTCGATGTTTGAAATTTGATTTTATCTAAAATAATTAAAGCACATTTTTGGTAAAAAACCGTTAAATTTACGCATTTTAGGGGTTTGTTGTTAGGACATGTTACCCGAATTTCATACCTTTTAGTTCCACTTAAGGCGATATGCGAAAAAAATACGAGTGTTTCTTTTCCGTGTATTTCATGAAATACACGGAAAACTATAATCAGTTTCTGGTATATGCGTCCTGACTATATAATCTAAGGATTTAAAACTAGAAAACATGTCTGGATAGATTTTCCTTGATAGATATAATTGTTGAAATGAGGTCACTTTTGACACTACTTACTTTGAACACTTTTTCTCCTCGTTTGACGAATAGGAACCATATAGAGAACTCAAACATATTTTATTAGGTGTGTTTCAACAATATCTAGAGATTTGATATTTGAATTTTTGCTAGCTATTTTAATTTTGTTATAAAAATTATAAAACTAACATTTTTTGCTTTCGCCCTAAATCCGCCCCTCTCGCACTACGCGATTTTTCGCTTGGAGTGACAGTGACAAAAATAAAATTCGCATAGCCCCTTAAACATAGATCTAGATAATGTCAATATAATCACCCTAAAATATCATAATAACACCTCACAATTTTGTGATAGCGTTTGTATAGAGGTTTGCGCGTGATAACGCGTCCTGGTAAAAATTTAGTAATTTACAGTAGAAAACACTTGGCATACAAGACTCATCGATTTTCATAGACAGGGCACAGATAAATATCGATTTTATTTTTCTATGTCATAAGTAACTTCTTTTGCTGCTGATGTTACTTTTGATTGAAGTTGAAACTAAAAGACTTAATGTACTTTATTTTATCTTTATCATAGATATTATAATAATATAGGTATTATTTACATATTTTGTAGGTAGCTTCAAACTGTTCGCAATATGGTGGAAAAAGGATGTTTTCGGACAGTCCCTGCGAGAGCTGGTGGACATTTGGCCAGTGCCACCTCTAGGACCTGATGCCCAAGCTATCAAGGATAAGAGTCTAGCTGCATTACGAATTGCTCATCGATGTAAGACTCATTTTCTATTTTAAACGATTCTAATAATAATATTGTCAAAATGGTCATATCTGTTCTTATTTTTAAACAAAATTTAATTAAATGAACTAGTTACTATTACTATTAGTGAGTCCTGTAGCCAAAGGCAAATTTTTATTTTTTAAATAGAATTCATCAAATCACTTATACCTTATAAAGTATACCTTTGTATTTGGCTAAAAAATAACAAAAGCGTGTTAAAAAGCTGTTTGGGCAATTCTTTCAGGATGACCGCCGGGTGTGGCAAAGTCCTGAAAAGGCTTATGTCCAGCAGTGGACGAACTAGGCTGATGTATGGATGAATGGATGTAAAAATACGTCATTACGACATGAAGTCTCTTATTATAGATAAGCTAACCCATACATACATACCTTTTACTGTAACTGTTTGTGTTCGTGTTTCTGTGTACAATAAAGAATAAAGAAAGAATTGTTAAGGTACCAGAGGTGTTTCCATATATGGATTGTGAAACAAACGTCGTAACCCCCACTCATACAGCCACGTTTTTACGATTTTTACGTCCCAGTGTGATAGGTGGTGAGCCTTGTTGCCGTATTTCAACACAAATTATTCGATTTAGTTGTCGATTACTCAAACCACTAGACCACAGAGGTTAGTCCATAACATATTTTCCAGGGTTATTCACCTTCAACATTTCGGGAGTGTGGTTCTACATCCTGACTCCTCTAGTAGTTTATGGCTACGAGGTCTGGTGGCTTGGCAATGAAGATGCACAGATCGGCTTTGTCTGGGCTTGCTGGTATCCATTTGATAAGCGGGACCCACTGAAGCACTTTCTCGTCTATTTATTTGAAATATTCTCTGGTAGGTGATATAAATAAAAATTGATAAAAATTAAAATAATATTTTAGAGAGCACGTATTACTTTATCGTTTTTGTGATACCTTTTATTCAGACTCAGGCCCTCCTTCGGACATACACTCTATAGGTCAGGCATTTACTCCAAAGTTTATGTCCACTATTCGCACCAAGACATTTCACTTGAGGTATAGCTTAAATCTACCAACCAGAGTGAAGTTCACTGACAAAGGTTATCTGGCATACGTGTTTAATCCAACCAAATTAAAACGGTAAATTTATTTTTTTGAAATTCATGTCCTTTTATGTTAAAACCTAGTTAAAATCATTTGTTAAGTCTATCCATCCATCCATCCATCAGACCGGTTCTTCCAATGCTGGACATACGCCAAGATTTCGCCTCTCTTGGCAATCTTCCTGGAAAAAATGCCCGTACTCACACACGCCGGGCAGGCGGGTTGGTAAGCGCGGTGCCGAAACCTTCACACCAGGGACGCCGCTGCCTGTCACCAGACTGTTTTTTATAATTGCCGGCAATCAGGGATGGATATACCGCCTTCAATCGTTCCCGGGCATGGTGGGCCACCTGGTTGTGCCTGTTTCTGAGCTGTCCTCTTACTCTCCCCCGGTGGGCCACCTGGTTGTGCCTGTTTCTGAGCTGTCCTCTTACTCTCCCCCGGTGGGCCACCTGGTTGTGCCTGTTTCTGAGCTGTCCTCTTACTCTCCCCCGAATAACTTCGGAGGGGTTTGCGAGTAAGATAGTGGTACCTCCACAGCAGTGGCGTGCACAGAACTTTTTTCCGGAAAAGCAATCAGAAGGTCAAGTACGACAATAAAAAAAATATGAAAAAATTTAAATAACACTTTGAAAAAAAAAAGTTTGTATGAAAATGTTCACTCTAGGAAAGGCAGTGCCTACCCTGGCGTCATACAAACTTTTTTTTTTCAAAGTGTCATTAAAATTTTTTCATATATTTTTTATTGTTGTACTTGACATTCTGATTGCTTTTCCGGAAAAAAGTTCTGTGCACGCCACTGCTCCACAGTCTACCACCTAAACACCTTGTGAAGTATCATTTAAATTAAAACAATAGTAAATTTCAAGTTCTGTGGCATTTGTAGTAGGCTACGTCAAATTCATAATTTCCGTTCTGGCTCGGAAGGTATTTCCGGTTTGTTGCTGACTATACTCACTGAGGCATTTCATTATTTATTTATTTATTTATTTGTCGTATGGCATTATACACTGGTTTTTAACTTTTTACTTAGTTTAAGGACTAACTATACAAGGTGACTTTTTGATCATCGTCCAAATTAATACTGGTGGCTTGGTAAGTGATCAGTATCATGGATCAATAACAATTTTGGTGAAATTCGTAAAATGAAATTTCGACTCCCCATAGTGATTCACTCGGGACTGGAACTGAATTTATATGGGAAGCCGAAATTTCATTTTACGAATTTCACAAAAATTGTTACTGATCCAAGATACTGATCACTTATCAAGCCTCCAGTATGAATTAGGACGATGATCAAAAAGTCACCTTGTATATTAAAATTTGCAACTATTAAGATATTCAATAGCCTTGCTGGAAAGTTTTAGGAAAACTTCGGCTGGTCCATCATATCTCGTAATGGGGCACTGGAAGACAATGTGGGTTATTGTTTGTTGTGGATGTCCACATTCACATTTATTTAACTAAGAGCACATACTCGTATAGAACTTGTAATTTTGGATATGAAAAAAGAAACAGGCAGACAGACACAAGCATGCTTCCCACAATAGCTATCTGTTTCATGTATAGATATTAAAATGAAATGAAAAGGAGATCTTACTGACTTACATTCCTAGACAGAATAGACAGATAGAGCAAGTTGATATTGTAAGTAGCTGTTTCCCATACTCGATTTTCAAATCAACTTGTCAGGCCTCAGCGCATATGCGTGTTACATACAAATCATTACTCATAATTTTATTGTTATAATCAAGTCGAAAGAAGAAAGTTAAATATTTGAGGGGAAGCACTCGCGATGATAACAATTATCGAATTGAGTACAACAAGTGTAATTATTATCTTCCAGCCAACCACGATATGTAAACAAAAGGGATGAATCTTAATTCAAGCAGCATAGAGGCAGTTTTGGAATGGCTTGTAAGAACGTAACAATTAGTGGGTTATAAACGTTTCTCACTCGGTCTGTATGACCTGCCGAATTACACGCCGGAAACCGTTTAGGCAAAGATTTTTTTGCATAACTTTTACACTTGTAATGTATGATTTCTCGCACCAACCTAGACAGCAATTTTGTCTGACTAACCCCATAAATTCTGTGTTTGCGAATTGAGAACTATTACACATTCAGACGTATCCAAAAATGTACTCGTATTTGCTTATTGTTTACTTGTGTCTGTCTGCGCCTTGGTATATGTAAATAAATCTAAAGAAATAAATATAACGACCAAAAAAGCATTTTTCGTTATGAACGATGTAAATGTCGTGGGCAGATCGCAGATCGAAAATCTTTCACTAAAAGTCAATAATATGCGCGATAACGAGCGGAACGTGTTAGGTTAATAAATTTGGGGAACCGGGCGAAGCGGAGCGAAGCGAGGTAACCCCCTAGTTTTGACAGAAATATGAATTGCCTAGGCAGATCATTATATGCCCAATTCTACGATGAACCGACGACATAAATAAATATTTTAAATATTTTCAAATATTTTAGTATATACAAAAACGTATTTTTAATAATATTTAAAAAGGTGTAAATTTTTTATAAATTTACAGCCTAATTCATGACTATGGAACACTCAATTATTTAGAAGTTTGTACATAGTACTCGTATCAAATCAAAATAGAATCATACAAAGAGTAGAACAGTTCATAGGCAACGATCAATATGGGTTCAGGAAAGGTCGGAGTACTAGAGAGGCAATATTAGCTTTGAAAAAAGTTGCCGACAGGAGATTAAAGCTTTCATGGGCTTGGAAAAAGCATTTGATAGATGAACTTGAAACTAAAGATGGAAGTACTGAAAAAAGCAGGGATAGACTACTTATAAGATCCGTAAAACTATTTAGGAACTATATCAGAAACTGGAAATGATCATAGAAGTAGGGGAAGAAAATAGAAAGGCAAAAAGAAAACATGGTATTCGTCAAGGCCTCACTTTCACCCCTCATCTTCAATATTTTATACTAAATATTTTTTAGACCTCTACAGAAGGCATAACCATAAATGGGGAGAATACCGCTGCAATAACCGATAGCATGTATCAGATTTTTACAGAATTTTAGATATAAATAAAAAGAATACCAAAATATTAGTAACTGCAAAACAGCCAGCTAAATTCAAAACCATAAAAATAAACGATACAGTTATTATATAGAAATTTAGTACAGTTTCTTTTTTTTTATCTTTTGGTAAGGTTAATAAAAAACACATTTTCACTTTAAAAATGTCTACAGATATAAACATTTATATGGAGCACCGCGTTGTATGGGTGCGAAACGTAGACCATGACAAAGAGAGATAAAGAAAGGGTTGAAGCATTTGAAATGTGCTGCTGGAGACGTATGAAGAAAATTAGTTGGATAGAGAAAAAAACCAATGAGGTCGTGCTGAAAAGTGTTAAGGAGAAAAGAAAAACCATGAATGTAATTGAAAACGGAAGAGAGCAGATGTTTGGACACCTTCTTAGGCATGATCTTGCAATAAAAATCATCATCGAAAGGAAAATAGAGGAGAAAAGAGGAAAAGGCCGAGCGAGGATCAAGTTCAGTGACCATCTTAAGGCAAAGGCAGGACTTGCACGTTACCAAGAATTAAAGGATTTAGCACTGTGCAGAGAACGATGGAAGATGCCACACCAACAAGAGCTTGGCTCTTAAATAATTGATGAAATATGCATTATATAGTAGTTTTTTGGGTGTTATAATTATTTCCTAGTTTTATTACAAATCCGAAGAATCGACCTTGTAGGCCTTGAACCGTTCAAATTATCAAATCCATCAGAAAACACAAAATGAACCCGTCCATTGTCTACAGTGTACACTACACAGTATTTTTATGACATACCATTACCTTCAGGGATCACCTGCGTGTGGGCAATGTGCGCTTCAGATCTGCTGTTCACCGGTATATCGTCCCACATCTGCATGCTACTGCGACTGTTACATCAGCGACTGACAGCGCTCGCCACCACCGATGTCAGCCAGGACCAGAACTACGCGGACATCATCCAAAGCATCGAGCTGCATCAGAGACTTATCGCGTTTGTATATTTTTCGATCTTGGTATAAAAGTAAATGACGATTTGTATTTTTTTTTATGCGAGTATTTAAAAGACCTGGACCCGTACCACGATGACGCGTGACTTCGTTTGTCACGCGTTTTATCGCGCACAATAAACCAATCGACCTATCATAGCGCTTATTTTGGTTAATGTGTGCGATAAAACGAGTTACCAACGAAGTCGCGCTTCATCGTGCTACGGGTGCAGGACGAGGATTCCGGCCAATGTTTTTTTGTCAACATTTGATAGCAAACTATTGAAAATTATGTTTCGCAGTGATATTCTATACAGATGACGTTTGTTTCAGGTATTGCAATGAGCTCGAAAAGGCATTTTCTGTAGTGAACCTGGTGAATATCGTTCTGAGTTCAATCAACATCTGCTGCGTTGTATTCGTCATTGTGGTTTGTATTGTACCCATTACTTACATACTGTATCCGAGGTCTGTTAAAAAATATACCTGCGGGCGTAGCATAGTGTTTATTCGCGCGCGACGCCACTAGTTGAATCACAAGTGCAAGGAGCATGACGTACTGTTTAATCGCAAAAACATCGTGTCACGCTCCTCGCACTTATGATTCAACTAAGTTGCGTCGCGCGCGATTAAACACTATGCTACGACTGCTGTAATACTTAAATTTTATTTTAAATACGTCATTGCAAGGGCCTTTTTTTTCTTCGATTCGTACACATGTTATTATTTAATATGTAAATTGTAGGTCACTTTGGATGCATAGTTAGTTTTTGACAGACAGTTTTATTGTGATTAGTGATTTTTCCAGAGTGAAAATGACGGAATAAAGAATTTGTATTGAACTTTGTACTAAAAACAAAATCAAACACAGTACCGTGTTTGGAATGTTACAGACCGCTAAACCGCTTATGGAGAGTATGTTATCAAGAACACAGCCGTTTACGAATGGTATAAGCGTTTCGAAGAATGCAAAGAAATTGTGCTTTTCGATCACCTAATCCCATTAAAGAGGTAGCAGAAGAAGTTGATGTCTCATACAGATCTATCCACAACATTTTGGGCATGTCGCCGGCAAATTCGTGCCAAAATTGTTAAATCTTCACTTCTTTGTTCGCGATATTTTAAAACAAAGCCAGACAGCTTTAATGCCTCAGCCAACGTAATCACCGGACTTGATACCGTTTGACTTTTTTCTGTTTCCAAAGATGAAGAGAAATATGAAATGAAAGGACGACGTTAGCGACCATTGAGGAGATAAATACTGAATCGCTGAAGAAACAGCTGAAAGCCATATCAAAAAGTGCGTTCCAGATATCCTACTTTGAAGAATGGAAAAAACGCTGCCAGAAATCCGACGGTATTAGTTTGAAGGAGATAATATTAATATTGAGGATTATATAAAGATTTTTTTTAATACTTAAACTTTTAATTAACTCATTGTATTTTTTGATCAGCCCGCGTAATAAAACTAATTCTTTAAACACATTGAAATGTTGGGACAAAAGTAATCAAAACTCTGAATCCTAAACTACAATAATTGTCTTTAAATTAAACATTGTTTCAGTTTACAGCTTTTAAAATTTTTATTTATATTTTTAATAATTAGTTAATACAATATAACTAAAAAACTAAACGAATAAGAATGTACTATAAAATTTTAATTTATAATAAATAATTTATTTTAAAAGCTAAAATAAATAAAAAACCTTCGCTTTTAAACTTAATTAAACTTTAATTTGATTCAGATAAACTTAAAACAATCAATGGGTACATGATAAGTGATACGTGATGGATAAAACGATCAGAACTACGAGTAGACCAAGAAAGTTTTTTAAAGATTACTGTACTGTACTATCCCAAAAGCACCCTTATGGAATAGACAATAGAAATCAAACTCCAAAAATAGGTGTGAATAAATGAGCGTCTAATTCGAACTTCAAAATTGGTACAACAAACTAGAAGAAACACAACGATATCGCGATGTAAATCGGTTCACCGCCATCTAGTTGTATTAAACTTAACTAAACTATAATTCTACCAAACTATGATACACAAATGGTAAGGTTTTGTGTACTTACAATTATACAATTACTGACAGTTTTGTTTAAAAATGCGTGTTTCATCATTACAGTCTGTGTTCTTCTCAGGATTTAACATCTTTTTAACTGTTATATAAAATTACTTTCAGCTACTGGAGCCATTGGTAGCGATCAGCAATAAGCTGTTCTTAATCGCGGCGATGACACAAATCGGTGTCATATGCTGGTACTCCGACGACATATTTCATGCGGTTCGTACTTTTTTAAGTAGAGAGCGGCTTGATTAACACTGGTAACATGATTTACGCCCCGATAGCAAATATGTTGTGTGACAGACAATCTTTCGGTGTGAGACAAGAACTTTATTCGCAACATTCGTTTCCAAGGGATGAATTTGGGGGTTTACGGGAGCTCTCACACAACGTAGCTGCAGAAAAGCTAAGGGGTAAATTTTCTCAAATGAAATTGACTACATTCGTGTTATATTATATATTTGAACGACCTACCCTGCCATTGAATGAGAAGAGATAGAGACCATATTAATAAAATTCATGCCCTTAATGTCGTGGTAGTAAAATGGAACGTCATAAAACTGGGCTGACAACTAGTTAGTTAAAAAAACTTTTGATAGCCATGCTTTAACCATCTAAGATTCACTCATATAAGGTGACATTAATTGATGCAGCCGAATTCACACTGGAGACTTGGTTAGTGAGAACGGATCAATAGCACTTTTTTTTATTTTCGTAAAATAAAATATTGACCTCCATAGTCATTAAGACTGTACCTGAGCCTAGAGCATGACCAACGCCAGTCTATCTACGATTCGTTTGAAGAAATTCGGACTCTCCTTGTATTGAAAAAAATATATTTGGTTTATTAATCTTTCTCTAGGGATCTTACGTATAAACAATGTACTAAGATTTATACTTTTGTCAAAAAAAAATGTTTTGCACCCTCTTTTTTTTTGGTTTTCAAACGTTCGCTTGAAGAACGCGGTTAAGAAATCAACTTGATTTTTGTTTCACAAAATAGGTAATAGAAATATGAAGGTATATCACCTAAATTCAATATTTTTTTCCCTACAAAATATTTCAGTATTAGCTAAAAACACGCCAATTTGTTGTTTCGCTGCGTGATCACTAGTATTACGCGTCTAAGAAAAAGAGGCCAAAGAGCCAACATATAATCGCCTCTATGAAAAGCAAATAAAGTCTTTGCTATTAGACTTATTGTGCTGGACGGGTAATAAAAAAAGTTGCTATGGTATGCCATCTTCTTAACTCGGGGCCCCGGGGCTAGGTTTGTGTTTGTAGGGAACAGAAAAAAAATTATGCATTTCACAAAAAGGGTCATTGAACCTTGGATACCGAGCACTTACTAAGTCTTCATATGAGCTTTTAAAGCTTCCGAAACTTATGTTTGAAATATTTTATATAGTCGGTAATATTCCCGATTTCCTGGATATATTCCCAGTTACTTAGAATTTAACATTATTTCCAGAACGCGGACGTAGCCGACGCTGCATACAACAGTGGATGGTACAAGACAGACCCTCGATGTCGTCGGGCTCTACTGTTCCTCATTAAAAGGTAATTTAACATTATCTTCAGACTTCAAAACGTAGACGTCACCGACGCTGCACACAACAGTGGATGGTACAAGACAGACCCTCAATATCGTCGGGCTCTACTGTTCCTCATTATAAGGTAATTTAACATTATCTTCAGAACGCGGACGTCGCCGACGCTGCATACACCAGTAGATGGTACAAGACAGACTCTCGACTTTGTCGGTCTCTGCTGTTCCTCATTAGAAAGTACTTAGCACTAACAATATTAAATATAAGCTGACTTAACCCTCTTAATTATAATGAGCCCGTGATCTACATTAAACTTTTTGTGAACATCAATTCGCTTAAATTCAATTATGTTAATTTTAAGTAATAATGCATGTGAAAGACAATAATTAATACAAAAATAATCCTAAAGAAATAATAATTATGTTAAGGTGTGTTAATTCGAAAACCACTACGAGATTTAGGTTTAATAAGCCGTATTTTCGAACTTATGGTCAACAAAAACCTCATGATGATGAATATTTTCACAAAAAATCTGCAACTTCCATTTGCCTTCGTGTGACGTCACTTGAGAAATGGCAGTTTAGAAATGTGACATTTGCTATCAAGATAAATTTATAAAAATTTGCTGCTGACTGGTAAATGGATGACAGATGAGTAGACAGACAGAGACAGACCACTTTGTTTTATAATTAAGCAATCACACATCACAATCATTATGATGTCTAAAATTCTCAAGCGACGTCATAACCGACAATACTTTAAAAAAGTCATAAAAAATTATGGTTAATATATACCAAAATAATGAAAACTTTGTCTTAAAATGGCGTATGTTTCTTTGAAAAAACAAAAGTTTTTAAATTAAGCTATGCGTTTACAGATTTACAGATTAACAGAAGTAATAATTTTTCGATATCTCAAAAAATGACGAAGTTTTTGGCAAACTTAGCTTAACGACATGTCACGTGACATCATCTAACACGATTTCATACGAAAAGTGATAAATATCGCTATCGCTTACTTCGGTAATAAAAGGAATTTTTCAAAAAAATTTATCGTTTTGTTCTTTGCTATAACTAATTAATCAGTTACTATAAAAATATACTGATATTTTACTACAGTACACGCGTCCATTATTGCTGAAAGACTTAATGATACAAAGTATTTATTATTTTCAGATCTCAAAAACCCATAGCATTTACTGCTATGAACTTCACGAATATTAATTTAACCACATATTCTTCCGTAAGTACTACAGTTACAGTACCCATTTGAACCCACATAAACAAATAAAAGACATGTTAGAGACATATGAACAAGAAAATTCAATTTTGATTAGCGGTCTGTCAGTCAGTCAATGCATTTCTGTCAATGATACCTAATATTATAGAACATCACGTACGTAGTATTATATTCTGTGATCACGTCACGACATGAATCCCCGAGGTTGTGTCAGAAGTTTTATGAGTGTGAACTGTGAAATGCACTTTTCTCAAATTCAAATTCAAATAGTTTATTTTGCAAAGTAGGCATATATAATACACTTTTTACACGTCAAATTTAATCTAATAAAAAAATATATGTAATAAAATCATAAACATGTAAATGAACTAAATTAAAGGTTTATTTAATTTATGTAGCAATAGATTAAAATGATAGGTAAAATATATATTACAATATGAAATCCAATCAACCGCCCGAACCAATACCGGAGACCCGGCCAGGGACTAGGAACAAGGTTCAATGATCACCAAGCGAGCCGCCAGCAAGAATCCAGGCTGCCGACCAAATCCCATCCTATATACTACATACTAATAGCTTACATAAATAAATACATGCCTACCTCCGCCCATTCGATTAGTATTGCTAAGAAGATATATACTTGTTATATGCAAGTCGCAGTCCACACTCGGTTCACCCACGTTTTACCAACGATTATTACCCAACGTGATGAGTGATGAGCTAATCGTCGTACTTTAAATACACGCTTTTTAGGGCATGCAGGTTTCCTTATGATGTTTTCCTTCACCTTTCAGCAAGTGGCAAGTAAAAACAAATACAAGCCTATTTTAAAATACTATTTTGGTGCGTGCCCGACTGAGGATCGAACCTGTATCTCAAGATTCTTATATCTCAACATTCTGTCTATGATATAATTATATAATATATTATTATATAATACTAATTGGTGTTTTTAAATCAAAAAGATATAACTTATTTAATAAAGTTAATGAATTAACTTTTGTTTCAGATTCTGACCCGATCCTACTCTTACTTTGCTCTCCTCTATACCATGTATACCAAGAAGTAATCTAAGCATTTTATTTTGTATTATAGGTACATACCTATATGTATGTATAAATAAATAAAGGGCACCTCCTCTCAAATCTACACTAATAAAAACATAATAAAGAAAGAAGCGTTATTTGTTTGTTAGTATGTTAGGGATAATCTCTGAAACTACAGAACCGATTTCGCAGAAATTTAGCATACAACTTTAGCTAAGGTGGAGATGAGGTTGCCAGTAGGCAAAATGGAAAAGCAGAGCATTTTCCAAAAAAATTAGGGTTTTAGGAAAAAATAGAGGACATTCTTAAATAAAACAAAAAATATTTTTCGTTATTTTAATTACTTCAATATTTTTCAAAACTATTCACTTAATATAATGTTGAAAAAAAACTAAATACAACGTATATTAAGGTTTTGATATCTATCACTTTTGACATCTGTCACTTTTGACTTCTGTCGCTTTTGACATGAGTCATTTTTGACATCTGTCACTTTTAAAATGTGTAACGACGTGGTTGAAGCCGCGGGCAAAAGCTAGTAAGGTATTATCTGGCGGAAAAAAAAATTATCTTCCCCATAGGAAATTTTAATACTTATTCGTCATTTTCCATGAGAAAGTGATTTTTGTATCGCCTTGTTTCAAAAGTTTTTTTTATGGAAGTGATTCACGATATACAACAATTTCTAATTTCTATACAATTTCTTCTAAAAGTCTAGTATTAACACACAAACAACAAACAAATTAATACTATGACAGAAATAAATTTCTATGTTTAAACACTTGGCGGCGATTTATCCATCGCAAAGAGATATAAATTAACATTATATCATTGCAGTATAGAAACGCAGAAAGAAAAGTAAATCTGGATGTGAGGAGCTCTGAACCGGGATTCGAACCCGGGACCTCTCGCTTACCGGGCGATTGCTCTAACCACTGAGCTATCCAGGTCCCAACACAATTCGTGAATTTACCGATGTGCTTTCCCATACTGCAATGATATTTATAGATTACCCACTTTACAGTGAGCCACTTGGCGCCTAGAGGACGCTAGTGTATTCAAAGCTACTTAAAGACCATTATGCCCTATCGTCACCTGTTACAGCATCGGGTAGTGAAGAATACACATAACTCTTATCGACACTATGGCAGAAATAAATTTTTATGTTTGAACACTTGGCGATTTATCCATCGCAAGGAGATATAAATTAATATTATATCATTGCAGTATGGGAAAGCACATCGGTAAATTCACGAGTTGTGTTGAGACCCGGATAGCTCAGTGGTTAGAGCAATCGCCCGGTAAGCGGGAGGTCCCGGATTCAAATCCCGGTTCAGAGCTCCCCACATCCAGGTTTATTTTTCTTTCTGCGTTTTTATACTGCAATGATATAATGTTAACAAATTAATAAATCTGTAACTTTCACCCCCCAACCCCTCAGAAAGAGGGGTCCGGTTCTGTATTAAATAAT
The DNA here is from genome assembly GCA_934047225.1 of Ypsolopha sequella. Taxonomy (NCBI): domain Eukaryota; kingdom Metazoa; phylum Arthropoda; class Insecta; order Lepidoptera; family Ypsolophidae; genus Ypsolopha; species Ypsolopha sequella. The sequence continues at coordinate 13,022,271 of OW203987.1, forward strand.
AATTTATTTTCAAACTTCCAAAAGTCCTAAAAGACTTTGATACGCAGACTAGGAATTGCACACAGTAAAAAAAAACTGTATGATTAACCTTCCAACCCCTCATGGAGTGCAGTGCAGGTCTGTCTGATATATTATTTCCTAAAAAGAAATGAAATCCCACCAAAAACATTTTCATGTAAAGGTTGCCAAGACTCATAAGCTCATAACGCTTTCACTGTTAAAAAGTTAGGTAGAGCCAAGCCTCTGTCTCTGCCAAGATATGTCTGTGCTATCTACAGTGTCTGTACGACGGCCGCGAGACGGCCAAGCTATACTTCTTGACCAAGATGTAGGGTGTGTCGAGTTAGGGCTTGTAGATTTAGGCCTTGTAGAGTTAGGGGCTTGGCTCTACGAAAAGTGTATGAAAATTTTTGAGTAGGCAGTAATAGTAATTTGTGTTACAAGGGGCACAAGTAACATTTTGTACATTGAGGGCGTTATTTTGAACTCAGAGCGAAGCGAAGGATTCTAAAGTAGTATCCAGAGCGTAGCGAAGAAAATAATATGCGCCGCCCGAGAACAAAATATTACTTGGGCCCACACTATTTTTAATCACTACATAAAAAAATGAAAAGCTAGCAATAACCGAGCATTTTGTGGTAGTAATTGTAGCACCACATTAGCTGCATCAATTAATACGTTTTCAGGTGTTAATATATTACCACTGTCACTACATACTCGAACTCATTTGTAATTATTATTTATAATAATAACAGGCATACGAGTAACAGCGACGACAAATTTCTGAGAAAAAATAAATGAAAAGAAGAACCTGAAGAACGACAGTTTATTTTCAGTGCGCATTGCCGCGGAAGCCTAACCGGCCAGTTACTTCTTCATAAGTTATGCGTTAGACCTCTTTGGTTAAATCTCAGAATAAGGAATACAAATAGAAACCTGGCTAAAATAATACGCGGAGAAAGACACCTATCCTTGATTTTCTTACGACATTCTAGTGCGTTAGAGAGAGATGGATATGTATTAGTTTTTTCTTAATTAGGTAGGTTGTCACTAGTTCGTTGCTTTGCTAGTGATGTAACAATGTCGATTTTTGACTACGATAAATAAACCTTTCTGGTGACAACCTCTTGCTTTGGAAGGAGGCCAAGAGAATTAATAGCAAAGTGGTCTCTGTATACCCCAGTAGGACACATGTTATATTGTGTAAATAAGGAATTAATAAAAGGATATCTTTCGTTTAGCATAATATTTTTTATTAAGTACAAATTACTATATCGTAGGCAGGTAGGTACATAAGTTAAGTCCAAAATTGTGCTTGTTTCTAGTACAAAAAATGCTGTAGCTTGTATCAGAGATACAACCGTAAACTATTTAAGTGGATACTTTTTAAGTCGCCTCTTAACTCAATCAAATAGATGTTCGTTGATGTCGCGTCTTTGTTCAATCAAGGAGGAAGGAATTAATCGCAACAATAGAAATCATAATAATCATAGACTTATAGGATTCGTAATAATAATATTATGTCAATGATGAGCGATGACAGCGCGATTACTACAGAGGTCATTTCAATTTTTTTATTTCTATCAAATAAACATCAACTTATCTTGAATAATAACTAATAACAAATAATGAACGATTAAAATACCTAATAACCTGTAATAAGAAATCAAATTATGCGCAGTTCAAGTCAATAAGCATTCCCAAAATTCATTTCACGATAGAACTACCCTGTCAAAGTACTTTTATTGTCAACCACTAAGTACGAAAATGTCTTGATCTGCGGAATTTCTTCGTGAAATCGATCACGGCAGTAACGTGAACGAACAGGCCTTTCAGAACGATTTGCGAACATAAAAGTATGCACTTTTCTACACCACAGACATCCATAGGTACTGGTTCTGTTGCCTACAATTGAAAAATTATCGAGTTAATATACTATAGTATAGTACAAGCACGTACCTACAAACAAGATTGATAATGCAATTATACATAATTATTTAAAGGTTACCAATGTGTCTGTATCTGGTAAATATAACGTCGGTAAGGCATCTGATTTTAAACGTCTCCATTTTAAATTTTCGTTTGGTCCAAAAGAATCCGACGTAAAGTGTTTCGAACAAATTCGACTGCTTTTTTTAATCGCCCAATTTGGTCAAATTATTCGTCTAAGCCATTCACTTTTTAATTCTTCCCTTTTTGGACATCTGTAACAAAAAAATATAGCGATATTTATTCGGCATTATTTTTCTTTTAACTCGCGCTTATCCTTTATGCACGGCTGCCGCGGGAACCAATGTTCGATAGTTCGCCACACGGACTTTAGTACATCACTATGCGACAAAACATAACCTCTCATAGTCGGCAGAAAATCTATATAAAACAGGCAAATATCGGTGTAGAATTGAACACGAGTATGATTTACAAGAACTACTATTATTGTTACTGAGTTTTAGGTATGATCCTGCAACTTATTAACATAAAAACTATCAGAACTCACCGATGAAATGATATTGCTTCATTGTTGTTTTCTTTTCTTCCTGTATGCGATTTACAGCCTTCAATCGCACAAGACATTTTATTACAATGTTAAAAAAACAATCAACACAAACAATAATAAATCACACTTTCACGAATTTTGAGAGGAAGAGCACCAAAATATTTAATTTCTCTCGGTGAAGCTGTAAACTTTCGCAAAATGCAATAGACATTTCGATGCCACCAAATTAAGATGTGATGCACGCAACGAACGATATTACAACAAAACGATACAATGATGAGACGTTTTTAATTTGATGGTATTATAATTTTTAAAATACATCCAAATTACATCCAACTGACATTTGCTTGGTTCAATCTAGTGACACACCAGGAAAAAATATAAAGTAAGTGCGGTCCGGTGTTTCATTCACTCGTACACAGGAGTAATTTACGTTAGATGAGTACAATGGCTAATGCCCAGTTCTTATTTTAGCCAGGCTTCTATTTGTATTCCTTATTCTGAGGGTTAAATGACGCTATCAGAAGTATGAACGCGGACCAATCAGAAGAGAGAAAGCGCAAACTCCCGTGGGAATAAAATTGACTTTGGCCCCCGCTATCCTCTAAAGGAAATTCACTTAGATTCAATTATGTTAAGGTGCGTTAATTCGAAAACCATTTCGAGATTTAGGTTTAATAAGCCGTATTTTAGAACTTGTGGTCTAAAAAACCTCATGATGATGAATATTTTTACGAAAAAGCTGCAACTTCCATTTGCCTTCGTGTGACATTACTTGAGAAATGGCTGTTTAGAAATGTATCCTTTGCTATCAAGATAAATTTATAACAATTTCCTTCCGACTGATTTGACAGCTGGATGACAGATGAGTAGGCAGACAGAGACAGACCACTTTTTTTTTAAGCAATCATACATCACAATCGGTATAATGTCTAAAATTCTCAAGTGACGTCATATCGGACAATTCTTTGGAAAATCATCAAAAATAAAAGTGAATTTATATACCAAAATAATGAAAACCATATCCTAAAATGACGTATATTCTATGAAAAATTAAGCTACGGGAATTGTCGTTTTTCGAATAGGTGTGATGAAAAAATTTTATTATGAAAATCGATTGTTAACATGTTATCTTTTTTTGATAACATCAGTGCCCGTAGCATAGGGTTTAATCGCGTGCGATGCGAATTAACTGAATCACAATGCAAGGAGCGAGACACGATGTTTTTGCGATTAAACAGTACGTAACGCTCCTTGCACTTATGGTTCAAGTAGTGGCGTCTCGTGCGATTAAACACTATTACGGGCCCAGTAGTTGACATAATTTAATTGTACTCGTTTAATGTCAAAAGACAAAAAGTTTTTATGTCCAAGTTCGCAAAATGATAGCCACCTGCTTTACCTGTCAAAAGGCACTTGCTTTATTTGTACATTTTTATGACATGTGAAAATCGCGCGCGGTTCGCTTTCTTTTGTTTTATCAAAATTTTTAATTTATATAATTACTAGCTTGGTACTCAAAACGTCGTCTAGGAAGACTTGGTGCCGCAGCCACTGGAATTAAAAGAAACAAGCCAAGGGTTTATTGAGAACCAAGAAATCCATAAGTTAATAAAACAAAAGAAAGCGATTCGCGTGTGATTTTTGAAGAGTTTTTACAGTGGAAAAGAGAGAAAAATACGCCTTCTCCTCCTAAAAATGTTTTGCAGTCTTATTTTAGTGAAAAAGCTCAGTTTCTTCTGCTTTATCTCAAAAGTATTACAATGAGTTAGTTTTAATACTCAACCGATACCGGGATTCGAACCCGGGATCTCTCGCTTACCGGGCGATTGCTCAACCAACTGAGCTATTCAGGTCACAACACAACTCGCGAAGACTACTTTACTACCCGATGCTGTAAGATGACGAGCATAAACAAAACAAGTAGGGACTGTAGGCCGAATTCCCGAGTTAAATATCTACGCACTACGTTTTTCGAGATACGATAGGACTCGTCATCGTCATCGTCAGTCTTTATTTGTTCCTGCTTTTTTTTCCGTCACGAAGTGAAATAATTACTTAACTATGAAATAATGAACTTTATTTTTAGAAGTAAGAATACCACGTATACATTTTTTGGAAGTCAATGAATTAGACGACAATTTTAGTCCGGAAAGGATCCGCCCGTGCACATACCGACAACCATACATCCACACCGCCGCCATAACGCACGATACTGCAATAACGCACCATACTGATTAAAAATCAGTATCGTGATAAAACTTTGTAACAAAACACGCGCGCAGCAAACGAGTGGTAATCGAGCTCTGCCTGCCTCCAGATTTCCACTAACTCGCGGGGGACCGCGGGGGACGTTAAATTCGCGCGGGGAGGTGAGTGTCGCTTCTTTACGTAGTAATACTTTATATTCTCTGCCGCCGCACAGAGGTGAAAAATCCAAAAAAGCTGGCCAAAACCTATTTTTTTCAAATTTGTCATAGGTTGGGTGAAAGATTGTTCCTGGTCCAATTATAGGGATAGAGGGATATCGTGGGCAGAGGAAAATACCAAATATCCATCTGCTTCTGCTAAAATGGGTCAAAAATGAGCTGGGGTGGTTAGCGTTTGCGTAACAATTCATATGGGTCTAAAAATATACCTAATAGTGTTAAAAAATAACTATCCCCTCCTTTCTCTTACACTAACTCCTTTCCCCCTTAATTTCATACAGATAAATAATATACAAAAATGAAATGCAAGTCTGTCATAATCAAAAAATATATATAATTATGTTTAGTTTATTATACAGTGTCAATTTCAGGATCCTCTAATAAATTTAACACACTTTGAAACAAAGGTAGAAAAGTTTTCTCAGATCACTTATAAAAGGGTCAGATGACACCATTAGCCTTTGATATGTTTTTACCATACACTGCTTTCGAAAAAAAAATTTGGAAAATTGCTCCCTGTATTTTCTCACATCTTTGTTTCTGCTCTCTTGAGCAATAGCTACTTCCGAAGTTTCAATTATCCTTAAGCCATAGAACAGTATTTTGTGGAATGTCGTAGGCATATTAAACCATGTATAATGGAACACAAAAGTACATGCTGTTTTCAAGCAGAAAATCTTAAATTTGGCAGCATTTATTTTATATCCACTTGCCATGAACTTCAAAATTAAATGAAGCCGATTTAAGAGATTCAAGCTGATTCAAGCTCAGTCGCTCTCGAGCTACAGTACGAGATATACGTGCCCATAGTTATTATCGGTATAAAAATCCAGGGCTTTGAAAACATTTTCCTCACTAGCTCTTCACTGAGTAGGATGCAGTGTTACACGTGCAAGGAATCGGTTGGTGATGGTGCGCAGTGTGTACAGTGCCAGCAGTACTTTTGCTACACCTGTGGGGGTATAACGGAACAGGGGTTTCGGAAATTGGGTTCTGAACGCAGAGCTGCGTGGAAGTGCCTGCCGTGCAAACTGCCTACAGCCGTGGTTCCCCAGAAGCCCCAAGCGTCAATTGACGAAGTTTTGCGCCGGTTAGACACTCTTCCTGCATTGGTGAAGGATGTCCAGGAGATGAAGACAGCCATGAAAGCCATAGATGACAATTGTAAGAAGATAGCTGAATTTGCGTCTAAGCTTGAAGGAGTCAGCAAACGAGTTACGGCTTTGGAGGGCATGCGAGATGATGTTGGTGCCAATAAGTCGTCAATAGAAATCTTAAAGCAGGACTTTATCAACAACGACCAATGGTCACGACTCAACAATGTTGAGATAAAGGGAGTTCCGATGACTAAAACAGAAAACCTCTTCCAGGTGGTAGAAAAACTAGGAGAGCATATTAATTGCGTGATTCCTAAACTGCAAATAAACTATGTCTCTCGACTTCCAGTATATAACGCAAAGGAGAAATCTATTTTGTTAAGTTTTGTAAACCGCTATGCCAAAGAGGAGTTTATTGCGGCCGCTAGAGGGATGAAGAAAATAATTGCATCGGACATTGGCTTTGGCGATAATAAGCAACGCATTTATGTAAATGACCATTTGTCGCCGGAAAATAAGAAATTGCTCACAAAAACAAAAATGCTGGCTAACGAAAAGGGATATCTGCATGTCTGGGTTAAGTTCGCGAAAATTCAGGTGCGGAAGAGTGATACCTCGCCGGTTTTTGTGATAAAATCCTTGAACGACTTAAACAAAATTGTCTAAACTGTTCTTGTTACTGTTATTATTACGACACACAAGTGATGAAACCTAGCTATTACTTTATATTTTTGTACTTAATTTCACCGAAATGCACTAAAATGTTAACCATCCCTGACTTGCTTTATAAACCATTTTTTGCTCGCCTTTGTGTAGATTACGGTCGAGATAATGTTTCTGTTACCTACCCGCTATTTCTATATCTATTACTCGCCGCCGCAATGATCGCCCCATACCGACATGTTAATTGCTTAGCAATTGTCGCTCTTAAGCCAATAAACTTAAAATATATAAATAAAACTTCCGTGATAGCTTACTCATTTATATTTCTACGCTTAGTATTAGTTGTAATATTATTTTGCCAGCTGATCTATTCTTACATTCGTGCTTCTATGTTGTTGACAAATTATATTTGCCGTGATTTAATTGCTATTGCAAATGTTAAAGTGAGCTATTTGAATCGGAATTCGCTATTTGAATTTGAATTCGTTGTTACTGTGCGAGCCCGTTACGTTCTGAAATGCCAAAATAGTGTTGTAACAAAAAAGCAGAGATGCGTTTTTCCTCTGCTTTTCCTTATTAAATACATATGTAATGAGTAATTCAGTTAACTTGAAAATTTACTATCAGAACGTTAGGGGTATGCGCACAAAAACAATAGATTTTTATCGCAATACTTGCTTAAATTATTATGACTTGATTGCAATAACGGAGACTTGGTTGAATGATAGCATTTATGATGGTGAGCTCTTTGACAATTCTTACATGGTTTGGAGACGCGATCGCGACTATGCACTTACAACTCAAACCAGAGGGGGGGGGGGTTATGTTAGCTACTCGCAGGGGTTTGTCGGTCACACCGAAACCGGATTGGCACTCTTCTGCTGAGGACCTCTGGGTGACTATTAATATAAGCAACTCTAAAACACAAAGCGCAGGAGGTAAGCTCCACGTCTGTGTGTTGTACTTGATTGAGCAAAATGAAGGACCTAGTTTTTTCGAACAACTAAATACTTTTTTCGATAATTTAAACTTAATTATACTTTCCAACCCGCAAGATAAGTTTTTAGTATTGGGGGATTTCAATCTTGGCGATATTCACTGGATAGCAGATAATAGCAGCTTACATCTCTCACCTGCAAATTTACATAGTAAAGAGGAACTTCATTTGACTGATTCGATCTGCATGTCCGGTCTTAATCAATTTAATGGCGTTAAAAATGTTTTTGGTCGTATATTGGATCTTGTATTATACAATGACTTGGTAAATGTGGATGAATGTCTAAACCCTCTTTTACCTTTAGATGCGCATCACAAAGCACTTACCATTAAAATGGAATTGGAGGATTTTGAGTTTCTTCAGGCGACGCCTCGAACTAAATACTGTTACTCTAAAGCTAATTTTGATTGCTTAAATTCGGATTTATTAAAAATTGATTGGGAATTTTTATTATTGAATAGGCCTCTAGAAGAGGCAGTAAAATGTTTTTATGATACTATTTATAACTTGGTTGACAAATATGTCCCCTCAAAACGGATTAAACCATCTTCACATCCACCTTGGTATTCACCGGCTCTTCTAAAGCTACTTAAAGAGAAATCCAAGTACCATCGCAAATATAAAACATATGGAAATCGGTGCGATGAACAGTCATTTGTTTTGCTACGGGATAGGGCGAAGAGATTAGAAGCTGATTGTTACAAAGATTACATAGCCAATATTGAGGACTCCATTTCTAAAAATCCAAAATCGTTCTGGTCCTACGTAAAATCAAAATCGAAAACTAATGCATTACCAAATAATATGTTTTTTGAAGGGCAAACTGCTAATACAGGGGAAGAAATATGTAACATGTTTTCTGATTACTTCTACTCTACCTTCCAAGAACCTAATAACCAGTTTTCTACTCCATCTGATACACATACTGATTCAAATTTTACTGATATTAACATAAATTCTATTGAAATTAATAGAAATGATATAGCAGACAAACTTGGGTCGCTTGATACGTGTAAGTCGGCTGGCCCAGATCAAATTTCTCCAATTATCTTGATTAAATGTGGGAAAGTCCTTTCTCTTCCTTTAAGTATTTTATTTCAAAGATCTATAAAGGAGGGAAACGTTCCTGATATTTGGAAATCCGCTTTTGTAACGCCAATTCACAAAAAAGGTCCTAAGATTAAAGTTGTAAATTACAGACCCATTTCCAAGCTTTGTATAATTGCTAAGATTTTTGAGAAAATTGTACAGGAACAAGTTTACGCTGCTCTAAAAAACTATTTTAATCCGTCGCAACATGGATTTCTCAAGGGAAGATCTACTGTAACTAACTTGATCCTCTATAATGAACTTCTTACTGATATGATGGATAATGGCATGCAAGTAGATGTTGTATACACAGATTATAGTAAGGCTTTTGATCGAATTGATCATAAACTGCTGTTGGAAAAACTTTTTAAAGCAGGTATTAGTGGTGACTTGTACAGGTGGTTCTCTTCATATATTAATAAGAGGACACAAGCTGTCGTGGCCAGTAATTTTATCTCTAATTGGGTTAGGATTCCAAGTGGTGTACCGCAGGGCTCTTTACTTGGGCCTCTATTATTTATAATTTTCATATCCGACATAGATTCATGTTTCCATAACTCCAAGGTACTCATTTTCGCTGATGACATGAAGATTTTTCGCCCGGTCACTAGTGAAGAAGACGCTGCTCTATTGCAGGATGATCTTTACCGTCTTGATAACTACTGTACACACAATAAATTAGATCTAAACCCAACAAAATGCTCATGTATTACTTTTACGCGGAAACATTCACCAATCATCTACAATTACACTTTAAAAAGTTATCAACTTAAAAAGGAACAGGAGGTTCGTGATCTAGGTGTCATCCACGATAAAAAGCTCATTTTTGATAAGCACATTAATTCAATCACAAGTAAAGCCTTCAAGGCACTCGGTTTTATAATGAGAATATGTAAAGATTTTAAAAATATCAAGACACTAAAGATCCTCTTCTGTACGTACGTAAGAAGCAAACTTGAGTATGCTTGTGAGGTATGGAATCCTAGATATAATGAATATATTAACATTTTGGAACGCATACAAAAGAAATTTATTCGGTATATTAATTACCGCACATACTCAAAAACTAAAAATTATTTAGAGACATGCCAAAAACATCATATCCTGCCCCTTACTATACGACGTGATATAGCGGACTTGGTCTTGTTATCAAGAATCGCAACAGGCTACATTGATTGTCCTTCTCTTTTAGAAAAATTAAAGTTTTATGTCCAAAATAGATCGCGACGCAGTTACCCTGTATTTTCTTTAACAACTGTATCTTCAAATTATAGGCAAAATGCGTATTTGTGGCGAGCGTGTAACAATTTTAATGCAAAATCTCAGGAACTTGATCTCGATTTGTTCCATCTATCTGCAGCAGGGATAAGATCAAAAATAAGTGCAAATTTCTTTAAAAATTAAATTTTGTTTGGTTTAATTATTAAATTAGTCTTTAATTATCATTTTTTTTATTTATTTATTTATTTATTTTTTTTTTTTAAGTTTGTCTATTTTTTTATTTATATTTTTTTATTTTTACTAACTTTTACTTTACTTTCATAATAACGTTTGTGTCCGGAATACCGGTTTTTTATTTTATTTTGTTAATTTAATATACAAAAATATTTAAAAGTGTAATATAGTAACTACGTAATAACTAAATTTTTAAGAATATTCATAATACAAGGCAGAAAATCTCGTACTATGATGTATAAAGACTTAATCTATAACTATAAGTGGAAACTTGTAATTGGCCTTCTGTAATATTACTTTTAAGTTTATATGCTATTTCTTGTGCTGTAAGTTTTCCGAATAAATAAATAAATAAATAAATAAATAAATACTTATTTCAGTTACTTCCTCTGCATGCTAAAACATATTTCAAGCCGTGTTTCCATCTGTAGACACCCCTCCACCCTGCCTTGGTTTGTCTATATGTAGACCAAGTTTTTCCCAAAAATCTTTGAGCGATCACTGGTTTCTTCAAACTTCTTGGAAGGTCGGCCACCTCCTTGGTTGCGGGCTGAATGCACAACAGGGAAAGTAACATAGGCATTGAACCATTTTTTGTTTTTGTCGGCGCACCTTGTAAAATTGTCATGTGCTTGTTGGAGTTTGGTGTTGTTATCTGACACTAATCTTGTTAACAACCACTTGGTTTCGTGTGAAAAATCGGTGACACGTAGAGCATTTTTCATCTTTTCTTGCAAGTATGTCCGTTTTTAGTGATGCTATCGAGTAGCATACTCTCTATAATAGCTGATAAGAGTGTTATCTGCTAAAACAGGCTTCTTCGTTAGTTGATCCTAAAACAATTAAAAAACAAAAATTTGCAAACATGACTAATAAAATAAAATTTTTGTTAAGGCGACGGTTTCGGACGGGAAAATTTTCAGTGGTTTTAGCAAGACTAATGATTACTTTTTGTAACAATGTTAACATTAAAGCCGGATGTGCCAGGAAATTCAACTTTATCATTTCATGAAAATTACTAAGCAGAAAAAAATCATTTTCACGTCGTTTTAGTGGCATTAATGTTTAAAAAAAAGTCATTGAGTATCTAAAATAAATAATAAAAAATAGATAATTACCTTCTGGAGTAGAATCCATCGCAAAAACACAAACTTTCACTAAAACTCCCGAGTAAGAAATTAATAAACGCAAGACTTAAAATTGTCGTAAACACATCCAATTTTAAACAAGTTCAACTTTGGAGTGATGTAAAAATGACAACCCGTTTTTCAAGTAGCCCTAATTGCTGTGAACCTTTTCATTGTTTATTCAGGTAGTAATTTAAATTATTTTTGACGTGTTTCGTGAATTTTTACGTTTTTAGGTTTTGACCAGCTTTTATGGATTTTTCACCTTCGTGCGCCGCACTCCCACCAAAACGTGTATTTTGAGAGAAAAAGAAGGCAGAAGGCACTTGATATTATGTAACAAACCATTTCATTTATAATGTTACAAAAGTATTCAATATAGAAACAACTTTTTTAATAATATTATTAATATATAGATATACTAGTCTTTCGCCCGCTGCTCCACCCGCGATTATTCAATCTTTGCCCCGTTTTTGGATTGGCGGTTATTTTATCAACACTCTTGTAGCCTATATTATACTGTAATAGAGTCATTACGATGATGATAAAGAAAACCACATCCAAATCCGTTGAGTGGTTCTCAATTTAAAACGGAACAGACAGACAGTAAGACGGACAGACAGACAGAAGATAAAAATTGTAGTTTTGGCCTCAGTACAATACTATTTACTAATAATCCTATAATAAACCATTTAATTGAAAATTTCGCAATCATATTCAATGTACATGTGGTACAGACTACTACAAACAGACACAATATTTTTTCTACTTTATTATTTAGTTGTATAGATAAAGATAGATTATTGTTTACGTAAGAGTTGCCCACGGTAACTTCCTGTACATTTACTCTGACCCATTCCTGCAAATTCTGTATTAGCAGAGTTTGAATACCATAAATATATTTACTCTGGTATTAGAGACATATTCGTCGCATGTGCCTTGACTTAGCAACGATGCGGCGCGGCGGGGCGGCAGCACACCGACAAAAGAGTCAAAAAAGCTGCTTTTTGATCTGACAAGCGCACTAAAATCTATGTACTATTTATTTTGCCTTGGGAATAGATAGTAAGTACGTGGACAGTATCAAAAGAATAATATCAAATCTACATAAAAATAACGCGACAATTTCAAGAACTTCGTTTATAATGTACTCTTGAGTGATATTTTTCATCCTTACCTTTGGCCATCTGTCGGAAGCCAAAAAAAAGATATTTCTTGATTTTGGAATGAATTAAGATACTCAAAAACACAAAAATATCTCTGCGACAACGTAACCGGGCCGGTACAGAGAGAGCACCTGTCGCGTCCTATCGCCTTGGAGAGCGATACTGGCAAGCGCGGCGCGGCGCGCCGACCCCAGCGTCTAACGACTGAACTCTACTTAGACGGCGTGTAGATCACGCGTCTGGATGTGTGAGCTATAGTCGGAGCTTTTACAAGTACATTCCCTCCTGGTTTTGTTTATACTGTAAAAGCGTCTTCCAGACGCTAAGTAACTCTGTAAAGCGAGTATCTATAGATATCATTGCAGTATAGTAAAGCACATGGGTAAATTTACTAGTTGTGTTAAGACATGGTTAGCTCAGTTGGTAGACCAATCACTCGGTAAGCGAGAGGTCCCGGGTCCGAAACCTGGTTCAGAGCTCCTCACATCCAGATTTACTTTTCCATCTTGGTTTCTATTCTGTAATGATATATAATGTTAAGGTAATGTAATAGATAGGTAATATTAGTTCATGAAACTCACACATAAAGAGATTATTGAAACACGAGTATTGTAATGAAACCTATTTTGTCCTGGGATAAGAAACCTTCTTGCTGCTGGCATGGGAATATCGAGCACGGGCTGGTTCATATACTTTGGGTTGGATGGAGAGTGGGCGGATGTCAGACTTGATTAGGAAAGAAGTTAAGAAGATGAATAGAGGAAAGAAAAACAGCCTTTGGCAATCTGTGTTACCGGCTCACTCAGTATATTGGAAGTTAAAAGCCCCAACCACATTTCTTCTTATCTTTATTCGTGATGCCAATTGGTGCATATCGCCTCAAATTGCGATCAACACATTTCTATAAGCCATTTGACATTGATCTCGACTGCGTTGTTTGAAAGGATATCCAACAGAAAAGAGTAGAATCCTGGCTCCACCAGCCACTGCTGCAGCTTCCTCTTAGCCAGCTTCGGCTGGATTTGTAAATAGTAGAAGTGCTTAATTATTATGATTAATTTGTTTTAACTTAGTTTTAATTTTCGTTATTATCATGAAATTGTTATCTAGGAAGTGTGATTTTATTAAAAACCCACACCTCACTTTGTAACAGTGTGAGTTTAAAAACGAGCCGTTTTTAATAGTATACACTAGTGTTTTAATACCTAGTTATGTGTAGTTTCATACACTTCTTTATCTACACTCATGCAATAGGTTACCAAGCTATTTTCCAATCCTTAAAATCTTTTTAAATTCTCGTAATCTTGATTTTGCTGGTTCGTGTTGATTGTTCGTCATTTTTGTTGCTCGGTATATGCTGTCAGACATTTTTGCCCAGAATAAAACTGTTAACAAATAAAAAGCAATAAATAAATAACTAACGCACAAAATCTATGCAGCAGTTCACCGGGCATGTGACCACATGTGACAAAACCACGGAACACTTTTACCAGGAGAAGAATGAAAACTCAGTACAAAAAGAAAGCGACAATATTTCTTTACTGCTAGCGCCATCTAGGGAATGCCCATTATAAACCTTCATAGTTATCCACATATATATATATATATAGGTATACATATACGTGTATTTATGAGCGAAATTCAAATATTGCTTGTTTGAACAGGGATCATTACTTAATCTATTATATTTTATGATCGTTCTTAACTTTTACTAAAGGTACAATTTCATATCTTTAACAAAGATTATTTTTAAAAGCGATCATAAAATATAATAAACCGAGTTTCTTAGAAACTTACAATGAAAAGCTTTAATTTACACTCCATGTTTATTATTAAGTTAAATTTTACAGGTTTCAAATTGTTACAAGTTATTCTGACAAATATCGTCGTAAACTGGAGACATTAATCATGGATTTAACAGATTTTTGGTGTAGCACCCTTAAGCCAACGCAGGCTGATACAATTTTAAATAGAATCACATCAAACATATTATTTAGAGTGCATTACAAGCCAGTGAAGCCAGTAAGATCAATTTGAAACAAATTCCAAGGAAAAATTGTATTTTCCAAAAATTACTGCAACCGTATTCGTATTATTTGTACCTGGACAAGGAAATCAGTACAATTTCAAGCCGGGATCGGTGGCCAGTGTACGCCCGTACTTTGAACACTTTCTTTTTCCTCCTTCATCTTGATTATTTGGTGTGAAAACATTAAAGAACTCAATTGCAAAATAAAAAACTGTTTGAAAAAAATATCGTCTTTTCTTCGTATGACATTTCTTTTTTTTTGTTTTTAACAGCGCTGGAAACCACTCCTTCGGAGCCAAAAGACGCAAAAATAGTTCACATTATATGTTATAATAATATATATTATATTTTAATTGATATAAAAAACTATTATTAAAATGACTATAATAAATAAAAATAATCGAAACTAAAATATTTTTATCAGGTTAGTTGAGTGTTACCATAAAATTGTGAAATGTATAAAAGTGGGAACATTCTGGCCTGCCCCCGCCACCTAATTGGTTGATAGCTTTGTCGCCGCTAGTTCATGGACAGTTGACCAGGGCTGGATAAAACACAATTAAGGGTGCGGTCACGAATTCTACCATGATTAAAATAATTCGTAGTCCACAGCGCATGGGTTTGGTCATAAGTATGCACATGCATTCAAACCATTCTTTATTAAAATCTCAGACATGGCTGTATGGGCTAAGTTCTCTTTGCCTTCCAATTTCGTGTAACTGTACTTTTATAGCAGGAAAAGGTTATTTAAAAGCATTATTTTGTTAAGAAAACTGTTCTTTTAAACAAGTTTTTTTCTAATTATTATTAGAGTGCATCACTATTAGAGTTACTTTTTTTTTAAATTATCAATTGGCACTATTTTTGAGTTCATAATCAGGATTTTACGATATGATTGTAGATTTAAAAAAACCGGCCAAGTGCGAGTCAGACTGCGTACCTAGGGTTCGATACTGTGGATCATAAATTTAATTTAGTCATTTTTTTTCCTGAATTTCTCAACCGCATTATTTTTCCTGTAATATTTACGTAAACACATATTACCATGATTTTTTCACATTTTTCGGTCCACCAGATTTGGGGGGGAAATATATTTTTTTACGGTTTTTCAAAGATTTCTTGAAATAGATGCAATTAAATATAGCCAAACTATATATTTTTAGAATAAGCTTTTTAGTACCTACGATTTGATACCCATATTGAATTTAAAAAAAAAATTTTTTTTATTAATTTCATGATAATAACGAAAATTAAAACTAAGTTAAAACAAATTAATCATAATAATTAAGCACTTCTACTATTTACAAATCCAGCCGAAGCTGGCTAAGAGGAAGCTGCAGCAGTGGCTGGTGGAGCCAGGATTCTACTCTTTTCTGTTGGATATCCTTTCAAACAACGCAGTCGAGATCAATGTCAAATGGCTTATAGAAATGTGTTGATCGCAATTTGAGGCGATATGCACCAATTGGCATCACGAATAAAGATAAGAAGAAATGTGGTTGGGGCTTTTAACTTCCAATATACTGAGTGAGCCGGTAACACAGATTGCCAAAGGCTGTTTTTCTTTCCTATCATGAATAGGCACCAATCCAACCGACGGTCTTTCTGCTCATCGGTAAGTTTGTGCGGCACCCATCTCAAACAACATTTACGGAGACCACCTTGGTCGTGAATTATGGTTTGCATTGCTGCTGATCCAATTCCCTGTTCTCGCTCCAGCTCTACATACATAATTCGTTGGTTTTCGCGAATAAGTTTTTCGACTGCACGAACGTTTTCTTCTGTGACCGCGGTTGGCAGCCGACCTGTCTTCGCTTCATCTTTGAGACATCCCCGTCCTCTTTTAAATTCAGCAAACCAATTAAATACTGTTGTTTGTGAGCAACCAGACTCACCAAAAGTAGTAGCCAAAAGTTCAAAACATTCTTGAGGCTTAAAACTTTTTTATAGTCATAATAAATCATAGCGCGACAATCACTTCGACTGAGCTACATCGCTGCAAGCGAATTCCCGCCAGATTCTCGGAAAAATGATGCTCATCCAAATAAAAAAAAAAGGAATGATGTGCGTTCTATATTCAGATATATCAACAAACAACCAGCCTACAAGATGATGTATAACTTGCCAGTGCCAATCAAAGGAGTAAAGAGTATCTAACTTCTTTTGGCATGCCCCTCGTATATATTGATTTGTTTACGGCATGTGGCCGTAATGATATATTACTATACATACATTATATGACCTACCGCCTTTGACATTTGGGTAAAGGCTGCATTGTAACATAGTTTTACTATGATTGTAATATAAACATTTCATAATAATGAGCTCGTAAAATTATTTTTCGGTATCTCAAACAATTACAAAGTTATTGGCAATAAAAGTGAGCATAACGGCATGTATCGTGACGTCATCCGACACGATTTCATACTAAAAGTGATAAATCTCGCTATAGCTAACTTCGGTAACAAGAGGAATTTTTCAAAAATCCAAAAAGTTTTGTGCTTTGCTATAACAAATTAATCAGTTACTATAAAAAATATACTGATACTTCATTTCAGGAGAAAAGCTAGTATATCGACTGTCAAGTCAAGATGGTACATCTGTAAGCTGTTCACGAGGAAAAGTATCTTGATTCTTGATTGAACCATAATGATATGATAAGAGTTCCGGGTTTTTTATTCTGAGGCACGGAACCCTGAAAAGTAACACAATAAACAAGTGTCCAACTGTCAAAAGTTTTGTTCGTCTATCACGCTGTTCACGCCCGCCGGCGGAACAGAATGGGGCGTGGTGAACACTTTTGACCACTTAAATATTAACTTGTTAATTACAGATACTTTATTTACGTAGCAAAATTCTAGGTAAATAGTGAAGAAAACAATTGTTTTTGCCGAAAATATAGGTATACGATGCTGTCAATGAAACACTTCTAGATGGAAATGGTTGGATGGAGATTTTATATTTCAGGGTCGTATTTACAGTAGTAAGAAGATAAACATGATCAAAGTCCTGGGACCTTACAGTTTGTGCTGAAGGGAGGGGAGGGTTAAAAAGGTCCCGATGTTTGGTTTTTGGTTTGTATCTCAAAAGCGGTGCGTTGTAGCTAAAAGTGGCTGAAAATAAGTTAAAGCCTATTTACAAAAATTTGATTTTTAAGATTCTACTTTTTTTTAAGTGGAAAAACTTCTTCTTTCTGTGTAACGACTTAATTGTTACTTAACTTATGTTCGTTATAACGTTACTTACTTTTCCCACTTTCAGCATTTAGGATGCTTCATACTGATCAATAAATTTAATTCAATTCAATTCACTTCAAAATCCTTTATTGCACACAAGAATAAAACATATTACAAGTATTAGTAATCTTACAGTTCAAACAAAAGGCGAGCTCATCTCTGAAAAATGTCTACCAGCAAATCCTTGGTGATAGAATCGATTACACAAAAAGTGAGTATTTTATAAGTGCACACAAAAACAAAAAACTGTTTAAAACCTATGAGTTAAAAAAAATAACAATTAAATACTAGTATACATGCATTAATTAATTAAGTGATTCAACATTATTCGTATAAATAATTTCTGCTTTCGTAAATACCTGGTGCCACCCAGTCATTGAAAATACTTTTGCTTTTCTTAGAACCTTTTTGCAATTTAAACGTATTTTCAAATTTTTTGGAGACTATATTAAGGGGCTATACCGTGAAAATTAACACTTTTTGAAGTTATTTATCTGCTCTTTTAATGAAGTTCCAAGTAAATCAAATGAGTATAACAATTTTGGGACCTTTTACTAGATTTTGGTCTATCAGAAACGCGATAGGAGGAATTTCATTCGATAGAAATAATTATTGAAATCAGGTCTAAATTTACACTTTTTTTGATATTCTGACAAATTAGGATAGCATACAGACTTGAAAAATGTTTATTTAGAAGGGTTTTAACTACACCTAAATTACTGGTTATGGAATTTTTTGTAGCTATTTTAGTTAATTTTGCATTAATTTAAAACCGACTTTTTGACAATTTTCCCCGATTCCGTCCCTTTCGCACTGCGGGTCTTTCTGCCTGGAGTAACGGGGACCTTTTCTAGCACGGTATATCACCTTAAGATGGCTCCGTCGGAAAAATTTGCGACTCGATTCGTGGTGGTTGAAATTTCGAACAAAACCCTATTAAAATAAAATTCTTATCAGCTCGCATAGCAACATGGCTGTTACGTCAGTCGCTGCAGCTGACGAGTGCGAAAATAGAGTGTTTTTAGTTTATTTTATCTAAAATTAAATTAAATTCCAAGAACTAAAAATCCATATCATTTTATATTATTTTGTCTAGAAGTTTATAAATTTTTATACTGTTTCGATAAAAACTGTATCGTTACAAGTGGACAAAAAATCGAGAAATAAGGGTAAACTTAGGATTAAAAAAAACTTAAACTTAAAATTCAGAAAAATCCACATCACTATTTGTATCATGTAGATAACTATATATTTTTCTCATATTAAAAAATGCTATAGTTACCGTATAAAATGGTTACAAAGTTACTCAGTTCAAGGTCGTTGGCGTTGGGAGAAACCTTAAACAAAACAGGTATGTAAATAGAGCGTTTGGATCATCTTGGAGAAATATATGAGATATTCATGCATGTCAAGTTCAAACTATTGACGCCATCTACTCGTAGCAAGTATTCGGAGCAAATTTTGATGTATGGGATAGAAGTATCTTATTATACTATCTGCGCTTTTACTTTGATTTTGTTCCCACCTCATAACTCCAAAATCACCCGGCGCGGCCTGCCAGTCCGATGATTTTGGCAAAGGGGTGCCTCAGTTAATATTATCCTGAGAGCCAGCGGCGATAAATTTACCTGACCTTCGAGGTCAACAGCTCTCAGAATAAATAAATGTATGATTTTAAATTCTTGTAGTTCAGTGATAATATTATATGATGATAATATTGGAAATAAAAAAGCGCATCTTATTATCAAGTCCGTCATATAATATTTTTTTGGGAAAAACCAAAAAAGGTTTGATTAAGAGTTCCTCTATCTCAAAGACTAAGGTCTTTAGTTTAAGGTCGATAGATCTGAGGTCGACAGCCGGTATTCATAGTCTCTTCATAGTACTCTTTGACAGCGACAACAGGTCAAGCATGAGTGACATAACGAAAATAATTTGAAAAATTTTCAACAATAAATGTTTCGTAATTACGAAAACTATTACGATGCACTCTCTAGTCCAACAAGTAATATCCAGAATCACAGCTTACCGAGTCTTCCTTTAGAGAACGATGAGAAGCGAGATTTCAAAAGAACGATATCAGAATCAAGGAAGAAAGACCATCTGAGAACAATAAATGTAAACAAATATGTACAAAACGAATTAAGAAAGAAGAAACACCCCAAATCTGATGCTGACGAAGATAACCAGAACGTTATGAACTCTGTTTCCGATTCGGAACTACCAAATATTCAAGTAAAAGGTGTAAGGAAAGAATCAGCAAATAGTACACCAAGAGGAGGTACTGTCAGTGACTTCTCAGTCCGCATGAACAGACTGACCAGCAAGTTACAAGACATGCAGACAGTCATGAAAGTCAAACGCAAGTGTCGACCTAAATGTAGCTTCCACTATGACTCCCTAGAATCGGTCGGTATTATTCTTACATGCTAAACCCACAACGAAAGTTCCTTTCAAAGAGTTCCTTTTTCTTAAAATTCTGTGTCCTTTGAGCACTCGGCAATAAATGTAGGTGTTATCTAGCGAACTCAATTTTAATTTAATACTGAAGTTTACCGTAGATCCTTTTAATCTGTTTCTTTATAGATTTCTTTCATAAAAGAAAGCCGTATAATTCAATTCTCTATTACATATGTTACGACTAATATTAGGTTTTCATGATATTAACTTAAGATTAGCCGGCTTCCAACGACTAAAAATGAAAAAGCCAACGGAAAGATTTGTTTATTTATTAAAATTTCTTACATCTATCTTTTGAAATAATACCGTAATATTACAGTAATAATTCAACAAAAAGTCAAAAATAAATGCGACGATGAGCGAAGCAGAGCGGTGCGAGGCAACCCCCCTAGTTTTAACTAAACACAAAAAATCGTTCTTGTTTATCGCTTTGCTATTTTTATCACCATTTTTATCAAAATGACTTTTCTATAATACAGTTTGATCAAGATATAGACGATTTAGAAGAGACCCGGAGCGTATACCTTCCAAGACTTACATACTTAGAAAGAGAATTCCTCCAATTGGTCGCTGATGATGATGTCAGAGACGTGCAGAAGTTTCTCCAGGAAAATCCTGGATTGAATGTCAACTGCATCAATTTTCAGGTCTGAGAGTTTCAACTATTTGACCATATGTTTGAATATTGAATACTGAAAATTGGTCAGGACCAAGTATCACCAACCCGCCTGCCCAGCGTGTGTGAGTATGGGTAATTCTTCTAGGATGACCGCTGGGAGTGGCAAAGTCCTGCAAAGGCTTATATCCAGCAGTGGATGAACTAGGCTGATGGACGGAAGTATCAATGACCCTTTTTGCAAAATACGAATTGTTTTATTTGTACGGGTACCACCCAGTGTCAATTAGTATATAGGAAGCCTAAATTTTATTTTGCGTTTTTCACAGACAGGTTCATTGAACCTTGGTCCTGACCATTTACTGAGCCAATTTATTGTAAAGTGAACCTACAATATTTTGCTAGTGTTTAGAAGATAAAACAGCAGTTTGCTGAATTACAGGGCCTATCAGCACTCCACATCGCTTTGCAGAACAGATCCGAAGCCATGATTGACTTTCTTGTGCAACAAGCTGACATTGAAATTGGAGATACTATTCTGCATGCTGTACGAGATAACAATATTAAGATTTTAGGTAAGCTAGTTCAATATTTTTTCTTTCAAAGATTTTTTCTTTAAGAATAGAAAAAGATATTATTTTTGCTTTATAGCTACAACATATCCTTATTATACGAAAATTTTAATGTTAAAACAGAATTTAACTAAATAAATTAAATTAAATTACACAGATATTTTGCTTACTTAAATAAAATAAAATAATATAAGTACTTACATAAATAAATGATGTACGAGTAAATAATAATATATCAATAATAAATAGTAAGGCTTAGATGTAAGTACATATTGGGAGCAGAGCGAAGCGGAGCCCTCAATATTTCTAACAGAATTACTATATGCCGAGGCAAATTATAAAATGCCGAATTCTACTACATGAAGATTTGTCAAATAGCAACATAGCCAGCGTTTAGAAACTGACGACGCCGTTTGTAAAATGCCGAATTGTACTATTTGCCTGCGAGATATATACTTACAACGTCTTATGAATTCGGAAATTGGTGGATTTGTATTGTTTATTACCTGGTACATCCAGTCCATCCATCCATTCATCAGCCCGTGTTTGTCCACTGCTGGACATAGGCCTCTCCAATATTTCGCCACTCTTGGCGGTCCTGCGTCATCCTCATCCAGCTGCTACCCACAACGTCTTTTAGGTCGTCGGTCCAGCGGGCACGAGGTCAGCTTACGCTACACTTTGCTGTGCGTGTACATTTGGTCACTGAAAGAAATTTTACTGTCGGCAAAAACTTTTCTCAATTTACAAATTATGTACTTCTTTGAAGATTATTTTCACAGTTATTTAATTGAATGAAAAATCTTTGTGTTCGATGGCAGCATACAGCTCAGATTAGCTTCAACATGCAATTTTTAGAAAAACAACATTGCAGTAATGTGATTTAAGTCTCTGCGTCTTCACCAAAATCTTCAGTTTTGTTTTGCGCGAAATATTGTTGAACAAGAAAATAATTAAAAACTCTGGTGTTTCATACAAATGACAATATTTAAACGAGTCTACCGCGATCTACCTCTAGAATATTTTACGAAAAGGACACTTGGAAAACTGAACTGTTTCCCATAGATCACGAGGCATGCAACTGCCTCGAAACGTCGAGTGTCCTTTTCGTGAAAAAGGTTAGTCTATCTAGATCTAGACCCGTATCGCGGTAGAACCGTATCATAAAGAAAAGAATTGTGCTCTTTATAAAACCCTTCGAAATGTCTAACCAATGTTGCAGTTAAGTTACTGAACGCCCAAAAAAAGATATCGCCCGGACTAGAGTTCGCCGGAGCGACGCACTCGACTGACTTCCCTGAGTACCTGACGCCTTTGACTCTGGCAGCTCAGTGCGGGCATTATGAAGCTGTGGCGTTGCTGGTCTCCCGGGGTCACACCATCGCTCGACCCCATCCGCCGAAATGTGCTTGCATTGGATGCAAGTAAGTCTTTCCTTGTCGATTTTACGATCGTTTTCTCGATTCCTGTTTGAATATTGTGTAGGCTTCCTCTTCTGTTTCTCGATTCAAAAATAAGATCTCTTCACTTACCTAATTTTTACTAGTAAACCGACCGTCTTGTGTTTTAACAACAATCTACAACGTGTAACAGAAAGGTGTAACCATATTTGAAGAGCTTATTCAGTCAATGGTATAGAACAACTTTTACTACGAGGTCAACCCTGAAATATAAAAAAAAAATCTGCCCTTCCATACATTTCGCCCGAGCGGCATTGCATTTTGCTATGAAGCGAGTAATTTTTTTTTTAACTCATTTGGCGAAAAAACCGACAACACGTTGTGGCCTCCCGATATTCGTGTCACGTGACAATCACAAATACAAAAACAAATTAAAAGTCCACACGAAGCTACACTTTCCTCTAGGAGTTGAGGAACGTTGAGGAAATCTTAATTGAGTTTTGGGGTACAAGCGGTAAAATATAGTTTTAA
The DNA here is from genome assembly GCA_934047225.1 of Ypsolopha sequella. Classification (NCBI taxonomy): domain Eukaryota; kingdom Metazoa; phylum Arthropoda; class Insecta; order Lepidoptera; family Ypsolophidae; genus Ypsolopha; species Ypsolopha sequella. The sequence continues at coordinate 13,045,635 of OW203987.1, forward strand.
ACATTGTTATGAAATCCTCAGCACATGAGTTCCACTTGCACTTGACTCGTTTTTTTTTACAGGGACTCCTTCGCCAACGATGACCCACTACACGCCAGCAGTGCCCGTCTATCGGTGTATCGGGCCATCGCCTCCCCAGCCTATCTGGTGCACGTATCGGCCGACCCAATTCTGGCTGCGTTCCGGTTGACGGCTGAGTTGGCAGATAATGCTGCAGCTTACAGGCAGCTGGCAGCAGCGTACTTGCAACTGAGGGATGATGTTGCTTCGTTTGCTGTTGATCTTATAGGTTAAAAAAAGTTTCTTTCTACTTCTAATTACTTAATTTTATATAAAACGAAAATATTTTTCTTCACTTCTTTCTGCCTTTTGTAGCAAAAGTTAAATTAAAAAGATCCCATGGTTGCATCGACAGGTTGCTGTCGTACTTCCGAAGAAACTGAACTAATTTTGAAGCAAACCGCAGGATCACGAGTTAGAAGACACTTCTTGCTGCCACGACTGTTGATGGCTGTGAATTATAAACAGAAGGAGTTCGTGGCCCATCCTAACACGCAACAGGTCCGGTTCGAAGGAAATATCCTGTTTATATATATTTAACCAAAAGCCTAAGCGCTATTCAGTTTTTTGGTCAAAAGTTGCGTTCAATTATTGGGCTAAGCATCCTTTAGCCGTTTAGTTGAATGCCATCATTTAATTAATAACCCAGCCGTTCAATTAGGAGGCTGATTTAGCCACAGGGCGGGGACATATTCAACGTTACGATAGACAGTATCTCTATTTTTAGTGGTATAGATGGAATTTTCTGGAAATATGCTCAGTTATGATATGAATAGACACATCACAGTACTTATGGATATATTAATAATTTGCAATATTCCGCTTAACACTCTTACCATGCTATTCAAAATGTAGACTCAAGCATCACCCGCCCTACCGCATAAAATATGCACAAGCAAGCAGTGCGAGCATAAAACAAAGCAGTTTTAAATAACAAGCAAGAAAACTTATCGACACGTGTTTCGCCTCTAAACGAGGCATCCTCGGGGTGTGATGCTCGCCCGACCGCTCGACAGCAAAAGCGGAATATTGCAAATTATATCCATAAATTCATGATGGACTTCCGCCAAGTAACGCTTTTTTCAATAAATTATACAATATTTTTGAAAATGTTGCGTCATCGAATATTTTTCGATGCAGAATTTCAGCATTGCCCATTTTGGTCTATGCCACGGATTTACAGACAAAGGAAAAGGCGAGTGTTTTTGACGAAATTCTCAACACCCTCTTAATAGCCTTCACAACGATTAAAGTTTTAGGCCCAATAAGTTCTATAAGATAATAATGTTTTAGAGCCGAATATAGAACTAAATATCCTCTAGTGCTTGACTCGATGGAGTATCGGTGCATAAAATCCAATATTCGATGACCTGCAGGTGTTGGAGTCGTACTGGCTGGGTGACTGGTACAGCTGGCGACGGCAGTCCAACGTCACTAAGGCGTTAATCATCCTTCTAAGGATCTTCATCACCCCGTTTATCCTTCTCATGTGCATGGTCAGTTTCACCCCAACTTATGAATATAAATAAATATGATTTATATAAAAACGGCTCACCTCAATACGTGTTATGATCGGAAAAGCCGACCAGTTTTAGCAGATTTAGACTGCCTTCATCTGGGCGAGTGAGGACGTTTACGCGACGACGTTACGCCTCACACTCAATATATAAATCATAAATTATCCTCAAATCTCATTTAATTCTATAATAAATATACATTTAAAACGTTATTGAAGATGACGTCTCTAACAATATAAAATACAAAAACGTTATTGCAGTCAAATCTTATTGATGTCGATATATCGTTATTGTATGTCAAACACGCATACAATGACGTTTCATAATCTATTAATACATTTTATTTTAATACTTCATACTTTGTAATTAACTAAACGAATTATAAAAATACAAAAAAAAAACTTTATACCGCTGCTATAAAGTTATGAAGGTCTGGTTTCACCAAGCTTTTTATTAAAAGGTATATTAAAATGTTTTTTAATAAACGGGAGTGCTACAAGATTGCTGCCAGAAAAAAATGATTTTTTTTCTCCTAAAAGTAGTAAATTTTGATATGTTTTTCTCGAAATCTAGATATGTACTCTCAGGAGTTAAAGCAGAGCTGTTTTACAAACGTTTGTTGGCGGAGTGTCAATTCCGTTTAAAATAAATAAAATAAAAATATATTTCACTCTTCTTGAGCGTTATTTATTTATTTAGGTTAGTAAATAATTATAAAAAAACAATAAAACATATTCAAACTAAACTTTTAACAACAAAATAAATAAAAAGTGGAAATATTTAAAAAACAAGTTTCCGAAAATCTTAATCTTCAATGAGTAGGATGGATTTATCAATCGTGAAATCATGGTGTGTTTAACTTTCCTCACAAAGCCTTTATCAATGCGTTTGAGTCGTGTTTGGGTTGTAGAGTTAAACTTACTTTTATTTATCTTTTACTGACAGAGCAATCAATAGAACGCGCGTTTTGCTATCTTGGTATTGAACTTGTTGAGCGATTAAGGAAGTACTGATCTTCGGTGAAACCTGAATTAACAACTGTTTTAATCGCAGACAACGCTCAGCGACACCTCTATGTCACAAAACACACATGTCGTCAAATTTATCTATATTTATATATATATATATATATCTCTATCCAACAGCTAGTGCCCTGGCACCCCTTTGTTAAACAGTGGCAGATTCCCTTGAACAAACTTATCACGCACGCGGCAGCCTATCTCGTGTTTCTGGGGATAGTATTCTACATCTCCAATCAAGATAAGAGCCATCAGAAACGAGGACCGCCCGACACAGGTTTGTGAAATACTCGATTTAGGTGTCCTTGAAATTCACTTTCCAAATTATGCACGAAAACATGGAAAGTTGTACCTCTAATTTAATAATGTGAATCCCCACATTATTTAGGATGTCTATGTAGTTTGACAAGCCGATGCTTAATTAAATCAACGTGTCTGCTAAGCGAAATTTATGTTTAATAAGTATCCAAATATTTTTGGGTATGTATAAAATTTATTTATTAAATACATTTATATTTAAACACCCGTCATGATAACCATATCGTAGTATATCGTAAAATTAGGCATTTTACGGTTTGCCTAGGCATATCGTAATTCTGTAAGAACTACTGTGGGTTGCCCGCCTCGCTCCGCTCGGCTGCCATCAAAATGTATTCATATGTAAACCTAACACGCTCCTCCGTACAGTGTACGATGTATACAATCAAAATATGATATGAAATGATAATATTCTGAGCAACCTATACATTTCAAGAAGAAATATAGTATAATAGCTTTTGCCCGCGGCTTCGCCCGCGCCGATTTCGTTTGCATTTTTCCGGGTTAAAAAGTAGCCTATGTCACTCTCCGGCCCATAAACTATCTCTAAGCAAAGAATCACGTCGATCCATTGCTCCATTGGTGCGTGAAAGAAGGACAAACCAACAAACACACTTTCGCATCAATAATAGGGGTACGGCTTATGTTGAAACAAATACTGTATCTACATGCCAAATTTCAGTTCAATCGTCCCAGGAATTCTAGAGTTACGCCACAGTCGAGACAGAAAGACACTGAAATGATAAAGAAAACAAGAACATGTGGAACTGACAGCTAACTTTAGCACCATGTGGAACGGGGCTGAGATTGTCATGTGTTACGTCAAAATAACCTTTATTACAGGTGCAGAAGGTTTGCTAGTCCTCTACGTTTGCGGTTACACATGGTCAGCGTTCCGCATGTCCGTGATGCATGGCCCCCGCCAGTACTTCAGCACCATGTGGAATTGGGCCGAGATTGTCATGCTAATGCTCTTCAAGATCACGTTCGTGCTGTGGTTCGCTGCTGCTATTGATCTTATTATAAACCCTGACAAAGCCAATCAAGGTAAAGCCACCTCTTCCTTTTCGACCGACTCTGCAAATCAGAGGTTGTCAATTCGACGAATAATTATGTATATGTTTATGTTTGTTCGCTTACATGCCATATTATTTTTTCATGTTTTTACTATTTGGGTTGACAAATAATCAAAATCCGATTTTCAGTTATGGATATATCACTACAAATCTTTATCCTTAATCAAATCCTTATCCAGGTCACAGTATGTATCGCGTCTCAGACGACGCCGGGGTGGGCAAGGATACTGCGCAGCTGACAATTGCCTTATAGCTTGACGAGAACGCTGAATATATTCATATATTCTTCTTGTAAATATATTGAGCATTCTTGACTTCTTCACGTCTAATTACTAATTAAGAATATAATGTCCTTTAAAAAAGAAAAAAATAACGACTGTCGTTTATTCACAGCCCCGGATCTGTATATTTTTACAGAAGGTGCAGAAGTATAATTTGTCGCCCTTGACAAAAAAAAAGAAAACATATTTTTACACGTTTATTTTAATTATAAAAACACAAGTGTGTGATTAAAGTTAAAAATGAATCAAGTTAAAAATTAAATTATTTCTCTAGATCTAGATTATCTAGAGCCGGGCCTGTTTATTCACAATAAGTAGATGCATTCAAATACCTTGCCGTGTACTTTCTTTAGAGTGATTTTGCTGTCACTGAGTTAGAGATATAACTTATCAGATATTTCAGTGGATCTGAATAAATACCTTTTTTCTCTCAAACCTCACCCAGAGCGCAAGTACTGGGACCAATACGACCCGACTCTGCTAGCGGAAGGGACGTACTGCCTTGCGACGATACTGGCTTTCCTGCGACTAATGTTCTTATGTCAACTGAATTACCACCTTGGACCACTCCAGGTAGAGACGCACTGCAAATCTGGGTAATCTTTCGATGCATAAGTTGGTCGATGAATAGATTATTTATTTACCATTACTTCTAAAAGGTCTATAGGTGACATCGTACAAAACGTATCAGTACATACATATATGATTATAGTTTTAAACACTTAAGGTTAAACGTCACTGGCTTAGCGCAAAGTGCATAACTTAACTTTGTTTTTCTTTTTTAGAAGCTAAAAATTGAAAACCATTTGGTATGTGGCAATTGACGCCAATAGTTCAGTATTAGTGAGATTTATAAAGCATGAGTTTGAAATTTAATGCACAATTAGTCATGATATTGTCCAAACAAAGTTAAAATGGCATACAATTTCAAACTATTGCTTTATAAACCTCACTAATACGGAACTATTGGCGTTAATTGCCACAGAGCAAAATGTAACAAGAAAAACAAAGTTAAGTTATGCACTTTGCGCTAAGCGATTGGCGTTTAACCTTAAATAAGAACTGATCAGTAGGTTTTTTGAACGTTGAAGTACCTCAATTATGTTGCCTTATTTGTTGTCGTAAACCAAATGTCATTTAGTATTATCAATAACTATAGAGCAAGCATGTCAAACATGTGGCCCGCGGGCCACATGCGGTTCTCTTTGCATATAAATGCGGCCCAATCCAATTTGAAGAAGAGACTCCTGCTGCGGCCCGCGCCGTTCCGCAAAAATGTCGCAATAATATTACAATTAAAGATTGTTATATGTTATTGTCATATCGTATATTGTTATTGTCCTGTACCACTCTATCTTTCGAGATATTTTTCTTTATGTTTGGGTTTTGCGGTCCACTAATTATATGGTACGCCGCTGTAGTATAATAATATGTCACTTCAGAGCCTGTAGCACAGTGTTTAAACGCGCGCGACGCCACTAGTTGAATCACAAGTGCAAGGAGCGTGACGTACTGTTTAGTTGCAAAAAAATCGTGTCACGCTCCTCACACTTGTGATTCAACTAAGTCGCATCGTGCGCGATTAAACACTGTGCTTACGGGCCCAGGAGACGCTAAAATGGTTGTATTATTCTACAGGTTTCTTTGGGCAAAATGACAAACGATATCTACAAATACGTGATAGTGTTTGCAATAATCATAAGCGCGTTTGCGGCTGGTATGGCGCGTTTCTACCAGTACTACGATGGCATGGTGCATGAGGACGAATTTGGCATGAAAACTGTTCAGGTACTGTTAATTTTCCTAACATGTATGGTAACCTGCCACAGTGGTTGCATTCTCGAAAAATAGAGCCCTAAACCTCAGATCAGATAAAAATTTAAGACTGAGCGCTGCGCTGTCAACATTGAAGTGAGGCTGGTTTTGTAAACACGTGTGCGAGAGTATTGCCGCGTAGTAAAAACTGAGACAGATTGCGTATGTGTGAGTTTCAAGACGTCTACGAACATGAAACTGTCTCACTTTTGGCCTGCTTCATCTGTTACTTATAGTGAACTACGTCTTGATTTTTTATTTGAGCTGAGCCCTGATATTAGAGAGAAAATAGGAGTTAGGACTAGAAATTTGGAAACGAAAGAAACGTTTTGGGGTGTCTATAGCTCACCGGACGTGAACTATCTGGGACTATCTGCACTATTTTATAGAAAGCGTCCGGAAATACGACCTTTGCCGAAGAGTTGCGAACATTCCTATAAGCGCATTATTTAAAGGTGCAGTACCCGGCAGTAAATAATGCACATCGGCTATCTTCGACTTCGTAGAGCGCCGTCTCTGTCACCGGAGTGTTAGTGCTTCGTGCGACAGAGACGACGCTATGATACGATTGATACGATGTGCATTATTTATTGCCGGGACCTGCACTACTGTAATGTACATTATACGAGTATTATATGCGGGTGCAAGCAAAGAGGGGTGTCAGTGTCAATCACTGGCGGAAAGTCAATGGATCAGAAACTCTTGAAAAAGTAAAGGTTTCGTTTAACATTTTAGAAGACATTAAAACATACATTTATGACTAGATTATTCACTTTTTTACTTGAATTGCGGTTTAAATTTCTTAACATCCAAAATTTCTCATCTCAACGAAAATCTTGTTCCCACAAAACCTGTTACTTTCTTGTAAGTAAATACCTATTGTGTCGTGACTGAGAGAAAATGCTTTTAGCAGTAAGTGTACCTGTAACATTTTTTGTGAATTGAAAAGAAACATTTAGACGGTAAGAAATATCTTAGCATTTCTATGCTGATCGCACACATCCTTAGTTATGGTTACCATAATATACAGGTTGTTAAGATGATGGTGCGGAAGCCGAGAACTGGAGACAGTACTAGAATACGAATAACATTTCGTGAAAAGAAAAGAATCTATAGTAATCTATGTAACTTTTCTCTAGAACAGCAGATTTTTTTTTGCGAGGTTTTGCGACTTTGAACCAGTACTATCGAGCTGGAAAATCCTGTATAGCTCGGGGGGAAATTCTGGGCTACCAATTGAGATATAACTTATTCTATGTACGGCTTGCAGTCCAAGCTATATTTGTAAACGATTTTAATTCTCATAATCGCTAAACAATAGATCGCAATCCAGATCATGGGGGGATCCATCTTTCACATTTACGGCTATAACGCCACAATAGGAACTAGGGCTCGCTATTCTACGTATAGTCAGAAATACGTCGGATACATAGTTTGACATACACGCCTAACAAAAACTTAGACTTAATTCTACGTAGGATATTAATCGACGTTTTTTTCGAAGTTTACGTTTTGAAAGAAGCAGCGCCGGCTCTAGCCTATGTAGCGTCCGGGTGCAATCAATGCCCTGGCGCCCTCTAGTAGGCGCGCGGTCAAAATGGAATCCTTACAGTTATATATTATCCCCAGTGATCGGAAATTTGGGCGCAAATGGTGCAATTAAAAATGATGTTGGGAAGCAATAGGCCGTTTACTTCGCTTGCGCTACCCCCCGTGGACCCGCGGGAAAGACTCTAGAGTAAAAAGTATTTTCTAGGAAGGAGGGCTTACAACAATAAAAACACAAGTCACAGATATACTGTGCCGACATCGTCGGTCATAACAGCGTTTGGAGGTGTCGCGAGCTCTTTACACCATAGGTAAAGCCGGCCTTGGAAAGAAGACATAAGACCATAGATTAGAGCACTTAAGTATAACTGACCTTCTGGAATTAGTATGTCATACTAATTCCATGGCTCACTGTCATACCAGATATTGAAAACCATGGAAATTCCTTTTTGTTCAAAACTAAGTGGTTTTTCCGAATTTAACGTTTTTGTGATAGTGCATCTAAACGGATATACGTAGAACGTTTCCAAGCATGACACGGAAACGGATTGAACCGTAAGCCCTAATAGGAACTTCCAATAGACAGCTAGCTGTCATGCTGGCGTCCGTGCGGTAACTACAGACCGATGTAGCTTGAGCCCTGTGACAGTAGAACATCGCTATATAATTTGTATCTCTAACTCTCTTTCTCATTCTCAAGTAATATGTAATATGTATAGCGCTGACAGCTGTCACAGGGCTCAAGCTATATTTAGCGGACTTTAATATCTTCTCTCACTTTTATGATAGGGCCTAATACTAATAACGATTAGTACTGTTACGTTCACCAGGTATCATCGTTCACAAGCCTGACGGACACCCTGAATACACTATTCTGGGCCCTCTTCTGTATGGCGCCTCTAGAGAGTGCGGACGTGGTGGTGGAAAACATTCGTGACGTCAGAACGTCGAAACAAACCAACGATAACCAGCACGCTTACACCGAGCGTATTGGATATGTGTGCTTTGGATGTAATGTAACAGTTTTTTTTTTCAATTAAGCCTGAATTTCATGGCTGTGTCACACCTTGTGATGAATGAATAATATGATTTATATAAAAACGGCTCACCTCAATACGTGTTATGATCGGGAAAGCCGACCAGTTTCAGCAGATTTAGACTGCCTTCATCTGGGCGAGTAAAGACGTTTACGCGACGACGTTACGCCTCACACTGTCGTCGTAATAACGTCGTCGCGTAAACGTCTTTACTCGCCCAGATGAAGGCAGTCTAAATCTGCTGAAACTGGTCGGCTTTCCCGATCATAACACGTATTGAGGTGAGCCGTTTTTATATAAATCATGAATTATCCTCAAGTCTCATTTAATTCTATAATGAATAATATGTTTAAAAATATATTTTCCTAATAAGACACACAAAACCACGCTCCAAAATATTTTCGAAATGTGACGTCGGTAAAGATTTTCCATGTATTTCTCTTGGCTCAGTCTGATTTTTCACACACATGCCAGGCCGTTTTAGAGTCATATGCCAGATGGACAGACGGGCAGACGGAGATAAACGGACATGCAAAAAACTACAAAAGTGACAAATGTAGCTGAAATTTCGTAGAAAGCCAAGTATTAATTGATTATTAATTGAGGCAAAATCTGGAAAGACTATAATTGCGTTTGGCTTCAATACTCGAAATTACACTGATTCTTGTTTCAGGTTTTGAAGTGATATCTGTGATCGTCGTGTTGAATATGTTGATCGCTACCATGTCTAACACCTTCCAGAGAGTCAATGATAATGTATGCATCGAGTGGACCTTTGGGAAGACTGAAGTTAGTCGTTCAATACTACTTAGAGTTGTAATAACAGCGATTCAATAGAAAGGCTACAAACCGAGCAAAGAGGTGCAAAATATCCACATGCGTACCTATACAAACAAATTAAGAAAAATATAGATGCTACTTGCAGTAAGATACAATCTCAAAGCTTACCCAATTAAAATAAACATAAGCTCGATGACATGAGGTGTGGAGAGGAGAGTGTTACTCATACTGGGAAGCATATAAGCAAAATCTACCAACTAGTTTTGAATGTGACCTGAATGAATGAATGAATGAATTTATTTCAGAAGGTAAATAATGTGGTATTTTTGTGCGTTACATTATTATTTTACCTAGGGCTGTCTTAACTTACTTATGTGTATATACATTTAATTTACTAACCTAAATAATATACTCAAATATATTAGACATTAATGCACATAATTATTAACGGGTTGCAAGGGTCGAAAACTACACACCGTGCTAGTAAAAAACTGTTTGACGGTCATGTACCTCTGATTGGCTGGAGATTTTTCCGAGTCACTTCAGATATAGAATTTTTGGTGCAGGGGTAGATTTGGTAGATAATCAGATTTTGGGGTTAGATTCTACGTCAAGATTTTGGTTTTTTGTTTGTTTTTTTTATCAGAATTTTCAGCGAAGAGTTTAAAATAGTTGCGATGACGAGCGAAGCGATGCGGAGTAAGGAGGAGAGTATTAGGTTTAGTTACATGTAAATTGTCATATACTAGTAAAAGAATTCATTATTTACTCCCGTAGTAGAGTTTGCAGAGATCGCATTCAAAACTCAGTTGGTAGACTTTGCACAAATGCTACCAGGAGAGTGGTTACTCTACTTTTTAGATTTTTGTCATAGAAGACAAAAATGTTGGCAAAAGCTGACCCACGAAGATGTAGTAGACTGTAGTAGCTGTGATGAAGGATTCTATAAATATAAACCGCAACCTATAGTTGAACAAAAGGCTATGACGACCAAAAGTTCCGAGCTAGTCACACGTCTAGCCAGGATCCTTAAGAGGATGGCCTACCCTAGCAACTTTTTTTATTACCCATCCAGCACAATAAGTCCAATGGCAAAGACCTAATTTGCTTTTGATAGAGGCGATTATATGTTGGCTCATTGTCCTCTTTTTCTTTGACGCGTAATACGCAGCGAATAATCATGCAGCGAAACAACAAATTGATGTGTTTTTAGGTAATACTGAAATATTATGCAGGAAAAAATATTGGATTTAAAATAAAATCCCTTCATATTTCTATTGCCGGTTTTATAAAAACAAAACAAGTTGATCTTAACCGCGTTCTTGAAACGAACGTTTGAAAACCAAAAGAAAGAGGGTGGAAAACATTTTTTTTTTGACAAATGTATTAATCTTAAGACATGGTTTATAAGTAGAATCCCTAGATAAAAGATCAATAAATATATATATTTTTTTCCAATACAAGGAGAGTCCGAATTTCTTCAAACGAATCCTCTAAATTCTGGCGTTGTTCAGGGTCTAGGTCTTAATCGTTTCCTTTATCCTCTGCAGGTTTATTTGGACTACATGACACAAACCACTCTGCCGTCGCCATACAACCTGATCCCGACTGCAACAGGCGTCGGGCACATGTTCAGATGGATTCGCGCCAAGTGCACCTCACAACCAGGTGTCCATGCAAGATGGTCGCTCTCCTACTGCTGCTATATAGTAAGAATTAGATCGATATTCTGCAGTAAGATGAAATTAGGCGGTGACTACACGGGCTTGGTGAAGAGGACAAACCAACGCAAGTACGGCGAGTACCTAGCGGAATAAACTCTAACATTACATTTAGTCAATCCCGCTTTCTTTAATTTTTTACGGATCCGTACCTCATAGGAACTTGTCCGTCTGTCCGTGTGTTAAGGTAATTTTTCTCAGGAAGAACGGCTTGATTAAAGGTCTATAATCTATGCTGCTCTAATAAAAATCAAGTTTTGTGATTTAACGCATAAAAAGACACGGCCTTTCCAAGCACACGTTCTGTTTATACTAAAAATCCGACTGATCATCAAAACTTATAGAGAACTTCCCGGTGACTTTCAATCCCAAAATTTAGTACAAAGAGAGTTCTTTTGGCACAAATTAAGAAATAAATCCCAAAATGAGAAATGTCAAATTCTTTATGGTTTTTTTTTTGTCTAAGTTATGCAATTCAATTTGATATACATACCTGTACACGAGTTCGACTTGCACTTGGACAATTTTTGATCGGAATGGATCCAACCTAGTATAGTTAGGGCTGCCACCCCTACGGGCTCCGGGTTTGACATCGATATCTCCGGGTCAGACTGGGCGGTGACAGCGAAGCGACAGCCAGCCAACCATCACAGCGCGGGGCACCCAATTATGAGAAATATAAAAGAAAATATTGAAAGCCGACTGCATGATGAGTTTTACGGCGCCAAAATAATGAGAAACATGAAGTTTTTGAGGTGTTCTGAACAGGATCTATTCAAAAATGAAGCCAATGATATTTACAGAAGCACTTCTGAATATAATACAGAAATATTATGATTTTGAGGATTCTGTATTTAAAATCTTTTCCAAATTCGATCTAACAAGTGCAGTTAGTTACGAAGATGCTGTGGAAGCTGTCGAATCACTTGGTTTAAAAAATGTGGACTAAGATAGACCAACTAACAACACACTACTCATCCCCACACATACTCATCTCCACAAATCAAAATTTAATCAGTGTTTCACAGTCCACATTCTAAAATCATTCATACCAGCCCTAACAGACATTCAACTCAGAACGTGGGAGAATTCATTCATATGGTCGCTTGGTGCACAATATGGTCCAGGCTTAAACAAACAACATTAAACATTCTTTTTAATATCTTGTAAATAGGTTAATATAAATAGTTTTTATTTTTTCATTTTTTTTACCTATCTATCTATATAAATAAAAATGAATTGCTGTTCGTTAGTCTCGCTAAAACTCGAGAACGGCTGAACCGATTTGGCTAAATTTAGTCTTGAAATATTCGTGGAAGTCCAGGGAAGGTTTAAGCGATGAGAAAATGTGGAAAAATTGCGAGTAAAATACTAAAAACGACAATTTTATTTTCCCATACAAACTGTTCTTACCTGTCAAACATTTGATGTTCGCCCCGTCGCGTCGGTTCGGTATTTTAGGAATAAAAACATATAGATCTAGATTAAATAAGGGTTTGGAATCGACAACATATATCCATAATAGTTTGATTATCGCGTATTTAGATTTAAAACATGTAAATACTGACATTATAATGACACTTGATTGTTGTGTTGGGTGCGTTCAGAAATATACTTTGAAACAGTGAAGTTCGCTATACGATCTAAAATTGGGTACTTCCCTAAAAATCAAATCAGCGACTCTTTATAAAATGTCAAAACGCCCCGATACTATGAAATTTGTATGAGGTTTTACCGGTTTTACATTCCCCGCGGTCCGTAATAGAATTACATAGATAAAAGCTATGAATGAATTAAAGTGTGAGCGATGACTGGTCCGTAATTTGTGAGCTAGCAAACGATGTGAAAGATAGCTTATGATTCGGACCGCATTAAAAAAGATACATCTTAACCATAACCTCTTACCACAGAATACAATACGATTATTTTATTTTATTTCGTCAAAGTGCCGTGATTCGTGATGGAACAAGAAGAGTTTGTAGCACTGTTCTTCAACGTAGACTCAGACAGTGACAAAAAAAAATTATTAAATATATATTCTTCCTTTTCGACGAAGAGTTCCACACGACTTTCCATTTCTTTCTCTCATGACCGAATAAAACATATACCATGGTTTATCTGATCTGAACTGCTGAAATAATGGAGCGAAAACAATTTTTGATATTCCATTCCGTTCAACGCTCACATCGCCTCACCTCCGTCGCATGAGCTACGAAAGTCATACGAATGAATGAACGCATTTGCTTCACTCATGGATTATTAGCCATTCACCTCATTCATTCGTAATCGATTTTAGCGAAATAATTCTATTTCGGAACGCGGGGATTATGACTACAGTTTTCTGTGATCAAACTGCTTCCTTTTTTCTTAGTTTTTAGCAATTATAAAAATTGTCAAACCCTCGAAAAAATCCGTAAAAATATTTTAATGATTATTTTAGAAGATCACATTGGATTGTGTCAGTTATTTTACTTTAACAGCAGTCAAGTATCAAAATGCACGGAATTGCATTCAATTTATCTATAACCCGCACACATTATGTTTTTAACACCTGAAAAAAAATTCAAAACTTGATTTATCATTCTGATACTGCTTACAATGCCGAGGAGAAAACGACCTAACATAGGTCGTCGAAGTCGATTGAATGTGCGCGAGCTACCTCACGCGCTGATCGCACTGATGACCAGCAAGAGACTGATAATGATAACAGTCGTATTGATATGGCAGATTTGCGTTCTAGAGTGAATTACAATGAAGTGGATGATAGGCATATAATGGAACGGGTTCGGGCACATCAATCACAACAGCAGCGAGCACGGGAAAATGAAATTGATCGATTCCGCAGACGCAATGTTCCTGTGAACCTGGCACGAGGAGCAATCTCCTACGATCCGGAAATAGATTATAGTGCCGACAAATCTGTAAGAATTGGGGAAATTTCAATCAATTGTCAACATCGTAAAGGTTTAAAATACAGCGGTGAATCTGCAGGATTATGTTGTGCTGGTGGTAAAGTAAAATTGCCACAATTAGTACCACCACCTGATCCATTAGAATTATTAGTTTTTGGGATGGTTGATTAATTGATTATAGGTGCTGAAACCAACAAAAAAGTCAGTACTTTGAATTTTTATTCATACAGACTCATGATCCGTGAAGGTGAAGTAAATCACATTTTGATGTTTCAACGGCTTTTTCATCAGTTTGCAGTTGACATGACTGAACGATTGACGTACATCCGTTTAAACCAACAGCAGCTTCGATCTGAAGAGTACATTCATCTTCGTGATGCTATTAATGCCGATGGCAATGCAAACAATGTGGGAAAAATTACAATTTTGCCGGCCACTTACATTGGAAGCCCGCGCCACATGCACGAGTACGCGGTGTCATGCATTTGGATATATATGTTGTTACTAATACATATATGTCTGAAATAATATTCAATTTGATACAATTCAAATATTTTTTTAATAAAGATTATATTAATCAATCTTTACGGTAGGAACCATATTTTCTAAAATTTCCGCGATTGACACCTGAATCGGCAACATATCAATTAATCTAACAGCAAAGGCGAACCAGGCTTGCTAAAGATGTCTTGACTTGGCTCGCCAGGACTTGACGGCGCGGCGGAAGGCCTCGGTGACTCGGACAAGTCTGGTAGAACCAGAATATTGCCGATGTTGTGCTCATGACTTTCTTAAATCTCATCCAAATCCTTTAGTTCTTCGGCAGTTAAATTAAGTTCTGAAAATGTTATTCCTTTAGATGATAGACACAGATGATGATGATGATGATGATGATGATGATGATGATGATGATGATGATGATGATGATGATGATGATGATGATGATGATGATGATGATGATGATGACATTGTTGAGACGAACTTCGGTTTTAATAACAGTTGTTGTTTCACTCGATTTTTTTGTTCGTTAGCCCTATTAATTCGTATTATTCGGCTCAAACTGTGACCGCACTTTATACAAAACTTGAAGGTATCAGCGGTTATTGTGAAACATTCGTCGCATCTTAACAATTTTTTTGTGCGACTAGGACAGATACTTCTGTTGTTCTGCCGTTCTATCCACTTTTTACAAAAAGGACAATGCATTGTTAAAAGTTAACTATAACTTCTGAAAAATAGTTTTGAAATATCAATTATATTTTCTTGGAAAGTTCGGTGACAATGACACTGACAGTCAGTGTTGCCAGGTTACTATTCTACTATTACGTTTAGTAATGTGCCGTAATCGATACAGACAAAAAAAAATAGGCTGGTAGTATGTCTCATGCAAAATAATTATGAACATTAAGCTGGACATGTGTGCGTAATTTGCCCACTCTTTCCGCCCACTATGGAGCCGATACTTAGACTATCTGATGATGCCTTTATAAAGCTGCCGGCTCTGAAATGCATATGGTTTAAATTAATTTGGTTTATATTAAGAGGTAAGTGATACGAAGTTCACCGGGTCAGCTAGTGTATTATATTTTTCTCTTACTTCATTGTGAGTGATGCCGGGCCCGAATGGCCCGAAATATATCTGACTAAAATTTTATCTTATCTTTATCTTATTCTTATCATTTATAAAGACAAAAAAGTCAGTATTTAATATTTATTTAATAATAAATACATGATTCATACTTAAAAAACTATGTTTTTTCAATAAATAAGTATATTACTAAAATCTCCGGATTTTTTAAAGGTGGCAGCCCTTAGTGTAGTCCTATTTATCCATCCATTTTGATATTAATGTATTTTTATACGTTTACCTGTAAGCTTGACGAAGGGCTGATTGTGGTTCACATGTTCTTCCATTGCGTATTATCCATTTAGATGAGAGCAAACAGGAAACAAGTAACCAACTAGTTTTCGATTATCTGTTACATTGCATATAACATGATTTGAACCGCCAAATCTCTTTTTCGATTCTAAGGACATTAAAGCCGATTCTGAAGGCTTGAATTTTAGTTATAGTGCTGTCAAAATTTTCCAAAGTAATTTAACTTCTGTTCCTTAAACCTAAGGACTATTTTGCGATGAAGAAAATTTAGTTTTGACAGCACTAAAACTAAAATTAAAGCCTTCAGAATCGGCTATATTATACCTTTATACCACAATCAATCTACGTATTTCTGTATTCAATGTTCATAAACTAGTGTTTTTTTTTCGATAGGAACGTGATGTAGAATCCTGTTCCCAAAAAGACATGTACCCTGCTCTTATGTCCGTGCTAATTCAGCGATACTTCCGAGATAAGGATGCTGCACTAAGCGGTGAACATGAGGCTTTGCGAAGGGAATTGGCTACCATAAGAGGGATTTTAGAAAAGCAATGTGTCGCGACGACAGGCTGAAGATAGACGGGGAGGCATCAACGTCCTTAGGTTCTCCTCCTACTATAGTAACTTACGTAGCTAATGATCTTTAATTGAAAACTTATTTATTATTAAGATTACTTAAAGTTAAACTGTGTCTATAGCTATTTGTAAGCTGTTTGATTTATTGTATTCGATAATTTTAAATAAAAATATTATGTTTAACTCTGAGTTTGGGTTCTCCTTGAGAATGATATGGCGTCTAGCAATCGAGACGTAGTCGTGGCACATATGCTATAATTACGCAGCCATACTGTATGTATTTATTGGGTAATGTAATGTTAACAAAATATGAAGACTAAACTCTACCACCCCACCACAGATCACCCCTCTGTTCGGTATCTAAACTATTTGTAACGCATCGACCTCCTCAATAATTAAATTAAAAGAAAAATTTTAAAAATAAATATGAAGAAGAAGAAAAAAATTTCATCAGGATCTGATTCTGATCATAATGCGTGGGTCTATTACGCATTATGATCAGAATCTGTGGGTCTACCGCGTAATTCTCATTTACATCAACATCAACTTGAGATTGAAATTTGGCGTGCGTGCGACGACGCCCGCCTAACATGCCATCTCTTTTGCACGCGTTGAATTTCGCATGCATTTGCTTGAAGTTGATACAAATGAGAATTACGCGGTAGAGCCCCAGATCCTGATGAATTTTTTTTCTTCTTCTTCATATTTATTTTTCCGTAAAAACAACGTTTTGAACCATTTGTATTGAAAAGACCGTTTTTCCGGGCACGCATTTAATTTATAGATAAGTACTAAAATAATACCAGTAAAACTTTCAAGCACTTGTTACTAATTGTTAAGGCGCTACGGGAAAAAAACGACACTCTTAGAACTTGCATATCTACTTCAGTAAATAATGTATTATTTTGATAAAATAGCATATTATTTTTGGAATCTTTTTCTAGAACAGAATCGCAATTAGAGAAATTCGGATCGATACAAATATTTATTGAAACGAGGTCTTTTTCGACACCAATTCTCCTGGTTTGACAATTTGGAATGACATATGGACTGCAATTATATTTTATTAGGTGTGTTTTAACAGTATCTAGGACATGGTTGAACGAAATTTTGATAGCAATAGTACATTTTATATTAATAAAAAAACGACATTTTGCTACTTTTCGGCGAATTCGTCCCTCTCGCACTGAGGGTTTTTTCGCATATTGAGTAACAGGGACGCTTAAACTTTTACATATCGCCTTGATGAAAATTACTAGGTATCTTACAATAGTAGCCAGGACCACAGCTTTTCGAGGAACTAAGATTGTGCCCCTTTAGGATTTAGACATTTGAACCTCGATCTCCAGATTAGAGGGCAAAGCAAGACCACTAGGTACCTACATAATATAGGGTTAAAAACAAAATAGTTCTCAGCTTAAAACCGCCCTCATAAACAACTTTCAACTTTGATATACACGAGTAATTCTCTATATTTAAAACTTGACACTTTAGGCGATACTTTCAAGACCAGCCCCTGGCCACTTAAGTACAAACTTTTATACACTCCTTGAAAACTGTAAAATATTCAACAAGAATGCTCTTTAAGGCCTTTAAAAATTTTGTATGCATTATTTTTTGTGCAGTTTGCATTCAAAATGTCACTGGCAACGTCTTTTCTTCGGGATAAAGCTAAATCTGACATAGATGAGTCACTTAAATACAGCATATTCAGCATCCGTCAACTCGGGGTGTCTTTCGACCCACCTAAAACTAGGCTCACATGCTGGCTGCAAAAAATTTTACTATGCTCGTCCTTCTGTACTATATTTTACCATATCCTTGGTGATTTAGTTCTCAGAGGTATCATCATGGCGAATTCACCACGGGTCCAAGATATTGTACCTATTTGTCATACATTTGGATACGGATTATTGAGTAAGTAAAAAATGGAAGAGATTTTATGTAATGATAGATTAATGTAAAAGAAACGAAAGTGGTATGTATGACACGTAGAGGAGATAGCCAACGATACACAGGGGATGGTATGACAGAATCGTAACAGATACCCATCCCATAAGTTTTAAAGGAGATTTATAAAAAAAGCAGGTGCTTAATTCGACTGAAATTTTTTTTTAGGTATGTTACTCCAGAACTCCATTTCTGAAACGATTTGAATGACTTTTTTTTTCTTTGATGGAGTGTGTTTCCAAGTTTTGGGATTGACCATGATCTAATGAAGGTCTTCAGAGATAGGTAGTGGAACTCCTCAGAAAATGACAGCATACCACTCGAGATTGAGGGATTTGAGGATGATGATTGCAGGGTTTTCAATTATTACATAGGTATGCTTAAAATATAATTATAATAAAATTAACTTTAAAATTTGATATTTTTGGTCAAAAATTACAAAATAATTGTACTTAAAGATTTTTATGTTATACACTGTGTCATAGAAAAGTGTAACCATATTTGAAGAGCTTATTTAGTCAATGGTATAGAACAACTTTTACTATGGAACCAAGACCGAAATCTCAAAAAAAAAAAATCTGCCCTTCCATACATTTCGGCCGAGCGGCATTGCATTTTTCTATGAAACAGTATATTTTTTTTTTTCGATATAGTTAGTTTGTTCCATAAAAGTTATTCTATATCATTGACTGGATAAGCTCTTCAAATATGGTTACACCTTTCTGTTACACGTTGTATAAGTAGATATGTATATGTGGTGAGAGCACATAACTCGAGATTGCGGCAATCACTGTGTTAGGTGCTGATTGCAAGGTATTAGGTACTTGGAAATTATCAGAATACCCACATGACCTTCGATCCTGGCTTCATCACCACAAAACTCATATAACTTGAGATTGTGGCTATCAGTTTGTTTTGGGGTACTGTTTACAGAGCATTACTTGAAAATACATCTACTTGACGGTCTAAGTTGACAGCGCATTTACAAACAATACCCATATTTCCCAATTTAACCCGTAATCAACAATAAAAAATGCGAATTAAAAAAAAAATCTAACATAAAAATAGTAAGTAACTGACTTCAAATGTAACTGCAGTCATTCACTAGAAAGTTCAAAATATTTACATACTGACCGATGGTACCGAAATAACACTTTAGCAGACTTCTTTCTTCCTGAAACATATCTATATTATCTTGAAGTCGGCGTATTCCCTACGATATAAAAACGAATATGAGGACGCTGACTTGAGAGCAGAAAGAAATAAATAATAAAGAAATAATAAAAATAAAAGAGTAAAGAAATTATCAGAAAGAAATAAGTTGGAAAAAGTGTTTTTTCGGTACCATTCCATGAACCTCGGGTGCATCGCTCAGGTAAAGCTGCCTTGAAGTTCAATCAGGATAAAGGGGGCATAGCTAATAAATAAGGTTGGGACTTATTTGTCGTCTCTTTTGTTGATTGGGGCTCTAGCGGTTTTATAATAAATTGGGCTAATCGCAGCGCAGATTCGCGGTGTTATAATGTAATATTATAACATCGTATTAACAATCTAGGTACTTATAAAACTGCTTTTGATGTTGCAATGCTTTATTGCCAATGAGGTTTTATATACTAAGATCATTGCTTATTGCAGTATGGGAGTAGATAAAAACATCTACTGAAAGACAGATGACACTAACGTGGGATCATAGACATTATGAGAAAAATCATAAACATATGTAAAATATAATAGGTACCTAAATATAGGTACTCCGAAAACAAATGACATCCGAGCGCATTGGCATGCTCTAAGATTTGCAGGGATAATACCAATCTAACCAATCAGTGAACGAAATTCACCGACTCCAATACGTTCTGTTTTACATATAAACGGTGAACCTAGTCCCTATGTATATCTTGGAGTATACAAGAATACATTTAATACTCTAAGCTGTATATAAAGAGTAAAATGGCGTCGGCATGGCATGCCAATGCTTTCGAGTAGATTCAATTTCCTAAATTCAAAAACTATAACTTGCTACAATTAGCCTTGTTTCTAATCACTTATAAAGTCACCAGTATGAATATGATGATATATGATATAGTTAGCCAGTATGATATAGTTGGCTATATCAATCAAAGTCACCTTATATACGAGTACCTGTCACTTTTGACATCTGTCACTAAATCTACTTGAAAAAAGAAAATTCTATTCTTTCTTCACATCTATTCGCCCTGGCTTGACTTAGGTGCTATTTTAATTCGGCAGCATTGTATTTTTAGCAGGGACCACGGGTAAAAAACGTAAACTAGTACATGGTCATAAAATCTTGGTCCAGACTACATACCGAGTCTCTAGTATGAAATTGGTTATTGATTGATATAGAGTTATAGATATTTTTTGTAGGCAGCTTCAAAATGTGCGCAATATGGTGGAAGAAGGACGTGTTCGGAAAGTGCCTGCGAGAGCTGGTGGACATTTGGCCAGTGCCACCTCTAGAACCTGATGCCCAAGCTATCAAGGATAATAACCTTGCTGCATTGCGGATTATTCAAAGATGTAAGGCAAATATACCGACTATAGAATCTGCATACATATCTGTACTGGCTGAGCTAATGCTGAAAAATCTCCAAATGTTTATAAAATATATCGTATAATAGGTATATACCCTCTACAAAACCATAACATGCCGGGAAAGTGGTTACAGGCAGATGCATACGTCATCGACTTCCATAGATTTTGTGGAAGTTCCTGAACAGACTGCTTTCACTATGCCACTTTCCGATCTATACATCCTACGTATACGCAAAACGTAAGCCATTAAAAAGAGTAAAGTTTCTTTACATTTCCTTCCATCTTCAGGAGTCTTACAACAGTGACGCGCTGCGTCTAGTTTTAGCCGAATACATCTAGGTGTGGCTGCACTTCTTCGAAAACGTAGAGACTCGACACGTTGAGTTTAAGAAAAAAATGAACTATAGGAGAAACAAAGAGATGGTTTGTCCCCCCCAAAGGCAAATACCACTTTTATCTGCCATCTATGTAATAATACACATCTGTGTATATAACTGTCACATTAATTGTGAATCAAGAACGCTAGACTTAGTTCTACATGAGATCGCGCAACTTTTGGTGTACCCCAAAAGAGTTGTCTCCGTTTTACCTTAAGAGGCTATGCGAATTTTATTTTTGTCACTGTCACTCCAAGCAAAAATCGCGCAGTGTGAGAGGGTGGATTCAGTGCAAAAGGGAAAAAAGTTGGTTTTATAGGTATTTTTATTAAAAAAACTAAGTTAGCTACCAAAATTTCAAATATCAAATCTCTAGATATTGTTAAAACACACCTTATAAAATATGTTTGAGTTCTGTATATGGTTCCTTTTCGTCAAACGAGGAGAAAAAGTGTGTTTGAAGACCTCATTTGAACAATTATTTCTATCGAGGAAAATTTATCAAAACATGTTTTCCAATTTCAAAACCCTAGATTATATAGTCAAAATGCATATACCAGAAATTGAGTATAATTTTTAGTGTATTTCATGAATAAATATTTTTTTCGCATATCGCCTTAAGGTCAGATTGAGCACCTCATTTGAACTGAACCCTATGAGACGGTTCCTTTTAGTTTAAAATAGCGCGCTCTGTGCCAAAAACACGCGCTCACGAAAAAGTGCTTAATTCTGAAAACTTGGCTTCTAGATGAAATTATTAAAATATTCCAAAATGTTTAGACGTGGTTATTGGTCACTTATTTTTAATATTTCAAGGTTGTATAATTTAAGGAAGGCCCTTTAACACTCAAACAACATGAAATTCAGAGGTAACTTTCTATCGAGCGAACTTATAGCCGTTGCGTTTTTTCTAAATGTTTAGATCAGCCGTATAGTCTACTATCTAGACTAGTATCTAGACTAATATTCATACATTGGATTACAAAAGCTTTAAGTAACAAAATTAGATTCTAAAAAAGTTTCTTTGTAAAAAAAACTGATTATTCGCGGGTGTAATGTTGATGGAACGTGTGGAAAAAGGTAACATACGAGTAATTAAATAATAATACTTCTGTCGTCGTTATTGGTTCCCACAAGTTTGTATAAAGATTTCCTTGGACCATCCATCTTAATCGATTAGGGCCAGAACGCAATTTTTGGAAGATTTAATTCTGGCAAAAGCATTCACTTTCACATTAAATTCAGTTAAGGTTTCCTCAAACTCCCTTATCTCAAGGGCCACCTTAATTTCCTTTTAAATACGTATAGAAAAAAAACATGTTCACGTTTAGAACTTTTCGGATCTGTGAAGCTAATAATTTATTTTTCGTATTTTCCGAAAACTATTTAGCTTACTTCTGCTGGAACTTACTTGGCCTGTGGTTCTATATCCTGACTCCACTGGTGACGTATGCCTATGAGCTCTGGTGGCTCGGAAATGAAGATGCGCAGGTCGGCTTCATCTGGGCTTGCTGGTATCCCGTTGATAAACAGGACCCCGTGAGGCACTTCCTGATATACTTGTTTGAAATATTCACTGGTAAGTCAAGATTTTATGGACTTACTTAGCGAGTTTTAAAAGAAATAAACTATCACTAAGACTAATAGAATGGGCGGAGTTAGGTATATATTTATTATATGTATTGCATATATTTATAATTTTATTTATTTCTTATTCCTATGATTTTTATTTTATTTATGTGTATCATTTTAATAAATTTAAGCCAACCTAACCTCTATTATTTTTTGTGTATTTCCCCATATTATTATTTAATATATAAGAATATTAGACATAGTTTTTAAAATTCAAAATTTTGAATTTAAGTGTTCTGTTCTAAAACCAATTTTGTGTCAGGCAGCCCTCCGTGTCCTCCCCCTCCCCTCGTTACAAAACCCTGACTACGCCAATGTATGGATGTCTGATTGTCGGTGTGCGCGATGCATGGGATCCTTTTCAGACTAAATTACTATTTGTTACGTATTCAATCTTTTTACTAGGTATTCTTACTTCAGAAAATAACGTTCATTACTATTGTCAATCCTTGGCCTACAGGGCTAAACTGTGTTTGGGCGACGTGTGGTTCAGATTTGCTGTTCACCGGTATATCGTCCCACATCTGCATGCTGCTGCGACTGCTGCATCAGCGGCTGACAGCGCTCGCCACCACCGACGTCAGCCAGGACCAGAACTACGCGGACATCATCCAGAGCATCAAGCTGCATCAGAGTCTCATCGCGTTTGTATTGCGATTCACGTCAGATAAGCTGGCAGGAGTAAAGTTTAGGGATAATATTAAATTGCACATCAAATTAGTATATTTCGTGACGAGTATAAAATGGCGGATTTTCTTACCCGAGGGTAGTAATACTTTATATTCTCTGCCCGAGGAATGAAGCTAGTTTCGACGTGAGCCGAGAAAGTTCGATTTTCAAAACTAATTTCGAGTATTAAATGGAATTTTTTCATAAAGGTAGTAGAAAAATACTATTTTGCGCACTAAATATCGCCTACAGAAATCCTTCAGCGCAGAAGAGAGCCGGTAGGTTAGGTAGAACCTTTGCGGTAATTTTTTTTATGACAACCCAGAAATTCTATAAGAGCACAGTTAGTATTTTTGGTGTGCAGTTAGTTTTTTTTTTTTTGTACAGTTAGTACTTTTTTGATGTGCACTTTTTACTTTTGATAGAACACTATAGTAGCCTTTTTAGCATTTTCTGTTGTGCCAGTTACAACCCAATACAACCTAAAGTTTAGATGCGCAGTATCCATGCGCGTCCCTTCCTTGTAGATAACAAAATGTTAGATTCCATAGGTCCACTTAATACATGTTTTTTACCTGTCTTTCTCGACGTGTCTGTATGCTTGCGATTCCGTTTAAATTGCTGAAAGGTGGCACACCATGCCTGGAACCGATTGATGGCGGTATATCCATCCCTAATAGCCGGGCCTTATGTGGAACAGACTGGTGACGGGCAGCGGCGTTACTGATATGAGGGTTTCGGCACCGCGCTCACCAACCCGGCTGCCCAGCTGTGTGAGTATGGGCATTTCTTCCAGAAGGACCGCCAACAGTGGCGAAATCTTCGAAAGGCCTATGTCCAGCAGTGGACGAAGACAGGTTGATGGATAGCTGGATGAATTATAAAATAGATATCTACATATGAAATTGCCGAAATTTTCTTACAAATTCATGAGTTCATAATTCCTGTAATTCAATAGCTACTTCCAATATTTGTTTTTGTTTGAAAGTTGATTTGAAGGTTTTACATTTACGTATTAAATTTTGTTTTGATTGTCAGTTTGATAACCAAAGTTAAATCTTCAAAAACAGTTCGTACTAAATGCCATCCATTTTCATGATAAGATTCGTAATAATTTTATACAGCTGACACTCTTCAAAAATTAAATAATTGTTCATCCATCCATCCATCAGCCTAGTTCGTCCACTGCTGGACATGTCTACCCTGACAAATACGCATCATTTACGCATTTTTACGCATATTATTATCGTAATGAATTTTCTGCTAAAATGTAGCGACACCGACCGCCATCTATTGTCATTAGCGGGAACTGTGAGTCTCAGTTCCGAGTCGCTCGCTCACTCGATGCAAAAGACATCGCGGAATGGTGTCTGTCGGTGTCTATGTGTGGGTCATATTCTGACATTCAATGCCTGTGTGCGTTACTGTAAATACATGGCACACAATGCAAAAGTTTGTGCTTGTTTGCGTGCGAAATGTAGGCGACGACTCTGCAAAAAGCCGACGGTTTTTACGACATTCACTGAAAATGCGACCTTCGCCTTGGCTTGGCGGCTTGGCGGCCGTCATCCATTATTGTTTTTCGTTCGTTCTTTACGCAAATTGATGACAAGCAGTATAAAAAAATCCAGTGTTTACTGTCAATGTGACAACATGTTGTACAATGTGTATGTACAAAAGTTAAGAAATGGTGCATTTTTGAAACTGTTTTGATGATAAAAACAAATAATTGCGAAACGATATTTTAGGCGGCAAATCGCAGTAACTTGATTATTTGGCAAGTTTTTACCAAGTTTTTTAGGCTTTTAAATTTTTATGTCTACTCTGTCTAAAAACTCTGTGCACGCCACTGACTTCCGGCGGTCATCCTGGAAGAATTGCCCATACTCACACACGCTGGGCAGGCGGGTTGGTGAGCGCGGTGTCGGAACCCTCGCACCTATGACGCTGCTGCCCGTCACCAGTCCGTTCCATATAAGGCCCGGCTATTAGGGATGGATATACCGCCATCCATTGATCCAAGGGTCCCGGGCATAGTGGGCCTCCTGGTTTTTTGCCTGTGAGCTGTCCTCTTACTCTCCCCCGAATTACTTGTTGCTGTTACATAATTTAGATTTGACATTCCTAAAAAATTTGCAAAAATGTTATTACTGAAAATTCAGTTTCCTTCAAATAAGCGTTTTTCCTTGTGTCAAATTTAGTGTTCAATAAGATTCCTAGATGGCACTGTCGTATACTTTAGCAACATAATCAAAGACAAAATTTGCACAGTATCCCAAAACACCAAAAACCACTTTGACATTGATTGCTACGAAAAATATTGTATCTATGGTGACATGGACATTTAAAGGAAAGCTAAGAACTAAAAAAAAAACAACGAGAAAAACGCTCATTCTCTATAGAAAACGGCAACTTCACATGTAAAGACCTATTATTAGGAGTTCAGCGGGGTAGCTTTTTATATCAATTATTAGAAGAAACAAACATTCCTTCAAATTGTGTATGGTAAACTTAAGTTAAGAAGTAATTCAAGAATGCAATTAAATATTAAAGAGAACTTATTTGTTTTTTTATTCAGTTTACATTATATATTCATATAAAAACACTTATTAAAATAATTATTTCCAGATATATTTCGACATTTATAGTCGTAATCCACTGACGCCGACTATAAATGTCGAAATATATCTGGAAATAATTATTTTAATAAGTGTTTTTTATAAATATATAATGTAAACTGAATAATTCAAGAATGCATTATCCGAGTACGAATTCTCGTCTTTTACAGCCACGATTGAAGATAACAAATTGTTACAGGTATTGCAATGAACTTGAAGAAGCATTCTCCGTGGTGAACCTGGTGCAGATCGTTCTCAGTTCGATAAACATATGCTGCGTTGTATTCGTTATTGTTGTAAGTTCCTAATCGGGATAAAAAGTTAATTTAAAAAGAAACAAAACTAACTTATAAACGCATTCCTTCAGATCTCAAAACTGATGTTAGTAAGTACTTGTCTATTTTACGATTAAGTCTTACTAGGGAGTTGTTACATTCTACATCTATCATATAAAATCAAAAAGCTAGAAAGGGACAAAATTCCCAGGAAAGAGTGAGATGGCGCTCTACACACCTTTGTGTGCGCGTATCACTACACTCACACGAGCGCCAAATACGCGAAAAAAATTATGCAATTCGATTCCTTGGATTGTGATATAATATCATATATTCATAATTGAACGGCATAAACAATATGGGTTTGGGTCTCAGACTTGGGTAAGTGATCGCTTAATAATTAAAGAATGAAATTATCCGCGTTTCAGAAACGTCAGATCTGTATGGAATGTCTAAACGGCCGTTCATACTGTTTTGGGTTTGCAAAAACGTAAAAACGTTTCGTGTCAACGAAACTTTAAACGCAAATTGAACATCGTATTATTTTTCCAAAGAATTTATTGTATATTAATTAATTAATTCCAGAGATTATCTCCTATATCCAACATCACTCACAACCATGTGATTTAAGTGTTTCGTTTTTTTTTTTAATTAATAATAATTATATTTTCAAAGCGGGCAGAGCTGCGGGCACATCTAGTTATATGTACATATGCTTCATACATTTATAACGAGATGCTTTTCTATAGAACGGCTTTTACAGATATTCTATCTCACGAAGTACGTTTGGCTATGGTTGTACAAGAGCGTGCATGCATACGCAGTTTTTTCTAATGTACGTATCCACGGGAGCGGTACAAAACTCGTCTCACACACAAAACACGCTTATCTATATACATCACTACGAAGACAATAGGCAAACGGTCTTTGTAAGATAAAATATCTATACCTTAAGAGGCCTGCGGAGCAAGCCTAGTTCATACAAACCAAATACCAAAACCATTTGTAAATCACAGATATTCTTAGGATAGTGTCTGTTTATTCCGATAGTGTGTGTTCCCAAATATATATTTTGAAAGGACACTGATTTAAAGACGACACATAAGCAATTTCAAATTTCCATAGAAAGCTTATTTTTCTCATATTTCATGTTTAAATCTGTGTTCTTATTTAATATATATTTGGGAACCTAGATATTCTGTAATGCAATCGGAATAAACACACACTACCTTGAAAAAAACTTTGAATTACAAATAGTTTTGGTATTTCGTTTGTATGAACTAGGATTGCTCCACCGGCCTCTTAACCAGTTTTTGGATCTAACAGGTTTTTGTGACACACTGTACATGTGAAACTAAAACTCTTTTCTTTCATTTTTAGGGTTCCGTGCCCAAGGGCAAAAGGGAACCCTATTAATGTCACTCTGCTGTCTGTTCGTACATCCTTTCCGTCCGTGTGTCACAGTCACGGGTCTCTCGCTCGTAGACATAGACGGAATGAGTTACAGATCTGAAATTTGGATTTTTTGTGTAGAATGATGACACAAAACCGAATATTGAATAAAACATACAATTACATAATTTGTAGAAGTGATTCCATACATGAAAGGAATTTGGCTGTTTTTTGTATATAATGTGCCATATACTGTAGTTAAACAACAAACAGTGAAAATGCCGACTTATATTTTATGTTACGTACCCGAGTATGCGACCAACTAAATTTTTCCGTTTAGTTTTATTAATTTTGTTGGTACGAAAGAAGTTTTGTTCAAATTATTTAAATCTATTAAACTATATGGAACCCTCAGGACGCGAGTCCTGCTCGCCCTTGACCAGTTTTTACTATTCATTAACGGCTTAATGCTTTATGCTTCTAGCTACTGGAGCCATTTGTGGCAGTCAGCAACAAGGTGTTTTTGTTGGCAAGCTTGGTACAAATCGGCGGTATATGCTGGTACTCTGACGACATCTTTAATGCGGTTCGTCTCCTCTTTCATCTTTCCACCTTATCATCTTAAGCAATTGATACATAAACATGCTTTACATATTATTTGATTTAGTATGAACCACATATAATGCCTGTGGCTTCGCCTGGTATATTTAGTATTTATGTAGTCCCTAGAAAACTTGATTATTTCTTGGGATAACAAACAATACGTTTTCCTTCATGGAAAGTCTCTGCATTAATTTTGCTGTACAAACCTAAGTCACCTTTTATTCTGCAATTCCCATAGCTTAATTTATAAGTTTTTTTTTCTGAGGATATACGTCATTTTAGTTAGGTCATAGATTTCATTATTTTGGTAAATAAATATTATTTTTTATAATTTTTTAAGGAATTGTCCGATATGACGTCACTTGAGAATTTTAGACATTATACTGATTGTGATGTGTCACAGTGTGATTGCTTATAAAAAAGTGGTCTGTCTCTGTATGTCTACTCATCTGTCATCCAGCTGTCAAATCAGTCGGAAGCAAATTATTACAAATGTATCTTGATAGCAAAGGACACATTTCTAAACAGCCATTTCTCAAGTAACGTCACACGAAGGCAAATGGAAGTTGCAGCTTTGTCGTAAAAATATTCATCATCATGAGGTTTTATAGAGCACAAGTTCCAAAATACAGCTTATTAAACTTAAATCTCGAAATGGTTTTCCAATTAACACACCTTGACATAATTTAATCTAACCGATTAACCATGTAAAAAACGTGTAATCTTCAGAACGCGGACATCGCCGACGCTGCATACAACAGTGGATGGTACAAGACAGACCCTCGATGTCGTCGGGCTCTACTGTTCCTCATTATAAGGTCAAACACTATAAAAATATACCTATATAAATATATATACAGGTTGATTTAAGGGCCCTGGAGGGGAGCTACCTTAAATCGTTTAGTTAGCTTATTTTACTGAAAGGAAACATTCCTTTATTTTTTAAAAGAAACAAAACTGCATTCAAAGATCTTCTAAAATTCGCTTGTCTCACCCGGGAATCGAACCAACTAAAAATTTAAAAAATAAACCCTCGCTACTTTATTATACGAATCGGTGGGATTATTGTTCAGGATAAAATTTGTCTAATAAACATTTGGTCTTACACTCATCTGTGAAAATTTATTACAAGTTCTTTGTTATAATTTTTTTATCTCTCTAACATTCAAAGACATCGTATAAAGTAAAAGCTTGCTAATTTGAAATTCGAACGATAACTTTAAATTTTTTTTCAATGCATGTGCTCGTAAAGGCTCACTTTTTATGCATCAAAACCGAACAGAAAGTCGATTATTTTGCCCTAGGGCTTTATTATTATTTTTTTTTTTTTATTTGTTTGCAATGGTTGGCTAACCTGCAGCTTTTCCTGTGTACCATAGATGTTATACTTTTTTTTCCACTGTTTAACGGCTCTGGATACAATCCTTTTGAGCCAATCATTAATTTAAAGTTCACAAGATTATATTTGTTTTTATTTTCTCGCTACGCTCGTGTTTTAAATCGTCCTCGTAATTTATTCCTTTTGGCCCTTGTAGCATAAACTACTATTAAAATCGATAAAAGTATTCATTCCAACTTCAAATTTTGTTTTGTTTTGCTTTAACTTATCAGGATTATTTTCTATTCTTAATATCCGTCTTCGTTAAAAAAATGTTTCATGTTTATGTGTTCTTCGTATTGATGATAAAATAAAATTAATATTAGTTTTCACTTTTTTTTTATTTCACAGACCAAATGTTTATTAGACAAATTTTATTCTGAACAATAATCCTACCGATTCGTATAATAAAAAAGAGAGGATGTATTTTTTAATTTTAAATTGGTTCGATTCCCGGGTGAGACAAGTAAATTTTAGAAGATCTTTGAATGCAGTTTTGTTTCTTTTAAAAAATAAAGGAATGTTTCCTTTCAGTAAAATGAACTAACTAAAGGATTTAGGTTAGTTCCCATCCAGGGCCCTTAATTTTTTTCTACCCTGTATATAGCTACAAAAACGTCTCATATTACGTATCCGAGTGTGTAAATAAGTAATGTGAATTGTTCATTTACAGATCTCAAAAACCTATTGCTTTTACCGCTATGAATTTCACGAATATCAATTTAACTACATATACATCTGTAAGTGTTTTTTCGGATGTAACTTTTTTGTAAAATGTAAAACAAGCCAGTGCATTTCAGTAAATTGAATATTTTATTTCAGATTTTGACTCGGTCCTACTCTTATTTTGCTTTGCTGTACACCATGTATAATAAATAATAATAATAATAATAATAACGGAGGCATTTGCTGGGCAAGACATTGATATATCGCACCCAGACTTTAACCAAAACCTAACAGAGCGCATCGACTACCTGAAGCAGAAGATTGCTGCTTGGGGTAAGCGATTAAGGCGATACTCCGAAACGGTAAAGAGGCACCAACACAATCGTCTCTTCGAGAGTGACCAAAAGAAGTTTTACAGAACTCTGGAGCGTCCGGAAATGAGATCGATAGGCGCTCGACCGGAGCAGGCTGATGTAGTCGCCTTCTGGCGAAGCCTATGGTGGTTCGTGGTTCGAAGCTGTCGAGGGAGCATGTGCGTCTATCACGCCAATGAACCCAGTCAGAATCTCAAAGGAGGACGTAACTGCTGCGGTCCGTAAAGCCCCGAACTGGAAAAGTCCAGGACCAGACGGACTGCAGCATTACTGGCTGAAAGGATTCTGGCGTTCCCATGCTACCCTCGCAAGGCAGTTCCAACAGGCCCTTGACGATGGTACGCTCCCGAACTTCTTAACTACCGGAGTCACTCACTTAGCTCCAAAAAGCGAAGATACCGCGGATCCATCGAAATACCGCCCCATCACGTGTCTTTGTACTCTATACAAGACGCTTACTTCCGTTCTGAACTCCAAGATTTCTCAGCACATTGTTGAAAATCACATCATCTCGGATGCTCAGAACGGATGTAGGGGTGGTAGCCGCGGTAGCAAGGAGCTGCTCCTCATTGACGCGGTCGCTGGCAAACTGGTCAGACGCAACCGTCGGAACTTCTCCGCCGCCTGGATAGACTACAAAAAGGCTTTCGACTCGGTTCCCCACTCTTGGCTCCTAAGGGTCCTTGAGCTGTACAAAGTCGACAATACAGTTCGACACTTCCTTGAAGCATGTATGGGGCAATGGAGTACTATCCTTAGTCTAGCAGGCGAGAAAATGACGGATGCCGATGACCAAATACGGATAAAAAGGGGTATTTTCCAGGGTGATTGTCTGAGCCCGCTTTGGTTTTGCTTGTCGCTGAACCCTTTGAGTCAACTTTTGGAGAAATCAGCGGCGGGCTTTCAGTTTCGGAGGGGAGGAATGCGGATATCGCACCTTCTCTACATGGATGACCTGAAGCTTTTTGGCCCCACAGCTCAGAAACTGGAGGAGTTGTTGAAGATCACTGATGATTTCAGCAACTCCATCAAGATGGAGCTAGGGGTCGAAAAGTGTGCGGTCTTGCATGTGGAGAGGGGTCATGTTGTTCGCTCCGATGGAGTCGATGTCGGCTCCAATCGATTGAAATCCCTTTCTGAGACTGAAACATACCGGTATCTGGGCATGTCCCAAACAATCGGTGTGAATGAAGCAGACATGAAACAAGCCGTTTGTGGGGTATTTTATAATCGCTTGACAAAAGTGCTTGAGAGCTTTTTGTCGGGCGGAAATAAGGTACGAGCTTATAATGCTTGGGTCATGCCTGTTCTCATGTACACATTCGGAGTGCTCAGATGGACTCAGACCGAACTAGATGCTCTGGACAGAAAAGTCCGCACAATCCTGACCCTTCATAGGATGCATCGTCCGAAATCGTCGGTCATGAGACTGTATCTCCCGCGGAAGTGTGGTGGTCGAGGCTTTTTAAACGCCAAGGCTATGCACAACCGTGAAATATTCAGTCTCAGGGATTATTTCCTGTCGAAAACGGATGATGCAATCCATAAAGAAGTCGTGGCATGTGATAAAGGACTCACCCCTTTGTCCTTAGCCAGCGAAGAATGGCGCGACCCGGTTGTACTTAGCACCGCTGAACGAGAGTCTGTGTGGCGAGGAAAGGAATTGCACGGGAGGTTTCACAAGGCCCTTCACGAGCCTCATGTTGACAAAAAAACCTCCATGCATTGGCTGCGCTTTGGTGACCTCTTCGGGGAAACCGAGGGTTTTGTCTGTGCAATACAAGATCAGGTGATCAAGACGTGCAACTACCGGAAATACATTATCAAGGATGGGACCCAGGACATCTGCCGGGCATGTGCCCATCCTGGAGAATCTCTCCGACATGTTATTTCCGGGTGTTCCGCTCTTGCCAACACTGAGTATCTGCACAGACACAACCAAGTGGCCAAAATCCTTCATCAAGAACTCGCCCACAAGTACGACCTCGTAAATAAGAAGGTGCCATATTACAAGTACTCACCGGCGCCAGTACTAGAAAACGGCCGCGCCAAGCTCTACTGGGATCGGTCTGTCATCACGGATAGGACTATTCTCACGAATAAACCTGATATCGTGTTGATGGACCGGGCGCAGTCTCGGGTGTTTTTGGTGGATATCACAATCCCACACGATGAGAACCTCGTGAAAGCCGAAACCGAGAAGAGGAGGAAGTATCTCGACCTGGCTCACGAGGTTACCGACATGTGGGGCGTGGCATCCACCGAAATAATCCCAGTTGTTTTATCCGCGAACGGGTTAATACCAACCAGTCTTGAAACCAACCTGAGACGTTTGGGATTCCGCGGCAGTTCGCTTCCAGCGCGGATGCAGAAGGCGGTTCTGCTCGATACTGCTCGCATCGTTCGCCGGTTTCTTTCCCTGGGGCTCTGAACCTCGGTCGACTGTGCTTCTACCGAGGGATGTACCGTCTCTCTCTCTTTAAATTCTTTCGGCCAAGAGGGAGAGACGAGATCAAAAATTCTCGAAATAATAATAATATGATAAAATAGCATACCTTCTATTACCTACTAAATACACTTAGGTACTGTAAAATCGAAGTATGTATTTAAGTAACCGTAAATAACACGAATTATGTTGAAATAGTTGACAGTGATAATTATAATAATCATGATTTAGGCATTTGTTATTTTAATACTTTGTTCTTTTAATCCACAATTTCCTCAGTGTGTCTTGACTACTAGCTAAAATTGTATTATATTTTTATAATTATTATTATTAATGTGTTAGTATTATTACTACCAAAGACTCCTATAAACATTTTTAATGAGGAAGTAAATTGGAATAAAAAATGTTCAGATTAGTAGAAGCAATGTGTCACCCCACTCTTACGTCCCGCTACATCCTGTGTAACTTCAATTATAGCGAAAACCCGGTCAAGTGCGAGAATGTTTTGTGCTTTGTAGTTCCGTATTATTCGTTAGTACTTGGATAAAATTGTAACAAAAATTACAAACTTCATTTTACAGTTGTTTTATTCATTTACCTACAAAAATAGCATAAGAAAGTAATAATTTTCAGATTTATTTCTTCACTTGTGCATGATGCCCTCCCCTCGTGCTGAATTTCAGCTGGAAGCGCCCTATAGGTTTTTATATTGATTACGCAAAAGGCAATAGAATATTTTCGTGTTTAGTTAGAGCCTGATGTTTAACAACACTATGGGGCCGTAGACTTCAGTATCAGATATCTTATTCAACTTCATATCTCTAACGAGGCCTGAAAAGAATAGTCTTGACAGACGGACAACAAAGTGATCCTATTTTTAATTTTGAGGTACGAAACCCTAGAAATGGTCTTCATTAGAAATTCTTAAATTTTCTATGAATAAGAACGAGCAGATAAAAAAAAATAGTAACTTTCATTATAAAACATGTTTATTTTTGCATACTTTATCTAGTTATATAATATAAATTCTAGTTAAATATTTTTTATACAATAACTAATCCATCATGAGCTTTGTTTTACATAAATTCTATACATAATAATTATAAAGTAAACGTAGAAGATATTCTTACAGTTTTTAAGTTCGTGGAATGCCAAACATTTAGATCGCCAATAATATAAATCGATAACATTAAAATTCAAATCCTGTAAATAGTTAATATTGCGGAAATTAGTCTTTGAAACTTTACTGTTTGATTTTAAGAGCGTTCACTTATTTTGTTCTCCGAAACGTTGAAATATTTTCTGACTAAATTGTGTTTTAGCTGTAATAACTACCAAAACATATTCGATTGGAACTTGAATAATTAAAAAATGTAATCTGACAACGTTCACGAGTCGACACGGCACACACGCAACTTCTATCAATCATCAAAATTTACCGCTTCCTCTATCGTTCAATATTTACCGTTATTCACGCTAGATGTCACCAGTTGCATTTTCAAAATTCGGTCTATTAAATTATAGTCACATGCGTACATGGAACTTGCCCGCCTTAGTGACGTACTTGACACCCTTGAAGGGTTTGTACTTGGCGCCGTACATGTCGAGTCTACTCACGCGCAGCCCGCTCACCGCCATCTGTGGGATCGTGAAGTGAACGTTGACGGTCGGGCTCGCGCCCGAAGTGTCCGCTCCTGTCGCTACTGAAACCTGGAAAAAAATTATAAAACGACTTTTTAGTCTAGAAGTATGTAGCTAAATCAATGCAACATCAAATAGGTGCAAGCAAGTAGTGATCACACATTCGCTGCAATTCTAAGAGAAACAAAGTGACGGATATTTTTTTCAAAAACATTTGTTTTAGTGAAAATTCAACGCACTAGCGGTTTTTGGTAGAGGAAAATTTTATGGGTTCCCGTCACCGACATGCTAATGTTAACATTTCATACTTTTTATTTTTCACTTCTGTCGGCGGTCCCCATAATATATATTTTTTTCTTTACAATTGGCCCAGTAGTTTTGAGTTAAGACAATGGTGTCGATTCGGTGCAGCACATCTTAACTTATTTGACAGGACTAAACTTAATTTAAACGTTCTGTCCTTATCTTTTCGACAAAGAAAGCAAAAGACAGGACGCTTAAACTAAAGTTAGTCCTGTCAAATAAGTTAAGTCATGTTACGCCGCTAACTCTCGCCGTTTCGCTCTAAATAATGGAATTTTTGGGCATCTTCTTGGTATCCATCCATCCATCAGCCTGTTTTTGTCCACTGCTGACCATAGGCCTTTCCAAGATTTGGCCACTGTTGGCAGTCCTCCTGGAAGAAATGCCTATACTCACACACGCTGGGCAGGCTAGTTGGTGAGCACGGTGCCGAAACCCTCACAACAGTGACGCCGCTGCCCATCACCAGTCTGTTTTATTTGCATTTGCAAATTTGGGGATGGTTAAACCGCCGGTTGTGCCTGAGAGCTGTCCTCTTACTCTCCCCCGAATATCTTCGGGGGGGTTCGCGAGTAAGATGGTATAGTAAGATGTACCTTCACAGTCGAGCTCGGCATCAACTCTACCACCTATTGTTTGATATGCTAAAATGAAATTCTGATCCTTTAAAAAATACAGTAGCTAGTTAAGAATCGTACGCTGTAAAAGCATACCGGAGAAATTTTTTAAAAAGAGGTTTTAAATTATGCGTCAAAAATTGCAAGTTATACCTCTAAATTATTTTTTTCGTACGCGAGAACTCAAAACTTAGATCGACAACTAGGCTTTTAATTTTAAAATTAAATACCTATGGCAATAAAGACTTACCGGTTACTTTTTTTATTTGTGGATTAGTTTTAAAATAATAAAAATAAATAAATTTTCAAGCGTGGCCCCGCGATCTCAGAAATTGTGCAATACGAAGTTCAACTTAGTTGAAGCGAGCGCGAGAATCAGGGGTTGACAGGGCCTTAAGGCGAATGGATACGCCAACTGCAATTTGGACCTGTCTTTGAAGGCCTACTCCTCCCACACGGGTGGTCCAAAAACTGTCTTAAAAATATATGATAGGCATTATCTATAATATATCTCTATAGAGTCAAAAATGAATTTTAAGTTTCATAAACTCGTTTTCTATTGTAAGTTTTGACAAAAAAAAATCGAAAGTCATCGAAAGTTTCACATGATTAACACAAGAATTCTCTTACTCCTTCCAAACGCCTAAAGCGATTTTAATTATTAATTCACCAAATTATAGGAAATTTTTAGATCTAAAAAATTTAAGTTCAAAATTTTTTTTCCGTTCATGGCGTCCATGTGAAAAGTATTATTTACTCCTATTTTGCGCTAGCCGGAGACGCAGTGGTTGTCGTAACAGCCACTTTTCAAGGCACGCTGTTATGAACATTATTTCAATGTCGTTTCCGTTGATATTTGTACCGACACACTTCGAGTTGCTCATTTTGCGTGGTCATACGCCTTAAGTCACGAACGGACAAACGAACGGATACCGAAGTTTTGATAATGCTTGTGGATCGTACAACTACTTCCCCTGGTTGACGGTCAGTTCAGCTTACACTTTGACATACATAACATATACATACGGATTCTCTAAATATTAAGCAGCTTGGGCAGCTCTATTCGTTCAATATCGCACAGCAACACTGTGCTGACGCGATCGTACGAGTACTTTCCCTGGTTGGCGGTCAAGGAACACAGTACAGCACACACTTGTACATCTTACAGACAATAAAGGAATTCTAATATTAGGCAGCTCGGGCAGCTATTCGTCCAATATGCCACAGCAACACTTAAATGACGGGATCGTACAAGGACTTTCCATGATTGGCGGTCAGGGAACAGTTCAGCACAAACTTAGACATGCAGAAACTCTCGGACATACGGATCCTCTAATATTAGCCTACTTGGGAAGCTCTATTCGACCAATATCCCACATGAACACTGCTGACGAGACCTTACGAGTCCTTCCCCTGGTTGGCGGTCAGGGAACAGTTCAGCACAAACTTTGACATGCAGAAATATGCAGATACTTACGGATCCTCTAATATTAGGCAGCTTAGGCAGCTCTATTCGTCCAATATCCCACAGCAACACTTTGCTGACGGGATCGTATGAGTACTTCCCCTGGTTGGCGGTCAGGGAACAGTTCAGCACACACTTGGGCATGCAGATCTCTAACGCTACATCTGTAAACGAAAACTTAACATTATGAGTGGTTTCGTAAAAGACTAAAGAATATGTAAGTACTAAGGCTCCTCATACAATTTCGTTTTGCGCCAATAGAAATACTCGCCAAGCAAGGCGAGCTCTCTTTGAATGTTTGACATGTCTATTTTTTAGGGTTCCGTAGTCAACAACAAGGAATTACTATAAAGTTTCGCCATGTCCGTCTGTCTGTCTGTCTGTCTGTCCGCGGCTTAGCTTAGAGACTATTAGTACTAGAAAGCTGTAATTTGGCATGGGTATACATATTTATCATGCCGATAAAGTGGTATAGTAAAATTATAAAAAGATTTTTTTTAGGGTACCTCCCCTACACGTAGTGGGGATGTTTTTTTTCTCGTCTATCCCCTAGCGTGGGGTGTCGTTGGATAAGTAATTTAAAAATATTGGGGGTGTGAGAAGACCATTTTTCGATCCAGAGTTCCGTTTGCGAAATATTAAGCTTAAAAGTGTTAATTTTTGTTAGAGTCAAGTTTCTCCCCCCCTCCCAGCGAAACGGTTGTATTTGGAGACGTGAAAAGAATCACGGCAGTAGTATACATAACGAAATTAAAAGTATTAGTCGACAAACTTATAAAATGTACTTGGAGAAGAAGCCCGCGTATTGTGCAGGGCAACTAACGGAACCCTGCACTGCGCGTGGCCCGACACGCACTTGGCCGGTTTTTTTTTTATATGTGACTAGTGCTTAAACTCAAGTTTATTATGCTTAGTATTTTTTGAAATAATGCTGTGTATAGCCAAAAACAACGACTACTTTTGCGCTGTTTGCGCTATTTTCCGATAATTTGGTTGTTTAGATTATTTTGTTCTTCTATAATTTTATATGAAATTTGTAAATAGTGTTTCACTTATTCCATAGAAGACTTTGTTACCAATAGACTTTATTTTTGTCATCCGGTTTAAACTATGATATCTACTGAAAACAGCTTAATATCTGAGCCCCTTACAGCGAAATTTGGCAAAACGGCTTTCAAATGAAGGTGGATAGTATCATGGACGAAATACTAGAGGACTGACAACCGCCCTACTTTGAAGCGTAATTCGATTTTTAGTTTCAAATTTGTAGCTAGATAGAGCTACTGGTTCAAAACAATCGAATTCAATCGGATTCACGGCTCAAGTGGAGATTACTTTCTTTCCTAGTAAAGGTAGGTTCGTAGTGGTTCCGCTTAATTTCGGAAAGATGGCGGTATAAGCGCGCGCGCCCTTCGGTTCACGCTCAGCCGCTGAGCCGCTGCCTATTCTTTCAAAATTACTAAATGTAATGTATCTACCACTTTTGACAATCAAGATTTTGTTTAAATCAATTTGATTTCCTAAGAACAAACAACTTGCTCACCGCAATGAAATGAAACTAACATCGCTCGCACGCGCCTACTCAATGGCGATAGGCATAGCTATGAGAAATGGCGCGTACTGTTCGGAACATCTAAAAAGGTAATATAATACTAGATCTGACCACACTGTCTTTGTTTATGAGGTCAGTGCTCATTTCCAATTGGATGTAATAACGATTGTATACAACTGAAATTGAATGTTATTTCGACGAAATAACGTCTTAATTTGATTGAATGCATTTTTGCTATCTATATACCTATGATAATGTAATGTAATAATACACCAACGAACATCATCGTTTTCGGATGGTTGATGAACTTTTCTTTGCGACAAGCGATTAACCGTGTGTTTTTCTAGTTGTTTATGAGAGGTCAGGTGCTTGTATTTGTGCTCGAACTTTTGATTCATAGTTAAGAGGATAGTTTCTGCAAAACCATAATTTATTCTTCCTGGTTTGAAGAATCTAGCAATACTAAATAAAAAATTTCTTTCAGGAATATAATACACACTCATATCGAAACAGAATCCTCAGAAGTCATTTCAATATTGAGAAATAAAGTGCCAAAGATGGCTCTAAAAAAAGTTTTCATGTTGAATTTTAAATTTATTAAAGTAAAAACTCGTTCATATTATTTATGGATTAAATTCTGTATAAAGTTTATTAAACTCTTAACGGGACAGATATTTTATAGCAACTTTGCTTTTTTTTTTAAATAATAAAATTAGTGAAAAAAGTTGTCATTTTGACTTTTTTCCAGAATCCGTCCTTCTCGCACTGCGGGTCTTTCCGCACGGAGTAATAGGGAAGTATGCAAGCGGAACCTATCCTCTTACTTTCCGACCGTGTAAAATTAGTTACGCAAAGTGCGCCTACTGTAAATGTAATAAAACAAGTAGAGAAGTATCGATGTTTCGCTTTCCTGTTAAGGCGATATACGAAAAAAATACGAGTGTTTCTTTTCTGTGTATTTAATGAAATACATGGAAAATTTTAATAAATTTCTGGTATATGCATTTTGACTATATAATCTAGAGTTTTGAAATTGGAAAACATGTTTGGATAAATTTTCCTCGATAGAAATAATTGTTGAAATGAGGTCTTCAAACACACTTTTTCTCTTCGTTTGACGAATAGGAACCATATACAGAAATCAAACGTATTTTATTAGGTGTGTTTTTACAATATCTAGAGATTTGATATTTGAAATTTTGCTCGCTATTTTAGTTTTTTTAATAAAAATATAAAACTGACTTTTTTCCCTTTTGCCCTGAATCCGCCTCTCTTGCAATGCGCGATTTTTCGCTTGGAGTGACAGTTACAAAAATAAAATTCACATAGCCTCTTAAAGACGACGGCTTCGGAACTCGGATAAGTACGTAATTTTTGTCAGAATTCAAAAACAGATGTTGGTAGGTACTAAGTTCGATGCGGCTCAACCAATTTGGTAGTTTACTTTATTCCCGAAGTAATCCCATGTGCCTCAACTGGGTGAAGGAAGATCACAGTTTAAAAAAACCGGTAAAGTGCAAGTCAGACTCGCGTACCTAGCTAGGGTTCCGTATTGTGGATCATACATTTAATTTTGTCATTTTTTTTCGTGAATTTCTCAACCATTTTATTTTCCTGTAATCTTTACGTAAACACATATTACCATGACTTTTTTCATATTTTTCGGTCCACCAGTTTTGGAGATAAGGGGAGGGGGAACATAATATTTTTATGGATTTTCAAGGATTTCTCGAAAAAGGTGCAATAAAATATAGCCATACTATATCGTCACCTTAAAGGGAAAATTAAATAACCAACAAAAAAAAGTTCCGAGATAATCGCAATTTTGTGTTTTTTTTTCGGTAGAAAATTCATATCTCCGTTATTCAGAAAGCTAAAATTCTAATTTTTTTATATGTTGTGGCCTTTAGAAAGTTCTTAAGTTGTACATTTTATAATATTGGAAAATAATTTCCTATATCCATGATTTACCGTATATTCATTTTTGCCAAAATACTTTTCTAAAATTATGCCCAGTTGTTTAGTTTTACATGTTTGTTATTGAATTTTGCCGTACAATAAAGAAAAAATTGTGACTTTTAAGTAGCCTTATTTATGTTTGCCATTTTATAGTTCGCCATTTTTCATGGTTGTTGAATTTGCCAATGGACCTTTTCTGGTACTTAAAATGATTTTAAAATTTACTTCAAAGCAAATATTTTAATAAGAGCTGTTCTAAAATTTTAATCTATCACTAGGGAGCTAATTAACATGTATAAAGACTTTTTATAGTTTTATTTAAGAAGACGCAACAGCTAGCGCGACATTCCTATTCTTGCGCAACTGCGCCAGCAGCAAATTTAGCAGGAATGTCTTGCCTGCGTCTAAGAAATAAAGACTCCTTCTCCGCTCTTCACCCGGCTCACAATTTTATTGAAAATTTGCCTTTACTCTTGTAATAGCTGGGGCTCGGTTTGAGCGACTTGAGCCCCCAAGGCTGCGGTGTCGTATCTGAGCTCCCTGAGCAAATCAGTGGACTACTTTCCTGTTTGTTGTGGGGTAGCCATGCCGAAATTAGGCAGCCGTTTACCCTCCATTGAGAAAACTTTGTCTTCAATCAAT
This sequence comes from Ypsolopha sequella, assembly GCA_934047225.1. NCBI lineage: Eukaryota > Metazoa > Arthropoda > Insecta > Lepidoptera > Ypsolophidae > Ypsolopha > Ypsolopha sequella. Next base: position 13,087,289 of record OW203987.1, read on the forward strand.
TTTAGCGCTTCGTTAAAATATATATCGTCATTGGCCTGTGCTGTGCCTTAGTACTTGTGTGCAATATCTTCCGATATAGCAGTTTATACTTGTCCCAAAGTTGCAGAGGGTTTGAGAATCCGCAGGTGCTCAACATGATAGCAAAAAGCTCTCTCAACTTGGCCGCTGATCTACACAATACGGCGTCCTCCATCGTAGAGTTTCAGTGGCCGTCATCTTCCAAAAGTCCCATTGCCTCACACGCTTCTCGGAACGTAGTTTTTTCCTGTCCTTCGACTGTTTTGAGGGCCTGAAAACTGATGGGGCCTTGGACGCGGATCGGTATCAACCGTAAGCAGTAACACTCAAAGTGTGTTAAGTGCACGGTACCAATTCCACCCAGGGCATCTGACGTCTTCACATCATGCCAGCCTTCGGCGGGGTTGCCTTGCACACGACGCTTCCACGCTTTCCGTGAAGCGTTCCATGCGTTATATTTTGGCACTTCCGCATATGGCAAAGTTCTGGCAAATTCGTCCGTCTGGCACAGACGGAAAAACTCGGTGAGTGTGGTAGTGGGCGGTTCACTATTCAATCGCACAGGTGAGCGTCCGTGAAGTAAAGGCGCTCGCCGTTGGGAAGGTGCACCGTAAGACGTGTCACTGTCGGGCGCCTCTCGTGAAGCGGCAAGCCCAATATCCGCCATGCCGCTTCGTTGCTGCTCACGTAATGACCAGCCGTAAATACTAGCATTTCGTCTCGTGGGTCAATATTAGCATTGCCTTGCTGCTGCAAAATAAATATCGCCGGGTAAGTGCCTTTGGTTATGCACTTACAAATATATTTATTTGCCTGAACCGCGTTACAGAACTCCACATTAATGTGAGCATTAAAAATAGTCGAAAGGAGCGGTGAGTTCGGGACCACCCAGGTGTTGTCCACTACGATGTCTTGCGCGGTACCTTTCATTTTAATTGTGACCGTACGTCCTCCATCCTCGGGTACCCTGCACCTGTACAACGGATAACCATTCTCGTTAGTTTCCGTCTCTTTTAACAGCGCCCGAGGATACGTTTTGGTGCATGCCCACATGTACAGGGGACGTAGGGTTCAGTGCTCCACAAGGACTCATGCTCTTAGTGATCGTGTCATATAGCTGTTTGTCCAAGTTAGGGTCGGGCAGCTCTGCTGATATCACTTCATCGATTTGGTTCGGACGCAATTTTTTTTTAACCAGAGCAGATCCAATTAATAATGTAATTTCAGGGTTCCCTGCCCAAAAACTTGACCAACTTAGTATTGCAGCTTTGTTTTATAAAATTTAAATATTTTTGCGAAATTCCAATAAAAAAATATTAATTACTTAACCTTAAATATAATGTGCTTACTAAAATTAAATAAACACACAAAAAAAGCTCAATTGCATCTATCCAGATAACCTTTACAAGCGAAAAATAAATAAAAAGACTATTATTCGTTTTTTCCTTAAGGTACGGTTAACATCGATTTAAATATTCGTTTACACCATTTCAATAAGATGTATTTTTGCCTTTCGGTTATTATCATCAGTTCGAAATATTTTTATTGCCAAAATTCAATAAGGTGAGTTATTTTTTTTATCCTAATGAAAAAAACTACAGGTAGAGTCAATCTCTTTAATCCTTTTTGTATAAGTGATTTTAATATAGTTTTCCCAATCAGTTTTCTAGTAGTTTTTCGGATTAACCATTTGGCCACAAACAGCTATCGCAGGAAATAAAGGGAGTAGGAAAACGATTCCCAGACCAAAAGCTGGAGAAAAAATCGGGCGTTTAGAAAATGCAATAAAACGTGTTTTGGAAAAATGTTACTTATTTAATTTTCCCTTTAAGGTGACGATATATTTTTACAATTAGCATTTTAATACCTATAATTTGATACCCGTATTGTATTTTATAGGTAAAATATTTCTTGTTAATATATTTTTCTTCTTTTTTTATATTTCTCATTTGTGCTCAACTTTTTTTAAGTGCTATAGTTTTCCTGTAATTGGTCAGTTATGAGCTATAATTGTCATTTTTTCCATATTACCAGTTTCGGAGATAAGGGGACAACATACATATTTTTGTGGTTTTTTAAAGATTTCTCGAAACCAGTGCCAGTAAATGTAGTAAAAGTATATATTTTTACAATAAGTTTTTTAATATAATAAAAAGCTATTTATATAGATATATAGATAATAGCTATTTAGATTATTTTTTTCTCACTTATGTTTTGGAAATATTTTGAACAATTTCATACCTATATGAGTAGGAGTAAATATGGTACAAATAAATAAATGTTAATAATTATAACTTCTTTAAGAGCAGTTTCGCAGCCAGACTGTGAAAAACCCGGCCTTTTCTAATTAATCAAAACAGAACACTTAAATTCAAAATTCACTCAATACTTATTCAAAAAGACCTTATTACCTATGTATTGTGTATGTTCCCGTAGCAAAGTTTCCATTGGTTTCTATAAATTGGAACTCAAATATTCTGATTACAAATGGAAACTTTGCGATGGCAACATACACAATAAATAGGTAATAAGGTTTTGTTGAATAACTATTGAGTGAATTTTGAATTTACGTGTTTTGTTTCGACTAATTAGAAAAGGGCGGGTTGTTCACAATCCGGCTGCGAAACTGCTCTTAGTAACCCACATCGCTCTAGTACTGTAATTTTCAATTTCGAAGCCGTTCCAAAAGACATCCGGGAGAGTAATTTTTACCCTGACAACAAGATAGCGTATGGTAAATGTATAAAGTATGAAAGGGACAGACTCTTGTGAGGTAAATTTATATTAACTAGTTTTGGAACGTAACCTAGCTTTTCTTTTATCTTATCTTTATCCCATTCTCTTTGCGCGCGCATTTATACCTGTGATATTCCCTGCGGTCCGTAATAGAATTACAATGGGTCATAAGCCATTCACTTCATACTTTCGTAATCGATTTTAGCGAAATAATTCTATTTCAGAACGCGGGGTATGTCTATGCTGCGATGCGACACTTGACGTGCACATGCATTTGTATTGTGTACTACACTTATGTGTGTGCGATGTTTCGCTCGTAAACAACAAAAGCGCCATCTCTGATTACTCGTGGATATTACGATGAATTATACTATGCCTTCTGCCTAAGTACCAAGCATCCATTGTATGTACAGCTAGCGGGCGAGATAGTAGTGACATCTAGGAATAATACAGGATTTTGGCTTTCTAGCAGAGTACGTTTTTTTGTATGGGGTTGTCAGTCTTCTCGTATTGTTCGTCTATGATAGTATTTAAATAAACAAAGATATAGAAACAGTTGATCACTTATTCGATTCGATTTGGAACGGTCTTTGATACAATAATGACTGATGACGGCCCCATACCGTGGACCAAAATATATCGAGCTAAAATATAATTTTAATGTTTTAATACTAATTAATGAAACAAAGAAATTAATAAAGCTTAAAAAAGCACAAGGCCAATTACAGGAAAACTATAGAGATTTAAAAAAAGTTGAGCACAAATGAGAAATAGAAAAGTAAAATAAATAAAAAAATGTATTTTATAAAAATATAATATGGGTATAAAATTGTAGGTATTAAAAAACTGATTGTAAAAGTATATAGTTTGGCTATATTTGATTGCATCTATTTCGAGAAATCCTGGAAAAACCATTAAAAAAAATGTATGTCCCCCCTTGTCTCCAAAACGGGTGGACCGAAAAATATGAAAAAAATCAGGGTATTATGTGTTTACGTAAAGATTATGATATAATGAAAAGGGTAAACTATCGTACGTATGTATATGCTGAAAATTCATCATGTAAAATTATACGTCACGAATTACACCCTACAACGTAAAGTATGTCAACATCACTTATGTTTCTACTATAATAAAGCCGATTCTGAAGGCTTTAACTTTAGTTTTAGTACTGTCAAGACTTAAATTTTTCCAAAGTAATTTAGCTTCTGTTCTTCACACTTATGAACTATTTCGCAATGATGAAAATTTTGTTTTGACAGCACTAAAACTAAAATTAAAGCCTTCAGAATCGGCTACAATATGGCGCTACCGCGAAAATATTGGTACTTTTTGGAGTCCTAATAATTTTCGAGAAGAAGCTACTAATTTTATAGTTAGTACATAAAAGATAAAGATAAAGATATTTTATTTGCGTCAAATATGGTACTGTAATGTGCACACACAGTCTACTCGGGATCTAGTAGGGATCTTCTTGAATTATACAATTTTGTTACATCTTTGACTTCTTATTTTTATTATTTTTTCATATATTCTTGCTAATTATCACGCACACATTAAGGGAGGGGAGCTCTGGACCTAGTAGGGCACTCGCTTATTGTATTTTACTCCGTCAAGACTATAGAAGGAATCTTTATAGGAAATCAGCTACTTCAGCAGGACTCTCGAAGGAATATTTATTTATGGAGAGCCACCTTCACACCGATGGGACTCTCTAAGGAATCTTGCTCGTGTTTTGTCTGAAAGATCTTTTATACTGGATCTGTATTTATTTTTGGAAAACACGAAATAAATCAGTCAATACGACGTATGTCGATCCATAAAGGTTATCGATTGCCAACTAAACACGAACAAATAGTCCTTTAACCTACCTATAAAACCTAGCCTTACCTAAACCTAACATATTGCCCAGCTATATGTTACAGTACAGTGCAGTTGTTAAATTTAAAATGTTCAACATACTTCACCTAAGAAGGCATGCAAATATTTACAATTATATTATTACATAGAAATTATTTTACTCAAATACACAAACATGGAGGTCATTGGATATTATAATAATGAAAATGAAAAACAAAAACAGAAACTTACATACATGTCAAAAATATAAAAAATTAGAATAAAATTAAAATTGCAATGTCAACATGTCAAAAATTCGTTTTCAAGTACAAAAACACATTAATTAATTTTATTTTTTGTAATTTTATTTATTAAAACATGACGAGCCATTTGTACAGTTTCCTTTTAAAAAATTGAGGGGCTACATCTTTTAATTCACTAGGTAGACTATTGTAAATTGTAATGGCCATTGGAAAGCAGCTGAATATAGAGCAATTTTCTTCAATGTTTTAGTCAATTTATTTGGATATCGTAACCTGTATGCACAAAAAGTTGCTTCTTGCTTCGTTTTGAAAAAAAATTTATTATTTTTTGACGAAGTTACAAATTTCAAAAATATATAAACATGGTAAGGTTAGTAGTTTCAATTTTTAAGTAAAGGCTTATAAGAGTCTAAAGGTTTTGCGCCACATAACGTTATTGCACGTACACATTTCTTTTGGGCGATAAAAGCTCTGTTCACTTCTGTAGACTTTCCCCAGAGAATAAGACCATATCGTAACACTGTCGAAACATATCCATGATATGCACTGCTGAGGGCAACTTGTTCATTTGCTAACGACCTTAGTCTGTACAGGGCAAAAACGAACTTGTTAATTTTTTTACAAAACTTGTCTACGTGGGCATTCCAATTCATATTTCTGTCTAGAGTGATCCCTAAGAAGTTAACCGTTTTAGATTCTTCAAATTTATTGTTGTCATACTTTATTTCTAATTTTATAGGTACACTTTTATAATTTTGAAACAGTGCGAATGTCGTTTTTGATAAATTAACTTCTAAGTCATTGTTTTTAAGCCACCTTATAAAAGACTCTACACTGTCATTTGTTTCTTTTTCAAGGCATTGCCTTTCACATTCTATAATCAAAGATATCAAAATCAAATCAAACAAAAAATTTTATTCAATTTTAACAGTAATTTTAAACTTAGAACTAGTGCTTTGAGTCACCTTTTAAGCAAAATATTGCCTGTGCCAGGTGACCCCACTCCTTCATAGCATCACTTCAGACACTGATAAATTTTCTTAACTTAGTAGTTAGAAACAAAAATATTTATTTTTATTGGTGCAAGAACCAACGAGCCACATCGCTGCCGTTGCGGGGCAAGCGTTGACCAACTCGGTCACCACGGCCTGTCATGTAAACGTAGCCCCGGTCGTCTGCCGCACCACGCTGCCTTAAACGATGTCATCCGTCGAGCTCTCATGAGCGCCAACGTGCCCGCCGTATTAGAGCCCAAAGGCCTAGTACGCAGCGACGGTAAGAGGCCCGACGGACTGACACTAATCCCCTGGAAAATGGGCAGTCGCTGGTATGGGACGCAACATGCGTCGACACCGTAGCGCCGCGCCGTCCCATCTCCAGGGGAACGCTATCTTTGCTGGCGCGGCGGCGTTGACGGCTGAGGGTCTCAAACGGCGTATATACGTGGAGCTGGCTGAAGGCTACATTTTTATGCCTTTTGCCGTAGAGACCCTGGGGCCGTGGGGACCAGACGCAAAGCGCCTATATAAGGAAATATCGTCGAGGTTGGTCAACGCATCCGGAGACCCAAGGGCTGGGACCTATTTTGGTCAGCGAATAAGCCTCGCAATACAGCGAGGCAACGCCGCCAGCCTATTGGGTACTCTCCCCGATGATGGCGGTGATCTGGCTCACATATTTTATTTGATCTAGAGCCCGCTATGAGACAGACAGGTTGGTATTTGTTTTTCTTTTTATATTTTATTTAATTTTAAGTTAGTTTTATAAAAAAAATTATCATTATTTTTATGTTATTTAAGTTTTTTAACATTAGTAAGTTTACATTTAGTTACTATTTTGAATTAGCATTAACCAATGGGTGATGGATGAAATCATTAAAAGTGCCTGAATATTTTTTTGTTGATAGGAATAACCTTCCCCATAAGGGGAAAAAAAAAAACTAAATTTTTTAGGTGGCTTTAATTACATAAAAAAATATAAAAACTTTTAAATTTTAGATATACGGGGCTATACAGCTGCATACGAATACTTCCTTTGCCTGCATATAAAAAAACCGTTATTAATCTATGGTAACAAAATGACACCAAAACATAACCTCTCGTGTTGTTATTCTTTTATGGTATTTTGTTTAATTTTGCGACTGCTTACTCACACCTGACCTTTGAATTAAAAAAATATTTTATAAAAATACAATATGGGTATCAAATTGTAGCTGTATTAAATAGCTTATTGTAAAATTCTTGAAAAACCACAAAATAATTTATGTCCCCCCCCCCCCCTCCTTTTTATCTCCAAAACTGGTGGAGCGAAAAATATGAAAAAATCATGGTAATATGTGTTTACGTAAAGATTACAGGAAAAATAGAGCGGTTGAGAAATTCACGAAATAAAATGACAAAATTAAATTTATCATCCACAATACGGAACCCTAGGTAAGTACGCGAGTCTGACTCGTACTTGGCCGGTTTTTTATTACAAATAAACAAAAAACTTTTTGCTCTTTCGCTCTCTCTCACTGCGCGTTTTCCCACATCATGGAGTGACAGTAACCGTTGAAAAATTCACGTATCACCATAACTAAAATATTCACTTTACTTTCAGTGGTATTCCCCGTGCGTCCGTCCCGGCACATCCGGTACTGAACAATCTGAACGCGTTACTTGACGACATATACGTCAGATTTGTTGCTTTGAAGAAAGAAGACTTCGAAGTTTACTACGGCGTGTTTTCTGACATATTCGCGCAACTGCAGAAGAAAATGAAGGATGTCGAACCCTATTACAAGAAGTATTCCAGCAGGGTAAGCCAAATTCAAGCTCATAAACTGGCATTCTCTTCAATACCTCGTACCTACAATCTATATTCAGTAGTAACAGCTACACTTGAGTAGGACGATTGACAATGATGTCGAATTGTCGATTCGGTGTAACACGATTTAACATATCTGACAGGACTAAACTTAATTTAAGCGTTCTATCTTTTTCTTTCTGTATTGAAAAGACAAAGATAGGATGCTCAAAATAAGGTTAGTCCTGTCAAATAAGTTAAGTTGTGTTGCGTCGTTCGGCATTAAGCTTTTTTAAATTATACTAACGATTGTCTCCCGGAGGGGTAAGCAGAGACCACTTCTAGATTTCTATCTGCTACGATCCAGACACACCTCTTTCGCCTCATTTACACTCATCAATCTAGTCACACAAGCTCTTCAATTCCGGGTGCTCTTAACTTTCAGTATGTCCCCAGACATTTCGTAGCAGATGGAAATCTGTAGTACCCCTCTGGGAGACAGGCGTGAGTATATGAATGTAGTATGTATGTATGTTGCCAATTTGGTCGGCATAATGTCCTTCTACGGTGACCTAGTAAAGCTTTGCTGAACGAGGGTGGCATCAAACATCAAAAGAGTGTTTATCAATTTCCAGAAACAATTCGCTGGCAGTCACTTTGACAATCTCCGTATAAAGAAACCTGATGAATTCGACATGGACATCGTAATAGACCTCCCGCTCAACTTCAAGGCTGACCCTGACAACTCTAACGCCAGTGACATTGTGCTCCAGAACCAATCCCCAGGCTTCGTACAAATGAAGATGGGGACCCAATTCGTAAACCTGCCGATGCGTGACAGTGAAGAATGGCATATTAATAAAATTGCTTACAAATGGAAGGACGACCGAAACTTTCTTCTGCGTAAAAACTTCATTTCCTGGTTCAAAAGCGTCACTCACCGAGCTCTCAACAAATTTGAAAGTGTTAACAACAAATTCAAGGTATACGTAAGAGGCGTGCCATATCTCGTTCATAGAATCGATTCTGAAACTTCCCTTGCAGTAACATTTATCATCGAAAATAGTGAAAGGAATTTCAAACTCGATGTAGATTTTGTGCCTGCATTGAAATTTCCTGAAAAGCGTTGGCCTATTTGTCGCGGCTACCGTCAGATACCACTGGGTTGCAATACTGAAGACTTTATGGTAGTGCCAAAGCCGAATAAAGCAGCAAGTGATATTGACAAGGACCGCGCTTGGAGGCTGGCCTTCCACGGCCAGGAAAAGAAACTCATTTACAACTTAAACAACCTGAAGCCAACTTTGCGATTGGTATGCTATTTTTGTATATATATATTTAAATCTTACACAGCATAACTTCGAAAGTCTAGTACGTAGATTTCATGTATTTCAGACAGAGCACTGTGTTAATGTCATAGGCAAATAGTAAAATTTCGCCGTTTACAAACGGCGGCGTTGTCAGTTTTTAAACGCTAGCTATATTGCTATTTGACGAATCTTCGCCAGATAGTAGAATTCTGCATTTTCTAATTTATTTTAGCATATAGTAATTCTGCTAAAAGTATTGAGGGTCGCCTCGCTCCGCTCCGTTTCGCTCGGCTCCCAATATGTACTTACATATATGTAAACCTAACACGCTCCTCCGCGCTCCGCTCGTCGTCGCACCTATTTTTCACTTTTAAAAAGACGATGTAACTTTGCAAAGAGCGGGTTATTTTTCAGTTTAACGAAGGGCAAATTGCAAAACAGCGAGTGTTTAGAAACTGACCACGCCGTTTGTAAACTGACGAATTAAACAATTTGCCTGCTACATATATAATAAAATTATACCCTAATTGACTGACATCTGCTAAGAAGGTATTTAGGAAATTCTCGCTGGTTCGGCAGAAACGAAATCCACGTGAGGAACGCCAACGCTAGTAAATTATAGTATAACCTTCATTGTTGGGAAATGAAGGGAAATGGGAAAGGCTGTTTTGCGAGGACCGTGCTAGCTTTACATGTAAATACATATTGGGCGCCGAGCGAAGCGAAACGGAGCGAGGCGACCCTCAATAGTTCTAACAGAAGAACGATATTTCCCGACAAATTATAAAATGCCGAATTCTACGAAGACGACGCGTTTGTAATCTGACGAAATTTACTATTTGCCTGCGACATATAGATTTTTTTTATTCAAAGTTGTAGGTGATAACACTGATATGATAAGGTTCTTTACTTGTGTTCCAGATAAAAAAGTTGCGCGACGCTCAGGGCATGAAAGAGATAGCAAGCTACTATATAAAAACATTATTCTTCTACGAAGTAGTAGCAAGAAATGATCCTGCATTCTGGAACCAGGATCGTGGGACTCTATTCAAGATTATGGTACAGAAACTCCATGAAGCTGTCACCGTAGGAAAAATACCATATTTTTGGAACCCTGAAAATAACCTTATCGGTGGAGTCAGCAAGAATATTTTGGTCGGTTACGCATCGAAACTTAAGAAGCTCTTGGAAGTCTTAGAGCAGCCACAAAGTTACAAGTCTGTGGCTAAATACTTGCTGACCACCTCTGAATTATCTATTTACAATGCGAAATTTTTGCATATTGCCTAAATAAATAAAGCATTTGCGGCACTTTAGTATTTTCATCAAAATTTAATTTGTTTATTGTTACCAACTTAATAGTTTATGTGTCTATCGATTTTATCTTTGTTTTTTTTTATTTTTATTAAGTTCTACATGCTTCGTTACGCTTAGTAGCGTCCAATAACGTTAGAGGTTAGTTTTTTTTTTTTATGTTTGTAATTATAATTAGTTAATAAGTTTAAGTTTTTTTTATTATTGACCAATTTTGTTTGATCATGTGTTTAAAGATACTTTTTAAAAATAAATTATTTCATTTCATCATCTCTTCAGTTCTGTTCGTTGTTACTAAATCACGCTCTCAGAAATTTTAATTGGCCTTTTGATCACGATGTAAGCTAACTTTGTGGTATTTATCAATTCCTAAATACATTTTTAAAATGTTTCTATTCAAGTAGACTAAGAAAACAGGCCATAATTTTTCTCTTAGGTACTAAGACAACATACTCTTATAGTGCGCGCCAATCTTTTAGTCGCCTCTGAGTGAGCTACGAGTACACGCTTGCGCAGGTACAGTCAAGGAAACAATAATATCAACGGTTGATTATTAAATGTTTACTATAAGTGGAAAGGTGTACTTGTTGTACCTACTTATTTAATTATTTATTTATTATTTTACTGCAATCGTAACTATATAAATAAAATGCATTAATATAAACACCATTTTCCTACATTGTCGCCTTAAAACGCTATAACGTCCGCGAGGCATAACAACAAGAATAAACTTTAACAAACTAAATCAACAAAACTTTAATAAACTAAATCAACAAAACAACAAATAAGGGCAACAAAAACAATAAACTATAACAAACAGATTCAACGATAAACTTAACGAATTATAGAATTTTTTCCTCGTAGGTACTTTTCATGCAACGCGGGCGTGTGTAGTGTACGGACGTAGCACTAACACTAACATCCAAGAATTATGATTAAAGGTGAGAATATTGAAAGAACCAGTGAAGTAAGAAATCTGGGAATGTTAATGGACGGTTCACTAAATTTTGAGGATCACGTTGTAAATATTGTTAAAAATTGTTTCTATAGGCTAAGTTTACTTTATAAAATAAGAAAATATATTAGTGTTGATGTTAGGGTTCAAATGTGTGAAGCTTTGGTTCTTTCCAAATTAAACTATGGTGATGTAGTGTATGGAGACTGCTTGCTATCCAGATCTAACCGACTAATACAACGTGTACAAAACGCATGTACACGCTTCTGTTACAATGTTCCACCTCGTGCACACGTTACGCCTTACCTAAATGAATGTAAGCAATTAAAGATGGCTGCACGTCGTGAATTACATTTTGCTGTTCTGTTGTTTGGTGTAATAAAACATAAACATCCAAAATATCTATTTGATAAACTGTTGTGGTCTTCTGATGTTAATAAATATTCCACTAGGGCATCTGCATATCTTTATTCTTTAATGTACACAGAAAAGCAGTTAAAACATATAATTAAAAGATATGTACACACGCGAGCTTATCTCTAAAAAGAGATTTCTTCCAGCAAACCTAAGCGGGAAAGGGAAATTTTATTAAAACAAGTAATCATACATACGTGTACTACAAAAGATATATCCTAAATAATATATTTATATATATATATATAAACAAAATATACATACATAATTATAATATACTTACTTACACTTACTTAATTATAATATACTTACTTATACATATAAAGTATACATAAACTTACCTATTTACGATGACAGTGAGAGGTAGTGCTCTTTTAGCTTTTTCTTGAAAATGCTCTTGGTGGGACAGTTACGAATACTGTGCGGTAATGAGTTCCACAGTCCAATCGCTGTAACATTATATGATTTGCTGTAAGCCCCAGTGTTGTGTACAGGAGTTTTTAACAAGAACATGTTAGAAGGACGTTGGGGCTTGTCTTGAGAATACAGGTATTGAAAGCGATCACGTAAATAAGAAGGGGACAGTGGGCTCTTAATAATATTATAAAGGCGAGAGAGGATATTATAATTGCGACGAAGGCGAATAGGGAGCCATTTTAACTCAGAGCGAAAGTGGGACACGTGATCGAATTTGCGCAAACCATAGATGAAGCGGATACCCAAGTTTTGAAGTCGTTCGAGTTTGTTTAAGAGTTCCTCGGTGATATCAACGAAACAGACATCAGCATAGTCAATAAGAGGAAGAAGGGATTGAGCGAGAGTGATTTTAGTTTTAAAGGGTAGAAAATTCTGGAGTTGCTTTAGGGAGTGGAATGCACCGTGTACTCTACGGCTAATCTCATTGATATGAGCAGCCCAAGAGAAGTTGCTATCAAATATAACCCCTAAATTTTTTGCTTTTTCAGTAAATATTAAAGGGATACCATTATAGCACACAGGAGGTACCGACATATTATTAAGCACGTTAAGCATATATCTACTGCCAATAAACATGATTTGTGACTTATTTGGGTTGACAAGCAGACCATATGATTTTGCCCAATTAAATATATTAGAGAGGTCATGGTTTAACTCTAGTGGCTGTTTCCACCTGATTTACTGGAAAATGACTATATATTTGCAAATCGTCTGCATAGAGATGGTAGGAAGAAGATGATGATTTCAGTGATGATTTCAGTGATGGAGTTAATAAAAATTGAAAACAGGAGAGGTGAAAGGACGCCACCTTGCGGTACACCAGCAGTAAGCTCGCACCATTCTGATGTAACATCATCGGAACGAATACACTGCTGACGACTGCGCAAATACGAATCAAACCATTCCGTTACTAGAGGAGATACGTTAAGAGAGCGCAGGACTCCCAGGAGTATATCAAAGTCGACACAGTTAAAAGCGCTACTGAAGTCTAACAGGGTTAGCACAGTTACTTGTTTATTATCAGTAGCAAACCTGATGTCGTCAGTAACCTTGAGAAGTGCAGTGACAGTACTATGTCCAGGACGGAAACCGGATTGAAAACGATTAAATAGGTTATTTTGGGCCAAGTACAAGGACAGTTGTTTGGAAACAATGGCTTCTAGGACTTTGGACAGGATAGGTAGGATGGAGATGGGTCTAAATTCAGAAAAGGAACAGGGGTTAGAAGTTTTGGGTAAAGGAATGACATGGGCCATTTTCCACGCTGTAGGAAAGGAACTGGTTACAAGGGAGTGATTAAGAATATGAGAAACGGTAGGAACAAGTTCTTCGAGGATAGAAAGAAGCATCTGTGAACAAATCTGGTCATCACCTACTGCTTTTGAAGAAATGGACAGAATAGCTTTCTTAACGTCACTCATAGTAACAGTTTTAAATGAGAATGGAACGCAATTGGGCATAGGTTTGTTGGCTAAGTTGTGAAGGGTTGTGTTTTTAATGTGGTCTTCTAAGGAGACAGGAGTAGATGAGAAGTGCTTATTAAGTGCATTAAAATCAATATGAAGATTAGCAGAAGAATTAGGAGATTTGCCAATCCCAAGCGTTTTCAAAAATTTCCAAACTTGAGCTGGGCTAAAGTTATCAATTGAATCATGAATGTGGCGTCTCTTTGCATCCCTACACATCTTAGTACAGCGATTGCGCAATTTTTTAAAGAAGACAAAGTTTTCCTCCGTCGGATCCTTCTTGTACTTGCGTTTGGCTTTATCACGTTTGGCCATGAGATTACGAATTTGTTTGCTTAGCCAAGGTGCAGGTAGGTGTCTAACTTTAACTTTTTTGATAGGTGCATGTTTATCAAACAGGTTTTGTAAGATTTGGTTGAAATTAGCAACTTTCTCGTCAATTGTGAGACTGTCTGTGACAGGCGTCCAGTCCACTGCTGAGGCATCTGCCTTCAGCTCCTCCAGAATCATACCCTTAAAACTACGAAGAAGAAGATACTTGGGCTTTTGTTTGGGAGGGCGTACTTTAAATGAAAGAAAAATCAAATCATGATATGAGAAAGGTGCATTAAGCTGACCATGAGAGGCAACCTTGTGAGGATTGGAGACAATCATAAGATCAATGAGAGAGGGTGTACAGTGTGGGGAATGATGAGTGGCTAACAGGGAAGAATGTGCAGATTTAAGCTGGAAGCAATAGAGATCAGTTTGGCGGAACGAGAATCATTTTTAAGGAGATCAGTGTTAAAATCACTAAGAATAATAGTATCATCATATAATGGGCTAAAATCATTAAGTAGAGATTCAAAGTAATCAAAGTAGTCAACGTTACGATCAGGGGGATAAAATACACCAAGAAGAAGTTTGGAGTGGTGGAGAAAGATTTCAAGAAAGAGATGTTCAGCGAATCCAGAATATTGACCAGGGGATTGACTTACGATTTTACAAGGGATATCAGAGCGTAGATATATTGCGACACCACCACATCCTTTTCCGATTCTATCGTTCCTTATGAGGCGAAATCCAGGTAAACAATACATTGTGGAGGGGATGGAGGGTTTAAGATATGACTCAGAGATAAGTATGGCATCAATGCGTTGGTTGCTAAAAGAAGCAAGAAGATCTGAGTAATGGGCCGAAATGCTTTGCGCATTTATGTGAACAATATTAAAGTTGTTCCTGAAACCCTGAAAAGCAGAAGAGAGTCTATCATATAGGCACAGTGTGGAACTAGACTGGGAGTCATCACTCTCGGCACTAGCGTAGTCATCAGCTGAAGTACAAGAGAAAAAGCTATCATTTAAATCTATCGGTAAGTCCATAAATACAATAAATAAATAAAATATTATATAACGTACAAAAATAAAATAAGATACAAGCTACAAGCTAGATTTACATTATAATACCTAATCCCAATTATCACCTCTTTGGCAAGCTGGAAACAATCGCATTTACACAATTACACATTACACAAACACGAAAAAAGAGAAGAAAATAACCAGCAAATTTTAACCTAAGAAGATAAGAAAAATCTAAATTAAACAATCATGAAACTGGCTAGCTTTACATTATAAGCAGTTTTAGCATTTTAAAGTGGATATATTTTAATAACATTCTTGTTTAAAGTTGCAACATGCGTTAATGTTATAAGTTTTCAATAACACGATTTTGTAAAAAGACAAAAACATATACATAATTATATTGACACACAGATAATAAAATAAAATAAAATTGGGTTGGAAAAAAGGCACGAAGTGACAATGGTGCTGTTTTTTGTTTTATTGAAAAAAAAATATATATAACCGTTTGGGTATTTTGATCAACAATAGTGATAGAATACTGTGAATCAAAATCGCCATAACCAGTGTAGTATGTTGTTCAAAGGAAAAAAAAAAGTACAGGCTGTGCCTTTTCGTGTTTTTCAAACCCAACATTGTGTTTGTGTTTGTGTCTATCACTTTAGCACGAACTAACAGGACAGACAGACCCATCCTCACCCATCAGATGATCCTCAAGAAAGGATATAACATACAGTGACTATATATCAAGACGGATATAACAGACAAGGCAGTATAGCATAGTTCCTTAGCCTTTTCCTGACGATATAATTATTTAATAAAAACAAAAAAGCAAAAAAAAAAAACTGTCAAGAAACAAAAAAAACAAACTATTAGAGATTACCTACTTTACGAGTAAATAATTGTACTCTCAGAAAGAGAAGAATAAAAAAAAAACAATTAGTAACTAATTTGAAACTACCTCGGAACTTAGGCAAATGAAAATTATCTATATGAAGATTGTATAGCAGCAAAACTATGACCGTGCGAAAGATTACCGAATGCAGACAGTTCATTTGATGCCCGAATTGCTCCGAGCCACACTCCTTGTCCTTGTTTTGCTTTTGGAGGCCGTGTTCTTTGACTTATCGGTGCCAGAGTCCTTCGCCGTGGCTTGTAGAGGCACCTCTTTAGCTGGCCATTTATCGATCAATTGGTGCAGTTCATGCAACTGCTCGACTTTACGCCTCGTCTTATCTGGAAGCAGCACCAAGATCTTTCCTTCCGTGGTCCAGCTATTGTGTATCCCAAAATGTTGCCTAGCTGCCATAAAAACATCATGCCGGGTTTTTGTCAAGAACTCGGACACAGTCACTGCAGTACCTTTGAGTGTCGTTTTGTGACTCCAAACTTCAGACCTGGATTTGAAGCTGGAGAACCGGACTAATATAGGTCTGCATTTATCTTTATTCTTAACACTGCCCAGACGATGGCAGACTGATATGTCAGCTGCACATTGTGACGGCAAATTCATTCTTTCACCCAATGTTTTTGTGATTGTTACTAAAGGTTGTTCATCACTTTCAGGGATCCCATGAAATAGAAGCACTTTACGGCGAGAAGCCATCTCATGGCGATCTAGCCCCAGCAACAGGAACTCAACTTGCGACTTCATTATGGCTAGCGCCTTCCAAACAAAAGTTTTAAAATTGGAGAACTCACTTGCTAGTGCGCTGAGGTCTGGACTCTGAGCACTGGGAACTTTCGCTTTTTCCTGCAGAGACTGCTCATACTCTGCCATCCTGGACTTGAACATGGTGTCCATGTCTTCCATGTTCTTGTTGAGTTGGGTGAACAAATCCATGATGTGATGATTATGTGGTGTTGAGGTTATCTTTTATGAGAAGTGATGTGATAGTGAAAAATTGATATTGCCCCGAGGGATAAAGAGATCAGGAACAAAATTAAATTAGTTTTCGCACATAAATACTTTGATTATTATTTTATAATAATAAAAACAATCAGAGCCAAAAAGTTTAGTCATGTATGTATGACTCCAAGTATTGTTCCAAGACATCAAACAGCTAGGTTCAGGGGAAGTTTTAGGTACAGGGCTTCAAAGGTGTGGAATGACCTGCCCCCACCTATTCGAGAATGCAAGACGAAGGCTAATTTTCGAATTAAACTCAAGTGCTATTTAATTGAAAATCAAATAACGATGCCTTGATATGAAATAATTTATTTAGTATTTTATGAATATGCATTTTTAAAAGTATTTTTGCTATTATTAGTTTATTTATTTCAGATTTACATATTTACTTATTAAACAAGTACAATTTATTTATTTTTCTTATCATTTTTATGTATTTTATGCTATACGCTTTTTATTTTATTTTAAGTTTGATATTATTATGTTATAGTTATTAGTTTTAATTTTAGTAGGATCCAGCAGAATACCAGCGCTGTGGCTTCGGCTGTGGCATTAAGCTGAGCTGGACTCCTTTTTCATAACCACAGAATATGGCTATTTCGTTTTTAATTTGTTTTCTTTTTTGTTTTGTTTTCTGTGGTGTCTGAAATAAAGCTCTTTTCTTTCTTTCTTTCTTCTTTCTTTCTTTCTTTCTAACACTAACGCATAGTGTTGACACCTGCTAAACGGCGAGCGGGGGGTGTCCGCGCCCTCGCTCCTGTAACGTCCCCCTGACACCGTAAAACGGCTAATGCGTCGATTCTTGGGGCTAGCGAGAGCTATTCAGAGGCGACTAAAAGATTGGCGCGCACTGTATCCACCTACGTAATGCTCCTTGGGAATTTAAAAGACACGTTTTTTTTTACACATATTTTTACGAAATACATGCCCAAGGGTGTCTCAGAGAGGTGTTTCCAAATGTGGACAGTCCACGTTAGTATACCCTCTTTTCAATGACGATTTACATGTATCTAGTGATATACTCTTATAAGGGCACCAGGGTTGGATTCAGACCCTCGGAAAATTATTGTCTATGGGAGTTAAAAATATACTACTTGGCTAAAATTATACTATGTTTCGTTTTTCGTTGATTTTTGTTTTGAATTGAAATAAAAATATCCTATTTGTTAGTGATTTTTTTTTAAATTACTAGTTATATTCATAATTGACTAAAATAGCCTATTTGTTACTGAAATAAAAAAAAAAATACTAAATTATTCAAAACGCACAGAAATTCCCTATATTGTAGGGTAAATGTTAAAAAGCAAAACGTCTCAACCAATAAAACAAGTCGGTCGGCCTGAAGATAAAATTATGGTATTTTTACGTAGTATAGTTATATTATGATACTACATATACATACTACATGTCATGAAAATATGGTACAAATAGTATAATTATACCACGAAATCCAACCCTGAAGGGCACGCAGGTGTTTTCCTTTACCATTCAGCAAGTTGTAAGAGACATCGATTTCGTTTCGCGCCCATACAAATGCTCGCCGAACCGAGCTCAAGCTCGCGCGTTTTGTGTTAGATTTGATGTTTTTGAATATTTGATACGCCTATTTTTTTTTTGTGAATAGCGCTTGAACTTTAGTTTATTATAGTATTTTTTATTTTAATGAAATAATGCTCTGGACGACTAATTCTGTGCTATTTTCCGTAAATTTAGCTGTATTAATTATTATAGGTAATATTAGCCTAAAAATACAATATGGGTATCAAATTGTAGGTATTAAAAAGTTAATTCTAAAAAGATATACTTTTAATATATTTACTGCCACTGGTTTCGAGAAATCTTTAAAAAACCCCAAAAATATGTATGTCCCCCCCCCTCTTATCTCCGAAACTGGTAGACCGAAAAATATGAAAAATATTACAATTATAGATCATAATAACTGGCCAATTACAGGAAAACTATACCTAGCGATTAAAAAAAAATTCAGCGCTAATGAGAAATATAAAAAAAGAAGTAAAATAAATGAAAAATATATTTTATCAAAATACAATGTGGGTATCAAATTGTAGATATTAAAACGCTGATTGTAAAAATATACACTTTTACTATACTTAATGGCACTGGTTTCGAGAAATCTTTAAAAAACCACAAAATTATGTATGTCCCCCCCCCCCCATTATCTCCAAAACTGGTGGACCAAAAAATATGAAAAAAATCATGGTAATATGTGTTTACGTAAAGATTACAGGAAAAATAAAGAGGTCGAGAAATTGACGAAAAAAAAATGACAAAATTAAATATATCATCCACAGTACGGAACCCTAGGTACGCGAGTCTGACTCGCACTTGGCCGGTTTTTTTTTGTGAATAGCGCTTGAAATTTAGTTTATTATAGTATTTTTATTTTAATGAAATAATGCTCTGGACGACTAATTCTGCGCTATTTTCCGTAAATTCAGCTGTTTTGATTTTCTTTTTCTTTTCAAATTTTATATGAAATTAGTTCAATTCACTTATTCCATAGAAGACTTTGTTATCAATGGACTTTATTTTTGTCATCCGATTTGAACTATGATATCTACTGAAAACAGTATACTATCTGAGCCCGTTACAGCTTACTTAGGTATAAAAGTTATAATAATAAAAATAATTTGTAAATGACAAGGTCATCGATGCTTTTCTCTGTCTTCCAGCATGTAAATATTTCTCCTTTACCTTCATATTACAGCCATAATGAATTTTAATTAATTGCAAGGTCGGACTGGCCATAGAGTCAGGGTGGCGATTGCCATCTGGACCCTCACCTGCACGGACCCCCCGGGCTTACTATACTACCTAGCTACTCGTACCTACACACAAAATGGTTCACATAAATACGAAGAGAAATTCAAAGTTTTGAATTTTATCTATTTTCAATTTTGCTGTGAAGCGTGTTTTGCTAGATCTATTATTAGTTTTCCGTGTGCATAATCAATTTAAAGAATAAAGGGCAATGTCAAAAGTACCCGGAACAGAAGAGCTTGTATGACTAGATTGATGGATGTGGACGAGACGAAATAGGTGTGTCTGGATCGTAACAGATGGAAATCTGTAGTCTCTACCTGCCCCTCTGGACGACATACGTGAGTATATGTATGTATGTATGATGCACTAAAAACACCTATTGACATAAATCTTTATGTGTAATTTTCTACTGATAAGCAAGAAAGAATGCGAGCTTGCGTGTGAACTTGTGCAGCAATCTTATCTGACCGGGTAATGTCGACTATGATATCATTAATATAGAGGTCATTTTAGTTCCGCTCACTAAGTCAGATAAGTATGTGGCACTGTTGTACGAATAAGTGGGAAGTCCAGAAATAATGTTGCCGCGAGAGAAAAACATAAGTACAATGTGGCGATACCACAATTAGAATAACCAGACAATGCAGTGTTGCCAATACTACCGATTAATATTATTAATTGGTAATAACAGTATTAACGCGGTATTGGTATTATTAATATTATATTATATCAATACTACCAATACCGCGACCGAAATCAGTAAATCCCTGAAAATGTACGATTTTTTTATGTTGTTGATGTAATCTAATATGTTTTCTGATTCTGTGTCTGTTTTCATTTGTATAAAGCAATGGATATCTGTAATATTATGCAAATTTTATGGAAATAAATAAATCGGTAGTTTAACGATTCTTTACAACAATTTACCGATCTATCGATAGTCTCTCTATCTACCGATGTATGTATTGTAACAACATCATACATGTAAATGCATATAATTGCTAGTTATTTCTACTTTGACGCCCTAACGGGAATACGTCGATTCACAATTAACCATATTAGTTGCAGTGCAATTTTGCGGCGCCGTTGTTCACAGAAACAGATTAAACTAGTAAAGGGTTATTCTCGCACGAGAGATTCACATTCAAATAACTTCACTTCTACCAATCTTAAAAAAATAAAAAAATATATAGATATATATATTGTATATCGTCACGAAATGAATCACCGAGGTGGTGTCAAAGGTGTTTCGCGTGTGAACTGTGAAATGCAAGTCACTGTTCAGGCACAATTACACGCTCTTTAGGACATGCAGGTTTCCTTGCGATGTTTTCCTTCACCGTTAGATAATACAAATACTATGCACATAAATTCCTTAAAACTCATTAGTGCATGCCCGACCGCGGATCAAACCTGGACCTCAAGATTCAGAGGTCAGCGTTCTAGCCCTGAGCTACAGCCGCCGCTTTATAAAAAAATATTTAAAAAAATATTTACGTAATAGACTAACAAAGCCCTATTTTAAAATCTTCACAACTCTTTCTACAGTTATTGTTGATATTTAAGTATTGGAATTTAAATCTTTATGTAAAAAAATCATGAAAATATTATACAGAATGTAATAATTTTTAAATGAATATTTTGGTACAAATCTGAGACTTTTTCATGTAAATTGTTCACGTATGCATACAAGGCGATATATTATGCAGACCGGATCTACTAGACCTATACCCGTTAGGGGGTCTACTAAACCCCCTAACGGGAATCGGTCGAATGACCAGTAACACTATACAAGGTGACTTTTTGATCATCGTCCAAATTCATACTGGTGGCTTGGTAAGTGATCAGTATCATGGATCAATAACAATTTTGGTGAAATTCGTAAAATGAAATTTCGACTCCCCATAGTGATTCACTCGGGACTGGAACTGAATTTCTATGGGAAGCCGAAATTTAATTTTACGAATTTTACAAAAATTGTTACTGATCCAAGATACTGATCACTTATCAAGCCTCCAGTATGAATATGGACGATGATCAAGAAGTCACCTTGTATGTATAATAAAATGAATAGTATAATGTAGCAGTGGGTATGATGCAAGTGAACATAAATTGTTTATTTTTATATTTTTGTTTCAAAATATTAATTTGTTATTTTTTTTTTTTTTTTTTTTTTTTTTTTCAGAAAAATGTGTATAACATTACAGAATATCTTTTGCGCTATACAAATTAAGAAACTTAAAAAATAAAATTAAAAATAACATAACAAAAATTAAAATCGAAAAGAAAAACATAACATTCAGGCATCACTCTCACAGAACCCTAAACACTCCTTATAAATATTATAACGTTATGGGAATAGGTAGAATGACCAGTGTAACTATATGTATAATAAAATGAACATAATGTAGCAGTGGGGATGATGCAAGTGAACATAAATTTATATATTTTATAGTTTTGTTTCAAAATATATTATGTATTTAATTAAACAGAAAGTGGTATGTTTTCTTCAATAATTGGCAACACTGACACAATGTTTCATTCATTTTTAGCTTGCGTCAGTCGATCGTTCGAGTAATTTAATAACATGATAAGAGTTGAACAATTAGAAGCCAAAAGTGACGTTGTTATTGTAAATATTTCGACAAGTTTCTAAGAAACCAACATTTGTTTACAACATTTAGTGTGCTTCAAGCCACATTGCGTTTTTTATTTCAACGGTCAAAATGAGCGTTCCAAGAAATAGCAGTAACAGTGAGAATAATAACTCTACGAATAGTAATGGTACGTTCACACGCACGCGTTTAACTCGACATTCAACGTGCACATTCACATTCACGAGCGTGTAAACGGTACGCCCGAGCCCGTGAACGCGCCTGTGAACGTGAATGCCGCGAATCGGGCGAGTGTCGGTTTTTTGGCAAAGTTCAAAGGATGAATGTGCGGGCGCCCGGTGACTGTTTAATAGCGCGCGGGCAGTCAGTCTCTCCCGCCCGCGCTTTCGCGAAGAGTGGATCTTCAACGTTGCTAAGAAAGTCGCTACGATCGGAGATTACAACATGGCGGAATGGTCAAACGAGACAATTTTGACGTTCCTGGAATATTACCAGGAAGAAGAAATATTATGGGACCCCGAACATAAATTCCATAAACATAATTTCTGTGAACTTTTATCATCCACCACCTTCTTTGCAGTCTTTTTCTCCGTCGTTCATCATTTTGTTTCTTTTTCCAATAAAAATAAGTTAAGCCAAAGGATATGGCAGCAACAACACCGAGATCCTCGCTGCCCGCCATGCTGGCACTGACTGACACGACGGCGTGCGTGTGAACAGCTTGAATTTCCGCCGGCCTGGGACGGGCTGCATGCCGTGCAGCCCGCCAGGCAGCCCGCCGGGCTGCACGGCGCGCGTGTGAACGTAGCATAACGAAGGAGCCTCAGCGTCATGGATGTGGAATGTGGGGGTGGGGGCCGGTGTTGCAGGTTTGGTCGGTGGTCTGTTGTATCTCGCCACAAAGTCCGGGACCGCCGAAACACAAACACAACAAGCAGACAGGAGTCTTAGGAGCTGCAACACTCCAGCTGTCAACCAACTAAGGGCTGGATCGTCAAATCAAAGTGGTTGTGCTACAGGAACCGGCGCTCTTAGTTCAGTATCGAGATATTTATCTGGTGCACTCAGAAGAGCAACTATGGCAGATGAAATGTGAGTTTCGTGTACATTTTTAGGGTTCCGTAGTACATGGTACAAAAGGAAACTTTATGTTGAGACTCTGTTGTCCGTCCGTATGTCGCAGCCTCATAAATTTAGGACCGTTAAAGATAAAGACATGAAATTTGGCACAAAAATAGCATTAATTTGCCCACATATCACAGAGTAAAAAAATATGAAAAATTTGAAATTGTTAAAAATATTTCCAAAAAAAAAACCAGCCAAGTGCAAGTCAGACTCGCTTACCTAGCGTTCCGTATTGTGGATGATAAATTTAATTTTGTCATTTTTTTTCGTGAATTTCTCAACCGCTTTATTTTTCCTGTAATCTTTACGTAATTACGCATATTACCATGATTTTTTCATATTTTTCGGTCACCAGTTTTATGAGTATTCCACAATATACTCATATTGTATTTTTATAAAATATTTTTTTTATTTATTTTCCTTCTTTTTTTATATTTCTCATTTGTGCTCAACTTTTTTTAATCACTATAGTTTTCCTGTAATTGGCCAGTTATGACTTATGATCTATATTCGGATTTTTTTTTATATATTTCGGTCTACCAGTTTCGGAGATAAGGCGAAGGGGACATACATATTTTTGTGGTTTTTTAAAGATTCCTCGAAACCAGTGCCAGTAAATATAGTAAAAGTATATATTTTTACAATCATCTTTTTAATATCTAAATTTGATAAAAATATGAAAAATATCATGGTAATATGTGTTTCCGTAAAGATTATAGGAACAATAAAGCGGTTCAGAAATTCACGAAATAAAATGACAAAATTTCATTTATCATCCACAATACGGAACCCAAGGTACGCGAGTCTGACTCGCACTTGGCCGTTTTTTTTTAAACTAGGTAACATTTTTTGATTTTTTTTAAACTAGATAAATATCTCTTAATTTATTTTTGTGCTAGATATTGTAAAAGCATGCTGTTTTGTGATGTCATAGCAGCCAAAATGTTTTTTTTTTGTATAGAATGCTGTTCCACGAAATTGTTGTACCTATGCCTAGGTAGAATTACTCAATTTGAACATTTTCACTTTTCTTTAACCTGATTTACTCTATACCTGTGAAATATATGGTCACGACATGACATGAATCCCGGAGGGGGTGTCAGAGTTGTCCCGAGTGTGACCTGTGAAATGCAAGTCACAGTCCACACTCGGTACACCTGCGTTTCACCGACGATTATTACGCCCCGACTTGATAATTGGTGAGCTCTATCGCCGTATTTTGGGCACAGTTACAAGCTTTTTAGGGCACGCAGCTTTTCTCACGATGTTTTCCTTCACCGTTCAGCAAGTGGTAAGTAAGAACAAATACTATGCACATAAGTTCTGAAAAACTCATTGGTGCATGCCCGACCGGGGATCGAACCTGGATCTCAAGGTTGTGAGATCAGCATTCTACCCCTGAGCTACCGCCGCGCCGCTCTGTGAAAGAAAAGAGTAAACTATCGTACGTATGAATATGCTGAAGATTCGTCATGTAAAATTATAAATGACGAATTACACTCTACAACGTAGAGTATGTCAACATCACTTATGTTTCTACTATAATATGGCGCTACCGCGAAAATATTGGTACTTTTTGGAGTCCTAACTATTTTCGAGAAGAAGGTACTAATTTTATAGTTAGTACATAGGTAACATGATTAGACTCTTTTTCTGGATTCCTAGAAAAGGAATCTTACTCGTATACAAACTTGAACACATTTAATATGTTTTAACAATAAGCTAGATCTTGGTTGAAAGAAATTTTGCTAGCTATTTTAGTTTTTAGGGTTCCGTAGTACCTAAAAGGTACAAAACGAACGTTTATGGTGAGAATCCGTTGTCCGTCCGTCCGTCCGTCCGTATGTCACAGCCTCATAACTTTAGCACCGTTAAAGATAAAGACATGAAATTTGGCACAAAAATAGCATTAATTTTCCCACATATAATGGTGTAAAAAAATATGAAAAATTTTTAATTATTCAAAATATTTCTATAAAAAAATGAGAAAAATAAAAAATATTATCCTAAAAATATAATATGGATATCAAATTGTAGATATTAGATAGTTGATTGTAAAAATATATACTTTTACTACATTTGCTGGCACTGGTTTTGAGAAATCTTTAAATAAAACACAAAAATATATAATGTCCCCACCCTTATCTCCAAAACTGGTAGACCGAAAAATATGAAAAATGTCGATTATAGATCATAACTGACCAATTACAGGAAAACTATAGCGATCTAAAGAAAGTTGAGCACAAATGAGAAATATAAAAAAAGAAATTTAAATGAAAAAAAAATATATTTTATAAAAATACAATATGGGTATCAAATTGTAAGTATTAAAGCCAATTCTTAAGGCTTTAATTTTAGTTTTAGTGCTGTCAAAACTTAAAATTTTCCAAAGAAATTTAGCTTCTAATCCTAACTATTAAGGACTATTTTGTATCGAAAAAAAAATAGTTTTGACAGCACTAAAATTAAAATTAAAGCCTTCAGAATCGGCTTTATTAAAAAGCTTAGTAAAAATATATAATATATGTAGTTTGGCCATGTTTAATTGCATCTACATATTTCGAGAAATCCTTGAAAAACCACAAAAAACTGGTGGGCTCAATAATATGAAAATAATCATGGTAATATGTGTTTACGTAAAGATTACAGGAAAAATTAAGCGGTTGAGAAATTCACGAAAAAAATACAAAATTCAATTTATCATCCACAATAAGGAACCCTGGGTACGCGAGTCTGACTTGCACTTGGCTGGTTTTTTTATTACAAATAAACAAAAAAACTCTTTGCTCTTTCGCCCTGTACCCGTCCCTCTCTCACTGCGCGTTTTTCCACATGGAGTGACAGTAACCGTTGAAAACTTCATGTATCACCATAACTAAAATATTCACTTTACTTTCAGTGGTATTCCCCGTGCTTCCGTCCCGGCACATCCGGTACTGAACAATCTGAACGCGTTACTTGACGACATATACGTCAGATTTGTTGCTTTGAAGAAAGAAGACTTCGAAATTTATTACGGCGTGTTTTCTGACATATTCGCGCAACTGCAGGAGAAAATGAAGGATGTCGAACCCTATTACAAGAAGTATTCCAGCAGGGTAAGCCAAATTCAAGCTCATAAACTTGCATTCTCTTCAATACCTCGTACCTACAATCTATATTCTGTAGTAACAGCTACACTTGAGTAGGACAATTGACAATGGTGTCCAATTGTCGATTCGGTGTAACACGATTTAACATATTTGACAGGACTAAACTTAATTTAAGCGTTCTATCTTTTTCTTTCTGTATTGAAAAGACAAAGATAGGATGCTCAAAATAAGGTTAGTCCTGTCAAATAAGTTAAGTTGTGTTGCGCCGTTCGGCATTAAGCTTTTTTAAATTATACTAACGATTGTCTCCCGGAAGGGTAAGCAGAGACCACTTCTAGATTTCTATCTGCTACGATCCAGACACACCTCTTTCGCCTCATTTACACTCATCAATCTAGTCATACAAGCTCTTCAATTCCGGGTGCTCTTAACTTTCAGTATGTCCCCAGACATTTCGTAGCAGATGGAAATCTGTAGTACCCCTCTGGGAGACAGGCGTGAGTATATAAATGTAGTATGTATGTATGTCGCCAATTTGGTCGGCATAATGTCCTTCTACGGTGACCTAGTAAACCTTTGCTGAACGAGGGTGACGACAAATATCAAAAGAGTGTTTATCAATTTTCAGAAACAATTCGCTGGCAGTCACTTTGACAATCTCCGTATAAAGAAACCTGATGAATTCGACATGGACATCGTAATAGACCTCCCGCTCAACTTCAAGGCTGACCCTGACCACTCTAACGCCAGTGACATTGTGCTCCAGAACCAATCCCCAGGCTTCGTACAAATGAAGATGGGGACCCAATTCGTAAACCTGCCGATGCGTGACAGTGAAGAATGGCAGATTAATAAAACTGCTTACAAATGGAAGGACGACCGAGACTTTCTTCTCCGTAAAAACTTCATTTCCTGGTTCAAAAGCGTCATTCACCGAGCTCTCAACAAATTTGAAAGTGTTAACAACAAATTCAAGGTGTACGTAAGAGGCGTGCCGTATGTCGTTCAGAGAATCGATTCTGAAACTTCCCCTGCAGTAACATTTATCATCGAAAATAGTGAAAGGAATTTCAAACTCGATGTAGATTTTGTGCCTGCATTGAAATTTCCTGAAAAGCGTTGGCCTATTTGTCGCGGCTACCGTCAGATACCACTGGGTTGCAATACTGAAGACTTCATGGTAGTGCCAAAGCCGAATAAAGCAGCAAGTGATATTGACAAGGACCGTGCTTGGAGGCTGGCCTTCCACTGCCAGGAAAAGAAACTCATTTACAACTTAAACAACCTGAAGCCAACTTTGCGATTGGTATGTTATTTTTGTATATATTTTAATCTTACACAGCATAACTTCGAAAGTCTATGTTATACGTAGATTTCATGTATTTCAGACAGAGCACTATGTGTATGTCATAGGCAAATAGTAAAATTTCGCCATTTCCAAAAGGCGTCGTCAGTTTCTAAACGCTCGCTATTTTGCTATTTGACGAATCTTCGCCAGATAGTAGAATTCGGCATTTTCTAATTTATTTTAGCATATAGTAATTCTGCCAGAAGTATTGAGGGTCACCTCGCTCCGCTCCGTTTCGCTCGGTTCCCAATATGTACTTACATATATGTAAACCTAACACGCTCCTCCGCGCTCCGGTCGTCGTCGCACCTATTTTTCGCTTTTTGGTGAAAGACTTTCGATTTCGGCTTTTTAGAAAAATACGATGTCATATTGCAAAGGGCGCGTTATTTTTAATTTACCGAAGGGCAAATTGCAAAACAGCGAGCGTTTAGAAACTGACCACGCCGTTTGTAAACTGAAGAATTATACAATTTGCCTGCTACATATATAATAAAATAATATCCTGATTGACTGACGGATCTATCAACGCCTAGACCTTTAGAGTCATATATGGTTTAAGCCTAGACCAAACGGCTGGACCTAGGCACATAAAATTTTTACTGTAGGTTCCTTGTATGACGTAGACATCTGCTAAGAAGAGATTTTAGGAAATTCCCGCTGGTTCGGCAGAAACGAAATTCACGTGAGCAACGCCAACACTAGTAAATTATAGTATAACCTTCATTGTTGGGAAATAAAGGGGAATTGGAAAGGCTGTTTAGCGAGGAGGAGCGTGCTAGCTTTACATGTAAATACATATTGGGCGCCGAGCGAAATGAAACGAAGCGAGGCGACCCTCAATAGTTCTAACAGAAGAACGATATGCGCCGACAAATTATAAAATGCCGAGTTCTACGAAAACGACCCAAATTGCAACGTCGTTTGTAATCTGACGAAATTTACTATTTGCCTGCGACATAAAGATTTTTTTTATTCAAAGTTGTAGGTGGTAACACTGATATGATAAGGTTCTTTACTTGTGTTCCAGATAAAAAAGTTGCGCGACGCTCAGGGCATGAAAGAGATAGCAAGCTACTATGTAAAAACATTATTCTTCTACGAAGTAGTAGCAAGAAATGATCCTGCATTCTGGAACCAGGATCGTGGGACTCTATTCAAGATTATGGTACAGAAACTCCATGAAGCTGTCACCGTAGGAAAAATACCATATTTTTGGAACCCTGAAAATAACCTTATCGGTGGAGTCAGCAAGAACATTTTGGTCGGTTACGCATCGAAACTTAAGAATCTCTTGGAAGTCTTAGAGCAGCCACAAAGTTACAAGTCTGTAGCTAAATACTTGCTAACCACCTCTGAATTATCCATTTACAATGCGAAATTTTTGCATATTGCCTAAATAAATAAAGCATTTGCGGCACTTTAATATTTTTTTCAAAATTTAATTTCTTTATTGTTACAAACTTAATAGTTTTTGTGTCTATCAGTTTTATCTTTGTGTCTTTTTTATTTTTATTAAGTTCTACATACTTCTCTACATACTTCGTTACGCTTAGTAGCGTCCAATAACGTTAGAGGTTAGTTAACTTTTTATTTTTTATGTTGGTAATTATAATTAGTTAGTAAGTTTATAAAATCTTTTAAGTTTTTTTTTATTATTAACAAAATTTTGTTTGATCATGTGTTTAAAGATACTTTCTAAAAATAAATTAATTCATTAAAAATTCATTGCATCATTCCATAATTTCTTCAGTTCTGTTCGTTGTAACTAAATCACGCTCTCAGAAATTTTAATTGGCCTTTTTATCACGATGTAAGCTAACTTTGTGGTATATATCAATTCCTGAAAACATTTTAAAATGTTTCTATTCAAGTGGACTAAGAAAACAGGCCATCCTTTTTCTCTTAGGTACTAAGACAACATACTCATATCCACCTGCGTAATGCTCCTTTTTTACGAAATACATGCCCAAGGATGTGTCAGAGAGGTGTTTCCGAATGTGGACAGTCCAAATTAGTATACCCTCTTTTCAATGACGATTTACATGTATCTAGTGATACACTCTTGTAAGGGCACGCAGGTGTTTTCCTTTACCATTCAGCAAGTTGTAAGAGACATCGATTTCGTTTCGCGCCCATACAAATGCTCGCCGAACCGAGCTCAAGCTCGCGCGTTTTTTGTTAGATTTGATGTTTTTGAATATTTAAAATGCCTATTTTTTTTTTGTGAAGATTGCTTGAACTTCAGTTTATTATAGTATTTTTATTTTAATGAAATAATGCTCTGGACGAATAATTCTGCGCTATGTTCCGTAAATTTAGATGTTTTGATTTTCTTTTTCTTTTCAAATTTTATATGAAATTAGTTCAATTCACTTATTCCATAGAAGACTTGGTTATCAATGGACTTTATTTTTGTCATCCGATTTAAACTATGATATCCACTGAAAGCAGCTTACTATCTGGGCCCCTTACAGCGAAATTTGGCAAAACTGCTTTCAAATTAAAGTGGATTGTACTGAAATAAACAAAAATATAGAAAAAGCGGTTCACTTATTAAATTCAATTTGGAACGGTCTTTTATACCATGTATGTAAATTGAGTATTCCAAGCGATGGATTTCGCAATAAAAACATATAATCTATGTAAATTATATTCAAATCTTTTCATTTCTTTAAAATAATTGCAAAAAGTCGAGAGATATTTTAAAATTCATATGAGGCTTCTGAAAACTTGTCAAGTTCTACATATTCAGTAGCAAGGACCCTAACAAACTTTGTTTTAAAACAAGTAAAGGTTGTCATTCCCTTAAGGAACCTCTATAAAACTTGGCATCCAAATTTTGATCTCAATTCTTTTTTTCGGCTAAGCCGACAACTCTGCACTACCGTCGTCGTTAGACCACAGCATCACACTATGTCTACCAAAAGTCGAGATTACGTTCCACGTTTTATGACCTACCAAATAAATTAAACAATACACTCACTCTCTAAAGTTCGTCCCATGGTCTGCTTGGGTCCAACAGTCAGATCCAGCCTGCCCTGGTCGCCGTTGGAACGAAGCGTCAGGCTGTGTCTCACATAGATCGGGATTGCGACCACGCTCTGTGACCCAATGTGGTATGACATCAGACGGAAGCTGCCGTCGGGAGGGATAAATGAGAGGATCCTTTCAGACTGAAACAAAAACAACTATTAATCCAAAAAGTCTGTGAAAAAAAGGCTAACTAATTAACTGAAGCTTTCTAGATGACTGCCGCAAAATAGATCCAACTTTTGACGACACTTACAGTGATATTACATCTGGGGACCATCAAAGCAGGAGTAACTTTAAGCTTTTTCACAGTTAAACAAGAAAACCTAAGACTGGCTGAGAGGTCCTTTGGCTTCGGGCGGTCCCAAAGTAGTCATTTGTAGGGTTCCGTACTCAATTATATAGAAATATAACAAATGTATGTATTTGTGCTTTTAAATTAGTTTCCGATTGATTTCTAGTTTGTAATACTCTAATAATAATTAAATATAATGATGTTCTTAATAAGCGCCACTGTCATCGTGATGTGGAAATGGACATAGCATCCATGGGCGTAGCCAGGGGGGGGGGGTTTGGGTCAAGTGCCACTTCTGCTAGCAGCTGCTAGAAGCGTTTTGCGTTTGCAAACACAATTATTTCGTGCACTTTTTGCCGTTTTATTTTCTTGACCCCCCCCCCCCCCCCCCCCCCCCGAAACTAAAACCTGGCTACGTCCATAGCATCGCTAATGTAATATCAGATATAGACGCAGATAGGTGCCGTAAAAAAGCTTTCGGTTCGGGGAATTCTCGTCAGTTTTGTACTGCATATATGTAACAAATTCAAGATCGTAAATCTCACCTCCCATCGTTTGAATCGAACACATGGGTGGAACGATACATCATCAAATAGTCTTGGGTTCACGAAAGTTAGAGTCAGATCTGGCATTCCGCTCAGTTTGATGCAGCAGTCGATCTGGAATTAAAAAAAAATATATAGAAAACATATCCATAAACTATTCACCAGCAAAAATACAGATAAAAGTCTGTCACGAACAGCATCGGCGTAACAACCGGGTAAGCCAGGGGACCGAGGCCCTTCCTGGCGGCTAAGTGACCCACCTAGGACTTTCACTACAATTCACAAAAAGGATAAATTAAATTAAAAACAGTAGTACAATATTGTAGAATACATTCCGTTCCGAACAAACAAGGTACATAATCAAATAGAAGCTCAAGCGATCGCCGCAAGTCAGCAAAGGCTCAGCAATATTTTGTTGTTTCTTCCATGTTCCATGCTACATATTGAAAATAAATAACTTTATAAAAAAATAAATGACTGCCGAGTCAGTTTTGAAGGTATTTTTGGAGACTATTAACCGTTAGCAGAAATTAACGTAATGATTTATGTAATGTTTGTTATTTTTTTTTTGTGATTGATACGTATTAGAAAGTTAAAGTTATTAATCAGACTGATATTGACCCTAGTGGACATGAACACATACTAAATAATAGTTTGAACCATTTTCGCATGAATTATAATGTAGTATACTCGTATATACATTTTTTTTTTTATTTATTTATTTATTCGGAAAACTTACAGCACAAGAAATAGCATATAAACTTAAAAGTAATATTACAGAAGGCCAATTACAAGTTTCCACTTATAGTTATAGATTAAGTCTTTATACATAGTACGAGATTTTCTGCCTTGTATTATTAATATTCTTAAAAATGTAGTTATTACGTAGTTACTATATTACACTTTTAAATATTTTTGTATATTAAATTAACAAAATAAAATTAAAAAACCGGTATTCTGGACACAAACGTTACTATGTAACGTAAAATAAAAATATACATAAAAAATAGACAAACATGAAAAAAAAACCAATGTTAATTAAAGACTAATTTAATAATTAAACCAAACAAAATTTAATTTTTAAAGAAATTTGCACTTATTTTTTATCTTATCTTGCTACAGATAGATGGAACAAATCGAGATCAAGTTCCTGAGATTTTGCATTAAAATTGTTACACGCTCGCCACAAATACGCATTTTGCCTGTAGTTTGAAGATACAGTTGTTAAAGAAAATACAGGGTAACTGCGTCGCGATCTATTTTGGACATAAAACTTTAATTTTTCTAAAAGAGAAGGACAATCAATGTAGCCTGTTGCGATTCTTGATAACAAGACCAATGCGTTAATGATCTTGTTTCCTATTGTAAGTAGATATACTCGTAATTAAATAATATTGAATTGTATAACTCATTAGTTTTAAACTGTAATGTTATACTTTTCAGTAAATAAACTATTATTCTTTGTCATATCTCGGGACTACGTAGTCCCAGACCTTTGGGAGGCGTACGTCGGGCCGAAGCCAACACGTAAAGGCCCTTTATACAATTTAATCTAAATGTGTGATGTGACACCAACCGACGATTACCCTTGCACGCACTTTAGTAGTGCACCCAAGGACAACCCCCGGTCAGTGTAGGACTATTGTAAGGAATGAAAACAAAGGAAACCACAATATTATGTTGAGGTGCTAGTGGACTGGGTAATTGGGACTATGGAAGGAACTATGGCACCTGCCCAACCTACGTTAATAACACGGAAAAATGGGCAGGCGGAAGCTCGCCAACTTAATTAAATGGGCCCCCAAACGCTCGCTCGCACGAAGAGACAAGGGGGCAACATTTGCTAAACGGCTAGGGTGGAGAGGTGTCACTGGACTTTAAAAGACGATCGCTTGCTCCCTGGGGGTCTAGCACCACGTACCCACTCGCCACTTACGTTTCACATCCACCTTTCGAGCATATAGCTCTTGCTACTCCACTTCTGACCGGCCTCCCACGACAAGCCAGAGGTGGGGGATCTGTCCCTCGTCATTGTTCATTCCGGCCGGCCAACAAAGGCAAGCCGAAGATGAGGAACAAGGCCTTCCCCCGGGAGCACGTTCGGGTCCGTGAGTCGCTACTGCTCAATAGCTCACCTCAAGCTGCCCTGCGTTATGACATTGTCCTGTGAGCCGTGTAAGTTTTGTACACGTTGTCCGCCTCTCACGTGGCCTGATGTTCGGCTCGGACGTGGGATTTGATTTTGAAAGGCTTGTTATTATATATATATATACAAGGTGACTTTTTGATCAACGTCCAAATTCATACTGGTGCCTTGGTAAGTGATCAGTATCATGCATAAATAACAATTTTGATGAATTACGTAAAATTAAATTTCGACTCCCCATAGTGATTCACTCGGGACTGGAACTGACTTTCTATGGGAAGCCGAAATTTCATTATACGAATTTTACAAAAATTGTTACTGATCTAAGATATATACAAGGTGACTTTTTGATCATCGTCCAAATTCATACTGGAAGCTTGATAAGTGATCAGTATCTTGGATCAATAACAATTTTTGTGAAATTTGTAAAATGAAATTTCGGCTTTTCATAGAAATTCACTTACAGTTCCGAGTGAATCACTATGGGAAGTCCAAATTTCATTTTACGAATTTTACAAAAATTGTTATTGATAAAACAAGGTGACTTTTTGATCATCGTCCAAATTCATACTGGTGGCTTGGTAAGTGATCAGTATCATGGATCAATAACAATTTTTGTAAAATACGTAAAATGAAATTTCAACTCCTCATAGTGATTCACTCGGAACTGTAAGTGAATTTCTATAAAAAGCCGAAATTTCATTTTACAAATTTCACAAAAATTGTTATTGATCCAAGATACTGATCACTTATCAAGCCTCCAGTATGAATTTGGACGATGATCAAAAAGTCACCTTGTATATATCATATCATATTTCGGGACTATGTAGTCCCGGACCTTTGAGAGGCGTGCGTGGGGCCGAAGCCACCACGTAGAGGCCCTGTAGACAATTTTATGGAAATGTGATGAAACAAAAATTCAAGTTACGCCAAGGACGAACGAATGTCATGATCATGATGTCAATGCAGTTGTAATTTGCTTGAAAAGACACAGCATAATTAATTATAAGAATTTCCTTACATGAATTTTCAGAATATGTCGCGTCACCAATGAATTTTCGTATTTTCCTGTATCAAAGTTTTATTTTGCTGTGCATGCCGTTACAGCTTATATTATAATTACCTAGACCAGGGATGGCGAACCTTTATGGATCAATGTGTCCTGTTTTCTAAAGAAATGTTTAGAGGCCATAGACGTGCCGTAAAATAATTTTGACTTAGTGATTATTGGAAAAATAGTAAAATTAAATACTACCAATAAAACCTTTTAGTTTATTTTTTAGTGAAGTTTTTTTTACTTTAAACTAAAATGCACACCGTTTCGATTGCCCAAACGTGCTCTTGGTTCGCCATCACTGACTTAGACAGACAGATATTGAGCTTTTCTATAAGGATTTTCATTTCCTGATAGTACACCAAAAAGGCAGAAAAAAAGGTAACATACATATCCTTGTATCTCAGCAGAGACGGTAGCGCCACTTTTGTCAATGATCGCGTCGACTTCCTCAATGACGTCAAAGTAGGCCTCATTGTTGGCATACTTGACACCAGACCGTCGCCAGGGAACATTGGACAACTGCCCGGATGGTAATATTGATGAGACACTGGAAATTGTACAACATTCATTCAATTAGTCAACTTAAAGAGAAACAGAAACGACTTTTTAAGTGAGAAAATATAGACATTGGTACCGATTCGGTGAAGCTCATCTTAACTTATTTGACAGGACTAAACTTAATTTCAGAGGCTATGCGAATTTTATTTTGTCAATGTCACTCCAAGCGAAAAATCGCGAAGTGCGAGAGGGGCGGATTCAGGGCAAAAGGGAAAAAAGTTGGTTTTATATTTTTATTAAAAAAACTAAAATAGCTAGCAAAATTTCAAATACGAGTATCAAATCTATAGATATGGTTGAAACACACCTAATAAACTATGTTTGAGTTCTGTATATGGTTCCTATTCGTCAAACGAGGAGAAAAAGTGTGTTTGAAGACCTCATTTCAACAATTATTTCTATCGAGGAAAATTTATCCAACCATGTTTTCCAATTACAAAACCCTAGATTATATAGTCAAAATTCATATACCAGAAGTTTATTAAAATTTTCCGTGTATTTCATGAAATACACAGATAAGAAACACCCGTATTTTTTTCGCATATCGCCTTAAGCTTTCTGTCCTTGTCTTTTCGATAAAGAAAGAAAAAGACAGGACGCTTAAAATAGGGTTAGTTCTGTCAAATAAGTTAAGACGTGTTATGCCGAATCGATACAGCTATCAATAGTTTTATGTAATTCTTTTTAAATTGATAGCACAATCGATCGACATTGTAACTATATTTCTAGGTTGTCTATTCCGAGAGCAGCTGGAAAATCTGTACGCGACAAAAGAAAACGATACATCAACCTCGCCATACATCATACATCTTTTATCGTTTGACGCATGAGTTTCGTGGTACGGCGTTCAGTACAAAATACGCAATTTTCCAGCTGCCCTCTGAATATACGTCGACTGTTGATAGTTTTTAGGGTTCCGTAGTACATAAAAGGTACAAAAGGAACCTTTATGGTGAGACTCTGTTGTCTATCCGTCCGTCCGTATATCACAGCCTCATAACTTTAGCACCTTTAAAGATAAATACATGAAATTTGGCACAAAAATACGAGTAGCATTAATTTGCACACATATCACGGAGTAAAAAAAACATGAAAAGTTTGAAATTGTTCAAAATATTTCCAAACCAAAAGAGAAAAAATAAAAAATATTGTCCTAAAAATACAATATGGAAATCAAATTGTAGATATTAAAAAGTTGATTGTAAAAATATATAAGGTCTTTCACTTTAAATTGAAAGTAATTTAGGAGGTGATTCAGTATCGTTAATACATCACATTCCACTGCAAAGCACTTTTTTTTGCGCGAATTTTTTTTTCACTTCTCAGTACAAAGTGGTCCGATCAGCTGACTCAGTTTGTATGGACAAGTGAAGAAAAAGTTCGCGCAAAAAAAAGTACTTTGCAGTGGAATGTGATGTATTAACGATACTGAATCACCTCCTAAATTACTTTCAATTTCAATTGAAAGACCTTATATACTTTATTTATCTATATTTACTGACACTGGTTTCGAGAAATCTTTAAAAAACCACAAAAATATGTATGTCCCTCCCCCCTCCCCTCTTATCTCCGAAACTGGTACATCGAAAAATATGAAAAAAGATGTAGATAATAAATAAAAAGTCGAGCATAAATGAGAAATATAAAGAGAAGAAAAATAAATTAAAAAAATATTTTATTAAAATACAATATGGGTATCAAATTGTAGGTATTAAAAAGTAGATTGTAAAAATATATAGTGTGGCTATATTTCATTGCACCTATTTCGAGAAATCTTTGAAAAACCATAAAAAAATTATGTCTCCCTCCTTATCTCCAAAACTGGTGGACCGAAAAATATGAACAAAATCATGGTAATATGTGTTTACGTAAAGATCACAAAAAAATAAAACGGTTGAGAAATTCACGAAAAAAAATTACAAAATTAAAATTTTCATCCACAATACGGAACCCTAGGTACGCAAGTCTGACTCGCACTTGGCCGGTTTTTTTTTATACACAATGCGCTTAATTTTGGCCATTACCGTACCTGACGAAAAGCATCGATAAGACCTAAGATGGAGAGCGCTCGGCTAGGAAGCAGGAGAGTAAAAGCCGGGGTGAGGCAATAATCTGTCCAGACTTCCGTAAAATCTACAGAAGTCGGTAACGAACGGATGACTGTTAGGTACTACGCAATAACTGCCTGCAACTGTTCTCCCGGTATAGTGAAGTAACAGTAAAGCGTAAGCCCCTCAACTCGGGCGAAACCCACAAACTCAAGTTATTTGCGCACTATATTATACCTATAATTTAATAAATATTATTTTAAAGCCTTTTTTATTTATATTTATTTACTATTTAATAGTAGTTTATGCTACTAGGGCGAAAAGGAATAAATTACGAGGACGATTTAAAACACGAGCGTAGCGAGTGTTTTAAACGTAACCGAGTAATTTATTGCTTTTACGCCCGTGTATCATACTACTCGTACATTTTTCAATGCATAGTGTGAGGAAATGAAAACAAATATAATCTTGTGAACTTTAAATTATAATTGGCTCAAAAGGACTGTATCCATAGCCGTTAAACGGTGTAAAAAAAGTATAACGTCTATGGTACACAGGAAAGGCTGCAGGTTAGCCAACCATTGTAAATAAATTAAAAAAAATAAATAATAATAAAGCCCTAGGGCAAAATAATCGACTTTCTGTTCGGTTTTGATGCATAAAAAGTGGGCCTTTACGAGCACATGCATTGAAAAATAATATACATAAGTATAGGTATACTTACTTTGATTTTCCTGTAACAGTATTGGCAATAGTCCTAAGAATATTTGGTGGTTTAATCAACTCCTTCAGAATATTACTTTCGGTGGCAAGTGGGAAACCATTGTCTAACATTTCATCCAGCAACTGAAAATATGACAAATAAAATTATAATTTTATATATAGCACATATTTTTTTTGTATAATTCAGAAACATTTACAAATACCTCATAAACCACAACATAGTTCTCCTTGATGATTGTTTCTGTACAGTCTGAGAAGTAGTCCTGAAAACATTTTAAAGAACAAATAAAATCATTGAATAAGTTTTGAATAAAAAATAATTTTGAAAACATTATTGATTAAAAGTCTGCATTAAATTAAGCAATGAATAAGTATTAGAAAGGTATCTAGTTTATATAGCTAAGGGCCTGTTTCACCACTTCCAGATAAGTGCCTGATAGTTATATGTGACATATAACGCATACAAAATGTGTTCCATTTTTAAACTTATCTTCTGGATATCACTTATCTGGAAGTGGTGAAACAGGCCCTAAATAAAATATAAGTAAAATAAAAAAGTTGTTTTAGGTATCAAACTAATCAATACCAATAAAAAAACCGTCCAAGTGCGAGTCAGACTCGCGTACCTAGGGTTCCGTATTGTTACTGATTAAATTGATTTTGTAATTTTTTTCGTGAATTTCTCAACAAAATCTTTCAAATTTTTTCTTGTAATCTTTACGTAAACACATATTACCATGATTTTTTTCATATTTTTCGGTCCACCAGTTTTGGAAATAAGGGGGGGACATTAATTTTTTATGGTTTTTCAAATCCTTGAAAAACTATAAAAAATTAATGTCCCCTTAAAAATTAATGAGAAATCCTTCTCGAAATAGATGCAATTAAATATAGCCAAACTATATATTTTTACATTCAGGTTTTTAATGCCTACAATTTGTATTTGTAACAAAAAAAAATTTTTTGCTTATTTTATATTCCTCATTTGTGCTGAACTTTTTTTAAATCGCTAGTTTTCCTGTAATCGGTCAGTTATGATCTGTAATCTTTTTTTTTTATATTTTTCTGTGTACCAGTTTCGGAGATAAGGGGGGGACATACATATTTTTATGGTTTTTAAAGATTTCTCGAAACCAGTGCCAGTAAACATAGTAAAAGTATATAGTTTTACAATCAGCTTTTTAATATCTACAATTTGATACTTATATTGTATTTTTAGAATAATATTTTTTATTTTTCTCACTTTTATTTTGGTAATATTTTGAACAATTTTAAATTTTTCATATTTTTTTTACTATGTGACATGTGGGCAAATTAATGCTATTTTTGTGCCAAATGTCATGTCTTTATCTTTAACGGTGCTAAAGTTATGAGGCTCATACTGACGGACGGATGGACGGACAACGGACCTTTCCTTTTGTTTCTTTTAGGAACTACGGAACCCAAAAAACACAAGAAAAAAGAAATGATGTCTCTGTCTTCAAGATACTAATTTTATTTCTCTACTAAAATTTGTTCATACCTGGAAAGTATCAACAATGCGGTGCAGGAACTCAATAACAAACAGTGGAGCGACCTCCTGCTTGCAGACAGCCACCAGGGCTACACCGCCTCTTTGTATCGATATAAGGTAGTGGTGGGGTGCTGCCAACACTGGAGGGACATCCTTAACATTGGAGGAAACATTAACAGTGTTAACTATAGTATAAGTTGCTGCAGTAGATTAGAGTGCTGTTTTTTTATATGATTTAGTAGGTAATTGCAGAGTATATTGATGAGGTAAAAGTAAAAGCTAATTGAATAAGACCCTATTTTACTGCAATGATATAATGGTAATTTATAACTCCTTGCGATGGATAAATCACCAAGTGTTCAAAAATAGAAATTTATTTCTATCATAGTTGCCCTATTTCACCACTTAGGTAGTTACCACTTGACATGATGTTTAAGAAATAATAATGTTAATAACAACATTTATCCAATTATTATTAGAGTGAATTATAAACTTGAAATCAAACCGAAACAAATTTAAAAGGAGAAATGAATGCACAATGTGAATTTCTTAACTGTCTGGTAGGAGTGCTACAAACCTCGGTAGCACAGTCCGTAGCGTGCCTGTATTTGTGCTTTTAAATTTGTTTTCGAAAGCAATGGATTTCGAAAATAATCTTAATATTTATCTAAAATAAGGCAATTGCAATATCAAAAGCAGTTTTATAAGTACCTAGATTGTTAATCCATTGTTACATTATGACACCGCGATTCTGCACTGCGATTGGCTGAATTTATTGTAAAACCGTTGACCCAATCAATAACAGAGAGGAGAAATAATTCCCAACCTTATTTCTTAAGCCACACCCCCTTTACTCTGATTGGCCTTCAAGACAGCTTTAGTGGAACGACACAACCGAGGTTCATGAACGAATGTCTTCTTCCCATTTGTTGTGAAATTGTTAGTTGGAAATATAATAAATATAGACAATATTTTTGATGGTTGTAGATAAAGTATTGTGTGCAACTGAACATAACTAGACATTGGGACATTCATGCAAAATTATTACGAAACAAACGTGTCCCAATGTCTCAAATTATGTTACAGTTGCACAAAATACTATTATTTGTTGATGAGTTAACAGCATTCTATCAGCACATTAGGGGTTTTTTGCCTCCCACTCATCACTATATCAAAAATTTATTTTTACTTTCTGGGTTAATGAGAATAACTGTTAGAAATTTATAATACTAACATTAGGAGATGCCCGCTGGGCTTCCAAGTAGTAGTCACACACCGATCGCGGTATAACACTGCGCCAATGTTTCTCCAAAAATACATCACTGAAACAATCCATTAAATTCCATAAGAGGTAACAGACATTACTAGCATAGTATTATTCAAGATAACACCTGGAAAGATTTTGTATTATTTGAAATATTGGTAAAAACTTACCCGGAAGAGTTTATAATAAATAAACTGTGGATCATGGTGTTAAGTGTTTGTAGAGATAGATTAATCGGATAGCGACAATTAACTTTTATCTTTATTCATTTATTGATAACATGCATTTGTATTAGAATAATTAAAAACAATTTATTTTCAAACAACCACCAACTACAAAAAATTGAGGATGACGTTACCACGGTCTGTCAATGTCAACTAACTGCTAACTGTCAAAACAGCTGAGGCGTTTTTTGGTTTGACAGTTTCACACACTCGCGCACAAAAAACCGACTAAAACGGAAGCAGTGGGCTTGCACTGGGCATGACAAAGAGAAGCGCGAGTGGCAGCGCAAGTATGTAACGCAACCACCACAGACCATATGGTCTATGGCAGCCACATTACATCCTCAGAATAAGGAATACAAATAGAAGCCTGACTAAAATAAGAACTGGGCATTAGCCATTGTACTCATCTAACGTAAATTACTCCTGTGTACGAGTGAATGAAACGACGGACCGCACTTACTTCATATTTTTAACCGACTTCAAAAAGGAGGCGGTTTTTTTTTTTTTTTTTTTTTTTTTTTGGCGTTGTTACTCCATAACTCCGTCATTTCTGAACCGATTTGAACAATTATTTTTTTGTTTGAAAGAGTGTACTTCCAGGTAGGTCCCATTTTGGGTTTGGTCATGATCTGATGAAGGTCTTCAGAGATAGGCAGTGGAACTCCTCAGAAAATGATAGCATACCTCTCGAAATTGAGGTAATCGCTTTGTACCTGGGTGCTGATTACAAGGTATTACTT
Organism: Ypsolopha sequella; assembly: GCA_934047225.1. Lineage (NCBI taxonomy): Eukaryota > Metazoa > Arthropoda > Insecta > Lepidoptera > Ypsolophidae > Ypsolopha > Ypsolopha sequella. Next base: position 13,129,227 of record OW203987.1, read on the forward strand.
GAAAATCATCATTCTTCCACCTGACCTTCGATCCTGGCTTCATCACCATATTCACCATGGAACTCCTAAACGGATCAGAGCACATAACTCGAGATTGCGGCAATCACTGCGTTAGGGTGCTAATTCAAAGGTATTACTTGGAGATTACCAGAATACCCACCTGACCTTCGATCCTGGCTTCATCACCATAGAACTCCTCAACGGATGACAGCACATAACTTTGGATTGCGGCAATCAGTTTGTGTTATGGTGCTCATTGCAGGGCATTGCTTGAAAATTGCCAGTGTACCCACCTGACCTTCAATCTTGGCTTTATCACCATAGAACTCTTTAACGAAGGGCAGCACATAACTCGAGATTGATAGCAGGAAGCTACTCAAACATAGCTACTTATACTCACTTGAACTTCGTTTCATATTAAAACCACGTTTGCAAGAACTACCCATATTTCACAATTTAACCCAGCAACATTAAAAAATGTGAAATAAAATAAACTTTTAACAAAAAAATAGCAACCGACTTCAATAGTAACAGCAGTCATTCACTAAAAGGTTAATAATAATTCTATAAAGACTGATGGTACCGAAGCAACACTTTTGCCGACTTCTTTATTCCTGAAACATTATGTTATCTAGAAGTCGGCGTATTTCCTACGATATAGGAACATAAAAACCAATATAAGAACGCCGACTTCTAGATAACATAACGTTTCAGGAAGAAAGAAAGAAGAAGACCGCACTTACTTTATATTTTTTCCTGGTGTGTCACTAGTTTGAACCAAACAAATGTCAGATGGATGTAATTTGGATGTATTTTAAATATTATAATACCATCAAATTAAATATGTCTCATCATTGTATCGTTGTGTTGTAATATCGTTCGTTGCGTGCATCACTTCTTAATTTGGTGGCATCGAAATTTCTATTGCATTTTGCGAAAGTTTACAGCTTCACCGAGAGAAATTAAATATTTTGGTGCTCTTCCTCTCAAATTCGTGAAAGTGTGATTTATTATTGTTTGTGTTGATTGTTTTTTTAACATTGTAATAAAATGTCTTGGGGGTTTCTATAGTGGACTGCCGCACGAATTATAGGTTTGGGGGGGAGGGGAGGGGGAGGGGGGGGAGGGGGTATACCCCCTGTACCACTCCCCCCCCACGGAAACCCATAATTGCTGAGATATTGATGATCAAAGTTTTGAGGTTAAGTCACCTCCGATCAATCATTTTCTATCATTTCCTATCAAAATAGTGTCGAATTAAGGACTTACTAGTGAACAGAGGCAGATTCGGTTCTGGCGCTACTAGTGAACCGAGGCAGATTCGGTTCTGGCACTCGCCGGCCGCTGTCGCGGCACGCTCGCTTCGCTCGCTCGGCTCGTGTGTTGTGGTTCACAGATAACCTAACCTAACAACTTGTTTTTGGGACTTACTAGTGAAAAGAGGCAGATTCGGTTCTGGCACTACTAGTGAACCGAGGCAGATTCGGTTCTGGCACTCGCCGGCCGCTGCCGCGGCACGCTCGCTTCGCTCGCTCGGCTCGTGCGTTGTGGTTCACAGATAACCTAACCTAACCTGATTTGTTTTTGGGTCTTACTAGTGAACAGAGGCAAATTCGGTTCTAGCATTAGTGGACTGCCGCACGAATTATAAGTTGGGGGGGGGACCTTCCTAAGGGGGGGCCCTTAGTACAAATCCAGGTAGAGCGCGGGGGTCGTTAGAAAAGGCACAAGAACACAAAAAACAACGGAGCACATTCCAAGTACGCAAGCGCAAAAAGAATGACGCTATATTTTTTTCATTGCAAAATCCCTCATTACGTTCCAATTTATGACAACTAAAAAAATATCACATCACAAACATATATTTTGACGCATCAATGCACTAAAAAGTCAAAGTACAGTGAAATGGAACGTCGTGGTGCGCTTTTTATGCAAAATTATAAACAACAAAAGGGGTAAATGCGCTTTTTTTGCACAAAAAATTATAAACTTTAAAAATTAATATCTAAAAAACTACACGTTTCCTAACGATAATATTTTAGAATTATAATCTTACATCACCTAGCTAACTACCAATATAATTATTTCTAACAAATTCGTGCGGCAGTCAACTATAGCCAACCCATGTCTTGTGCGATTGAAGGCTGTAAATCGCATACAGGAAGAAAAGAAAACAACAATGAAGCAATATCATTTCATCGGTGAGTTCTGATAGTTTTTATGTTAATAAGTTTCAGGATCATACCTAAAACTCAGTAACAATAATAGTAGTTCTTTTAAATCATACTCGTGTTCAATTCTACACCGATATTTGCCTGTTTTATATAGATTTTCTGCCGACTACGAGAGGTTATGTTTTTTCGTATAGTGATGTACTAAAGTCCGTGTGGCAAACTATCGAACATTGGTTCCCGTGGCAGCCGTGCATAAAGGATAATAGATTAATGAGAGGTTTTCTTTTTGAGTATTAAAAAAAAAACATAGTTTCCCAGAACTCTGTAGATGGTGTTGAACTGACTACGTTGCTAGGTGCCAAAGCCAAAACGATTGAAAAAAAAAACATTGCGTCACGTCACGTCACGTCACATACGCTCGTTGGTTGATGACATGTGTGCTCAGCATATTATTTGCGAATGCTTTGTTATGGTCCGTCCAGGTTTAAAATGTACCATGGCTTGTACTCATTGCGCTTTACGACTTTCATCTTTAGGAAAAAGATGTATGCCTCCATTTTTATACAAATCCACAAGGCACAGAGACTTCTCTTCTTTTTCTCTTGGGACATTTTCTTTCTGGCTTAGAAAACTCATAAAAAGACTGCTAATTATTTTTTTCTTTTTCCTTGTTGTTATTATTTATTTATTTTCAAAATGTCATTGTGATGTGATGTGACAATGACATTAATTACTTTTTTATGTACGTTTCGTTTTACGATCTCAAAATTACATCCAAGTGCAATAATCAAAAAATTATGTGACGTTCCGTTCCTTGCAGTAACTTACCAAGTTCAGCGCCATCTATCCAGCGACTAGGGAAGAGTAAAAAAAAAAAGAGAAAGAACGATCTGGTTTTGAAACGCTTGCGAGTGATTCCCGTGAGAAAAGCGTTTTGGAACGGTCTGGAGTAACACACATCAAGTCTCAGAATCAGTAAATTACCTAATAAAGAAGGAATTGAACCGATACCTATTGCTATTAATATGGATGGCATTCATAATCCTGTCGAGCAGTTTCGAAAAATTTTACGTACGTAAATGTTGAATTCTATTTTCAAAATTTGTCCGAATCCCGAGAAAACTCCGAAATGACAACTGTCAGGCGAATTTTATCGGACAGAGTTAGAAATCGCACTTGTCAGTGCGATATTTACATTTCTCGAAAGCGTTTCAAAACACTTTGCGCAACTGTCAGGTGCACTCGGGTCGATTTTTGAACGCTGTAGGGTAAAATTCGCATCGCTCCGAGTGATAATCACACGTTTCGAAACGTACCCTTATTGTGAGAGTTAACTACAGTAGAGCCACTGAGTGATGGCGCCTATGACGTTTAAATGCCTACAAAGTATCGTAATTATTTATAAGCAAGTGTGAATTAAAAAATGTAATACTTCATTGTTGATAGTGATGTACTACTTGTTTCGGTTATTATTTTTCGATTTGAATGTTGCTTTATTGTGCAATAGAATTCTTATAGAAACAAAGATTTTTTTTAAACTTTTTTCTCATTTTTTATAGGTCGTGTTTGAGGTCGCCAAGTTACGCAATAATATTTAATTAAAAACAAAACAATGACGAAGTGAAACTAAACGAAAATAAATGATAGTAAAATACTTTTTTCGATTTAGATATTTAAACATCTCTTGGGGGCCCCGGGGCACTACACCGCATAGCTCTCCGATAGCTACGCCACTGGTTTTGGCACATTTTCCTTTTATATCATTATGTTGAATGTTGAATGACGTGTCTAATGTTGAGTAAACTCACACTTGATTTTTATTTTTAACCGAAATTTGAAATGTACCTCATCACTAAATGCAGCTGTCATAAGTGCCATCACTCAGTGGCTCTACTTTACCTACACCTTAGACTTTAGAGCAACGCGGACCTACTGTGCCTTCATGTGACGTCACTTGAGAAATTACTGTTTAAAAATGTGTCCTTTGATATCAAGATAAATTTATAATAATTTGCTTCCGACTGATTTCCCAACTAGCACACTAGTGAAAAATGCAGCGTTCCTTAAAGCTATATAAGTCTAAGTCTATAGGGGTGGCATAAGGGAGTCAGAATTAGGCACGAGTTCGATAACAGCTAAAATTGTAGCGATGACCACAGCAGAAACCTAAGGTATTTTTGTGACACCTTATGGCACCATTAACTGCACAATCGTTAGATTTGTATCTTTTTTGACACTTTTACTCGCATTACTCGCATCAACATGGCTTTCGCGGAAAAATGTCAACAATGTCAAACTTGGCAGTCTATGCTTCTTACCTAACCGAAGCGGTCGATAAAGGGCAGCAAATAGATGCAATCTACACAGATATAAGCAAGGCATTTGACAGGGTAGATCACGGTCTACTTATCCTTAAACTGCAACACCTCGGGATTCATGGCGATATGTTGAAATGGCTTGCTTCTTATCTCACTTCCAGAAACCAAAAGGTTACGGTATGCGGTCACGAATCGAATCCTTATGCTGTGACATCAGGGGTTCCGCAGGGATCTCACTTGGGCCCGCTTCTCTTCCTAGCATTTATAAATGACTTATCTGAAGCTATTTTACACTCGGAGTACTCTCTTTTTGCCGACGATTTAAAAATTTACCGCACTGTTAGTTGTCCGGGGGATGTAACTTTGTTACAGGAAGATTTAAATCGTATAGTAAAATGGACTAACGATAACAACTTACCTCTAAATATAAAAAAATGTAAACGTATTAAATTCACAAAAAAACTATCACCTATTGCGTCGTCTTATAACATAGACAATGCAGTTCTAGAGGAAGTTGACAAAATCAGAGACCTTGGAGTTATGTTCGATAGTCAGATGACATTCACCTATCATATTGACAATATTGTTAAAAAGTCGTACAGGCTGCTGGGGTTTATATGGAGAAATTGCAAGGTATTCAAAAATAATAAAGCTTTAAACACTTTATACAACGCTCTGGTTCGTTCGACTTTGGAATACTGCTCTAGCATATGGAATCCTTATTATCAAACCCATATTGATCGGCTTGAAAGGATTCAAAAACGTTTCTTATTTTTCCTTACTGTTCATAGCAAAAAGACCTCCTCGCTAACTTCGTACAAAAAAAGACTTCACTACTTTAAAATTTTAACCCTCGAGAATCGCCGTTGGATATCTGATCAAATTCTCCTTTACAAGATTCTTAGAGGCCGTGTGAATTGCCCTACCTTGTTGGCTCAGATAAGTTTAGTAGTTCCTAGAACTAATGCGAGAATTGTTAACTACAAACCATTTCATGTTAAGAGATTTAGAACCAATTTGGGATACCACAGTTTGCTGCCCAGGTTAAGTCGTGAACACAATAATCTGTTTCATTCAACAAGAATGGACATATTTAGCATTTCGTTAGGTAAATTCAAAAATTTCTTGTACTCCACAAAGGAGTCCACATTAAATTATTAATTATATAAAATTTAAGCATAGTTTTATCAAGCTAGATAGTAGTCGTTGTATCGACTATTGAGCGATACTGTCACTCTATGTTAACATGCTGTGTTTGCCTGTAATTGGGCTACATCTCAAACCCTTTTATTATGTACTTAGATAAGTTACTAGTTAAGATGTATGTCTGTTGGCAAACCAATAAATAAATAAATAATGGTTTCGTATGGCATTTCAGACCACCATTGACTGCATTGTAGTTATAATTGCATATTTATTGGCACTTTTAGTTGCATTATGGTCCCGCGTGGCATACTTTACTACGCTGTTCTGCATAGGATAGGAAATTGTGACTAATTTACTTCTTACAGTTTCTGTTATGCCTATGAGATAAAATTAGCTCCTCAGCTCGTAAAATTCCTTATTTTTGAACTACTATGGAGTCTGCAATGCTTCATGATAGGAAATAATAGCTTTTCAATAAAATGGAGAACGTTATACGCCTGGCCACACTTCATGTTTTCTGGCTTTTTTAATAATATTGTGTGGAAAATTGTGTGTGCATGCGTTGTTCACCGACAGTTAATGGTGCAAATGTGTAGTGTATGTGTTCATTAGATGGCACCTATGACTTGAGCATATGTGGTTTTATTTCACGTCGTCGTATTTTCTTGAAAATTAATATTAACAAACTTTGTTTTTTTTTTACGATTAATTCTTAAAGTTACAAACTGTAGGTGCATTGCCTTCAAAGTTGATTTTCAGAGATTATAAGTATAACAGAAAAATTTATTGGCATAATACTACTAGTTTTTTTAAATCTATCAATCAATCAATTCAAGCAAGGGTTTCCAGCGTTGTTTTGCAGATCCCTTAATTATATTTATTGGATGTGCTGCAATGCAGGTGCGAGCTTTATATCACATCAAATTCACACTCTAGGTTATAATATCCACTCTATTGGACATTGTATAGAGGTAAAAGTTCTAGAACATATAATTTAGTTGGAACTAGGAGCTTCTGAACACTTATTTTTATCAACCATTTCTTCAAAAGGGGCCTACAGTAGAGAAAACTAGAAACCAATGCTGCAATAACGTTGACGCCATTTTCTGAGACAATTACTTTATTTATTCTGTTTATTTAAACACACGGGCCACACGGCACAGTTAAGCATGATCGCAAACAATATGTTATCGTTAATTATCTAAAAATAAATATGAATCAGCGTTATAGTTATCAAAATTAAGATGAAAGTTTTAGACCCGCAGCTACAAATCTTCAATAAATTAAGGGCCCTTTAATTTTATTCAAAAAACACCATACATGTTTCACAGTAAATTAAATTTGCCGATGTTTTTCACCTAAACAAGCCGCGTAACTCAAATCGTATATTTACACTATAATTCCGCCATTTTATTATTTCACTACACGCTGCCATCGCCATAATTATATAAAAACTTCTTACATGCGGTAGAAATTCAATACTTGGCACAATTTGCGCCGCAAGCTTTAATTTACGATTCGGAGCGAATGAAATAATGAATGGATCTGAATTTCGTTCATTCAATTAGTGTCAATATCAGCTTTCCACCGCAATTTTCACTTCTTAAGGGTGCTAAAGGAGTGAAAATAGCGGTTGTAAGAAATTACATGCGCTATTATGGAACTCTCTGGATCTATTAAAATAGGTTCTAAAGTCGCCCCTTAAGAGCTAAAGCAGCTGCAAAAGGGTTGCATAGCGCGCTATGCAGGTGACTCTTGCAGCTTCTAACTGTAATTATATACGCTATATAGGTCTTAAGCAGACGTCTTGTGCTGGTTGGGTTGACAGCTGGGTGACAGATGAGTAGACAGACAGAGACAGACCACTTTTTTTATAAGCAATCACACTTCACAATCAGTATAATTTCTAAAATTCTCAAGTGACGTCTTAATATCGGACAATTCTTTAAAAAATTATGAAAAATAATGGTTAATTTGTACCAAAATAATGAAAACTATATCCTTAAATGACGTATATTATCTGGAAAAAAAATTAAAAAAAAAAGTTTTAGAAATTATTTATAAGCTGTGGGAATTCCGAGCTCTCAAACTCTTGGAGCTCCGTGTAAGTATAGCGAGGTACTTTTTATCTTGAAGATTTCATCTCGTATCTCGTATATCATTATTAATATTTTTTACATCTTTGTCCGGGCTTGGGTAAAGTTCCCCGCGCTACCTCACCAGACCTAATGTTATTTTTACCGACTTCTAAATGTGGATGTAGGTACCTAATTGGTACCTAATTGTTACTTAGTGTTAAATTATTTTGTTTACATTTTTTATTTTTTGATTGAAATTTTTAAATTTTCTTCATGTCTTATGTCTTCTTTTTCTGTGTTGTGTGTGATTGTGACTGTAAATAAAAGATTTTCTATTCTATTCTATTCTATAATTACAAGTAGGTACTTGTTGAGATTTGATTTTCGTTTTTATTTTTATCTCTTATTTTGTTAATAAATTGAAAAAATATCTGGTTTGAAATAACTGGTTATATGTCGGAACCCTAAAAGAGCGCGGCTCGACTCGCACTTGTCCGGTTTTTACTTGGACGAATAAACCAGGGTTTTTATTAAGGTGGAGTTCCCAGATTTTATCTTTTCGAATTCCCATACTAATATGGATATAATATATGATATAATGATATATGGATATAATGATATATGGATATAATGAGGATATTTTTGATTTTAGGGGCTTTTTTAGCCAAAACTAATTATAGATTTTGTCACAGAATATTTCCTTCCACATAAGAAGTATAAAGGAAAAAAAATTCTGGCAACACCACGGTGTTTGTCAATGTCAACGGGCTCAAAAGGACAAGAATCCAGAGCCGTTAAAATATTAATAAAAAAAAAAAAATGTCAATGTCAAATCGGATAATGTCAGTTTTGAGGTTATGCGAAGTGGTTATATTGTCTTTGGTTATGCTGTGCCACGTTAAAGAACAAAAAAAAATTTTTTTGTGACGTAAAAATTACGGGTTTTTGGACCTGTCCTACCCTTTCTCGGGTTTCAATGGTTTCAAAAGTAAGTAGCTATTATATTTATTATACAAAATCTATGGTTTTTCATTGTTTATTTCATATATTTGAAATAGCAATATCTTTGTTTTCCATGGATTTTTGCCATGTTTTTTGAGTTGGGGCTATTTTAGACAGTATTTGGGGCTTTTTTAGATTTAGTGCGTTCGGAATCTTCCACAGTATTTTTAAAGTTTTTTTTTTATTTCAGGTGGCTATTTGGCATTAAAATGGTCCGCAAATACCAGAGAACTTATAGACACGTGAGAAAAGGGAAGTTATTTCAGCCCTACACGAATTATGACAAAGATGCTTTAGAAAATGCAGTTAGAGAGGTTCAAACGAAAACTCTAACAATTGGAAAAGCCGCACAGAAATATGATGTGCCCAAGAGTACAGTAGCACGACGATGTAAACATGGAAGTCCCGTACAGAAAAAGGCTGGGCATCCTACCCTATTTACCGAGGCAGAAGAGGATGCTCTTATAAATTACTGTCACATACTGAGTGAATGGGGGTTTCCTCTTGATGCTTTGGATTTGCGAGTGTTTGCAAAGAAATACCTCGACAAAATTGGTAAGAATATCTACTCATTAAAAGACAACATGCCTGGTCGAGATTGGGCGAGTAATTTCTTAATTAGACATCGAAGTCGGCTGTCTAATCGATATGCTGCAAACATAGCTACTGATCGCGCCAAAGTAACTGAATCTACACTAGAATCGTTTATCGAAAATTTCAGTGAAGTTGTAGAAGGAGTTAGCCCTGAAAACCTAATAAACTATGATGAAAACAATTTGTGTGATGACCCGGGTGCCAAAAAATATATTTTCAAGAGAGGTACAAAATACCCAGAGCGAATTGTAAATAACTCCAAAACGGCAGTCAGTTTGATGTTCTCGAGCACAGCGGCCGGCAAAATGCTTCCTGTATACGTTGTATACAAAGCGGAGTACCTTTGGACCACTTGGATAGAAGGAGGTCCTCCAGATACACGTTATAACGTATCCAAAAGTGGATGGTTTGATGGCATCACGTTTGAGAATTGGTTTGAAAACATAATTATTCCTTACGTAAAGACAAAGACTGGACGCAAGGTAATAGTAGGAGACAATCTATCATCTCACTTCTCAGAGAAAATCTTGCGTGACTGTGAAAAATACGATATATCATTTGTCTGCTTGCCACCTAAATCGACCCATTTGCTTCAACCTTTAGATGTTGCATTTTACGGCACCTTAAAGCATTATTGGAAGCGAATTTTAACCGACTGGAAGAAAACGGAAGGAAGAAAGCATAAAACTATGATAAAATCTGTTTTCCCTCGCTTACTTACGAAATTAATCAGTATGATGGATGAAAAAGGCGTAATCTCTGCGAATTTAATATCAGGGTTTGAAAAATGTGGCCTTTGTCCAGTAAACGTGGAAAGACCTAAGTCCAGACTTCCCCTAACCACAAGTGCATCCGAAAAAACAAATGAAGCAGTTTCTGAAGCAGTTATCGACATTCTGCAAGAACTAAGGGGATTTAAGGAGACAGAAGCTGGTCCAAGCAAAAGACGTAAACGTTGTAAGGTGGATCCAGGTAAGAGCATAACGTTGAATGATATTGCCCGAAACGAGAAAAAAAGCACAAAAGGAAAAGGACAAGGCAATAAAACTAAACCTACAAATAAAGAAAATACTACTTCAGGAAATTCTCAAGAAAATGTTTTGCCTGGGTCAGAGATTTTAGAAAAAGCTTCTGACAAAATTTAGTACTTGGGGCAGTAGCTTCTTAAGGATGCAGCGTAGGAATAGAAAAAAGTAAAGAATACGTAAAGTAACACAAACAAACAAAAGGAAGTCAGAAACTAAACAGAGAGGGAATATCCTTACAAATACCTGACAGAAACTCTGATTCATGTAATTCAATAGACGATATCTATAACGACACTACGATTGCAAAATTTACTGCAAAGAAAAAGTTATTACAATCTTCATCCGGCTCTACCACTAGTGTATCAGATACAGTCAGCAAACACAGTGATTCTGATGTAATAGGCGCAGAAAACGACGATACCGACAGCGATATTACCAAGTATTCTGATATAGAAACTGATCCTGACTTAACAAATAACTCACAAGTTGACTTCAGTGACAACCAGAGGTCCCATAACTTGCCAATTGTCGAAAAGCAGGTAAAATACATCCACAATGAGGACAGGCCCACAGCTGCTAGTTTGTCACTGCTTGGTCTGTCTATATCCAGTGCCCGTAATGAAATGAGATCAAATGAGGACCCAGAATCAGTAACGCCCGTTGGCATAGAGACCGAAGTCGAAGCATCCAATGAGGATCCAAAGCTGGGCCAGCCCACAGACAATCTATCAAGCACTTATTGTGTTGATGAAACAGTCTTAGTGAGATATTACTCAAGAAAAACTTGGAAGTATTATGTTGGAATAATACAAAGCGTTAACGAAGACCGATTCACAATATCATTCTACAAAACAGTTGGCAGAAATAATGACTTGAAATTTGTAAAACCCAAAAAAAAGACGTGGACACGTTAACAGCAATATCTATAGTGAAAACTCTTGAAATTTTGCAGATTTCACTGATGCCTGAAGAGTAAATGCTATACAACGAAGAAGACTATATTTATTTTTAGTTTTTTCTCAGAAATGTCTACTTAAATGATAAATACCTATTGCTCTATAATTTGTTAATTGCTTGATAAGTGAAAGGATGTCAAAATTAATGATTATGCATGTTTTCTTTATGATATAAGACTGATAATTATTTGATAATAAAGGGAAAATATTTAATTAGTAGTAGTTTTTTTTTTATTATTATAAATGCAATAAGGACATTAAATATGATAACTACGCATGTTTCCCTTTAAATTAAAATACTACTTTTTCTTTGAAACAAAAATATAAGTAAATGTTGAAAAAAAACCTATTTTTAGCTCTTGTTGGTTTCTGAACGCATCCCAAAAACGTACCAAGTATCGCTTGTTCCGATTAATTATATATTTCTTTAGAAAAAGGGCAGAAATCTATTTGAAAATGTTGAATCTGGAATAGCCCCAAAGCGGGGGCTATTTTAGACAAGCTTAAAAAAAAAAGGGGGAAATCGTCTTTTTAACTGATGGAGATGATCTTAGAACAAAGCGTAAGACTAAACTTTACCAAAAAAAAAAATACAAAAGTGTGCAGGAATACGTTGTTTAGAAATTATTAACAAATTTTTAGAAAATAACGTCCCAAATAGCCCCATTCTATGGATTTTTGTATGGTTTTCGAATGAATGTTTTTGTATGAATTTTGCGTATGCTATATACATATATACACTAAAACTTTATACATAACAGCATGTCATATTTGCAACACTTACTAATTTGTTAGCTTAATTCCTAAAATATATTTTTTTTCCAGAGAATATACGCCATTTTATGTAGGTAATAGTTTTCATTATTATGGTAGGAATAATTTGATCACTATTTTTTATGATTTTTCTAAAGAATTTTCATTGAGAAGTCTAGCACAAAGGTTTCTGACAACACAATAATTCGGGGTTTGGTTCCATAGTAACAGTTGTTTGTATGGACGAGTACTGTCACTAGTTTCCGCCTTCCACAATTTCATCTTAAGAGTATGACATAGCCAAAACAAAAACCAGTTCCGGGCGTGGCTTATTCATTATATGATAGGGCGCGGGGGGAAATTCGAACCCGGTCTCAAAGCTGGCGTCTTCCATAGCAAAATTATGTGAATAGAGTGGACGAGGTAGGGTCAAAAGTAATAGGTATGTACTTTATTTTATCTAATTTATTATTGTATTTCGATCATCGTCATAGGGCATTGATCCTACTTGCTATCACGTCGGGACGTAAATTTATTATGGTCGGCTAAAAGTGGTTTTTTGAGTGTTTCATTTATCAGTTGACACTCGGAACATTTCAGACACTCCTTTAGAGATACATAATATCTTTAGAGATACATAATAATAATATCGCGACGGTTAATTGTCACCATTACCCATGCTTTAAATATTCTTCACCCGTTGAGCTGGTTTTACACTTGCGGGAAAATAAATTGAATTATTATTTATTTATTTAATTATTTATTTTAAAAAAAAATCTAAAGTTGTTATTACAAAAATTGGAAACTAACAAATACTCTCAGAAGGAATGCACCACGTCACTATCTATCTCACTGTAGCCTATCTCAATTATGTCGCTATCCCTCTCATTTAACTGCACCACATCACTACGTTTAACTGCGTTACTATCTCATTCCAACTCATTTTAAATAGCGTCACTATTTATTTCACTCTAACGCGTGTTGAATGTCTTTTCTAATGCACGTCAAATAGTTTTACTGCCCGCCACTCTTTCATTCTAAATTCTGATTATTTAAAAAAATACGCAGCTCCTTTGGTAGTAAAATAGCAATAACTTTTATTTCAAAAGTAATACACAGAAATTGCCAGATCATTTGAAAAACAATATTTGATGAGCCGTTATTTAAGACAATTTGCAAAACTAACATAGAACATTTTTTTTCAACGTGTGGTGTCGAACTAACCTAATTACAAAAAATTGCTCATAAATTGGGTTTTTATTTTTTCTTCTTGATATTACAGCATTTCAAGGTTTATTTTTGACTTTATCAATAGCAGGACTATTCAGAGTTGCGCAACAAAAATTTTATCCTTAGAATTTATTATTATTAAAAAAAAACAACAAAATCGCGAAAGCGATACCTGCAACAAAATCGATAAGAAGTATATAATACTTAGAGGGTTACAAAAAATTCATTGACAGTACAAATATGAATCGATTAACATGGTTTGTGGAAAATGAATACCTTAAAGTTCAACCAAAAACATATATTTTTTTTATGGCTATACGTAACCAAATTATTTGTAGTTTTAAGCAATTATAATAGTTAAAAAAAGACAAACTTTATATTTTTTCGAAATATTTCGGCCTCATCAGCGAGGCCGTCATCACTCGACTGATGACGGCCTCGCTGATGAGGCCGAAATATTTCGAAAAAATATAAAGTTTGTCTTTTTTTAACTATTATAATTGCTTAAAACTACAAATAAAAAGCTTATATAGCTAAGGTTATATTTATTCATAACCTAATTATTGCAACAAAATCATCTGAAAGCTGACATTTTATTTCTGTTTGTATTTTTGTTCCCCTATATCGTCTCGACATGAATCCCCGTATCAGAGCTGTTCCGAATGTGAACAATGAAATTCAAGTCACAGTCTACACTCGGTAAATGCGCATTTCACCGACGATTGTTACGTCCCACGCCTAGACCATGCGAAAAAAATACGGGTGTTTCTTTTCTGTGTATTTCATGTATTTCATGAAATGCATTTTGACATATATAATGTAGGGTTTTGAAATTGGAAAACATGTTTGGATAAATTTTCCTCGATAGAAATAATTGTTGAAATGAGGTCTTCAAACACACTTTTTCTCCTCGTTTGACGAATAGGAACCATATACAGAACTTCAACATATTTTATTAGGTGTGTTTCAACAATATCTAGAGATTTGATATTTGAAATTTTGCTAGCTATTTTAGTTTTTTTATAAAACTAACATTTTTCGCTTTCGCCCCGAATCCGCCCCTCTCGCACTGAGCGTGTTTTTGCTTGGAGTGATAGTGACAAAAATAAAATTCGCCTCTTAAACCAACTAATTATACCTACTCAAAGGTCTCACGTGATGAGTGGTGAGCTCTGTACAAATACAGTAGGGCCTCGCTATTCCGGACCCGCGCTTATTCGGGGGATTCTTCGGGCAAATAAACATCGTTTTTTTTTTTTACTTTATGTTAAATGTGCAGATTTCTTACACGTTTTAATGTAATTCTCTACATAATGTATTTTGTATGTATGTATTGTCTGTTTTGTTTGTCTCCTGTTTTTCGATATGAATTAAAGAAACTTTAGGTTAACGATGTATTTTAATACCATTAAAATATTGCAGACCACAATCCGGACGCCTCGGTAATCCGCCAAGGGCCTGTTTTTTGCCTATCCGGATTAGCGAGGCCCTACTGTACAAATATTTTTCATCATAAGTGAGAACTAAAATATAACTTGTCTATCGCCGTCTGACTTACTATACCTAACCCTAAAAACATTATGGTAAATGTTTTATTTGCTCAGTGGTAAATAACAATAGTATAGGTACGAAAACAAGGCGCTAGAACGGTAGCGGTAGCGCCTGACAATTAATTCGGAACTCTCGATTACGGAACCTTATTTTTTGTTAATTGTTGTTTTACTTTGAAGTTGTGTCGATTCGGCGCAACACGACTTAACTTATTTGACAGGACTAAACTTAATTTGAATGTTCTGCCTTTACATCGGAAAGACAATAGAACGCTCAAAATAAGGTTAGTCCTATCAAATAAGTTAAGTTGTGTTGCGCCGAATCGACACCATTATTTATGTACCTACCTACTTACAACCAGGGTTGGATTTCGTAATATAATTATACTATTTGTACCATATTTTCATGACATGTAGTATGTAGTATAGTAATGGAACTATACTACGTAAAAATACCATAATTTTATCTTCAGGCCGACCGACTTGTTTTATTGGTTGAGACGTTTTGCTTTTTAACATTTACCCTACAATATAGGGAATTTCTGTGCGTTTTGAATATTCCTAGTAATTTTTTTTTTTAAATTTCACTAACAAATAGGCTATTTTATAAAATTATGAATATTTTTAGTAAAAAAAAAAAAATCACTAACAAATACGATATTTTATTTTAATTCAAAAGAAAAATCGACGAAAAACGAAACGTAGTATAATTTTAGCCAAGTAGTATATTTTTAATTCCCATAGACAATAATTTTCCGAGGGTCTGAATCCAACCCTGCTTACATACAACACTCAATTTGAAACTTGTATTATTACCTGTGTCTTTAAAATAGAGCTGAAACAAAAATTGACACTTTTTCGAGGTTTGTTTGTATGGGGACACCCCTTGGGTTTCAATTTATTTTGATCATTATTTTTGCCGCGATAGAGGCCATCGTTTACACATATTTTCAACTACCTACCTATTACGGCAGAAGGCCTGAAGCTATAGACCCCTATGACAGACAGACAAACAAAAAGACAGACATTGAATGCTTAGTAATACTTAGGGTCCCGTTTGGTACCCTTTGGGTACGAAAGCCCAAAATTACATAATTTTAACTTCCCACTATTTTTAGTTTTTTTTATAAATAAATTGAATTTAAAATGTTTAAAGGTCCTTGACTATGCTGTGGACGCTCAGTATACATAATCACAGATAATAGAAGACATAATGCAAAATAATAATTTATGTATAGTTAAATACTAAATACTTGTGTACTAATTTGCTTATTTCTTATTATATATATATATATATATATATATATATTAGACAACAAACTGTTAATGGCTGAACTTACCTAAAATCTCTGCATTTAAAATGAAAGCTGTTTTTTACCTACACACTTAAGATATTAGACTACAACTGTTGTAGAGCACATAATTTTGTGATTAAGTACTTGTTGAGTCTACAATACCTAAAACCTGAAACAGCAATACCGTCCTGTTCCTACACTATTACAATTATGGTGCCACTTCGTTTCTGTAATCATTCTTAGTCTACACTATGCTTTACATACTGGGAAGAATTTATTGACAGCATGTTTTTTTAGACAGCTTGACTGCTCGTGATAATGGGATGCACTATTAACTCCTATGGTGGATGAGATTTCACATTGTCGCTAACTTTTAGTGTTGCAATGTGAATTGGCTTATGCGCCATAGGAGTTAAAGCGCATTTCCCACTATCATTGGCAGTTTCCTCCTTCCTGCAAAAAATTAAACTTTAGATTCTAAAGTTTAGAAGGAGCTAATCTATAACTGAGCTACTTTACATTGTGTAATGTAATGTTCCTTTTTAAGACAATATGTTTTAAAGAATATTACCTATATCTCACAATAACTTAAATTTTATTTTATTAAGTGTATATATTAACTACATTTAAAGAATAGTTTCATGATAACCGTAATACTATTAATAATTACTCAATTGGAGGACTTGCTAGTGCAGTTTATTAGTGCGATTGACAGCCCAGTGGGTTGGCTTGCCCTCAAAATTATGTTTAGTTACTTTATATGTCATTGTGACTAAAAAAAAAGAAAAGTTATTAACAAAATCTATTTCTGCTTTCACAACAATCAACTTGGCTAATCTCAAGTCATGATGAAATTGGACTGTCAAAGAATTAAATCAAAATGCAGTAATGTTTTTCTTAGTTTATTGAGTCTTGCCCATTGTAAAATTAATTAACGGTTGGATTTAGCAACACGCTCAAGCTCATCCTTTTTCTTGATGGCATAGGAGTTAGATGATCCCTTGGCAGCGTTGATAAGTTCATCAGCAACACACTCAGCAATGGTCTTAATATTCCTGAAGGCAGCCTCGCGAGCTCCTGTGCACAATAGCCAGATAGCCTGGTTGACACGGCGGAGGGGTGACACGTCCACAGCTTGACGACGGACAGTACCAGCACGACCAATCCTAGTTGAGTCCTCACGGGGTCCAGAGTTGATGATGGCTGTCACCAACACTTGCAGTGGGTTTTCACCAGTTAGAAGGTGGATGATCTCAAAAGCGTGCTTGACAATGCGAACTGCCATCAGTTTCTTGCCATTGTTGCGTCCGTGCATCATCAGAGAGTTGGTCAGACGCTCTACGATGGGGCACTGCGCCTTGCGAAAGCGCTTGTGTGCGTACCTACCGGCCGAGTGTGGAAGGTACTTAGCATACTTCTCTTTGACGGAGATGTAATCCTGGAGGGACATGTCCGAAACTTGGACATCATAACAACTCCATCTGCCGAAAAGTTTGATTTCGGGGATATCAGCAGCCTGGGGCGGTGGCATGTTATCGACAGCCATGCTGCCTGCTTCCACGCTCTCATCATTCCAATTTTCTTCAGCCATGTTTGTAGCCTAAAACAACACGCGGTATTTAGTATACACAAAAGCACTATTAAATATCAAATCGGCAGCTGGAATTTATTAGAATACTTACTTATTTGCTATGAAATAGCAATTATAACCTCGCGTTGTCAACAGAACACGAGAAAAAGGAAGTCCGTGTTGTTTGTTGAGGTTGGCACTACTTAAAATATAAGTGTTGCCCTTATTTAAAAATATACAAATGCCTGAAAAGAAATTACTTTGAGTTCAAGTTAAATTCAGTTTCCAGATTTTCAAAATCCGCTTTAGACAAAAACAATTTCTAGATTTTGAAAATTTATGAAAAACAAAAAAATGTTTATAATACAATTCCCAGTATAGGCAGTACGGGAGCAAAAAAATTTCGTGACAGGTCATTAAATGTTGTTCCCTGATCGCTAACCGAGTTTCTAGTATGAATTTGGGCGGTTGATTAAATTTCTCCTTATATAACTTTCTTTTTGCACAGTAATTAAAGGATTAATAAATTATGTTAAGGTGTATTAATTCGATAACCATTTCGAGATTTAAGTTTAATAAGGGCGTATTTTAGAACTTGTGGTCTAAAAAACCTCAGGACGATAAATATTTTTACGAAAAAGCTGCAACTTGCATTTACCTTCGTGTGACGTCACTTGAGAACTGGCTGGTTAGAAATCAATTGACAGATGAGTAAACAGACACAGACAGACCACTTTTTTTATAAGTAAAATCACACATCACAATCAATAAAATGTCAAAAATTTTCAACTGATAAAAAAAATCGTAAAAATAATGGTTAATTTATATACCAAAATATTGAGAACCATGTCTCAGAATGGCGGATATTCTCTGAAAAAGAAATATAAAAAAATGTTTAAGTTAGGTATGGGAATTATATTGCTACTCGTTTAATTTAAAAAAAAAACTGTTAATATCGAATTCATTAAATTTACCAGATAACTAGCCTAGGCATAGCGAGACGCATTTAGGATTATCTAGCGACGTATTGTGATGTTGAAAATATTTGTTTTTTATAGTGTATATATGTACCTACTTTGTAGGTGGCACAAAACGCAGGGGCGTAGCTACCGCCGTATTTGCCGTATCAATTATACGGGGCCCCCGGGCCACGGGGGCCCCCAAAGTGTGTAAGGAAAAAGAATAAAAACTTTCTAATTTATTTTATTTTACAAATGACAAAATTCTATAAAGCAATTCCTTTTTTTCCCGCCTTAAGCGTGCGTTCAAAAGTTGGCAACACTACATCGTTATGGCGGAGTGCAGTGCACTGTTTATTTACGCGCTTTATATAAATGTGCATTACATTGTAATTCAGTACAAACAATATTGTTCTTCTGGTTTAGCAGTATTAGTAACGATTTGTAAAAGAAATGAGTGAAAGGAAAAGAGATTATCCCAGCGGCGCTGAGAAAAGAAAAATTAAACAGAAAAGGGACGAGGTTATAAAAAAAGTGCCCAAAGAAGTTTTTCAAAATTAAAACTAATAAAAAATTACTTAAGAACTTCGATGGGACAAGAACGGCTGTCAGACATCTCACTATTGTCCATAGAGGCAGAAACTTTAGAAAAACTAAAATCATCATCAGCCATAAATGATTTAATAAATCAGTTTGCCGATAAAAAGGCAAGGAGAGTGAATATTTAAAATTCGATTTTTATTTGTAAAATGGGTATATTATGTGATAAATAAATATTACTTCTCACAATATTTTTTTTCTTTTGTGAAAAATCTTTACCTCCATATAAGGGCCTCCAAAAAAATTTTTATACGGGGCCCCGACAAGGCACGCTACGCCACAAAACGCCTAGTGTATGACAGACATGATGAAATTTATTCAGCCAGCACTGGTGGAGCGGCACGGCGGTTTGACGGGATGGGGCACCCGAGTAGATAGGTATGTACTAGTGATTTGCGCCGCAGTTACCATTTATCAAGAGAATTTTAGGACAAATAAAAAAGAGCATAATATATCTCCTTCATTAATTGGTAAAAAAAAACCAAGCAATTTTTTGGAATAAGCTACTAATATTCATGTGACGCAAGTAGTGGACTAAATCGAACACCTTAATCGAACAGCAATTTGAGGGAAAATACCGCTCTGAAAACTGTATGCATATGGCAATTTTTTTTTTGTTCTAGCGTTGGCTTTACTGATATTGCTTTTTTTTACTTTGGTCCGTTTTGTCCTTGCGGTCCGTTTCAGTCTCACAGTCACTATTTAATTTTCACCATGAATGTCACTTAGGTACGTACAGTTAATTTTAAAAATCATCCTCCTTTTTGTACTAAATATAGGATGTGGTCAGCAGATTAAACAAATAAACATGCTCAGCTATCGTGTGTAAGTCGGTTATGTAAATAAGTAGAATAAACCAAATAAACCAACCAACCACCATAGTAGCCCGAAGTTAGCTGCAGAATTCACGTTTGACAGCCAATTTTTCCCCACGATTTTTGACGTTTGTTGGGTATCATGATCGAATTGTGGGTGTTTATAGCGGAAAATAGTAGTTTATTGTGTTCTGATGACCGTACCCAAAGTAAGTGGCGCAGATTTTCAAATTTATTCATTGTCATCATATTTGTTTAGCTTTTTATGATATATTTTTGAGATAGAGTATAACTGAGGACCATTTCATATATAGGAGAGGACCTACAATAACATTTTAAAATCAATGATAATTATAGCTGTGTTGTACAAATAAATACATTTGTCGGACGTGGTAGGTAACCTATATTTACAAAATTTGCGACGGTCAAAGAGTAGCTACAAAGCACTTAGGATTTATTTTCAAGGTTCAGAAATACAAATCCGCCCAATGCATTACCTACCTACTAAAAAAACTAACCTAACTAAACTAACCCTGTGGTCCGAAATAGAATTACATCGCTAAAATCGATTACGAAAGTATGAAGTGAATGGCTTATGATCCATTGTAATTCTATTTCGGACCGCAGGGTAAGAGAAAGTACTATGTCATCCGGATCTGATCATGAATGGCTTGGGTATATGAGTTCTCAGACCATTGTCCGAGGGTGTATTCAATATACTCTATGGTCCGAGGTTCGAACACAGGTAAATCCGATTAACAGATATGCATCGTTGCAGCAATGAAGTGTGCAACGGGTTGCAAAGAGTAATTTTTCAGTCATGCGAAATGGTCGAATACAACTTTTTGCAACCCGTTGCACAGTTCAGTTCTTCGCTGCAACAGTGCGTACTGATAAACGCGACAAATGTCAAAATTACCACTGTCAACTGTCAAATTGTCAAAAGAATGTATGTACCCCTCAGAATAAGGATATTCTGAGGTTTACCCTTACCCTCAGAACATTGTTTTGAGCCGTAACCAATACTCTATGGCCGTAACCTCAGAAATTATAGCGTACCAACCCCGCGTTCCGAAATAGAATTATTTCGCTAAAATCGATTACGAAAGTATGAAGTGAATGGCTTATAATCCATTGTAATTCTATTACGGACCGCAGGGCAATAGTGGCAATGCAATACGTTCGGATACTGCTATTTCGCGGCGTCAGCCTATCTAGCGAATGTTGATAGTACTACAAACTTGTAACTAACTTTACATCTAACTTTGTACCTGAACGGGGGTGTGGAAAAGTATCGAAAAAAAAATATTTTTTTATTTTCTCCATACTATACCGGTGTTGTCAGGTAAAGATTCAAGATTCGCTGGCAAATTTAACGTTCGCTTCAGATATACAACTATCCCTGCGTTCCGAAATAGAATTACAATGGATCATAAGCCATTCACTTCATACTTTCGTCGTAGAAAGAGAATACTATAGAATGCTGGACGTCTTCCTTTCCACTCGCACAAATAAAGATAGAAAATAGCTAATTTCCTGTGAAAAAAAGAGACAGAGCTTGACATTTTTTGTCCCTTATCGCGTGCCAGCTTTTTCAAGGTCAGCACATCATGTGCTAAACAAAGTTTGACGTTTATTACGCGTTCGAAGGAGGTTGTTCGTAAAACGAGTTGAATTTTGTGTGTTTAACCCGAAATATATGAAATATTTGTTTCAAATTGAAGTGGCTAGACCTGCAAAATGGTGCGGTGCAGTGTTTTGAGCTATAAAAGCGATAGCGAGACGAAAATTGACGGATTGTCCTTTCACTTGTAATTAATTGAAATTTTTTGTTAATTGAGTTATTAGATCCGATTTTTCACATTCTGTGGTTCCTTACCGGTTTAAATAAAACATCTAAACGTGTTTCAAGATAAAATAAGTGCTCTTTTATGCGTTTTTAGTTGATGATTTTATATAACCTCGAAAGTTTAGTGTTGCCATTTTTTTTCCGCGAATAGTACCCCATATGAGGGGAAATAGTACGCAAATGAAATAAATAAAGTTGATATTGGATCTGCTCACAGATTTCCCGACAAACCAGAGTTACTCAATTTATGGATTGCAGCTAATGGAAGAACTGGCTGGGTACCTAAAAAGAGTTGTTATAATGGTGTTGCACTCCACCATATAGTAAATTTCGTTTTCCATACTCAGTCATCACATTTTCTTTCTCCAATTTGCACAGATTAAATTTTGTTAAGGTGTGTTAATTCGAAAACTATTTCAAGATTTTGGTTTTATAAGCCCTATTTAAGAACTTGTGATCTACAAAACTTCATGATGATGAATATTTTTACGAAAAAGCTGCAACTTCCATTTGCCTTCGTGGGACGTCACATGAGACATAGCTGTTTAGAAATGTGTCCTTTGCTATCAAGATAAATTTATAATAATCTGTTTCCAACTAATTTGACAGATGAGAAGACAGACAGAGACAGACCACTTTTTTTATAAGCAATCACACATCGCAGTTGGTATAATGTCTAAAATTCTCAACTGACGTCATAGCCGACAATTCTTTCAGAAATCATAAAAAAATAATTTTATTTTTTCCCAAAATAATGAAAACCATGTCCTAAAATGGCGTATAATCTGTTAAAAAAATATTTTAGATATTAAGGTTCATTAGGAAATAACATTTTATTGCATTGTTTTTTAAGGTAAGTAGGTACTTATTAAAGCCGATTCTGAAGGCTTTAATTTTAGTTTTAGTGCTGTCAAAACTAAATTTTCTTCATTGCAAAATATTCTTCAGGTTTTAGAAACAGGAGTTAAATTACTTCGGAAAATTTTAGGTTTTGACGGCACTATAACTAAAATTAAAGCCTTCAGAATCGGCTTTACTATGTACTTAAATAAAAATATTTTGTAAATGTTTGAGTTATGATTTTATTTATTACCTTTATCTTTCCATTCACTGTTTGACTTTTACAAGTATACCTTAATATTAATTACGTAACACCAAATCTGAAATTAGTTTGTTAAAAATCACTAAAACTTTTCTAGAATACCCAACACAGAACTGATATATGCATCGTTCAAATATATGACCGAACGGGAAATGAAACTGAAACCCTCGGCCTTGCCTCGCCACTGAAGGCAGTACCCATTACACTATACGGGTTGTCTCATGAATATAACTAGTACGAAACCCGGGGTAAAATTACATAAGAGAGGGCAACCCTAATTATTTATGTACTTGTGTCTTCTGTCCCTTTCGGTGACACGCTAGGCCGCAGTCTATGGTATCCTATGTCTATGTACTTTCGTAATCGATTTTAGCGATATAATTCTATTTCGGAACGCAGGGTATGTTTTGGTTCGCTTGATTCGCCGCTCCGTTTTTTTTTTGTTTGAGTTGATTGGACACTTTGAATTGCGGCGATTTTACTATTTTTTGTTTTGTGTTGATTTGATTCATATAGCTGTCTTTACATTTGGTAAATATGTGCAGACGAATAATTTGTACTGGTGTTTCTATTGTTATATTCTTGCACATTTTAATTTTTCAGATTAGGTTATCTCGTTTCTTGAGCAAAGTTCACGATGGCTGCTATGAATAAACACAAGAATTTATTAGCATTGAACTACTTTCGTGGAAAGTACAATCCACAAATATCCACTCAGAGAAACTTGAACTTGCAAGAATATCATAGCAAAGACTTGTTAAGGAAGCATCAGGTCTCTATTCAGAACTTCAGAATTCTAGATGCAAAGTTGGATCTTAAAGCTCTGAAGGATTTTAAAGCAAAGGAATATGTAGTGAAGGCCCAGATCCTAGCCGGTGGTCGTGGTAAAGGACATTTTGACAATGGTTTCAAAGGAGGAGTACACTTTACCAAGAATTCTAATGATATTCCTGACTTAGCTAAGCAAATGCTGGGCCATAAACTGATCACCAAACAAACTCCTAAAGAGGGAATATTAGTTGATAAGGTAATGGTGGCAGAGAGTGTTAACATTAAAAGAGAAACATATTTTAGTATTGTAATGGAAAGGAGTTCTAATGGAGCAGTCCTGATGGCATCTCCAGCTGGTGGAATGGACATAGAAGCTGTGGCTGAAGAAACTCCTCATTTACTGAAAACTATTCCCATTGACATCTATGATGGTGTCACGGACAAAATTGCAAATGAAGTTGCAGATTTTTTAGAATTCAAAGGTCCACTGAAAAAGAAATGTGCAGAAGAAGTACAAAAGCTTTGGCAGTTGTTCTCAAAGGTAAACATAAAAAAATGACTGCTGAAAAATGCCACTCAAATATTACATTATGGTAAGTCTTATATTTTCCATTTTCCAGGTGGATGCTACACAACTAGAGATCAACCCATTGGTTGAGACGGATGATGGGAGAGTAATTGCAGTTGATGCAAAGATAAATTTTGATGATAATGCTCAGTTCAGACAGAAGGAGATCTTTGAACTTGATGATGTCTCAGCAACTGATCCCCGTGAGGTAAAAAAGACCATTAGATTTAAATTATTAAGAAGCATTAGATGAGGTTCCCAGAAAAAATAATGATGGTACTATTTATGATTAGAATAAGAATAAGACGGGCTTTCGGCTAACTTCACTTTGGAAGTCTGTACATTAGCCATCTCTCTGTCTCTGTTTAGTGATGGCGCAAGAGAGCTGCAGCAAAATGGCTCATGGTTGATCCTATTCTTATTCTAATCGCATAGTAAAACTTCTTACTTTACATATGGATCTGTAGTATATGAAGGACTTGCTATTAATTTTATAAACAAATATCTTGCTTAGAATTTATCAATTCTATCTGTCCAATAGTACTATACTTTTTCACTACCAGCGCGAAGCATCTGATCTAAACCTGACATACATTGACATGGATGGCAGCATCGGGTGCATGGTTAATGGTGCTGGTCTTGCAATGGCTACCATGGATCTCATCATGTTGAGTGGAGGTCGGCCAGCTAATTTCCTGGACCTTGGAGGTGGTGTCGGACAAGCCCAGGTGTCAGCAGCTTTGAGGATTCTGGAGTCTGATCCTAAAGTCAAGGCAATCTTTGTTAATGTTTTTGCCGGTAAGTGACCTTATCTAGGCTGTTATCAGAATATTGCAAAAGATCATCTTTTAAGACAAGGAATCAGATATTTGAATATATAAAATTTATGTTTGCAAAAACAGTAACTCTTTCATCAAAACTTCTAAAGTCTGTCCATTTATGGCGGAACTTAAGTAGGGCTGGACCGATTAGGACTATTGCTTGATATGTTGTACATTGACTGAGGTGGCTCCTAGAAGACCCAATTTTTAGTTGACATTTTATAGCACAAGACATACATTTTTTTACACTTGCAGGTATTGTGAACTGTGCGACAGTAGCAAAGGGCCTTGTTGCTGCTTGCAAAGCTAATCCACCAAAGCATCCCATTATCATAAGACTGGAAGGCACCAACTCTACAATCGCCAAACAGATTCTAGAGGAGTCAGGTCTGCCAGTCAAGATCATCAATGACGCTGACGATGCTGCTAAAGCTGCCGTAAAATTAGCACACTAATGAACAAAGTGTGTTGTGGACATGTGGTAAACAACAGTACCTGATTGCCATACAAAACCAATGCAAAAACTGACAAATGATAATTATTTTATCACACAAGATTGTGTGATTCAGATGATATGATAATAATCATAAGTTTTACTCTTATCTGTTCTAAATTTAGGTACTGACATTACTTCCTAGAGTTAGAGTACTTGGTAAGTATAAGTGTCATAGACATAGAAACAAGTGCTAAAACAAAATCCTTTTATAGTGTCCTTATTTAACCATCTTTTTGCCAAGTTTTTTTATCTTACCGAATTTATCAAGACTGATTTATTTCTTTTAACTAATGATGGTGATCAAAGCTCTTTTTCTATGTTTTAGATTAGAAACTCGTTTTATAAATTGGAATTTTGTAGTGATTTCATCTAGTCTTAATTAAATTAAATATCTAGTTGATGGCATAAAATACGTTTATTTTTATTGGTAGTGAAGATTATTATGAAAAATACAGAAGATAGGTACTTTTGAAGATTGTAGATATTATGCACACGTCTTCCATACTGTTTTTATCTGTTATTATAATGCATTTTATGTAGTCCAAAAGTGAGTATATTATTGATATATTGCATCATCATTGTTTTTGTTTTGTAACCCCGTTTAATACTTGGAACAAAGTTCAGTACCGAAGTAATCTGCGCTAACCTCCTAATTACGTCACAAAGGCCCACTTGCACCAAGCTACTTAAACCGGGTTAACTTTATTTTAATGCTTTGTCCTTGTCACATCAAGCGATAGAAATAAGGACATAGCATGAAAAAAGTTAGTTAACTAGGGTTATGTTGCTTGGCGCAAGTGGGGCTAATTGTGTACAGCCATGTTGTTGTGCACCCAATGAACGAAATCGTTACAAAGCGAGTACACTGAACAGCCATGTAGTTATAGACCCCTTGAACGAATTAACACAGATATGTTTCGAGATGTATATGTTACCGGCCAAACCCGATTTTAGGACAACTAGTTTGGCCTAGGCCATGGGTTGTCATCAAAAAATTACCACGAAGTGGTCGCGCCACGTAGGTACCTAACCTTCTGACTTAATAACCTAACGGCTACCGTAATATTTTATGCTACACAACAGTGAAAACCCCATCCAAATCCGCTCAGTAATTTTTATGTAAATCGTGAGCATACAGACGAAAAAAAATGTAAAATACTTTTTAATTACTTAACGGTTCTAGGAGAGCCCTGGGAACTTACTTTTATTTTTATTGTGCAGATAAAACTGTACTTTAGTTAGTTAAATTTTTATTATAAGTAAGTACCATAGATTTTATCGTTGCGTAAATAAACAACGGCCTTACTGATAATACTCGAGGAGCATACTGCATGCTGTGGCATTTTTCGGGTATGGATGTGGAATCTTTAATTACGCTCGGTATCTAATAGTTACAAAATAAAACAAACAAAAACTAATATAAAGACAATATATTTAAACTATGTGAACGGGTAAAGTCGGTGCCCCTCGATAATGTACACAATCCATTTGTATACGTGAGTATACTAAGTTTAGCGAGACGATGCAAAGCGGGTCATTGCCTCGACTGACACCTGTCACCGCGATACGAAAGAAAACGCTGGCCTCTGACTGCTCGTGACCTGACCCTCGTACCATGATAATCATGTGTAGTTGCACTTTATAACAGAAGTCGTCGGAAATATCGTTTTCTAAAATTAGGTATCATAATACTTAGAGGCGAATGGACCGCTTTGCATCATCTCACTAAATACAACATAGTGTGATACGCCCCCTATATACGTTATCTAGGGGCATCGATCATATAAATCGGACTACGCCCGGAACAGATTGAGCCGGCGGCCCTGTGGCGCTGAGTCACTTGACCCTAGCGACATGTTGGCTTGGATCTCCTCGTAGGTGGGCAGGTGGGCGAGCTTGCCGCGCGCCGCGACCGACGGCCGAGTGTTCAGGAGTCGCGTCGCCACCCGGACGATGTCAGCTGACGTTATCTTGGCTGGAAGAGAGAGGCTTGAAGATCTAATACCATAATATATGTACATCGTCTCGACATGAATCCCCGAGAGGGTGTCAGGTGTTTCCAAGTTTGGACTGTGAAATGCAAGTCATAGTTCACACTCGTGCACCCACATTTCACCGACAATTATTGCGTGACTGCGGGATTTGAACCTGCAACTCCCGGTTTAGTGGTCGAGACATTCAAACCATTAGACCACAAAAATGGTCTTACATGTACTTTATGTTACATGTTTTATATACAAAGTAGTTACAAATCGATGAATAAATGTCGTCTCGTTTCTTACACCACTTAACGTAAATACTAGAGAACGATTTCGCTAGCATGTTTTTATGATTGCAGAAAAATATGAAATCTTGTTTATGACGTCACAAAATCTTAAATACTGTGCTATATGGTTTGCGTTTGTTGACGAAACAAATCTGAGCACGCGATATGACGGCAGTGCTTTGTATCACCATAGGTTTTAAAAATAGCGGGAAGTGAAGAGAAATAATTACGAAGATGAAAGATCTGACCTTGGGAAGGAGCTGCATGCACCACAAACCACGCTTCGCCTGAGCCACCAAGTCTCTGGTGTTCTCCAAGATGGTTTTCTTCTTCCTCTTCGTGCCTGGTTGCGCTCTTCTCGGCTAATTTTCTTCGTAAAAGTAATAGATGAAAATGAGGCGCACAGCGGGTGCGATCTCAAAATGGCGGGCGGTAGGGTCGAGGTAGGACCTAGTCGAATGACAATCAGCGTATACCTCCGGCGTGAAAGGCTTCTGATTGACGACTGCTTGATTTGCGTCCAAAACTAAGCGGGTGGAGATGCAGCGAAAATGACAGTTGAAAATATTAATTCACAACTACCCCGCAGTATGAGAGCCACAAGAAGTGGCGCGAACATTTGCCCCCGGCGTTAAAACCATTGGTTTTAAAATAAGAATAGAAAAGTAAAAATAAGACAGAGAATAACGAAATTTTGAAGCGGGGGCAAAGAAAGGAGTTATTGAGATGGGAGAGGGCAAAGACGCACGACAGGTCGTTTGTAAACACCTGTCGTCGTTTTGACAGAAGCTACCCTAATGACATTATCTTTGCCAGGGTATACAGCTACAATAACACCGAGCGGCCATTGAAGCGGTGGAGTGTTATCGGTAACTACAACGACAACAGATCCAATTTTGATTGGGTTGGAAGGTGTATTCCATTTTCCTCTAGACTGGAGAAGATGGAGATAATCATTCTTCCATCGCCTTGCGAACGATTCTACCATTTGATCAAGCAACGCGTAGCGACGTAATAAATTAACTGGCTCATCAGCCACCTTACAAGCGGGTAATTCTTTTAAAGGAGTTGACATCAGAAAATGTGCAGGAGTTAACGCGCTAAGTTCAGATGGATCTTCACTCAGCAGCGTAAGCGGACGAGAATTTATGACACATTCTATTTGCGTAACTACAGTTAATAATTCTTCGTAGGTCAACAGTTGAGTACCTACTACTCTATGCAAATGCGTCTTAAATCCTTTGACATATATCTCATAATGTCCCCCAAAATGTGGGCTACGTGGAATATTAAATTTCCATTGTATTCTATGATCGGCAAGTTCATTCGCGAAAGACGTTTTAAATTCTTCGGAGTTTGTCAAATTGTAAATTTCTGAGAGGGCATTTCTAGCGCCTACAAAGTTCGTAGCATTATCTGAATATACGAAAGACACTGCTCCACGTCTAGATAAAAAACGTTTGAACGCGGAAAGAAAAGTGTTCGTGCTAAGATCAGTTGCCAATTCAACGTGAACTGCACGAGTCACCAGGCATACAAATATGCAGAGGTAACATTTGACGGGACGGACTCCACGTTTTCGATACGGAGTGATACTGATAGGACCACAATAATCCACAGCGCAGTGGACAAAAGCTTTAGCCTCATTAACGCGGCATGATGGTAAATCTGCCATGAAAGGGAAGGTTTGTCTCGGCTTCGCCTTAAAACAATAATTGCAGCTATGTATTACGCGACGAACAATATTTCGACAGGAAAGTATCCAAAATTTTTGGCGGATTATTGACATTAAAGCCACTGGTCCAGTGTGACAATTTTTGCGATGATAATGAATGATAATCAATTCGACAATATGATTTTTACGAGGTAACAACACAGGGTGTTGTTGATCGAACGTCATGTCTGTGTTGCGAAGTCGACCACCAACGCGTAACAATCCATTTTTATCTAAAAATGGCGATAGTCGATTTAAAGCGGGAGAACAAAGTTTATTTGACTTTAATCTTTTTATTTCATCAAGAAAATAAAATGCTTGAAGAGCTTTAATCAATGCAACTTCAGCGAAATCCATATCGGTAGCGGTAAAAATATTAGAGCGCGGTAAAATACGTAAAAATCGGTATATGTAAATGATTGTGTGTAAAAGCACAAGCCATGACGAAATTCTTTCCGAAAGAGAAAGAAGAGGATGCGGTTCTTCATTACTAAAAGCGGGAAGAGAAATTGTTTTTGATTCCGGCAAGTTTTCTTCAATAGAAGCTGATTCTATTGTTTTGATTGGCCACTCTTTAGCGTCCAGATAAAGCCAAGCAGGTCCAGTGAACCAGAGCGGGTGACTCATCAACTGCGTGGGAGTGAGACCACGGGAAAGACAGTCGCTCGGGTTTTGAGAACCAGCTGTATGGTAAAAACATTCAGCGGGAATAGCGGATATTATTAATTGGTCATCATTATGAAGCGGGGATATGTAACCTTTAGTTAGGTATTCATTTATTATATTGTTATACTCGGAACGTAAATCTGCGTTAGAAACAAACCTACGCTCAAGAGACATAAAACACTTTTTTGCGTGATGGTACGAGTTTCCTAGTATGTTAGGATTCCGTGCGAACGGTAAAGAAACCGAATAGCGACCAGCGGGGTCACGTGACACATTGTTAATAAATAATTTTTCACATTCATCATTTGCGGGACTAGAAGCAGGTTCACAATGCACCTCTTCTAATTGCCAAAATTTTTGTAAAATAAAATCTATTGGCGGTTCAATCTCCATATAAGAGCATAACGAAATTGAACATGCGGTATTTTGGTAAACAGGCGTATTACCAATTAGCGTAAAACCGAAGATGGTCTGAAATCCCGTCGGCGTACCCGGGGGACCAGAGACGCGGCCTGATAACAAGATATCCGCGAATAAAGATGCACCGATAAGAATATCAATCTCACCCGGTAAGTAAAATGTTTCATCAGCAAGTGTGATATCTTTTAAATACGAAAGCGTAGACAAATCCACCTGCACCGATGGTAAGTTGTCGGTAATACGGTCGATTACATAAGTGTCAAGCGAAATTGAAACCGAATCATCAAATCGTGAAAACAATTTAAGGTTTGTCGCACCCTTAATTGGGTTTGATGAAGAGCCGATGCCCTTAACAAAAGCGCGGGGAATTTTCTCATATTTTAAGTTAAGCTTCTCACAACAGGAAACCGTCGAAAAACTGGATTGTGACGCAGGGTCGCAGAGCGCACGTAGACGGACAGACATACCGTTAGAATCTTTCACGATCACTTGAATTGTACCTAAAAGGCATGTTTCATTACGCTGCGAGTTAGGCTGTAAGTTACATAAAGAAATATTATTACTCGCAGTTGGTACGGATTGAGAATCATTAGTCATATGTTCTGTGTTAGTCGCCGATACGGCAGGATCCACCAACCTCGAAGATTGCGTATGTGTGCGTGGAGACACGGTAATATTTTGACCAAGCGCGGTGTGAGTATTCATCACATTTTGTTTGCGGCACAACATCGAATGGTGTTTACAATTACAATGGCGGCAATTATAAGACGATTTACAAGCGGAATTGTTATGCGTAATACTTAAACAATTGGTGCAACCGTTATTAGATTTGATGAACTGAAATCTTTTCTCGATATCTAGTTTCACAAATTCGGGACACTTATATAAATTATAGTGTTTTAATTGTTTACATAGCGGACAACAATTATTATTGGTCGAAGCGGAGACAAAAGCATGGGTTGACTTGGTACTGTACCCGGTTTTGTTGTTATTATTATTAACGGAGCGGTTCGGAGCGGGAGCGGTAATTGCGGGTGCAGTGCGGTTCAGTATCTTAGTTTGTTCCCGTAAAAATGATATTAATTCATCATAATGGGGTAAATCGGAACCACGTTTAAACATTTCAAATGAACGAGCGGTTTCAACATCAAGTTTTTTAAGGGCCAAATACATAAGGATAAAATCCGAAAGATCTTTAATATTCAGCGATTTTAAACACGAAACAGCGGAACAGAACTTGTCTAAAAACAAGTCCAAGTTTTTTGAACTAGCGGTAGTTAAAGGGCGAAATTCAAACATTTGATCCAAATAAGTAGTGGCTAAACTACGCGAGTCTTGAAAAGTAGAAACGAGTGTTTTCCAGATTATGTCGTAGTTAGTTGCGTTCGGTGTGATTCCAGAACAAATCGAAAGTGCCCGGCCAGAAAGTTTACCCATCAGGTATTGTACTCGTTCGTTGTCGGTCAAGTCCGGATTATCGTGAATCGTGGTTTTAAATGTTTCATAGAATGTTGGCCACATAGTAGCTTCACCAGAAAAACCAACGAGTTCCAGTTTTGGAAGCTTGATAGTAGGTTTTTTGGGACATTCCATGTCACGTGGAGCTTTAACTTTAGAGTCAGCCGATTTCGAAGAATGTGATAACTTCCGGTTGATGTATTTGCAATGGGAGTAAAGATCCTCAAAAGCTGACCAACTTTGATAATTTGGTTCAAAATTAGGATTTATCAATACCTCTGTGTCATTAATTTCATCTATGATTACATGAATTTCTGAGCGTACAGTATCCAAAGTTTCGACATTGGCCATAAACAATTCTGCCGAAGAAACATCCTCTAAAGCGGTTTTAGAAAAGTCATAAACTCTCTGAAGGCGATTAAACAATTCTTGCCTTTTATTTTTAAGCTTCTTTAAACTATACGACATCTTTAATTTTGCAGCTTCTGCGGAATTTGGCATGTTATATAGTACAAAGTTAGGCAAGTACCAGAACTATTGAAAGTTTTATACTGACTACAACATAGAATAATGCTAATGAGTTAGAGATAACACGGGCGGCGGACGAACCTGTGTACGAGTACCTCTCGATAATATTAAGAATTAGCAGGTAGGCAGATAATATTTTCTGTGAAATGATCAAATGGTATAATCGCAGCGGATAAATTAACAGAATGGCGTATTTCACTGTAGATAATTTATAATTTCCAGTATATAGGAAATGGAATCACTAATATTTTGACGAATGCGGGGTTTTAATGCATAGATAATGCAAATAAGAGCGGGAATGCGGGGTAATACTGCGGGCAGAGTGAAAATTAGAGCGGAATTCACGTGTTCTTTAGACAAAGAACATGAAGATAGCGGTTGGAAATACCAAAAAATGGTTATAGATCGCAGATCAAAGGGCCTAAAATGGATCTAGATCCGGCTCGAATGGCCAAAAAATGAGCACGCGATATGACGGCAGTGCTTTGTATCACCATAGGTTTTAAAAATAGCGGGAAGTGAAGAGAAATAATTACGAAGATGAAAGATCTGACCTTGGGAAGGAGCTGCATGCACCACAAACCACGCTTCGCCTGAGCCACCAAGTCTCTGGTGTTCTCCAAGATGGTTTTCTTCTTCCTCTTCGTGCCTGGTTGCGCTCTTCTCGGCTAATTTTCTTCGTAAAAGTAATAGATGAAAATGAGGCGCACAGCGGGTGCGATCTCAAAATGGCGGGCGGTAGGGTCGAGGTAGGACCTAGTCGAATGACAATCAGCGTATACCTCCGGCGTGAAAGGCTTCTGATTGACGACTGCTTGATTTGCGTCCAAAACTAAGCGGGTGGAGATGCAGCGAAAATGACAGTTGAAAATATTAATTCACAACTACCCCGCAGTATGAGAGCCACAAGAAGTGGCGCGAACAAAATCCTTACCAATTTCATTGATGAAGTACGAGGGTGGCTTCCTTCTGCCTGTGGCCAGCACTTGTCGGCCGACGTCTTCAAACACGACGGGTCTGGCTTCCAGGTTCATCAGTAGCATTGACTGCAGTTGGGTCTTTGCTCGCTGGAAATCGTATATTTCGTTTTAGTAAAGGTTAAGCAGATTGAAGACACGTTCTTTATAGATTCGTACTTTCTCTGAAAAAAATCTTTATAGTAAAATTTTAAAAAGCATAGAATATAAACAAAAAATGCTTGCTTATTTTTTGCTTTATTTTTTATATCATAATTCGATTGATGACGGCCGAAATATAGCGTAAATATAAAGTTTTTTTTGTTAACATTATACGTTTCCGACCATAAATAAAAGGTTCATTATCTTTAATTAATATCTTTATTCGTAGTGATGAAAAGCAATATTAAATCTGACTCTAGAATAGGGCTTCGTTAATATACTCCGACATTACATCTTGATTAGAATGACAGATATCGTCAGTTCATCGGTTTATTCTCACTGAAACTTAAATCCACAACGTGGATTAAATACCTAAATATATAACTTTAAACTCTCGCGTTTCGTACACATTATAATATATATATATAATCGGGTCTAAGTTTCCCGTAGACCACGAGACATGCAACTGTCTCGAAACGTCGGGTGGCCCCCTTTTCGTAAAAAGGTAAAAATTGATCGCGGTAGACCCGATTATATACAAGGTGACTTTTTGATCATCGTCCAAATTCATACTGGTGGCTTGGTAAGTGATCAGTATCATGGATCAATAAAATTTTTGTAAAATACGTAAAATGAAATTTCAACTCCCCATAGTGATTCACTCGGAACTGGAAGTTAATTTATATGGGAAGCCGAATTTTCATTTTACGAATTTCACAAAAATTGTTATTGATTCAAGATACTGATCAAGCCTCCAGTATGAATTTGGACGATGATCAAAAAGTCACCTTGTATATATTATAATAAAGACCTAAATGTCTGTGAACCAATGAGACCCTGTCATTTTAATCAAGCTATAATTTACGGTGTAAAGAAAAAGAGTTGTCAATCAAAATAACAAGGGGAGTATAGGAGCCCCGTTTCGTTTCTACGAGCTAACTGACTAGCATTTCACAGTCTACACTAAAAAACGACGCTGGCACCGTGACCCTGTCAATTATTCGGGACCATGTATATATTTATGAGAATATTAAAATAAAAGAAATCACCTTCAACTCAATCTCGCCGACTTTCCCGGCCATGTTGGCCAGCTCTCTCGCAATGACCAGCGTGGTGTCGTAGATGCGGCTCGGCGGCGACGCGGCGTGCACGCAGAACAGACCCGTGTCGCCGTACGCGTGATTGTATGCAGTTGCGTTGAACATCCAGTGGTATCTGAAACCGCATTCATATCGGTTGAAGTTGGAGTTGGAGACAAAATATAACAAATATTTTTATACTACACCTGCTCGGAAAGTACTTTCTTACTTTTTTGAAAACGATGCAGAAAATACGTCATTACTATCATACAAATATGCGGACGGAAAAAGTGTATGAAAATTCATTGTTAACGTGCTTGAGCAGGCAGAAAAAGTATATGCAAATCCATTGTTAACGTGCTGTATTTTTTTTTAAATAACAAAGAATGAGCAAGTGGCCAGTATTATTTTGCGAATTCGTACATAAAACTTGAAAAATGATACTGGCCACTTGCTTTTCCTGTACATACTCGTAATAAAAAATAAAAAGGAAATAAAAAGTGACAATCGCACGCGAATCAGTCGGTTTCTTTTATTGTATCTTGATTAAAAGTAAAATTATACTATTTCCTCGCAGGTGTAGTATAAAGCACTATGTATCACTCGGGAGAAAGTGCGATACCCAACCCGTGTGTATTGAGGCCCTTGGCTTCGCCTCGGGCCTCAAACTACACCCTCGTTGGTAATCTTCCCCTTTCTTCCCTCGGTGAACAATGTACTATTACTTTTAGAATACGCTATTCGGTAAGTTGCGTCACATCGCCAATGCCGCAGTGCTCAAAGGCATAAGTATACAACCAGTGCGTCCTTCCAGTGATGACGTACGGCACTGAGACGTGCCGTCTCTTACTAAGGATGGAACCGATGGAACGGGATATGCTTCGGGATATCTCTGATGGATAAAATCCGAAACGAAGATGTCCGTCAGAGATCGAAAGTGACCGACAACGATATAAGTCTGAGAATCAGTTGAAGTGGCAGTGGGCTAGCCATATTTGTCGCCGACATGATGGCCGTTGGGGCCGGAAGGCAGTGAAATGGTACGTACAGCAAATCGTAGCGTAGGCCAACCTCGTGCCCGATGGACCGACGACCTTGAAGGACTTTGCGGGTGGCGGGTGGATGAGGATGACGG
Organism: Ypsolopha sequella; assembly: GCA_934047225.1. Classification (NCBI taxonomy): domain Eukaryota; kingdom Metazoa; phylum Arthropoda; class Insecta; order Lepidoptera; family Ypsolophidae; genus Ypsolopha; species Ypsolopha sequella. Next base: position 13,165,286 of record OW203987.1, read on the forward strand.
AGGACCACCAAGAGTGGCAAATTATTGGAGAGGCCTATGTCCAGCAGTGGACGAACACAGGCTGATTGATGGATGGATTTTTATTCAATCCCGCGGAAATGGTTTTTCGCAAAAATATAGTGTAATGTTATTATTTCATACCGCAAAGACAAACCAGTAAGTACTTTATCCTGGGGAACTATTTCATGTATCCAATAAGTGTCCAGTAAATTCGTATGAAAATCCATTAATTTACCATATGTTTATTTTTTTTAAACCTGTCCGTAACTATGTTTTTAAGAGACTAACGAGTTTGGCGATCATAAGGTTCTAAGCGGCCAATTTAAAAATAAAAATAAAATGAATTGCAATTTCGTGTTCAGAATGAAGAGATGTTTGCTATATTTCGAAAATAGATTAATTTTGTTCATTTTATATATTTAGAACCAACTAACACTTCTAATTTAATTATATGCTATGCTGTTGTCAGTGTAAGGCAGGCGACAAACTTAACGCAGCCTATTGACAGTTCCGATTCTTACGTCCAAAATTGAGAAAAAAAAACATGTTTGTTGTAAAAAAAATATATTTGTAGCTTGCATCGTGAATCGAATTTTCCGCCTACAAGTGCTCGACTCGAAACGATCTCTTTTTGTATTTATGTAAGTTTAAATAGGGTTTTCTCGCACTTCTTCGCGAAATTTTGCCCCAATATGAGGAGCAACGTGACTTTCAATATAATAAGTTTATTTTATCTTATTTCTTATCCTATAGATCTACTATAAATTGCATCGTATTATTTTTGAGAAAAGCACTATACATGCTTCGACCGTAATTAGCCCTCCTGGACTCGTATGTAAAAGTCCTCATCCTGCGGGCTCGGACTTTTAACTTACATGTCCAGTAGAGCTCACTTACTTGGTCTCAACAGTAATGTACTATTACAGATCAGATACAGATATTTATAAAACGCAAACAAATCTTCGCCACTGTTCGTATTCTCGAAAACAATCCGAATCATAAATTCTAGTATTTGGAAACTCATTAAAGAGATATTAAGAGTCAATATAATTTTAGAACATGTGAAAGAAATCGGAACCGGAAGCAATTATGGGTGTCATTGTGGCTGTCTACAGGCGACCCGGAAAGTGAACAATCTGTCATTGATTGTATGGAAAGCGGAAATACAACCTTTGCCGAAGAGTGGCGAAGCCGCGCCCCCGTCCACTAGCAGAGGCGTCGTTACGCGCAAACCTCCATACAAACGCTGTCAACACATTGTGGGGTGTCTATGGAATGTTGTTATATTTTAGGCTGAGTCCATTGACATTATCTAAATCTATGTTTAAATCGAACTAAAAATCGTGAAATTTGAGTGATATCTCAACAAACCCTTAAAAAAAAATTCGACGATTTTTTACCAAAACTGTAGCCGAATGTGCTTTTACTATTTTAGATAAAATGAAAAAGTTAATACGAGTCAAACATCGAAAATGGATTAAATAACCAAAAAACAATGTTTGAAAACGTCCAGTCTTGCCAAAAGGAGGTTTCTCTTGAAACAAGTTTCAATTTTGCGCCCGCGACGAAATCGGCACGATTGTGTTGTCCTTGTTGTCGCGTCATGATGTCTGTTCCTAAATGGCCTCAAACCATCAAAAAACACAACAGCAACATAATTTTGTACAGTTACCTGTTGAGCACATTGGTGTATAGTCTGGTGTACATGCCCTTGCCGGGGCCCCCAGCGGAGAATGAGCCGCCACCGCCCATCATCATGTTCAGAACGCAGGACGCCACAAAGTCCGGGTCACCGTGGGAACAGCCTAAATATTTACATTGATTAGTTACTGATATGTTGAGCCGTGATACCTCAGTCCAGGATCCAGGATTTGATTTTGAGGGGAGGCCATTGTGATTTGTGACAATGTTTATCATAAAGTTAAAAAATAACCAGTTTTAGGCGCCTAAAATACCTTGAGGCGCTTTTGGCAAACCTAATATACCTTATACCTATATACGCAGCATGCCTTTGAAGTTCTGTCGTTTACATATTTGCGGCCAATTTTGAATTAAGAAATATTCAAATTTGTTGGAATTTAAAACATCAATACAATTGAAAGAATTAGGATAAAAGTATATGTAATTGTTTAGTTACAGCGTTGTTTTGAATCTGTCAGGTCACGTACGAAAACGAATCTTACCAAAGAAAATGTCCGTGCAATAATTTTCTATAACTTCCGAAGAGGCCTAACACGGCTCCAGTGTTTCGAAAAGCTAACATCTGTGTTTCATGATGAAGCCCCATGTCTGCGGACTGTCAAACGCTGGTATTTAGAGTAATAAGACGGCCCGCGTCAGATGGCGAAAGAAAACAGTTCAAATGTTCAACCGAGGAGAGGCAAACAAATCACGTCTACGACATCATCAGTGATGACGAAATTTGGATCTATGCCTACGATCCTGATTCCAAACAACAATCCACAATCTGGGTCTTCCAAGATGAACCAAAGCCGACTAAAGTTTTTCGCTCTCGACGCACTTCAAAGAAGATGGTGGCTTCGTTCGTGGCGAAAACCGGTCATGTTGCAATGATATTAGTTATAATGAGAAACACTCAATAAGCCTAATCCCGCACTTTCCTATTCCAATTTTTCGTGAAATTGTTAGTTAAAAATATTATAAATAAAGACGATATTTTTGATGGTTGTAGGTAAAGTATTGTGTGCAACTACACTCGGGACACTTGTGCAGTCTATTAGGAAACGAACGAACTCATATGTCTCAGTTGCACAAAATAGTATTATTTGTATTATTATAAGTGCACATTTGCCACGGTGTCCTTTCAGGTTGAAAAATTTAAAATGCACTTACTTTCAACAGCAATAACAACATGAGAGAGTTCAGGTAAGTCAGATCCTGGGTACAAGGGGATTTCACATTCTTCCTGTAAACAAAAGAAAAATCATTCTACTATATCGTCAAATAAAAGGCTAAAATTCTCTTTAAATGCAAGTGCTCGTAAAGGCCCACTTTTTATGCATCAAAACCGAACAGAAAGTCGATTATTTTGTACTAGGGCTTTATTATTATTATTATTTTTTATTTATTTACAATGGTTGGCTAACCTGCAGCCTTTCCTTTTTTTTCCACTGTTTAACGGCTCTGGATACAGTCCTTTTAAGCCAATTATAATTTAAAGTTCACAAGATTATATTTGTTTTATTTCCTCACACTATGCATTGAAAAACGTAGTATGATACACGGGCGTAAGAGCAATAAATTACTCGATTACGTTTAAAACACTCGCTACGCTCGCGTTTTAAATCGTCTTCGTAATTTATTCCTTTTCGCCCTTGTAACATAAACTACTATTAAAAAGACGCAAGCCAATCACATAAAAATGTAATGAGTTTGAGAATTACCTGTTCCATTCCTCCAGTGTATTGTGAAATAGATGTGTCTACTTTCTTTGCGCTAGTGTCTTCAGTATGCCATGTCGGTTTGATGTCCACGAAGTATTTCTGTACATATTCCACAAATGGCTCGTGTTCAACCTAGAATATCAGATAAAGTTTACTTTTTTTTTTATTCATTAGATATTTTATTTTTCTATGCAAGTGCTCGTAAAGGCCCACTTTTTATGCATCAAAATGGAACAGAAAGTCGTTTATTTTGCCCTAGGGCTTTATTATTATTATTTTTTAATTCATTTACAATGGTTGGCTAACCTGCAGCCTTTCCCGTGTACCATAAATGTTATATATTTTTTTCCACTGTTTAACGGCTCTGGATACAGTCCTTCTGAGCCAATCATAATTTAAAGTTCACAAGATTATTTTGTTTTATTTCCTCACACTATGCATTGAAAAACGTAGTATGATACACGGGCGTAAGAGCAATAAATTACTCGGTTACGTTTAAAACAATCGCTACGCTCGTGTTTTAAATCGTCCTCGTAATTTATTCCTTTTCGCCCTAGTAGCATAAACTACTATTAAATATTTAATAGTTGTAAACTTACGCCAACTGCAGCAACAACCATTCTGTCTGGTGTGTAGTGGTTTTGTAAGTAATTTAATATAACTCCTCGGTCAATTTTGTTCACATTCTCTTTTGGGCAAATCTTCGGGAGACCCAAAGTGTTACCTCTGTAAGCGGCCTGAAAAGAAACTTGATTATACTAATGTCTAGAATAGCTGGAAAAACTGTACGCGTCAAAAAAAACGATACGTCAATCTCGCCATACAATCGTTATCGCTTTACGCAAAATAGTGTGTTTCGTGGTACAGGGTTCAGTACAAAATGGGCAAAAGTCTGGAAGAGCTTTAAGAGGCTATGCGAATTTTATTTTTGTCACTGTCACTCCAAGCGAAAAATCGCGCAGTGCGAGGGGCGGATTCAGGGCAAAAGGGAAAAAAGTTAGTTTTATATTTTTATTAAAAAAACTAAGATAGCTAGCAAAATTTCAAATATCAAATCTCTAGATATTGTTGAAACACACCTAATAAAATATGTTTGAGTTCTGTATATGGTTCCTATTCGTCAAACGAGGAGAAAAAGTGTGTTTGAAGACCTCATTTCAACAATTATTTCCATCGAGGAAAATTTATCCAAACATGTTTTCCAATTTCAAAACCCTAGATTATATAGTCAAAATGCATATACCAGAAATTTATTAAAATTTTCCGTGTATTTCATGAAATACACAGAAAAGAAACACCTGTAATTTTTTCACATATCGCCTTAAGCGATAAGGCCACCGTTACACAATAAATAAGATAAAAAGTGTTTATATTTTTGTTTCCTTTTTTTTCATGGTGTACAAATAAAGTTGTTGATTTATAGTCAACTTGCTTAAAGCTGCAATTCATTGTTACCGTTACCGGGTGGATATTAGCACTGAATTTGGTATGAAGGTTCCTTAGGGTGTTCTGATAAACGTTATTATAGGAGCACTCCGAAAAAACAAAATTTGTTTCTTTTCATTTCTGATTTTTTTCTTTCTTATTTTTCTTAAAGCTGTAAGTGAAAATTAATAGTAAGTACACAAATTTTACTGTTAATTTTCAATTTCAGCTTAAAGTAATCTAAGAATGAAAAAGAAATCTGAAGGCAATTATTTTTTCTTTTTTTTTTGATGTCTCCAAGGCTAACATTGATCAGTCCGTTTGCGAGATATTAAGCTGTAAAGTGCAAATTTTTGTTAGAGCCAACTGGTTCTCTCCCCTGCCAGCTAAACGGTTGTTTTTGGATATGTGAAAAAATTCCACGGCAGTAGTATGTGAAACGAAGTTAAAAGGAAAACTATCACAGCTAAGTAAGCTTTACAAGTTAACGAGTACAGATCGCGCCAAACTTTTTATCCCCCTATACACGGGGCGATTCGCATCGGCACGGCAGGAACAAAATGTATGGGCCGTTCTTCGGAAGAGCAACTTCCGAGCGAACTAGAAGTTTGGCGCGATCTGTATTATAGGTATACAACTTAATTGAGAGTCGGGACGAAGATGGTTTGCGGGGCGAGGGAGTACAGATGACAAAAAGTGTTAATTTGACCAGTAATATTATGAGATTAATATCCTGTTACAATCAATTGATAAGGTTGAGTACATTATTACTGGTTAGAGAAATACTAATTACCTCTTTTTCAACTTTCACATCTAATTTTGAATTGCAATTGAAATGTGTCATAAATTATACAACGTGTAACAGAAAGGTGTAATCATATTTGAAGAGCTTATTCAGTCAATGGTATAGAACAACTTTTACTATGGAGCCACCCTGAAATCTCAAAAAAAAATCTGCCCTTCCATCCATGCATTTTGGTCGAGCGGCATTGCATTTTTCTATAAATCAGTATTTTTTTTTTTTTCGAGATGCTGGTTTTGTTCCATAGTAAAAGTTGTTAATACCATTGACTGAATAAGCTCTTCAAATAGGTTACACCTCTCTGTTACACGTTATATAACATTAATAATATAAATATGAATTTAATACAATTTTACAGATTTTTGTATAGTGTTGTATGTACTTAATAATAAATATATTAAAAACACAAAAGGGTACTTTACGTAACAACTGTACCAAAACCCGTTCGATACAGTGCGCGCCAATCTTTTAGTCGCCTCTGAAGCTAGCCCCAAGAATCGACGCATTAGCCGTTTTAAGGTGTCAGGGGGACGTTACAGGAGCGAGGGCGCGGAGCACACCCGCCTGCATGCCGCACCACATCCCCTGCTCGCCGTTCGGCAGGTGTCAACACTATGCGTTAGTGTTAGTGCTACGTCCGTACACTACACACGCGCGAGTTGCATGAAAAGTACGTTCGTGGAAAAAATTCTATGATTCGTTAAGTTAATCGTTGAATCTGTTTGTGTTGCCTTTATTTGTTGATTTAGTTTGTTAAAGTTTATTGTTGTTGTTATGCCTCGCGGTCGTTATAGCGTTTTAAGGCGACAATGTAGGAAAATGGTGTTTATATTAATTTGTTTTAATTAAACAGTTACGATTGCACTAAAATACCAATATGTATATTAAATAGGTAGGTACAACAAGCACACCTTCCCACTTATAGTAAACATTTAATAGTCAACCGTTCATATTATTGTTTCCTTGACTGTACCTGCGCAAGCTTGCACTCGTAACTCAATCAGAGGCGACTAAAAGATTGGCGCGCACTATATCAGCATAGAGATTTATCCACAGAGCATAGATTTATCGTTCAACTTGTCACAATTATTTTGAAAATGGAGAGGGTCACACGTGTCATGCGTCCATAGAGTAAGCATGGCGGTAAGTTATTATTATTGGAATGCATTTAAATTTATGTCCGACTAGTCGTTCAACAAGTTAATACATGGACATCATTATCGACTGTCACCTTTGCTCTCTCCCTGCACCTCATACTTACCCCGGCTCTCAGTTAAGTTGTATTCCTATATTCAAGAAACTTACAAAATGTACTTGGAGAAGAAGTCCGCATATTGTGTAGGGCAACTATGGAACCCCACACTGCGCATGGCCCGACATGCACTTGGCCGGTTTTTTTATTATTAGTATAGTTGCCTAAATATTTATATTACTAGAAAGGCGACGACTGTAATAATCGTTGGTGAAATGCGGGTATACGGAGTATGAACTGTGACTTGCATTTCACAGTCCACACTCGGAACACCTCTGACACCCTCTCGGGGATTCATGTTGTGACGATATACAAGGTGTAACCATATTTGAAGAGCTTATTCAGTCAATGGTATAGAACAACTTTTACTATGGAGCCAACCCTGAAATCTCAAAAAAAAATCTGCCCTTCCATACATCTCAGCCGAGAAATCTATGAAAAATATTTTTTTTTTTTTTTCGAGATACAGGCTTTGTTCCATAGTAAAAGTTGTTCTATACCATTGACTGAATAAGCTCTTCAAATATGGTTACACCTTTCTGTTACACCTTGTATACATATATGAAAGAAAGAAATCTCACAGAATGTATCATGTCCATCAAAATGGTTTCCTGTTCAGGCCTCATGGCGAGGGTCTCCAGTTCAAAAGCAACAGCTTGTCTCGCTGCTTCTATCTCATCTGTGGAAAGGCGAGGCCTCAGGGTCACTTCTGCTAGCACCTATGGAATTGTATGCAAATTACCTATTATGTTAGAATAACATGATGAATGATGAACACTTGTACTCTTCACAATATATTAATTTAATTCCATCATTCATCATTTTATTCTCCGAGTACCAACAATCACAAGTAATTAGTCATGTTTTGAAGACAATTAAAACCAATCAGTTTTAGGGTTCCATACCCAAAGGGCAAATCGGAGCTATTAATTCGCTTAGATTAAATTATGTTAAGGTGTGTTAATTCGAAAACCATTTCGAGATTTAGGTTTAATACGCCGTATTTTCGAACTTGTGATCTAAAAAACCTCACGATGATGGATATTTTCACGAAAAAGCTGCAACTCCATTTGCCTTCGTGTAACGCCACTTGAGAAATGGCTGTTGTGTTGTGTGCTCTGCTATCAAGATAAATTGATAATAATTTAATTCCGACTGATTTGACAGATGGATGATAGATGAGTAGACAGACAGAAACAGACTATTTTTTTTCAAAGCAATCACACATCACAATCTGTATAATGTCTAAAATTCTCAAGTGACGTCATGTATGTAATTATTTAAAAAATCATAAAATAATAATGGTTAATTTAAATACCAAAATAATGAAAACTATGTCCTAAAATGGCGCATATTCTCTGAAAAAAAAAAACTTTTAGAAATTAAGCAATGGGAATCGTCACTCCGCTGTCTGTCCGTATGTCACGGGTCTCTAGCTCTTAGATGGAATGAGATAGAAACCTGAAATTTTTATACGTTGTGTAAAATGTTGACCCAAACCCGAATTTTGAATTTAAAATGTACTTAATTAAATAATTTTTCAGGGGGGCCTCATACATGAAAATGGAGCCGAAAAAAATCTTTTATTTTTACCCTAGCATGTGTGATGTCATTGTCTAGAGCTCATTAAGTAGAGTATAAATATATACATATTTTTTTATCTTAAAAAATAAAGAAACGGGAAGCTATCAAAGTTGCCATTTTTAGACCATTTTTGTTACGCGGTCTATCTCTAAGGCCAAATCAGTTAGGAATTTGAAATTTCTGTATATTATGTACCATATGCAGTGCAGGGGTGGAATTATGACGGTGGTAAGCCGATCCAAAAAAAAAGTACTCACCGCGCAAGCGCCAATTCTTAATGTTTCTTCAGAAGATAAGGCCTCACTTTCACCATACAAAATGTATTCGAATCAGAGAATAATAAACATGGAAAGCAAAACATTTTGTTCAGTTTGCAACTGCCTGTCATCCACATACCTATATCTATCGTACAAAGAAGTATGAAAATGTTTAAAAAAAAACATCTCGCTTCTTGCAATTAATAGTCATATTTGGAAGAGCACGGCTTAACTGAATGACATGCTTTTTGTTTTCAAAACTAAGTTTGGAAAATGAAATATCTCTGTTAAGCAAGTAATCAGTCGAACAGCACTCAACAGAGTCGATTCGGCGCAACACAACTTAACTAATTTGACAGGACTAACCTTAACAGTCTTTGTCTTTTCGATATAAAAAGAAAAAGACAGAACGCTCCAATTAAGTTTAGTCCTGTCAAATAAGTTAAGTCTTGTTGCGCCGAATCGACACAAATATGCATTAAAGCCATTATGGTAAATAAAACTCAGTGCAATGAACAAATATGTGAGATAAACACAGCAAAATAAACAAAAATCGGTGAAAAATATTAATTACCTCCCTAAATCACAAAACAACTGGTCAATTACCTACTAGTAAACAAACAAATACTTCTAAACTTCGGAAAAAAACAAACAGAACTACACTTCTAATTAAAAATGTCTAACTCACAATGTATTTTCTCATTGCATTCTTATTTTTAATTTAGCAGTCATATCTCCTGTACTTGTCTACGCATCAGAAAGCGAAAAAACGATAAAAACGTTTTAATTAGAGAGAGACAAAGAAAGGTACCTCGGAAATTTATAGCCTAACCTTGAAGCCAAAATTTGGTACAGTGGAGACCGCATCAAGTAAGACACATTGGACTTTGCACCTATCTTATATTCTTCTCTGTAGGGGCTAATGTCGTACTGCAAGTGTATAGCTTGATGTGGTCTTCACTGTACTTGCCTCTGCTTTTACTCGCTATGCGTGCGAGTTGTGACGTTGCAACATTTAGCTCTCTATAGGACTTGGAGGAGCGACAACACCGCACAAGTAAAGCTATAATTAATCGGCTTATTTCCAATTTTGTGCAAATATAGCGCCGCGCGCATTGATAAGTTTAGGTATGTGTACGAAAGATTTGGTATTCGCTTGTGTGCAGGTGTTTTTTTTTAGTAATACTTGGAAGTTAGAAGCACCTAAAAATAATGAATGTTGGATTCAGAATTGGTCGGTTGTGGTTTGAGTTATTTCTGAAAGGTAAGCCGGTGGGAATCGGCTTCTATGGACAACAAATACTAAAAACGCCGATTTATAATGAAGTTTTAGTGTTACGTCCCCGAATACTCAACCAACGTAATTTTGCAGTTTTTATGTCTGACAGAATTAGAGCATTACCTTAAATTAAATATCTAGTTTGTAATAATTGGTCATATGTACGGAACCCTAAAAGAGCGAGGCCCGACTCGCACTTACCCGATTCTTATTATTTTTGTTCTTCGTGGGTAGACTTAATTTTGCAGTATTTATGTCTGACTGAATTAGAGCATTACCTAAAATTAAATAAATACCTAGTTTGAAATAATTGGTCATATGTACGGAACCCTAAAAGAGCGAGAACGGACTCGCACTTGGCCGGTTTTTATTATTTTTTTTCTTCGTGGGTAGGGTCATTTCACACTTTCAATTGGTGAATTTAGAATTTTAATGATTCCAAGGTAAATCCTTTGCATATAAAAGAAACACATTTTAAAATATGAATGTCCATATTTATACAAAATCTATGTTATATTTACCTTAGCAACAACTTCTAATCCTCTGGAATTAGCACTGATTGTATACACAGTGGTGTCCCGGGAGCCTTGACAATCACTGATGCCACCATGGCTCTCCAACTTTTCGAGCATCACATCTCTTGTGGCAAATTTGTTTATATTTACCTGAGTAACAGCTTCTAATCCTCTAGAATCAGCACTGGATGCATACACAGTGGTGTCCCGGGAGCCCTGACAATCACTGATGCCACCATTCTTCTCCAACTCTTGGAGCATCACATCTCTTGTTGCAAATTTGTCTGTAGCCTTGAATAAAAAACAGTAATCAAATTAAAAATTGAATACCAATACATATTTGTTGTCATTGATTGTTTTGTCACATTAAAACTATAATTGTTATGTTTATAGCCTGATATTTAGAATATCTCTTTAAAGCAGTGGTTCTTAACCTTTTAGTGATGAGGGACCATTTGACAAAATGTCTGTCTTGCCACGGACCACCAACTGTTTGGAGGTAATACACAGTAAGGCTGCGCTCCTAAACGCCGAGGTAAAGGTAAAAATTAACTGTCACCTGTTCCACAACCACCCGAGTGAAAACAAAGAGCTCCGTATTCAGAGCTATTGCTTCGAACAATTCTCGAAGTCATTCCTAAACCTTGTGAGAAATGTAAAATTCACTTTTGATAGTTAAATTTTACACGCCGTAAATTCAAGGGTAAATTTTCACTTTGACATTTGTCATATTTGGTTTCTGGGTTATAGAATTCTTCGAAATGACTTATAGAGCCATTTTATTTCTGTAATAATGATACATACACAAAAAATTTCCTTTGCCACGTAAATAAACTTTACAAAGTGGCCGTTCCAAAACGATTAGTGAATAGATTCCGTCTCAGTCTTATCCCTTTTACTTTTACAAAGTACCCAGCATTTAGGAATGCAGTAAATGAATAAAGGGTAGTTCTAGCTATCAATTTTATATAAAACACGAATAATGTCATTCAAAGCCAACAGTGTTTTTATGTCACTGGTTGTCACTTATTTAATATCTTTTTGGATGGCTTCACGGACAACTTTGGATGCTTCCAGGGACCACCAGTGGTCGGCGGACCACCGGTTCAGAACCACTACTTTAAAGCTACTGAACAGCAAAAGGTTAAAAAGCTTAAGAATTTAGATATATGAGATAGTCATTACTCATGCACAGTGGCGTGCACAGAACTTTTTTCCGGAAAAGCAACCAAAAGGTCAAGATTGACAATAAAAAAAAATATGAATAAATTTAAATAACACTTTGAAAAAAAAATGTTTGTTTGAGTGAATAGAGTGAACATTTTTATAGAAACTTTTTTTTTTCAAAGTATTATTTAAATTTTATCATATTTTTTTTATTGTCGTACTTGACTTTCTGATTACTTTTTTGGAAAAAAGTTCTGTGCTCATGCAGACAGTAAACATTTAATTAGCTTAATAGAGCAAAATTTTATTGTTCTATTTATTTCTGAATGATTAAAATATGAATAAATATAATTGTAGCTACTTAGCCTTTCATTTATAGTTGTAAGCATTGGATAATAATAACAAAATTAATATATCTCAATATATTTTGACCATTTTTGATAAGGCCGTCATAGTCGAATGACGGCCTCATCAAAGAGGTTGAAATTAATCGAGATTTATTAATTTTGTTATTATTATCCAATGCTTACAACTTTAAATGAATGATTTAAACTTTGATAAGCAGATTTTTCAGGTTCAATGCTGTGCTTCTTATGTTTGCAAGCTCAGTTTATAAGGATACTCACTCCAAAGCTCAGTTTTTCAAGGAAATGGCAGATCCCATTCGGATAAGCAACTTCATAGCGAGGACCAGAGTCGATCACCACTGTAATTAATAATTAGCATTTTATAGCTGTTACTGTTTTTAACCTACTTAAATTCTCATTATCACAAAATTATTTTAAAACAATAGATTGCGGTCTATCTTACAAATAAATACATGCTGTGTATTCCTTACAATATAATCATTCTCATATTTTTTTGTACTTTTTTTTGATAACCAGCTTTTTGAAGAGATGGGTTGGTATGTGCTTTTGAAATACTGAAACTAGGTATTGGTATGGTTTTCAATAACTGATTTTGAAACTGGTTATTTAAATAACTATAGGTATTGACAGGTACCTAGGTTTCGAATTTGTTATTATAGTTTTAGCTGAACTTGAGAGGTGGGTCAATACACATATTAAATTAAATTGTTTCATAAATAATTGTGGTAGATATGTGTTTGTGTACTGTAGCTACCTATTGCCGTTTGAAAATAAACTGTTTCTTAGATAAATTTATAGATATAATATTTTTAAGATGTCTTTAAGTAGTATTTGAACTATTATAATTTGTGTATTGAAAGGGAATATCTTATTAAAATAAACTGAACCTCCGTATCGCTGTCCGCACACCACCCCAGTGGCGTGCACAGAACTTTTTTCCGGAAAAGCAAACAGAAGGTCAAGTACGACAATAAAAAAAAATTTAAAAAAATTTTTTAATAACACTTTGAAAAAAAAAAGTTTGTATGAAAATGTTCACTCCAGGAAAGGCAGTGCCTACCCTGGCGTCATACACACATTTTTTTTTTATTGTCGTACTTGACCTTCTGATTGCTTTTCCGGAAAAAAGTTCTGTGTACGCCACTGCACCACCCTATCACGCCTGCTACAGGTGGCTGCTTCACCAGCCTAGTAGTGTGTATTTTGTTTATACATTGTGTTTTGCAACGCAACATAAGCGTGCTGTCCCTGTCATATCAAGCTTTGGTATTAATGGGCATCATTCTATTAGTATCCCCAATAACTGGTTTCTCCCAAAACAAAGGTATTGTAAAACTGAATACAGTATTTTAATTATTACACCGAAAATTACAGAAACTGTTTAAGGTTTGTAACGCCCACTACTAACTTTTTGTTAAATAAAATTTCCCAAGGTAAAGGCCTGAGTGTATATAAGGGGGAAATTAGGTGCTGCCAAGCTGAGCTGTCAAGTTCCTATAGAAGCTTTTATTTTTGGCCTCTTTATGATATTCTCACCAAAGGAAATAAAAAGTAGCATAGACAAAATGTATCCTGCCACAAAATTTACATTTGAACCATTTATTGGTTTCCAAGTTATAAGTCAACAAGGTTACCTTGCAGTGCCAACTTACCACCAGCAGTGAAATACTGCCCAAATTTCTTTTCTGATGCAACTCTGAGGCCATTGCTCAATGTGGTAATTTCCGTGACATAATCCTCAGATTTGGCCGAAGTGTAGGTCACAGGCGGGAGGTTCGGTAGGGCCTCTGAGAGGGGAGGAAGAGGGGTGGCACTGGACCCAAGACACTTGTCCCCTGTGCTACTAAAATTTCTCCATTTCAAGGTGTTTAACCTAAAAACAATAATTTTAACGTAAGCCGGGCATCATCAATGTACGAATATATAAAAGAGCATAATATAAAACGGTGCACTTACCCATTTTTCATGGAAATTAACCTAGAGAACAGTACTTTCGCATCAGCTATGTGAGACATATTCCCACGTCTCAATTTTGATGTTAGTAACAAATTAAATATTGAAATTTAATTTAATATCGTAATATATAGTAAGTACTGTGTTTCCTCGGTCTATTTATGAGCTTATAGCTTTTCTAAAACAAATTAACAAATATCGACTAACCATATTTTTTTTACTTTTTTATACTTATTTGACACTTTGACACACAGGCCCTGCGTTCCGAAATAGAATTATATCGCTAAAATCGATTACGAAAGTATGAAGTGAATGAATATAAATCCATTGTAATTCTATTACGGACCGCAGGGAGATTGTTCATTCATTATTCATTCAATTCCAGTCCACAGAGAAAAAAGAGTAACCATACATTTCTGTTTTGGTCGGATTAGGGTGACGTTAAATATGCTGGTTTGGCCCGGTCCGTTAAGATAAGAACAGAAAATCGTTGCATTGGTACCATAATGTGCTCTTTGGGTACCATAGAGAAAAACAACTTAACGATTGGTACAGTGGAGACCACATCAAGCTACATACTTGCGTACGATATTAGCCCCTACAGAGAAGAATATAAGATAGTACAAAGTCCAATGTGTCTTACTTGATGCGGTCTCCACTGTATGTACCAACATACCGGCAAACAAACATATGTACTCATAACATAAAATAGATTCTTTGGGACACTAGATCTGGATTCTTTTCTTTTCACGGCTTCGCAGGTGAGAGGTTGCCGTTGTATCTCACGAGAGTGGCAGTGATAGTACACTAACATGAACACACCGAACGAATTCGATGATGGTGTGTTAATATTTTGGACGAATAAACCAGTTAATATATGTATATTGTTGGCCAAAAAGGAGTAAGATAAAGAAAGTTATGGTTGAGATTATCAAAATTAACAGACAGTCAGTTCAGTTTTAAAAAGTAGTGTTTAGAAAATTATAAATGAGGGAAATAAAGAAGGAAGCGGCGCTGTCCACTTTAAATCACCAAGAAAAAAAAACTTTGACAGATTAAATATAAATATGAGATAAATATATGTACCTAGACTATGGCCGAATAAAACATGGTCTGTTCCATGTTCCTTTGGTTTCCATTCCAAAACATAAGCTGACTACAATTTGAACACTGCCAACAGGATAGCATATACATTTTTGTATGAGTGCAAATGAATAAGGACGAGAGCTTGTACGGCGACACTGATATTATTAAATATTTGGAACGCACCGGCCCAAGGTGACGTCATTTTACGTGCTTGCCATTTTATGTCATTTTCATGATAAGGAAAATAGTTTTGAATTATTTCGTTTACAAAATAATCGTATGTTCGTATTTATAACATTGATAAGTATTTTTTGTTGTTGAAATTAAACATAAACAAATATAATTTTGATTTTTTGAATATCTTTGTGGTCAGATTTGCAGAAGTTGTGTGAAACGTTTGGGTAAAAATAAGCGCATAATACTGGAAATATCTAATGGTGTTTTTTCCATTTGTTGTCATCCTTGTTGCACGAAAGTGACTTTAATTGTTTGTTTCATTCTACACAGAGATGCCCAAAGGTTGAAGCGGTTTTCGAGTTGCATACGAGGGAGATAATTAATGATAATCCTAGGAAGCAAGAATGGGCGGTTGCTCGATCCGTAATTGTAAAAATCGCGCTGCAAAAGGCTGAATAATTAGACTTTTTTCTTTTCCCAAAAATAAATTGGAGGCTCAAGAGTGGCTTCGCTATTGTGGCCCAAAAGCCAGCATCAGAAATTGTAAGTCCTACTTACCCCATTTATCCAATATATTTGTATATGTACTTACATAGTTTTCTAAAAAACGTCTCCAAGGATTTTTATAATGTGTTTTTTATGGTATCTATTTTCCAAATGGTTATATGATTTGATAAAATCGATAAAGTGCGAGTCTCAGATGCTACCTAGTAATTTATTTCTAAGGACATAAAAATTTCTATGATTCCCGACTTTTAAAGTTTGAGAACCGTCCATAGCGTGAATGACGTATGCTTGGGCCGCCGCAAATCAGCAAGGAACATACATGTGCTCTGTGGAACATACCTTGTTTTATTATATCATGACTTAGACGAAGTTTTTACTAGGTACTTCATTATTAGTATAGATATGATCTCAGTATAAAAAATTTAGTGGTTGCCAAATAAATTGTAAGATGGTATACCTATCTCAACGAAATTCTTCCGTGCGTAGCGTGCACAGAGTAATAAATAGTTAGGCCTATAGCTACTCAGATTTGTGCTCAACATAGATTACAAAAAGACATTTTTATTCTTATCAATCCTGGAATTCCCGGGATTAAAAGGGGTGTCAGATAATACGCCTTCTTTTGAATAGCAGTTTTGTTTTTTAAATAACTAAGTTGTCTTGTGAATTATAAGATTAGCGACCAATGCCAACCATCTATGGACATCTAAAAAATACTGTTTTGCCAACCATGTATTACTTACAAAAACAAATCAAGCAACAGTTAATATAAGGTGAAAAGTTGTCGCTTACTTCATTAGTATTTAATACAGACTCGCGTAACTACGGTTCCGTATTGTAGATGATAAATTTAAGTTTGTCATATTTTTCGTGAATTTTTATTTTGGGAAAAGGAAATGTAGCCAAACTATATATTTTTACAATCAGCTTTTAATACCTACAATTTGATACCCATATTGTATTTTTATATTTCTCATTTGTGCTCAACTTTTTTAAATAGCTATAGTTTTCCTGTTATTGGCCAGTTATGATCTATAATCGAAATTTTTTTTTGGTCTACCAGTTTCGGAGATAAGGGGGGGGGGGACATACATATTTTTGTGGTTTTTTAAAGATTTCTCGAAACCAGTCACAATAAATATATTACTTATATTGTATCTTGAATTAAAACACTTGTACTTGTAGTTTCACTTTATTTGTGTTATTTCCCAACCGGTTTCGGATTTTACTCCATTTTCAAGGGTTTTAATTACAATATTTTACACGACTCCAGGCACTAGCTCTGAGCAACGTAAACAATCAAATATTGTATTTTTAAGATGTGTAATATTATTAAACTTATATTGTATTTTTAAGATGTGTACATAATATTTTTCATTTTTTTCACTTTTGTTTTGTACATATTTTGAACAATTTCAAATTTTTCAAATTTTTTACACCGTAATATGGGGGCAAATTAATATTTTTTTGTGCCAAATTTCATGTCTTTATCTTTAACAGTGCTAAAGTTATGAGGCTGTGAGTGACATAGGTACCGACGGATGGACGGACAACGGAGTCTCACCATAAAGGTTCCGTTTGTACCTTTTAGGTACCTCGGAACCCCTTAAAATAAAATATAATTACTTATCAAATCAGTCTCCAATCCTTATGTTTTTTTTTTTTACTTTTATTTATTTTATTTTATTTATTTATTTGATAACTAAAAAGAAATACATATTTTACATTAATTAGGTGTATCAGAAACCTGTAAGGGTTTTTACGTACACCGTCATTCCCGTCTTATGCAAGAATATAGAAAATTAGATGTACAGGTAGTTAAATAATGCTTTGCGACAAATTCGTAAAATAATGGAATACACACAAACGTAACTAGGTAGGTATCTTTATAAATAGATACTTACTTATGTAAACAATATGAGCAAACGTCCATTGTTGCTCTTTTCAACCATGGAGATGGTGATAACAAAAAAATACAAAGTCAAATAGCCGTTACAAACTTATCAATTGTCTTTCACATAAGAGCATAAGTTAATTACAAGGACATAAGAACTATTTTAGTCCGTACGTAACTCGATCTTAAGTTAGGAAGTGGACAAGTTAACACGGATACTTATAGATGATTTAATTAAATTATGTTATTATTATTATTATGTAACTACATATAACTATAGTTCAATGACAAAATTAAATGTATCATCCACAATACGAAACCCTAGACATTGATAAACAAATCCGGACAAAGTCTGGACGGAAGGCCGAAAGTCCACACAAATCCGGACAGATGGTAACCCTACACGGGGTTGATCTTAAATTAAATGAATATAGACGCACAAATGAAAATTTTCGTATTTTGCCAAGTGTCATTGAAACTTGGTCCTGACCACTTACTGAATCTGCAGTATGAATTTGGCTATATCAACAAAAGTATGACTCAGCATATTGATAATTTTATAGCAGCTGAATTTGTAACATCTACTCACTGTTAGCTACTAAAAAAATTGTTCATGGCATCAATAATTTTGTCGACTTCTAATTTAGTTATAAAATTAGAAATCGAAGAAATTATGAAAAAACCTTTTTACCTTACCCTAGCCTACCGGTTCTCTTTTACACTGAAGGATTTCCGAAAAACTAGTTGGGCCTAGGTCAGTGGTTCTGGGTTGTCATAAAAAAAACCAAGAAGATCGTCGTTCGTCGTGCTACAGTAGTGGCGCTGGCGCGTTCTAATCTAACCTAACCTAACGGCTCTTTTCTGAATTTCACTGCGCTGAAGGATTTCCGAATGGCCTGGGTCAAACTATAGTTTGTCCGTTTGGGTTTCTTTAAACGAAAAGGTGTAAAACAAATAGATAGCTGAGCAAAAAAAAAAACAAAAAGTATTTATTTTACCTACCAAAAAGTCTTAACCTAATGGTACAAAAATAATTCTGTGGCCCCAATATAGGCATAGCCTGACCCACGCCGTGGCTGCCAGACAGATATGGCTTAATATTAACTGCAGGTGGCAGATGAAAATATGAAGTAAACAAAAAAATAATTCTTCTATTGTTAAGTAAAACAAAAACAAAAACGAAATAAAGAATCTTAGAAATCTTAAAAAGAGAAAATAAAAATATCACTTTCTTAACACAAATAGAAGTAGTATAATTAGAGTATATTTTTTGTTTCCGTTATAATAAGTAACAATATTTTGAATGATATTGATTTTTCTTGTTATACAGTAGGTATACTTTATTATATGGGCAAATTTCAAGTTATTACATACGGATGGACTCTTACCATAATGGTTCCTTTCCACCCCTTTAGGTACGGAACCCTAAAAACTTTATCTTACGTTTAGTACAAAGAATTAACTTATTTACTAAGAACAACCTAGTTCTATCATTTTAGGAACAGAGCAAACCTTTTCACGTGGCTTACCTAACTTCTTCCCTTCTTCTACTTCATATTTATCAATCTTTTCCCATCCCTTCCAGTCTATTACTTGTGTATTGTTTTTAATAGTGTTTCTAACTTCTTCAAATCCACCTTTACTGCTCTCAACATTTTCAAGGTCTTCACACATAGATTTTGCTACTTGAAAAGCGTTGCCCATTGTATGTAAAATTACACCAATTGGTCCAGTGCCTAACCATCCAGCAACATACATCTTTGCTAGGTTTTCATTACCATTTTCTACAACACGGCCTTTGTCGTTTGGAACTACACCATTCGGATTTACAATCAAGTCACTATCAACATTTACACTTTTGTATCCTATACTTCTTATTGCAAGACCACAATTTAATACTTCTTTTTCATCTGTTGCAACACATTTCTGTTCCTCTACTTTTTGTCCAATCATTTTATTGCAAGTTAGTTGAATACCAGTAACCACTTTCTGATCATTGACCAGGATTTTATCTGGACTCCTATGGAAGATAGGTTTGAAATATTTGCCTGTATTTGTTTCTGGATTACTTTCATGGACAGATTTTAACATTAGCTCAGTGATTCGTTTTCTAGGACGGGGCAAGTTGTTGACTCTGTCTGTAACATCATCAAAATCTTTCTCTCTCCAAATCGTTTTACAATTGGGTAATTTCAATTGTTCTCTAAGTTCTTTTATGGTGAATGCTACTTGCAGTGGTCCTCTTCTACCAATAAGGTACAGCTCATTCACTTTAGATGTGGCTAAAGCGTCAAGAGCATATTCAGGAATATCAGTCTTCCTTAGTTCATCTATAGGTGAAAGAAGAATTCTCGCAACATCCATGGCTACATTTCCTTGGCCCAAAATGGCTGCTGTATTCATGGATAAATCTACCTGATAACAAAAATAACAATTTGTTTTTATAATAATTTTTTGATTAATATGTGTAATAAAATAAAAACTTTGCATAATTTACTTTAAAATCTTTTTCACTAGGCAGTCCATTATACCAGCCTACAAATTTTCTTGCAGCTACAACATTTTGGGCATCTTCATTTTCAATTCCAAGTAGTTTGTCTTCTTCTGCACCATATGTCTGAAATAAAACAGTAAGAAATATTTGCTTATAGTTCCAGGCTGATACCAATTTCATGCTTTGTAAGAGTGAAAGCTATTCAATAAAACTATAAAACTTCTTAAACTGTTTATATTTTTTAGTAGCAGTGTGTTGAAACAAAAACACAATCATAGTTCACACAGTGCTGGGCAAATATTTTTGTGATATTTTTCAAAGATATCTTGAAATCTATAAAAAGTTAATATAGGTACAACTGCAGGAATATATATAAGTTACCTATATTCAATCTATATAATTTTACACATACAATTTATCAACCATGTTTTGTATGTTTTGTAGCCTCACCGCCCAGCTGTGAGCTTAACTTTTTGGTTTTAAAATAAAATGTATTAAATTATATTTTTATCTTCAAGTTTTTAGCTGTTTTATCGGTGAATTCACGAGTTGTGTTGAGACCTGGATAGCTCAGTTGGTAGAGCAATCGCCAGGTAAGTGAGAGGTCCCGGGTTCGAATCCCAGTTCAGAGCTTCTCACATCCAGATTTACTTTTCTTTCTGCGTATCTATACTGCAATGATATAATATTAATTTATATCTCCTTGTGATGGATAAATCGCCAAGTGTTCAAACATAGAAATTTATTTCTGTCATAGTTTATATTAAAAATATTTTATTTTCTATGTAAAAGATGTTTAGCTGGGGACCAAAAACGAACAAGTTTAACTTATTTTCATAATCCGGTTTCTTTATCTTACAATCATATCATAGTTCATCAACTCGGTTTGTAAACCAGTTTACATTGAATTTGTTGGTTCTGTTTGTGGTTCAAACTGGTTTAATTTGATATGAAACATTTCAAGTCTTTTCATAGTTCTTAATGTCTGTCCTGAATAAATAGATCCACAGATATGTTTATCATTTGAAATTGTAATTCTTACCAATAAAACAGCATCATAATGTTGACGCAGCTGTGATAGATAGACGTCTTTTCCCAATGATATATTTCCATAAAAATTTACATTTGGCTGTTGTGCTACTTTACTGAATTGATTTATGACATTTTTAACTTCAGGATGGTCAGGAGCAACACCATATCTGGATTTAAAACATATTTATTTATTTTATATATTAATTTATAAATTTACAGAAATATCACAGTAATATAAATAGACTTAGTAATAAATAAGTTAAAGATTTCATGGAGAGATAGAATAACAAACGAAGAAGTGCTTAACAGATTTAATAAAAGGCTTGAAGTATTAAAAACAATTAAGAGACGAAAAACAGCATATTTTGGTCACATTTATCGACATGAAAAGTACAACATGTTGAAGAACATTTTAGAAGGGAAAATGGACGGAAAACGGGGAAGGGGGAGAAGGCGGATGACATGGAGTGATAACGTAAAAACTTGGACTAACATAAAAGACGCTGCCAGTCTCTGCAGACTGGCACAGAATAGAGAAGAGTTTCGTGTGGTGGTCGCCGACATCCGCTAGGATATGGCACCCCCAAGAAGAAGAAGTAATAAATCAAGATATATTTCGGGCCCCACTGGACCCGGCATCAGTTGCAATTAATTATATTTTTATAATCACCGCGAAAAAAAAATTTTTGAAAACTTTGAACCAGTTAATTTTACCTTATAAGTCCAAAAGGAACAGGGAGTTTCTCAATTATATCAATATTTATATTTGTCAGCTTCTTTGTCAAATGCATAGCAGCGTAGAAACCCGCAGGTCCAGCTCCTACTATACAAACTTGGCCAAATTTCTTCGGAAATGATGAAAACATTCTTGCATTTCTGACAAAAAATAACTTTGGACACATTATTTTGATTTAAGCACGAATTGAAAATTTCCTGGGGCTATCCTCTTTTCCCCTTGTCGATGTTTTATTTTACCGAGGTTTTTAATACAAGTACAAAATCTTTTTGAATTTGAAATGCTGTGAAATTGTGAATTACTGTTTATGTTGTGAAAGTTTTTGACACTGAGTTTTTGATTTTAGAGGTGGTATTTTATCTGGGTAAAATCCCGATACTCGTGAAAACAGCCGTTTGGGTAAATATTCGGGTATCGTCATTTTTGCTATTGTTTGTTTCGAATGTAATTTGAAACAAAAGCCATCCAATATGACAAATATGTTGATTTGCAGGTTTGTAGCCGAATGGGAGTTACTTCTTCTTGTTTTTTTTGACATCTTTAAATTTTGGCGTAAATATTCGGGTATTGTCACTTTTGATCTTGTTTTGTATGTATTTTGACATCTAATGTGACAAATGTGTTGATTTGCAGGATTGTAGCTGAATGGCAGTTACTTCTTCTTGTTATTTTTAACATCTTTAACTTTTTGTCAATCATACAATCAAAAAACAATGATTTAATTTCTGCAAAACCATACCGTGGTCTTTTTAAGGTGATACCTGAAGTTTCAAGTTGCTTTGCTAAACCTTGGTCTCAAAACAAAGGAAAGAATGCAAGCAAAAATAAGCTATTTAAAGTTAATGATAAAAAAAACTGGTAAAGTTTAAAAAAACACGTGCCCTGTTCGTTCCGTACACACCATTTAAAACAGAAACTTAATCCACGTGCAGTTATGAGTGACTAACTTAACTTGACACTACCGCTTCATTAAAATATATATGTATCCAAAGCGTCTAATTAAGGTGCTCTAAAATATGTTCTTGAACAACTAAATGTAAGTAATTTTCAATTTTTTACCTATGTTTGTGCTATAAAACCTACTTGTGAACGCGTTTTCAATTGTTTAAGTCAACTGGAACTGCTTTATAAGTTTTCATGGTGAGCTAATTTGTATGAAATTGATAACGTAAAGGGCAAAATACATAACTGTTTTACACGTAAAGTATACAGCCTGATTTTTTACAGCATCTTGAGGTCGTTCTGTAGGCAGTAAAACTTAGTCTCAACTTGATGTATCTCGCAGGGTCCCAAAAACGGTCTTGACAGATGAAAATACGGACAAAAAAGATCCTATGGGGGTTTCGTTATTTTCATTTTGAGGTACGGAACCTTAAATATCATATTTCCTTTAATATAACTATACATAAACATATGTAATATAACTATAATAATTGTAAAAACTAATGGAAATACGCACCATCTGTGCATTGATCCCTACAAACCTTTATTTAGGTATTTAACTTTTGGAAATTTACCCATTTCACATCTCTAAGGAAGTGTGACAGCAAACCCGTTTTTGTTTAGTATTTTAGCTGCTCTGGGTTCTTGTCCTTTTGAGCCCTTTGTTATGGTTTCTTTTTATTTATTTATTTTTTCTATCTCTTTCACATCAGCTTTGTCGAAGTTTATTTACAGTATTAAAGGTATTTTGGATAAGCCAAGATCTTATAGGAGGCGTGTTTTTGTTGCCGAGGAACTTAGAAGTTCCTTGTTTGTACATAGCAGCGGCCCTAGAACGAGCGCACACAAAGCAAACAGTTTGAAAGAAAAAACTTCTATCAAACCTCATTTCTTAGATTGACACACCAAAAAAAGTACCTTTTATTTCCGTTTTGCTTCAAAACGCATTATCTCTGATTATTGGTCAAGTACGGCTTTGTTTTACTCCTTCGTTCACTCAGAAAGCAAGCTTTTTGTTTACTTCCGTAGATCGCGGTCATTTTTGACAGCCGTTTGAATAGTCGTTGGACGGGTCAAAAGCTTTATGCTTTTGCTTTATAGGTCTCAAAAACAGTGACCAAATTGGATGCCTTTTTAAAAAATTGTGTGTCTTCTTGTTATAAAATTGAGGTGTTTAAGCTCATGTAAGTAAATTATTAGAGTTTTATTGTATTCATTAATGTCCTACCTACGTGTATCACTAAGTATACGTAAATATTTGTTTTATTTGCAGTCATTAAAAGTCGTTTTGTTTTAGCCTATCAAAAGTGTATTAAAATTACCCTTGTCATCAAGTTTTTACTATTTAGAAGGAATTTCATAATTATATTAGTGCTTACAATTTACTATAACACACTAATCCTTTATTTTATTCACTTTCAAGGATAACCTCAAAATCGTATTTTTTTACAAGTACTTACTTTTTCCATGCTTTTTCCTAATTAAATGGTTTGTTTTGTTTTATTATATATATACAATATATATAGTATATGTGAATATTGCTTAAACTGGTTTGATCTGAATATATACAACATATTGTTTCATTGTTCATTACAGGTCTGTGACAGTGATTTAAAGTTCTTGAATGTGAATGCCAAGTTTTGGGGGTGCTACAAATGACCATGCCATATGGGGTTTGAGCTTCATCAAGGAGCACATGGAGAATCTATATAGAGCTGCTGAATGAACATGGCTTCTCGGTAAGTGTGATTAAAGCTGACTGTTAATTTACAATCAAATGATTAACATACTTGCACATCTATCCATCAGCCTAGTTCGTCCACTGCTGGACATAAGCTTTTCCAGGACTTTGCCACTCCCGGCGGTCATCCTAGAAGAATTGCCCATACTCACACACGCTGAAGAGGCGGGTTGGTGAGCGCGGTCCCGGAACCTTCGCACCAGTGACGCCGCTGCCCGTCACCAATCTGTTCTATATAAGGCCTAGCTATTAGGGATGGAAATACCGCCATCCATCTGTCCCAGGCATGGTGGGCCTCCTGGTTTTTTGCCTGTGAGCTGTCCTCTTACTCTCCCCCAAATTACTTCGAGGGGGTCTCCAAGTAAAATGGTGGTACCTCCACAGTCGAGCCCGGCATCAGCTCTACCACCATCTCTAGCCCTGCTTCTGTATAATATGTAGTCGTGTACCTATTGTATTTTAAGGCTATGTTTGTTTAGTCCATAGATGTATCTTGTCAAAATAAAATATGCCCTATACTGCCCCATCTGAATGTGCCACCTGTATTGATTAATAAAATAACTAACACCATGTATTTTCCTTACAGGTGACAGTGGCCATAATTGATGATCCCTATACTTCATGCAGCACCAGGGTCACGGGAGGAGAGTTACACCACACTCCACATGAAAACGCGCAACACCATTGAATGCGCATTTGGTGTTCTTATGAACA
This sequence comes from Ypsolopha sequella, assembly GCA_934047225.1. NCBI lineage: Eukaryota > Metazoa > Arthropoda > Insecta > Lepidoptera > Ypsolophidae > Ypsolopha > Ypsolopha sequella. Next base: position 13,190,615 of record OW203987.1, read on the forward strand.
GATTTCAAAGTATATTAGGACAGAGGGTCTTATACTACCACCCGGACTATGTGGCTGAAATTGTGAAAGCGTGTTGTGTTTTGCACAACATGCTCATTATTAGTAGGGGCATGCCCAAAGAGGAGGACGAGTATGACGCTGACCAAAGGGTACCACACCTTGACTATGTTGAAGACAACAGGGCGCCTGAGCTGGTTGTTGGTAGAGCGGTATGCGCTCGACTAATCATCGTCTTTTCCCATAAAATGTATTTCAGTACTAGTTTATTTAAGTATTTTGTTATTTAGATTAACATGACCATGTAACTTTTTTAGTTCCTATATATTTTAGATAAACATGACATGTAACTTTTTTAGTTCCTATATTTAAATGGAAATGCATATTATATTAGACATTAATTAATAAAAAAAAATAGGAAAAATTAAATTTAAATTTAAATTTCTAGCACCATAGGTATTTCTAATATAAGAGTTTTTATTCAGATATGGTCAAAAGCCCTTAATATTACGTAAAATAAAAAACCAATATATGTAAGTCATACAAAATTTATTAAAACACATAGATATATTTAGTACTTAGGTTCATAAAATTTTAATCTTGGAAAGTAATTTTATAAATAAATAAAAATCTTTTATTTCAGAGACAAGCTCCATATTGTGTTAGTAACAGATTAGATACTTATTTACTATGTTAGTAACAGGCAATTTAAAACAAAACAAATAATTGAAATAGAAAACTATAAAGGGACGCTAAGGAAAGGGCTTCATAAACCCTGCCCTTCTCGTCTCTTTAATAAGATTGACACTAGTCCAGTGCTTCGTAAAAGCACAGTCCGCATCCAGTATGGCCGCTACCACCTGTAGAAGACTGTTGGAGCTGCTCCGCACTCTATGCATCAGGGATGCGGTTCGCAGCCTAACGATAGTAGAGAAGCTATCGACTCTAGCCTCTGCCAGCATCCCTGATACACTGCAGTACCGTCGCAGCCCCAACAGCGCTCTAAAAGCATTATTGTATTGAGTACACATATGCCTTTTTCGTATAGTTCACACATAGGTCGCAAATAGGCCGTTTTTGTACAACGTGGAAATCTACGGGATAGCATATTTGATCTTACGGACAAGGCTCTACACTCTCCTTCAATGTCCAAATCATCCCTAAGCGTCTCGCTAACCCAGTGAGCCTTAAAACTTTGAACTTACTTAAGAGGAACGCCATTTAGCATTACAGGAGGAATTTTACAAGTTTAATTTATTTCTAAATCTAGAAATAAGGCATACACAGGTGTATTTCTGGCTGTGTAGTACTGGACAGTCTGGTTGAGACAGAGGACCGCAGTTTCGGTGGACAAACTGAGACAACATGTAATTTGACATGCCTACATAACTGTTGGTCAAGCAACCTGTCCAGCACCTTAGCCATAATGGTTGCCAATGAGATCGGTCTGTAATTGTTTTTATCACTTGAACAACCTGTTTTATTTTTGACTATAGGCACTAAAGTTTTTAACATATCAGGTAAGTAGTTGTGACTTAAACAAAGGGAGAAAAACATGGCTAAAACTCGTGGCAAATGTATACCTGCAAATTGCAGATGTTCAATACTCAAATGATCATGCCCAGGATGTGCCCAGGTGATTTACTTCGAGTCATTTTACTTATTATAGATCTTATTTCACTTGCTGTAATGACTACCACCTTTTTATCCCGAGAACCACTAGAACAATGCACCATGTCTTCCTCCTTAGACATGTCCAAAGGTGACTCAACCTTAAAATTATTTTTGAACATTTCTGCTATCTACAACATATCATTCAGGCCTTCAACACTCACCAGAATGTGATAGATAAATGAAAAATTTATCTGCTAATGTAACATTTTACCTTTCAAGGGAATTTGGAAATAAACTCTTCATATTTAATTTATAAGCTTTATTACTACTTTCATCTTTATAAAAGTGTCTTAGGTATTGAAAACAGGCAACTTTTTTGTCACCTGTCTCAAAATCGGGATATACAAAGGATTTGAGATTATCTTCTAAGTTTAGCCAATTATTCTGTATGTTTTTAATTATGTGAACAAAGTCATAGAGCATGTAAATCACTTCTGGAAAAGTAGGGTTCAGCATGGAAATTTCAGACGACAAGGAGTTAAAAACATTCTGATTGACCCTGTTGTTATCAGTGATTATGGACAATATTTTGAATCCTTTACATTGAATAAAAGATATAACATCAACAACAACCACATTTTAAATCTTTTCCAAGCATGGACTGAACAGGCTAAAGTTTAACAACATTGGAACTTTTGTAATTAAGGCCGCCTTTGATATACATTTCATCAATAACTAAATTCACAAACTTGTCTTTACTACACGAAGTTTTAACCATATGTGACAATTAGTGATCATTACCCAATGTTGAGTGAGGTTTTAAATTTAGAGAGCAGGTTATGTGTTGCAAGTACCTTTTTGTAGGGAGCAATAGATAGTCCCGTAGCAAGTTATAAGCAGAGCTAAGTGTATTGGCGCTTTTTTACATTTAACAATGCAAGTTGATCTTTAATTAGACTTAGACTGTATTCTGTCATCATCACTTACTTACAATATTAAAAACAGCCTTTTGTATGGAAAACTATGGTGAAGTAGAGCTTAGAGGACATTCGTTATGTCTACATCTAGACAAGATATTTTCAATATGTGACCACCTACTTAGTGTAAGTCCATCGGGGAGAATCCATCTGAGCTCATTTGGCGACAGACAACTGATTCTTGCCTAAAACACTTTCACTTTTAAATTGCTGTCAACAATAAAACTACATTTCACATAATGCATATCATTTTCGTCCCAATTCATTCATTCGAGTCCCAAACATTGCTTAGTGCACTGATATTTGATTTGAAACCTTCATATGTTTCAATCACATCACTTTTCAAGAACTTTTGGGTAGAGTCCTCATGGCGTTCTTGCTCCTTTAGGTGTTGGAGTGACGGGCCAGGCCGTGGAGTCACCTTTGGTTGAGTGAGATATGAAGGTGTGGCGACTCGCCCATCACAAATAAAACCTCCATGCGCATTCGTACAAATGCATCCATAGAGTCACAAAAATGACTTCTGATGTCAACTCTTGTCTTGAGTTTTAGAGATAATATCTTGTAACAATATCAGCAATAAAATATGATATAACTGGCTATCTACAGCTTTATTTATAAATAGGACCATAAAAACATCCTATAAAGGCAAATTGGGAAACATGTTAGGAACGGCACCTTTTCTTAATTTTGGATTCTTCAAAACCTGATTTCTTGCTATTCCTTCATTATCTATGATTTTCTCCTTCTGTACAGTGTTGTCATCCAGCAGCGACGAGGAATCTCTGAAATAAACATAACCTCAAATTAGTATGCCATATAATCAATCATGTCTAAATTACAGCATGAACTATGTTAATTTTCTTACCTTGATATGCAACCGAATACTGGATTAATTATTTTCAGATTAATCACTAAAATTGTGTAAAAATTTTTCACTTCGCTGATAAAAGCGGGAGATTTGACGTTTCATTGCTGTTTTTGTCTATGCAGTTTTTTTTTTCGAGTGAATGGTTGTGTCAAGTTGTGTGGTAGTTTGCTGCCAAACGCAAAACGATCGTAATCTGAAAAAGTGTGCGCAATCTACGGATTAAAAAAAAGAAAGCATTAAAGCTTTGAAGCAAACTTTTAAGAGTAAAGCAAAAAGCCTCCTGTTTGCTTTGTTGGCTGTGGTAAGGCCGCTGATTCTCTGATATCTTCGAGTTCTGTCACAAGAATTAGTCTGTGAACTGTTGGCATTTGAAGACATTTGCTATATATTTATATTTCTTAACACTGATAAAGTGATAACTCGTGGAAAGTGTTGCCATGCCAGATTAATTCTGGTCTAAGAATTTGGTACTTACAGGTCGGTCCAAACAACTAGATAGGCCTGAAGTTGCCACGCATTGCAATTTGCCCACTGTACATAAGCGCCACGCGCAGTGTGCCAACTTCAGGCCTATCTAGTTGTTTGGACCGAAGTGTACCAAGAAGCCTAAAATAGTGCAATATTTTTTTTCAATTAAAATATAGCTTAAATGATATATGATTAATACTCAGTTGTATGTATTTACTGAGTTTTTACCCGTTTTTGAGTAAGTACTCAATGTTTATCCATTTTCACTGAGTAAAAATTCAAAACGTAGGATAAATCATGGCCATGGGATAAATACTGTGGGGAATATATTTTTTGTCAGCAAAGTTCATATTTAACATCAACTTGTATCATCTTATTAATAGATCTATCGCCACGAAATATTTTTATTCTCAGATAAATAAAACGTGTTCGCAGGTATGAATTATCAAATTAATGTCAATATGTTTCTAAAATAAGAGATGGATTACTGCCCAGAGCTAGTGAACGCCACATCCTCTCCGTTTGTCTGTAGCTAGGGCCCAGTCCCCTCTGCCACGTGCCATAAAGGTCCTAAACACCTTACTGTCAACAAGGCCACAGGTCGATTTATTTGCGGATGAGTTATTCCGTGTTTTCCGTGAGTGTATACATTTTTGCGAAGGCAAAATGATAAGTAAACAGGAAAAAAGCTGTAGCTTGTCAGGTATTTATCTTAAGACAGCGCCATCTTTGAGATTTTTATGGAAGCTGGCTCAAAACTGCGCAACAAAAAAATTCAACAATTTGAACGTATAAGTAGGTACCTAGGTTTGATAACTTTATTCATAACATTCAAAAGCCATCGAAAATATCCATTGATCAAATCTTTTTTATAATTAAATAGGTAGCAATTTTTATTTCAGTCATTTAACCAACGACAAATGTCATTGCATTTAACCATGGTTTACGGTATGGTTTATACATTTTTAAAGATGGTATGGTTCATAAATTTTTAAAGGGCGTGGGTCTTTGAGTATTAAGCCAAATTGTCTAAGGCGTGGGTGGTGGTTTCCAAATTCTTTTTATAGAGTATGCAGCTATATAAAAAAAAAGTAAATTGAAACAAAAATATGAAAGAATCATTAATATAATAATGAAAAAGTCTTCTTCCAATATTACGTTTGTTCATGAAATCCTTAAAACAAACATCTACTGTAAAATACACATTTTTTTTTACGTGTATCCTATCGCATTTCTTGAATAGCTAACAATTACAGTTGCCACAAAATAAGAGGCCCGTTTTGACAGATAGGAACGACCATAGAATATAACTTTACATGTAATAAATGAAACCGTTAACGAAAAATTATTAACTTATTGGGTTTAAAGAAAATAAATAAACGTTATTTAACTATCACGGAACATATTTCAAGTATTATTTTCACGCATATTCCAAAGTAAAATGCAATTTTGAATTACTACACAATGTCTCAAAAACAGTTACATTCTCGGTCAATTTTTTCTTAATAATAGTGTTGTAACTCGATAATCGATAATCGCCTACTACTTTCAAAAATAATTAACTTGTTTTAATATTGATAAAATAATTGTAACTTTGACAAGAATTGTAATGAGCTTTTGTGAGACCAGTACACAAAAAGCCAAGTTTAAATTTCCTTTTTTTTTTTTTGCAAATATAAACTTTTTAGATTTGAACATTTGCATGTATTTGTAACGGTGTCGCGTATACCGAAAAATATAATATAATAATTGTGCTAAATAATGTTACATACCACTTAGCTTTTAAACTTATAGTTTACAAAAACAAAAAAAATATATATAAAAATCGTGCATTTATTGCTTAGTCATTTTTTTTATTAATGAATTGGTTTACAGGCAGTTTTCCATAAATCATCCTATCAATAGACAGATTGACTGGTAACTTTTTTACTTTTTTTTTACTTTTTTAAATCCCTATGTTCAAACCTCTCCATAAAATTGCGTCTCTGTGCGACGCGCTCTTACATTATAAAAGCATCTTATAGACCGATTAGGTATTTTAATTTTTACTAGGTCTTTAGTTAAAGTTTTCGTTATTTATAGGATTATTTAGTTTGAATTTTAGGTATACCTATTTATTTGTTATAATATAATAAATTTTATTTATTGTAATAATTAATAATTATAAATTTTATTTTTTTATAATTATTTATAAAAAATACAATTTTAATTATCAGGCGAAATATAGTGCATAAAACTATTGTTTATATTTATGTAAAATACAAGATACTAAAAATAAAAAAAGCCCTTGAACGGTATTTTATTAACATATTATATTAATTTTTGGCTCAAAAAGATTCGTTTCCAGGGCCGAAAAACATATAAAAAAATTTACTTGTATATGTTTGAGGTTATGAGTGTGTTTTTTGGTCATACAAATTTCGTTTTGTGGTAATTTTCATTATTAATTTAGTGTTCGATTTAAAAGGTATATAAATAAAATGAATGTTGGTAATATTAACGTCGGCGAATATATCGTCATACAGAGACAGAACTACAGAAAATTGCATAAATTCAATAAAAGTAACTCCTGCGTAAGTTTAGGAAGAGATTCAGTGGAATTGGAAGGCATAGAAGGATGCAGGTACTTCTCTGTTTTTAAAATGATTGCCAAAGGCAACAAGAAGAGTCGCACCTATCGTTTAGAACTGTGTGATGAAGCTGTGGGTATAAAAGACGAGATAGGTGTTAAAACCTCAGGAACAGATAACAGAAACATATTTGACGATGGAAACTCACAGAAACTATCCGCTGCTGACATAGAAGAGCTTAAATCAGATGCCACTAGCGCCTCTGATATTGTAGAAACACTCATCTCTAACTCAAACACATTTAGCAGTAAAACAGAGTATTCACAAGACAAATATTTGAGGAAAAAAGAGAAGAAATATTTCGATTATCTTCAAATCGTACGCCCTAATTTGCGTATGATTACTGACATACTGTACAAGTTGGATCCTTCTAAGATCCAAGGTGTTCGTATAGATACACTGTCTCAAATTATAACAATGGCAAATGTTAACTCAGAAGGAAACTGTCTGTTATATGATTCTGGGTCAAACGGCTTGATAGCAGCTGCTTTACTGAGTGCGATTGGAAAGGAAAGTAAAGGGAAATTAATTCATATGCATCCTGGCAATATGTCTCAGAAACAGGCCCTCTTAGCCATGAATTTTAATGAGGAACAACAGCAGCGATGTCTATCTGTAAATATTTACTCAGTTTTAAGACAGTTCTATCAAGGGTGTGACACTCATGATGAAAAAACTGACACTAAAACATCTATTCCTGCCAAGAGGAAAGCAGAAGATGTTGATAATGAACATAAAAACAAAATTGCAAAAACTGAAGAATCATCAACCACAAATTCTGATGACACTGTAACAGATACCAATAATACTGACAGCAATAATGGTTTACCTGAACCAAAAAAACCTAAATGGCATTATGATAACATTGATGCTGCAGAATTACTGAAAGATAAAGTAGACTCCTTAGTGATTGTTTGTAAAGAGGATCCTCAGAACATATTTAAAGAACTTGTCCAGTTTGTTAAACCCGGCAGACCATTTGTTGTTTATTTCAATGTTGCAGAGCCTTTGGAATCTCTGTATCTGAATTTGAAACCTGATAGCAAAATTGCTGCCCTTAAACTGTCTTGTAACTGGATGAGAAATTATCAGGTTAGTGAAATGAAATACTTCACATAAAATTATATTTTACCTACATACTTTTGTTACACTGTAGATTGTAATAAAATCTTTGATTGTTGCAGATTCTTCCTGATAGAACACATCCAGAAGTCAATATGAACGCCTCCAGTGGATTCCTTCTGAGTGGATATGTATTAAAATGACATACAGAATTGAAATTAACTTATTTTTATTAAAAAAGTATTTTGTTACAAAAACAACATTCTGTTTTACTTGTTTAATCTGAATATTTAGTCAATATTCTTATTAAAATTATAACTTTGTGTTATATGGGGTATGAAATTGTATGTTTCATTGTTTGAAAAAAAGATGGATTATGGTGTAGGTGGCTCCTTGAAGTTTGAATATGTATCATTACGCCCTGGCCAGTGAGAAAAGACAGATTTTGTAGCAAATTGTCACGTTCACAATCTAGTCAACCATCCGTAACTGGTCAACTTATCTCTGTGTGACCCACATGTCAGTACATAGGGGGTGGGGGTACGAGGGACTGCGTCATGTAGTGTACGTACGAGTACACTACAGGAGGCAAAAGAGGTGTGTCAGGATCATAGCAGATGGAAACCTGTGGTCCCCCTCTGTGAGAGGCGTGAGTATATGCTGGCGCGTGCCCAGCTTTCAAAACAAGGGGTCATCGGACGAATATTAACCTTTATTATTCCCCTGCGTATTTCCCTATATTATTATGACATAAAACTATTACCTATACACATAGATTATTTAATTACTTATATTCCATCAAAACTGACCTGTAATAAGTGTATCTGTTACACGGAGTTACACCTACATCACACAAAATAAATATATAGGTAAATATAAAAAACAAAAATAAAACAAGCTGATAAAGGGTATATGTATATATATATTTAACAAAATAAATATAATTCATTTTAATATTTCATAATGATATGGAATTATGTTATATTTTAATAAATTTTCATGTAAGATAATTTTTTTCGGAACATGCTATGGCTTTTGGGGGGAGTCATCATAACCCCCTGGGCACGCGCCTGTGTTATGTCACTACACAACACAGTCCCTCGTACGGTATGAGTCGTGTTGTACTGTACCCCTACCCCGGGGTATACAATAATATACGATTGCGAAGACGGCCAGTTGCGAATGGATGACGTGTTTACCTTTTGATGATATTGACGAATGGGACGGTTTTCTACTAATCGGAAAAGACCAAATTATCAAAAAAATGGGTTGTTAAAATAAACACAAATATCAAAGAAACCATGTTTTAATTCATATTGATTGATCAATGTAGTCTTTTTATCATTACGATACTTGCTATGCATTCGAAAGCTGCCGACTACAGAATTATTAGAATTTTATAGGTTTTAAATTAAATAAGTATTTTATAGAGAATTTACTATATGCTGTAGTCGACAGCGCATCATATAATGGCTAAAAGATAACTTCATCACATTGACCTTCACCAATCACTACCGTATTGCCCAATGTGGTAAAGTTATACATGATATTCGAGTTATTATAAGCGCACTTATAGTAATTTGCATGTTTCAGTTGAAAACCACCGAGTATTATGTGTTTATCTAAATCGGTACCAGACCATAGTCTGAATAATACGTTATGTGGCTTTCAAATGAAACAAAGCCTTTCAAATCACGGATGATCCAGCTCTTAATTTAGTGAATAACTGCAACCGAGTGAGAGGAATGTGATAAAAGAACAAATGCACAAATACACTAAATAGCCACAAGAGAAGCTATGAGGAACAGAATAATGCACATCTTCATTAATTAGATACACTTTTAAATAAGAATTCATTGCAATAAGTATAGTTACTGTATATTACACTACAATAAAATAAAATCTTTTTAAATAATAAATATTATATTATTAATTAAACCTAATAAAGACTAAATATGTAGTAAACAAAATTGATACAAGAAAGCGAAACAGCTGAGATCTGTCATCAATGTTAAAAAATGCACCAAAGAACCTTCTGGTATAAACTGAAAATTTATTTCATAATTAGCTACATAATCAGTACAATCAACTGACATAATAATTTACTTAGATATTATAAAGCTTGAAACACAGACCACTTACCCATTAGACGTCGTAAGGAGGGCAAACCCTTTTCGCCAACACATCAGTGCAATTTCACTACTATACAAATGTTATTCCATATTATCCTATCTCTATTTCCTTGCGTAGTACCCTCCCCGCGTTACCCCGTAACACCCCGCAGCGGCGTAAATAATTCTTACTCATCCTTGGTTGGTAAGATGTCTAATGGGTAAGTGGTCTGTGACTTGAAAGGATGGGCTCGCACGCTATTCTAGCAAATAACACAGATTTTCTGACCTGGGGCTCGACCGCGTAATTCTCATTTGTATCAACTTCAAGCAAATGCATGCGAAATTCAACGCGTGCAAAAGAGATGGCATGTTAGGCGGGCGTCGTCGTACGCACGTCAAATTTCAATCTCAAGTTGATGTTGATGAAAATGAGAATTACGCCGTAGACCCACTGAACATATAACTTAGTATTAGGTATACTTTGCACTATCCCCATCCGAGATAGTTATAGATACAAACTTGCTATAAGTAAATTGTGTTAAAGGTCGATTCTTCGTATTATTTGATACAAAATATTAAGAAATTTCCTAGGCTGATGGATGGATGAATGATTAGGAAATTATTAAAACGGCCAAAATACAACTTTTAGATAAGAGTAATGTATAACAATAGTTCACTATATGATTAAACGTATTTTAAATGATATTATGGTAACTACAAAATAATTGGATTTTCCAAGTGATTTTAGAATTTTTAAATTAAATTGTTCTAAAATCACTTACGGAAAATACAATTATTTTGAAGCTACCATAATATCATTTAAAATGCGTTTAATTGCATAGTAAACTATTGTTATATATTGCTCTTATCTAATAGTTGTATTTTGGCCGTTATAATTATTTCTCAATATTTTGTAAAAAATACGGAGAATCGATTCTTAAGTGTGAAATCTAAATATGAAAAATTTCGGTATAAAATTTAAAAAATCAAAACATCTACTTATTCTGCAACCATATTCATTAAGTCACCTTTAATTCGTTATATAAATTGCTAATTAATATAAGCAATAACAATATTTTGCATTTTATTCGATACAATAATTATGAATAACTTTGGTGTGTGTTAAGTTTTACAAAAGGCGTACATTGCTTTAGATATTTTATTACTACTTTCCAGCAATTTAGTCATCTGAAGCCAAACAATACGCGGTATATCCATTACATCTCAGCTCTAGAGACGTTTAAGTTGAAGCATTTTATTAAATATTGTCCTCAACAACATATCTTCATAAAACTCTCGGCATTAATTTATGTCTACTTTGGATTTCGTACAATTTATAAATTTACTTATATCATTTGTATTTAAACATCACAACAGAATTTCTAATTCCAATATCTGATATGAATTTTCATGGTGGCATTTTTAACACCTTTGTTCATACTATTTTATTTAAAAAAAATTACGTCCGTCTTTACGTGTGTTGTTCAGTTTCGATGATACAAATAAACGTTGATAATTGGGATGGATCTACGCAATATTGCAGCGTAGGAGTCGATTCGCAATATAGCAGTATAGAATCAGCACCGATCTAGCGGAACGGCGCTTTATAAAGCTGTATTCGCAGTGGATTTGGGGCGGAATGGAGCGGTTATAGCTTTATCGCTGCTTTGCGAATGATCGCTACATTTTCGGCGGCGATTTCGGATCGTCTTTTGGCTATGAGGAGTCTTCATCATACCAGCTTCGGAAGTCGCAATTTTCATCGTAGTCATCCTGGAAATTAACAAGTTTTCTTTTATTTTGTGATGTGTTGTTCATCAAGAAAGGATTTTGTTCATAGGAAACCATTGGATGATAAAATAATTTTCTTTCGTGATCCCTGCAAACGCAAGCCTAGCCCCGAATTTGGCAAAAAATAGATAATGACATCCAATTGCAAGACTGTAGTATGAATTTGGCTGCATAAATTAATGTCAACTTATATACATATTTACAGGTGGTAGAGCTGATGCCGGGCTCGACTGTGGAGGTACCACCATCTTACTTGGAGACCCTATCGAAGTAATTCGGGGGACAGTAAGAGGACAGCCCACAGGCAAAAAACCAGGAGGTCACCCATGCCTGGGACCGATGGATGGCGGTATATCCATCCCTAATAGCCGGGCCTTATATGGAACAGACTGGTGACGGGCAGCGGCGTCACTGGTGCGAGGGTAAGGGCACTGCGCTCACCAACCCGCCTGCCCAGCGTGTTCACACGTACTCACGTATGGGCAATTCTTTCAGGATGACCGCCGGGAGTGTCAAAGTCCTGGAAAGGCTTATGTCCAGCAGTGGACGAACTAGGCTGATGGATGGATGGATGTATACATATGTACCTCTATATTATACTAACCGACATCCAAGCATGGTCGAGCACATCTTCAGCAGCGAACCTCAGTTCGGGCTGCGGTCGCAACATATTCGCGACTAAGTCGATAGCGCCGGCCGACACTCGCTCCCAGTGCGGCGCGGGGAACTCGAGCCGTGCGGACAGTATAGCGTCGAATAGCTTCTCTTGGTCGCCGTCGGGCGAGGAGAACGGGGGGAATCCGCAGAGGAGGATGTATAGGATCACGCCGGCCGCCCATACATCGATCTGGAACGAAGAGCATGTTCTTGAAGGTAAAGTTTTGAAACTACGGTGAGAACGACTGACGCTCACACATACCAACAGCGAGGTTTCTTCGACATATTGGTGAAATCACCAATACGTCACGGTTTATACCAGAGCAGTTCTTATTACGTCAGCGTATGATAAACATAATCGTATAAAAAGATATTTAAACCCATCAGAAAGAAAAAGACAGAACGCTTGGGATGCAAAATGGCTGCCCGCGGCTGCACCGTCAGCATAGACCAACCTAACACCCGACATATTATTACATCACTTTTTTTCCGTTAAAAGTAGGTTACATTAATTTGTCATAAAGGTTATATATGTTTTTTTACATGTTTCGTGCCCGCTGGATCTGAAGGACGTTGCCGGTGGCGGCTGGATGAGGATGACTGAGAACTGCCAAGACTGGCGTAATATTGGGGAGGCCTATGTCCAGAAGTGGATGAATACGGGCTGATGGATGGATGATGTTTTTTATATAACATGTAATGGTTTAATTTTTTTATCCATTCGACTGTTGCCGGCCCCAAAGTGGAATATTTGTTATATTATTTTTATTAAGTATGGGATTCAAGCGATTGCCGATATTGAGGCCATTGCTCTTTATGCTATTTGTATTTCTATGTGCGAATATAGACTTAGATAGAGTGTAAGTGAGAGGTGGATATAACAATGGCCATGTTTAATGCTAAGGTCTATTGATATGAGAAGAAGCCCCCTCCTTCGCCAGTCACTGACCATCCCTAGGCTTGCTGCCAATTTAGTTATTTAGTTGTCACGTCAAAATTGCCGTGGCAAATTTATTTCAAAGTTGCTGTAAACTTGTGAAGGTAAAAATGCAATTTTTGTTTCCTTTGATTTTAAATTGTCACGTCAAAATCGTCGAGGCAAGCTTGTATAAGACTATTGCCCGTTTTCAATAACCTTAGGTGACGCCTAAATCGGATGCCTAAATATTTAGGAACTCTTATTTCTATTACCTTAAGAACTCTTGAATATTTAGGCATCCGATTTAGGCGTCACTTAAGGTTAGTGAAAACGGGCATAAGGCAGGTTTTATTTTAAATCGCCACGTCAGAATTGTCGAAGGAAGTCTTTGTAAGGTTGCCGCAAGTTTCATTTTAAATTGCCACCTCAGAATTATCGAGGCTATTTTTTTTGTATCAATATTTATTTTTTTAAGTCGGTTTAATTTTTCTTTGAAATTGATGCGTTACACACAACAGCCAACGAACGACTTCACGTGGACATTGATTGAACTACGCGTATTGTAAACAGAAGTATTAATCAATGAATAGTTCTCCCAGAGTGAAAGCGCGGGCGCGGCAAAATCAAACTCTCTCAGTTAGTATGAAATCGCGCGAACACATTCAGAGCGGGCGCTTACAAAAAGTGTACTTAATGAGTTTTGCCAATAAACCGATGATTTGTTAGGTCACCTTGAGCCCGTATCCAGTCTCCAGTAAAATCTCGGGCGCGACGTACGTAGGGGTCCCGCACACGGCGTGCAGTGGCCGCCACACTTCAACCGCGAGGCCGAAGTCTGCCAGTTTCAAACCTCGGATGACGCCGTCGGGGCCGACTTCCACCTAGCGGATAATGATCTTGGCTTTAATTAGTACAAAAGTGCATGGAAAATTTCCATTAGAAACAAATTCCCTGGGAAATGTTTTTAGTTTAGTTTCCGAAGAGACGAATTACGCAAAAAATTATTAGCAGCGTCTCTCTTTGACAAAACTATAACTGGATTCAATATCCACGGCTCAAAAGCGGTCCACTCGTTGAATGCTTAAGAGCGGTTCCGCAGCCGGACTGTGACAAACCCGCCTTTTTCCAATTAATCGAAACAGAACACTTAAATTCAAAATTCACTCAATACAAAACCTAATTACCTATCTATTGTGTATGTTGCCATTGCAGTTTCTATTGGTTTCTGTAAATTAGAATTTCATTTTTTTTTATTGGTTCTGTAAATTAGCATTGATTAGAAAAAGGCGGGTTTTTCATAATCCGGCTGTGAAACCGCTCTTAAAAGCATTCTAACCATGCGTTCGCAAATTTTGGTTTGTTGATAAGGGTTCAAATTTGAAACCAAAGAATAATCACCGGGCTCTGTGATAGCTGGTGGTTGTGTTGTGATTGCATAAAGCATACTTGAGGCAAGTTCTATATGTTTTGAATGAAGTATCTAATCTATAATTAGTATATCGATGGTCGAGATAGATTTTAAACCATTACCATAATGAAATGCATTATTTGTTAGTGTTCTTACCAATAGGTTTTCAGGTTTGATGTCGCGATGCACGATAGAAAGCGAGTGTAGGTATGCGATAGCTGATGTTAAATGACCGATTAGCAAACGAGACTGCGGCTCTGAAAACTTGGAAGCGGCCGCAATACTATCGAATAAGTCTCCACCTAGAACAAAATTGCAATTTTCTAATCTGTTATCTGGCAATGAAAAAATTTGGCATGTCTTTATTGATTTAGATTCGCAAGTTGATATAGTTTAAATTGCAGTATGTAAAGGTGACGCAGTTTCGCTGACGGCATAGGGTTCATTAATTCTGGTTGAAACAGGTGATAGCACTACGCACTCCTAAGGGTCGGTTGCGCCAAACATGCTCTCGCTTTTGGACAATTTACCTTATTAAAATAAAATACTTTTAACGAATAAAATTTGTGTAAGTAGTTAAGAAGTTGAACTACATTATCATTTTTCAGATTTGACACAAGTATTGAGAAAAAAATCGGAAAGATCAGTAAAATCACGGAAAACGTAATTTGGCTTTGGAACTAGTATGATCAGTCTACTGATGTAACAGCAAAATAAAATATTTTTTATACAGTAAAGAAATGAAAGTAGCCTTTACAGATTTTTATTCTTTTTTATTTCCTTTCGTTATTTTAAAAGAAATACTCGAACATTCTACATTTTCCCCGTACAGAAAAATTACGCAAAAAGAATTTGAATGTTTGTGTATTTCTTTTTAAATAACGAAAGGAAAAAAGTATTAAAATATTATATGAAAAAGGTACTTTGATCTCTTTACGCTTAAAATTTTTTTTCAATTTGGAACAAAAAGATTTTTTTTTTCTGTTTGCAACGCCAGATTACATTTTTCGTGATTTTAGTGATCTTTCCGATTTTTTTTCTCGATGATTGTGATACTTGTGTCAAATCTGAAAAATTATATTGTAGTTCAACTTCTTAACTACTTAATTTTATTTGTTAAAAATATTTTGTCTTAATATGCTAAATTGTCCAAACGCGAGAGCATGTTTGGCGTAACCGACCCTTAAAGGTACAGATATCTTTGATGAATTTTATATCTAATATATTTAGGCATGCCATATGCACATGTCTCAAACACAAGCATAAAAGTCGGTCAGTACAAGCATTCTGTTGCCATAAAGAATTTTATAATAATTTCTTAGAAGAATTTGACTGCGGCTGGAACACAACGTTAATTTAATAGTTATTAAATTGTTACATATATGTAATGTTACAATGATTCATGAGAAATTAAAATACAAGAAGTACACTACAACGAAATCAAAGGAAACTGCTTTTTGCATTTGTCTGAGTCCGCAAAGGTCAGCTGGTTGTTGCGCATATTATTTACGCACAGCTTCGCCCACGTGAAATAGTTGTACGGGAACTGAACAGTGGCGATTGCTCTAACTTGGCTAAAATTGTGATTGTGTTGGATTGTTTGGCTTACGTTTTTGACTTTTAGGTATTTCTAATTGTGGAGAATGAGTAATATTACAACCTGAATTATGTAGGCTTTATTGTGCTAAAATCCTAGTAATGTAATGACAATGAGTGACATCTAATCAAACTGACAATTTACCATAAATACGAGTATACGACATTCTCCCGGAGTATCTAAAATGAGCACATTTAATTTAATGTTTTTATTTATCTAGCACATAGTCTAACATGCGCTGGGGTGGACGGCACTGCCTTCCGGAACGACGCGTCTCTGGATCTGATTCAGGTTCTGTGGTACTAGTGCTTGGCAGTGGCTCCACGGTATTAGTGCCAGGCAGTGGCTCTGCGATAACATTGTCATGTCCAGAATAAGTCAGTTCTTCTTCAGTGTCGTTCACTCCATATTCACCAGTGGGTGCTAAATGTCGGTTTGATACAACAACTTCTCGTCCATTTGATGTTCGTACTAGGGAATGAAACGGGTTCGTCTCTATCAGATCCACTTCCTCTACGATTGGGTCGTATTTACTTGTCCGAGTGTGGTTGCGCATCAGCGCTCTTTTTGGACCTGTTAACCATGTCGGCATCGATTGTCCGTTGGATGATCTGCGTGGATGTGTAAACATTCTCTCATGTGGTGTACAGTTGGTTGCGGTACACAAGAGAGAACGGATGCTATGGAGTGCTTGAGATAGAACGTTTTCCCATTTTTCTATTGGAAGGTTGTGGCTTTTTAATGCTAGTTGAATAGCCCTCCATATAATGCCATTGTATCTTTCAGTTTGTCCATTTCCTTGTGGATTGTATGGAGTTGTATAACTTGTAGCTATTCCTTTATCATGAAGAAATTCTTTCAAGTCATTAGCAAGAAAAGCGGTACCTCGATCAGAGTGTACGTAAGAAGGCATACCGAATATCGAAAAGAGTTCTTGTAATTTATTTTTCACAGTGTTTGTAGTAAGATCAGGACATGCATAGGCAAATGGAAATCTTGAATATTCGTCTATGATTGTCAGTATATATCGGTTAGGGGATCCTTTGCTTGGCAGTGGACCTTTGAAATCTATCGATATTCTTTCCATAGGAGAAGTTGCTTTAATCAGGGTTCCACGGGTTTGTGTGAATCTGGGTTTTATTTCTGCACATATTTTACACCTTGATATCATCTTCTTGACCTCTTCAATAGAGTATGGAAGGTTCTTGCTGCGCACCCAATGGATCATTCTCGTAATACCTGGGTGACATAAAGTTCTGTGAATTTCGGCTAGTTTATCGACAGTAGCCGAAGATGCCACGATGTTGGCCCGTGACAGTGTATCAGCTACAATGTTCTCTTTTCCTGGGCGGTATACTATATCATAAGAATAATTTGACAATTCTAATCGCCATCTTTGGATCTTGTCGTTCTTGATTTTACTGGAGTGAGTTTGATCAAACATAAATGATACAGATTTTTGATCTGTAATCAATTGAAAAGGCCTGCCGATTAGAAATTGACGCCATTTTCTAAGGCTTTCAACAATTGCACAGGCTTCTTTTTCGATAGCAGAATGGTTACGTTCGGTGTTTGTCAAAGTTCTTGAGAAGAATGCAACAGGTCGGCCTTCTTGTGACAAAATTCCAGCTATAGAATGGTCTGAGGCATCAGTTTCAACAGTAAATTGAATTTTATCATCAATGGCGTGAATTAATGATTTTGCTATTTCTTCTTTAAGGTTATTAAATGCGTTTATCGCATTTTCTGTCAAGGGGAATGACTCAGTTTTGACTAGCGGTTGCAATTTATCAGAAAACCTTGGAATGAATTTTGAATAATGAGCAAAAAACCCAAGAGCTCGGTGAAGTGAAGCAGAATCTGTCGGTAATGGCAATTCCGAGAGTGGCCTAAGGCGTTCAGGATCTGGCTTAATTATGCCTTGGCTTATGTTATAGCCTAGTATGTTTATCTCAGTTTTGCAGAACTCACTCTTGTCTAGGTTTAAAGTTAAGTTGTAGCGAGAAGCAATTTCAAGAAATAATTGCAATTTTTTGTCATGATCTGTCTTGTCTATGGCGCACAGTGTAATATCATCTAGATATGCATACACTCCTTGTAAATTCTCTTTCTTGATTATCTCATTGATAGCGCGTTGAAAGGCTGCGACGCCATTTGTTACTCCAAATGGTATTCTTCTAAATTGGTATAAGTTGCCGTCTGCTTCAAAGGCTGTATAAGTTTTTTCTGAGTCTTTAATAGCAATTTGATGATAGGCGCTCTTCAAATCAATCTTACTGAAAACGCAATATTTGGCAACCTTTGTTACAATGTCTTCAATGCTCGGTAGGGGATACGCATCAAGTTGAGTGAAGCGGTTGATGGTTTGAGAGTAATCGATGCACATTCTTTTCTTATGATTATCGTTCGAGACAACCAGAACTTGTGCTCGCCATGGAGATGAGCTGGGTTCAATTATTTCATCGGAGAGGAGATTTTTTATTTCGCTTCTTATAAACTCTATATCATCACTTGAAAACTTCCGTGATTTTGTAGTAACCGGTCTTCCAGGAAGCATATTTGAAAAGAGACTCACTGGCTCTATGGAAGCTTGAGTTAAAGTACATAGCTTCAATGGTTCTCGAGGCCCACCGAAGTACATTTCAAGAGTTTCATGCTTTTTTAAGATATCGTGGCCCAATATAACATCTGTACATAGCCCATCTAGAACTAATAAATTAGCTTTGAATTTTTGTCCTTGTACACTGATGTCCAAATGGCAAAGTCCATTTACTTTTGATGAGAGATTTGATGCTGCCATAGTGACTTCTTGTCTACATGGTTGTTTTTCAATGTTATATTGGTTTACAAGACTGCTATTTATGAAGCTAGCAGTACTTCCGGTATCAACAAGTGCTTTTGCTGTCAATTTCCCGTTAATAGTTATCGTGATCGTAGCTTTACTGAGGTCCGCAGTGGCAGCGGTTACGCAAGACGATTTTTGAATTTCTGCTTCTTTAATATCATTATTTTCATCGACGTCAAGGAAAGCATTGTATTGTTTTGCTCTGCATACCTTAGCGAAGTGTCCTCTTTTGCCGCAGGATAGACAGGTAGCGCTACCGGCAGGACAGTTCATGCGTAGGTGTTTTTTATTGCCGCAATAATAACATAGCTCATTTGCATTCTTCTTATTTATATAATTTCGCCTTTGACTTGTAGAAACCGCATTTATTGGTGTGGTAGTGTTGCTACTGCCTGATTGTTGGTATTCTTCATTATTAAAGTGCGCTTCTTCCAGAGAACGTGCTTTGTTTTGAGCATCATCTAGGGTAAGAGAGGAGTGTTCGAGAAGCCGCTCGCGCACAGAGGGGGAGTAAATCCCGGTGATGAATACATCACGTACAAATTCGTTTTCATGTTGTTCGGCAGAGACTTCCTTAAAGTTGCAGTTTTTAGCAAGGAGCTTGAGCGCTTGTAGGTACTGGTCAATTGACTCACCAGGTTGCTGGGTTCTTTTTGTTAGTTTATGTCTAGAGAAGATTTCATTTGGTTGCTTTACATATAACCCTTCTAGCTTATTTAGAGATTTTTGATAATCCTTACAGCTTTCGATGTGAGTATACACTGTTGGTGATAAGTGGTTTACCAATAATTGATATTTCGTTTCCTCCGATAGTGGTTTGCCTTCCGAGGAGACAACTTTCAGAAAATTTTCAAATGTCTTTTTCCAATGTTTCCACTCCGGGGTATGATCAATATTTGATGACGGGTCTTCGTCGAATATTTGAGGACGAAGGTATTTGTCCATTTTAGCACAATAAATTGTGGAGAATGAGTAATATTACAACCTGAATTATGTAGGCTTTATTGTGCTAAAATCCTAGTAATGTAATGACAATGAGTGACATCTAATCAAACTGACAATTTACCATAAATACGAGTATACGACACTAATGAAATGTTAAGTACTCCAACGAAATGTATAACAGTAAATCCTTTATAAAAACCTTTCTCGACGAGATCGTATGCCGAAAAACGTTTGGCAGTAGAAAATGGACGTCCTTGCCCCAAAGTTACCCATTTTAAAATCATTAATTGTACTTTTTTTAAATAAAGACTTGATAAATTGTATTTCGGTAATATTTTGAGAAAAAAATTTAACTGTAACCTCGCGCCAACCAAATACTAGACACTAGGAATCGCCACTGTTACTGAACGATGTCCCCGAATATGCTGGCTCGCGTCGCTATCAATATAGCCACATGCTAAGTCAAGCCGGCAATATTGTTGGTAAAAAAAGACAAATAAATATAAAACAACTTACGAATCCCCACTGTTATTGTTAATGCGAGAGTGTGTTTATTGATTTTTTGGTTTGTCCTTCTTTCACGCAGCAACGGAGCAACGGATCGACGTGATTTTTTGCATAGAGATAGTTTATGGGTCGTAGAGTGACTAGGCTATTTTTTATTCCGGAAAAATGCAAACTAAATCAGCGCGGGCAAAAGCTAGTTTATTATAATTTTAGATTTTACACGAACGTGTACTTTTTACCAAACGGAATGAGCAAAAATTTGCAATTTTTTTCGTTTAATGTATAAGTATATTATTAGAGATGAAACGGATAGTGATTTGGCCGGATACCGGATACCGGATATCCGGCGAGGCACTGGGCCGGATAGCCGGATATCCGGCTCAAGATATGCGTTTCGCACTAATTGAGCAAGTCTAAATATTACGCACCAAGGTGCGTGCGGGTGCAAGTGGGCGAGATTATTCGTGCATTTTTTATATGAAGATCTTTCCTTAATGATCTTATCACAATCGTTTGCAAACGCGAAACAATTTCCGATCCTAACGAAATTTGTAAATATGTATCTTTTGTCTCCTTGGAGTGGTGTATACTGTATATAAATGGACAGGTATCTTTAAATGAAACCGCGTAATATACTGTTCATACTGAACAAATTTTCCAAAGTAACATATTGGAAAAGCAAAATTGAACCTGCCCACCCAGTGCCCTTTCAAAATTTACAGTAGGTTTTCAAAATGAATAAGGAATATTTTTTCATTTCCACAAGTATGTTTCTTTGGAAAAGTTGTTTAGTATGATTTCAGTATGACCATGTGTTTTTATTAAAAGACACTTGTTGAGGTACATTCGGTATATTGTGAGAGCAAAAGAAGCTGGTGCAATGTATGAAGAAAAGCATAAACGTTCATTCCCAACAATTGATGTAAAGCTTGTCTTTATCTACCATAGCTCAATTCTTATTCACTTTATGTATTAGAATTTAGATTATTCAATCGTTGATACAACTATTTTGTGATTTAAACGACTTTTTGTATGTTGAGTTAAGTATCCGGTATCCGGCCGGATACTAACTACTATCCGGCCGGATACCGAATACCAAAAATATGGCCGGATAGGCCGGATACCGGATAGTAACCGGATATCCGTTTCATCTCTATATATTATACATACATATAGATTTTATGATTTATTGTTTTATTTTAAATGTTTAAATTGAAACTAGGCCAAGATCAGTGCTTACCACCAACTGGATAGCCAAACGCTAATGGAGTTATGAAAGGATTAGGACTCAATTTTAGAAAGTCTGTTGCCGGCGATTCTATGCCCTCACACAAATGCCAAAAATTAGATCTCCGTGATTTCGTCGCATTGTAATATCTACATACCACTGACTAGTTCCATAACTAGGAAAAGCCATTCGGGACTGTCTTGTTCTTCTATTAATGACACGATGCGAGGGTGGCAGAGTTTCTTCATTACTCGCACCTGAAAAGATTTTGCAGAACGTCAGTATCATGGATGCATCTTCAATGGGCAAAGAGATTTCAAAAAGTCATCAGTTTGAGCAGACGTTATGTCTATTAAGAGGCGTTGTTACGCGCAAACCTCCAAAAAAACGTTGTTACCACGTTGTGGGGCGTCTATGGAATGTTGTTATAATATTTTAGGCTGAGTCTATCACATTATCTAGATCTATGTTTAAATCGTGAAATTTGAGTAATATGTTAACAACAAACCCCTAAAATACGTCAATTTAACGGTTTTTTACTAAAAGTGTAGCCGAATGTGCTTTTATTGTTTTCAAAAATTAATACATCAATTCAAACATCGAAAATGTTATCTAGATTAATAGTAACCAAAAATAATGTTTGAAAACGTCCACAGTCTTGCGAAAATGTGGTTTCTCCTGCAACAAGTTTTCAATTTTGCGCCGGCGCACAGTGACAGGTAAATTATGTTTTATATAAATAAAAGCCAGAGCACGCCTTTTGAAAAAAAAATGCAGGTTTGTAAAAACCAACTTGGTGTTCAAATACATGATGAAATTTTTCTTTTCACGCACAGTGATTTGAAATTAAAAATAATACCACGCTAATTTACCAAAAAACATAAATTTACAGTGCAAATAGCAGTGTGAATTATTGCAGTGCAAATTTCGAAAGTAACGATGTGTAACTGCCGAAGTGGCAAGTCGATGCACGCGCAATGTAGTTCATGGGACTCAACTTGGATCCCGCTATGAATTGCATCAATGGCAGCTAAACAGTTTGGTCTAGTCGTGAAAAAAATTACGTAACGTGTTTTTTTTTTAAACAATTTTTTATTTTATTTCGAACCAACACACTGGGGAGGACGGTTTCATAATAAAGTTACAAGCTAACACTTATTTTATGCAAATACCACCCTAATTTACCTACAAACAAGTTCATTTCCATTTAAATGTTGCAGTGCAAATTTCGACAGTTTAAAGATGTGAAGCGGCTGAACTGGCAAGTCGATGCGAGCGTGCTGTAGTTCAAAGAAACTTCAAACAAACGTCTTTATGAATTATTTAGACAAAGTCCCAGCGCATTAGCAACTTGCGATAGTAGTACAACAAGCAGTAAAACCCCGTGACCCCACTATACAGCTGTAATAAAGGATCATCATAAACAAGTTTATAACGTACCTCCGCTTCCACATAATGCTCCTTGCCCTTGCACTTAGCTTTGTCTATCACTTTAAGCGCGACTTCCTTTCCCGAGTTCTTTTCTTTACATATTCTTACTACAGCGAAATTTCCGTCACCTGCGGAGAGAAATTAAAGGATAAGTTTCACTTCAAACATTAGAATAATTTAATTTATACTGTAAGGTGTGACTCCTTGATGGAACTTCATTCTAACACTAATAAAAGTCTTCTTGTACGAGTTCCACTATTTTATTGACTTAATTATTGCTACTAGTTTCGTCTAATATGATATAACGACGTCAAATAGACGAAACTAGGCGCAATAATTGAGTAAATAAAATAGTGGAACTCGTTCAAGAAGACTTTTATTAGTGTTAAAACATAAGAGTTTTTGAGGGATATGCAATCTACGTAGGACACCCAAAAGATATAAATTTTTAAACTTGTGCTTGATTCAATTATATCAAAATCAGGCAGGTCCGTTATTTGTATTGTAGTTAATTATATTTATTTGAAATTATTTAATGCCTGATTTTGAAGTCATATTTGTTGATAGTTTGTGATTTTTTCAGCAATCTCCGATCTTTTGGTAAACGGTGAAGGGAAATGTCGTGACGAAACCGGCATCCCGTCAAAAGCATGTATATGTACCTGACTGAAGTATGGCGACAGGGCTCACCACTCATCACGTTGGGACATAATAATCGTCGATGAAACGCGTGTATACCGAATGTGGACTGTGACTTGCATTTCACAGTTCACACTCGGAGCACCTCTGACATCCCCTCGGGGATTCATGTCGTGACTATATATAAATATTTCTGTTATATTATAGGGCAGAGTAGATGATAACAGAAAATTTGTGGAAAAGAAGTACATTTGCAGTAAGTCAAAAAAATTTGCTGGTATAATCTGACAGTTAGTGATAGAGGGAAATGCGCTTTTAACTCCTATGGTGCATGAGCCATTCTACAAAGAAACTATTGCGCATTTCCTACTACGAGTATCACCAACTGTCAGTTTACTAAATTTTAGACTAACTACACTAACGATTTGGACGGCAGAGCGTATTAGGTGAGAAAAAATATAGCACTGCTATCACCTACCAGGTTGGATACCTAGTACCTAGTACGCCTACCATACATAATAGTCTTCAATATTGTAGTTTGGCCTGGAATGCCTATGTCTAGCAAAGGACAGTAAAGTGTGTTTTTTTGTTCTGTGTTCAGTACACATATCGGTCTGAAAGGGATGGCTAATAATGTTTATCTACTCTCATACTGAATAAGGCAATTGCAACATCAAAAGCAGTTTTATAAGTCCCTAGATTGTTTATCCGATGTTATAATATTACATTATAGCACTGCGATTGGCCCAATTTATTATAAAGCCGCTAGAGACCCAATCAACAAAAGAGACGAGAAATAAGTCCCGACCTTATTTGTTAAACCTTTATCCTGATTGGCCTTCAAGCAGCATTACCGGAACGACCCACCCGAGGTTCAAGAATGTATGTCTTTTAATTTATCGTGAAATTGTTAGTTGAAAATAAATATTATAAATAAAGACGATATTTTTAATGGTGGTAGATAAAGTATTGTGTGCAACTGAACATAATTAGACATTGGGACAGTTGTGCAAGACTATTATGAAATAATATTTTAAACAAGTACTCGTGTCCCAAATTATGTTACAGTTGCACAAAATACTATTAGAGAATCTCCGAATGCCACTCACCTATGATCCTACCCACGCTATACTTAAGCCGCATTGGATGCGGCAGCACGGGCGCATCTGACGTCTCCGTCGTATCCTCCTCCCCAGATACAGACACCCGCGCCGCGGTCCGCCCGCCCGCTTTCACTGGCATCACAGGCTTTGGACCGGTCCTGTTTAGCACCAACAAGGAATATACCGTGAAATATCAAATAACTTCCTAGTTAGAAGGATGGACATGGTTTTGTATTTGAGGTTTGGTGTGTCATCAATGTTACCTTGGTTACTTCTGATGTCTTGGAAACAAATGCATCTGTGAGGTTACTAGTTTATTTACAACTCCTTTTACTCGCTGAAGGACTAACTTATCCTGCAAGCATTTATTCTGCGATTTGTTTCACAATCCTTTTTGCTACTAAGCTCCTACTCCAAACAGTACACAATTCGATACGGAATCGAAAAAATCGCACTATTAATTTTTCAGTATTTCTGCGCGAAAATATATACAGACAGAACCCCATAAAGTCAAACCACCTGTAAAGAAATGACGTAGTTTTCTGTGGTTGCTCTGATTTTGTATTATATCCTTTGTGCAATTAAAACTTTGCATGTTGCATATACAAGGCGTTTTGTCGCGAAAGCTCTAGTATTGAAGGTCTTTAAAACTAAATTATTATTACATGCAGCTTTAACACACTCGTGTGATTGTTGTTGACTATATACCAACGGTTTCACCGATACAATTTGTAGTGCCCGTTTGACAACGACGGTGAACGCCGCGTTGATGTCCTAAGAACGACACGCGCCTTGATAATGTCGAAATTGTATCGGTGCAACGCTTGGCATATGGTCAACAACAACCACACGTGAGTGTTAAAGCCACATATAATAATAATTAAGTATGTCAGCTCACGCGAGTTTTAATAGTCTTCCGTACTATTGATACAAATATATGAAGATGTAAACATTAGATGAAGTTGCGGAAGCCGAAAACTGGCGATAGTACACGTTGTAGCATTATCTACAGGTATTCAACCTTTTTCATCTATTTTAGTCTTACGTTGTCGTTGATTTCTATACTGAATTTTCAAATTTTAAAATTTAGAACGTTTTGTCAAATTTTTTTGTTATTTTTCTGATATCGAAGAAGATCGTCGTAAAAAGATACAAAATTTGCCACAGAAAATTAACACAAAAAAATACCTAGTCTATCTTGTTTTAGGAGCTTTAACGACGCTTGGATTACGATATTATGGATTCGAAATTGAATATTAAAACTAGCTTCTTACATCTAAAACATATCTTACTAGGAAATAAAGAAAAAACAGGCTTCCACTAGCTCTAGGGCAAATGTGCTCTGTTTCGTGAATCCATTGGGATTTAAAATTTTATATATTAATTTTCTGTGGCAAATTTTGTATCTTTTTACGACGATCTTCTTCGATATCAGAAAAATAACAAAAAAATTTGACAAAATGTTCTAAATTTTAAAATTCAGTAAAGAAATCAACGACAACGTAAGACTAAAATAGATGAAAAAGGTTGAATACCTGTAGCGAATGCTACAACGTCCAAACGCACAACTTTCCGTGAAAATAATTGATAAACTGAGAAAAAAATATCTGTTATTAGCTACCCGACCAAAATGTGTGATATTGTATGAACAAAACGTTGTTCATATGGACGAGTACTATCACCAGTTTCCGGCTTCCGCAACTTCATCTTATGTTTACATCTTCATATATTTGTATCAATAGTTCACGTATTAGTGAAGTATATGTGATATGAAAATAATATTAGTTTATATAACTATTTTTATTTAAGTATTTGTGTGTAATATTTGTTTTTGTATGTTTTATGTACACCGCCTTCGCGTTTTCCCCGTACAACGATTCTACCTACAGGTTGTCTGGAAGAAATCGCTTTAAGCGATAAGGACGCCAATTGTTACCTTTTTCTTTACTTGCAATGTTTTTTCATATTGTATTTTAATAAGGTGCACAATAAATAGTATATTGTTTGTTTTTCTGATTTTTTTGTGTAGACAAGGTGATATTGTTAGTGTTGGTCAGTGTAGATAATACAAATCTATACACATTTAAAACTCAAGAGCAATTTTAAACAAATAAGGCAAACTCTGTTCGTTTCAGCTCATTGGACGTCGATTGAAATTTATCTTACCTTGAATTTCTAGTAATCGGTGTTTTCCTACATTGTAATACAGCCTTGCTTTCGTCAAATTCGAGTTCAAAGTCTTCTTGGTTTACTCTGCAACAAAAAACAACCGTCGATTGATTTTAGATCCTCATACGACGGATTTATGCAGCCAAATTCATGGTAAGTGATCAGTTAGAGGCCGTCCACTTAAAATATCATTTGAAATTAGAGAGAGGGTCTGTGGGCGGGGTTTTGCCAAAAGAAAAAGTCATTGTTTAAGGTGGGCCATGCCGCTCAGCTGCCATATAAATGCTTTAGGTGTTTGTGACGTCCTGATGGCTTTGATCTCAATGAAACTTTGCACACATCTTTATATAGATATATTTCCCTTCCCCCACACACCGCACTCCGACCCATCTTTCATCAAGAGGAGCAAAAAAGTATTCAATAAGCGCCAAAGGTAAGGCCCCTTGGAAAATCCAATTGCCTTTTAGCGGTACTCGCAAAATTTAATTTTGGCTACAAATTTTCTAAAATTCGAACTGATCAGCAGAGTCAATTGATTAAAAAAAAAACTGCTCCCATAAGGTAATTGCAACATCAAAAGCAGTTTTATATAAGTACCTACAGTGTGTTAGCCGATGTTATAATATTACATTATAACACCGCGATTCTGCGCTGCGATTGGCCCAATTTATTATAAAACCGTTAGACACCCAATCAACAACAGAGACGAGAAATAAGTCCCAACCTTATTTCTTAAGCTACGCACTTTTTATCCCGATTGGCCTTCAAGGCAGCATTATCGGGACGACGCACCTTGTTCATGAACAAGTGTTCTTCTCATTTTTCGTGAAATTGTTAGTTGAAAATAAACTATTGTGTGCAACTAAATATAATTTCAACTTTCTAACTTCGTTCGTTTCGTAAACAAGCACTCGTGTCTCAATGTCTCAAATTATGTTACAGTTCTAAATTCTAAATTCGTAGCGGGGGCGATGAGTCCTGCACTGATTCTCGGTAATCGTGAATATTGTGCACTTCCCCCCGGTATGTTACAGTTGCACAAAATACTATTGTATTCTTATTCTCAACTCATCGCAGATATTTGGCTCGAACAAGTCATTTTTCTTATACCGCGAATAGTGTCAAAACATTGGTTCTGAATTATCTATTAATGTCACTCCTCTGTCCATCTGTTCAGACGTACAGCAGCAGAAAGATAACGGGAGAGACGGGTTAGGGACATTTTTTAACAATTAAAAAAGAACTTGTAGGGGGGGTTCAAGCAATGCAGATAGCAGGGTAACCAGAATGGTATTAAATCCCGCAGAGCCGTGCATACCCCCCCCCCCCCCCGCGTTTGGGCATTATAACCATAGAGTTGGTATGACCGTGGGAAGAATATTGAATTAAAAATATAATTAAATTAATTTTCAGGCGGGCCTCATACATGAAAATGGAGCCGAAATTTTTTGTTACCCTAGCATGTGGGGTGTCATTGTTTAGAACTCAATAAGTAGAGTATATATATTTTTTTTATCTTCAGACAAAGAAATAGGGGGCTGTCAAAGTTGGTATTTTTAAACCATTTTTGTTACGGGGTCTATCTCAAAGACTAAAGTAGTTAGGAATTTATAATTTCTGTATATTATGTACCATATGCTGTATTTGAAGACCAAATACTGAAAACGCCGATTTTATGATGTGGTCTTAGGGTTACGTCCCCGAATACTCAACCAACATAATTTTGCAGTTCTGTTACATAGAATTTGTAGATAGTGATAAGTTTATAGTTTCTGTTTAAATTATGTAAGTATATTAACCTATTTAAATGGTATGGAACCCTCAGAGCGCGAGTTCTACTCGCACTTGAACGTTTTTTAAAATTTATTGTGTCTCGCAATAGTTGTACAATTAGTGGTACACAGCCACAAAACTACGTTGTAAATCAAATAAACAAAAAGGCTTGTATTTGGCTGTATCAACAGAAAAAAAACACCCATAAATAGCTAACTTAGACATCATTATCGCAATCACCTCTCATTTCCATAAGCGAAGAAGACGTCTTCGTCCTCAAAGAACTGGTTGAGCGCTGTGACAGGGTTTCCGGACTGCGTGAACACCTTGCGAACACAGCCCGTGTCTAGCTTGACGCAGTCTGTGATCGCGGCCAGGGCATGCTCGAGGGTCGGGCTGTTGCGTTTGTTCAGGAGTAACCGGCACACCTGGACACAGGAAAATAGGTACATTTAATACAAAAAATTAAAAAAACTTCAACTTGAAAAAAGTTTTTCCATAGGTACACTATTCTTATCCTTCTATGTCAGTCAGCGCGTCAACCGGCGATTTACCTAATTTCCAGTAAGTTCACGTTTCAGCCTACATCACTTCGGACGCACCCTCACCTATCCTTTTACCGATCAGTTTATCAGTAATCTATCAATATATGAGTACATCTACAGTGGACATCTTGAGTTATCATTTAGCAACCCTAAGACAAACATGGTCCTTCGAGCCGGATTAAATATAAAAAAATACCCTGACTGACTGATATATCAACACCTAGACCAGATAGCTGGACATAGGATTTTAGGAAATTCCCCCGGGATCGGGAGAAACGAGATCCACACGAGCAGCACCGCGCGGCATTTGCTAGTTTATATGTATATAAATAACACACAATCTGACTGATTGCTTGATATGTCAAATCAACGCCTAGACCTTTTTTGTATCGCGTAGACATCCGCTAAGAGGGATCGAGAAAAATGGGAGCCATGCGAAAACACTTAAATTAATTCTTAATTCGTAGCGGGGGCGATGAGTCCTGCACTGGCTCTCCATGATTGTGAGTGTTGTGCACTTCCCCCCAGTGAGCTAGCCCAGCCAGGACAACTTCTTGAAATAGAGCCAAACGGCTTCAGCTTGCCGACATAAAATCTGGTCCAGAGAAGGGAAGGTGGAGCTCTTTGCAATACCAGCTCTACGTCTCATATAATCGATGCCGGGGCAGTAAAGCAGTACATGATCCACCGTCTCGTCGCCCTAGGTGAGGACGAAGCGAATACACCGCTAGTATAAATATTTTGTATGTGGTTTTTTTTTCGTACTCTCAAATGAACAAATTGTTCAGTATGATGGGTAAAGTATGTGGATTAAGTTTTGTAGCACAGATATGGACACCTCGTGTTTTCGAGAGGACTTCAGTGTTCAACTAAATAGTCTAAAGTTCATACACCCACTTTCACCAACAAAATTATTCCCTCATCCAACATTATAGGACCTTTGGCCACAATTATGCTTTTATCTACTCCCATACTGTAATACGGTAATTGCAACATCAAAAGCAGTTTTATAAGTACCTAGATTGTTTATCCGAATATTACATTATAACACCGCGATTCTGCGCTGCGATCGAGACGAGAAATAAGCCACGCCCCCTTTATCCTGACTGGCCTTCAAGGCAGCATTAGCGGATAACGCACCCGAGGTTCATGAACGAGGGTTCTTCTCATTTTTCGTGAAATTGTTAGTTGCAAATATCATAATTAAAAACGATATTTTTGATGGTCATAGATAAAGTATTATTTGCGACTGAACTTAATTATACATTGGGACACTCGTGCAAAATTATTACGAAACTCACGCACTCGTGTCCCAATGTCTCAAATTATGTTACAGTTGCACAAAATACTATTATGCCAGTAGGCTTTAAATATTTCTATTCCTTCATCGTTCAGCAAGTGGTAGTTATACTCGCACAAATATTATACCAAAGCGGCACAGGCATCGAACTCTATATTTATCTGAATGAGACTGACTGAGCTATCGTTGCTTAGCTAAACGTTAGTAGACCAGTTTTATTTATCGCGTGACGAAATGGCCGCTTTTTTGAAAAAGGTCTTTTTGCATTATTCACTTCCTTTGGCTTTTCTTCGTTGGACAAGAAACGGTCTTGGCCAGATAGGAAGACGGATACAGAGCTGGAGTAGTAACAAAGTGTAAGTCAAGGTTCAGTAGACCGGCGCGGCGGCTCAGATACCCTCCATAAGCTCATACTGGGTTTGGTTGGTTTCCTACCAGGGTTACAACACTAACACGTCAAAACCAAAACCACGTCATTTGAAAACAAACTTCTTTATGAACAGTGCAAGACTATAAATGGAACATTTTACAACAATATAACGTAAAAATATTATAATGTAAAAATATGGAAATATTATAATTTAACAAACACGTGATGTAACAATAATATTATGTAATAATAATATAATGTACTTAAAAATAATCAATTATCATTTCTTGGTAAATTAATTGGTTTCGAGAATTATTTAAAGTAATAATAAGTTTGACTTGTAATTTTTATAACTGAATAACGAGTTTGAGTATGAGCACTTTCAAAAATCAACTCGCATCGCAATGACCGTTAAAAAATGGCAGTGTCACTACACTGATGTCTACTTTTCAACCTCAGCTCTGAGCAGAAATCGCAAGGTTATGGGCAAGTCAAAATTACAGATAAATAACCATACTAACGTAAAAATATCAATTGACGTTTGGAATTTTTTCACACAACACAACGAAACCGGTTCAAAAACTCAGCATTGTGTTCCTACCTCGCCTAGGTTTCTTTTGAACGCACTTAAATGGGCATTCGATATTGCCAGAGTTGCTAGCTGAATGAGACCTGCGAAGGACCACTAGGAATAGTACTTTGATTCCTTTGAATCAGATTAGAACACTGCGGCCTTCCACGTCAGTCGTATAAAAACCTTCTTGAGATGGCTCACGATACCTCGCAGTAAATATTGATTGTTGACATTTGTTGAGGAATGTAAATTGATCTTTACGCACCCAGTTTCTTATACGATGCATTCTACAATCGAGAATGAGTACGTGCCTCACTGTTGAGGAGTAGATGATATACTAACCGACCAACCTAAACATCGTTATCTTTATACTTTGTTTCAAGATTCAGTTGTAATCGATGTCATCATCTACAGTGTGTCCCTCGTACAAGTGCACATCCGAAAAGGGGTGAAACTAGACCTTTTTTATCGACAAAAAAATGTTTTTCTTATTTTTTTAGAAAATCTTTGTTTTATATTATATATTTGGAAACCTAGATATTCGGTAATCCAATCGGAATAAATACACACTACCTTAAGAATATGTATAATTTACAAATGATTTTGGCATTCCGTTTATATGAACCGTCGGCCTCTAACAAATTTTCAAATGTTTCTTCACTATTGAATGAATCATTCGAGTTCATTAACACAGCAGTCCACGTTTAGACATAGGCCATTTTTCATCGACTGGTTTCAATAAGCATAATCCACTTACTTTGCGAGGTTTGACGCCATTCCTAATTATCGTGACAATACGAGGTCGCACCACGTTCTCTCCCGCCGGGCTGACTCGTGCCGTCCCGTTACCAGTAGCAACGCTACCATTTGTCTGAAAAGAGCCTTTTGTTAAACAAATTTAGCAAATGTCTGCACTCGATCACAGCAATGTCTCTAGTTGATCATCATGGCCAGAACAATTAGGAACATGGCTAAACTCTCTTATAATAGTAATAGAGACGGATTTATGAGCGCAAGCATCTTAAAGTCTATGGCTGGTATTTGCATAATTGGATGAGACACTCTCCCTGCCATGGGAACCGCCGGCGGCTGCAGATATTTCATCGACGGTGTAAAAGAATAGAAAAATGTTGCAGGCAGAAAGAGCATGATGTTTTCTAGGCACTAAGCGAGCAACCTGCTTACCTTTGGAGTTAGTTTTAACTTATTGTGGTTCTTTCTGAATGCTCCTGGGCAAATAGGGATTGTGATGAATGTATATGAATTATGATAAAATTAAAATCTGTCGGGGAAACGCGTGTGTACCCAATGTGGGCTGTGACTTTCATTTCACAGTTCACATTCGGAACACCTCTGACACCCCGTCAGGGATTCATGTCGTGGCGATATCTTTACATTTGTTTATAAAAGAAGTCTAAGTAGAACATAGAAAAGACAATATGTAGGAAATAAAACATTTATGCACAGTTCGTGTTCGAACAGCAATCTCAAGTGTCAACAAGGCATAATTCGTGTAGAATCGGAAAGCGGACGTAAAGTTCTGTCTTGAAAACAATTATCGACGGCCTCATGTATAACTATTCGGAGATTCACACCTGCTTTCTTAGCCGACAAAAATTTTAAGCTTGATTTTAGGACACTATTGAATCTTTGCACAGCAAAATGACAAAAGCGTGTAAAAAGGTGATTATAAGTAGGTAACAATGGCGATAATTTGATGGTGGTAACTGTGTAAAATACCTGTAAGTATCGGGACAGCCTGTTGTTAGCCCGAGCGGGGGACGGACTAGCTCCATCTCCTAGGGACTCGGGACCGCTCAGTCTGAACGATTGGGGGGTCACAGCACTCGCTTCATAATCCAACCGTTTGAATGGCTCACCGAATCCGCTACAGACGTATGACTGGCCATCTTCCAGGTCATCTAGTTTACCAATCTGTAAAATTTACGAATTTAAATCGATACTTGGAAGGGAAACCGGAAGAGATTTAAAAAATAATGTGATTCACAGAATAGCAACAAATTCAACACACAAAGACAATCATTGTTGAAAACTGGTAACAAAGATTCCTGTATGAAACTGTAAATGTGTCATCAAGGCAAATCAATATTCATATCTGCTGTGAGTAACCATACTATCACAGTATGTTGGTATGCTTGCTTATCTATTTAATGAAAGCTACAAGAATTTTATTAACCCCTAAATTATCTAGAATATCGCAAAATTTATCAAATAAAAGGCTCTTTCTTGTGTTTTGATATTGAATTTTATCATGAAACTGGACTGGGGCTTTGAAATAACTCTACAAATTGTACTTGGGAAAGAACAAATTAATGTGCACCGCAGGGAATGAACCTACGACCTCCGGGTTAGCACGCGAGAGAGGTGGTAATTTATAAACTCTTTATTTGCTTCCTTGACATCTTTTAAAGCGTTATAATCGGGAATAATAAATCTATTATCTGGTAACCCAGATAATTTTAAGTTTTCTTCATCCCCAAAGGCCCATTAACATTCTACATTAATATTTTGATGAACACATAACGGCTATAGATGCCATACAATATATATATTTTTTTTCCATCAGCATGTTAACTTTATAAAATATAGGAAGTAAAGAATAGTTGATCAAAAATAAAAAATTGACAATTTACTGACCTTCCTCCCCTCCAGGGAGTATATTGCCCTCACTCCACTCGGTAGAGTCACATTGTCAACTAGTACCCTCGTCAAGTCTGCTGTCAGGCTATCAAATGACCTGCAAATGAATGAGCTTGTTTGATAAATTGATACACTTGGAAGATAAGTTTAATTTTTTTTTTGTTAGTAGCTTCACTTAGAATTTGCTAGAGTAATATTATATCTATTTGTTTTGTCTATATGACACGTAATTGAAATCTTTTTATATATGTATATTGTATTTTACTATTCAGTTGGAACCTTAAATCTAACAATTTTCCGAATAATCATTTTACACTCTTAAATTCGTTGACTGCCACAAACTCAAAAGCTGTGAAGATATTTTAAACCCTGATTTAAATATAAAATAAAATTGTTACTTTTAACCTGAGAAGAAAGCAAAAAATTATTGATGATTTTATAGCCATGCTCGCTCCCTTAAGACTTATCTTTCGATTTCCTTACTAAAAGTTGAATGAAAATAAAACTTAGTGACAATAACTGGTTACAATGTATCTCAGACCCAGATTCATATTAATCAGAATAGTGGTGTAGTAGTGTAAATCAAGGGAACTGGTCAGCTACTGCTTACAAACCTCAAGCCAATGAAGCTGACTGCATAATTGTGGATATACATAATGGCTCTACTATAATAGGTGTTTATATTATCGATTCCCCTATTTTAATGAGGCCACAATCTTCCTACATTCCTTAGATTTACTACTTGTTTGTTGCCCATTTATTTGTTATTCTGACTGGAAATTTAATATTATGCCTGATAAATCTGATTGAAATAATGTTGTGTAATGAATGAGTCCCTAATTTTATCTTCCCCTTTTTGTACACTACAAATAAAGGAGACTGGGCGAAAGTGGTCTATAGACCAACAGATATGGAGTATTTTTTTTTAGGAAGTACACAATTAGACGGTATTTTTTTGTTATGACGTCAACAAAATCTGACCCGACAGTTTTGAGATATTTCAAGTCAAATATATTAGTATTATTTTACTTTAATTAAGTATTTTTATTACAATAATGTTATAATAAAGAAAGGAACTTATAAGAACTCCGATTTTGCAATGAGCTACATTTATTACATTTTTGACTACAATGACGCCGAACTAAGATAGTTCTTAAGTAGCCTGTTATACTAGCGTTGGTAAACTACACGCCGTGTCTTTGAAGACGCTGACGCCACCTCTTTCTGTCCGAAAAGGACCGAAAAAACTGTCGGTTTAGATTTTGATGCCCGTTCGCACAGAGGTGTAGTTACCTAATGTAAAAACCACAATATTATATCTGTTGGTTCATAGACCACTTTCCATACAGAAAAGAACAGTCTCCTTTGTGTAATGCTGCGACAGTGTTGCCACTTTAGAAAAAAAAAATTACTTACCTACCAGAATAATGATTAAAGTCTGCTCAATTACAGTACTCCCAAAATAATAATGCGCATACAAATTTTCGCCACTGTTCGGCAAAGTTCGTATTTCCTTACACTTTCTATACAATCAATAAGGTCGCGTGGTACGTCCGGTCACTCGGCTATAGATTTGTATGCGCATTATTACTTTGGGGGTACTGTAAATGCTTATAAATAGCAATAAACTATTTTAAATAACATAGTTTTCATAGACAATGGTGTCGATTCGGCACAAATTTGACAGAACTTGAGATGGGTTTCCACCCGGGAAAATTCTCGACTGTGGGAAAATTCCCGGAAAGTTTCCGTGAAAACACCCGTTTGGGAAAATATTCGGGTGTTTTCATTTTGACATTTTGTTGTAATATATTTTGAAATAAAAACTATCTAACATGGCAAACAAGTAGATTTGTCGTATTGTAAAAGACAGAAAGTTCTTCTTTAATTGACAGTATGCTTGTTTTCTCCATACAAAAAATAACTCAATATTTTTTTTCTCAGAAAGTAATACATATTTCAGAAAAACTTTACAGTAAAAGGTGTTTGTAATAGTAAGCAGTCTATCACGAAAAAAAAAATAGTTCAGTTACTTAACCTCTTAATTAAATATTGTCAAGTGCCTGTAGTTTCCTGCAGTAAGTTTCATTTTAAGTTTCATAGTATTTGTGAAGAAAAATGAAAAAACCCACCGATTGGGAATTTTCCCGGGTGGAAACCCATCTCTAATAATGAATGACTAATACGTCAAAAGTCTTATTCGCAAAATTACTAGATCACTGTACGTTCCTGTATTGTCTATGTTATAAAATACCTAAGGCGTAAAATTATGTAAGGTCGCAAAATACCTA
This sequence comes from Ypsolopha sequella, assembly GCA_934047225.1. Taxonomy (NCBI): domain Eukaryota; kingdom Metazoa; phylum Arthropoda; class Insecta; order Lepidoptera; family Ypsolophidae; genus Ypsolopha; species Ypsolopha sequella. The sequence continues at coordinate 13,227,101 of OW203987.1, forward strand.
GTCTGTCTTTTGTTTTTTGTATATACAGTCACATGAAAAACAAAATACGTTGGACTGGTTTCTCGAACAGAAAGTGTTTGCGAGCGAAAATAAGGTGACACTTACTTTTTTACAAATTATGTGACGATGTCAAAAGTGACAGATGGTTTATTTTTTATACAGATTTTGTGACAGATGTCAATTTTACGTTAAACAAATTGTAGCGTTTAATACGAACGCATCGCCGCACACTGGTTCCATCAAGAAATTTTGGACTTAGGGTCAAGTCAAGTTGAAGGTCAAAGAATCGAACTGTTTTTTTTTTGTAGACTGCTGGCGCCTTTACAAACACTTTTGACTTTTGTATTTTTTCTGAAATATGCTTTACTTTCTGAGAAAAAAAATATTGAATTATTTTTTGTATGGAGAAAATAATGTTTTAGTAAATTACTTGAAAACTTCATATTTATTTCAAATGAAACTTACTGCAGGTGATAGAGGAAGTTACAGCCAGCATTTTACTTCCTTTCAATTAACTGCGGAAATCTGCGCTTTGGGAACTACAGGCACTTGAAAATATTTAATATAAAGGTTGAGGAAATAAACATTTTTTTTTGTGATAGACTGCTGACGCATAATAAACACCTTTTACTGTTGTATTTTTTCTGAAATATGCATTACTTTCTGAGACAAAAAAATTGAATTATTTTTAGTATGGAGAAAATAATGTTTCAGTAAATTACTTGAAAATTTCATATTTATTTAAAATGAAACTTATTGCAAGTGATAGAGGAAGTCACAGCCAACATTATAAAGCTGCTTATAAAGATAAAGTAGTCTGTCTCTGTCTGTCTACTCATCTGTCATCCAGCTGCCAAACCAGTCGGAAGCAAATTATCATAAATTTATCTTGATAGCAAAGGACACATTTCTAAACAACCATTTCTCAAGTGACGTCACATGAAGGAAATTACAGCTTTTTCATAAAAATATTCATCATGTTTTTTAGACCACAAGTTCTAAAATACGGCTTATTAAACCTAAATCTTGAAATGGTTTTCGACCACACCTTAACATAATTTAATCTAAGCGAATTGACATATTGGGTCTACAAAGTAGAAAAACTGTGAATCTACCTTGAATTAAAAGCACTTTAAAAGCATTTTTTTATAGATTTTTGGTACAGGTCTGAGCGACATAAATGATGATAATGTTGACAGCTATGATTTACATCGCTCAGAACCTGTACCTGAAATCTATAAAATGTATTAAATTCTTAACATCTTGCCTTGAAAATGGAGTAAAATCCGAAACCGGTTGGGAGAAAACATAAAATAAATAGTGAAGCTATTGTACAAATGCTTTTAATTCAAGATGTGTTTCAAGTTTCACCAAGTGCCCACAATCGCAAGTATAAATTTTACTACTTGCTAATTTAAGCTGAAGCAAAAATGGGATGTGATCATTTAACACACAAATAATAACAATAGTGAGAGTTTCATAAAGTCACCAATAAATTGAAAAAAGATGTTACATGCTTAGTGCCAATAATGTGAGTTTACTGCTCAACTGGGTAGTTACAGCACCCTCTAGTTACCTGATTGTATAAAAGGGGAAATACTAAGAATTTACATGTGATCTGACAATCCTTATGAATGTTTGTGTAGAACTAGAATGGTATGAATCAGTTGTGAATTGTGTAACAGTATAATAGTCTAATAGGAAAATCTAAGAAGACAAGAACCTGTATCTTTCTGGTAGCACAGGTATTATGACACCTGAGTAGAATTTATCACCATTTCTAAAAAATCGTATTCTTTTGGCTTTCCTCGCTGGTGGGGTCCTTAGCATTACACTACGGCGGTTTGTCCTAGTTTTTAATATTTCCATGTCGTTCAAGTCTTTCTCCAGCTCGCACACGGAGCTTGAGCGGCTTCCGCTCCTACTCAAATTGCTATCCATCCTAAAAAAATTAGGAGAAAGTTAGTTCCGACGTCGAATAACGGATTCGACACACGAGTCAACAAAAATTGAATCAGCCCACCATCATACCTTATGTTCGATTTGGAAGTTTACAGAAGTAAATTCAGAGCTCTGGTGGTGGTCATTGCTTCTTCAAACTTTTCATCTTCCTTTAAATCAATAAGCACTCTGTAAATCTAATTACCTACAACGTATTCTATTATTTATAAAATAAATCATCGAAATCCGCTTGGAACGGAAAATTAGAAATCGCGAAGGCGTATTTTTTAAATGATACCACAAGAATGAGCGGAACGAACGAAATCCATGTAAAATTCACTCACATTCACAGAATAGTTTAAATTTCCGTTCCATACACGTTCCGACTTCCAAGGTTGGATAAACTTTTGACGGATTTTCTCATGTGGTAATTTCTTTCAAACAGATGACGCAGAGTCGCAAATCATCAATTGAATTGAATTTTTTCGAATTCATTCATTAGATTGTCATCGCATGTGTTTTCAAGACAAAGAGGGTCATTGTTTTTAAATACCTACACCTATTTCGTGTAATATTTTGTTAAATTTTCGTGAAAAATGTCGTCAAGAAAAAAGGTGCTACTCAAAGTGATTATCCTCGGAGACAGTGGTGTCGGTAAGACTTCTCTGATGAATCAGTTTGTCAACAAGAAATTTTCCAATCAGTACAAAGCAACAATAGGCGCAGATTTCCTCACGAAAGAAGTAATCGTCGACGACAGAATCGTCACAATGCAAATCTGGGACACTGCTGGGCAGGAGCGTTTCCAGTCCCTAGGAGTGGCGTTTTACCGCGGGGCGGATTGTTGCGTATTAGTGTTTGACGTAACTGCCCCCAACACGTTCAAGTCCTTGGAGAGTTGGAGAGATGAATTCCTCATACAGGCGTCACCGCGAGATCCCGAGAACTTTCCTTTCGTCATACTGGGGAACAAAGTTGACCTGGAAAACAGAGCTGTAAATGCCAAGAGGGCACAACAGTGGTGCCAAAGCAAAAATGATATCCCTTACTTTGAAACTAGTGCCAAAGAAGCAGTGAATGTAGAGCTTGCCTTCCAGACTATAGCTAGAAATGCACTGGCACAGGAAACTGAAGCAGAGCTCTACAATGAATTCCCTGACCAAATAAAGTTGAACTCAAATGACAACAACCGTAACCGGGATGGTGACAACTGCGCTTGCTAGGCTTCGTGGAACAGTCCCTTCACAAACCAAGTTTCTCTACTATACAATTTAATATAAATATTATAAAGAATAACTACACTGTAAGTTATGTTTTATATATATCAATTCTTGTAAAAATGTATAGAGGTGATAGCAAAACTCACTGGGTATTTTGTTTGTAATGCACACTTACTGTGACTTCCCATTCACTTTATTAGAATTTGCGGCTTGAGTAGGCAAACCCAAAATAAGTTTAAATAAATGAAAAAATTATACATTAACTAATTCAATAACTCCTTATCAAATTCAAATATTGTCTTTAAATTTATTGTTTCTTTTTGATTGATGCTAGATAAGAACATAAAAAATTTGTTTCATTTCTAACCACATTACTTATCTAATGTGACTGTCATCATTTACAACAAAAAAAAAAAGACAAAAATTAATTATTAAATCTTTTACATAATGATAGTAAAAATAGGGTCATGGTTGACAGTGTTTGCTTGCATGCACTTAATTCCGGTAGCGTGCATATAACTTTTTTCCGGAATAGCAACCAGAAGGTCAAGATTGACAATTAAAAAAATATAAAAAAATTTAAATAACACTTAAAAAAAAAAAGTTTGTATGACGCCAGCCAGAGTGGCTAGAGTGGCCAGAGTAAGCAGCCTAGAGTGGACATTCTCATACCAACTTTTTTTCTTCACAGTGTTATTTAAATTTTTTCTTATTGGCAAACTTGACCTTCTGATTGCTTTTCCGGAAAAAAGTTCTATGCACGCCACTGCTTAATTCAATGTCTTGGTTTTACAAAAAAAGCTAGGCTAGGTTACAATTTGTTTTCATGAGTACAAAATCATGAATACTGCAGTGTCTGTGTGTTAATTAAATTATTATGAGAACATGTCAACTATGCTCTTATATAATTTACTACCTTGAAAAGTGAGTTACTGATAGATAGAGTTTGTGTAGTTTAGTGATAAATTGTAGTTAAAGCATTAAAATAATTATAACATCTGAAATATCACACTTGGTAGTAAGTTGGAAACCGAGGCCATGGTGAACAAAACTATGTTATTATCATCATCTATTTGCACTTTTGACAACTTGTTTTGATTAATTAGTTAAGTTGAAAAGAAACATATATTTCATTTTTATATAGTTTAAAGAATTGTTAGAATTAAAAACAGAAATATCTGAATAATTGTGTGAGATTATACTTTCATTCCAATGTGAAGTAATCGCTTTTATTAATTTCTAATCAAAATTGTTATTGAAATGTTTGCCATTATTGTAAGACAAACTGAATATCACAACACAAGTAAGCACAGCTTCTTTCCATTGAAGTATCTGAGTAAAATGAATACAAAGGGAAAAAAAATAATTGGTACCGTGTATTAGTTTTAGAAATTTAAATCTTTTTAATCTTACAATATTACAATGCACTACATCGGGAGTTGTTTCTGTTGATTTATTATGTATTGTTATTTAAATCTTAGTTTCTATTAATTATTAGGTTTCTAAAAATTCATAAATGTCACAAGATATAATGTAGTATTTTTATCTCTGGGAGGTAATGTAGTATTTTTATCGCTGGGAGGTAATGATGCCTGATTCTCATTCTCATAGGAGTATTTGCCTAAAGTCAGGTACCAATCATTACAATAGATAAAATAACACGACCTAATGCAAATGATTAAATTCAGCATTTAAACCAGTGCTAAATTATCAGAATTTTCAACGAATTTGGGTCACTGACTCAATTACATTATCAATGAAAAAATTTTGTATATATACATACTTTAACATTATACCATTGATAAATCGCCAAGTATTCAAACATAGAAATTTATTTCTATTATAGTTGATACATACTTCATTGGTTTTATAATTGCACTGTAAGTAGCTAAATGAAATAAAAAAAATCTTCCCGCAAATGGCTTGTTGAATACTAACACACAGATAATTCTAGTAAGGAAGAGGTAAATTATATTTATAACTAAACAGTTTAGACGACACTTGTGTCGATTCGGTGTAACACGACTTAACTTATTTAACAGGACTAAACTTAATTTAAGTGTTCTATCTTTTTCTTTCTGAATTGAAAAGGCAAAGACAGGACGCTCAATATAAGGTTAGTCCTGTCAAATAAGTTAAGTTGTGTTGCGCCGAATCGACAACAATATCTTATTTCATAATGAGCTTGTATGTAAATTTTACCCACTCTGTCTACTCGTCATTAATTAAAAAATATGTAGAGTTATAAAGTAATAATCTCACTTAATGAAATCAAACGTTTTAATGAATTCAGAAACCATCACGAGAATTTTACGTCATATGCATAAAAAAAATCTAGATCAAAGGTCATGTTGAGCGCAACATCCGAACAAAGCGCTAGCAACTACAAATAATTATTTATTTTAACAGATTGTTGGTAGTCTTTCGAATTTACAAGACGCGTGACCTTGTCTATGGTTATTAAATCAAGTACAACATTATTTTGTTTTTAGAGACCCTATTTTGCCTCTATTGGTTCCTCATAAAATGTTTTTAGACACAAAACACGAAGCATGCTCATGTGAACTTTAATAGGTACCTTTTAGTCATTCGTCTACCAATAAATCGGAATTGTTTTTGTATCAAAACCGTTTTTAGGATTGATTTTGTATTTATTCCACTTCAATATGTTTTTCATACAGTTATACCTATATAATTTATAATTAATTATAATTATAACTCAGTTATATCTACTAAACCAATTTCGTTTTAGTCTTTCAAATAATCAAAGCAACAGGGGCGAAGCTAGGTTGAAGAATTTTGTTAGGTATAGAAAGAGGCACTTATTATTCCTTTACAAGGGTCTTTATAAGCATTATTGTAATTGATTTTGATAGGTACACAAACAAAAATTGAATCTGTTTTACGAAGGTACTTACACTTAATTGTATTGTTTTATTCACATCAATCATTTGCGATTAGTTGCGATTTATTCAATGTACATTTAAATGAAATAGGGAATTATTTTTATTGTTACATAAAAAGCCTACATTTTAAGACCTAGATTATAGAAAAGGTACAGAGTGTTGTATCTATGCTGTAATGATGTGGTTGCTTGTAATTTTATATAATAAATAATAATCACCAAACGCATTTTTTATCAGTACCTAAGTAAAACGTAATGATCAAGCTCGCAAACTGAAAATACTTAAGTTCGCGTTATATCAAACGCGTAATATCCGGTGAACAAAAAAAGCATAGAAATCTAATGAGCTCTGAAAAATTACCCCATGAAAGTTGTATTGGTGAACGCGAGTTGTGTTGGGCATGGCGTTATCATGGCTTAAGGCGCTTGATCCTTCAAATACAGCCAGATGGGTACTTTCTAAAGCCTACTCCTCGTTTACGGCTGGACTAAATGCCTTGAAAAAAATATATATGAATCAATAACTCTTTAAAAATATTTGCAACAAATTTTGGTTTCGTACGATCAAAACTTCTATATTAAAAAAAATAACAACTGTATGATGTTTTTTTGGCTTAAATTCCCTACTCCTCCTAATCTGCTATGACCTTTGGAAATATTTACACGCCAAAAAATTAAGAATCTGTTGAACTTTAAATGCAACATATCTCAAGTATATCCAGTAACTTTTTCTATTAAAAATATCGAAATATGTAAGATTTACTTTCGGCAATGGACTTAGTTATTTAGAGGATAAATTGTGCTGTGAAGTTTGCGCGTGGACGCTATAATAAACTAGAAGTTTGACGAGTTAGCAAGGAACTTTTTTTAGAAAAATTATAAATATATAATGTGATTGAGAAAAATGACACGAAAACCTAAAACAATAAAGAAGCGGCTACAAAAGCTTTGAAAATACATGCACGTAAGTACCCAACATAATCTACCTACACAATCATTATCCATAGAAGAGTAGATATGAATAATTACTGGTAACAATTATCCAGGTTCAAGCCTCGGTTGGGCATGCACCAAGGAGTTTTTCGGAATTTTTGTGCATAGTATTTACTAATACTTACTACTTGCTGAATGTTTTGTGCCCGAAGTCACCACCAACCACGTTGGGACATACTTATCGTCGGTGAAACGCGGGTGTACCGAGTGCGGAGACACTCGAAACACCTCCAAAGCCCCCTCGGGGATTCCTATCGTGACAATATATAGGTATAATTATTATTATAAACAGCTATAAGCAACAATTCACGCAAAAAACGTTGCTCAAAATTTTGTTTTTACTTCTATCCAGCTAAATAAACTACCCAAGTATCAAGGCTCGGACTATGTATATGGTTTAGCTCCGCTTCCGACCTTTTTTTTTGGACCGGAGCACTATTTGAAATACTTGTTTTAGTTCATTTCAGAAAAATATGTCCCAGGCAGGCATATCAAAGCCGTGGTATTTATACCTGTAATATTATGTAGAGATAGTTGAATAACTAGAATTGTAGGTATAATACATGTAGTTGATATATTATTTCAGGGGCATCTAAAAAGAGACCACCAGAAACAGAAGGCAAAGAAAATAATCCGACAAAATCTGCAAAAAAGACCAAGACCTGACAATATATTAATTCAAAATAATCTGTGCATGTAACCTGTAATGTCATTCCATCCATCCATCAGCCTCGTTCGTCCACTGCTGGACATAAGCCGTTTCAGGACTTTGTCATTCCCGGTGGTCATCCTGGAAGAATTGTCCATACTCACAGACGCTTGGCAGGAGGGTTGATGAGCGCGGTGCCGGAACCCTCGCACCAGTGACGCCGCTGCCCGTTACCAGTCTGTTCCATATAAGGCCCGGCTATAAGGGATGGATATACCGCCATCCATCGGTCCTAGGCATGGTGGGTCTCCTGGTTTTTTGCCTGTGAGCTGTCCTCTTACTCTCCTCAGAATTACTTCGAGGGGGTCTCCAAATAAGATGGTGGTACCTCCAAAGTCGAGCCCGGCATCAGCTCTACCACCTATCAAATATCATTGTCATTGAAATTATGTAATGTCATTGAAATTTTGTAAATATTTAGGGTGCCAACAAACGAACATCACTTTCAAAACGGTAGCCGTAGCACATGTCGAACCATGTTGGCGATAGCCATCGACTACCATCGAACAATGGTAGTGAGCGTCAGCTATTGGTTGCTTTCGACGCGCTGACGCTGCCAAACAGCGCCGACTGTACTCGATTGATGGTATTGTCAGCGTTGTATGGTCGACTGCAACCGACGGCTGACGCTAACGTCATTCGGTGGTAATTTATGGTATAGAATAGTAGACTGGCAGAATATAGTCGGGAACACTATCTCATCGAGTAACAAGATATGACCAACTCGTAGTGATGTAGAAAAAAAACTACATCAAAATAAACCGGGTTGGCTAGGCGCAACCTAGAGCGTTTTATACAGTCAGCAAACGCAAATTTTCTGACAAAAAATTACGTCAATAAGTAGCAAGTACTATGTTCGGTATAGCGTATCACAAGGTGCTTAAAAATAAGGTTTGCATGTCCTATGTTGGTACTTATATCAGCCTGATTTTATCGAATATCTTTTTATATGAAAAAAAGCTTTCTTTAGCACCTTTTATACGCTCTGTTGATGATATATACTTGATGATGTGATTTTTTTTAATAAATAAAATTGTGCTGCTTTTGCCGACTTTACAAAATTTTTCAGGTTGCGTCGAGCCAACCCTGTTTATTTTGATGTAGTTTTTTTTCTACACCACTACGAATTGGTCACATCTTGTTATTTAATGACATAGGGTTACCAACTGTCACCCGACAGCCTAGTACGTTAAAAATTATATTCCGTATTAAAACATATTCAGCGTTATTTGTTATGTTTCTTAGAGAAAAGCATCGTCTGGATCACCACAATCTCTAAGCTCATTCATTGCTTCAGAAATGGAAGGCAAAGACAATGATCCAACAATGTCTGCACAAAAGACTATCGAAGACTCGATTCCGGTAGGTTTGAGAATTTACCAATCTTTTTTTATAACGTGGTAATATCCTTGAATTTAGGTAAATATTTAGGAATTAATATTATGTTTTATATTTGTTTGTGAAACTTGAGTATTTTTCTTTAATGGGTTTGCATTGTTTTATAATTTATAGTAGGTTAAAAATTATACTATGTACTTAGGTAAATTCAAACTTATTTATTATGTTTTTCAGAGAAAAATATCTTTTGGACCACCACCATCTCCAGGCTCATTCATTGCATTAGAAATGAACGGCAAAGACAATGATCTGACAGCCTCTGAACAAAAGACGATTAAAGACTCGATTCTGGTAGATTCATTTTAATTTACAGCAAATGTATTACAAAATATAAAACAAAAAAATGAAAACCACAGTACAGAACAATAAAATGAAAAACAAAGTGCACAGCAAAAAAAGTAACAAAAGGAAAAAAGAAAATTACAAAAACGAAAACACACAGAAAATGTATAAAAATATAATAGAACAAGAAAATGAAGACCGCAGTAAAGAACAATGAAATAAACAAAGTACAGAACAAGAAAATGAAGAACAAAGAGCACAACAAAATATTTAACTTATCTCAAGTGAAGAACAAATAAAAAGCAGAAGACTCATGATCAAGAAAATATAAACATATATTTACCAAATTGAGGATTTACCTGCAGATCAGAGCTTACAAGTGTTAGCGAGGTGAAACTGTGGTACAGATTACGTAACATAATTAAAATTTACAGATTAAAAAAATATATGTTTTGTTTATTTTACGTGCGAATACAATCTTCATAAAAATGAAATCTAAAAGTTGCATCAACATCATTGAAACCGTTTCTGAGTACCCAAATATATAACATACTATCGGTTTTATTATTAGACCCGCAAATAACCGATACATACCACTCAAGTCTCTAAAAGCACCGAAACTAACAAAAATTGTAACAAAATTATATTTTATCAATATATATTTTTTTCGTCATTATCGTTCAAAAATCATTCAAATATAAAAACAGAAACTTTTTATGAAAAATTGTTTGACTGCAACCGACGACGGCTGACGCTACCATCATTAGACGGTTACCTCCGACAAGGTTCGACGTCTAAAGTTACCTCAATCCTCTGGCACAGTATAATACTGTGCCTCTAGCCTACCATGAGTTTGGCACTCGATACACGTTAGCGACAGCGTAAAACATTTGTATGAGTTTAGCGGTTCTAGCGGTATACGAGAGGAACCAGAATTTCCAATACATTATATTTTACGCAGTCGCTAACGTATATCGAGTGCCAAACTCATGGTGGGCCTACTGTTGACGGTTACCAACTGCAAAGTGACGCTCGTCTGTTACCGCTCAAGCCCAAGATTTATAAAGGTCTGACCCCAATATCAACTTGGTCACTTTCGGGTATCCTCACATAACCGATTTTGTTGTATATGTTTTATATATTTTCGCGATTTCAGTACTATCACCACTAGTTCGCGATTACTATAATCACTAGTTTGTTTTCAAAACTACCAAAATATCACCGTGTAGTAATAGGTACAGAATGATCATATCTCTCTGTTACAGCACCACAGCCTATTGAGCTTCAAAAGTTATAGTTATAGGTTTACGCATAAAACAATGCTACATAAATTTATTTCTACCTCGCTACGAGGTGTGAATCATTACGACGCTAGCGATCTTTGTAGAGGGGCGCGGGGCGTCTGCGCAGAGGCATGCGGGGAGCAGCGCCTGTAACTCCCCGGAGGTGAGGCCGATTGCTCAAGGCCGTTGGCGTGGGTAATCACCTTAAGTGTTCTAAGTTCATAGTACTCTTTGGGCTGCACGAATGACAACTACAAAGCTTTTCAAACACTTCACAACTCCCTATGACGCCGACTTGACGTCTTATTATTTTATTATTAAAAAATATATACAATAATGCCTTACTGTGTAGTGAAATGGTGCACCAGTACATCTACAATTAATGGGAAGGTGGAGGGAATTCAAATTCAAATAGTTTATTTTCCAAAGTAGGTGTATAAAATACACGTTCCACAAGTCAAAATTTAATCTTATAAAAAAATATATATGTAATAAAATAATAAATGTCCATGAACTAGATTAAACGTTTATTTAATTTATGTATTAAATAAACGTTTAATCTAGTTCATGAATTGAATTTGAATTTGAATTTTGTAGCAATGTATATACGATTAAAATTATAGGTAAAATATATATAATACAAGGTGAAATCCAATCAACCGCCCGAACCCACACCGGAGACCCGGAATTAGTTTTCACGTGTAAGTAACATCGCAAACTTAGTATTTTTTTTTTCTATGGGGATGGTGTTATGCATTACTGAACTAATAAATATTTCTAGCGCGATTCGAGTACTTACGGGCACAATATAATTTCGTAGCAATATTAAATACTATGAGATCTTTTAAGGGTAGGTCCATAAAAATTAGTATTAGCGATTTTTAACCGATTTCAAAATTAGTTGGTTGTGTTCGTCGCGTAATATCGGATTATCGCGAAAAACAGGCATGCTTTACCCAATACATGCTTCTGAACAAACGAATTATGACTCACGAAATGTTTTTTTTATGTATGTTTGTCTGAGCATATCTCCAAATCTGCTTAATCGATTCTTATGAAATTTTGTATGTTCAACTTATGCAATATTCTTAGGAATAAAGCAAGAATTATTAAAATCGGTAGAATAGTTCCAAAGTGACAGACTTTCTTATAGTGCTGTCTCGTATGTTGATAAAGATAATTAATACATAATTCTTTTCTTCTGTTTTTATGAATGCTACGTTTGATTCTCGGCCTATTTTATTTATGTTTAACACTCAGGTAACATAATAATATTTTACTTTTCTCCAAACTAAAAGTATATTAAAGATCTTTATTATACGTTTAGTTTTGGGGAAAATCTGCAGATTACACTATGTTACTCAAGTTTAATTTTGCTGGTTACTTATCGCATTACGATTGAGTTTACTACGCACTGTAAGCGAACTGAGAGCATTAGTCGGCCAATCACGGCTCGCCTAGTGCCGTATGACACAGTAATTTAATTGGTTGATAAGTTACCTGTATTTCAACCTGTTTAAACCGCAACTTCTATGCTTTTTTTCGTTCACCGGTAACATCCAATTTATTTATTACGGGCCTTTAAGTATAAACAGACATAAGTGTTAACTGGCATGGGCGTAGCCTAGCCACAGTGGGGCAGTCAATTTGTAATCAAAATGGCGCTTTGCGTTACGTATAGGTACGTAAATACGTATATGTTTTTCGGGTGCTGAATCCGAATCCGAGGTTTGCTAACAGAATTTCGTGACATAACATTAAAAAAAAATCATTTTCTGGCGGAGTTTTGCTCATAACTCGGAAACTTTAAACTTTTCATATGTAACCTTTTTATACAAAATACTTTTCATTTAGTTTGATACTTATATCAGTTGAATCTGATGCCGGCCCCAAAGTGGGCCGAAAATACTTAAATTTGTTATTTTTCTTGTGTAAGTATCAAATTAAGTGAAAAGCTTATTATAGCCAAATTTAAATATTTATTTCAGTTTTATACAAAATGAAAGTTCATAAAATTTTCAACAAATTTCATCTCTTAGATTTTTCTCCGACGAACCCTTCCTTCGCCCTCGAGCGCTAATTGAAAATTGGCCATTTTCGGCAGTCTCCGCTTGCTCGTTTGCCTCCCTTTAGCATAAAAAACATCTTTATGCCATTTTAATATGTTGTTAACCCGTGAAAAGGCGCGCTATGGGCTTCGCGCGGCATTTTGCTCTTCGCGCGCCCATCCTGGTAAGTATATATTTTATTGATAAATTATGTATTTATTATTTTTCTATGTATTGCAATGTTTAAAGGCCCGCATGCGCACCAGGATGATACTCCTGAAGCAAGAAATGTGTTTCTCATGGCTTTGTATGGAAAAAGACATGATACTAGCCTGAGCAATTTGACATACAGACAGTACGTATCTTCATCGTAAAAATAAAACCAACATTGCCTCACTACCCCCACCGAAGCTGCTGCACGACAACATTCACTGAGAGTACTTTCAGGTGCAGCAGTGGTTATCTGGTCAAACCACCCTCGACGAGCAATAAAGAGACCCGAGCGAGTTGGGCTGGAAAAAAACGAAGAGCGGTCTCATGCCAATGCCGACTACTTTGAACCCTGAACCGGACTCGATTATCCGGCACATTTCTTTTAAATGTAAAAAAGGCTGCCAACGCAATTGTGGACGCAGGAAGGGAGGCCTCTATTGCTCCTCAATCTGCATATCGCGCGAAGGCCTATGTGAAAACGTCGAACCACCGGCAGACATCAGTGACATAAACGAAGAAGAAACCCAAGAAGGAGACCGAGAAAAGACTGAAGAAAATCGCTTATACACACAATTTATTTAGTAATCGTTAATTTTTCCTTGAGATACGATCATTAGTTGTAGTTTTCTCATCACCTCTTTCATTTTTCAGATGAACGAGCCCCGACGCTGACGATAGAACAACCCGATCCTGTGCCAGGACCCGCCGCCTTCGAAGAATCTCAGTCAGGACCCTTTAAACGACAACCATTCGTATAATTTTTCGGCGGCAGAGTGTGAAACCGGCGAAAGATTCGGTTAGGCTTGCCGTGGGAGGCCAGTCAGAATGGAGTAGCAAGAGCTATATCATCACCTTAAATGGAAAATTAAACAAGTAACATTTTTCCAAAACACGTTTTATTGCATTTTCTAAACGTCCGATTTTTTCTCCATCCTTTGGTCTGGGAAACGTTTTACTACTCCCTTTATTTCCTGAGATAGCTGTTTGTGGCCAAACTGGTTAATCCGGAAAACTACGAGAAAACTGATTGGTAAAACTATATTAAAATCACTTATACAAGAAGGATTAAAGAGATTGACTCTACCTGTTGCTTTTTCACTAGGATAAAAAAAATTACTCACCTTATTAAATTTTGGTAATAAACATAATGCGAACTAATGATAATAACGGGAAGGCAAAAATACATAACGGCTCTTATTGAAATGGTGTAAACGAATATTTAAATCGATGTAAACAGTACCTTAAGGAAAAAACGAATAATAGTCTTTATTTATTTTTAGCTTGTAAAGGTTATCTTGATAGATGCAATTCAGCTTTTTTTGTGTTTATTTAATTTTAGTAAGCAGATTATATTTGAGGTTAAGCAATTAATAACTTTTTATTAGAATTTCACAAAAATATTGAAATTTTATAAAACAAAGCTGCAATACTAAGTTGGTCAAGTTTTCGGGCAGGGAACCCTAAAATTACATTATTAATTGGAGCTGCTGTGGTTAAAAAAAATTGCGGCCGAACCAAATCGATGAAGTGATATCAGCAGAGCTGCCCGACTCCAACGTGGACAAACAGCTATATGACATGATCACTAAGAGCATGAGTCCTTGTGGAGCACTGAACCCTACGTCCCCTGTACATGTGGGACAGGACATGCACCTAAAAGTATCCTCGGATGCTATTAAAAGGGACGCAAACCAACGAGAATGGTTATCCGTTGTACAGGCGCAGAGCGCCCGAGGATGGGGGACCTAAGGTCACAATAAAAATGAGAGATACCGCGCAAAACGTCGTAGTGGACAACAGCTGGGTGGTCCCGTACTCATCTCTCCTTTCGAAAATTTTTAATGCTCACACATTTAATGTTAGTAGGTAACTAATTAGGAAACAATTAATGATAAATATGTTAAATAGGTGCTCCCATACTAACTAAAATGAAAATGTGCTTCCATACAAACTAAAATAACAGACTGCTTTAAATAAGATTTCACAACTTTTTACGGTGGAAAGATTGCATTGCAAGTCTTGACATTTTTGTACATTTTATGTTTTTGATGGGATTGTCTTTACATATTGTGTTTTCTCGCTAGTGCGGTGAAAAGTTATATACGTTACACGTTAGCTAATTTATTGTTTCTTGTGCCCTTTGAATCCCTCGCCACGCTCAGAATTCTAACTTAGAATTCGGGATTCAAACTCGGCACTCGCAACATAAAAAATATAAAAATATTATATCTGAGGTATATATATAAATAATAAACCTTGTCGAGGTTGTCGCTTCCCCAAGACGGTAGCCGCGCTGCCGCGCTGTATGGCCAAGCTGTTGCGTTGGCCTAAATAAGCTCCAGCCAATGAGTTCAAAAACACTTTTAGGTCAATGACTCCCTCGAAAATCCACAAGGGGACCTTTATATCCAGAACTGGTGGACCGAAATATGTGCTTACGTAAAGATTACAGGAAAAATATAGCGGTTGAGAAATTTGTGAAAACAAAATTCAAAATTCCCAAAACTGACTCGCACTTGACCGTTTTTTTTATAAATGTTGATGTAGTATATTTTTGTAAATGATGACGTCATAATTTCTATACCAGTTCGAGATGGCCATCATAGTTTTTTGACATCCTAACAAACCTGTCTGTCTGCGGTGAAAAGGAAAATTTCTACTCCCAAATTATACCGAATGGCCAATTAGAATAAACAGGGTAGTGCGTTGAGATGGGATAGTATGGGGAAAATCTAAACTTTATGGAGAAATTTGCTCAGGGACTCTCGTCATCGATTTTGGTGAAAATAAAAACTGCATTTAAAGCTTTTTGCAAAAGAAATAGAATCTGCCCATTTTGCAAATAAAATTAATTACATCTTGTATCGATAGTACAAACGAAGTATAAAACATTAGGTATGTGTCAAATCAATCGAAATGCCTTATTTTTGTATTTTCTTGGAATTCATACTACTTTTAGTATTCCGTGCCCGAAGGGTGCCAAATAGGTAACGAACATTAAATAGGGTACCTTTACAAATACGAACATTGGAAACCCTTATAGTATAGAATCAGTGTAGGTATATGTGGCAGCCGTGGCAGGCCACATAAAATAAAATATAAATTCCGCCGTTTACGCCGGTGCTGTTTTGGAGTTCGCCGTTCGGCAAATTGAAAAATGCCCGCCGTTTGTAAAATGACTTCGTCATTCGAAAGTCATTCACCAAACAGTAAACAAATAGGTGCGACGATGAGCGGAGCAAGGAGTAGCGTGTTAGGTTTACATATAAGTACATATAGGGAGCCGAGCGAAGCAGAGCGGAGAGGGGCGACCCTCAATACTTCTAACCGAATTACTATGCCAAAGCAAATTAGAAAATGCCGAATTCTACTATTTGACGAAGATAAGCGAGCGTTTAGAAATTGACGACGCCGTTTGTAAACGGCGGAATAAACGGCGGAATTTTACTATTTGCCTGCGACATATACCGGGTGTAATAATGACGTGCTCTGAAAATTAAACCACATGCTCTACTGATTATACTGCACTTTTTAATAGGTACCTACCTACATACAATTTGATACCCATATTGCATTTTTATAAAATGTTTTTTTATTTATTTTTCTTCTCTTTTTATATTTCTCATTTGTGCTCAACTTTTTCTTAATCGCTATAGTTTTCCTGTAATTGGCCAGTTATGATCTATAATCGAAATTTTTTTAGTCTTACCTCCAAGAGCTGAATTATTATGGTTAGTTCTGGAATTGAAAAGTAGATGGCGCTGCAAGCAAATTACATCGCGCAATTATTTGATTCGAGCATAAGTGCAATGGAACTCGACTGCCTTACAACGAAAAATTATTGAAGCTGAGATTTTTACTGGATGTGGCTCAGGTTAAACTGTTTTTATACCGCGTATACCACTCATCCCCAATAACTTTCCATTCGAATTCAAGCGCAGTTTCCTGTAGCCGTTTGCTTTGCGATGACTATAGACAAGTTCCAGGGTCAGGTCAGGTCTGATTGTTTTTCTCACGGCCAACTGTATGTGGCTTGCTCGCGGGTCAGTAATGCAAACAATCTTTTCATGCTAGCCCAAGATTTATTTATTTATTTTTATTTATTTATTTAATACATTTACAGTACAGCTTTACAGATACTTAAATCTAATACGCTATACCTGAGTCATTTTCAAATTTTTTGGGTCGTTACTAAACTGTTGTTAAAAAACTGTTGCAACAAAACTGTCGTACATTGGACTAAAGTAACAAAATTGTAATTCTAAAGCTTAGTTTACAATAAAGCGGTTCACCACCTGTAGTGTATGCGCTATAGCACACATACGCTGTCACGTGTGCTCCTGTATTGTGGGTAGCAAAACGTGACTGTCACGAGAGCCGCAGGCGAGGGTGCACGGTGAAGCTTAATACCAAATATGTGAGCATTGTCGAGCCAGTGTAGTGGTAGGGAAACGCTAGAATAAGATACTATTACATTCAATATTTTTATTTCAAAAATAATCTGATGTATATTTTTTGTTCCTTAACGTATTTGAAGTATTTTTTTTTCATTTCAATAATTTATTTTCGCAGTAACAGTACAGCTTTTAGCTTCACTACGACGATGTAGTTAGACGTACCTATGTGTATAACTGTGCAATTGACTGCAAGCTGTTATGGTAAAACCATAGAAAAACATCAACTTTTCTTTATTAAAGTAGTTGGTTAAATCCGCAATGTGCACCTAGCTTTACACAGAACAGTTTTATAACGTAACGAAATGTTACCAAACTGTATGCAAAAAGTAGCCTTAAAACTGGTTTTCGACAGGCGACAACACTTAGAAACAGTTGAATATTATTGGAAAAATGTCTAATTACAACTCTATTTAATCATACATGGATAATAATAATAACTATAAAAAAAAACACGATTTTCTTTTTTCGTAAACAAAACTGTATAACGCCTGTTAACACGGACACCCGACTAAAATGGATGAAAATTCGGGCTGAAATACGTCATGACAGTTCACTATCAGCCAATCAGAATTGACTCAGTTCTGCCAACTTTATAGCATTAAGTTTCGTCCAAAAATTACAAGGGATCATTTTAAAATAACGTTACATAACTGTTTGTAACAAAATTGTTAATTTAGTCGGACAGGTAAAGAACTGCTACTATTTAATTTATTTTGAAAGGTATGCATATTTAATTTAAATATATGTTAAATATAACTTAGTCACAGAGATTTCAGG
Source organism: Ypsolopha sequella (assembly GCA_934047225.1). Taxonomy (NCBI): domain Eukaryota; kingdom Metazoa; phylum Arthropoda; class Insecta; order Lepidoptera; family Ypsolophidae; genus Ypsolopha; species Ypsolopha sequella. The sequence continues at coordinate 13,245,327 of OW203987.1, forward strand.
GGTCTATGATTATTTAAAAGTATTAAAATAATGGTGAAAATCCTGTCTGAACTTGTGAATGCCTGGGCGGACAGATATTTTTTGTATGGAGAAGGAAAATCAAGAATTCAAAAAATAACAAAAATTGGCATTTATTCAAAAGAAAATAAATATTTCTTAGTAAATCCATGAAGTTTTATAGTTCTTCTGTACATAATGATTGTTGAAATAATAAACAAGATACATATTCTCATAAATATTTTTGTTCAAAGTTTGTGGACACGTAATTTTCCCCAAAGATCCAAAAAATTTGAAAATGACTCACCTACTAAAATAATTTACAAATAACATTTATTTACAAATACAAATAACAAATAATTACACAATACTACTCTTTTTTGCATCTTTCTCACATAACCTCAGACATTCACGAAACACGTTCATCAAACTATCAGCAAACAGATCACACGTTGGATTTGCTGACAGCAGTGTGTTTAGGCCCTCCAGAGCGCGCGGAAGCGGGGAACGACGGAAAGATGGAAAAACGGTAAATGTTGTGTAAAAAGAAGTTCTTTAATGTGGTTTAAATATATTCAAATTGAAACTAGAGGCTTATTCACCCAAAAGTTACGCAGTATGTAACCTATTTTCATAGCAAAGCGTGAAATAGAAGGGAACGCTATCATTTGTGAACATAAGAAAACTACTACGACCACTGTCCCTACTGTATTATTATGTATTGCAATATTCAGAATTCTAAGTGGTGCAACATAATACCAAATTCCACGCGGACGAAGTCACGGGTAACAGTTATAGGAAATAAATATTTTTTTACCACTGTTATAACTGAAAATTGTAAAGTTAAGTATTTAAAATGTCATTAAAAACTGTAACAGAACCGTGTCTATCTGATAGATGATGTTTAAAAAAAATTGCTGTGTAGGATACTGATACAAACATTTTTTTTTCTGTATTTTTGTCGGTATTTCAAACATCATGCAAAAACGACTGAACGAGTTTTGGTATGGTTTACCACTGTTCGATCCTCAGCAGTGAAGCATTAATTACAATTAAAGAAGGAAGGAAGATCACTGTTCAATAACTTAATAAAGCCAATTTTGAAGGCTTTAATTTTAGTTTTAGTGCTGTCAAAGCTTAAAATTTTCCAAAGAAATTTAGCTTCTAATCCTAACTCACCTTTTCCTACCGGGGTACCTATAGGTTTTTCAGGATTTTTCTCACTTTAACTGTATTATATTAAAAGGGTAGGTAAAAAGAAGAGCATAGAATTTTTTTAGATTTTTTTAATACCTAGAAGTACTATTTCTAATACCTAGACTTATGAGTGCCGTCAGGAACTTTAGGTTACCAAAATGTTAGGAACTTCGTTGAAAAATACAAAACTAATGAGATCACATATTGAAGTAATTTTAAGCAACAAAACATATTTTTTAATCAAACATCGACTTCGTGATATTCTACGAAACAATTTTTCTTTTCATTTACGCACAAAAACACATTGCAATGGGAACATTTGCTGTGAGGTTTCAACTGAATCTTCTTCAAACTACAGACTTCACACCTCCCTCTATTCTCTACATACGTGGGCCAATGTATGCCTCTGTTACCCAATCGTACGTCTTTCAGAGTAGAGAAATCAGATTTGCGTCTTTTAGAAGGACCACCCTTTGAAGCGTCATCAGTTAAGTTCTTTCTTTTTTGACCAGCAACTTTCATTGTCATCAAACCTTGAGTCACAGACCGTCGAAAATCTTTTACGGTTTTTTCCATCAAGACTCCGTGAATGACAAAAGAATTGATAAATGCCATATCCAGAAGACCCCAAAATAACCTGTGCCACCATTTCGGAGATTTGCGGTCTATACAGTAAAGGGCTCTCAAACGATCGGCTGTGTCCACGCCACCCATGTAACTGTTGTAATCCTTGATAGCTACAGGGCATGTGACTGTGGACTTCGATCCATTCTTTTCTTTACGTGACACAGTGTCCTCTTCGCTCCCATGAAAATTAGACACTATATGAACCATGTTGTTATCCTTCCATTTCCAATAGCCAATATCTAAATTTGAAAATCGATAGTCACTGTCACTTCTTTTCATTTTAGAATCAGCGAGCATGTTTTCAGGCAGTCCCTTTCTATTGCTTCGGATTGTCCCACACGCCAACGTATTTTCAGTTTTCAGTTTTTCAAGTAAAGGAACAGACGAGAAAAAGTTAATCTTCCCTTCACCCCACTCTTGTTCTGTCAACTCTACAACAACTTTTTCTCCCAAGCTATAGTTAGTAAATTGTGAGTTCATTTCTTGGTCTTTTCCTTGGTAGATTTGAAATTTCTTAATGTAGCCCCTCTGGTCGGCCAGGCACCACAACTTGTAACCCCTTTTTATAGGTTTCATCGGAAGATATTGTTTCAAGACCGACCTACCCTTGAATTTAATCATAGACTCGTCCACATTCATTTCGCGAGTGCCATGATAAATCTCTTGAAATTTTTTGTTGAGTGCATCAATCATTGGTCTCATTTTATACAGCTTATCTATTTGCAGTCTTTAGGCATTGAAGCATTATCATTGCAATGTACGAGTAGATGGGATAGAATCAGAGCAAATCTATCTCTCGGCATTGTTTTGCAAACAAGCGGATTGTTGAGATCAGATGCTGAAGAGTAATGGTCTCTCCAAGCCGGTCCAGTATTGTAACCCATGAAGAAATTAATACCAACAAATGTTAAGAGTTCCTCCTTTTTTAGGTTTAATACCTTTTCCTTTTGTGTGGCGTAAAGATTACTTTGGTATACAATATTATCCAAGATATCATCAATCAATACTAGAAATATGTCAGTCGGTCTAGTACAGTGAGCAAAAAGGTCTTCTATTACTCCAGTGTCTGGGATGTATTCGGGTAATATTGTTTCTAACTGTCGCTTTTTCCATTTCCGGTTTGGTTCAATTACCGTCTTTCGGCAGGCTCTGGACATATCCAAGTCTGCTGTCGGAAGATCAATCTCAACACTAGAGCTAGGCATTGAAGATGTAGGTACCTGATCAATGATGTAATCTGATGGCGCATCTTCATTTGCCGGCGCTTATGATGAAATTTCGGCTAAAACTCTGTCTAAAGCTTCCTCAAAAATCTCATCAAAGCCTCTTGGTCGAACATTTTCCTCGATTTCCTCGTGAGAAACACCTGCAAAATTTTTTTTGTCTTCGTTACAGTCTGGAAGTTCTTCTAATAACAGGGCTTCAATTAGAGCAGGATTACTTGAAATGTCCATTTCAAAACATCTAAAACAATAAAAAATAGACATACGAAAATGCGATAATGCGATAATGCCGAAATTGTATCGGTAAAACGGTTGGTATATAGTCAACAACAATCACACGTGAGTGTTCAAGCCGTATGTAATAATAATAAAAAAAAAATAAAGTAAAAAAATAACAAAATAAAATAAACAACCAAAAACCCCTTTGAGTATTTGAATTGCCTCACGGGACGGTGATTGCCTGACGGTACTTTCTAGTCCTCATTAGTTTTTCTCAAAAATTCATATATAATAGTGTAGGTATACATTATTAAGTTGTAAGCCGTATAATTGATGACATAATGATGCTAAATAATCAAAAATATTGGCACTTACCTATGATATTCTATTTAAAAAACTTTTACAAACACAGAGAAACGCAGAGTGACTGAATGTCCAACGTATTGTAACTTGCTGCTCCAATCACTCGGCAATTTCTCGAGGTAATTCAAATAGCGTGCTGTGATTGGCTTACGCAATCGGTACTCCAAAATATTGTCAGAAATTATAAGCACAAAGTGTTTTCATATTCAAAATAATAGACGAGAAAGGAGGTGGTACTTATTAGTACCGTAAGGAGGGAATGGGTTACTATTTTGTATCGAAGAAAATTTAGTTTTGACAGCAATAAAACTAAAATTAAAGCCTTCAGAATCGGCTTTATTATCTAATTAAAAACTGGATACTTTTTACTGCGGGAATCCCAATGTGGCCGCATTATCTTCTTCCACGCGGACGAGGTCGCGGGCATCAGCTAGTGATCTATAATCGACATTTTTTTCATATTTTTCGGTTTACCAGTTTCGGAGATAAGGGGGGGACATACATATTTTTGTGGTTTTTTAAAGATTTCTCAAAACCAGTGCCAGTAAATATAGTAACAGATTTTATATTTTACAATCAGTTTTTTAATATCTACAATATGATATCCATATATATTTTTAGAATAATATTTTTTATTTTTCTCACTTTTGTTTTGGAAATATTTTGAACAATTTTTTTATTTTATTTTTGTTTTCACCGTGATATGTGGGCTATTTTTGTGCTAAATTTCAGTTATGAGGCTGTGACATACGGACGGACGGACAACGGAGTCTCACCATAAAGGTTCCTTTTGTACCTTTTAGGTACGGAACCCTAAAAACGTCTAAACTCCGGCCGTTCATTCGAGAGAATGGTGACGTTTGCAAATGTCAGGGGATAAAACCTTTTTTTTACTGTTTTGCATTTCAATATTTTATATTTATCATGATGATTTTAGGGTAGATTGTATATCGTTAAAAGGTCCCATTTGTTAATAAAAAGTATTTTTGTCTTATATATTTTCCACTTCCTAGTACAAAACTTAATGAATCAGCTAACTCAATTTCTACGTAAAAGTTAAAAAAAGCGCAAAAAAAAATATTTTTGGCGAAAAGTCGTCTATTAGCGATACTGTCAAGTTATTTCTGTCAAATCAGCAATCATAATGCCTGCAGTATGAATCCTCGATTTTTTGAATCGACATTTCAGAAAAAGCTTTAAAATATCTGCGGTGTAAGGCAGTGTTGTCGTATTATAAAACTGATATACCTTACCAAATAATAAGATCGTATATATATTCTATGCTAGGGTTTTTATTTATAAAAAAAAGTTTAAATAATCATGATTTGGATTTATTTCGTCCCATTCGTTGTACCGTTGATATTTTTTTAACGTGCCTTTATTTATTTTTGTCGTGAAGAAGCTCTTGTTGACTTGTAGTATTTTTTCGAGATATCGCCACACTCCATCTGTCATCATTCTCTCGAATTAACGGCAGCAGTTTAGGCTACAGTGATTAACTGTCCGTACATGAGAGTCATGAGACACTACTGTGACAGTGACAGGCGTATATAATGTCCTTTTATTGTGTCGTTGTGCAGTAAATGTTGCTTGAAATTTTATTTTATTTTATTTTATTATTTATTTGCAAGACTTAATCATCAATTGATGCCATTATACACAATGAATTTTTTGTTTCAAAATGAGCTGATTCGATTCCCGGCCAAGATAAGACATTTTTCTAAAAGCTTTGAATGTTGTTTTTATTTTCGATGTACTGAGTAGTTCTTTGAGGAAAAATCTCTAACATTATACTGGGTGGCGGAAACTGGCGATAGTACTCGCCCATACAATCTACTTTTCGTAAAAAAAAAACGAGAAATCGACAAAAAAAAGTTGTTTCGTACATTTTAGCCACCCGGGCTATGTATCTTTTCTATGAAACAGCTGATTTTTTTCGTGATTTGAGTGTTGGTTCCATAGTAAAAGTTGTTTGTATGGATGAGTACTATCGCCAGTTTCCGGCTTCCGTAACCAGTATAATCTAGATTTTCCACATAGCTTCTGCATCTCAACGCGCCAGCCTGTATAGGTTTCCTACGCGCTTGTGTATGTATGACTCCTATCTATACGTAGATGTGTTGTGAAAGAGGAGCGCGCATGCGTGAAAGAGCGAGAGGGCAGAGGATGCTATTGTTTCAGTTACTGGTCAGTACGGATGTTACCAGCGGCGAGACAAAAATAGCAGCACTGCGGAAATTGCTGCAAGTTGTCCAATGAACTCCAATCATACTGCATTGTTGCGGAATATCATCATAATCTGATCTAAGTAGCGAAGGTAGCAATTGCCCTACAAAATAAATATTCGGATACAATTTCTACGTATCGTAGAGTACATAGAAATGGATCAATAAAGACAATACAAATGATAACAACGAATCATACTGTATAATACTATTAACGTATACCTAGATAACTAAATAGAGACTCTTAGTACTAGAAAGCTGTAATTTGGCATGGGTACCTATACATATTAATCACGCCGACGAAGTGGTAAAAATTTTTTTTATGGTACGTCCCCTACTCGTAAAATGAGGATGATTTTTTTTTCTCATCAATCCCATAGTGTATTCGTTAGTCTTTCAAAAATATTGTCGGTGTGTGAAGACCATTTTTCGATTCAGGGATCTGTTTGCGAAATATTAAGCTTTAAATTGTTAATTTATTAAAATCTGTATTTTAGTTAAGTGTAGCAGTTAAAAGTACAGATATGGTTACTTAAATTTATATATTCAAAGTTTGTATTACATTTTTTGTGTACAATAAAGAACAAGAATAATTATTTTTGTTACAGTCATAACGCTAGCCAGCTAAACGGTTGTTTTTAGGTATGTGAAAAAATTAACGATAACGAAGTTAAAACAAAAACTATCACAGCTAAGTAGTCATTACAAGTTAAAGAGTAATAGTCGACCAACTTAAAATTTAAATTTCGTACAAATTCCATTGAAAATTACTTAGATGAAATTGTTAGTTGTGTAGAACAGGGAGTAAATATAAGTGTATGAACCTTCTAAGTCCGCATATTGTGACGGGCAACTACGGAATCCTCAGCACGTGGCCCGACACGCTCGTGGCGGGTTTTTTATATTTGAGTTACGTTTCTTTGGCAATTTTATTCAATATTATCAGTAACTTATCAGGTTTCATTTAAAGAATATTTACATTCACCGGTATAGTTAGGAAAATCAGATATTATATACCTCTCAGACAGAACTCAGGCCACATACTGTCAGTCCGTCTGAGATGAAATTATGAACTAAGAAAGTTTAGACTTTTGAGTATGTCTGTGAATCAGACGTCTGCGGCGAAAGTGGTGAATTTTCCTTCGACAAATGGCAACCCAGCGCAGCTATGCCGGCTCGGTACATGTTTTCAGTCCTTCAGTCTCGCTGGTGACATGAAAGGGTGCGCTCCGATCTCCTCAGTACGGTGCTACGAGCAATGCATCACCATGGACAACCGCCAAGGAATGCACCGAACGGTGAGTGCTGCTATTTACCTTTGAGAGGAAATAGGGAGGAAAATTGTCGGGTAAAAAAAGGAAGTATCGCCAGAAGGCCTCTACCTCTAGAGCTAGGCGTTATGAAATACTTGTTCGTAGGCCGCATATAGACACGACGACCACACAGTTGGCTATGGTGTTACATTTGTATGAAATAACTCATTGCGTTTCATAAATTAGTATTTATGGTAGCTCTGCGATATTCGCTGGAATACCTTTCGTATTTTTCCTCCTTATTTGCCTGTTTTAAATAGTATAAAAATGTAACTTTCTGAATTAGGTATGAGTTATTTTTTCAATGAGCGGTTCTAATCGACTTTCAATGGGTCTCTTATTCTCAGTTTTGCATGATATCTACCTGTCTTTAAGTATACCTAAATAGGTATTATGCCTACATTCTTCGTAGGAGGATTTATTATGAATTTTATATTCTCATGCGACTTCCTCGGAATTCAAAATTCTACAGATTTTGAAATGATCTAACTGTAAGCTTAATTATAATAATTGAGTACAATTAGCTTGATTTGTGGGTAAAATAATAACTAGATTATGTTCCTACATGACTTGAAATTCTAGTTAACTTATTTTCCTTTTATTTTTGATTTTCTAATTAATTTAACTTCTCTGGTGCATGGGGAAAAGGAAAACAAGTTCTAAAACTTGCAAATTACCTTCAAATTCTTAACTTGATCATGAAGTAATAAACTAGTTTTCCTTCTTTGGAATACATACCTTAACAGTGTTATGAAACGATGTAGGTATTAAGCAAACTTAGGCATTTAAATGTTGCATTTTTGCCTACTCTATTCGTTTTTAAAGTGTTACACACATGGCGATGTACGCAATCTACGTAGGTATGTACGTGGCTTTAAGGCGATACGTAAAAGTTTTAGCGTCCCTTTTACTCCATATGCGAAAAAAACCTCAGTGCGAGGGGGACGGATTCGTGGAAAATAAGCAAAAAGTTAGTTTTTTATTAACATAAAATGTACTAAGCTATTTTGTCAAAAAGATTTTCAAAGGAGACTCTACAAATACATATTTTGAATGCAATTTCACAATCAAATTAGTTAGGATTTCAGAATTACAGAAAAAAATAAAACAATTTAGAGGTCTTTTCGGAATTAAATTCTATCGAGAAAATTTCATCCAATCGCGTTTTCCTTAAGTGAGAATCTTAATCAAACATTTACAACAATTATAATGAACATTTACCCAAAAATTAAATACGTAGATGGCGTTATAGTGAGTAAATGGATTCGAAAAAACCCATTTTTTTTGTTGTCGCCTTAACTAGAGCTACTTGCATTTTTAAAGGTCACATAAATTTTATTTAGGTTGATTTGTGCTCGCACTAAGAACCTATCAGGGTCGGACGGAGCCTAAAGGGCCCGGATCGCAAAATTATTTTTTTCAAAACTCCATGTCAAGCTTTCATTCGGGGGACTAACAGCTTTCTGTTTAAATGACAAGCTTAGACAAATATGCAAATAATATTTATTACAAAATAATATTTATTACAAAATAATTATAGTTTTTTATCTAATATGTAGAAAAACACGCTTCGTTTATTGATATGATATGATTTAGGTAGGTAGTTTTGCAAAATCTTTAAGAAAAAATTAAAAATTTAAAGAAATTCAAAACTTTGAAAATTTATCTTTATATATGTATTCTATTTTGCATGTAGGTAGAGATGTAAGACCGGGAGAGCCCGCGCAAGCGAGAGCCCGGATGGCAATCGCCACCCTGATTCTATGGCCGCAGTCGGACCCTGGAACCAATAGCATTTAATTACAAAATATATCATCTTGATAAAAACACATGTACACAAAATAATAATTTCATAACAACAGAGTTGAGGAGACATCTCTTACAAACATTATTTGATCAAGTAAGTACACTTATTTATAGGTATTTGAAGAAGTACAAAGTTCAGATTGATTCAATGGACAAGCGTCATCGTATATTTGAAAGCGTAGCACTTTATGTACGAGAACGAGGTACCTTTATGTTTAGACTAACTCATCAAAGCTAAGTATATATTTATTAAAGTCTAGACAATACCTATAGGACGAGATTTTGAGTTATGGGGGTGTTGAAAGTAGCTTGAAATGGTTCATGGAAATGGCACACGGTACGCCTAGACTAGGAGGATTAGACTGGAGCATTTTGTAGTCACCAAAAAAAAAAAAAAATGCACCATGTTGTGCCTAGACAATCTATTTATTTTGATGTAGTTTTTTTAATACACAACTACAAATTGATCCCATCTTGTTACTTGATACATAGGGTTACTCACGGTACGCCCGTAGCATAGCCGGGTTTTCTTTTCCGAACTCGGCAGTGTATCTAGATAATGCCATTTTTACCATGTTATTTATAATTTATATTCACGTTTACGGTCCCCATATAAAGAATATTTTTTTTGCACGAAGGAGGTAACTGACACTTCGTGATCGTGATAATGGTATTTGCAACATTCAAAAGTTCTCATCCATCCATCCATCAGCCTAGTTCGTCCACTGCTGGACATAAGCCTTTCCAGGACTTTGCCACTCCCGGCGGTCATCCTGGAAGAATTGCCCATACTCACACAGCTGGGCAGGCGGGTTGGTGAGCGCGGTGCCGGAACCCTCGCACCAGTAACGCCGCTGCCCGTCACCAGTCTGTTCCTTACAAGGCCCGGCTTTTAGGGATGGATATACCGCCATCCATCGGTCCCAGGCATGGTGGGCCTCCTGGTTTTTTGCCTGTGAGCTGTCCTCTTACTCTCCCCTGAATTACTTCGAGGGGGTCTCCAAGTAAGATAGTGGTACCTCCACAGTCGAGCCCGGCATCAGCTCTACCACCTGTGTTTAAAGTTGAAAGTTCTCGACAATGTAAAATGGCTCATTCACCGTAGGAGTTAAAAGCGCATTTCTCACTTTCACGAACTGTCAGTTTCCATCTTCGTGCAAAAATATATACTTTTCGACTACGCCGGCGTAGCGGATCTACAAACGAAGCGGTACAACAGTGGAATCGTAGCGCTTGCTACACCACCTAATGGTGGCATAACGGAAAGAAAATGTTTATTTTTGGGTTCTGTACCTAAGAATTCATTTGATATTTAATAATCTGCATGTCGTACGAGTTGAGAATATTTCCAGCCGTATTATAATTTAAAATTTAAAAATGAGACTTTTTAAATTTTGAAAAAGTCACAGCGTTCTAATTTCAAGACGAAATATTAATTTGATTTTATATTACTTAATGTTTGTTTAGAAGACTAAATCTTTGGCAATAAAAAGGTAGTAATTTTTTATATCCCAACTATAAGGTTCAATTTCTAAATATATATTTACCGCATGTATTTTATATATACTCGGCGTCAAAAAAATCGCACCTTATGAAAAATTCCCATTTGATATTTCCTATTCATATTTGAAACCAATTATGGGGGAATTTCAGGTATCAATTGAAATGTAATGAAATAGACTTTTAAAATGAATTGTGTTTTTCTCTACCAGGGCCGAAAAAAAATACAAGTTGATTGTGCTAGAAAAAAACATCTTTATTTATACTTATACGTAATTACAAAAGGATTAATTAAACAGAAAAAAAATACACAATTATGCTTAGAAGTACTCTAAAACCTAGTGTTACCACCTCTTGCCCTGATGACAGCTTCCATGCGATTTCTCATGGACCTGACCAATTTCAGGACTTCTTGTTCAGGAATGCTATCCCATTCCGCAATAACAGCATCTTGTAGGGCTTGGAGGTTGGTAGGGACAGGATCTTGTGACCGAACTCGCCGTTTCAGTTCATCCCAAAGGTGCTCGATCGGGTCAGGTCTGGACTTCTCGCCGGCCACTGCATAACAGTGATCCCAACCTCTTGAAGGTAGTCACGTACAATTAACGCGGTGTGGGAGCGAGTGTTGTCATGCATCAAAGTGAATCCATGGCAGACGAAACCAGCATACGACGGGACCACATGCTCTTTCAGGACTTCTGTGATGTACCGATGAGCAGTCAGCGACCCTTGCCCGTGAACACCTTCAGTCCGGGAAACGCACACAAGGTCGGTTTTGCCGTCGACAGAAATGCCACCCCAAAACATGCAGGAGCCACCCCCGTATTCCACCGTCTCTTGAATACTAGCTTGTGCAAATCGTTCCCCCTACCTACCTTCTGTATACTCTTCTTCGCCTGTCTTTGCAGACCCTTATCTCATCCGAGAAGAGAACTGCTCTCCATTGGTCGAGGGTCCAATCGACATGATCGTGGGCATATTGCAAGCGGGATCAACGACGCCGTGCAGTCAATTTTGGGCTTGTAGCAAATCAAGGGGCAGCTATTTTTTTTTCTTCTTACCTTCTTATAATAGAGTCGCTTACAATTGTTCTTCGGGCTGCTTGGAGTTGCTGTCTTAACTCAACAGCATTGGAGAACCGATTTCTTAAAGACGTCGAGACTATGACGCGGTCATCTCTTTCAGACGTGCAGCATCGTCTTCCAGATTCGAACAGCAAAACGGCTAAGGTTCAGTTGCTGGGCAATATCACACTGCTGCACCCTTAATCGGTATAGTGCAATCACTTCTTAAGGAAAGGTATGCATGTTGAGGGTAGTTTTCTTGGTTGAGCAATTCAGGTGTATCCTGTTCAAAGGGTTGGATAGTGAATGACTTGCATTTTTTTTTTTGATGTGACTTACTATGCTACTGGCCGTCTGGCCTTTACAGTTTTACCCGGATAAAAAGAGGGAACGCTGAGAACGTTCACCTCCTGTGACTTACAATTGACATGTAATGACCAAATTTATACCCCTGTGAAGTATTACAACTAGCGACCCTTTGAACGCGTATTTGAGCAATACTTTTTTCAACATCACGTACTCGAGAGATTTTTGTTTATGAAATGAAACGATTGTTTATTTCAAGGTCGTTAGATATCCTTTCAATCGATACCTAATAATTCCCTCACAATTGGTTTCAAATAGGAATAAAAGTCGTTTGAAGTAGTTTTTTTCAAAAGGTGCTATTTTTTTGACGCCGAGTATACTATATTCTTCCAAAAAGAGTGACTTAGAATTTCTTTATACAATAACTTTTAAAACTTTATAAAATATTTTTATGTCTAGTTTATGTATAAATTAGGTATAATGTATTTAATATGCGTATTTTGAGAAATATTAAATTGTGTAGCGCCAACACAGATAAAGATCTTAGGTCACTTCGAAATCTTAGAACGCCTAAAATAAAACCCTTGGGCTTTAAGGAGCACCAAAAAATAGTTTTTTTTAATATTTTAAATTATACATACATATACATTATATGTGTAACGTCAAGTCGTAAAAAACCCTCATGTTGCATTCCTATTGCTATTTTATTTTACGAGGAGAGCAGCCAAACAAATTTTCTTCTGAGAATCTTAGAAGTTTTATTGCTACTTAGATATTCAAATTGCCTCAAGTCTCTGCTCTGGTAGCTAATATTTATACTAGAGTCAATAAGTAAATACCTATACAAAATGTTTGTTGAGCGTTCTTACGCACACAGTGGACGGTCTAGAATTACTTTTTAGTTGAAGAGATAATTTGACTTATACATTTATTTTTTATTTTTATTTTCGCTCTAGAGGCCAAAGTAAAAGCGTATTCTGTGAAAATTTCAACTGTCTACCTATAACGGGCGAAGCTAGACCTAGGGCTGCCACCCTTCAAAAAATGTAGAACCGTAGATTTTGGAACCATTTTATTAAACGAGATTAAAATTAATCTTTCTGTTTTTAGACAATAAATATGTCCATCCATCCATCCATCAGCCTAGTTCGTCCACTGCTGCACTAAGCCTTTCCAGGACTTTGCCACTCCCGGCGGTGATCCTGGAAGAATTGCCCAAGCAAGATGGTGGTATCTCCACAGTCGAGCCCGGCATCAGCTCTACCACCTTAAGAGAATTGAATATAGAATATGTAATAGCCACATAAATAATAAACAAGTGTGATCGCGTGCTGTCCCCCACAAAAATATTAACTATATTGGTACCGTGGTTCCAAACTTATAATATAAACATAAGTGATAAAGCATAAAGTCAAATGCACATTGTACTAACACATATGTAGGTTGTTTAGTCTGGTAAGTATGGATATATTATAATATGTGCATTGGTTGCTCCGAGCAACTTGCTCGATACAGAAATGGTATGTGTACGAACCTACATAAATAAACAGTATGTTCAAGATTCTAGGAACGTACCTTCTGTATACACTGTACAGTGTACATTAATACGAGTAGTGTAATATGGTAAGCAAGGCGTATCCAATTAATTTTGTTCCACGACTTACCCATTAGCAAAAATTCGATTTAATGTCATTGAGTATTGCGTTTTTTTGAGTTTTTCCTATTTAAGTTTAAGGCCTACGCCAATGGCCTTGAAATTAGTAACTTTGGTAATACGGTAACTATAGCATTTTTTTATAGAAGAAAAATGCATAGTAATCTACATGGTACAAGAGTGTTGTCGATTTTTCCATTTTTTTTTTTTAATATAACTGTCACCCTTATATCTCGGGTTTTGTCCACTTGTTATATTGCTGCTGCAGTTTTCATCGAAACAGTATCAAAATTTGTAAACTTCTAGACAAAATAATATAAAATTTAATGGCTTTCTGCAAATAAGGGTAAAAGCTATCGTATATACTATAGTATATACATATATATATATACTAGTGCACTGTTGTAATTGCACCGTTACTTCTGTGAATAAATTTCATTTTATTTTCTCAATTTTTTGAAATTTCTTTTCTTTCAGTTAAACTAAATAAAAACACCCTATTTTCGCACTTGTCAGCCGCAGTGACTAGCGTAACAGACCTGTTGCAGTACGAGCCAATAAGGACATTATTTGAATTTAGTTTTGTGAGAAATTTCAACCACCACAAATCGAGTTCCTGGTTTTTCCGACGATTGAAAGCCTTACCACGTGGGCTAGTTACCCACCTTTTGAAAACCCTTGATTCACTTGGAAACGTCGAGCTCGAAGTTCTTGTTTTTGTTTGAATATGAACCTAAATGCTTTCTATGGTGGCATAGCTCTTGGTACGAGGACATTGTGTCAAGTAGTCGATGGTGTCTGAATAATGAAGATTATTTATTGTTATTAATCTTAAGTACTGGTGAGTACTCGAACTCTGACCTGCTGTTACAGTATAAATTAATAAGCGGCTTTTGATTGGTTGTAAGTATTTTTATCACAGACAATAATTATAAAACTAGGACTATTTCCATTGAAATACTCATACGAGTTTTTTTATTATACTAACTCTTTGGAACCAAAAAAAAGGAAATACTGGCCGGTATAGCTGGAATATTGATTAGATTTTAAAAAAGGAAACAATTTGATTATCTTTTGTTTTTTTAAACTGGAAGTCTTGTCTGCAGTCTGTTGTAGCGTGTTATAATAATTGGAAAAAATTAAACTGCGCGGGATCTGTGGTTGAAAAATTCCACTACAGAACAAGTTAAGGCGATTACCATCGCCAAATTAGCAGCTCGATATTTGTCACTACAAATATCAACGGAAACGACATTAAAATAACGTTCATATCAGCGCGCAACGCATAGTGGCTGTTACGACGCTCGCTGCGTCCTTGAAAGAGCGAAATAGGGGAAAATTATACTTTTCACTTGGACGTGATTACTCGATTGAATAATCTTATGTTATATTTATAGCTATAAAGTTTATCTATTTATCAAAGCATAGATGAATTCAATCGGCCAAGCCACTCAGGAGCAGTAGGGAATTTGAGGTCAAAAAACACCATTCAGTAAAAAAAAAAATTCATGTAGAAGTTTTGGTGGTATGAAAAAGAAAACTGTTGCATATGTTGTCTAAGAGTTGATTATTCATAATACATTTTTTCATTATTTTTGGTTTGGCTATAAACGAGGAGTAGGCTTTAGAAAGTGCCCATTTGGCAATAGTAAGGGCCTTAATCAAGACTTACAGGATACTTTAGGAGCAAATACTTCAGGTATTATACAATTGCACGTTGGTGCGCCGAATTTAAACGTGGAAGAACTGTTACAACAAGATTCTGATCGTTTTTTGGCTCGATTTACACCCATGGATAAAACGAGGCTTCACCATTATGATTCAGAAACAAATTTACAGTCCATGACTTGAAAAATACCATCATCTCCAGACTCCAACCAAGGGCGGACCCAGGATTTGATTTTGGGGGGGGGCCATTCTGACAAGGTTTTACTGTTTTACACAAAATAATAAAAATTGAAGTATTTATATTTAGGTGCCCTAAGCTTAAAGGTGCTTTTGGAAAACCTATCTATACCTTATTATATATCTATGATGTGTAAAACAGTACACCCGAAACAAATCAAAAAGTCGAGTCAACTAATGAAATATATGGAATTCCTGATTGTTTTGGGAGGGGGGCATAGCCACCCCTCTGTATCCGCCAATGTCTCCAACCCCTAAGAAATTTAAGGTGAGTCATTTTGCCGGAAATATGCTATATAGGCTCTCTTTTCTTGGATAGTGAAGGGGTGGTCATGATAGAATATCTCGACCATGGAGCTACTGTTACGGGCCCTTTGTATGCAGAACAAATGAAAAAATTGCGTAAAGAAATTCGCGTGAAACGGCGATGCAAACTAGCAAAAATTGTTTTGCTCCATCAAGATAATGCCCTGGCTTTTGTTATGGCTGCAATTCGAGATGCTGCCTTCGAAATACTTGAGCATCCTCCATATTCACTCGACCTTGCTCCTAGTGATTTTTATCTAACTCCAAGGTTGAAGGAGTATGAGAGAACAGAGATTCGAAAATCTTGAAATCGCTGCAGTACAGGAATTTTAAGGTGCTCAGGACGAAGAGTTTTTTAAGAAAGGAATTTCATGCTTAGAAAAAAGATATTTCATGTGTATTACGCTAAAAGGCGACTACATCGAAAAATAAAATAACGTTTAATAAAAGTTACTGGCAACATACTCATTCTCACTTTTTATTGAACGCCCTACGTACATTTAGCTAACTGCATATTTCAACGTGAATAAAGACGTCAAAAGTACCCGGAATAGAAGAGCTTGTGTGACTAGATTGATGGATGTGGAAGAGGCGAAACAGGTGCGCCAGGATCGTAGCAGATGGAAATCTGTAGTTTCTGCCTACACCTCTGGGAGACAGGCGTGTGTGTATGTATGTAAAAGATATCAACGCTACGAGACTTATTGTGGTAGCGCGGTCTCGACCATGTCTCGACTAAAAATAAGTATTATGTTACCGTAAAAGCCTGAAAACCGTAAGAACACAAAATAACTAGTAAAAATGCGAAGTATCTACTAGTGCTAGGAGCCTTGGGGTAACATCTACAGTTAGTACTGCCGTTTAGATAAACTCCTTTCCTTAATATAAAAACAACATGCAATAAAGCGATAAAAAAATAAAAAACAAACTTCTTTATCATCTACTTACTCCTAAAAAACGTAACTTTTTTTCGTTACGTAATCGTTTCTCGGGTGTAAATTTAATTAATTAGTTACGTCATAACTATGTACTTAAATAGCGTGTACAAAACGTCACTGTGTGGGATATCGAAGGAAGTTGTATCAAAATCTTTGATTAACAATTTCAAATCCATTGACTGACTAACTTTTTAGCTCATACATTCTTATCGACTTTTGCTTAGTTTTTAGGGTTTCGTAGTCAGCAAGGAACTCTTATAGTATAGTTTCGCCATGTCCGCCTGTCTCTTTGTTTGTTCGCGGCTTATCTCAGAGACTCTAAGTACTAGAAAGCTGTAATTTGGCTTGGGTAAATCACGCCAAAAAAGTGGTAAAATAAAATCAAGAAAAAAACATTTTTTTAACCTCCGTTACTCGCAAAGTGGGGATTAATTTTTTGTTCTCGTCTATCCCATATAGTGTGGGGTGTCGTTGGATAAGTCGTTCAAAAATGTTGTGGGTGTGTGAAAGCCATTTTTCGGTTAAGGGATCCGTTTGCGAAATATTAAGCTTTAAAGCGCAAATTTTTGCTAGAGTCAAGTGTCCCCCCCCCCCTGTCAGCTAAACGGTTATTTTTGGATATGTGAAAAAATTTGTAATGTATAACGAAGTTAAAAGGAAATAAACATGGGGTGATTCGCATCGGCAGGAACAAAATGTATGGGCTGTTCTTCGGAAGAGCAACTTCCGAGCGGACTAGAAGTTTGGCGCGATCTATATTAGTCGACAAACTTATAAAATGTAGTTGGAGAAGAATTGTGTAGGGCAACTACGAAACCCTATACTGCGCGTGGCCCGACACGCACTTGGCCGGTTTTTTTATTGAAAGAAAGTCAGATAATTTTATTAACCTTGCGTGACGATTATTATTATGTACTTACGTTTATGAGCTTATTGTGTCACAAAATTATTAAATTTCCTTGGGTACTAATTAAAAGTTAATCTTTACTGGGTACCCGGGTTTTCAGGTCTCAGTGGTAACAACAAAAATTACGTTTAAATTTTCTGAGAAAAAACTAGTTTGTTTTAGAATTTTGTGTCCCAAAAATTCAAATACATAGGTACTAAGTATTAATAAAATCTCTGCTCTAAGGCAAGGGGTGGAAATATGCGGAAAATTTGTAAATCAGGCACTGCGTATACTCGTATACCAATACCACCCACTTGGATAGCTTTTAAATGCTGCGGCCCTCCGTACCGTAGTCCCCTATATCGTATTTTATCGTAATAGATAGGTACGCGTAGGTCTTACGTACCTAATGTAAGTACACAGTCACAGTACGTAGCTGTAGCGGCCCTCCGTACCGTAGTCCCCTATATCGTATTTTATTGTAATAGATAGGTACGCGTAGGTCTTACGTACCTAATGTAAGTACACAGTCACAGTACGTAGCTGTAGCGACCCTCCGTACCGTAGTCCCCTATATCGTATTTTATTGTAATAGATAGGTACGCGTAGGTCTTACGTACCTAATGTAAGTACACAGTCACAGTACGTAGCTGTAGCGGCCCTCCGTACCGTAGTCCCCTATATCGTATTTTATTGTAATAGATAGGTACGCGTAGGTCTTACGTACCTAATGGAAGTACACAGTCACAGTACGAAGCTGTAGCTGTAAAATATCTCATATTTTATCAATAGTACCATGGACGAATTAGAAGCTATATTATCTGTGGAAGATATGGGTATGCACTTGCACATCAAAGATGTCGTACTCTATCAGTTTTAATTAGCCGTGAAGACGTAATGTAGGACATAAATAAGTACAAGTGTATCAAGTTTCAGTTTTTCAAGGCGACCTCATGTCCGTTAGAGCGAGATTTATCGTCCCGAGAGTTCAACAATATGTTTGCGTTCAGGCAATGCTTGTCCACTATACAAAAGGTTTTAATTATTATTTCAATGCAAGTGCTCGTAAAGGCCCACTTTTTATGCCTCAAAACCGAACAGAAAGTCGATTATTTTGCCCTAGGGCTTTATTCACAAATTATAGAGGGGATACTACGGCTTTTTTTTTTAATTTATATTATATATTAACTAGAAGTTGGCTAACCTGCAACCTTTCCTGTGTACCATAAATGTTATACTTTTTTTTTCCACTGTTTAACGGCTCTGGATACAGTCCTTTTGAGCCAATTATAATTAAAACTTCACAAGATTATATTTGTTTTATTTCCTCACACTATGCATTGAAAAACGTAGTATGATACACGGGCGTAAGAGCAATAAATTAATCGGTTACGTTTAAAAAATTGATTCCTTTTCGCCCTTGTAGCATAAACTACTATTAAAATACAGGCCACGCTCGTCCGACCATAAATCGATTAGAAAATTAAATAGTATTTACTTCTGTCCTACACGAAAAATAATTGCAATATGTTGTTACTCTTGTCTGAAATTATTAAAGAAAAGTTATAATTGATTGAAATAGGTGTTACTTTGCGGAAGTCCATTATCTTTAGCAGCCCCGGATCTATAATTTCAACAGGAGGTGCAAAAGCCTCATTTAGCGCCCTTATCAAAAAAAAAGAAAACAAAATGCTTTATTAAAAAAAAAACATGAGTGTGTGAGCACCAAACAATTAATTTTAAAAATAATAAGTCAGAGCATTCTACACCAAACAATTAATTTTAAAAATAATAAGTCTGAGCATTCTACACCAAACAGTTAATTTTAAAAATAATAAGTCAAATAAATTTTCCAGCACATCAAAATTCATGTCATCAAAATTCAAATTATTATTAAAAAAATCAGCAGAAGGATCTGAATGTCACCGATTATTTCTCCTTCTACTTGAACATGTTACTGTTTTACTATGAAGATTATGGTAGAGTGCACTGGTCTGGCACTGATCGACGTGCGCAAATTGACAGCAAAAGTTATGAAGGCGTAGAGAACCTCTAGAGACCAGTGAGGTCACGATTTTGCCGCCCCGCTGGCCTTGCCTCCCGGTGCAATTGCACTCTCCCCCCCCTAGGTCCGGACCTGATCTTTAGTTAGAGTAGGTATAGTTTTTAGATTCAATAGCTTTATTTTAGGTAGGTTTTAGTTTTCTACATTATTGTACATAATATCATGGACTCGTATTTTTCGTCCATGATAATTTAAATACTATAAGTTGATAGATCTAATAACATCATTTATTATAGGAGGTCAACATTTCATTTTGCGAAATTAGCAAAAAGTGTTATTGATCCGTGATACTGATGATCACTTACCAAGCCTCCGGCATGAATTTGGCTGCATAAATTAATATTATACAGCCAAATTCACACTGACGACTCGGTACGTGCTCGGTATCAAAGTACGATGACTCTTTTTGAGAAATTCGTAAATTTTTCGTGTCCCTATAAACACAAGCTCGGCCCCGAGGCTACTATGGGAGGTCAACAATTTATTTTGTGAAATTAGAAATATATTATCGATCCTTGATACTGATCACTTACCATGACTTCAGTATGAATTGGCTGGATAAATCCATATCACCTTATATACCAGCTTTTGAGACGGATGCGTCGTTTACAACCTGAAAAAAAAATTTTTTTTTCAAATGTCTTTTACAAATATCAAGGACAAACCCTCGTTGTAGATCCTTAACCAGAATCGATCGAATAAATAGCGTTTGTGTAACATTTCATTATATGTATAATATGTATAATATATATATATATATAAGTCAAATAACAAACAATACATCGTTGTTCTGAACTCGAGCTTTGCCTCCCACCATCAATCAATGGAAGCCAATTGAGACTGCTTATCAATTGACAGGAATTGTCAATTATATGTACATGTCTATAGATAAAGAATAAACGAATCCTTTAGAAGGCTTCAGACGATAAAAATGCTTATATTTATTTGACACTAACAAGGCTTTCCGCCAATTTTCACTTACTTAGTCCAAAATGAAACACTATAAGGTTAGATGCACAACTTCAATTGACCATTTCATTTGTGTAACTTGGTCAATCGGTTTAATAAAAATTATTTAGATAGTAGACTATACTAATTTGAATTAACATTATATCATTGCAGTATAGAAACGCAGAAAGAAAAGTAAATATGGATGTGAGGAGCTCTGAACCCGGAACCTCCCGCTAGAGAATTTTATTTAATTATATTACATTAAAACTGACCTGTAATGTGTATCTGTTGTATATACCTATATTACATGAAAACTTTAAGTTTAGCTCCAGACATATCTAAATTGCTTAATATCTAATATCACAGATTTACTTACATTGAAAGTATTCATGATTAAGAAATTGATACTTGTCGTTGTTGGTTCTTGATGGAACATTTGAAACATCTTGTCAATAAAACACATTACTTGGTAACTGCTCCACTTTATATTTAAATTACACTAGCGACCGGTTTCGTTATACTAACATCTTCAGGCTATTGTATTAGGCGAAAATGTATAATTCGTCCATTTATACATTATACATTTATACATTTTCGCCTAATACAATAGCCTGAAGATGTTAGTATAACGAAACCGGTCGCTAGTGTAATTTAAATATAAAGTGGAGCAGTTACCAAGTAATGTGTTTTATTGACAAGATATTCATGATTAAATTTATAAATACTTGTCTGTGGACACTCCTATTAACTATACTTAAAATTATAACATATTTGAAATTTGTTGCATTAATATGAAGAGTACAACAATGAACGACTAAACGATGAAAGCACAAAATATAATTATTATTAATTTTCCCAAACTCTTTATTTACGTGTGTAAAAGATTCCTCAATAAAGTTGACACTAACTACTGACACATTTAATTTTTTTAAATAAATATTCCTGTCTTATACAACTCCTATGAAGATTTAACTTTACACTCGATTACATCGAAATGTAAGGAATGTCACCATCACCGTTTAACCACAGTGTGAAAATCATATTTTAAACTGTGGTTTAACCTTGTACCCTTCGTGTAGATACAAAAAAATATGTCTACCTACATACATTCATTTAGCCCCATAACGCCCTTTCAAACAACTAAACCATATCGGAAAGTTTACGATTCAAACTAAAACAATTACCTATCACATATCTCGTTAACTTCGGTAAACAGACCTTGGCTTCTCCAAGGACGTCCTGCAGCAGCGATGAGTCTGAAATCTGAAGATATTGAGCCAACGCATGCGCCGAATTTATTGATCGGCCGCACGTCGCTACTCGAGATATTGGAATTGCTGGATGATAGAAGATGTACAATTCTTCTAACACTTTATATATTAAATATGAGCTTACAGCTTCCGGGTTCAAGTCTCAGATACCTTGAACTTGAACACTGTTTTTTTTCCAACAAAACCTTTCTGCAAAAGCTAAACTAAATTTTCGTTCTATTAGATTTATCGGATGGCCCTTATCCTTCAATCAAATATTTCCTTTATGAATGACACTAGAGTAAACAAACGTAGAATTCTTTCTCGTTTGTAGTAAAATGCTACAATGTTTTTTTATGAATCGTGCTTGTTTCGTAATTTTTAAATATTTCCTATTTTCGTTAATACGGTGTGTTTTTATCGGTATAATAAATTGTAGCATGTGATATGACACTGACGTGGTGTTAAACGCAGGGATTCTATAACCTAAAATTAACATAATGAAATGATTCCTCGTAGACATAGAACCTACTTTACTCGGCGATGAAAACCTCTTCTCTAAAACATTTTTAAAATGCTCACCTGCGCCTCTCGTAAAGTTTGAGAATGTGTCCACAAAATTTAATAAGCTTTCCTTCAAAGCACCTACTAACTTTTCGTATACAATACAACCATCAAACCCCACCAAAGTAGAATTTAGGTGCGACGTCGTGCAAACGGCCGAGTGAAGGTGACCTTGAGATTTTCAGGAGAGTTTTCAGCAAAAGTAGCTTTCGCAGAATTGTGAGCGAATGAACAATGCTTGTATTTTAATTTAAACTTTCTCACGCTAGCTAGAGTGATTTCAAGGGACGTTTTGATTGAATATTTTTGTTGTAGAAAGTGGAAAGTGGGTGTTAGCATTTAAGGCACCTCTTCTCTGCGTTATCTGAAAATTACTCTATTGAAAAAGTTATTTCTCTTAAACGGTATGTTTAAAAATTATGAAAAAAAAATTGTATTGTTTTTTTAACGATAAAAAACAACTTCATTTTAGGAAATAAACTCCACCATTCGCGGAAGCATTAGTTTTAGTAAATAATAACTTTACATGACAAGGGGCTTGATATATTGAAACTGAATACTCCTGTTTTGAAAACTTGCGTTTTCCTAAATGACACTTTCCTTAAAAATCTTTTACAAACAAGTAAGGTATTTGGTTTTTTCCGCACCGCAATGAATCCAGTGATCATAGTCTTGTTGAAGATAGCGGCGCGTGACATCGTTTAGGATCTCAGAATAACTGACCGTCGAGTCTAATTATAATCCGTCTCTACATGAGGTTTATCTTGCGTATTTCGGAACGAAACTCACGTGGCTAAGGCGATCCTAACCTACCTTGTTAGGGTCACGTTAAAAAATTACCGGACAATTTGCTGACCCGTTAGCAGTTCAGACAGACAATAATTATGTACCTAATTTACCTAAAATCATAAATAAAACTGTCGATTACGTATCCAAAATTATATATTTTTTTCAATAGTTTTGCTTTTTCGTACTTCATTCTACACTACACCTTGTATTGAACAGTTGATTTGAGTCGATTGATTAGATTGGACTGTATTTGAAAAGATTTTGATATGTCTAAAGTGACGTGTAATACGAATGCTACGTCATTTACAATCATGTTATTTTAACAAGACTACCAACTTACACAATATTTTACCAAACCAAAACAATGCTCCTTAAACGAGTGCAGGGGTACCAACTTCACAAACGTTGTGGGTTCGTATTCATGGATCAATTTCAAACAAACGTTAAAACATAATTGGAGCTATTGTATTACGATCTTGGACGGACGGATATGGTGGTGGTGCCTTTACACATATGTTATTATATGGAGGTACCATCCATTGGTGTGTTATAGTTTGAAGGACTATATTTCCCGACGTAAATATGTACTCAAACAATTGCTATATAGTAAAGGTTTATCGATCACGGCGTACTTTATAAGTCTAATATCTCCAACTCCACCTTGATTTTT
Organism: Ypsolopha sequella; assembly: GCA_934047225.1. Classification (NCBI taxonomy): domain Eukaryota; kingdom Metazoa; phylum Arthropoda; class Insecta; order Lepidoptera; family Ypsolophidae; genus Ypsolopha; species Ypsolopha sequella. The sequence goes on from OW203987.1 coordinate 13,269,148, forward strand.
TATCCTAATAAGCTAGAGTATTTTAGAATTTTGCGTTAGGTACCAATAGCTAGAAGCAAAATTGTTTTGAGGAAGAATTTCAAGGGCGGGCGGGAATGCTTGGAATTCCTTTTCAGTTTGTTTTATGTCCTAATTTATTTATTTAGAATATCGAAGACATAAAATTTACCGCTAGCCGTAACTAGGCTGTGAGGGGTTTCTGGAGTATCTGCCTTTTGGTTTCATATATTCTTTCGTAATTTTTCACTTGAAATTCGGTATTTTTCATTTTCCTACAGGGACTTTTCTGCATGACTGGGTCTTAAATATTTACCTACTACTCTTTTGGGAAAATTTTCTTAAAGGAATTACTTTGATATGTAATTTTTGAACCCTTTAATGCAGGCATAAGCGTATGAAATCGGGGATTTTCGTATGCTCTCATTTGACATACGTGATCAATACTAAGAGAGGAAGAAAGTAATAAAGAAAGGGAGGGAAGATTACATACTATAAAGGAAACCGAAGATGGCCATAGATGTAGCCGAAAATAGGCTTTTGAGGACACATGACGGTGTTGAAGAAGGAGTCACATACGAATTTAAGCAAACGGCTGCCACAAAGGTTGGTCGCAAGCATCATACAAACAACGCTTCCGATGGTAAGTACTACCTACTGTTTTATTAAACGGTTATCTAAATAAATAACCCACAATAAAATATGTTATAGGAATATGTTATAGGAAACTTAATTGGCTCTGAGGTGCGGGGAAAGAGCAACGGTGACTGTCGATAATGATATGCATGTATCAATGTCGTTGGCATGTATCAACTTGTTGATCGACTAGTCGACAGACATGCATTCTAATAAATAACACTTACTTTCACTCAAACTCTGTAAAAGCTGATCATATTCAAATCAGAAAAACGATAAACAATAATTAATGTTTTAATGTATATGACAGATTTCAATTGATATTCAAAATCAGATATTAAATTTGAAAAAGAGGTCAGTTAGCAGTTTTCCAGGCATTAATAATGTACTCAACACTATCAATTAATTGCAACAGGATATATAGGTAAATCTCATAATCTCACTGGTCTAATTAACACTTTTGTACTCATCTGTACTCCTCCCCCCGCAAACCGTCTTCGTTCCGGTTGTATTCCTATAGGTATAAACATGAAATTGTGTATTATACAAAAGCAGATATTTTTTTAGATTTAGGTAACAATTTTGATTGCACTCGATTATCAAACAACCCAGAAAGTTTGCAAGATTCACTGAGTAACAGTAGCCTTCATTGGACCATGAATATAAAGATGCACAATTGAATCTGTGTTGACCAGCTATAGAGAATATTGTTGGTTAGGTCATACATCTAAATGTGGAGACAATCGACGAAGACGCTTCAAGGTCGAAGCCTTGCAAGCATCGCCGTTTCTGAGACCCTTGAAGACATTTCTATCTTCACTTCAATTCTGCCCATTGTACTTCGTAAATTATACACATATTACGTTTGCATGAGAAAACACGATGATTTATTTCTGTTAACTAAAGCGCACGATATGATATAAAATATAAGGATTACTGTTATTGGACAAAACCCTAAAAATCTATTCAAGAATGTAAAAGTTTCCATGAATCTTCCAGCAAATGGGGTAGGTTGGATCGATGTGATTCACGAGGTCGCCTGAAGGTCGAAGCTACTATTCCTTCTCCTTCCATCGGAAAATATCTTAATCAGTGTGGATTATTTATTTATGGATTTAAAGATTTGAAAAAAGAAAACAAAAGTAAAACAGTAGAAGATGGGAAAATAGTAAAACGACATTTATATCCTATCTGAAAAATATTTAGACTTATTATGTTTTAAGTTCATTCATTTAAGTAAATGTATTACAAATGTTTTTTATTTAAAAAAGCAGTGGTAACTCAGGGGTAGAATGCTGGCCTCTCAAACTCAATCTTGAGGTTCGATCCCCGGTCGGGCATGCACCAATGAGTTTTTCGGAATTTATGTGCATAGTATTTGTCTTAGTTTACTTACCACTTGCTGAACGGTGAAGGAAAACATCGTAAGGAAACCTGCATGCCCTACAAAGCGTGTATTTGTGCCCGAAGAACGGCTATAGGGCTCACCGTTCATCACGTTGGGACGTAATAATCATCTGTGAAACATGGGTGTACCGAGTGTGGACTGTGACTTGCATTTCACATTTCATACTTGGAACACCTCTGGCACCCCCTCGGGGTTTCATATCATTACGATATATTTATTTATATTATTTTCCTTATTTATTGAGAGCTTTGATATAGACAATATTCAAATAACTTGCATGAAATATTATTTTGTGCAACTGTAATATAATTTGAGATGGTCAGTTGCATACAATACTTTATCTACGACCATCAAAAATATCGTCTTTATTTATAATGATATTTTCAACTAACAATTTCACGAAAAATGACAAGGAGAACAATCGTTCATGAACCTCGGTAACGCTGCCTGAAGGCCAATCAGAATAACGGGGGCGTGGCTTAAAAAATAAGGTCGGGACCACAGAACTATTAATAAGGAATAGAAATGCCATGAAAGCCGTGACTGCGACGCACCGATTTGATCAATACGTCATAGACATAACCCGCGGGCCTCTCATTTCTCAACTGAACGCGTTAGAACAAACATATTGTAAAAATGGTGTATTGCAGCGTGGCAAATTGTTCTAACTCTTCAAATAACGCAAATAAGACATCCAAAGGAACTTCATTTCACTCGTTAGTAATTTAAACATGTATTTACTGTGATATTTACAGAATAAACCTTGCGGTAAATAAAATTTCAATCTTACCATGAAATATTTAGCGTTATAAAGAGTGTCACACATTTTCAAACAGTATCAACATGGACCTAACTGTGTCATAGTACGGCCGCTGGTCATGGCTTTTTACACATATGTATAATCGCTTGGCACAGTGCCATGACGTGTTTGATATTTTACATCTAAGCTTCATAGAAATACGGTGTTATTTTGGCTGTATGAAGACGGGTGAATCAATGTATGCGCCGCGTATGTTTACTAACTAGGTAAATACTACGTTATTCTATAAAGCGGCGACAAGGGTGCTCGTATAAAATTTGGGTCACGCCATCCCCGTGGTCGGGACTTTTTTCTCGTCTGTGTTGTTGATTGGCTCTCTAGCGGTGTTATAATAAATTGTGCTAATCGCAGCGCAGAATCGCGGTGTTATAATGTAATATTATAACATCGGATAAACAATGTAAGTACTTATAAAACTACTTTTAATTTTGCAACTGCTTTATTGCAGTATGGGAGTAGATAAATAAATATTATACACAGTGTTGAAAAAAACAGAAAACTTTACGTCGCGGTCCGCCATTTGATTCTTCTGATTTAGCGATAAAAATCTCCCGAGGTCAGACTCCAAATTATGCTATGTGGCAAATTGTTGATACAAACAAATAAATCTGTTTCTACAGAACAAAATTAAATATGATTGGCTCGGAGGAAATAATTTAGAGTACCACATACAATCAATCTTTATTGAACAAACTTAGCGAAGATAGTCTAATTGATGTTGTGTCAGTAGAACACAGTGAATTCTTTTAAAGTAATTGCTTGTTAAATTTAATTTTCCCGTTAAAAAGGTTCGTTGTTCTTCAGTTTGCGAGGGGAAACGTAGGTAAGCAGGCAACTTAAAAAAAAATGAATGAATGAATTGACACTTTATTGTACATGAAACCATATTAGAAAAAAAACAGGGTTTTGAAAGCATACTTTTGTACAAAGGCGTACTAATCACTTGCAGCGATTTCTACCAGCCAACCTTTGGGTGGTGAAGAAATTATTATCATACGAAAAGTAAAAGGGATAGACAATAATAGGCGTGTGCTCGAACAACGCTGTATGTTACATTTTGGCGAAAGTTATCTAATGATGGAAAAATGCTGTCCGTCAACACTGGCATTGTTTGCAACTGAGTTTTGTTTTACAATCATAATAGTAGTGAAGTTTAGCAGCAGTCGAACGTTGGCATACAGTTAAACAACGATGCATGTACCAAGATTAGCATTGTTCCATCCACAGAACATTTAAATCAAATAGAAAGGCTAAGTGGGCGTGTCACGCGCGCCACAACTACTGTTGAACATCAATACTTAGACCGAAACACGCGATCGCTGCCCATAGTCGCACGCGAACCGTGACTCTGTGAACAGCTCTGCCTAATTTAAAGAGAAATGCCGTCTTGTGCAATAATTACTTGCAGAATCACGAATAAGAAAGCAAACCGGAAAAATTGAGATATTTCCTTTCACCTGTAATTATAAAAACTTTGTATAATATGAGAATTTTAGATAAATAACTAATTTACTCATGGTGACAACAAAAATATACATTACCGGCAATGTACGCTCACAATTTTGGCTAAGATGTAGTAAACAAGTAATGTATGCTCTTCCTACTTGTCAAACTTGCTCGCTAGTGTTGTGCCGTATCGTGGTGTCACACAATCGATAGACGTTTTTTATTCCTTGAGCGATATTCTTAAATTAAGTTTTAAGATAAAACTTTTATAACATTCGAGAAACCGTTGTCAGTTACCCCAAAATCGACCGAATAACTGTACAAGCAAGGAGAAAAGTTTTTATATAAAATGTATGAGAAAATATTTAAAAGTGAATAAGTGTGCGTTTATTTCCTCTACGGTGTAATTGTTGGCTATGCATAAATACATAGTTTTCAAAATACATGAGATATTTGTGCAGTCGAGAACAAAAGTATTCGTGTGAAATGTATGAAAAAAAAATTAAAAGTGTTAAAGCGTGTTTTAATTACTCTACAATGTAATTCTAAGCTACGTATATGTATGTCTGAAAATATTTATCAAAATATATAGGGTAAAATGTACAGTCGAGGTCAAAAGCTTTGGGATAAAATATTTAAAAATGTATGAGTGTGTCATTATTTAATCTATAGGGTAATTCTAAGCTATGCACATGTCCAATTGATTATTTATCAAGATATAGGGAATCTGTATAGTCGAGGAAAAAAGTTTTTGCTAAAATATTTAAAAGTATATAAATGTGTGTTTAATTATCCAACAGGGTAATTCTAAACTATGCATGCATATCTTGAATATATATTTACGGTAGTTACAGTATGAGAGTTGGTATAACATACTAAAGGTTTTTACAAAATATATAGAAAAAAGAGCTTGGAATTACACTGAAGAGTAAATAAACACACTTCCTTGATTGTGCAGATGCCCCTTATATGTTGATAAATAAGTATTTAATCATATGCATAGCTTAGAATTACGTTGTAGAGTAAATAAACACACATTTGTACGGTTTTAAATATTTTCTCATACATTTTATATGAACACTTTTCTCCTTGATTGTATTTGTACCCGGTCGATTTTGGAGTATCTGTTAACGGTTTCTCGAATGTTATTATAACACCAGGTATTATAATAACATTCGAGAAACCGATAATAGTTAAAATAGGTCCTATTTTATGTCACCTAACACAAGTGTATTGGTGGTATGGACCAAAACGCCCATTCTCCTTTGAAATGGGAGTTTTCATAAGAGTGTTTATGAAAAATCCAATTATTTTGAAGCTACCATAATATAATTTAAAATATGTTAAATCTTAATATATTCTTCGGTGAAACGCGGGTGTACCGAGTGTGGACTGTAACTTGCATTTCACAGTTCACACTCGGAATACCTCTGATACCCCCTCGGGGATTCATGTCGTGACCATATATTATCATTATTACTGATCACTTACAAAGTTTTAAGTATGAATTTGGCTATATCAATGAAATCACCTTATATACACCTAATACACGTTAAAACAATTTTACTAAAATATGTAAAACAAGGTAATAAAATAGAAAAAAAAACAACACACAAATTGTCTCAGAGCAAATTGGTTTCTCGATTGATTATAAAAAAAGTTAGTCGAAGTTACATCTGTTCCCATCCCTAGCAATAAATCATCACGTCATATAATCAGACTGTGTTTAATATTAAGTTCGCAATACCGCTCCGGTCAAATTATCAACCACCTAAAGCCGGTAGGTTTATAATGGTCACATGTTATCAAAACTCAAACGTCGTAAATGAAATCGTTTGTTTGAAAAATACACCGTTTTACACAAAGATACGGTAGTTTTTTCATTTGATAAGTTTTCGATATAAGTCATTTGTTGTGCGTAGAAAAAACAACCATTGGGATTAAAGTTTTGATAGTATTTCAATTACGACAAGGTGTGTGCCTGTGGGTGTGAGGCGACAAAGGTTCTGGTACGCATAGAGCTCCAAGGCCTTTCTAACTATTTAAATGTTCTGAGGTTCCATCATTAGATATCTTTCGCCAAAATATAACATACAGCGTTGTTCGAGCACACGCCTCAATTATTTAAATTCAGAAAATTGAACAAAAATCAATTAAGTTTAAATATATCATTTTATTATATATTATAAATATGCCAATACCTAATTAATTTGTTAAATATCATTAAAGATGTTTGGTCGAGTACTCATGCATTTTTTTTGTGTGAAATATTTTTTACTGTCGATGGTAAAAATGCTATAAAAAGACACATATTTTGTCCAATGCCCCATCTCTACGATATATTATATTCTTTTGTTATTTTATGACAAATGCATGAGTGTCAACAGTTTCTACAACCTGGGCTTCTCAATTTAGAACGGAGCTAATCGCCACTCCATAATAAACGACTTTTATTGTCTTGTTTTCAAAATCGACATCAATGCTGAAAGAAAATGCGTCCAATTTGAACAATAACACTTTGTACTTGGTTTGTTGCCAAAGTACCAATTCTTTAGAGCCAAATTTATGGCCCATTGAATTCTTATAATTTCAAACTCATTACGAAAATAACCTGTACTTCTAATCCTTGGTGGAATTTAACAGAAATTACATGTTAAGGGGCGGCGGTTTTTCAACTGTGATTTGAAAAAATGATAGATTTCACTCTTCGTTCTATCACACATGACAGGGTACGGGTGACCCAAGATTGAGCACCACATTCTGCATCAAGTAGATCTGAACTTTTAATTATTGTTTAAAATGGCGCACTCAGTTGCGACAACAGAAATAAAAAACGCGCTCGAAAATTGCGTTTTTAATTAATAACTCGGCTTCTGGTTGAAATAAAAACACGATTTGTTCGTGTTTATCTTGCTATATCACGCAGACAAATTTTATAAAAATACACCAACTAAATCATGAAATCTATATTCGAGAGAATATCAATGTCAAAAATAGAGGTTTACAAAGGATTTTGTTTACAGCAAATATATGAATCAATTGTCGTGGTTTGTGCAAACTTACTTTGTAAACGTTAGGAGAATAATAGGTGTATTTTTTATGTCTGTGGATTTCTTGATTATTGCGACAAAATCATCCAGTCTGCCATTTCATTTCTATTTGCCTCATCTTTCCCCTTAATAATTAAATAAAATTAGCTTTGTAGCTATAAAGATTAAATTAAGAGCGTAATTACGAAGAGTAGGGTTACCCCAAGATCAATCTGCTCAGTTGTATATGTTACCGGTTTTAAGGTAAAACTAGTTTGGCCTAGGCCAAAGTGGTATTGGGTTGTCATAAAAAATAACCACGAAGGTTATTTATGGCGGTCGTGGCGCAACTCGCCATATACAAGGTGTAACAGAAAGGTGTAACCATATTTGAAGAGCGTATTCAGTCAATGGTTTAGAACAACTATTACTACGGAACAAAACCTGTATCTCAAAAAAAATATTTTTCTGTTTCATAGAAAAATGCAATGCCGCTCGGCCGAAATGTATGGAAGGGCAGATTTTTTTTTCGATATTTCAGGGTTGGCTCCATAGTAAAAGTTGTTCTATACCATTGACTGAATAAGCTCTTCAAATATGGTTACACCTTTCTGTTACATGTTGTATGACCTTCTATCCTAACCTACCGGCTGTCTTCTGCGCTGCAGGACTTCCGAAAAACTAGATTGGCCTAAAATCGGGTTTTGCCGGAAACATATACAAATATTACCGAACCAATGATATAAGGCATTCTCATTGGACCGAAACGTCCACTATGTAGAATTTCCATCGATCACCGCAGCGAACAACAAAAACTGACGCACACCTTTTGACCTGCTTTTTTTGTACCCCCAGCATGGTAGTAGTAAGTACAGCCAATTACACCTTATAGGAAGGCATTGACTTGTAAAAACCTATTTAGAAATAAGTTTGTGATTGTCTACGTTCCTACAACACGTACTGAAGAGGGTATCGACCTCAGATCTATTCTAGGTTGGTACATGCTCCAAGATTCTAGGTCTATCTAGCTTCGTTTTAGGTTTCTGTCACGATTTGTCCTCTAAGCTTTGTTGCGACTATTGTACAGTGCTCCCAAAGTAATCATGCACAAACAAATCTTCGCCACTGTTCGGCAAAGTTCGTATTTCTTAAAACTTTCTATACAATCAATACGGTCACGTGGTACGTCCGGTCGCTCGGCTATAGATTTGTATGCGCATTATTAATTTGGGAGTACAGCCACCCTATTCTGTATCTTTAGTTGCCAACTTTAGTAGGTGCCTATCATCAAAAACATAGATAAAAACTGAAATTTCAAAATTGCCTTTAGTGGATATTGAACTATTAACAATCTGTGTCGTCACTTGAAGTGCGAACATATCCTTAGGAAATCGGAATTCGATAGTATATCTATGTTTTTGATGATAGGCACCCACTAAAGAAGGCAACTAGAGATACATAATAGGCCCGCTGTACTTGAGTTGCGACTATGTTGTGATGTAACCTAAGTGCAATGTCGATTCCTCCATATGTAGTTGTATTTTTATATTGCGCGGGAGTCACGGGTTTTTTTATCCAATATCGTGACGTAGGGGTGTGTGTAATTGATGTCGAGTATTTGATACACTTCTTAATTGTCGTCGGGTGCCAACCAATTGTGGCGTCCACGAGATTGTTGAGTGACGTAGCGTCTGTCCTAAAGTCCTTTCAAATAACAGTCTTTTAGGCTTATGAACTTCAAAACTTTTGAAGTAGACTAATGGGGAGTTTTCCGGTACTTTCTATAATAATGCCATGTGTATGGATAATAATAGGTTGACCATCTAAAAAATACTAGATGAGCAGCTAAATTACTAAGTTGGCATCAACTAGGTTAGGTTAGGTTTCAACATATTATTTTTGATGCCGATTTAGTAATTTTGATGCCGATTTTTGTATTTTTTGACGGTCAGTTAATTACTACCCCATGTGTATTAGGGTTCCGTAGTACCTAAAAGGTACAAAAGGAACCTTTATGGTGAGACTCCGTTGTCCGTCCGTATGTCACAGCCTTATAACTTTAGCACAGTTAAAGATAAAGACATGAAAATTAGCACAAAAATAGCATCAATTTGCCGACACATTAGTGTAAAAAAATATATAGTGTTAAATTATATAGTTTGGCTATATTTAATTGCATCTATTTCGAGAAATCCTTGAAAAACCATAAGAAAATTTATGTCCCCCCTTATCTCCAAAACTGGTGGACCGAAAAATATGAAAAAAATCATGGTAATATGTGTTTACGTAAAGATTACAGGAAAAATAAAGCGGTTGAGAAATTTACGACAAAAAAAAAACAAAATTAAACTTATCATCCACAATACGGAACCCCAGGTACCCGAGTCTGACTCGCACTTGGCCGATTTATTTTATATTGATGGGTGGTTAGCCCTATCAACGTACTTCGGGCACAAATACAAGTTTTTAGGGCATGCAGGTTTCCTAACGATGTTTTCCTTCACCAGCAAGTTAAGAACAAATACTAAGCACTTTTTTTATTGTGTTTAATAAGAACAAGTCAGCACTGCGTTTTTTCGCCGCACGGAATTTTCCCTGCAGTTATTTACACTATAAATTTATGGACGCACACGGACTGCGAATGAAATTTCGTGTACCTCGTCGCTTTTAAATGCGGGTTAAATAAATCGCAAGAACGTGAGGCGGCGGAAAATGCAGTTAGGGTTAGCTAAATTATAAGTTCTTTTGGTTCCAACAATGGGCGAGCTCACAAGAAACGTTAGGTTATACTTAAAAAGCTCCTCGTTTGTGGGATACCATGATGACTTGAACACATAGACAATACAGCCCAGAAAGACGTCTATTGTTCAACATCTTGCGTACATATAATTCTGTCAACAATCGAAACAGGATACTGTAATCCTATTGGCTCTTCCAATCTTACGTATAGCGCCACAAACTTATCTTTCCCGAAGACGAAGACTCTAACGTAATTAATATAGAAGCCATTTTGGTTTGGCCAACAGAAACATATAATTTTGGAGTGGCGAATCGTATCTGCTGGTTCAGTCAGATGTGTTGACAGAAATCGGTCGCCTGTTATGAGGGGTCTGTAGGCTGTATTCGTCTATGCTTGAACATGAGCATTGACCACGTTAATCACTGCCTACGTCACAGCAAGCGCGGGAACAGAGATGTAAAGTTCAAGGGGGTCAGGTCACAGACCTCATAAAAACATCGAGGGTTCCGTAATTAAATCGTACCACTTGAAATTCTGTATAAATTAAGGCCATCGCTATAGATTTTCTTTTTTATTCACACCCCTCTTTAATAATTTCAGACTTTTATATCATATACTTTTCAAACTTTTCAAAAATATTTTGTTATTATATTTTTGAATTAGGTGACTGTAACCATAGAATAAAATACTACGTAGGCTCTTTGGCTGCTCCAAATTCAAAAGAAGCTAAGATACTGCTGAAATTAGCAACGCTTTATATTTAGTTAGTACCTGTCCTTAATTTGTTCAATGAGCGTTTTTCTCGTTGTTTTTTTTTGTTAGTTCTTAGGTTTCCTCCAGATGGCGCTGTCCATAGATAAAATGTGTTTCGTAGCAATCAATGTCAAAGTTTGTTTGGAATCGGTGCAAATTTTGTCTTTGATTCTGTTGCTAAAGAATACGACAGTGCCATCTAGGAATCTTATTTAACACTCAATTTTACATAAGGAAAAACGCTCATTAGTCACACCGTGACCAAAATCTACAAAAGACAAAAAAAATCCCTCTAAAAAAAAATGGCATGTGGATAGATGGATAGACCGACGAGTTATACCTTATCGGGTTCTTTTCTTCATTTTTGAAAACAGAACTCTAGAAATAGTTTTAAACTCCGCACCACGCCCGCATTCTGATATAATATATAGGTAGTACTTCATTGTGTAAATCGTATCGGAATCTATTGAGTGCTCTTGAGATAAAAGAGTGATTCCCACATAATAATGACAGGCGTTAGAGCAACACTTCCTTTCACACGTACGTTTAACCAAAACATGGAAAATGAATTACATGACCAAAGTCACGTAACACAGTAAAACACTTTTATAAATAACTCGACACGTTCAAATGTCTATTACAATTAATTATTTTAAAAGGTAGAAATTCTATGATAGAAATAAATTTCTATATTTGAACACTTGGCGATTTATCCATCGCAAGGAGATATAAATTAACATTATATCATTGCAGTATAGAAACGCAGAATGAAAAGTAAATCTGGATGTGAGGAGCTCTGATCCCGGTTCAGAGATATACTTAATGTTAATTAGTATAAAATTCTGATACCCTCAAATTGTTCGAAGTAGAGTATCGACGTTTTCAGGCAACATTGGTTGACATTGCGTCATGTAGAAAGGGCAACGGTCGCCGTTCGTTGGTCTGAATAACTCATTGACTCAACGAAATTAAATGATGAGTTTCGTCTGCGGAAAGAGAAAACTTACTAAAACACGAGACGTATTTGGCTGGCACTTTGATATCAAGCAAATATTTAAGCAAATATATTTGAGCAAATTAAGTGTTTGTTCAAGTTCGTTGCGTTCGCATGATACATGTAAAACGACTACGGCTGCATGGAGGTTTCGTCGAGCGCTCGTTGTGCAGTCTATTGAACACAGCAACTTCATGTGGTTCAAAGTACATGATTAGTTAGTTCCACTCACGGTCAGGGTCCCCGATAGAGTTATTGATTACCACAATGTATATGACGTCTCGTGACGTAGGGCGGGCGGTTCGGATGTCGAGTTCTCGTGCCCATTGATCGGCGGGCGGGCGGGAGAGGGCGGGCGGCGGCGCCCGCCCACGTGCTCAGCCAGGCCGGGAATAGACAGTTCTCCGCGCAACTATCTGTAGCTCGCACCGTCTTCTGATATTTTCTCCGTAAACTTTGTTTTATTATTTTTACAAAACTTAAGAAACTCCTAATTAGCAAAAATTTTATACAATAATTTCCTTGTCAAAACTGAGTATGAATATGAAATGGAAAGGCTGCAACGTTTGTCAATAAATAGAGAATAATTAATTTTCCACACATTTTTGTGGATTCAATTTAAGCAATAAATTGTCAATTATCCTTGACGATTTTTCAATCGACTTTTAAAAATATATCAAGGTGCTAGGAAATAAAAGTGAAAAAAATACAGTGAAGTGCCAATTTGACTTTGGGATATTGTGTGAAAAATTTCGTGGGTGGTACAGACTCTCGATTTATTGGTGGATTTTTGGCGCGCGCCTCTAGGCGCCTATAGTTGCATTAGTGTGTGTGCTAGCGCCGCTGCGCGTAAGTGAATCCTGTATCGGTGCACGCATGCAATGCACGAAACATTGGCCGCGTTGCTGCGTACAGCCGTGCGCGCTCCCGCTGCATCCGCGCAACAAGACAACACGGACAAACTGCAGAATGGAAGCATTACTCCCGTCCTTGTCTTTCCAGACGAAGGTACACTACAATACTCGTACAAACTTCTTATTTTTTATGGAAGGCATTTATGACAACACAATCTAAATTAATATTAACACAATATTGCAATATAATACACAAAGTATCAAGAAAGTATAAAAAAAAAGTGACAGCTGGATCTGCAAAAATATCTTCGTTTTTACATGTAGTGCTTTACTATACTACTTACCACAATTTTGAGCAAATTGAAATTTTTCTAGTTTACCTACATGAATGTTATTTTGGTTGGGTACCAAATCTCTAACATAGACATTTAAAAAGTTAGGTGGCTGTGACTTATATAAACAGGATGTTAGGATGAAGTTGTTGAAGCCGGAAACTGGGGATAGTACTCGTCCACGAACTACTTTTCGTGAAAAAAAAAGAGAAATCGAGAAAAAAAACAGTTCTCACTCATTTTGGTCGGGTTATGTTACTTTTCTAGGGAACAGCTGATTTTTTTTCGCGATTAGAGGGTTGGCTCCATGGTAAAAGCTGTTCGTATGGACGAGTACTATCACCAGTTTCCGGCTTCCACAACTTCATCTTAACACCTAGTAGAGGAACGGACGAAATATCACCATTACAGTAAATTTTAACAGGTAAAATTCCTAGGATTGGCATTGACTCGCTATTAAATTGGAGATGTGAGTTCCATTGCATCAGCAATTCGCACAAAAAAGAATAGAAAATGGTTATGCTTTGGTCGAGTCAAGATAGTACTTATAAAATTCTGACGAAACAGTTACGTATATTGAAAAAGCCTTTCAAAAAATTGCTATTCTATTCGTACTATACTATTCGTTCGAATACAGCAAAAAGACATGCTGACAACATTTACAACAAAAAAAAACTAGGAATGCTAACTGCTCTAAGTCTGTACATATTCGTGCTTCTCACAGGTCTTTTCTGAGACTATCTACAAATTCGAAACAGGGATGAACATCAAATTAGGCTTAGCTCTCGACGCAAGGAGTTCAACCCTGAACTGGACATTGCAAAACACTGCACTGCACATGGCATCTATCAATGATGTTCTGAATAAAATGTCATTGATATCAATCAGTTGTCTTGTTCAACAAGTTGCCTGAGAAATTGTAGTCACACTTTGTTTAAAAACAAATTAAAACCGTGTCTGTTGGAGAGGAATCTTTATAAAATTAACGAATTGTACCATATATTTTTAGTATTTATTTTAGTACTGCTTAATTTTTATAACAGTAGCGTGGTAGTATTCAATTAGTGTTATGTTAGTTTTATTTTCTACAAAATTCAAATGCGGTGTATATTGCTTGAATTGACTGATGACAGCCTTCTTGAAGAAGTCTATATATATCAGAATTTTTTCATTTTTTTTATTCATGATTTATTTATACGGAGATATTGCTCGTGAAACAAATAAATATCAATTAAATTTTCCAACAGCTATGTCATAAATGCAAACGAGTCAACTATTATAAAATGCTAACGAGTCAATTAACTTTTGAAACATTTGTGGCACTATTTAATTTAGCACAGTATGCAATGCAGGCGTCCGCGTGTATCAGCGCCGCAGAGTTGCATTGTTGCTGCTTAAGCGTTTTAAATGTTGCTTCCGATGTTTATTCATTTAGTTGTAGGTTAGATTACTAAGAATTATGTTTGTTGAAAGGACAAATATTTCTTGAAATTATTAGTTTAGGCACCATCAGTTTGGATAATTTTTATTATGATTTTATTTTCTCTTCTATGTTATCTTATATGTTTTAACAAAATTGACACTTTTTGATCCAGTAAATCACACACAGTGCAGTTGGAATGATAAATACTTTCTATATACATATAGGTAGAACCCCCTCATCATCCCAATCAATCAACCAATCACAACAAATCAATAGAACCCCCTAAGCAGTAGTGAAAGCCTTATCAAAATTTGTCCAGTAGTTGAAAGACAAAACGTCGTATTTTATATTTATTTATAGAGATAAAACAATAAAAGCGATCTGCAGTCAAACGTAAAAACTTCGTATAGGAAGTAGGTATGTTTATTTTACGCAACATTTATGCAAAGCGCGTCATTTCAATACATTTGTTTTATTACCGACGTTATTTCCAGCGCGATATTTGTACTCGCTTTTAAGGAAAAGCTATTCCAATTATATTCGTTTTAAGTTTCCTTACAGGAGTTTTTTAGTTTTAGGGTGTACTCGTATTAATTCGCTTAGACTAAATTATGTTAAGGTGTGTTAATGCGAAAACCATTTCGAGATTCATGTTTAATAAGCCGTATTTTCGAATATGTGGTCTAAAAAACCTCATGATGATGAATATTTTTACGAAAAAGCTGCAACTTGCAATTGCCTTCGTGTGACGTAGATGCATAAAAAAGCGAAACTTTCTCGTCTTCTATTAATAACTTCAAATAGGTAATTCAAAAAAGCTTTTGAAATACGCTGACAAGTAATAGTTCTTGGAGCGAGCCCAAGTTTAGTTCTTCACTACATTTTAGTCTAACTTATGTTCCAGTTTAACTTTGTTACGATAGTAGAAACATAAAGCTGTACCTACGCAAGAGATAATTCTTCTCCGACGCCGACGCGATGCCGTGATACTGAGATAAATTCTGTCTCAATATAAAAAAAACATATTGCGGGCGTATGTTGCATATTTGTGTCGATTCACACGTTTTAACTTATTTGACAGGACTAAACTTAATTTAAGCGCTCTATCTTTTTCTTTCTATATCGAAAAAAGAAAGACAGGACGCTTGAAATAAGGTTAGTCCTGTCAAATAAGTAAGTCGTGTTACATCGAATCGGCACCACTATTTTCGTGTTTCGTCATCAATTCGCTACATTATCGCGTTTCGCGGCGTCGTCGTCGGCACACCGAAGCGACGACGTAAATATCCATAAATCTGCCCAGTCGATGGATCGATCTGCCACATCCATAGAGAAAAATTTCGTTTATGGGCACATAAAAGTACTTTCTTTTTTTTTTACTGACAAGTATGGATTATTTTATTGTGGCATTGTAAAGACCAAAATCAGTAAATAAAAGACAGGTGCAGTTAAAATTAATTACTCCCTTTCCGAGTATGTATTCAACAATTAATTATTCTTTTGGGTAGGGTGCGATATCAGATAGTTACAGCCTGGACGAAGATGTATTGACTAGAGAGGGGAATAAAATAAAGAATATCGTCACGACCTGAATCCTCGAGAAGGTGTCAGAAGCTATTCTGAGTATGGAGTCACAGTCCACACTCGTACAGCCGCATTGCACCGACGATTATAACGTCATAACATAATGGGTGGCTTATCCTATTACCGTACTTTGGTCACGAATAAGGACACACACACAGCTTGATGTGCCTTCCGAAGCACGCGGACCGAACACGAATGGATTTAAACCCGCGGCCTCCGTAGAGTTCGAACCACTATAGAGACTAGACCAGGGGTCAGCAATTAATTTCAAGTGGGGTCCGGAATCTTTCGAAAATTCCAGAGAAAAAAAAAACTTATAATTTTCAATTAATATAAAACCTGTAAAGCTATCAATAAATTATTTCTGATTATGTTCTTATATAAAATTGCTAGATTTTTTTGCAATTTTCATACTTTTGGAAACCTTCTTCTACCCCAACATTTTTCAGTCGATGCAGTTTTATAGATTGGCAAGGAAATATCATCTTGCAAGTGTATTATCTCCATAAAAATATTATTTAAATTAAATAATTAAAATTTTTGGCGATCCAAATTTTGACCTTCCGCGGTCCGGATGCGGACCGCGGTCTGGACTAGACCATAGAGGTGTCTAAAAAGCCTAGTCTATGGTGTCAAAATAATGGGTAGATACAGTAGTGTATTATCCGGAAAAGCCCTGACTTAGTACAGAAGGAAGGACATACCAAATCCTGTCCTTACAAAAGTAATTTTGGCAGCACTGTTCATAACAATCAAATAATTGGCAAATATCAAAGTGCGCAACGTACTCCCGTTTGTATAGTGTTGTATTTTGGTACCTGTATACGTAGGAACATTACGGAATACCTCTTTAATCAAAGGTGACTTATTTATTAGCTACCGGTGAGTGAACAGAATTAGATTTTCATACAATGTAAATGTCAAAGGTAATGTTAGAAGAATGGGTAAACTTAGGCTTACCCAAGTAAAGTTAGGTATATCCAAGCTAAAGTTAAAGCAGTAAGCGTTTGGTAAACCCAGTTTTTTACGCAAATATCATTGATTTTACGGCTAAAGCGAAAATTCGGAGTTTACCCGTAAAGACCTAGGTTTACCCAACGCTTGTTGGATAATGTTTGTTAGATTGGAAGATATAAAAAAAGTCAAAAATAGGTGCAACGACGAGTACGAGCCAAGCGAAGCGGAACGAGGAGGAACGTGTTAGGTTACTTGCTTGAAGATTGAAGCTGAGCAAAAATTCGAGGAAAGTTTTCGGGAAAAAAAGAAGCTTGGATAATACCTAGGTTTACCCATTTTTCTAGCATTATCCGTAACATAAACATAATTTTGTTATTTTATTACGCTTCACATAAAGAAAAACTTTTTTTGAATTCTTGGTAATCGACACTGTAATTTTTTTTTAATAGGTACGATAGTAAGACTGACGAGTAAGAATGTACTTTCGGAGAACTTTTACAGACACACTTTTAGACTTTATTACAAGAGCGAAAAACAGGTCAGCGCTGCTTTCCCTGATGGTACACTACACACAGTCTGTCACAGACGTATATCTTTCACAGGACGGGTTCTCTGCTTTTTGACCACCGCCCTGGCGCCCTGAGCAGGGACTCAAGGTTAAACTCTTCCGGACGCAAGCAACAGCCGTTCCCTCTTTACACTGATAGTTCCTTTTAACGTTTTGAGTACAGAACCCTACTAGGTTTGGTATGCGTATTGATAGATCATTTTATATAACTAAGTAGGCGTTGCTAGCGTGCATCCCGTTTATATAACTAAGTAGGCGTTGCTAGCGTGCATCCCGTTTATATAACTAAGTAGGCGTTGCTAGCGTGCATCCCGTTTATATAACTAAGCAGGCGTTGCTAGCGTGCATCCCGTTTATATAACTAAGTAGGCGTTGCTAGCGTGCATCCCGTTTATATAACTAAGTAGGCGTTGCTAGCGTGCATCCCGTTTATATAACTAAGTAGGCGTTGCTAGCGTGCATCCCGTTTATATAACTAAGTAGGCGTTGCTAGCGTGTATCCCGTTTATATAACTAAGTAGGCGTTGCTAGCGTGCATCCCGTTTATATAACTAAGTAGGCGTTGCTAGCGTGTATCCCGTTTATATAACTAAGTAGGCGTTGCTAGCGATCCCGCGGGAATATACTAAAATCCCTTCTTAGCGGATGTCCAATTTTCATGTTCTTAGATCCAGCCGTTTGGTCTAGGGGTTGATAGATCAATCAGTCAGTCAGTCAGTCAGTCAGTCAGTCAGTCAGTCAGTATATTTCTTTTATAGATATAGATTTTAAAATCGTTAATCACAATGTTTGAAAAGATAACAAGGTCAATATGTACCGCTAGCAGAATAACATAGAAATGAAAAGATTCGGTTATTTATGATGCATCTGTATACTCTTACTTACTCCATGTGGGTACAAAACAAATAAATGGCGTCTTTCATGCGTACGACTGATTTTATCCAATCAATCGACAGACAACTGTAGTCTCACAAATAGCCTTGCATAAATTATGTTCCCTACAATAAAGGCACTGAACAAATCGATTCATATCAATACGTCATTAAACAGATAAAACGGCAACTTGAAAGATACTGGAAACCGGGCAAGTGCAATAAAATTTGCGTACTGATGGTACCGTATCTTGCTTTCTTAAATAATAAATATTGGGAACATCGGTTTACATTTCCTGCCTTTTTCAGATTTTTCAGTCACTTTGTTTTAGAAACAGACAGAAAAGTCACATCATAAGGGCGTTTTTTCCTCCTTTTTCTTATTTTTGTGTACACAACCCTAAAAACCAGCCAAGTGCGAGTCGGACTCGCGCACTCAGGTTCCGTGCCATTATCTATAAAAACGGCAAAAAAAACATGTCTGTTGTATGGGAGCCCCCTTGAATATTTATTTTATTCTGTTTATCAGTATTTGTTGTTATAGCAGCAACATAAATACATCATCTGTGAAAATTTCAACTGTCTAACTATCACGGTTCATGAGATACAGCCTGGTGACAGACGGACAGACGGACAGCGAAGTTTTAGTTATAGGGTCCCATTGGTTAGTTACCCTTTGGGTATGGAACCCTAAAAATTAGTCATTTGGATATAGACGACGAAGTTATTATACTTAGAAAGAGGTGTTTCACGCAAATACACCTGTCCGGCTTAACTCCAGTACCTACGTTTTTAAAGAATACGCTTCATTTAACTTTTGTTTTTGTTAAGATTTTTGTTGTTTGAAGTTAAATTGAATGCATTGTTATAAGAGTTCATCGATATTGCTTACAGACAACTGTATTGCAGTATTATTGATCTCTATGTGCGAGTGAAAAGTGATCTAAAAATTAATTACATAAAATGTATAAATCATGAAAGGTAGGAAACCAAATATCTCATCCTTATAAAATCTCAGTAGATAACTACTGTACTTAAAAATATAGAACAGCAGATTAAAAATATAGAACAGCTGATTAAAAATATAGAACAGCAGATTATTTCACGATGTCAGTTATTGGAGATACTCGTATAATAGAAGTTGTTGGTAACTAGCACCAGTTTTCGTTTCCAAAGGCAAAGTTTGTAAACTTTCACTGTGTATAATTCTGCTCATCCCAGGTATGTCAGTGACATAGACATTGGTTCTCTAAATCGACCTTCGCTACTGCATCCAGGTCACCCAGTCGGTCACGAGGTCTGCACCAGTAGAATTAGGTCAAAGAGTCAAGGCACTATGGATTGCAGGGCTATCCTCGTAAAATCGTTTGGCTGCAGAGTCTATGTCAGATAGTACCCTTGGTTCATCGTCTGTCAAATCGGTTTACTCATGCAGTAGCATTGTAAGTAAGTTAGGTACAGGCTGATGCAACATTACGATTTTGTTGGCAAGAACAAATTTGCTTGTCGCATGGAATAAGTGTTATTTTTTTTTTCGAGTTGCTTTATATTTTTGTTGGCTATTTGGCCTGTACAACTTTTCCTTAATAAGAGCGGGATGGAGAGTACCCAGCTTCATTTAATAAGTTTTATAATTTTTTTAAAGTTTATGAAAGCTTAAGAAGAGTCGGAGTCTTTTTTATTAATCTGCACTCATGAATAAAAAAGCTAAACACACTATAAGTGTTTTAACTCGTAAGTTGCACATTATGTAAGATATAGGAGTGATTTTTCACCTGTCACGCCTTTCAGCCCCATCTTTCCGTTTCGATCGATCACAAGGGAAAGTAAGCAACAAAACAATTTCTGACGTCCCAATTAAAACTCTTGCCGAACTTTTGATAAAAAAAATATATAAAAAAACTATTTATTAAACCATAAATCGTTACAAAGGTTACAGTGAGACCCTGTTATAAGGTTAATGTAACCTGAAGTTCAGGGATCTCGCGCTTCCTCTTGGAAGTTACGAAGTTATTTACACGTTTAATTAAATAGTTAAACAAATAAAACTATAGATCCAATAGAGAGGCTATCGGATATCAGTACAAAGCAAAAACAGAAAATATTTAAAAATAAAAATAAAGAAATTATAAGTAAATGTTCGTGTGATATGTATTTGTGTTGGTGAGGGTGAGAGGGTAGACGATGTTTGGAGTTCAAGTTAGTTTCAGATGTAATATCGTTTGTAATGTAATTGAACACAGCGAGATACCTTAATGTTATATATTTTTATCGGAATAGCCGACCAGTATTACCAGAGTAAATTTAAGAGTCGTAGCGTAAAATGACGTCTTACTTACCTCACCCAAAATGAAGGTTCCGCTTGAACTGGTCGGCTATATACTGATAAAAAGTTTTCGAGATGAGTCTTTACATAGATTTCATTGTAAATGAAACTCAACATTGTGTACACTAAGGTATAATGTTGTGTTGCAGGGGGCACACACGAAAGCGGATTGGTGTGGCGCGGCTGCTCCACCGGCTGCAACGCCGAAGACGGCACAACGGGAGCGCTCAGCGATGGCAACCTCAACCCAGGAGACAAGGTGAGCCCATTCGTATCACCAAACAACCACTTTGTTTGTGATAGGTAGCCTCAATCATAGTTATCAAAAATATCAAAGCAATGATGAAGATGGAACGTTGTAGATGGAAGGTTGGTGATCATTGAACCTTGTTCCTGTACCCTGGCTGGGTCTCCGGTGTGGGTTCGGGCGGTTGATTGGATTTCACCTTGTATAATATATATTTTACCTATAATTTTAATCGTATATATATTGCTACATAAATTAAATAAACCTTTAATCTAGTTCATGTAGATTTATTATTTTATTACATGTATTTTTATAAGATTAATTTTGACTTGTGAAACGTGTATTATATATACCTACTTTGCAAAATAAACTATTTGAATTTGAAGTTCAACGGAAGTTGGTTCGCTAACGTCGTTATTAAGATGGTATTGTATACATACGGAATGGGTGCCCAGCTGCCTTATGTATGATTTATTTTATAAAACTGAAGCATAGATGACTGAGGTCTACACACAACGAATAGTTAACCGAAAGGCGGTACGGTCCTGACAAAAAGACCATGTAAGAAGTTCAGTCGGGCATGCCAAAACCTTCTTAGAGAAGGTAATCTTGCGCATAATCGATTAGATAATTACTCAAGTTGTTAAACAGGAAAATACGTGTAAAGCCTGTATTTTATTTAAGGCGCTCTTATCCCAGAAGAGTGACTTTCTGTCTTTTTCTTTACGTGTAAGGAGTAAAGAAAATAACCATACTTTTGTACTTTTTCGTTGGTTTTATCGGTTTTTAAATTGTTTAAAAATTAGGGATATGTTTATTAAAACCCACTTACGTGGTCGACCTAGACAATTTAAAGAGCAATATTACCAGATATGTTTCGTTAATAAAAGAGTGGAATTATGGAAATGGCATGATTTGAAAGGTCTTATTACATGCTGTGTTCGTGAATTATTTCTATCGAGCAAAGTTTATTTGATCGTGTAACACATGCGTGGAAGACCTAGGTAAAGGTTCGAACTATATTGCGTATTTTTTTTTGGAAGTTTTAGACGATATTTGAAAGTTCTATTTGACTTTGGAATTACTGATTTTGGGATAAGAGCGCCTTAAGTTGTTCTGTCGAATAACGGTTTCAGCGTTTTTATATCTGCCTGCAGCAAAACGTGAAAGTGACGAATTAGTAGGGCCCTGGAAAAATGGAACATGTTCAGTAATATTTTAAAATTTACGTGAAGTGTGAATTGAAACCTTGAAAAGCATCACATCTACATCGGCGTAGCTGGTCCTACTTAACGAGGTCCTCTCCTTCTAGCTGGAGGGGTCGGACGCAGCTCCGGACGACCCTGTTCACCTCAAGAGACGGGTGGGACTCTTCAGTGGGGTGGCTCTAATCGTTGGTACCATGATAGGTGAGTCCTGTACACCATATACTTATTATTTGTTTCTTCAGCTCCTAAGAGATGAGCACTGATGTTTAAATGTTTTGTTGAACTTCTGGACAAATAAAAC
Organism: Ypsolopha sequella; assembly: GCA_934047225.1. NCBI lineage: Eukaryota > Metazoa > Arthropoda > Insecta > Lepidoptera > Ypsolophidae > Ypsolopha > Ypsolopha sequella. Next base: position 13,291,643 of record OW203987.1, read on the forward strand.
TCATGTGTACCTATTTGCTTATACGAAAAGCAATGATAGCTTGTAAAACATTCGTTAAATATTCAAAGATATTGTACATTTTCTCACACAAATAATGTGGTTAGTAACGCTTCTCATTTTTAGTGTATTATTTCTTCAACATTTGAAACGCTATTTAGTTTTATAAATATTTGTCCGGTTTACAATAACTCTAGACCTTGGTGGAAAATCATTACTCTTTTATTGTCTCAGTTCATTTTAAGATACAATGTTATTTATTGCTAATCATATTTCATTAGTAATTTTCAACAACAATCAGCAAAAGCAGAGAAATATCAAATATCGCTATTGTATCCTTCACTTCTCAGAATGAACCCTCTATTTCTGTCAACCACAGGCGACTTGAATTTTGAGTATTGTTTCATACAGCCTTTGATCATTGATAGGATCTTTGCGCTGAGGTAAAAGCGAAACCATGGCAATGGTTCTATTCTATCTAATCTTGATTCTGAAGGACACGATCTGTCCCCGAAGGAGCACAAAGCATCCGGTCCTGGCACTGCTTCTATTAAACAAGGGGGTCAAATATACTTTTGAGTGGGCACCTGTCCTCAAGGTGCTTATAAAACTCAGTTCTACTGACAAAAACAACCATATAAATCAAATCTCTTTTTTCATTAGGATCTGGAATATTCGTCTCGCCCTCTGGGCTGTTGGAGCGCACGGGCTCAGTGGGCATCAGCTTCATCATATGGATGGCGTGTGGTCTGCTCTCGCTGTTAGGTAAGGCCACAAGACCTACACTACATACAGCTTGACAATTGCGTGCCCTATACGTACGCTTGTGGTTTGCGGGCGGCGACGCGCGGGGTTTGGGTAAGTAAGAATAATTAAGCCACGAATTGGTCGCGTTTCTCTCCTTGCTGCACAAAGTCCAAATGGCTCTTGCTATTTTGGATAGTCTGTAGATACTAGAAGGCACAATAAATTCTCTCTTAACAGTGAATTTCTCTGCACTTAATTTTCCCACTCAAACAACCGAAGAACACAATAGTCGAGTGTGTAACTGCTGATTGCTGCAGTGAATGCAACAGAGACAGATTTTTGGGCTAATATTAAGTTTCAGTCTTCTTTCTCTTCAGTTTTTTATTGTGGCACTTTTAATGTTGAACAGGCGCGTTGGCATATGCGGAGTTGGGAACCATGAATACGTCATCAGGCGCGGAGTACGCCTACTTCATGGATGCATTTGGGGGACCACCTGCTTTCCTGTTCTCATGGGTACGTGCCATTATTTCGTTCTAAAATGGTCTTTAAAATAACTGACTGCTGAATATTGCCAAGACGCTTTTGTATTGGTAGATATTCTTGATGGCCTAAGAGGATCTCAGAGGCAAAGACTGTCCGCGCTAATGAAAGAAGATAATCGTATGTATTTCTATTGTAAAAGATATGTTTGAACTGTAGCGCAATGGAATAAAGTTTGAATTTGCTTGCAGGTATCGACGTTGGTACTGAAGCCGTCACAGATGGCTATAATCTGCCTGAGTTTCGCGAAGTATGCGGTGGAGCCGTTCGTGTCAGAATGTGAACCTCCCGTTTCTCTCGTCAAATTGGTCGCAGTTATTTCTATTGGTAAGTTGCAATTCCGTTAAAAATTAGGCCCGCATTGAGTAATATTGGAACATGTGGAATAAGTGCATATGTAACTCAGTGATTGGCGATAAGTTTTTGCAATCAGGATGCCAAGCCCTTTGGCTGCCTTTTATAGACAATGATTGAGAACATTTTTGTCGCTCAAATTTTTTTGACATGTTTGGATGTCATAAATTTTTTAACGGTGGAATTATCTTGTTACAGTAATGATACTGGCAGTAAACTGCTACAGTGTGAACTTAGCTACAAATGTGCAGAACATCTTTACGGCAGCTAAATTAGTGGCGATTGCTATCATCGTGTGCGGAGGAGCTTACAAATTGATATTAGGTAACCGACTTTCACAATTTTTGCATTACAATATACTTAAATACTTTGGTATGCTATTTCCATGCTCATATGAATCTACATAAAACATTTGAATTCCATAATTTCAAGAAAGAGAACACGTCTTTCTTCATCAGATACGTTACCAAAAAACATGATGGCTTATTAAAATCCTGTCACGCGGCAAATCAAGGATTATGGCTTCTTCATTCCATCTCCTGCACATTCCGTCCACCCTTCGCCCCATCAACTAATACAAGGTTCCTCGTTTTGGAAGCGACTGACAGTGTGTGTGTCCGTATGGTGCAGGTAATACGCGACATTTACAGGAGCCCAACTTCGGAAGTAGCACGGCTACTCTGGGCAACATAGCTACCGCCTTCTACACCGGCCTTTGGGCTTACGATGGCTGGAACAATCTCAACTATGTCACTGAAGAAATTAAAAATCCGTCTAGGTAAGTTAGCCTTATCTCTTATTGCTGGTTTATCTAAGATAATTTTTTGATTTCGCTCTCGGTTTGTTACTACTGTACGGTAAATAGACCAGCGAGGCCCCGACCTCATTGTTTTATTGTTTACTCTACTTTTGTGCTGATTTACGATCGAGTGTGCAAAACTTGGCATGAAGGAGTGTAACGTCTTTGGAAGTTACTAACCTCAGCTTGTATGATGGATAATCTTTTAAGTTTGCTGCTTTATGCATATTCTTATCTTCGTTACGTCTTCAGTCGTATAAATCAAATTTAACTGCTATACTAAAGATGGATTCTTCGAAACCAAGATGGCATAAAATATTCTAGGAGTATAAACCAGGAAGATAACTTCCATGATCCATGGATGATTCCATGGGAGTTTGACCTTAATTTGGCATTAGAAACATAACCGAAACGAATAAAGGCCGAGTAAGTGAAATATAGTATTCTAGGTATGTCACTTTCTTCGTTTCCAAACCCACTGGAAGCTTATGAACCCGTTACGCCCACAGAAACCTGCCACTAAGTATAATAATCGGCATTCCCTTGGTAACGCTGTGCTACGCCCTCGTCAACGTGTCCTATCTGGCCGTGATGTCGGTGTCAGAGATGGCTGACAGCGAGGCCGTGGCCGTAACGTTCGGGAACCGACTGCTGGGACCCGTGGCGTGGTTGATGCCGCTGGCTGTGACCATTTCGACGTTCGGCTCGGCTAACGGCACGCTCTTCGTTGCGGGAAGGTGAGTGACAGTAAATTAAAATTAATAGTACGAATCGGACGACCAAGTATGAGTCGAAAAAATAAGTATGTGCTTGACAATTTCTCTACTTCCTACCTTACTAGGTATACCAGACTGCTGGTATAATTCGCGAAATATTATTTGCTATGATGAATGGGACGGACTTATCTATTGTGTTATAATGAGGTCATATGTACAGAATACTTGTTTCAAAAAAATGTTAGTGTAGTAAAAGGTCTTGATATAAATGTAAATGGAGAAGATGTCCTGATACATTTTAATGAGTGCTGGTGTGAACACCATGAACCCATTGGTGAATGTTTTTAAATTTTAATATTGTTTTACTATTTCGTATATAACCCTGTGTGGGTAGTTGTATATAAAATTTTGCGTAACTAAGAGAAGGTGTAAGTGCCAGCGCAACTGCTCGTCTACTAATTCAACATTACTTTTAAATGTATTGTCTTGTTTGTCACAATGTAGAGTGGTGTTGGTTTTGGAACCATTTAACAACACAGCTCTTCACAGTTCATGGATGACTGTCGTCGCAATGATGGCAATTACCAAGCACGTGCCTCTTTTGTTCTATTGTTCTCCAAAGTTAAGCCGAATCGTTGCAAATTATATTTCCTGAATACTGTTCCATCCTTTAAATTTTATTCCGAAAGTTGTATGTGGCTTTGGCATCAATTTTAAAAATATTGTTATTTGCAGGTTGTGTTTCGCAGCATCACGGGAGGGTCACCTGCTGGACATTCTGTCCTACGTTCACGTGCGTCGCTTTACACCTGCGCCTGGACTGATTTTCCACGTGAGTGTTCCAATTTAGGTTACGTATCCACATTTTATACAATATAATGACGTCATTCGCATTGGTGTAAGTACGCCACCGTAACGTCGCGTTCCGGCATGATGACCGGTACCTTATAAGGGCATATTAAAAAAAAACTTATAGCTATAACTCTACAGAATACGTGAAATCGTGCATGTACAAAAAATCAATCACAAAAAGATTTTCTGTTTTTGTAGGAATGTGACAGAATAGGCTCACAAAAAGGAAAATACTGAATAACCTAAATGGTACCGATCCTAAAGTGAAGCTTAGACCGAACAATTAAGGCGCTCTTATCCCAGAAGAGTGACTCTCTGTCTTTTTCTTTACGTGTAAGGAGTAAAGAAAATAACCACACTTTTGTACTTTTTCGTTGTTTTTATCGGTTTTGAAATTGGTTAAAAATAAGGGATATGTTTATTAAAACCCACTTACGTGGTCGACCTAGAAAATTTAAAGAGCAATATTACCAGATATATTTCGTTAATAAAAGAGTGGAATCATGGAAATGGCATGATTTGAAAGGTCTTATTACATGCTGTGTTCGTGAATTATTTCTATCGAGCAAAGTTTATCTGATCGTGTAACACATGCGTGGAAGACCTAGATAAAGGTTCGAACTATATTGCGTATTTTTTTTTTAAGTTTTAGACGATATTTGAAAGTTCTATTTGACTTTGAAATTACTGATTTTGGGATAGCAGCGCCTCAACAATTTCACTGTTTTACGATGTTACTCAAACATTCGACGTTTATTTCCAGTCCCTGATTGCGGTAGCCATGGTGCTGTATGGAACGATTGACTCTCTGATCGACTTTTTCTCGTTCACCGCCTGGATATTCTACGGAGGCGCCATGTTGGCTCTGATTGTCATGCGATACACGAAACCTCTTGCACCCAGACCATACAAGGTAAGTTTACATATAAAAGTATGAGCTTAACATCGCATGGGTAACGCGGTTTCAATGGGGTTTTTGAAACGTCAAGATCTGCGTGATGTTGAGTTCCCACAAGTTTTTCGGCAGTAAATAATGCACATCGGTTATCTTCGGCTTTGTAGAGCGTCGTCTCTATCACCGGACTGTTAGTGCTTCGTGCGACAAAGATGACGCTACGATACGATATCCATTATTTCCTGCAAGGACCTGTACTTGTTTTTACAATGAAGCAGCGGTAGGGCCGGTAGGTCGGTCGGTAGAACGCTAAACTCTCCCCGGGTTCTAATCCTGCCGGTCGGACATAGTAAGTAAGTAAATAGAGTGAATGCAGTGGAAATGCGTTCCTTACGTAGTATGTGTAGTTTAATATTGAATGTTAGAGTAAAAAATATCGACATACGGGATCGTTGCGGCCTGAAAGAAGATGTATTGATTCGAATAGAAAAGTAATGCTTCGGTGGTTTGGACATGTGGAGAAAATGAATGAAAGTAGAGTGACGAAAGAAATTTATGGTGCGCAAGTCGAAGGTAGAGCTCGAACAGGCCGTCCTAGAAGGACGTATGCTGATCAAATTGGCGACATATTGAAGAAGGGCAAAGTCAAAAGTACCCGGAATAGAAGAGCTCGTATGACTGGATTGATGGATGTGGAAGAGGCGAAAGAGGTGTATCAGGATCGTAGCAAATGTAAATTGTAGTCTCTGCCTACCCCTCTCGGAGACTAGCGTGAGTATATGTATGTATGTATGTAGTATTTGGTGAAGGAAAACACTGTGAAGTTAACCCAGGTACATACCCTATAAAGTGTGCAGTAATGAAGATAAGACTCACCCGCTATTACGTCGTTGGAACGTTATAATCGTCGGGGAAAAGAGTGCTACGAGTGTTGACTATTCTAGTGACAGGCCATACTCTGAAACACCTCTGAGACCCCCTTGGGGATATTATGTCGTGACGATTGATTAATTTATTCGATGAAATGACTTTTGCTGGATGAGTGGCTCAAACATAGTTACTACTACCTCGCGTTTGGGGTGGTCACGATACTATCATAAATGTTTCTGTCACTTGTTAAGGGGCCTCTTCCCAGCGTCATCCGAAATGACTCTATTGATAAAGTTATTTCTCTTAAGCAGTATGTTTAAAAATTATTAAAAATATATATATTGTTAGTTAAACTATAATAAACAACTTTATTTAAGAAAATTAGACTCGCGTTCACGAAACAGCCTAAAAATATTGTTCAGTCAAGCTGTTTTTAAACTTAAATTAAGTAAAATTGATTATATATTTGAAACCACAAATACGTATGGTTCTTGCACTAAAATACAAGGAAAATATTGCTTAGAAAAATCATTTATGGAATTTATTTTTCTTCCTGCGCGTCCTTTAGGAAAGTATTATTTTTAGAGATGAAACGGATAGTGATTTGGCCGGATACCGGATACCGGATATCCGGCGAGGCACTAGACCGGATAGCCGGATATCCGGCGGCCGGATATCCAGCTCAAGATATGCATTTCGCACTTATTGAGCAAGTCTAAATATTACGCACCAAGGTGCGTGCGGGTGCAAGTGGGCGAGATTATTCGTGCATTTTTTAAATGAAGATCATTTCTAAATGATCATTTCTAAATGATCGTGTCACAATCATACAAATGCTGGTTTGCAAACGCGAAAAAATTTCCGATCCTAACGAAATTTGTAAATATGTATCTTTTGTCTCCTTGGAGTGGTGTATTGTATACTGTATATAAATGGACAGGTATCTTTAAATGAAACCGCGTAATATACTGTTCATACTGAACAAATTTTCCAAAGTAACATATTGAAAAAACAAAATTGAACCTGCTCGCCCAGTGCCCTTTCAAAATTTAAAGTAGGTTTTCATAATGAGTATTTTTTTCTTTGGATTCGGGTTACATTCGGCATATTGTGAGAGCAAAAGAAGCTGGTGTAATGTATGAAGAAAAGCATAAACGTTTATTCCCAACAATTGATGTAAAGCTTGTCTTTATCTACCATAGCTCAATTCTTATTCACACTATGTATTAGAATTTAGATTATTCAATCATTGATACAACTATTTTGTGATTTAAACGACTTTTTGTATGTTGAGTTAAGTATCCGGTATCCGGCCGGATACTGACTACTATCCGGCCGGATACCGGATACCAAAAATATGGCCGGATAGGCCGGATACCGGATAGTAACCGGATATCCGTTTCATCTCTAATTATTTTCTCCTATTTTGCACTATCCGGAGACCCAGCGACGTCGTCGTAATGCAGTGCGTGCTGATATGAACGTTATTTCAATATAGTTTCTGTCGATATTTGTACCGACAGAGGTCGACTCAAGGTCGTTGGCGACTACTAATTAATAAATACTAACCGGTTTTTAAGAGACCTGAGAAATATAATATAAAGCGGGGTCTCGGGCATAGACAAGACATATAATACTACTTTTTCTTTAACATATATTTATGATGGTCTCAAGTAATACCGCGTAGTATACGGCATTTTAATGTAGGGATCAACCATCACTATCAAGAAATAAAACAAAGTTTTTGTGTATCCACAGGTTCCCATCGTAATCCCGTATTTAGTACTTGTGGTATCTACTTACCTCGTGGTGGCTCCAATCATAGACAAACCTCAATGGGAGTACCTCTATGCTGGTGGCTTCATCTGCACTGGGCTGCTGGTCTACATCCCGTTCGTAAAGTGGGGATATTCGCTGCCGTTCATGGGTACGTTTAGGATCTGAAAAAGGAGGCTATTTAGAAAAAAGTCCGCTCAAAGGATCAAAATAAAGATGGCGGCTATTACTCACGTGATTTTTTTTTGTTGTTTACAGATAAAATTACAGTTTTCCTTCAAATGGTGCTCGAAGTGGTCCCAACATCAACTACTTTTGAATATTAGAGTCTGCTTGACTGTAAAAAGCGTTTGTGACGAAAAAGTTTTATAAATATACTTACTTTTAAAGAACAAATAAATAAATATGCAAATATGGTAAATGCCCCTAAAAATTTTACGATCATGTTTAAAATTTAAACCGTTGTTATAATTTTACTGACTGATGTTTGTAACTTTTAAAATTTAATAATTTGGTATGAATAAATTTAGATTTGATAAATAAATAACTCATTGTATTTATGCAATACATACAAATTGTGATGAGAAAAGGCAATTGTATGTGTACTTTGTAATGATTGTAATTTGATACTATTATTTGTTATTGCTTAAAATACGTAAGGGTACTATGTACTGTAATAAGGTATGATCTTGTTTTTTATAGTATTCAATATGTATTTTGGATGACAGCGCCGATAGGCAATCATCATGTTGATATTGAAGCTAGCCATTATCATCTCATTTCGTTAGATTGCACGAATCATTCCTTAGGGCTCGTACAACCTGAGATTGTGACTGCATCTTATGAAAATGTTCTTTACAAGCATATCGAATTATTTGTCAATTGTCTACAAATAACTTTTCCATAGATTCCAAAACGACGAGCTTTTTGTTATACCGGGTGTAAATGGACAAAAATATTTAAATGTAATCACATACTCAACTGCTCAAGCTGAACAACATCCAAAGAAACATATCCGCGCGAATCTTCAGGACAGAAGATATTCAACTTTAACTTTGGCTCTATCTCCCACAAGAAGGGTCTTTTTTAGAACGCTGCACGTTAACAGCTGTCTAAACGGACGATACGTAAAAGTTTTAGCGTCCCTGTTACTCCATATTATGCGAAAAAACCCTCAGTGCAAGTGGGACGGATTCGTGGAAAAGTAGCAAAAAGTCGGTTTTTTATTAATATAAAATGTACTAAGCTATTTTGTCAAAAAGATTTTCAAGGAGACTTTACAAATACACATTTTGAATGCAATTTCACAATGAAATTAGTTAGGATTTCAGAATTACAGGAAAAAATAAAACAATTTAGAGGGTGAGAATCTTAACCAAATACTCAATAAACATTTACCCAAAAATGAAATACGTAGATGAAGTTTTAATGGAGTAAATGGATTCGAAAAAACCCCTTTTTTTTGGTATTGCCTTAAACACGCCTGTATCTTGGTGCGATAACGTTCAATATTTCCCAAACTAATGATTTGCGCGGGTATGTTTGTTTGGAAAAGTTGTTCACAGTGATCAGTAAAATATGTGGTTTCCGTAAAAGGTAGCGTGTCCTGTCTAGCAATGTCATTTTTCCATACCTGTGTCAGGGTAAAGTTGTGACACGATTCGCTGGCCAAACTCTATTTACACCCCGTATACTTAGAAAACCACAATACGGTCTAGAGTTTCTTTAATGTTGCGGTCTACACATAGAAATACCATGTCATTAGCTGCGCCAAGACCACTCGTATCTTCACTGCAGCACTGGTTGAGAAGATACCAAACTCTTTAGGCCTAAATATAATATGGAAATTTTTGCGTCTTAGTTCCATAGCAAAATTAGAACAAAGCTCCTCGAATATTAGAACAACGTATGACATTACTTTCTCAGTTGTAATTTAGGATGTAAAGCTATCTCAGCAAAGTGTGAGACCAGATTACGTCACTATGAGTGATTGTGCTAAGCTCATAGTATTTAGCTCATGAGACCATACCCTAGAACCTTTAGACTCGATGCTACTTAGCAAGTGTTTTATTTTTTATAGTAACTTTATTTATAATTGTAAGGAACAGCCGAACTATCCATTATTAATACAAAACGATAGTGATGTAATGAAGTAGATAAATAAAATGTAACTATTTATCGATGGCTGTAAAATACAAATAAAGTTACAACGTACTTATTTACAAATAACTACATTTGAGGTTTAAACTTTTGTTTTATATATGGCAGTTAAAATTGTATGTGCTGTTCCTTTTTTGAAGACTTAAGTGTGCAGAATTAACATATTTGTTAGTAACTACTTATTTTTCTTTAGCCTTTGATGGTGAAACTTTTGCGATCGGTAAAATTTGGTCCTATCATTCCTTACCGGGGCGAGAGTCACCATCTGGAGACGCGTTTTAATTTTTACAAAATATTTTATTTGTTTACTCATAACAATGTATTTAACTATATTTTACAGTAGCCCTTGTTATAAAAGAGATAAATATGTGTTACTGTGTGTAGTTCATGAAAAAAATGTAGTGTACTTAAGTATCATATATTGCATACACTATGCACCTATGTACGTACTTACAACTTACAAACAAAGAAATATCGGGCACACGTACAGACCCAACGATGTGATATTGTTATGGGTAAAAAAAAAACTAATGGTTTTATTTTGTGTACAAAGAAAAGAAATATAAAAATACATACTAATGTAATCTCTTTGAGAGAGAGAAATATTTATTGTTTGTTATACAGGATCATTGAAATAAATGAAATTTTAAATAAAGACATAAAAGAATATTAGTCTCCGTTATTTATCGAAAACGTTTTATTTATTTAGTGAGTAAAATTAAGAGCGGTTTCGCAGCCGGATTGTGAAAAACCCGCCTTTTTCTAATTAATCGAAACAGAATACTTAATTTCTAATTTTTTAAATTTCTAATTTACAGAAACCAATGAAAACTTTGCGATGGCAACATACACAATACATAGGTAATAAGGTTTTGTTGAAAAACTATTAAATTTTGGTGTTCTGTTTTCATTAATCAGAAAAAGGCGGGCTTTTCACAATCCGGCTGCAAAACCGCTCTTAAGTTGGAATTTTATGGAAAGCTATCGTCATATCAAACGCTTGTAAAAATATGAGATCAAAACCCTTAATAAATCTTTGCACAGACAGATTGCAATTTCTTATATTATTATTTACTAGCGACCCGCCCCGGCTTCGCACGGGCATGTATTATACATATAAACCTTCCTCTTGGATCACTCTATCTATTAAAAAAAAACGCATCAATATCCATTGCGTAGTTTTAAAGATCTAAGCATACATAGGGACAGACAGAGGGAAGCGACTTTGTTTTATACTATGTAGTGTAGTGATGATTACTCCCAATTACTACATTTGCTGATCCCAAGAAGATTATAGAGGAAAAACGATAAGTCGATAAGACTAAACAGAACTGAATGTTGTACGGAGTTGATTCATAGCTTTTAAATAAGACTTTTAAATTTAAAGAATTTTAAATAAATGGAACAGAAGTCCAAATTCACTAGTGAATTTGTAACTATACCATGACAACAAATTCCTTGCAAGAGACATATGAGGTACGCAAATGGAACAGAAGTCCAAATTCACAAGTGAATTTGTGGCTCTAACATGGCAACAAATTTCTTGCAGGAGACATATGAGGTACGCAAAGGGGGACCTACCTCCCGGGGTGCGTGCAACCCATCTACTGCTATCCTATTGGTTTGGCAATCCTCCGGGTTTGACCCAGAGTCTACGGGTTTGAGTGGTGTTTGTCCGGGCTACGGGTTAACGACGTTTATCCCCGGGTCGGAACGGGTGGTGAGAGTGAGAGCCGACCGTTACTAACAGCCCGTCACGTTAGTATCAGTCAATATGGGGAAGCCGGAGTTAATAGTAAAGATACATTTTACAACTTTCAAAAACTTTTTCATACCATCTATTCGAAAAACGATGTTTGGTTCTTCAATAAGTGCGAACAAAGTAGGTCTTTTCTGCAAGAGACTTTCATATGGTAATAATGAGTTTTGAATTTGGAACATGAATGTTGTTCCTTATAGTGTTTCGTGACCAAAGAGTTCAAACGAAAATATTGTATAAAAAAGTTACTGGCCGGTTATCTGGGCAGCGCGGCCGGCTGTATTAAAAAAAATTAAATGATAAACGCCCGAACTACGTGGCCTACGTGCTCGGGACTTAGAGCAACGCGGACCTACGGTAGGCAAGTTCGCGTTGCTCTAAGGCTCGGGACGAATACCATTCATAGCATAATTTTAATTTTAATATAATTAAACAAAAACGGGTTCGTCAGATAGTGAAAGTGTTACATTAACACCCGAAAATATAAGAAGAGACGCATTTAATGTGATAGAGAACCTATTACCATGTTAATCCCGAGAAAAATATTTGAAAGCGTATGATAATTTCCTCATACGGAAAAATGCAAACGGAGCGAAGACTTTTCGGAATCTGTTTTCTTGGCCTATTTCAAAGAAATATTTTTTTTCCGAATATCATTGTGTTAATAAATAAGTTCTAGATTTGTATCTAATAGCGCCTTTTATTTCTTTTCCTCATAGATGGATAGATTTCGCTGCGCTCAGGATTCTACTCTAGAATCCTTCGCTCTGCTCTGGATTAAAAATAACGCCCTCGACGTAAAAATATTATTTTGCTCCCTTGTGATACATTCTACTATTTATTTAATGTTCTTGTAAAAACCAGAGCAAGAAACGATTGCAAATTGCTGGTAAAATCATAAACAAAAAAAATCATTGCTAATTTTAAAATTAGGTCAGGGTTCAGCAGAATACCAGCGCTGTACCCCTACTGCAGCATTAAGCTGAGCTGTAATCCTTTTTTATTTACCACTGTTTTCTTAATGTTATATTTACTCGTACTGTTTGGTAATTTGTATTGTTTGTTATTTTGTATGTATGTATGTTTTTTCTCGTGTCTGTGGTATTTTAAAATAAATTGCTTTTCTTTCTTTCAAAAAGCTGGTATTTGTGGCGATCTTCTACGATGGTTCTCTTCGTAGGTACATCAGCAGTAGGTCTCAGGCCGTGGTCGTAAGTAATTACATTTCTGGATGGGTCGATGTTCCCAGCAGTGTTCCCCAGGGATCTTTGCTGAGCCCCCTAATGTTTATAATATTTATTGCGGGCATTGACGGCATTTTTCAAAATTCTCATGTTCTCAGTTTTGTGGACGATATGAACATTTTCAAAACAATAGGATCCAACGCAGACTCCGAGGCACTCCAAGAGGATCTTCATCGTCTTAATGACTATTGCACGCGTGACAAGCTGGATCTCAATGTTTCTAAATGTTTTGTGTCACTTTTTCCAGAAAGAAGTCAAATATTCAATATGAAAACTAACTGCACGGCCACGATCTCGGTAAAATCAACAGTTTTAGAGACACTGGTGTATCGCACGATAACAAGTTATTGTTCGATCAGCATGTTGTACAAAATACACCTCACGTGGATACGAGCAGTCATGTCGTAAAATGCATTTCCACTTAGTAAGCGGCGTGACATTTGTGACCTTATCTTATTATTAAAAATAGCACGAGGCATTATTGACTGCCCCGAACTGTTGAGTAAGCTCAATTTTCTGGCCCCAAATCGAAATCGCAGGCATTGTAAAACTTTCTTCTTGCCTACAGTAAGAACTAGCTACAAACAAAATTATTATATTTGGCGAACCTGTAAAGCTTTTAATTGTTTATCTCAGAATGTTAGTGGTATGGACTTATTCCATAGCAGTATAACTTCGGTGAGACGTCTTATTACTAACCCATTCTTTGAATAAGCGCTATTTTTAAGTTAATACTCGTAGTTATTATCTGTATATATAAAATTCAAAGTCCTGACTGACTGACTGACTGACTGACTGACTTATATATCAACGCACAGCCTAAACCACTGGTCCTAGAGACTTCATATAGATACCTTTTATAGTGTAGGCATCCACTAAGAAAGGATTTTTCAAAATTCACCCTCTAAGGGGGTGAAACGGGGGTCCAAAGTTTATATGGGGAAACAAGATTAGTTAGACTATTTTATTCGAGACTTCACAAGAGTACTCCTATCTATAAATGAGTAAACATGTGTTTCAGGTTTTTTCAGAATTCCACCCCTAAAAGGGGGAAATGGGGTGACAAATTCTGAAAATCAACATGGGTATCGTTTGTATGGTTTATCGGGTCGCTGATTACGAAAACAACAACTATTTCTAAATCCAACGAAGTGGACGTGAAATACCATCATCCCCTGTTGGGGTGCGATGGGGTTGATATGTTGAAATGTGTAAATATCAATATGGGTGTCGTTTTTATGGTTTTTTGGGACGTTAATTATGAAAATGGCATCGATTTTGAAATTTAATATAGTGGACATGAAAATTCTTGAAAGTATGTGTGCCAGAGCAAATCGGCTGTAACAGACGAACAGACAGACAGCCACACAAGTGATCCTATTAGGGTTCCATTTTTTCCTTTTGAGGTATCTATCTATCTATATATCCACAATCTATCTATATCTTTCAATATCCCAGCAAAATATTTTTGGAATGAAAGGTTGAAGGGGTTGGACCACGGGGTACCAAAAAAAGTTCTTTTTTATGTGAATACTTTGACGGCCTGTTTCTCCCAAACGGCTAGACTTAGACCCATGTTGATGGGTGTCTAGGAAAAGGTTTCGACGAGATCTACCCGCCGAAAGTGTCAAAACTTTACAGGCCCGTATCTCCCAAACAGCTAATGCTATAGACCCATGTTCATGGTACTCTAAGAAAAGGGCTCGGCAAGATCTAAAGTCGAAAAAAAAAAAATTGCCAAACATTTGATCGGCCATATCTCCCGAAAGGCTAATTGTAGGGAGTTCGGGTTTCAACTATTGTGATCGGTCAAGCTGGGGCTATATGACCAAAAAAAAAATTAAACAGTTTTGACAGTTTTTTGACAGGTCCAAAAAAAGTATCCCGATTTGCATAAAACTCAAGGGGCATTCGGGGTCGCCAATTACGCTGCTGTATTCAAATTTGAAATTTTTTGACAACTGATAGGGATTTTGACACTCTTTCGGAAAAACTTTGATCGGTGAGTCCGTTTGGCATTCTGGTGAGGCCGAAAAACGAGCATGTGAGGACGGAGAACGCGCCCGCGAGGCCGAAGGCCGAGCAGGGCGCGTTCGTAGTCTGAGCATGCAAGTTTTTCGGCCGAGCACTACACCTTGACTCCCAGAGGGAGTGAGAGCACTTATAATGTTTGTTTCTGAAAAAAATGTAATTTGTTTCCTGTAGGCCACGCGGGCGAAGCCGCGGGCAGAAGCTAGTGTACCTATATGTTGCTTTTCCATGTACTCTTTTTGTCCCCAAATAAATTTCTTTCTTTCTTTCTATTTTTTATGTAATTAACCTCCTTTTAATCTGTTTATAACTTGTCATGGTTTGATTAAGTATTATTTAGTCTAAGGCTATCTGCGGACACTTAAAATTACTAGCTAGAGTTAATTTAAGTTTTTTACTATTGTTGTTAAAATAGTCGCTAGTTTTCCAACATAAGTAATAAATAAATCAATTTGACTTTTCCAAAATCTCCGGGCCTACACTTTTTGAAAGGTGGCAGCCCTATTGGTACCGCTTGTTACATCTTTCTTGGGCCCAAATAACTGAATTCCTCCTTATTGATCGGAAAACATGTGGATAATTATGTATGAGTAATGTTTTTATTTTCATACCCTGAAAACTGGTAATATGCACTATCACCTTATAAAAAGGTACACTTAAATGTATTGAAGTAATTAAATTTTGCAAGAGGCACAATTATTAAGAACCAGAAATGCCACCAAAGACGACAAAATAAAATAAAAAAGTTTTGGACAAACCTTGTCCCAAATCTCCTGATATATATGGTTGAAATTGTAAATAAAACAATTATACAATATTATTATGATAATATCTATGAAATAAAAGCTTTAAATAATTTTCAACTGTTTATTCTTGCATAAACGTCAAAGATCAATTATAGATCCCTGGACATCATCATAATAATTCTTACCATTTAGTATATTTTGGCAAAGAATATAAATTCAAGATTTATAACTAACGTCATAATAACTAAGAAATAAGTCACATTGTGATACAAGTTTACGTAGGACTACGTAATTAAAACATCTTTGCTTTGTCACAAATATCGGTATGTATGTATCGGTCGAGTAAAACATTAAAAAATTGCACATAAATAGTAAATATTTGCCATATTAATGTTAATTTAATTAAAATAACCAATAACATAACGCACATGTCCGAAATGCCAATAATACTTTCAAAAAATATCCTCACAAATAGGTTAAATATTTCAGATTAAAAGTTTTTAATAAGATATACGAGATTTTATCAAGCTCTTTCTTAAAATAGTTTATATTCTAAAGGTTGTTTCAAAGGCAGGCGGAAAAACGGCAGTATTATAATAGATCGAAAGAAAGCGATACGTATCGCTCCCCACACACTTCTTTATCGCTTACATTTCTTACCGCGGTTTCATAGTACAGTTTTCGGACAATGAAACGCGGTAAGAAGCGTAAGCGATAAACTGAATGGACAGAGATCGTTTTCTTTTTACGCTAATATATTACTTCGATACTAGTATTATAAAATTTATTGAAAAAAGCGTAACTTTGCGGAAGTCCATCATGAATTTGTGGATATATTAATAATTTGCAATATTCCGCTAAACACTCTTACCATGCTATTCAAAATGCAGACTCAAGCACCGCCCGCCCTCCCGCATGAAACATGCACAAGCAAAGCAAGCAGTTTTATGCGGGAGGGCGGGCGGTGCTTGAGTCTGCATTTTGAATAGCAAGGTAAGAGTGTTTAGCGGAATATTGCATATTATTAATATATCCAAATTTACTGGTATTAAAATTATTATCTGTGCTTTGATTCACTGTCCGATTTTCCAGCTGCCATAGGAACATACTATAGACTGATAACCATATTTACATGTTGTTTAAGAGTAAAAGGAAGCTCTCGATATAAAAATTAAATGAGAAAAAGAGTAATTAAAAAATTTAAAGTTAGTTCAGAGACAATTTAAGAATATTTGCACCTGTTTATGAGGATTTCACAAATGAAATTTCAATGTCAGCGAATTCTAAATATTTGATATTTCCTACATAATTTGGGCCATTTCACTCTAGCAAAACGAGATGGAGTAAAACTGATAATCTGTTTTAAAAGAGTGAGCAGACCCATAGCCAAAATATTCCTAAAATGGTATGAATTGACTTAGAAACTCTTCACTAATATTGAAGGTAATTATATCGACTATTCACACGGTATATAGAATTTGTTAAAGCTATCAACAGACTTAGAATCTAAGATGCGGTTTGTTTTTCATCATGTGCCTGGAACAAGATAAAAGTTTTCGTTATTTTTTAAATTATTTAAATATTTAGATTTAGGATTTGTTTTATCCGCTTTCGGCTTATTAAGCTGACCCTTTTTAGCCGTTGGGTCACGCACTGACTGGTTTAGAGTCATCGTGGCTATTTAATATATTTATGGACAGTTGTTTAAATTATTTAAAAGATCTTCCAAATATACGAGTTACCCTAAACCAAAGTCGTCTATTTGCCACCGTTGACACGTTTATTTGTGGTCTGTTTTTTTCCGTAAAAAGACAACCGTCAGTCTCGAACATTCCACGTGTCTACGGCGTTCATACTGTGTCCGCTAAATGTCGCCACCGCTATTGGAGGAAACCACAGCTTAGGGACATAAACCTAGCGCTTTCCAGAAGCCCAGTAGCAAATACTTTAAATTCTCTGACGACGCGGTCCAGATGTCGTTTAGTCCGGCTCAAGTTGTGCACTTGCCACTTATTACTAGCGACATAGAGCTCACAGTGGCACTTACTTATCTAGCGTCTCCCAGAAGCCCAGTAGCACGGCGCGGTCCTGATGTCGCTTGGTCCGGCTCAGGTTGAGTACGGTGACGGCCCAGCGTGACACGTTCGCGTCCAATTTCATCTCGTCGAATTTCAAGTGGAAAGCGCAGACTAGAAGTAAAAAACAATTGGTTAATTCATTAAGAGCTCCCTTGAAAAGTCAAAATAGGTCAGCACGGCCTTTACTAGATAGGTATAAAGCCGATGGTAGGTTTCAGCGTGGCTTGTCACCACCTTCATGACAAAACCATGCCTCCGGTTTCGGCATGACGTCATGGCATGAGTAGCCATACCATATCAATAACAGGTAATTGCGTAGTATCAGTCATTCGTCCGTTACCGAAAACATCCGCAGATTTGGGTCGGTCCCACTATACCCATAACCCATTGCAGTGGTAATACTGGGACTTCACTTTTTTTCTCAAAACAGTCCCAGTATACCCATTGAGATAAGAATTGACCGATGGAAATAGTGGGAATCACTTTTCATACGATCGTGCACGCCGCAGTCATTTCGTAAGAAAAGAAGGCGGTTATCATACTGGCCACAAAAAGCTATAATACTTTTTTATCAGAGTGACATTAGATACATATTTAGACAATTTTACCGTAAAAAAGTAGTTGATAATTCAGCAATTTACACTTCGATCAGTAAAATGGCTACAAAAAACGCCCATAAAACGTAATGGGTATTGTGGGAAAGTTAGTGCCACTATTACCATTAATGGTTATTCTTTCTCAATGGAAATAGTGGGACCGACCCGCAGATTTTTGTGAAAGTCCCTGGAAGAACTGATTAACGCCCCGCCTGCTGTCACTCTCATAGTTTCTGGGCCTTTATCCTAGGTCTTATCGACGCTTTCTATCAGGCGCGGTAATGGCCAAGTGTAAGCCCATTGTACGTAAAAAGAGCCGACAGGGGTTGTCCACCACACGTCATTGTACTTAAAAGTCGAGTCCAGAATTAGGCGAACTAACTTGACAGTTCATTGTACACTAATGTTGCCACAGTTTGGCTAGTGCTGTTAATATCGATGTTTAAAAAGTCTAGTTAATCATTATTATTGTGTTTGGAATCAAACTAATAACTTTACTAAGCAAAATAATAATAATAAAAAATAATTCAATTAATTAAAATCGAACACATAACGGATTTGGAATTATCATCGACGATATATAGCGTTTGTCTCTATCGCACTTTCATATTTGCCAGAAAGAAAGGGATGAATGCTATATGTATGGTACACGAAATGTACCGTACTAGCCCGACAGAAACCACCTAAAAGGATCACAATGGCCTGTTGTAATAACATCATTATTTTTGTATTTTATTCCTAATTTGAGGAGTAAGTATCGTAAATATCCGCTTTAAACCATACATCCTTCAGATCATATTATATCATATAAATTGCTGTAGTTCGTCCCTATTTGGCAAGTATGTATGAGTGTGAAAGTTTCGACGACAATTACTTGATAAAATATAAATAGAATCAGATTTATAGAAGGCACAAGGTTATATCGACATATTCGTGTCGACATGAACCTATCACTATTTATTTTTTCCTATGTCTGGCAACATTTTCGGCTGTCAAGTTAGTTCGCCTAATTCTGGACTCGACTATAGTTCTAACAATACTCACTATTAGAGAATATCTGTGTAGGGTTGCCGTCCCAAGGCCACCCTTTGAACTGCCAAGCAGGGCCTTGCACAAACACCGCGACCACACGGTCCCACTCCGCGGCAGAGAGCCGGCTGGGGTTGTCCACCACACGGTATGGTACCTGAGTGAAAAATATGACGTTAGGAAAACGGTAAACAGGAACTACCGAGGCTACAGCGAACTTTCTACGTTTATTCAGGATGAAAGGGTTATATGTTAAATTGTTGTTTTTTTTAATAGCTTGGAGAATGTATAGTTTTCTTACTGTAAGATGGTCGCAAATCTTATAAAGGTTCTCAGTGAAAAATCTATATGTCTTATTAGTACATTACCTTTAGAAGGGATCTTCGAGCTCTCTCTGATTCCAAAAGTTTGGTTCAAGTTGCTCCTCCCCATATTGAAATACAATAAGTTAAGACAGATTGAGCTAAACAAACCTAAATTTGATTAAGGAGAAGCTTTGTGGAAACGTGTCTTACCGTCTTAAAAGTCCAAATGAGTTTCCTAAGTCTGTTCATCACAAGTTCAATGTGGGGTGCTAAGACTGTTGTTGGTCAACTATAATGCCCAGGTACTTTGTGCTTACAACTTTATTAATTGAGGTACATGGACAGTTTACGTACGGATGGCTACACGTGTGAATTTTTAATTGAAAATGTTGTTCCGTTGTTTTGAGTTGTATTTACCGAAGCATATATAGTTAGTCTTAGACTTACTTAGAGTAAGTTCAAACTTCAACCATCCAGCAATGCAGCATTCCACGTGTCACCAGTAAAAACGATAGCAGTGTCGTCTGCGTAGGAGAAAATTTTACCATGGTCGATCTCCATGACAGATGGTTAATGTATATTAGAAAAAGGGTAGGGCCCAGTATGCTTCCCTGTGGTACTACAAAGATTAGTAAGATAATCCTTAAAAAACTTCAGTGGTACACCTATATTCCAGCATGCTCAAGACTACACAGAAGGACAAGAACGGAGAAGGATAGTAGTTATCACACTATTGTGCGTGCCTTCCGGAGCCTGTTGCACACATATATTTGCACGTTATACAGAGATAGCCCGCCACAAGCATAACAGATTAGTCGTCGCAATTGCAAGATCTACATACTGATTAAGGTACTTTGAAAAGGATAAAGAGATACAAGTCTGTAACCAGTGAACTTGGTGAACAACACTGTAAAGAGACCAGAAATAAGCATAAATTACAAACTTCCAAAGGAGGTCCTTACTTTGTCAAAGAATAAGTTTAAACTGTTTATTAAGCAGGGCCATATATATATCAGGGTTATGATAGTGATCTTTGGCATAATAGTAGTTAGTATAATTTCCTAACTTATGTTATGATTCCTCTAGAATTAACGTTAATTAGTTAATAGATGTAATGACTGTAAAAGCAGATGGACTATATAGGACAAGTAGACAAAGGTATTATTTTTTTTTTCGCCCTTATGACATAAATTTCACCTGTCTAGTATTTGTATCTCTTTATTCAATTAAAGTATAGGCTTACTTTTTACATTTAGTTATTGTCACTAATATTATGAAAGAAAAAAGACATGACCTTGCTAAGTTTCTTGCCCTTCTTAGCAAGACTAAACGAATGGGCGGAGTAAGGCATATATTTATAATATTCCTTATTCCTATATTTTTATTTTATTCAAGTGTATTTTTTATTAAATTTAAGTAAACCCAAACTTCATTATTTCCCAGTGTATTTCCCCATATTAATTACATAAAACTATTACCTATACACATAGATTATTTAACTAATTATATTACATTAAAACCGACCTGTAATAAGTGTATCTGATATACCTACATTACATAAATAAATATATTTCATTTCATTTCTAGTTAAAGAACTTTGGTGCAAATCTGTACTTACCGGCTCCTAAAAACAAACATTAACATTAGATTTTGAAGATAATTCGGTCTTTCTTTGGAACTTCAATATGCTATTTTTGTCTACTTTTTGGAATAAATAGATCAATTTAGGTATATAATTTCAATATTAAATTTTTTCGTGCTCTTAAACCGACTTTTATAAGTATTTCAGTATTTACTGAAATAGTACAGTGCGCGCCAATCTTTTAGTCGCCTCTGAAGATAGCCACAAGAGGCGACGCAATAGCCGTTTTACGGTGTCAGGGGGACGTTACAGGAGCGAGGGCGCGGAGCACACCCGCCTGCGTGTCGCCCCACACCCCCCGCTCTCCATTTAGCAGGTGTCAACACTATGCGTTAGTGTTAGTGCTACGTCCGTACACTACACATGCGCGCGTTGCATGAAAGGTACCTCGAGGAAAAAATTATATGATTCGTTGAATCTGTTTGTTATAGTTTAATGTTTTTGTTGCCTTTATTTTTTGTTGATTTAGTTTGTTAAAGTTTTGTTGATTTAGTTTGTTAAAGTTTATTGTTGTTGTTATGGCTCACGGACGAGGAGGACCAAAATTCTACAGACGATAGTGATTCGAACGAAAATCTTCCTTCGTCAAGTAGGGAACCAGTGTTTATAGATGGTGTCTCACCTCTGTAAATAAAGTAACAACGTATTTGCTTATATTTGTAGATTATAAATTTACTTATTTTTATTATTAATGCGTTTTATTTATATAGTTAAGATTTCACTAAAATAATAAATAAATAATTAAATAGGTAGGTAGGTACACTTCCCACTTACAGTAAACATTTAATAATCAACCGTTTATATTACTGTTTCCTTGACTGTACCTGCGCAAGCTTGCACTCGTAACTCATTCAGAGGCGACTAAAAGATTGGCGCGCACTGTAGCAGCAGTACTGGAAGCAGCGCCCTCGGCCCCTTTCCTCCTTTACTTCGTTCTCACGTAATACGCCTTATTCAAACAAAACTAGATATTACACAGCTTACAATAAGTACCACTCACAGTAATAGTAGCAGCAGCACAGGGAGCAGCGCCTTCGGCCCCCTTCCTCCTTTGCAGTAACACTTCGTTCTCACGCGATACGCCTTCGGCTTTCTTTTGCTCAATTGATACAAATCTGAAAGTTTCACTCATTGAAGTCAATAACGCATTAACGTTATTTTTAAATACTAAGTTTAAACAAAGCAACCGGTTTTTTTGTCTCTTTCTTAATTTCTTTTAAGGTCGCCGCTTTTTGTACTCTAATTAGAAAAAACAAAAGCTTCTTTGTAGTACGTTTGGGGCTCAATGCTCAAGTAGTGGTCATTAAGGGTTGATTCTTAGGATTTGTAACAAAATTTTGTGAAATAATTATCTAAATCAAAATACTACTTTTAGGTAGCGTTCCGAAACACCTTAGGTTGTCCGATGTAGTAGAAGATATTACTATCTGTCAGATAAAAGTAGCTCAATGCTGGTTCTAAAACCACAAATGAATTCGTTTTAGAACGATCAAACCCGAGCTACTTTTTCTACTGACACGACCAATATTTTGCTCTGCGAAAATCGCCGGGAATATATTGCTCCTGTCTGATTTTTGTACGTTTACATGGATATAAAATTTCAAAATATGAACTAAAGAGTGTTAAACGTTTGAACACATCTCAATCCACAGATGAGAACTATTCCTATTTTCTCGCCTAGAACGACATTTTTATTTGAATTTGTTTTTTGTTATTTCCTACAAGTCTGAAACTTGATTATCAGCAAGTTTTCTCTATAGTTATAAAACCTGTAGATAAAATCTCATCCATCATTTAATCATTTTCGTCTTCCCGCCAAACTTTTCTTTTGACATATTACTCTTTGTCCGTTCCGAATCTCACCAAAGTTAGTCCGAAGACTGTTCCATTAAGAAGCCGGTGCAGGACGACGCCAACTCCGATGCCACACCCCCGACACTTCTTACCTCGTGCTCAAGTTATTTACCTACACTCTCAGGCGCGCATCTGGCTTGTGTGTGTGCGTGAGCTAGTCTAGGGCTGGCAGCAAGCGTGTGAGCATCGTCGATCGAGAGGGACATTATAATTCAGCAACTTACATGATTCTCTTCCTAAATTTTAGCGTGGTTAATCCCTAGGTCCTAATTTGGTTTCCCGTGGATTATTTTTGTATTAAAATATATACATCGTCACGACTTGAATCAAATGCTCGAGGGGGTGTTAGAGGTGTTCCGAGTGTGAACTTTGAAATGCAAGTCACAGTCCGCACTCGGTACACCCGCGTTTCACCTACAAATATTACGTCCCAACGTGATGGGTGGTGAGCCATATCGCCGTACTTCGGGCACAAATACACAATTTTTAGGACATATTGAAATTTGCTCAGCTCGAACGGTGACACAAAAACATTCGATTTTTAAAATTTCAACCTAATGTTGAAATTCTTACCAACTGTTACACAACTGCTTGAGAGTTGCAGTTAACGTCCTAAACCAATACATAAAAGAAAATGCCTTGCTTTAGTTCATCGGCAGGAAATAAAAAATATCTGCGTTCTTTATTTTTTGCTCCCTTTTCAATGCATCCATAAACACCACAAAAACGAACCATATTCATTAAAAATCAGTATCGTAATAAAACAAAAAACAAAATACGCGCGCAGTGAACGAGTGGTACTCGAGCTCTACGTGCCACCAGATTTGCCACTAACTTGCGGGGGACCGCGGGGGACGATAAACTCGCGCGGGGAGGTGAGTGTCGCTTCTTTACGTAGTAATACTTTATATTCTCTGCCGATGCGAAGCGAGACGTATCGCGACAATAAAGCGCATATTTGGCTGGCTGTCCTAAACAAGCGCCTCAAGCTTTGCCCCACGCCGTTCGAACTGTGCTGAGCGAGTCTTGCCCTTTGCGTTGGAAATAATAATAATTTCCGAATACCTTAATTGTGCCTCGATTACTTGTTATTTTCTATTCTGTTTTTATAAATTAGAATATTGATTATACTTCCAAGTAGTGTATGTGCTTACTTTGCTTGCTAAATGTTCATAAGTCACTTAACGAAGCCATGTAAAAGTAGTCGATTTTAGGGCGAAAACCCATTATTTTAAATATTTTCCTGGTCTGTAACGATATGTTTGTAAATAAATCAGGGACATACACCACTTCATATTGACCGTCTAAATGAAAGCCTAAAATTTATTTGATTGAATTTTTCCACTTTCGCGAGTTATTATGGTTTTTAGATATGTATGAAGTACGATTCGGAGCGGGTTCTTAAGACCGGTTCCAAAACGTAATGCTCATCCGACTAGAATTGCTCGGTGATAGGGGTTTGGTTTTGGAACGCTACCTTAGAAAACAGAGTTCGCCACTGTTCACTAGACAAACTCTAACAATGGATATGTCATGGATCAAGATTTCAATAGGGCCTTATATGATAACTTAATTAACGGAAATATTACATTGACCGGGCTTTATGAACCGGGTTAGGTTCGTGATTATTTTTTTATGATAACCTAGAACCACTTTGATCTAGACCCTAGTTTTTACCAAAAATATATTACTTAACCATATTTTTAATGATATTACAGTAGCTTCAAAATTATTTGGACTTTCTACTTGGACGTGCCTGTGTCGGTCCCACTTGGACTTATCAACTTACTTCAACTCCTGCAGCATATCCTTAGCATTGAACATAGAAATCAGGGCGGTGGTGCCGGCCGGTATGATGATGATAGGCGTCCTCGAGGGGCGCTTGCCGCCACCAGCGGGTGGGCGGGCGGCCGCGGCCGGCAGCAACTCGCGGCGCCCATCCGGACGCATCGCTGTGGCACCCGCCACTGGGATATTCTCTGTAGTCATAAAAAATAATAGATTGGATAGAGGAACCAAAATAAATCCAACGTAATCAAGCACAGAAACACAAAAAAAACGCATTTTGAAAAATATTACGTGGGATTAGGAGGGCAGGGGTTCTAGCCAAATCTCACGACATCACACCAGGGGGGCGGGGGGGGTCGAAAAATCGCCAAACGTAATTAATGGACGCCCCCATATATGAAAATCTGAGAAGTGATATTCAGCAATACCACTAAGGTCAAAATATCGGAACTCACAAAATGTGCTGTGACATGTAGACTTACGTGGCATGGAGCGCGGATGTTGAGGGGTCTGCGGTGCGCGGGCGGCAGGGGGCACGCTCGGCCCTTCCGTCACCGACTTTAGTGTCATTCCGTGGTAGGTACCCATAGTGTCGATCTTGAAGCCCTCCGTCTCTGTAATACAATGATGTTGATTACATTTTATTCACTTATTTTTCGCATGAAATATAATGCATTATAGATAATTATCCAATTCACATAGCATGGTAAAATATAGAAACAGATTATATGCATATCTATAAATAACAATATAAACAATTATTAATTTTACGTCGTAAAATATGTGATATAAAACGGCCGCCATATTAAAAACCTATCCGTCTAATTCCCACAAAAATAAAATTAAATATTATCACCTCGAAATGTTTTCAGCCGCGCAAATTTTGCTAACTTTTGTCACGCTCTAACGCGCTCTGATTGGCTAACAATAAGCCAACACCGCGTTGATAGAAATAGAGAAACTGTAAGCAGGAGTGAGATGCATATAGTCAAGTCGGATAGTTAGCGAAATTGGACGGTCCGGCATCTCTCACGGGGCCAGATGCTCGATGGTTTTAAGTTTATAAGATGGTTGCATCTTATATAAATATCTATTTTCTTAATTCGACTGACATCGACTACAAGTTGGTTTAAATATGTATCGAAACAAATTAATAGATACTTTTTTTTTATTAAATAATGATGATCACTCATTAGTTCATTTCCTAATGAGTGAATTAATGAATGAGTGAGCGAATGAATAAATGGTTGTAAAAGACTTGTCAACTTACCTTCCTTCTGTCTTATGAATCTTTCCTGATCGTATCTGTTGTACTGTGTTTGTTGAGCCGGCAGGACCGTAGTCTGTGGCAGGATGATTGGCGGAGGTCGGGGCACACCTGGGCGTCCCTCCTCACGAGCTTTAATGCTGGCCAGCAAAGCAGAGATGCTCTTTGCAAATATCTAGCAAAAGCAAAATTATTTGTTGTTGAGCCTTTATTTTTTAATTATACAAATTATACATTAACTCATATCAGGAAACATCCTCAAGTCATAATTGATAAAGTAAAATATATTGCTATCACCAAGGGGTTACAGGTAGGGTTGCCAGATAGGAAAACCAAAACATCTGGGAAAAATTTAAAAGTCAGGATATTGGGATTAATAAATAATTACGAATCAAAAAAATATTTTTTATTATTAAAATTAAAGTAATTACTACAAAATTCTTTTTTGCCTGCAAACTGTTGTTATTTGTCGGGACAATTTGTATTTTGTTGGGACTCTGGACATCATATGAAATGTCAGGACAATCCCGACCATCTGGCAACCCTAGTTACAGGTCTTTTACAGAGGTTACAGGACC
The DNA here is from genome assembly GCA_934047225.1 of Ypsolopha sequella. Classification (NCBI taxonomy): domain Eukaryota; kingdom Metazoa; phylum Arthropoda; class Insecta; order Lepidoptera; family Ypsolophidae; genus Ypsolopha; species Ypsolopha sequella. Next base: position 13,318,269 of record OW203987.1, read on the forward strand.
ACATATAATATACATACACCCACTTTCACTGATAATTATTCCCTTGCAGTATTTACATATAGATAGAGAGAATGCATTACTCACTTTGCCGTTGCTCTGAAGTACAGTAGTCCTTGTTCGCCACTGCCTCTCCCGACTGATAATATCTTTTGTGAGGTCCACATCATAGTCAAGTATTGCTCTCAGATCTGATCCGACTACTCCAAGTGTATCCGAGTAATCATTACTTTTGATTGTTGTTCTCTTTTTGGCTAGACGCTTGGCTTTGATAGCTGCAATTTTCTCCACTGACATAGCCTCTGACAGAGACCTGTTTTACAAACAAAAAAGTTTAGTGCCATTTTCTTGATCAATTCAAATATAATATATTTTTGAAGTGGATACTTTTTCGCATCTTATATGGGGGGGCATGTTCAGAACTTGGACTTCACTTCTGGAAGAACTTTTTTTAATAAAGGATAAGATTTACTTGATTTTGTTTATTATGTTTTTTAATCTTCATTATTTGTTTGTTTTTCATAATAAGTTAATGCTTATTTGATCAGAGTAATGAAATTTTTTTAAATAACCCAAAGAGGCTGCATAAGAAATAACCAGTTAAATAATTTACGGTTGTATCTCTGACACAACCCATTTCTTTTATGGGATCTGAATTCAGTCTTGTTGACTTAAGTTGACAAATTTGTCAATTGAGAGTATATTGATCTATACTGCTTTTTATCAACATTCTCTCTCTTGACCATTGATGTATTGATGACATGACATTACATTCTTAAGCTATCTTATGTCATCAGGGGATCTAAAAAGGCAGACTTGGGTGAATCATAAAATGATTTGAAAGTAGGAGAGTTTTTTCAGGCGTGCAAAAGAGACGGCATTAGAACAGAATCACAATCATAATTTAGAGGACCTGCAGCCTCCAATTCCCATAGCTTAATTCCTAAAAGATATTTTTTAATTTTTTTTTCGGAGGATGTACGCCATTTTAGATCTCAGTTTTCATTATTATGGTATATAATTTGATCATCATTTTTTTATGATGTTTTAAAGAAAATTTTTAGATATGACGTCACTTGTGGCATTTTAGATATGATACTGATTGTGGACCTTTGCCTTGCTTATAAAAAAGTGGTCTGTCTCCTCATCTCTCATCCATCTGTCAAATCAGTTGGAAGCAAATTATTATAAATTTATCATGACAACAAAAGACACATTTCTAAACAGCCTTTTCAGTGACATCACACGAAGGCAAATGGAAGTTGCAGATTTTTCGAAAAATATTCATCATGTGGTTTTACCAGACCATAAATCTAAAATATGGCTTAATAAACCAAAATCTCGAAATGGTTTTCGAATATCTAAGCGAAGTATGCACCTCCAGCACCAATGCCATTATTGCAAACCAATTCAAAGGCCGAAATATAAGTATTTATTTTGTTATAAATTCTTGACTTTTTATTCCCCAACCCAAATTCACCAAAAAAATTGTTTGGAACATAATATATTTTTCTCATATAAATTGGTTTGAACCTTTTGCCATTTAGGAAACACAATATTTCAAGTCCGCACTGACTCTCTCCCATTGTGAGTATTGTGCACTTTCCCCTGCCATGGAGCCATACAGCTTCAGCAGGCTGGCAAGGCTAATCACAATTATTTGTATGCCTCTTTTGGTAGTGTACAATGTATATCCAAATGGTTACACTGGCGCTGAAGGTGTTAAGTTTGACAAGAATGATTGAGCAAAAACTTTCATTACTTGATATTATCAACTGTGACTGATGCCTCTTTGGGTGCATCAAGCCGAGCCGCCAGTTGTTCTCGCACTTTCTGGACATGTGTCTCCTCAATGCGAGGTTTCTTCGCTGCCGATTCACCACCTTCATTGTCATGGGAACGCTTCACCTAGATATTTTATAACATTTAGTAATTGCATATAGAACACTGAACATGTTGAACATTTTTAAATGATAAGACGAAAGGAGGGAGTCTTTTCGTCTTAAAAAGCGTAATGTGGATATTTCTGTATTTAGTTTTTATTATATTTATGAAGTACTGGTCATTCACGTCTCATTTACTTTTTTTTCATCCTGGACTAGTCATTGAAATTTTAAACATTTCATATTTCATTTAATAATTGTATTTGAATATTTTTTGTATTACATCTATAGTTCTGTGGATTATAATATATCTTGAGTTGTACATATAATATTTTTTATTCTATATTCATAAGTGGCTGACAATTATTTTGAAAAATTTTGTTTACCCGTATAAAATGATCTCCGATTTATTTCCGATGCTCACAGATTACAACTTACAACTATGACAAAATCAGATATACGGTATTCTAAGGGCTGTTTGATGAAGTCATCAACACAGATAGTTGTTCATGAACTCACACAGAGTTGGGAGTCCTACCCGGGTCGCAACACTAACCTGTTAAGAAATCAACTCACGTCTTAACACCGACCATTCAAAAATGACAGTGTTGCTACATTTTCACCATCAACTCTGAGCAGGGTTCGTAAGGTTTGCAAAGGCTCCAAACGTCACTTGACATATTTAAGTAAAATTTTGCACAGAGTCCTTTTAACATTATAGGTATGTGATATATTAATTTTAATTTAAAGTTAAATTTCGTAAAGAGGGGGTCCTCTCAACGTTATATTTGTCCCAAATATAATGCAAAATGACAACTGACGTTTGGAGTGTCGCTACACAGCGAAACTCGTTCAAAAACTCAGCATTACAAGCCCAGTGTTCCTACCCCTTTTAATTACTCACTAAAGCAAAGTAAATATGAAATGCATTTAGTTATATTGCAACTTGCAATATATTGCAAAATTTAATACTTTAAAATTCTAATTTACAGAAGCCAATGGAAACTTTGCAATGGCAGCATTCACAATACACAAGTAAAAAGATTTTGTCGAGGAACTAATGAGTAAATTTTGAATATAAGTGTTCTGTTTCCATAAATTATAAACAGTATTTTATATTTTTCACAATCCGGCTGCTAAAGCTGCTAAAAGGCACTTAAGAATAAATATGAATATTTCAAATAGGTACCTTCACAAGATTTTCTAACATAGATTTTAATAATTTAGAACAGATTAATGATTTCTTGGAATATCTAAAATAATATGTAATATGTTATGTAGTAAATTATTAAATTACGGCATTCCATTAGGCATATCCATATTATAATCTACATATCTACTTAAAAACTCTACCTATTACGACCCCTGGTTATAAAGTACAAAAAAACCAGCCAAGTGCGAGTAGGGACTCGCGCAAGAAGGGTTCCGTACCATTATCTATAAAAATGGCAAAAAAACATGTCTGTTGTATGGGAGCCCCCTTAAATATTTATTTTGTTCTGTTTTTTAGTATTTGTTGTTATAGCGGCAACAGAAATACATTGCCTATGCAAATTTCAACTGTCTAACTACCACGGTTCATGAGATACAGCCTGGTGACAGACAGACAGCGAAGTCTTAGTAGTAGAGTCCCGCTGGTTACCCTTTGGGTACGGAACCCTAAAAAGGACAGTTCGCTTAAGTGCGTACCAGTGCAGTTAGTTCTAGCAGACAGATAGAGATGGACGAACTTTAGTAGCACATTTAATATTGAACAGAACTACAAACATTAAAGCAGAAGCAGTTTGTTACCTGTGTGGGAATTTCTAGTGGAGCACTCTTATCAATAGAGGCACAGGTTGCAGTCTCTCCGTTCAAGTAAGCCAACAGTTCCTTACGATCAGGTCGACGTACAGCTGGAATGTTGGCAGCCTGAAAATAGCCTCATTAACTCAATATCAAGTTCTGCAAAACAGAAAACTTTGAAATGTAAGTGAAACTTACAGCTGCTTGTCTGACATAAACAGGATGCGTAAGTTGTATATTTTTGAGGATAAATAGAAGGCATTCCAGCGTATAATATTCTTTGACGCTGCCTTCTTTCCCCGAGCTGAAATTTACAATAAAAAATTAAAACAAAATTTGTAACGTGACAGCAGTGAAGTGTACACACAAAAATTAGGAAAACTGGTCACTTACCCCCACATAAGATAGTTTGTCTTGACATTTTTAGGCCAGGAAAATTCTCCGAATATAATTTGATTGTCTCTTTCAATTATTTCCTTTTTATTTACATTATATTGGCGAAGTAAACTTAACGGGTCCGCCATGATTACGTTTTTGTAAACCACAGACTAGATACATTAATTAAAAAAAAAAAACTTCTAGCTAGCCTACAACCATAACGCAAAGTCACAGATAACACAGGCCTATAATATCAAAGGAGTGACCCAGCTGCTACTTCGGATGGCTGCCGGAGCCGGCATTATCTACTTTCGATTCGTTACTTCAGAAAATGAATCGTTGTTGGTGTAGTGGTAAAGCACTAACATGCTGCAAGGATCTTTTGGCGCGTGGATGACAGCGACAGGGGGGCGCAGCTGTGAAACAAGGGACAGGATAGCAGCGTTAGTTCCGATTTTAGACACGAACAATTCCACGCGCAAAGAAAGAGCCTTGTAGCCAAAATGTCGTTGCTTGTAGCACTGTAAATTTTGATAATCAGCTTTCTGGGTTCGAATTCCAGATCAGAAGCTTAACTTATTGCTTGCTTTTTTGAAATCGAAGTGTAATTCGAAATTCTAGCTACAACGAAAGAAACGAAGCGAAGCGAGGAGGAGCGTGCTTACAACAAATTGTTGCCAGGAAGTGGCAAACTAATACTTTGAAATATTTTTTTCTCCTGGAGCCTTCAAAATATGTGTGACGGAGTGGATTTTCCACCTGTGACCGATTTAAGGTTTTGTTCTAATATCAATTTGTCTCAGTTTTTTGTTTGAAAAACTAGATAATTACTCAGATAAAGACTATATACCTAAGCTAATATTTTACAGCCACTTTTGGAATGGGAATGTAAAGTACAGTTTACATAGTATTACAAATTAATTAATTACCTTGGTACTTATACCTATCGAGAAAAATAACATACAATAAAAATTATACAAATATCACTTTAATAGTTTTCGAATTAATAATATAAATTCTCCAGGATATGAAATGATCGCTGATCTATCGGAACTATTTCCTAAATCTATTAAATTCATAAAAAAGAAATCTTTCAATTTTAGAAACATGACAATTTATTCACTATTAGGCCTTTAATATTTTAGTGACTGAATCTGTGAAAAAATTATTTCTATGTAAAATAATCACACCCACTGAAAAAGTCTTTCGGGTTTTCTGCACCCCCTAGTGTTGGCAACTGTCATTTCATACATATGCGTAACTTGACGATAGCTCTATTCCCATTCCAATAGCGGAACATTAATACTAACATAAACTCGCAGACTTTAAGAGTTTTATTTTTATTTTGGTCGTTGAAGTTGGAGACACCCCTATGGAACATGTAGAAAATGAGTGTCCGTGGACATTAATTGCAATATTTTAAATTGAATCAGTATGCAGCAATACCACCAAACTAATGTAATCTATACGGACTACAGCAAGGCATTTGATCGCGTTGATTACAATTGCTAATTTTAAAATCATAAAAAGCTGGTATTTGTGGTGATCTTCTACGATGCTTCCCTTCGTACATCAGCAGTAAGTCTCAGGCTGTGTTCGTAAGTAATTACATTTCTGGATGGGTCGATGTTCCCAGCGTTGTTCCCAAGGGATCTTTGCTGGGCCTCCTAATGTTTTTAATATTTATTGCGGACATTGATGGCATTTTTCAAAATTCTCATGTTTATCAATACCAAATGCACGGCCACGATTTTGTTAAAATCAACAGTATTAGAGACCGTGGCGTATTGCACAATAACAAGTTATTATTCGATCAGCATGTTGACCAGATCGTCAAGAAGGCTTAACGTAGTCTTGGATTCATAATATGCGCCTCTAAGGATTTTCTCAACGTTAAACTTAAAAATATTATATTGTGCTTACGTTCGCAGTAATCTTGAATACGCTTCCCAAATATAGTACCTCCGTTATTCAGTTTTCATAAATTAAATTGAGAGAATTCAAAAGAAATTCATGCGCTATCTCAATAACCGTACAAAATACACCTCATGTGGATACGAGCAGTCATGTCGTAAAATGCACATACTTCCACCACACCTCCGACATTTCATAGTCATCGCTCAAGTTATTTACCTACACTCTCAGGCGCGCATCTGGCTTGTCCGCACACGCTTGTGTGTGTATGTGAGCTAGTCTAGGGCTGGCAGCAAGCGTGTGAGCGTCATTGATCGATTTTTAGGACATACGGGTTTCCTCACTATGTTTTCCTTTACCGTTCAGAAAGTGGGAAGTACTTACCTATAAGCAAATACGATGCGCATTATGTAAATTCCGAAAAATTCATTGGTGCATGCCCAACCGCGGATTGAACCTGCATCTCAAGATTGAGAGGCCAGCGTTCTACCCCTGAGTTACCGCCGCTTTTTCATAACTTTAAAAGTAAATTAGACATATTTCAATCGACTCCCGTCTGTCCAAACGAAGGGGTCAATGGCCCCGCAGCCCGCCATCCGTATTTGCTTTAGTCAAAGCCGCCTTCCCTTTATGATGCCGCAACGGCGGTGATCGTTCGATAGCGTGCTGACACAATTTTGTAACGGTGGCACGCGTGAATTTATATGAGTAAAATTTAAACATCGTCACGTCACGACACAAATCCTTTCAGAGAAGTCAAAGGTGTTTTTTACGTACATAAAAGAAAATGGCTTAGTTCATCGGAAGGAAAGAAATTTGAAAAATCTCCGTTCTTTATTGGTTGCTCCGTTTTCTAGGCATTCATATATACCACAATAACGAACCATATTGATTAAAAATCAGTATCGTAATAAAACAAAACAAGATTTATACTTGCGATTGTCGGCACTTGATGAAACATAAAAAGCATCTCGATTTTGAACACAAACACTTGTACTATTTGTTTCATAACATAAAACAAATGTTATGAAACAAATAGTAGAAGTGTTTGTGTTCAGAATCTAGAAAACAAAACAAAATACGCGCGTAGCGAACGAGTGCTACCCGAGCTCTGCTGCCTGCCTCCAGATTTGCCCCTAACTTGCGGGGGACCGCGGGGGACGATAAACTCGCGCGGGGAGGTGAGTGTCGCTTCTTTACGTAGTAATACTTTATATTCTCTGGTATCGATAAAATTCGCCAAGTGTGAGTTAAGTCGAATGCAGTTATCAGATGTATATGAAGGAAAGTGAAAAAAAAAACCATCTAGGTAGAGATAATATTTATATTCTTTACTTTATTATGAATCACTTTCCGAAGCACCATCACCATTATCACTACTGGAATCGTTTGTATTAATAACTAACTCAAATGTTTACTATTTTCCCAGAGGTTAGTAATAAAGAAACAAACTCATTTATTTATTAATATTTATAGTTAACTGAAGGAGAATATTACTAATAAAACTAATTTTACAATTAAGTAGTAAGTTTTATTTACATTAATGCACATCATCATAAAACATAAACAATATTTTGGCTATACGAACTTCTTAACGTGTATCGATATATTGTCTGTGATATTATTGACACTAACTATTCTGTCACACGCAATAAGTAAATATGTTATTTTTTCCTATGGTTGACCTGGTTCTATATCTGAGTGGTTGACATTGTCATTATTCAGAAACTTCATAGTTGCGCAATGTGTCAGGATTGACTTCATAGCCGCGTTCTACTGTAGTAAGCAGCGTGACATTTCTGACCTTATCTTATTATTAAAAATAGCACGAGGCATTATTAACTGCCCCAAACTTTTGAGTAAGCTCAATTTTCTGGCCCCAAATCGAAATCACAGACATTGTAAAACTTTCTTCTTGCCTACAGTAAGAACTAACTATAAACAAAATTCTTATATTTGGCGAACCTGTAAAGCTTTTAGTTGTTTATCTCAAAATGTTAATGTTATGGACTTATTCCATAGCAGTATCACTTTGGTGAGACGTCTTCTTACTAACCCATTCTTTAAATAAGAGCTATTTTTTGTGTAATTAACCTCCTTTTAATCTGTTTATAACTTGTCATGGTTTGATAAAGCATTATTTTAGTCTGAGGCTATCTGCGGAAACTTTAAATGACTAGCTAGAGTTAATTTAAGTTTATTACTATTGTGATCAAAATAGTCGCTGGTTTCCCAAAATAAGTAATAATAAATAAAAACTAAGGGTCTAAAATGAAAAGTTTCGTTGAAAGTAAAATAAATCCGTTATTCGGTTTAATTAGTCAAACTGGAGATAAATAGGCTAAAATATTGTTAAAACATACTACAAAGCCATGAGACATGGTGTTTCCGCACTGTTGTATTTATTATTTTGGAAGAGCCTCAGCTGCTGGATCTGGCACTTAGGATGGGTCGTCACGTGATTTATTTATTTAATTATTTGGTCTACCAACAGATGATACACTTAACAACATACAATTAATCTAGCGTACAGTAGGAATAGAGTGTAACTCCAATAACAGGTAAACACTGCATGCTATAAAAAAAAGTAGAGGAGTGACGTGTGACGCCAGTTGGCGGAAGCAGAGACGTCTGTCTCGTCCTCCGCCAACCAGTGCGGCTCGTTTAAACATTAATTATTTATATATATATATGTAACCAATTTTAATGTGTACATATGTAAATTTTATATAATAAAATAAAAAAAAAATATATATATATATATATATATATATATATATATATATATATATATATATATATGTTTAATAAACAAGAGCAAACTTATAATTAATATACATTTACATTATAATTAAGAAAATATTGAAACAATGTAATAATTTCGAAACACAACGAAAGAAAAAAAAAAGAATCACAAAATCATATTAAACGTACAAAAAATTACTTAATTAATGAACTTTTAAAAGTTGTTTGTGATCATTAGATTCGTCACTTTAAATACCAAATCGCTTTTAATCTCCTTTTAATATAAGCTGCGCTATCTACTAGTCGTTCGGTACTACTTTTATTTTATTTGTCTTTGATAACCCCTCATTCTATAATTGGTATCGAAGGTACTCTTTGTGTAGATCACTCACCTTTCGGGACAGAAAGTGAGCCTGTATACACAAAAATCTTCCTTTTTTCAATGACGATCATCTCTCCCATAAATTCGTGTTTGCCGGCTCAGGCAGCCGAGGCACAGCCTTATTTTTTAATGTCTATTCTATGGCGGTGCGCACCATTTAATAGCGCTCCATCCAAAGCTAGCACTTCAGTCTGTTTGTTTAAACTTCTTGGTCCATCTATTTACTGGATATCAGGAGCGGATCCAGGATTTAATTTGGGGGGCCATTCTGATAGAATTTATCACAAAGTAAAAAAACCACTCGTTTTTATATGACTTAAATTCTCGAGGCGCATTTGGCAAACCTACCTATACTTACCTTATGCTATGTAAAAGTCTTAGACCAAAAAAAGTGCACCCGAATCGAATTAAAAAGTCGAGTCAGGGTGTATGGAATGCCTGTATTTTGGGGGGGCATGGCGTTTCCCTTTATCCGCCAATGCTGGCTATTCATAATATGTACTTTTATCATATTTTTGTTTCAATGCAAAGAATCTTGGCTTGTGCCATCAGTCACGTGACTAATTTGTACAAACCAGGTTTTTGGGTTCGAGTCCTCGTAGGAATTTTTCTTTTTTATCAGTTAGTTATGTCAAAATTAAGTGCTTACATGTAAGTACCAGAGCACCTAAATAAATTTGAAGCGAGGTGCCTCCGTAGTTATCAGAATCTGCTTTACTGACTGACCTTTATTAAGATATCTACTTAATTACATTTTTTTTTACATTAGTAGTAGAATCGAAAGAAACTACTAGTTAAGTATTAGTTAAGAACAGAAGTTAAATTACTTTAGAAAGTTTCGAGTTTTAACAGCAACTAAACTAGAAATTAAAGCCTTCCGTGTAAATAAGTGTAGCTGTCAAAACAAAATTTTCGTCATAGCAAAATAGTAATTAAATATCAAGAACAGAAGCTAAATAACTTTGGAAAATTTAAAGTTTTGACAGCACCTAAATCCGTGTAGGTAATAAAATAACTGTATTTAATATAATGTATAAATAAACATAAGTATTTCTAGTTTTGTCAGCTAAGCTAACTACCATTGAAACTCAAATGATATAGTTATGTATTACTTATTTAACTTTTATTAAATTACTTCACAATCATAATATTAATAGGGATTTTTGTAGCGCAGAAGAATCGTTTAAAACTAGATGCTGTCAGATTTCTGGCACATGGTCCTATTAATTGCGAGGTTTCTTGGCTGCTGTTTCACAGCATAGCTGAGAGTAGTATGTTTCACTATCTTCCTCGTCATCATCATCATCGTGTGTTCGCTTTACCTGTGAAATTACAAAAAATACTAAATTTATATTTTTTATATGATAGACCGACCTAAGTGGTTTGTGTGTAGGCATATCAGTAGCCTGTGGTCTGTGGCGGGGAGGCTACTAAGCAATGAAATAGAGTTGGGACAGTATGGTATGACATTTGTATAGTAGTGAAAGAAATTGCACTAATATATTATTGTATTGTTATTTGTATTTACACTTTATTGATTTTCATTTCATTTACTCTACCTATTACGTCTATCCTCCTATTTTTACTTTTCTAGTGAAAATTTATTCTCCACCCAAAGGTTGTCTGGAAGAAATCGCTTTAGTGATAAGTCCGCCTTTGTACAAAATTATGTTTTCAATACTCTGTTTTCTTTTATATGTCTTTTGTGTACAATAAAGTGTAAATTCATTAATTCATTCAATATATTGACGAAAAAGGTTTGCCCTCCTTACGACGTCTAATGGGTAAATGGTCTGTGGCGGGGAGGCTACTAAGCAATGAAATAGAGATGGGACAGATTTATTCCAACCCCCCTTCCCCCTACGTGACCGTTGACGACACACAACCCTCCTATTATAGCCTTAGGTGATATATGGATGGCCTAGTACCTACTATTTAAGTAAATTTTTATGGCTAGTATCTTTGCTACATACTATTACATGCGCTACTTAAACTACTGGAAATTCCAGTCTGGAATTCAGTTCATAAAAATGTCAATTTCATACCTGGATCGGTAATTCCCGAGGTGTAGTTTTATCGATAGAGGCGCAAGATGCAATGTCTCCGTTTAAGAATGCCAACACCTCTTTACGAAAAGGTCGACGTACAACTGAGGGGTATAGAAACAAAGGTGACTATCTCCACATTTTTCGTGAACGTAACTAATAACGCCATCTAGTTGCATTACTTGAAACCTTTTAATCTGTCAAATTGGCGGTTCCAGAAACGTCTCTATCCAATAGTAATCTATGGTCAAAAATGAGAAATCAAAACAAGGATAGCAATCTCCGCTGGAGATTGTCACTTTTGTTTTGACAACTAGCTTTTGACATAATTTCAAATCGTGCGTAATAACGTTTTCTCGATTTGATACTAGAGGATTGTAAGTTGACGCACGTGACAGATTTGCAAAAAAATCTTATTTTGGCTTTATTACTATTATTCTCATCTTTCTTTGCTATTTTCATTAGTGAATGTATTGTTGGTGTTATTAATTGTTATTTCCTTATTTTATTATATGTACTTCCTGTAATCACTTACTTCTAGGAACTTCTAGACTAGCAAACAAAATGGTGTCTGATCTTGTTAAACCTCCGGACCCCCCGGATATTCAGAAGGTAACAGAAAATGAACTTAAATCTCCCGAAATATTTTCTCAATTGTCTCCTTTGTCTGATGCTGCTGATACCACTGTTGATAAAAATCGCAAAAGACCTTTACCTGATTCTGAATCACAATCGTCAAAACGTACTATCTTAAACCCTGATTTAACCAAGGCTTCCATTCAGACGATATACCTACACCCCAGCTTTGAGGCAGATAAAATATACGATGCCAAAGACTTGGGTCCATATATCATTCACGTTTCTCGTGTAGAGGACGACCCCTCCTCTGGTTCCTCCATTCGTCCAATAAAATTTGGTAAATTTTTATTCGACAATAAAATTTCGAATATTGTCCTAGATGGAATTAAAAGTATTGGCCGAAATAGGATTTCAGTTGAATTTAAAAGTGGTCTGGATGCAAATAAATTTATGTTAAATGAAATCCTGAAGGTACATAAATATAAAGCTCAAATCCCATCCTATAACATTACTAGAATGGGTTTGGTTAAAAATGTTCCTATTGAATGGTCAATGGACGAATTTGTGAACTCCGTGGAACTCCCCGAGAATTGCGGAGACATTCTTAAGGCTCGACGGCTTAACCGCAAAATCATTTCAGACGGAACTCCTACATGGACCCCTACTCAATCGGTTGTTGTAACATTTAGAGGACAAATTCTACCTGACAAATTGTTCTGTTTCTACACTTCCCTCCCTGTAGTGACTTACCAGCTTCCCACCATCCAATGCCTCAACTGTTGCAGGTTTGGTCATATTGCGACACAATGTAGGTCTAAACCCCGATGTTATCGTTGTGCCCAGCCCCACACAGGTCATAGTTGCTGTTTGTCTGAAGAACAGGCAACTTGCTTGTACTGCCTGGGAAAACACTTCACTACTAACAAAACATGTCCAGAACAAGATCGTCAAAAAAATATTAAAGTAGTTATGTCACAAGAAAGTATTTCTTATGCAGAGGCTTCTGCTAGGTTTACAACAGTTCGCAGATCATATGCAGAACTCACTCAAGATGTTCCCTCCTCAGGTTCAACCCTTTCCTCTCCATCAAGATCATTTGCTAATACAGTTGGCTCCTCCCACAAAAAAACTGTGTTCTCTACCCCTCGTCCCCGTCCCTCTTTGGGTATAGGTTACGATAAACAATCACACGCAGCAATTATTGCCGACGTTGTATCAACTCAACCGAATGGCTGCGCTCTATCTCAATCTCCCATGGTTTCTTCCAATGATAATCTTCTAGAACTTTTAATATCTACCCTCATCAATTTAATTTCTAAATGTAGTGATTCATTACCGAACAACGTAGCCTCCAAACTTAACGATATTTTCCTATTAATTAATAATAATGGCGCTAGTGGCCTCAACAGAGTATCACTTCCTCCAATGGAACACTAGAAGTGTCTCCAACAAAAAATCTGATTTGTTGTTTTTGATAAACAATCATAACCCCGCTGTCATTGCCGTCTCGGAGACATGGCTGATGCCTGGATCCCGATTCAGGATCCCAAGTTACTCTTGTCTTAGGGATGACAGATCCGACGGATACGCGGGTTCTGCAATCCTTGTCAGGCGCAGCTTGACATTTTCTCAAATTCCCGTACCCCCTCACAGTCAAGAAATAAATGCTGTTGCCATTAAATTTAGTAACATGTCATTCTTATCTGTTTATATTGCAGATCCAAATCCATCTGTTATTCCTGAGCTTTGCTCAATAATATCATCTCTTCCTAATCCTATTATTGTTATGGGAGACTTTAACGGCCACCACATCTCATGGTCTTACAAAACCGACCCCTTTGGTATTGTACTTGTAGATATGTTTGACTTCCTTAATTTGTGCATCTTGAATGACGGAACACCTACTCGTCGTTCCCGTCCCAATGAAAACCCTGGTAGTGCTGTTGACCTATCCCTTTGCTCCCCTTCTCTTTCTTCGGTCCTGAACTGGAAAGTTCTCCCCTTAACCTATGGTAGTGATCATTTTCCTATTCTGATTTCTATTCCTAATTTCTCCATCTCTCATAGCAATGACTCTCCTCTCTTAAGATATCGGCTCAATAAGGCTGACTGGGATAGTTTTTCTTCTGCCGTTAATGTAAAAGTTAATTCCCTTCCTTCTTCTTCTAACTCCAACTTCCTTTCAAATTACTCTAAGTTTGCCGATGTCCTTTCTTCTTGTGCTAATGTCCATATTCCTATTAAAAACCCTTCACGTCGTAAACTTTCACCCCCTTGGTGGGATCCAGATTGCACTGATGCGGTTAAAAAAAGAACTCGTGCAGAAAAAGTCTATAATAACGATATGTCAATGACTAATTTCCTAGCATATCAACAAGCTGCTGCTCAAACTAAAAGACTTCTGTCCAAGAAAAAGAAGCAGGGCTGGAACCGCTTTTGTGAGAATCTTGCCCCTCGTACTCCAGTTTCCCTTATCTGGCGCAACATAAGAAGATTCCGCGGCTCTCTTAACATACAGAATATATCATCAAATGACCCTGATACTTGGATAGAAGCTTTTGCGGATCGTTTGGCCCCCTCTTGTCCTCCATCTCCTCCCCCTGTCCTACCCCTCCCCAATATTCCCTATCAATCTAGTCTCAACACAAATATGGACTTAATGAATTCTCCTTTCTCTTTTATTGAACTTCAACGAGCTTTAGACGGCCTTATTGATTCGACTCCTGGTATGGATAGTATCCCTTATTCCTTTATCATCAATACTTCAGATTCAACTAAATTGTTTTTTCTAGATTTAATTAATCACTTTTTCGATAGTGGTGTCACCCCAGCGGAATGGCATTCACAGATTATTCTTCCTATTTTAAAACCAGGCAAGGATCCTTCTGACCCTTCTTCCCATAGACCAATAGCACTATCTTGCTGTTTAGCTAAAATATTAGAGCACTTGATTAAAAACCGCCTCGAATGGTTAGTCGAGAATAGAGAACAACTTGCCAAATCTCAGTACGGTTTTCGTAAAGATAGGAGTACTCTGGATAGCCTGAGTATCCTAACAACGGATATTCGAATTTCTTTTAAAAAAAGAGAATTCCTCGTCGGGGTATTCCTGGACATATCCTCCGCTTATGATAATGTTCTTCTCCCAGTCCTCAGGCATAAACTGCAACAGTTGAATATCCCCGTGAAGCTGATACAGATTATTTGTAGCCTACTCATGGATAGATCCATACATATTAAGGTAAACAACTCCCTTCTTTCTCCTAGAAATATCTGGAAAGGTCTCCCACAAGGCTCAGTCCTAAGCCCTATCCTGTATAGCTTGTACACATACGATCTAGAAAAGTCAGTAAACTGTTTCTGTAATATATTTCAATATGCTGATGATATAGCTTTATATGCGTCTGATCCTTCAGTGGAAGTCGCATCTCGTTGTTTAAATACTGCTCTATCGTATTTAAATGTCTGGCTTCAGAATAACGGTTTATCTCTTTCTGTCTCAAAAAGTTGTTCTGTTATTTTCACTAGAAAACGGACTATTCCTGTGATAGAAATCAAAGTAGAAAATAAACTCATCCCAATTGAGACTAAGGTAAAATTTTTAGGGGTAATACTTGACTCCAGACTTTCTGGCGTTCCCCACTTCTCGTTCGTCGCTCAGAAATGTGAAAAAGGAGTGAACGTTCTCCGTGCACTCTCCGGGGTATGGTGGGGGTCACACCCCTACTCCCAAAAACTTTTATATAATGCTATAGTTCGTAGCCATTTGGATTATGGCAGTTTTGTACTAGATCCTTGTAACAAATCTGAACATGAAAAAATTAATAAAATTCAAGCTAAATGCCTCAGAATCGTTTTGGGAGCAATGAGATCCTCACCGAAAAATGCTTTACAAGTGGAATGCCTCGATCCCCCTCCTCACTTGCGGAGACAGTATTTATCAGATAGGTTCATGTTTAAAATTTCCCAAAATCCAAATCACCCTCTTTTATCCAAATTAGAACTTCTGCATAATTTATTTTTACAAACAGGCTTCAACTCTGTATTCGATCTTCCATGCGTTCTCAGAAGCTTTATAAGTCTGTCTAACATCCCTAATCATCTTGTTAAATTAAATATAAATCCCCCGTTTCACATCCCGTACGAGGCTTTAATTTTTGACCCATCGATTATCATGAATTTTGGAATACAAAAAGACTCATTAGTGGCTGATAAAACCTTTAATCATATTCTGGGAAAGGACTGGCAAGGTTGGCTAACCATGTACACCGACGCTTCCAAACTAACGATTGAAGGTAATGTAGGAGCTGCGGTTTGGATTCCTAGATACAAAATTATTCTAAGTTTTAAATGTCCTCCTGAAACCTCGGTCTTCACGGGAGAAGCTACCGCAATTCTTGAAGCTATTTCATATGCCAACTCTCACAACTTAAAAAACACGATAATCTTTACTGACTCTTTGAGCTGTCTCCATTCCATCATGGCTAACCCATTTAAATCCAAATCTCGGTTTCCTATAATTCTTCAGATTAGGGAAGCCCTTTTTCGATGTAAGGAACACAACCTTGACATTGTCTTAGCTTGGATCCCTGGACATTGTGGCATTCCAGGCAACGAAGTTGTTGATGCTTACGCCAAAAACGCAATTTCATCAGGTGAATCTTCACACTATCATATTTATCATCACGACATTCTTCCTTTGGCCAAAAATATACTAGATAAAGCTTGGTCCAAAGATTGGAATGAATCTCAGAGATCTAAGGCCAAACATTACGCCTCTATACAACCTGTTATCCCAAATCGGCCGTGGTTCTTTAAATATCGTGACATTGATAAATTGTATACATCTGTAGTTTGTCGCCTCCGACTTGGACACGCTTGTACCCCTGTGTTCTTGGCAAAAATCAGGGTAAGGGATCATTCCTTATGTGAGTGTGGCTTAGACGAGGGTACAGTTGACCACATATTTTTCGATTGCCAAAAACTTCGTTTCTCTCTGTATGATGTTCTCCCTTCTGAAATCCCCCGCCCCGTCAACTTCAGCTTTTTATTGTCCCTTGTTTACAGTCCATTTGTATATTTATTATGTAGATTTATTAAATTAAATAATATTAAATTATAAAAGGGATACTTAATCCTATTAGCAATATTTACTGTAGGTACCTAATTCTAGTTCTTTCCTGTTTTTTTTTTCTCTATATGCATTTTAATTTTATTTATTTTTTATCTTTATTTTATTGCACTCGCGGAAGATCGATGAGATTATAATTTTCGTTTAGTTGTAGGTATTGTACCTAATTGTTATTTAATCACTGTGCGTCTCTTTACTTTAAAAAAAAAAAAAAAAAAAACAAAAAGACTTGACATTGGCGGAACTAATGTGCGGAGTCCACATTATCGGAAGCCAGATAAAATGGCATTGAATTGAATTGAACGTTTTCTCGCGAAAAATTTGCAACAGAATCCCTAAAATCAAAAAATGGAGCTCAATGCTTGTGAGGTACCTCCCGACCAAGCTAGAAAAAAGGCGAGAGACGTCAGTAAATGGAAAAAGACCTTGGAAAAAGTGCAAAGGTATGTATAATTTATAAAACATAAATTTTTAGTGTAAGCAGGTAAATAGGTACTATTTTGCAAATTACTTTCTACCTATGTTCTGTAACTGTTATTCTTGCTTGCAGATACTCACCAAAAGAACAGCCAAAGATAGTATGCCAACATAATAGTAATGCCTACCACTGCAAATCATTGAACCAACAAGACATACAAAAGTTTCACAATGATTTTTATACGAAGAAATGCAAGGCTTACCAAGATGCGTTTATTCTAAAATACTGTTCCACATCGCCAATTCAAAGAAGAAGAGCCACAAAATGCAACAGAGTCCCAAAGACCTTTCAAACAAAATGTTTTGTTCGCAAAGTAAGTACTAAGCGGTTGGTGCCAGTTTGCCAAAAGACTTTTCTAGCAATCCTCTGCATTACAAGAGCTAGATTAAACTATGTTATGAAGATCTTTCATGAACAAGGAAAGCCACCTGTTGAAACACGTGGTGGAGATCATCGCAGCTTTAAATACGAAATGAAAAAATCAGCTGTAATAAGATTTTTGAGCTCGTTCAAATGTGTTGAATCACACTACTGTCGAGCACAGACAAAAAGGTTTTACCTTCCGAGTGAATTGTCTATAAACAAAATATTTAAGATGTACAATGAAAGTAGCCCACATGAGTTAAAAGTGAAGAAAAGTTACTTCCGTTCAATTTTTAATTCAAAATTTAATTTGGGATTCAAACGTCCAAGAGTAGATGTCTGCTCAACTTGTACAGAGTTGGCCGAAAAAGTAAAAACATGTAATGATGAGAGTTTGAAACAAAATTTGATTGCTGAAAGGCGAATACATACATTAAAATATAAAGAGTTTTACAAATTTTTAAAAGATGAAAATCCAGAAATTTTGATTCTCAGTTTTGATCGCCAGAAAAACCAAGTTCTACCAAAAGTTTATGATCAAGCTGCATACTACAGTAGGCAACTGTACTTTCAAAATTTTACCATTGTGCAAGGGCCATCAACCACTAAACTAAACCGGAACAATGTTTTCATCTATACATGGACTGAAAATCAGTATGCTAAAAATGCAAATCTAATTGCATCAGCTGTTCATCATCGGTTACAAAATACAGAATTTGATGACAGAATTACAACCTTACGCTTGATAGCAGACGGCTGTGGTGGACAAAATAAAAATTCCATTATGATAGGAATGCTGTCAAAATGGTTCTTGCAAGCACCTACATCAATTAAAAAAATACAACTTATCTTCCCTGTTGTTGGCCACTCCTTTTTACCAGCAGATAGGGTTTTTGGTAATGCAGAAAAACGAATAAAGAAAATAGAAACCATATTATTACCCGCAGAGTATGAAACGGTTCTCTCAGAATTTGGAACTGTGGTCAAAACAATAGATCAGTGTCCTGTCAACGATTGGAAGGAAGCAGGTAAAGAAGTTTTACTTCCACCTGGAAAATGGCACTTTAAATTCTCCACAACAAAGAAATTTTTGTTCAGAAAAACTAATGTTGGGAAGGTTGTCATCACGGGAGAAGAAAATTACAGGGTTCCTGTTAATCAAAACAACTATCGTAGCATTTGTAGAAAAAACTGTGATGTAGGAATGATGCAACCGAGTCTGATCCAACCATACTCTGTAAAAATTAATGCACTGAAACTAAGAGATGTTGATAATTTATTGAAAAAGCACTTTGGAGAGCACTGGCAGAATAATGAAAATCTAAAATTTTATGCAGAGTTTGTTAATAATTCCCAGCAGCAGATTGTGGAAGATATTACGCAGCAAGAAGAATACTGTGGTGAGCCTATAGAAGAAGCACCATTATTGATGATTTAATTTAAGTGTGCCATTTTGTAAAAATATTTTTTAAGTAATAACTAGATAGGTACTTTCCTGAAATTAGAAGTCATTAAAAACTATAAAAATATTTTTTACTTTTAATCAAATGTCCTTAATTAAAACTAAATCAGCAATATCCATTTACGAGCAAATCAAACAACACAATGTCCACATATGATTATTTCAAATATAGCAATCTCCACTTGATTGCAACGAACATAGCAATCTCCAAGTTTCTTGCCGTAATAGTTTCTAAACCTCCATATAAATATGGTTGAAACTTGGTATGAACCTTTATTCAATAGTATTTTACTAAATAAAAAATCATACCAACAATAAATATGTGTAACTTCAGAGATACAGGTTTTTCTTAATTTCTGTAAAAAATACAAAAGTGGAGATTGCTATCTTTGTTTCTATACCCCTCAACTGGGATATTGTCGGCCTGAAAGTAACTTCATAATTCATTATCATTAACAAAAAATAACTTCAAAGGCTTGGACAATCTACATACTGGAGGCACACCCCCGGCACTTCATAGTCCACGCTCAAGTTATTTACCTACACTCTCACGCACGCATCTGGCTTGTCCGCACACGCTTGTGTGTGTGCGTGAGCTAGTCTAGGGCTGGCAGCAAGCGTGTGAGGGTCGTCGATCGAGAGGGACAACATTTATAGTCAGCAACTTATATGATTCTCTTCCTAAATGTTAGCGTGGTTAATCCCTAGGTCCTAGTTCTGGTTCCCCATGGATAAATTTGTATTGAAAATATATATATCGTCATGACCTGAATGTGCGAGAGGGTGTCAGAAGTGTTCCGAGTGTGAACTTTGAAATGCAAGTCACAGTCCACACTCGGTATACCAGCGTTTCATCTACAAATATTACATCCCAACGTGGTGGGAGGTGAGCCCTATCGTCGTAAGTACTTTAGGCACAAACACACGATTTTTAGGACATACGGGTTTCCTCACTATGTTTTCCTTTACCGTTCAGAAAGTGGGAAGTACTTACCTATAAGCAAATACGATGCGCATTATGTAAATTCCGAAAAACTCATAGGTGCATGCCCAACCCCGGATTGAACCTGGATCTCAAGATTGAGAGGCCAGCGTTCTACCCGAGTTACCGCCGCTTTTTCATAACTTTAAAAATAAATTAACATAAAAGAAAATGGCTTAGTTCATCGGAAGGAAGCAAATTTGAAAAATCTCCGTTCTTTATTGGTTGCTCCGTTTTCTAGGCATTCATATATACCACAATAACGAACCATATTGATTAAAAATCAGTATCGTAATAAAACAAAACAAGATTTATACTTGCGATTGTCGGCACTTGATGAAACATAAAAAGCATCTCGATTTTGAACACAAACACTTGTACTATTTGTTTCATAACATAAAACAAATGTTATGAAACAAAAGTACAAGTGTTTGTGTTCAAAATCAAGAAAACAAAACAAAGCGAACGAGTGCTACTCGAGCTCTGCCCACTGCCTGCCTCCAGATTTGCCACTAACTTGCGGGGGAACGCGGGGGACGATAAACTCGCGCGGGGAGGTGAGTGTCGCTTCTTTACGTAGTAATACTTTATATTCTCTGCTGGAGGCGTCTTTTGATTTCGTCACCTGTTCTGTGTCGAGGATGCAACGGCCGTATCAAGGGAGAGGGGACGTTTGGGGGTTCAACCCCCCCTCCGAAATGCCTTGGCTAAGCCACCGTTTACACTTAAGCATGCTACACTTTCAAAGATTTTCGAAACTTCTTTAGCCCGAATTCATACTGGAGAATCGGTTAGTGTTCAAATAGTTTTGTTATATGTATATAATCTTTACTGGCACAATAGTAATTATCTTTGTTTTCATATTTTTAAGATTTCTGTTGTTCTATCAAAATTGACTTTTCCTTGTTTATATTTATTTTCATCTCCAAAATATAATTTTAACAGTTTTAAATATGTATTGGTTTCTTTTCTACTGATTTTACTGGGTGTTCAATAATATTATAAGAGTTAGTGATCAGGAAATTTTTATTTAATGACTCTTTCAGGTGAAATTAGAAAAAAAAAACTTTTTGTTTCCCTACCTACAGTACTAAGAATTGTATTTGAACTAGTCCAGTTCGTACTATGGGAACCAAATATATTTTTATGGTTTCGAAAAAAAGGATCATTGAACCTCTTTCCTATTCACTAACAGTCTCCAGTACTATTTCGGGCGATTAATTAAATTTCACTTTGACTAATTATAAAATATAATAGTTATGTTTATTTTGCGAAATCCATCGCTATAAATACTTTAAATATTATTAAATATTATTAGAGTGCATTACAAACTAGAAAAGATCAATCAGAAACAAACCCAAAGACAAGAATTTGAAAAAATTCCCCGGGCCAGGATTCGAACCTGCGACCTCTTGTTAGACAATGTTGTCTTGATAACAAGAGGTCGCAGGCTCGAATCCTGACCCAGGGAATTTTTTCAAATTCTTTACTTTGGGTTTGTTTCTGATTGATCTTTTCTAGTTTGTAATGCACTCTAATAATATTTAGAATATAATAGTTGTTATAATAAAATATGTAAATAGATAAATGCTATAATGGCTATTGTGGTTATTTTTTGACAACCCAGAAATCCTTCAGTTGTGCCCTTTATTGACAGTCTGACCTCGAATTAAACTTACAGTCGCTTGTTTCACATAAACTGGATGAAAGAGATGTTTGTTTTTGATCAAATAAAGGAGGCATTCAAGAGTGTAGTAATCCTTAGCACTGCCGTCTTTTCCAGGCCTGTAAACCAACAGAAAAGTCCATAAGCTTAGCTGCAAAAACAAAGCATTCTTCAGTTTTGTAACAAATATCTGCTAAAAATAAAAACCGGTCAAGTGCGAGTAGGACTCACGCCCCGAAGGTTACGTACCATTTAAAAGGATTAATAAACTTAAATAATTTAAACAGAAATTACAAACTTATCGTTACCTACAAAATGTATGAAACAAAACGGCATAATTAAGTTGGTTGAGTATTTGGGGATGTAGCTCTGAAACTACGTTATATCTACCACATATAACGTAGATCGGCGTTTTCAGTATTTGCTGTTTGAATACAGCATAATGGTACATCCTACATCCTATATAGAAATTAGAAATTCCTAACTACTTTGGTTTTTTAGATAAATTCCGTAACAAAAATGGTCTAAAAATGACAACTTTGATAAACCCCTATTTGTTTATTTATGAAGATAAAAATAAATAAAAATATATTTATACTCAACCAACTTAATTTTGCAGTTTTGTTTCATATATTTTGACGGCATTTTTATTTAAATTATGTAAGTATATACTAACCTATTTGAATGGTACGGAACCCGCAGGTCACGCACGAGTCCTACTCGCACTTGACCGGTTTTCTTAAAATATAATCCATTTTTAGTCTTAAAATGACTTAAACTTAATAGGTACTGATACGGTAAATTAAAAACATACGTGGGACACTCGAAATGTTCTACGGTTCAGTTTTTTTTCTAAAATCTTTTCAAAGAACTCTTTACCAGCATCTTTACAAAGCTTCATGCGTCAACAACAATTTTCGAAACACTTTTGGCACGAAACACGATGGCGGTATATCCATCCCTAATAGTCGGGGCTTATAAATTATATACAGGGTGTCCCATAATAAGCGAATCAAATTGTTATGGGAGGTAGCTTAGTCCAATTCCTATCAAATAAAATAAACATAGGTGAAACAAAAGTTCGATGGTTTTTGAGTTAATTAACTTTTTCAAAAAAATTTGAAAACATCTTCCCGTCCCTGTTTTTTTTGCTGTCATTACTTTATTTTTCAGTTAAGAATTTTTTTATTTTCAGAATATTATTAAAAAATAACTATTTCATGAATTGGCTACCAAACATTTTAGAAAAGTTACACCAAATTTAAATGGCAAGACTTTGTTTTCACTTCTTGTGTAAATTCGAAAAAAATCTTTAAACTTTGGATCTCTGTGATGAAAAAAAAAGTATGGAGTGGGAATGATAAACTATTTTGAAAACTTGCTCATTTAATGTTATTTCCAAAAATGTATAACATTTGACCACTTTCATAAGGGCGAGACTAGTTATTGGCCTTGACCACCGGCTGGAATGGATTTTTAAAAATATTTACTTTCCATAATTTGAACTAAAATGCTATAAAAGTAAAAATTGTTGAGTTTTAATTAAAACAATGTGAAGAAGTGATTATTTTTTTTATTATAAAAAAGTGTATACCGACAAGAAAAAGTGATACAATTTTTTTTAAGAATATCTCCTTATAACAAATGTTCGAACTGAAGCCCGCCTGTGCGAATGCATAAACGACACCTTTTCAAAAATTTCGTTTTAGTCGGCGCAGGCTGAGTGCCGATATGCTTCTGGCGGCTTGTGTCACTCGTTCGCGTAGTTCTCCCTCATTGTGAATGGGCTTTGCGTACACTCGATCCTTTAAACAGCCCCAGTAGAAGAAGTCGAGTGGATTAAGATCTGGCGACCTTGGTGGCCACAGAATGGGGCCTAGTCTGCCAATCCAACGGCTGGGGTATGCTTCGCTGAGATGAGATCTTACTTGAACAGCATAATGAGCCGGACACCCGTCATTTTGCAGCCACATTTGTGCTCGGGCTTGAAGTGACTCGTCTTCTAACAAAACTGGCAAAGTATTTTGCAGAAATTCCAAGTAATTTTGTCCATTCAGAACTGAGGGCAGTTCTACTGGGCCCACGATTCGACCGTTGTAAACTCCGGGCCACATGTTTATTTTAAATTGGTACTGTGAATGGTCTTCCTTCTTTTCATGCGGATTGACCATCCGCCAACTGTGGAGATTATGCAAATTGATGTAGCCATCTTTCCTGCAGGCGGACTCATCACTCCACAATACGTGATTTAAAAAATCCGGGTCTTCTTGGTGTTTGCGTAGCATTCGTTGGCAAAATACCACGCGCTTCGCATAATCACGTGTCAGAAGTGCTTGTACACGCGTAACATGGTAAGGATGATATTGATATCGTTTGAGTACTCTATGCACAGTGGATTTCGGTATTCCCGTAGTTTGTTCGATGCGCCGACAAGAAGTTGATGGATCGTCTTCAATTTGTAAGAGAACTTCCTCATCGTCAACCTCTACAGGTCTACCCTCACCACCGTGTCTGCCTGGATTTCTTCCTTCTCTGAAGGCTTTGTCAACCCTTAAAAAAACTCCATATTGTGGGTGATGTCGGTTTGGATAACGATCAGCATAAATCCTTGCAGCTTGTCTAGCAGAGTATGTGACACTTCCACGTATTTCGTCGAAATGTCTGGTTTCTCCATAAATCAAATGCATATCTGCATACTCATGATGGGTAAATGGATGGTCTTGATGATTTGCCATGATGCAACAAATCACAAACACAATGATCCAATGCACAAGCAAAACAAGTCCCGAGAAGCGCCAAGTCGTACACTTCACAAGATACCAAATCAAGAGCACAGCAAAGTCCAAATTAAAGCCAGGTTCGTTGGAATATCGCAATACGGAAGCAGTGATAGTACACGAGTGTAGCACAGTAGGTAAAGTGTTGCACTGAGCGACAAGTGAGTTCGCAAACAAACAACAATGGCAAATTAGTGGTGGCATGGCAGCTAGCTTCATGTTAAAACGAGACAGCTATACATCACGCTGTTGATGTCCTTGTTTATTTTTTAACTGTTCTTAGATAAATAGTCAAAAAAACGGTTAGAACGTCGATGCGATAGTGTAAATAAGATTTTTAGTTCAAATTATGGATAATATTTTTTAAATATCCATTCCTGCCGTTGATCGAGGTTAATAAATAGGCTTATTCTTATGAAAATGGTCAAATATCTTACATTTCTAAAAAGAACATTAAATGAGCAAGTTTTTAAAATAGTTTATCATTCCCACTCCATACTTTTTTTTTTCATCACAGAGATCCAAAGTTTAAAGATTTTTTTCGAATTTACACAAGAAGTGAAAACAAAGTCTTGCCATTTAAATTTGGTGTAACTTTTCTAAAATGTTTGGTAGCCAATTCATGAAATAGTTATTTTTAAATAATATTCTGAAAGTAAAAAAATTCTTAACTGAAAAATAAAGTAATGACAGCAAAAAAAACAGGGACGAGAAGATGTTTTCAAATTTTTTTGAAAAAGTTAATTAACTCAAAAACCATCGAACTTTTGTTTCACCTATGTTTATTTTATTTGATAGGAATTGGACTAAGCTACCTCCCATAACAATTTGATTCGCTTATTATGGGACACCCTGTATAACAGACTGGTGCGAGGGTTCCGGCATCGCGCTCCCTAACCCGCCTGCCCAGCGTGTGTGAGTATGGGAAATTCTTCCAGGATGACCGCCGGGAGTGGTAAAGTCCTGGAAAGGCTTATGTCCAGCAGTGGACAAACTAGGCTGATGGATGGATGGATATACATAAAAACTTTTTTTGTTATATGTACTGGCTTAGGGAACAAACTTCAGCCAATGTTCAAGTGAAGTGTAAACATTACAACAGTAAAACAAAATTTTAAATCGGTTTAGTAGTTCCAGAGATTAACTACTCGACTATAATCAATGGCTACGTCACTAGGAACCGCCCGTTCCAAGCGAACAAACTATGGCCGATGACCAAATAAAGAGTCTAACTATTACAGCAGTGACAGAATTAGTCAAAATATTTAGTTATTAATAACTATCTCCCTAGGGAACCGTCTGTCCCCAGGGAACAAACTATAGCTTTTGTCCAGCGGGCCTATTATGTATCTTTAGTTGCCAACTGGACGGGTGCCTATCATCAAAAACATAGATGTACAATCGAATTCCGATTGTCTAAGGAAATGTTCGCACTTGAAGTGACAACACAGTTCGTAAATAGTTCAATACCCACCAAAGGCAATTTTGAAGGTTCAGTTTTTATCTATGTTTTTGATGATAGGCACCCGGTCCAGTTGGCTACCAAAGATACAGAATAGGAGGGCTGGAAAAGAGTCCAACCATTACAACAGTAAGAGTTTTCAAAATCGGTTCAGTAGTTCTAAGTTTCAGAAATTAAATGCGAGATTATAATTAATGGCTATGTCCCTAGCAGGGATAGCTCAACCACAGAATAAGGACAACCGTAATGGATCGGTTTGACGTCATACCGTTGTATTTCGGTTGCCTTTAATTTCTCAACCGCAAAATAGGGCCTACCGAAAAATTTAGGTTTGACGTTATTTCGGGTTGCGTTATTTTCTCTAGGCCTCGGCTCATTTCTTTGTAGACGCCGCCGCGCACCTGTCGGTATTCTTTGACGGTAGAGTCTGTCAAGCCGATCTTGTCAAGAACTTAGTGGTAAAATATTCATATAGCAACAAAAAATAAATAATGTCACCTGTCATTAAACTTGCCTTTGGCTCTCTTGTTGATTTCATATACGAATTAAAATTAATGAAATAAACTGAATTTGTTGACCATCATGCCTAAAACTGTGCCCAGCAATGTGAGGTGCATGTTGCTTAAGATGTTGAGTGCGTACGATGAAGAGAAATGAAGGTTCCAGCGTTATGAAATGGAAAAAATGCAAGCTTTGGAAAAGATGTCAGTGTTAGTTGGTAAGTTAGGTTTGACCAAGTTTGATACTTTATTATCTTTAAATGTATATTTGGTTATTATTTTCTAGAAGGTAATTTTTTTTTTAGAAAAATGAAAAACTTTTGGCACCGTGATCCGTCGCATCAACCTTAAAGAAACTTGTTTTTTGTTTAAAAAAAATAAAATATGTGTTGTTTTTTTTTTCTCGTTTTTTAAAACAGCAATAACCCGTTATCTAGCCAAATTCGCGACTTTTGACTTAACTTTAGACTTTTATACTTTGTTTTTCACA
Organism: Ypsolopha sequella; assembly: GCA_934047225.1. Classification (NCBI taxonomy): domain Eukaryota; kingdom Metazoa; phylum Arthropoda; class Insecta; order Lepidoptera; family Ypsolophidae; genus Ypsolopha; species Ypsolopha sequella. The sequence goes on from OW203987.1 coordinate 13,345,288, forward strand.
GAAAGGGTCATTGAGTCGATTTTTTCGCTTTATACCGACATTCTACAAAGCCACCAGTATAAATTTGGTAATCGGTAAAGTACTTACATAAATATGAAGCTTGTTAATTTTGGGGTAACAGAGTATACTTCAGTGGTGCAATACTGTCGATTTAATTTTTCCCCACCAAAAGTGCGTTGCCATAACTCGCTTGACAGAATCTACACGCCCACCCGCAGCCATCTTAGTCGAATTCTAGGAGTGCGTAGGGCTGCCAACTTTCAAAATTGGCCCGCCAGGAGAACGCTAAAAAAACTAAATTTTTATGAATTAATTATAGGTATCATCTATTTTCCAATATTTAATTGAAAGTATTACACATTTTTAATCAGTGCTGCTAGATTTTTCTAATCTTATCTGTATTGAGAAAATGTTACCTATTACTTACTTTTGGTAGTTTTGTAAAATTTGTTACTTTTATATTATCATCCATCATCCATCAGCCTAGTTCGTCCACTGCTGGACATAAGCCTTTCCAGGACTTTGCCACTCCCGGCGGTCATTCTGGAAGAATTGCCCATACTCACACACGCTGGGCAGGCGGGTTGGTGAGCGCGGTGCCGGAACCCTCGCACCAGTGACGCCGCTGCCCGTCACCAGTCTGTTCCATATAAAGGTTCGGCTATTAGGGATGGATATACAATTTGTTTCGATTACATACCTACCCATTAAGCAAAATAAAAAATAAAATAAATAAGTAAAAAGAGAAAATAACATGCCTTAAGTTTTGTTAAACAGCCTGATATCAAACACGACGACTCATTATTTGATTTGTCGTAAGTGTAAAAACCATGTACGGCATTTTTTCTTCTCCCCATGATCAATTCTTACGTTTGTACGTAAGCGCGCGGCGCGAATCAAAGAGAGTTATGTGTGTGCCGACTGCGCACTGCATGGCCCGGCAGGGCGCGGGGTGCGGTGGCAGGCGGCGCGGGGTGCGGTGGCAGGCGGCGCGGCGGCTCGGTGGCGGTATAGTGCTCGCCAATCTTTATGTCGCCTCTGAAGCTAGCCCCAAGAATCGACGCACTAGCCGTTTTACGGTGTCAGGGGGACGTTACAGGAGCGAGGGCGCGGAGCACACCCGCCTGCGTGCCGCACCACACCCCTCGCTCGCCGCTCAGCAGGTGTGAACACTATGCGTTAGTGTTAGTGCTACGTCCGTACACTACACACGCGCGCGTTGCTTGAAAAGTACCTACGAGGAAAACATTCCATGATTCGTTAAATTAATCGTTGAATCTGTTTGTTATAGTTTATTGTTTCTGTTGCTTTTGTTTGTTGTTTTGTTGATTTATTTTTGTTAAAGTTTTGTTGATTTAGTTTGTTAAAGTTTATTGCTGTTGTTATGCCTCGCGGACGTTATAGCGTTTTAAGGCGACAATGTAGGAAAATGGTGTATTAAAATAATTATTGAAGTCAGTGACAATGACAATGGACCCGACGACGACACTGAGGAGGACCAACATTCTACAGACGATAGTGATTCGGACGAAAATCTTCCTTCTTCAAGTAGGGAACCAGTTTTTATAGATGGTGTCTCACCTGTCTAAATAAAGTAACAACGTATTTGCTTATATTTGTACATTATAAATTTACTTATTTTTAATATTAATGCGTTTTATTTATATACTTAAGATTGCACTAAAATAATAAATAAATATTTCAATAGCTAGGTACAACAAGTACACCTTCCCAGTTATAGTAAACATTTAATAATCAACCGTTGATATTATTGTTTCCTTGACTGTACCTGCGCAAGCTTGCACTCGCAACTCACTCAGAGGCGACATAAAGATTGGCGAGCACTGTAGCTGTGAATCAAAGTACTCTTCGCCCCGCTAGCCCCGCGCCCGCGATGCAGCTGTCCGATTCCGGCTACCGAAATAATAACCGGTGAAATAAGGGTTGGAAAGATTTCGGTTGTATTAACCTGTACCTACCGAAATTCGTATACGGTGATTAACCGTTTCAACGGTATCGTAAAGAGTCCCTGGTCCCTAGGGAAGGGAACAAAATATAGCCTATGACCAAACCAAGTGAAGAGTCTTAACTTTCATAATACAGTGAAATAATTTTCGAAATCCATTTAATAATTAATAACGACCATGTCCCTAACAAACCAGAGTCTATGTCTAAACATTACAACAGTGAAAGCATTTTCAAAATCGGTTCAGTTGTTCCAAAGATTACCTATGAGAGTATATTTAATGGCTATGTTCCTAGAGAAGTGCCTATCCCCAGGAAACAAACTATAGCCTATATTCAAGTAGAGTCCAAACATTACAACAGTGAAACAATTTTCAAAATCGGCTTTTTAGTACACGCGCGAGTGTAATCATCCCCAGGAACAAAAGCAAATTAGGTACTAATGTTGAAATCGACTTCCTAGATTTGTTTACTTAAGTGCATAATTTGTCAGTTAGTTACATATAAGTGAAGCGTGTTAAAACAAAAAGCAAATTCAAATTGCTTCTTTGTAAAATAGGTAAGACAGAAAATAGGTATAAAGCATTTCTTAACACCGGCTTTTCTTTTACCGTAATTCTCATATAAAATTTACTTTAACCCACCTCATGGTTTCTTGGCAACGCTTACATCATAAACCATTTAAGGTTAAACGTCAGTCACTTTGTGCAAAGTGCAAAACTTAATTTTGTTTTTCTTGTTTTGAAGTTAAAAATTTAAAACCTTTTGGTATGTGGCAGTCGATGCCAAGAGTTTAGTATTAGTGAGGTTTATAAAGCATGAGTTTGAAATTTAATGCAGAATTAGTCATGATCTTGTACAAACAATTTTAAAACAGCATTTTAAGTTGGTTTTGAGAAAATCATGACCAATAATTGTGTATACAATTTCAAATGTCAATTGCCACATAACAAAATGCTTTACAATTTAAAACAAAGTTAAGTTCTTTAAGCTTAACCAAAAGGCTAATTAAGCGTCATCCACCCCTCTGGTTAAACATTGCGTTTGACTAAGCATCCTTTAGCAATTTAATTGGATCCACCATTTAATTAACAACCTAGCCCTTCAATTAAGAGGCTGATTTAGCCACAGGGTGGCAACATATACATAATGTAGAGTTAACAATCTACAGAAAACTGAATTTAATTATCAACTTTACCTTTTTTCTATTTTTCACAAATAATATTTCCTATAGCAACAATCAATACTATTTGAATGCCTGAAAAGACAAAAATATAATAAGTACAAAATGTAGGTATGTAGGTTCTCCCCATTTTGGATTGTCCCACATAGGCGTGGGACCAGGAGCAAAGGCATTCTTGGAACAGACAGGTAGTGGTAGTTGCCAACGTGAAGCATTCCAGTACTTCCAGTCAATGCCAGGCATTGCCGGTGTACTTTAATATTGTTTGTTTCCCACCAGAATCCGGACTGACAAATTTAGCACGGGAAAATTATTAGAATTAATGGTCCGTGTCGATGAGGAGGCACGATGACAATTTTCCAAGGACTATCCCTATTATAATTTAATTTAATAAATATACAAATGGACTATAAACAAGAAACAATAAAAAGCTGAAGTTGACGGGGCGGGGGATTTCAGAAGGGAGAACATCGTCCTGAAAAAAATTTGGCAATCGAAAAATATGTGGTCAACTGTACCCTCGTCTAAGCCACACTCACATAGGGAATGATCCCTTACCCTGATTTTTGCCAAGAACACAGGGGTACAAGCGTGTCCAAGTCGAAGGCGACAAACTACAGATGTATACAATTTATCAATGTCACGATATTTAAAGAACCACGGCCGATTTGGGATAACAGGTTGTGTAGAGGCGTAATGTTTGGCCTTAGATCTCTGAGATTCATTCCAATCTTTGGACCAAGCTTTATCTATTATATTTTTGGCCAAAGGAAGAATGTTGTGATGATAAATATGATAGTGTGAAGATTCACTTGATGAAATTGCGTTTTTGGCGTAAACATCAACAACTTCGTTGCCTGGAATGCCACAATACCCAGGGATCCAAGCTAAGTCCAAGTAATGTCAAGGTTGTGTTCCGTACATCGAAAAAGGGCTTCCCTAATCTGAAGAATTATAGGAAACCGAGATTTGGATTTAAATGGGTTAGCCTTAGAATATTATTCTAAGGGGTTAGCCATGATGGAATGGAGACAGCTCAGAGTCAGTAAAGATTATCGTGTTTTTTAAGTTGTGAGAGAGTTGTAAGAATTGCGGTAGCTTCACCCGTGAAGACCGAGGTTTCAGGAGAACATTTAAAACTTAGAATAATTTTGTATCTAGGAATCAAAGAAATAATTGGGTATAATGTCAATAGAGGCAATGATTTATAGAGGTAAAATCAAATTCAACTCACCCTCCTAAAATATAATTAGTTTTAGCATTTTTAGGCCATGAGAGCTCTCCGAATGTAATTTGATCGTCTCTTTCAATTATTTCCTTTTTTTCTATTGTAAATTTGCGAAGAAGACTCAACGGATCCGACATATTTGCGTTCAGTTCAGTCTGTCTGGCGTTGGTTAGATGGCCGTCCGTTGTTTGTATACAAAATAAATATGTTACCTACCGATCTCAAATCCAGAATATTAACTATAACTTAAACTAAAGTTATGTAGGTAGGTAACTATAAGGCTACGTTTCAGAACGTGTGATCTTCGTGCGAAATTTCACTCGTTTTTAAAAAAGAGACAGAGCTATATACTAGAAAGAGAAAGAAAGATCTGGTTTCGAAACGCTTGCGAGTGATTCCCGTGAGAAAAGCGTTTTGAAACGGTCTGGAGTGACACACGTCAAGTAAATACATAACCTCAAATCAAAATAAATAAATTAAGTAAAGTACCTAAATACCTATTGCTTTTAATATGGATGGCATTGCAACCTTTGCATTTGCAAGCCATAATCCTGTCGAAGCAGTTTCGAAACATTTTCCCGTATTCGTACGGAAATGTTGAATTCTGTTTTCAAAAATTGTCCGAATCCCGAGAAAACTCCGAAATGACAACTGTCAGGCGAATTTTAACGGTACCCAAACAGAGTTAGAAATCGCACTTGTCAGTGCGATATTCACATTCCCCGAAAGCGTTTCTAAACACTTAGCGCAACTGTCAGGTAACAGTTCGTTTACCCTCGGTTTCACTCGGGTCGATTTTTGAACGATGCAGGGTAAAATTCGCATCGCTCCGAGTGATAATCGCACGTTACGAAACGTACCCTAGATAAAAACCTACTTAGGTAGCGTTCCAAAACCAAACTACACTACAGACACACTAAAGCAGATTCTGAAGGCTTTAATATTAGTTCTAGTGCTGTCAAAACTAAATTTTCTTCATAGCAAAATAGTCATTAATTGTGAAGTAGAGGAGCTAAATTACTTTGGAATCATTTTAGTTTTGACAGCACTAAAACTAAAATTAAAGCCTTCAGAATCGGCTACATTATATATCTGTACTATATATATATATATATAGTACAGACCATGCTCTGTGGTACAGACAACGAAGTCAGACGAAGTGATGTTTTTGCCACAGAATAGATAGGTAGATGGTTAAAAAAAAAGTATCTTTTTGTCGGTGCCCCCGACGAATAGTACCCCAGTCCATATTACGGTGCGCACCGTTCAATAGCGCTCCCCCTATGGACTGGCTATCCATCGGTGCGGTCACTTCTTTTGTATACCTTCGCTTATATTCTCTGCCTTCACCATTCTCTAAGGATTCGACATTTCAGATAGGTAGGTATTGAATTGTTGGCGCAGTGGGTAAGAGTACTATGTTTAAGAAACTGAATTGAATAGAACTTCCATGTTTTTGACACCAATAAATTTTTTGACATTGCGTTACTATGATATTTTCTTCTCTTCCTTTCACCTTGCCTGTTATTATTGTTTGAAGTTGGTAGCACTGATTACCTTTATTTTACACAACATGACTTTTAAGCAAATATGCACTGCTTGGTAGAGCTGAAGATATCTATTTTCTTGTGCATATAAACAACGAACTTTTTAGTTCGTTATAAATACAGTTTGGGTATCAAATTAGGTTTTAGAAAGCTGATTGTAAAAATATGTAGTTTGGCTATATTTTATTGCATCTATTTCGAAAAATCCTTGAAAAACCATAAAAAATTGTATGTCCCCCCTCTTATTTCCAAAACTAGTCGACCAAAAAATATGAAAAAAATCATGGTATTATGTGTTTACGTAAAGATTAGAGGAAAAATAAAACGTTTGAGAAATTTACAAAGTAAAATGACAAAATTAAATATATCATCCACAATACGGAACCCTAGGTACGCGAGTCTGACTCATATTTGATACCCATGTTGTATTTTTAGGATGATATTTTTATTTTTCTCACTTCTGTTTTGGAAATATTTTGAACAATTGCAAAGTTCATATCATTTTTTTTACACCGCTGTATATGAGCAAACTAATGCTATTTTTGTGACAAATTTCATGTCGTTATCTTTGACGGTGCTAAAGTTATGAGGCTATGACATACGGACGGATTGACGGACGAACGGACAACGGAGTCTCACCATAAAGGTTCTTTTTGTACCTTTTAGGTACGGAACCCTAAAAAGTGACCAATTGGTATTAATAATGTAATTGTATATTTATATAACAGCGCTACTTAATAATTTTGTTAATTTTCTCTTAGCATTAACAGAACATGTTAACTGAATGATTTCATTCGCTAAAGATGTAAATTTCTTTTCACAAAAGAAGACCTGCGGATCAAGACATTAAAGCCGATTCTAAAAGCTTTAATTTTAGTTTTAGTGCTGTCAAAACTAAATTTCATTCATTGCAAAATAGTCCTTAAACGTTAGAAACAGAATCTAAATTACTTTGGAATAATTTTATGTTTGACAGCACTAAAACTAAAATTAAAACCTTCAGAATCAGCTTTAGTATATATTTATTCACAATAAGTCAATAAGTATTTATATAACAGAGAACTTCTTTTGTGAAAAGAATTTTACGTTTTGAAAGTGATTGTGACGTAAAAACATAGAAAATTTTAATTAAGGCCTTGTCCAGATGCGGCGTTTTATACGTGCGAGGCCCTGCGCGTAGGCACTCGCGCGTTGTCAAAGTACTAAGCCTTAATACATTCTGTCCACTTACAATTAAAAACTCGCGCGAGGCGTAAACGCAAGTCCTACACAAGAATCTCGATTACGCGCGATTACTTAAACTATAAAAAAACCGGCCAAGTGCGAGTCGGACTCGCGCACGAAGAGTTCCGTACCATTATCTATAAAAACGGCAAAAAAACTTATCTGTTGTATGGGAGCCTCCTTAAATATTTTTCATTCTGTTTTTTAGTATTTGTTGTTATAGCGGCAACAGAAATACATCATCTGTGAAAATTTCAACTGTCTTTCTATCACGGTTCATGAGATACCGCCCGGTGATAGACAGACAGACAGACAGATGGACAGACAGACGGACAGTGGAGTCTTAGTAATTATGTCTCGTTGGTTACCCTTTGGGTAAGAATTCCTTAAGACCCGCGATTTGGGATGTAAGGTCTATTAATTATGCTGATAAAACCTCAACACGAAATTTAAAAAAATTGTCGTTTCTGTACCAAATTTTATTACCATAAATAGGTATTTATTTATTTACCTTTATGTTGCTCAAGTGAGTTTTCATTTAAAGTGATGCTTTATACTGACTGAATTCTTCACCAAATCCTCACGCGTTTCATCGCGCCATGTGGACGCAACACACGCTCTTGTTCGCGGGAGCTCTCGTGCGAGCGATTCATCTCATCTGGACAAGGTGTCAGTCACGATTGGAATCAAGCAAGATTAGAAATGGACGGTGGGTAAATACTCTAACAGTATTTGTTTACTGTGATTTTATCCGTTTTGGAGTAACTACTCAGTTTATGTCCGTTTTCACTGAGTAAAAACTCAAAACGTAGGATACCTTGCTAAATTTATAAGACCCCCACTGTGCCAACTAGCGAATCTTATGTTTATGGCACCCATGGCCGATACCATGATGGCACCAACAACGGTTCGATAATTTTATATCCGAAGTGAAGTGACGAATCAAGCGAAGGTATACAAAGAAGTCACGTGACTACACCGATCTGTGCGATCTCATTCTGGCAGTTTCCTTTCCGGAGACGTTCTAAAAATAACAGCCGTCCATGTCGCCATAGTACAAAAAAAATAATAATCTGTGGCATATAAAAAAAAAACATTTCAAAACATGGCTGCCGGTCAGGCTTGAGTTTTTATTTATCGATATTTTTTGATTTGTAACTAAATAACTTAAACTATCCCCGTGAGTTATGATAATATGCCATAGTGGTACAAGTTTCCCAATGTTATCATGACTTCCACCCCCAAGACTGATAAATATGGACATGGTAAGTTATGCATGACATACTGATCTGCTTTTCTATCTCCTGCTTCTTACACTTCTTTGTAGTAATATTTATTGATGGTTACTGATATCTACTGAATTTACTTTCACCCCTATAAAATATGGATGGTACTTTGTAGTACCCATCAAGTTTGAGTCATTAGTGGATTCTGTTAGTCCATATTTTTAGTTGATTGCTTGTCCTCTATCTTTAACCGGAGTGTGTCAAAAGGGGGGCAGAAAAAGATTCAAATATTTATTTAGAAGAATTTTTACAAAATTAAGTTAATAAAACTTAGCATGTCCAAAAAAAATCTGCCCATTCTGGCATACAAATTCCTAAACACAATCATAATTTGGTATTTGTTAAATTACTTACCAAAAAAACGAATATTGTAATGAATAGTAAACACTAGGTTAAGTAAAAATGTTGTGGTAGCTCAGGTGGTAGAATGCTGGCCTGTCAATCTTCAAACCCAGGTTCAATCCCCAGTTGGGCATGCACCAATGAGCTTTTCCGAATTTATGGGCATAGTATTTGTATGACCTAATCCCACCAAGAACTCAAGTAGATTGCCAATGCTTACACTGTTAAAAAGTTATCAGATCTCATATAAATCCAAGCCTCTATCTCTACAAGCCCTAATTCTACAAACCCTACATTTTGGTCAAGAAGTATTGGGGCAATTACAGACACTCATTATGGTAAGAAATTAAGAGGCCGGCAGAGCATGCCTAGTTCATACAAACGAAATACTAAAACCATTTGTAAATCATAGGTATTCTTAGAATAGTGTGTTTTATTCCGATTGTATTACAGAATATGTAGGTTCCCAAATATATATTTTGAAAGGACATTTATTTAAAGATGATATATAAGCAATTTAAAATTTCCACAGAAAGCTTATTTTTCTCATATTTCATGTTTAAATCAGTGTTCTTATTTAATATATATTTGGGAACCTAGATATTCTGTAATGCAATCAGAATAAATACACTCTATTCTAAGAATATCTATAATTTACAAATGGTTTTGGTATTTCATTTGTATGAACTAGGATTGCTCCGCCGGCCTCTTAAGTCCCAAGAAATGGCTAAGTCATACTTTTCCAAAGTCATTTACTTTGTCAAATTTTATCTTTTTGTCAGTGATAACTAAAATTAAATCTTCAAAAGCAGTTTCTCCTAAATGCCATCCACTTTCATGATAAGATTCGTAATACTTTATTACAGACTTTTCAATAATCAAATTAATGTTGCTGGTATAGTTTTATTTATCCTGCTCTAATCAGATGCCGTGATCGCTAAACTTCAGTTATTTTGAAATCTCTGCTACATTAAGACATTAACTATAATTCAATCAGCTTTCAAATATGGAAAGAACAATAATACATAATATATATACATACATATACCTACAAAACGCACTAATAATTAGTTCATATACTCATAATACAAAAAGTTTCAAGCATATTTATGTGTAATAAATATATAAACCAACAATAAAATATGCTAAAAAGCTCTAAGTACAAAATATCAGACAGATGAATCAGAGCGGTAAATAATAATCCTTGACTAAACCCTTGAAGGCTTCCAATTCTTTAGAAGCAACTATGAAAATTTTAAGAAAAAGGCCCCCATTTTTACCCAAGATTTTTATTTAAAATTACCCACACAGGGTTATAAGATGGAGTGCCAAAAGAATATAAAATTTTGGAAACATTCACTAATGGGTTTGGTGTGATGAAAACCAGTACATATTAGAATGTATCAAGACCATATTTACTCCATTTATATTTTTTGTGTAAATACGTTTTAATGCCCCTATGATATATAAATATAACACAATAGATAAGCCGTCCCATACATCAGACCAAATTATATTTCCTGAACCATAGCTTAAGGTGACGCTGCGAAGAATTGGCACTTTCTGGAGTTGTTTTACTACGTTCAGTAAGAAACTACTAGTTTGATAAATTAATATAACATTTTCGGAACCTTTTTCTAGAATTCTGTAATACAGAAACGTGATTAAAAATTCTTTATTCTTTATTCTTTATTGTACACACGGAAATATAAACATAAACAAAAACAAAATTACAGTAAAAAGATGCACATTGGCGAGCTTATCTCTAAACAGAGATTTCTGACAGCAAAACCATCACAATAGGAAAAAGTAACATAAACGAAGTAATCATACACGTGTACACAGAGAAGAAGAATATATAAACAATTATACACGTTTAATAACAAAATAAAAAAATATATCAATACTTACTATAAATACAATATATAAAATATTATAAATATACATAGTGTGTAATAAACTACATAAAAATAAATATATATAATATCTATCTATTCAGATTGTGAGAGGTAGTGTTCTTTAAGCTTTTTCTTAAAGGAACCGATAGTTAAACAGTCGCGAATACTATGCGGAAGAGCATTCCATAGTCGGACTGAATGGACACTGAATGAGTTTCCATAAGCACAGGTGTTATGTGTAGGGGTTTTAAGTAGGGAGAAAGTCCTGGAACGTAAGGGTCTATCCCTGGAGATTAAAAACTCAAAACGTTCACGAAGGTAAGCGGGAGAAAGAGGATTCTTAATTATATTAAAGAGATGGGACAAAATGTGAACATTGCGGCGAAGACGGATTGGTAACCATTTTAATTCTTTACGAAAATGAGAGACGCGATCATATTTACGAAGACCAAAGATAAATCGGATTGCTAAGTTCTGAAGTCGTTCGAGTTTATCTAACAACTCCTCGTTAGCGTCAATGAGACAGACATCACCATAGTCAATGACGGAAAGAAGAAGCGTCTGAGCAAGCATGATTTTGGTTTTAAAGGGCAGAAAGTTCTGGAGTTGCTTTAGGGAGTGAAATGCGCCATAAACTCTTCTGCTGGTTTCATTTACATGGGCGACCCAGGACAGATTGCTGTCAAATATAACACCTAAGTTTTTTACTTTGTCGGAAAAGATGATTGGGGTCCCGTTGTAAATTATAGATGGATACGTTTGATTATTGAGAACACCCAGCCAGTATCTGCTTCCCATCAATAAAGCTTGTGATTTCCGAGGGTTTACAAGGAGACCAAACATCTTGGCCCAGTTATAAATACAGTTAAGGTCATGGTTCATTCCTTGGATAGCTGTTTCTACATCCTCCACAAGAAAATGGCGATAAAGTTGCAAATCGTCTGCATAGAGATGGTAGCGAGAAGTTAACGTTTCCGTGATAGAGTTTATAAAAATTGAAAATAAGAGAGGTGAAAGGACGCCACCTTGGGGAACACCAGCAGTAAGTTCACACCACCCTGATGTTACATCATCAGAACAAATGCATTGCTGTCGATCGCGTAAATATGAATCAAACCATTCTGTTACTAGAGGAGATACATTAAGAGAGCGGAGGACTCCCAGGAGAATATCAAAATCTACACAGTTGAATGCACTACTGAAGTCCAATAATGTGAGCAATATTATTTGTTTGTTGTCGATGGCAAACCTTACGTCATCAGTAACTTTCAGTAATGCGGAGGTAGTACTGTGTCCAGGACGGAACCCAGATTGGAAAGGGTTTAATAGGTTGTTTGAGGACAGGAAGATTGATAGTTGCTTATGAACAATGGATTCTAGGACTTTGGAGAGGATGGGTAGAATAGAAATAGGTCGGAACTCAGAGAAAGAATTGGGATTGGATGTCTTGGGCAAAAGAATGACAAGAGCCCGTTTCCATGCTGTGGGAAAAGAGCAAGTCACTAGAGAGTAATTCAACAAGTGAGCAATAGTGGCAACAATTTCATTGAGGATTGAAAGGATCATTTGGGAACAGATTTGATCATCACCAACAGCTTTGGAGGAAATGGAAAGGATGGCTTTCTTAATATCACTCAGAGTAACAGTTTTGAAAGAGAATGGAACGCATGAGGGTTTTGGTTTATTGGCTAAGTTACGAAGTGTAGTTTTTTTAATGTTGTCTTCCAACATTAAAAAAACTACACTTCGTAACTTATAAAAATCTTTCATTCGATAGAAATAATTATTAAAATGAGGTCTTCAAACACACGCTTTCTCATAGTTTGACAAATAATTATCATGTAAAGACCCCAAACATATTTATTACATGGGTTTTAACAATATCTACATTTTGGTAATTGGAAATTTTTCTAGTCATTTTAGTTTTTTTATATAAATTCAAAAGCAATTTTTTTAATCTTTCTACCTGAATCGGCCCGTTGAAAACTCGATGTCTCACCTTAATGTTATCTCATTCATGCTAGGGAATGCCAACCGGTTTTTGCGAAAACCGTAAAATCGAAATTTAGGCATTTTTGAAAATATCATATGTACAAAGAATTAAAAGATCTTATTTCTAAACCGGTTTTATCGAAAACCGTTTTGTTTTTAATTTGAGACCCGAAAAAAAACCGGCTTTTAATTTTGGTCGGTTTTGTATACCCTGAAACATACACAAAAAAAAATGGATTTGTCATTCCTAAAAAAATGCATAAATGTTGGTACTGAAAATTAAGTTTTCTTCAAATTCTCCATTCAATTCGATGTCCCGTACATTTCATAGGTTTGCGCCTAAAAGTTTAAATAACACTATATGTATATATATTTTTAATTATTTTTTAACATACCTCTTAAGAGAACTAACTTTATCAATAGGAGTCATTAACGGATAGGGGCGCCTTAAATTCCCAATAGAATATTGTATTTCCCGCGTAAGGAAAGCGCGTCCGCTCTCGACGTTTATGGCCAGAATGACCCGCCTCGAGATGAGCGCTCGCGCAGCGTCCGGCCCATCCGCTCTGTTCCGTTCCACATGGCTGAGATCCGCCTGACTGTATCTTAGTGTTTTTAGGACTCCGTCAAGAAATGGTAATACTAATACCGAATCTTAAGTGCTTTAATAACTTCATCTTCATACATTTTTTACTGCACAAATAAAAATACAAATTGGCGGACTTAATGCATAAAACATTCTCTACCAGTCAATCTTCATAAAGCATTCTCTACTAGTCAAACTTATATGTATAGTTATGTTATGAAGTATTTAGTGTATTTATCATATGTATCGTGGATGCTTTATTCTATAATAAAGCCAATTCTGAAGGCTTTAATTTTAGTTTTAGTGCTGTCAAAGCTTAAAATTTTCCAAAGAAATTTAGCTTCTAATCCTAACACCTAGGAACTATTTTGTATCGAAGAAAATTTGGTTATGACAGCACTAAAACTAAAATTAAAGCCTTCAGAATCGGCTATAATATACCTTTAAGTTAGTTCAACATGTACGTGTATTATTTCTTCAAAGCCCCATTTCGTTATATTTCTCTGTTTTTTATTTAGGATTCAAAAACGATTTAAATAAAATAAAAAAATCTGGTAGTAAGCGATCGGAAAATCTGAAAATATTCCATAATACGGAGAAGGGGCATGTAGATGAAATGGAAAAACTATAGCTATGTTCCCAAAATTACTACTTATAGAATTTACAGATACACGATTTGAGCACGCAACCCTTGGCGCGTGAATCGAGTTCTCACTTGCCTGGTTTTTAGGGTTCCGTAGCCAAAGGGTAACCAACTGAGACTCCGATGTCTGTCTGTCTGTCCGTCTGTCCGTCTGTCACCAGGCTGTATCTCATGAACCGTGATAGTTCGGCAGTTGAAATTTTCACAGATGATGTATTTTTGTTGCCGCTATCAAATCAAAAATCAAAATCAAAAAGTTTATTCAATTTTAACAGTAATTTTAAACTTAGAACTAGTGCTTGGAGTCACCTTTTAAGCAAAATATTGCCTGTGCCAGGTGTAACAACAAATACTAAAAAACAGAATAAAATAAATATTTAAGGGGGCTCCCATACAACAGACATGTTTTTTTTGCTATAGATGATGGTACGGAGCCCTTCGTGCGCGAGTCCGACTCGCACTTGCCCGGTTTTTGTTCTCAACTTCTCAGGTTAGCCGTTAGCGCTGATGTCTTTATAGAGGAAACTGCGGCCTCAGGTTCCTCACGGATACAATCACTTGTCGATCCTATAATCAAGACTTATTAAGGCGCTCTTATCCCAGAAGAGTGACTCTCTGTCTTTTTCTTTACGTGTAAGGAGTAACGAAAATAACCACACTTTTGTGCTTTTTCGTTGTTTTTATCGGTGTTTAAATTGTTTAAAAATAAGGGATATGTTTATTAAAACCCACTTACGTGGTCGACCTAGAAAATTTAAAGAGCAATATTACCAGATATGTTTCGTTAAATAAAAGAGTGTAATTATGGAAATGGCATGATTTGAAAGGTCTTATTACATGCTGTGTTCGTGAATTATTTCTATCGAGCAAAGTTTATCTGATCGTGTAACACATGCGTAGAAGACTTAGATAAAGGTTCGGGCTATATGGTGTATTTTTTTTTGGAAGTTTTAGACGATATTTGAAAGTTCTATTTGACTTTGAAATTACTGATTTTGGGATAAGAGCGCCTTAATTGCTTATCTCGCCAAGGATTATATCTTTAGTTCTTTAGGGTACTAAGTGTAACAAGTCTTGTTTGTTGAAGGATTTGTTGATATACGATGGGAGGAGGAAACTGTAAATTGATTGTGCAAGCAATTTATAAGATAAATTGATCACGGGTATGTTATGTATTAGTATCTTTGTTCTGTATCAAATTGTTATGTATTTCTTGCGCGATTTATTCACATAACAAGCTGTTATTAAAACTACCTACATATTTAAAACAAATAAAACAGTTTGAGGCAATTCAGTGACATTAAGAAAGCTTTTTATATGCTACGAATATGACTTATGAAATCGATTATGCTGTTTAGAAAGTTTCCCGTGAACTTAAATTGCCCGTAACGTGGAAAGCGAGGATTGTGTATAAAATGAAATACACGACGCAGACGTAAATACTGCAATCATGTTTGTTTTCTAGAAATTCTCAAACTACACTATAAATCGAAATGGTTAATACAGGCGCGGATCTAAGATTTCGCTCAGGCCGGGGGAGGGGGCAATTTAATAAAATCGGCTAGCAATTAATTATAGTTTACCGGCCATTCAGGCAAAAGTGTCTTGGATTTCGTAAACACGAGCTTTATTACGTCATAAATACCTCTCGTCCCCGGAATTTAACTTAAAAATCCATCGATATCTGATTTGTCAAAATCAATTGCCTGCCGCTAGACTTTGAAATGAGTCTAACTTACGTACCTCATTCGTGGCTCAGGGGGGGTAATTGTACCCATTGCCCCCCTGTATCCGTGCCTGTGCTAAGTCGATGTGAACCTATCATGACATAACTGTGTAAGGGACTATAAACTTTCTTTATTGGTTCCTAGAGGTTTAATCAATTTGATCATTGCACCAGCTACTCCGAAGTCGTTTTTGTCCCATTTAACGAAATTTTCGCTCTTTTCTTCAAAGTAAACGGTTTTCTATTTTAATGATGTTCAAAGAGAAGAAGCAGTAACATGAGCAAAGTCTAGTCGTGATGAAAGTACAGTGAGCCAAGTAACTAATATGAAACGTGACAACTTTAATCTTTGCGGTCTGATGCTGTGTCGTAGAGTAACCTCAATTATTGTGAAATGTTTATGTTGACGACATAATCAGTAAATCAAATAGTACGTCTCCAATATTATAAGCAAATTGTCTGTAAAATTTTTTTTTTTAATTGTGTTTTTGTTGGAACAGTTACACGACTGATGTAATACATTAATATCTCTGAATATTTACCATTTAAACAAAAAGGGCTCGGGATTTTCGACCCCTATTTTCGCAAACAGGCCAATGCCTTAGATACTGGAAAAGCATTGAATTCCGTAAAAACGTTCAATACAAGAGCATGAACCTATAATAAACTCCTGTACCCGAAGGAATGTATGAGTGGTCGGTACATGAAATGGATGCAGCCCGTGGCCTGGCGCGGTGCATGCGCTAACGGGACCGCCTCTCAATAGGGCTGTTTGAATTAGACATTCCTATGTCCGCTAGTGCGGTGGAGACGCGAAATTATGTATGCCGCACGCTTCGCCCGCTATTGTCGGTGTGGCCAGGGTTTTTGTCGTAAAAATTACCAACCCGTAGAAGAAAATAGTTAAGCAGGTAGGAATGACGCTTTAAAGATATTCAATACTTCAAAGACACTTAATGGTGTTTCGAAAACTGATACGTTAAATTTTATTTTTTCTCTGCCAACATCCTCCTTTCCTTTTAATTTAAGTCAACATTTGCGGCAGCCACAATATGATTGTAACAATCATTGACGTCGTTACTCATATAATCACTAACGTCCTAAACAAACCTGTCTCCTAAGGTATCTTTACAACTCCTTGGAAATATGCCCAGTTAACTACTTTGCCCAAAAATCCAACCCAATCTTCTTGGTTTGTGTACCACCCTATTTCCGCCCTCCCATTTCTATCTAAAGCTGTTCTTGATTGAACGTCTAGTCCAAGGCTACACAAAAAAGGCAAAATATGCTTTAATTTACTTTATTTGTAAATTAAATGAAATAGCAAATTTCTTTTTATTTAAAGTGAGCTGTGAAGTGGTTTTTCTGATACTAGTTTGTCGGCTAGCAGGCCAACCTAAGTGCTGGCGGGCAGATTCAAATGCCTTGGCGGGCCACTTCCTGGCCCGCGTGCCTGGGTTTGGCCAGCCTAGGTCTAGTCTAATCACCAACCTTTCTGATAATATAAGTTCTATTCTGTATGACTTATCTTTTATTGTATACCATCTTCTACTTAAAGGTTGCCTAAAAGAAATAGCTGTAAGCGACAAGACCGTCTATTCTACCATATCTGTGAATTTTTAAAAATATTTATATTGATTATAAGTTTTCATTGCGAACTCCATCGCTTTGAATACTGTAATTACATAACGCCCTCGTGAGCGTTTAGTATGTGCATTAAAAGCTGGTATATCAATTATACGAAAATTCGTTGTACAGATATAGTGGAAAAATTGGTCGTTCCAGATACGAATCTCGGTAGCGCGCCTGTCATGTAAGCAGGAGGTCGCAGGTTCAAATCCTGGCTAGAGGAATTTCTTTTTCAAAAATATTTGTGCTTTTAAAGGACATCATTCAGCGTTCATACATTTTTGGGCTAAATCTGAAAGTGCCGGCCAAAAAATAAAAATGTTATATTTCGATAAAATGTGACATTATATTCATTTGTTGCTATGAGACCTAAGGTGTAGGGTCATTCTCTGCTTAGTTAGATGATTTCGAAAATTATTGTTTTTGTAATAATTTTCGAAAAAATATCACATTACTGATGATTTATTGTGCAGAAAAGATGTTTTGAACCTATTTTACTATGAGATCAATGCACTAGGGTTATTCCCAGTACTATTTCACCAGCTGTAAATGGTCATATTCATACTTTTTTGATAAAATAACCTGAATTTCACTTATCTAACTTAATAGATAATTAATTAATTGGTTTGAATCTGAATAAAAAACGGTTACATGACATAAAACATTTATTTGACAAAAAAAAACAGTAAAAAGGTTAATATTCGTTCTGTCTGACTATTATATTTTTTAGACCATCTGCCGGTGGAACTATGGTGGAATCATGCTGCGCAAAACCTATGTACCATATGATAGTCATAACGTGTGCACATCATCCTAATGTACGTCTTCCAATATTGCAGCTACAGTAGTAATGAGGAATTGCTTCTCTTCCAAGTAAAGTAGGCTCAACGGCGATGTACACGTAGTAAGTTTTGGCTTGAACGTGTCTTGACTGTATGCAACCTCTTATAAGCCAAAGGTCTCTTCCATTAAGTTCCCGAACCTCTTGGGCTGGCACGTCCCCACCAAGCTCTATGATAAACGCACCACCAGATTGAATATGCTCCCCATAACAGCTTCGAGTCTGCTTTATTTGATAGCTGCCCAAGGTAAACAATGTCAGTTGCTCTTGCGTAAATCTGGGGAACTGGTCTAATTCTTGCGTATTGGCTGTCATCGACTAGAAATGTGCTCTCCTTCTGCTGTAGTTATTAGTGATGACAAGATCTGCTAATATATTAGGCAGAGTTATTCTTTCATTAATAATTCTTAAAAACTCATTAGCATGCACATTATTGTCAATCAGGACATGGAAGTCATTTATAAGAGCTGCAGCAATTCTAAAGTAGTTCATCATATGTCTTAGTGATCGGTTACTGTGGACAACTTATGACTTTGACCACCCAACGATAAATGGTCACAAGCCGAGACTTATTGGCTTGGTCAGTGGTAAGCTGCAGTTTCCTTCGGTTCTTTGTCTCCGGCATATGTACTACGTAGCCGTAGTCTTCAAGGGGCCTCACCAAGTCCCCTGAATCCACGGTCTAAAATAAATACGTCTCCCAGCCTAAAGAACCAATGAAAAACGCCTTCTTCGTTATCTACCGTGTTGTTCATAATCACCGCATCAGAAATCGTTGCAGCATGAGGTCCAGAAACCTCTATTATATGACCATCACAGCATACATAATAACATTGGTGTGAGAAGGTGACGATACTTGTGACTATTATACGATTTCCGTTGGTAGAAATAGTTAGAGCTCTTTTGGTGATAGATATGAGTACCATCGCACATTGTCACAGCTTTCCTTTCATTGATTGGACTGTCTGGGTTGCCAAAAAGTATTTCTGCGACTATCAAGTTTCGTTGTACTACTTCCTCACGGGTCATGTGGTCGAAAGCAACTCGTGATGGCACATAGTCCGCCATCAATGCTTCACGACCTTTCTTCAACATTCTTTGAAAAGTTGATTTGGATATTTTGAATATTGAGGCTAATCTTACATTGGAATCTCCGGTCCGCATTTTTGTTAATACCGCTGCTCACAGAATAAAGCAAAGAATGACCCTACAGATTTTGTCTCATAGTATCGAATAAATACAATTACATATTCTAACGAAACATAACATTATTTTTGTTTGACCGGCACTTTCATATTTAGGAAAAATAAAATATAGATTTTTTCGAAATCATATAGTAAAGCAGAGAATGGCCCTATAGATTTAGTCTTGCATTAACAAATAAATATAATTACATATTCTAATGAAACATCACATTATTTTTGTTTGTTCGGCCTTTCATATTTAGCCCAGAAAAAAATATAAATTTTTCAAACTCATATAATAAAGCAGAGAATGACCCTACCGCTTTGGTCTCATAGTAACAAATAAATATAATTAGATATTCTAACGAAATATAACATTATTTTTAATTGGCCGGCACTTTCAGATTTAGCCCAAAATGAATGATGTCCTTTGTTTCCGATTGATTTCTAGTTTGTAATGCACTCTCATAATAATTTGAACATTTATTTTATTTTGGTGCACAATAAATAGTGTTTTTATGTTATGTTATTATTATGTGTGCCTTTGCCTTATGACAGCTCTTCGTGAGCAGCCGCGCACAATATATCCTGAGCTTCATGTAGTAAGTGTTATCTACTTAAGACTGTAAAAAAGTTGCTAGGGTATGCCATCCTCTTAAATCTATTATTCCGGGACTAACTAACATCAGCCCATTCCGTTACTACTAAACAAATGCCGCTCCCCAAACAATCGACTCAATTTGTTTGTCTGTTAGTGAGCCCGTTTTGGTTTGTTTTGTCTGTAAAGCTAACCGACTTTTACACATTATTGTACATTTTACAATCATATTGTTTGTGAGATGAGTATTTAAAATTAACTGAACACGAAATTTACAGGAATCTTCCATGATAGTAGAAACTTACAAAACTGCCACGCAGACTGCTATTCGCCTTATTTATTAATATTCCTGCGGTTTTAGCACCGGGAGATCTGAGCCGCTCTGCTTGCCATATGTACACTTGTATAATAAATTTCTAGAGAACACCGCTGGGCCCAGACCCATAATCCGGGCTGTGCGGTCTTTCAGATATTATGTTGATATGGTGTTCGTTCGGCGCAACACAACTTAACTTATTTGACAGACTAACTTTATTTTGAGCGTCCTGTCTTCGTCTTTTCGATACAGAAAGTAAAAGACAGAACGCTTAAATTAAGTTTAGTCCTGTCAAATAAGTTAAATCGTGTTATACCGAATCGACACAAATGTCTATTTAGTCAGTATTCAGCTTTAAGGCGATATGCAAAAAAATACGGGTGTTTCTTTTCTGTGTATTTCATGAAATACACGGAAAATTTCAATACATTTCTGGTATATGCATTTTGACTATATAATCTAGGGTTTTGAAATTGGAAAACAAGTTTGGATAAATTTTCCTCGATAGAAATAATTGTTGAAATGAGGTCTTCAAACACACTTTTTCTCCTCGTTTGACGAATAGGAACCATATACAGAACTCAAACATATTTTATAAGGTGTGTTTCAACAATATCTAGAGATTTCATATTTGAAATTTTGCTAGCCATTTTAGTTTTTTTAATAAAAATATAAAACCAACGTTTTTCCCTGAATCCGCCCCTCTAGCACTGGGCGATTTTTCGCTTGGGGTGAAAGTGACAAAAATAAAATTCGCGTAGCCTCTTAAAGCGGAATTCTCCTAGTTTGTCTCTTTTCAAACTCAATTTAAACCGTGAAATTGTGATAACAAAATTTTGAAAAACAAAAAATGACGTAAATTTCTTTGATCCTAATATTTCGGCCGCGATTCCGTTCATCCAATAAAATCGCAAATATAGGCCTAAACTATGATGTAAATATAATTTTATTTGAATTATTACTAGGTGGTACAAGTTATAGGTACCAAAATAAACGTGGTACAAAACCGCCGTCATATTAAAACTCATCCTTCTCATTCCAAAGTATTGAATAAAAACACTTCAAATTGCGAGAGTTTCTGAGCGGCTCGCTCCCACTGAGCAGGATAGTCAAGTGGAAAATGAAAGCGTTGGAGCAGGACCGATTACTCCGGATACCCCTCGCCTTAACAATAATGTTTTTAAAGGAAATCAATTTTGTGTAATGATAATAATCATTAATTGATACTCCTACTTCCTCTATGATTAAGTTCGTCGATATGTGTAACAATATTCGATAAGTTACTTCTGTGAATGAGGGATGTTTTGTTGACATAATGCTGTCTTAAAAAAAAAACGGTCTAGTGCGAGTAGGACTCGTGACCTGAGGGTTCCTTACCATTTAAAAAGGTAAATTAATACTTAAATAATTTGAACAGAAATTACAAACTTATTGTATGAAACAAAACTGCAAAATTAAATTGGTTGAGTATTCTGGGACGTAACCCTAGAAGCTAAAACTACATTATAAATCGGCGTTTTTAGTATTTGTTGTTTAAATACAGCATGTTGTACATAATATATAGAAATTTCAAATTCCCAACTGCTTTGGCCTTTGAGATAGACCCCGTAACAAAAATGGTCTAAAAATGGCTACTTTGATAGCCCCCCATTTCTTTATTTATTAAGATAAAAAAACAAAAATAGATTTATACTCTATACAATGACACCCCATATGCTATGGTAATAAAAAAAAATTTTTTTCTGCTCCATTTTCATGTATGAGGCCCCCCTAAAAAATAATTTTATTCTATTTTAAATTAAAAATTATTATTATTATTATTAATAATTCTTTAATGCACAAATAAAAAACGTGTACATAGGCGAGCTTAATGCTAGTTAGAATTTTCTTCCAGCTAACCTTGGGCGATGTGGAACTTGTCAAGGGTAGTGCTTCGATGAGGAAACAGTTTTATGACTAGGTATATTAATACATAATTAATTTAAAAAAATCGGTTTTTGATCAACATTTTACATAACATGTAAAAAATTTAGGTTTCTATCTCATTCCGTCTAAGAGCTAGAGACCCGTGACATACGGATAGACAGACGGACAGCGGAGTCATATTAAGAGTATGACATAGCCAAAACAAAAACCAGTTCTGGGCGTGGCTTATTCTATTTTACGATAGCGCGCGGGGGGAAATTCGTCCCGGTCTCTAAGCTCGCGTCACCATAGCAAAAATACGAATAGAGTGGACGAGGCAGGGTCAAAAGTAATACGTATTTTATTTTATCTAATTTATTAGTGTATTTCGATCATCGTCACACGGCATTGATCCTACTTGCTATCACGTCGGGACGTAAATTTATTATGATCGGCTAAAAGTGGTTTTTTGAGTGTTTGATTTATCAGTTGACCCTCGGAACATTTCAGACACTCCTTTAGAGATACATAATAATATTGTGACGGTTACTTGTCACCATTACCCATTCTTTAAATATTTTTCGCCCGTTGAACTGGTTTTACACTTGCGGGAAAATAAATTGGACCAAAAATGTCTTTACAAAAATTTTTTTACTAAAGTTGTTATTACAAAAAGTGGAAACTAACAAATATTCTCAGAAGGAATGCACCACGTCACTATCTATCTCACTGTAGCTTATATCAATTATGCCTCTCTCATTCAACCACGTTTAACTGCGTTACTATCTCATTCCAACTCATTTTAAATAGCGTCACTATTTATCTCACTCTAATGCGTGTTAAGTGGCATTTCTAATGAACGTCAAATATTTTTACTGCCCGCCACTCTTTCATTCTAAATTCTAATTATTTTAAAAAATACGCAGCTCCTTTGGTAGTAAAATAGCAATAAATTTTTTTTCAAAAGTAATACACAGAAATTGCCAGATCACTTGAAAAACAATATTTGATGAGCCGTTATTTAAGACAATTTGCAAAACTAACATAGGACATTTTTTTTCAGGGTGTGGTATCGAACTAACGTAATTACAAAAAATTACTCATAAATTGGGTTTTTATTTTTCTTCCTGATGTAACAGCATTTCAAGGTTTATTTTTGACTTTATCAATAGCATAACTATTCAGAGTTGCGCAACAAAAATGTTATTCTTAGAATTTAGAACTGGTTAGCTTTGACTCTCAAAAATCTATTCGAATTTATAAAAGTACCATCAACTCGAAGACTATCTACTTTTTGCTGAGGTCATAATTTGATATTCTGGTCAGTCATGAGCTGGCCTACCAGCCTTCCAAGGGAAAGCGTTGACTTTGGGACACCTGTTTACCCTTGGGATAAATCGCCAAGTGTTTAAAATATAGAAATTTATTTGTATCATAGTTTGAAATGTTCAGGTCCCTTTACGCAAAATTAAAAAACAAAACTCTTTTAGGATTAATTTGTTGTCCCTATGTTTGTCTGTTTGTCCGTTTGTCTAGGCAATTTTCTGGGTAAAATCAATAAATGCTAATATTTACAGCCCTGTAAAATATACATATTATAACGTTTTTTGGCCTTTTGTTTAACTTTTTCATACAAATTTTCTCCTTATGAAAATATAGAGATCAACACTTGACATAATATTTTGCATTTGAAAGAAAGCACAGAAAGGAACTGTAGAACAAATAATGTAAAAAATATAAAACCATATCTTTCTATTCTAAAGGGATTAATAATTTACTGTTTGTTCAATGTGGCGATAGCTTTGTTTATTTTTTTTTCTTTCTTTGTTATAAAGATAACAAATATTTTCATACAAGGGTTTCCTTAAGGGCTATTTCTCCGAATTTGTAACAAAATATTAAGAAATAATTATAACGGTAAAGTACAACTTTTAGCTAAGACAATTTATTGTTAAAAGTTTGCTATATGCATAAACATATTTTAATGATATTATGGTATCTTCAAAATAATTGGGTTTTCCATAAGCGTGATATCAGATTATTTAAGAAATTTACGGCTGGTATCACGACGACGGATAAGCCAATTATTTTATTACTATTGTAATATAATTAAAAATATGTTAATGCATACAGCAGACTTTTAACTATAAGTTTTCTTAACTAAAAGTTGTATTTTTACTTATTGAAATTGTATTTCTCATCAGGAAGTGCAAGATGACAAGATATTCAAAATAAGTTAATTGAATTTGTGAAATGGTTTCAGGTCAAAACAGTTTTCCATGAAACGGTAATTGTTTATAGTTAGCAAAGTGTGTAAACTTAGTCATCTTAACATGAACGACGCCTGTATTTCTCTCTTTTTTATTTCCAGTATAGATAAAAATATACAAACTTGTTAAACTTTGCGTAAAAACGAGGCAATATTGACGATATCCTGACAGCTATTATGACGGTGTTTTATCAAATTTTGCTTTTTGGGCTGTATAGAGACGTAGTTAGATGTCACTAGAATATACTCATGAAAAAAGATATGAAGAAAATAAGCTGTAGACTTCACATTCATACCTATTGTATGAATTTTAAGAAAAATACAGGGTAAAGGGACCTCTTAAGGAAAACCTTGTATTAAACTATTTGTTATCTTAATAAAAAATAATTCAAGGAAAAAAATAAACAAAGCTATCGCCACATTGGACAGTAGATAATTAATCCCTTTAGAATAGAACAACATGGTTTTCATATTTTTTACATTATTTGTTCAACAATTCCTTTCTTTGTTGACTTTTAAATGCAAAATATTATCTCAAGTGTTCATCCCTACATTTTCATAGTGAGAAAATTTGTATGAAAAACGTAAAAAAAAAAACGTAAAAACCTAAAACGTAATATAAATAAAAACGTCAAAAGTATGTTTTTACAGCTCTATAGAGGGCCGTTAATATTGGTATTTATTAATTTTACCCGGAAAAAATTGTCTAGACAAACGGACAGACAGACAAACATAGGGATAACAAATTAATCCTAAAAGAGTTTCATTGTTTTCATTTTGCGTAACAGAACCTGAACATGTACCGACAGGATTATCTACGATCTAATAATTTTACCATGCACTGTAAATATTTCAAAATAAATTTCTATATTTTAAATGCTTGGCGATTTATCCCAAGTAAGTGTACTTATATAATTTGCAAAAAACTTCACTTATTTGACTTGAAATGGTGAGCCAATACTAGAGGGTAATTTCACGAAAAGGTCATTGACCTTTGTTACAGATCTCAGTAAGTATAAGTAAATTAATTTGGGTTTCAATAACGATCACAAAATTATTCTTTTAGAGTAACATATATTATTTTCCCGCATAAAAGTATGAATTCATTCAGTTTTGTTGTTAAGACTATGGCACGATGTAGCTAAATCACTCATACGCATATTTTGTTGAGTTTTTAACGGCAGGAATATGATGCTCCTCGAAATATTACTTTATAAAATTAATTTCAATGTGTTTTGAAGTAGTTTTGGGAGATATTTATAGCTTGCAAAAAAGGGCACAGATTCCACGTCTTACGGGCGCCAACGCTAGGCGTAGACTGACAATATCTTGCTGCCGCTGACTGCATCAGTGGATTTACGTATTTTTGGAAAAAGGGGGTGCTTTTTTTGACCCGAATAACGTGGTATTTGGAAAATGAATAGATATCATTCACACTAATTTTATAAAAAAAAACCAACAAAATCGCGAAAGCGATACCTGAAACAAAATCGATAAAAAGTGTGCAATAGAGGGTTACAAAAAAATTCATTGACAGTACAAATATGAATCGATTAACGTGGTTTGTGGAAAATGAATACCTTAAAGTTCAACCAAAAACATGTATTTTTTTTATGGCTATACGTAACCTAATTATTGCAACAAAATCATCCGAAAGCTGACATTTTATTTCTGTTTGTATTTTCGTTCCCCTTAATAGGGCACCGATTTGCCCTTTGGGTACGGAACCCTACAAAGCTGTAATTAAAGTAACGTGCGAAATTTCAAATTTCCTCTTGTCCTCTCAACTGAATTATGTTTATTTTTTGAGGCAACGAGCTCAACAACGCGATTTCTAGTTTAATTTCATAGAAAAAATTTCACTCGCGTACTCTATGTAATTATCAGTTACATTATTATAATGATGAGAATGATTAACAGTCATCAATCAAGATTCTTCCTAGCTGTTAAAATAACGGTCAGTTTGTTTGGTCATTACTGCCTGCAATATTATATTAGAGAAAGAGCTAGTGTAGATTGTCTCAGTACAACATGTTCCCTGAGTAATCTATGAACACCTATCATTATAATTACGTTTAAAGATTATCGAGGAACATAGCGATTGAAGTAGGGCTTATGAAAAACTACCGCTGTTTGTTGACTCTTGTATCTTATTCGGGGCAAGAGACATCATCGCTTCTTCCAATTATTACAATTATTTCAGGCAATGAAACCAGGACAATCGACCCTTTTACCGAAGTCTTCCGGTTTACAAACCTGCACTTGAAGCAGCTAAACTACCGGGGCGTGCAATTTGGTCGTTCCGGCTAGCCTTTAATCGATTCCCCATCTATAATCCTAAGCACTAGTTGCGTCCGTCACGTAGGTGGCTGGCACAAATGGTTGGCGTCATAGCCACTATTCTAATCATCCGTTAAACTCAAAGGGCTTTTGCCAAATGGGTACTTTTCAAGCCTATTTCTCGTTTCTGGTTGAACCAAAAAGTATTGATAAAAATGTATATGAATTACCAACTTTAAAACAACGTTTGCAACATTTTTCTTTTTCATACCACCAAAACTCTAATAGAACTATGAAAAAAAAATCAACCGAATGGTGTTTTTTGGCCTGAATTTCCTACTGCTCTTAAGAGGCTATGCGAATTTTATTTTTGTCACTGTCACTCCAAGCGAAAAATCACGCAGTGCGAGAGGGGCGGATTCAGGGTAAAAGGGAAAAAAGTTGGTTTTATATTTTTATTAAAAAAACTAAAATAGCTAGCAAAATTTCAAATATCAAATCTCTAGATATTGTTGAAACACACCTAATAAAATATGTTTGAGTTCTGTATATGGTTCCTATTCGTGAAACGAGGAGAAAAAGTGTGTTTGAAGACCTCATTTCAACAATTATTTCTATCGAAGAAAATTTATCCAAACATGTTTTCCAATTTCAAAACCCTAGATTATATAGTCAAAATGCATATCCCACAAATTTATTAAAATTTTCCGTGTATTTCATGAAATACACAGAAAAGAAACACCCGTATTTTTTTCGCATATCGCCTTAAGCGCCTTCGTCGATTTACTTCATTTATGCTTTGAGTAATAGATCAACTTGGTAGCTATAACCATAACATAAGATTATTACATACGGCTTGAACACTCACGTGTGATTGTTGTTGACTATATGCCAACCGTTTCACCGATACAATTTCGGCATTATCAAGGCGAGTGTCGTTCTTAGGACGACTACGCGGCGTTCACCGTCGTTGTCAAACGGGCACTGCGCGTCGTCGTCCTAAGAACGACACTCGCCTTGATAATGCCGAAATTGTATCGGTGAAACGGTTGGCATATAGTCAACAACAATCACACGTGAGTGTTCAAGCCGTATGTAATAATAATTTAGTATGTCAGCTCACGCGAGTTTTAATAATATTATAACATAAGATTATTCAATCGAACAATTACGTCCATGTGAAAAGTATTATTTTCTCCTATTTCGCCCTATCAAGGACGCAGCGAGCGACGTAACAGCCACTATGCATTGCGCGCTGATATGAACGTTATTTCAATGTTGTTTCTGTCGATATTAGTACAGATCCCGGCAGTAAACAATGCACATCGTATCGTAGCGTCATCTCTGTCGCACGAAGCACTAACAGTCCGGTGACAGAGACGGCGCTATACGAAGCCGAAGTGCATTATTTTCTGCCGGCTACTGCACCGACAGACATCGAGCTGCTAATTTGGCGACACGAATCGCCTTAATGGTTTTTCCTCCATTATCATCACCCTTCACTTCATCATTCCCGTTTATATTTTGCTTTAGCAAAAAACTCTTTCGCGCCTTACGGGTAGTCTGTACTTGGAATCTAGCTGTAAGACGCTATTCTGTTGGTTTGGGTTCGTTCAAGCAACTAATAGTGTAGACCTAGGGTGTTTCAAGACGGTTAATCTGATAAATTTCATGTTTAACGCCTACACACTACAAAATAACAACCGACACCGTTGGTGCCAACAAAACTGTAAAGTTCGCACAGCTTGAATCCATATTTCCATATTTATAATCTTTATGTGCTCTGCCCTGTATCAACTCTCTAACTGAATCCCTTGACTCGCAGAACCGTCGTCGTCGTAGATTATTACGGATCGCTATCACCTAAATAATGGGCAAGTACGTGCGCAGGCGCAGCCGGGTTGCTCGCTACATCTACAGCTCGATCTCGGGCACTGTAACGGGACTCGGGCTCGGCCAGCAACTCCTGCAATTTCGATACAATATTTATACATAACTATGCAGACGGGTATACGTATCTAACCTAGCTTCTGGGAACTACGGACAAAAACACCATCATCCATCGGCATGATCCGCGTTTCTTTAGTTACACAATCGGCCGACTGTTTTGAAATAACCTTTCGTGCTATGTTTAATAAAGCAAGATATAATCCAAGGATTGAAAAGGTATTAACAATAGATAGTTTTAAAGCTACCAAGATATCGACATGTCTTGCTGGAATACGGCTTGATTTTGCATTCGATGCCCGTCGTTATTACAGATGATGATATCGGAATTTGAAGAAACTTCATGCATACAAGCAAATGTTTCTTTGAATACGTGGCAATCTTCTCGTCAGTGCCTATGAATGATTGATGTTGATGGCTTATGTCAAAAGACAGGTGAATCGCCTTGAGACGTTACAGCATCAGCTTGTTGGCCGTCTCGGTCCGCTGACGAAAGTGAAAGGTTTACAACAGCCCTACCTAGGATACCAACCGACCCTAGGATACTGCAATCTTCTTAGATTATACCTATAATTGCGATTTCCCTTGGAAGTATTGTTTACCCGGTCACGGCTGCGATTGAAAAATCCTAAAAATTACGAAATCGTTAAATGTTCTCCGCGAGGTTGAAAATTAGGGGCTAGTTTGTGTAGCGTGACTGAAACAGAGTGACCTTATGCGCAAGAGTCTAATTGTTTAATTTACACGATTTATAAATAACCTTTAGATTCTTAAGAGTAACTCATGATGAGCCCAAATTGTAGATTTATTTGCTCGTAATGGTGATTGAATCGTTCGCGTTTTGCCGTCGTATTACTTAACACTGTGGCTATGGGTTCACCGGTCTCTCAACTCTACAATTGCGCAATCTAAGTGCAGAAACTGGTACTTACTAAATGTCTAACATTTACTTAAATGCCTCACCATGTTAATCTTCTCACAGTTCTCATGTTGATTTGAATTACCCAGATAAGAAACCTATCATTTAAATTACGTTATCTGGTCTATCTACGTAAAAAGTTCTAGTTTTGATAAACAACCAAAGATTTGAGATACTTTATCCACTTTATGCGTCCGACCTTATACTAAAATCGGTATCGTGAGAAAATAAAATTGTACACGTGAATTATTACTAGTCTCCGTTTATAGCCAATTATGCGAATTGACAAATTGCTGTATTGAAAGGTTTTTGACCTTGATTGAGTGCAATAATTTGTTACACGTGAGGCCTTATTACGGCCTTCCTCATGATAGTTGTATGGTTTGTGCCTCTAATATTATAAAAGATGAGTCTTACAATTGACGATATTTGTGTCTTGAGCTACGACTACGAGTACGAACATCTGATTTTTCGTTCAATTTTAATTAAAGTTTTGAGCAGCAAGGACGAGGTCGCTCGGCTTTGGAATGTGATTTATTACTACACGCTATAGAAAATCATTTGTTATTCTCTGGTTCCCTCCTCAAAGTGACTTCAGGGGTCTGAGATAACAATCTCACGTATAAGGAACTTCAATTAAGGAAAGTAACGAGATGAACGTTATATCGTATGTCGCAAAACTATTGCCAGCCACGGAATGCCGACGTGATGCAGCGCGACCATCTCACGGATTCTCGCAACCAAGACCCAAAGGCGTTTTATCATTCCAATTTTTTTGTTGCAGTCTCGCCGTGATGAGCTGTGGTTAGATTGCACTATTGAGCGAAGTCAGCGGCTTGGATCTGTTTCCGTTGCTTACCCAACAGGGTCTAAATTAAAAATAAAATGGTGAATGCGAAAAGATCTCTCCATCATAATTAATTCTGATGAGGAAATCAAGGACAAGCCAGTGCAGCTTCGCAAGAAACTGCGCTCGTTTGCATATTGTTCGACCTCACATACGATTATGCTTTGGTCCAAGTTTGAGCCGACTTAGCTCTGATTATGGGTTTAAAACTATAACTTGTCGTCTCCTAAAACGAAATATCTTTAAACGGATCTCCGAACATGGCAAGAACAGGCACAATAAACATTTAAAAGGCCTGTCATGCGCCAGCAAATTACACACTGTTCTCTACAAAAGGTGGCATGTTTTTTAAAGCATTTAATTTAACAACTTTTTCTATACATAATCGATTCCTAGGTAAACTGAATTTCCCCGGTGTTCCCGTTAGGCAAGATATCACGACGAGGTGGTTATTGGAAAGTGGTTACGCTGCGGCTGGTCGTGGTGGCATGCCAAGCGCTTGCGCAGCCATGTTAGCTTTCTGCAACCGGAAGGCGGACCCTAATCCGACACAAATCTGCACGCTAATTAACCTGTTCATTATTTGGGTTACTTAACTAGTGTCATAAGCATAACTCATTTACTTAACCATTAAATAAGGTATTTCCTTTACGATCTCGTTAAAATAGCGAGTGAATTCAGGCGTGCAGTAAAAATACATGCAGTATTTCTTTGTTTTATCTTTGGTTTACTCGTGCATAGCAAACTGCCTGCCTATCATCAAGCCTCTTATAGATGGGTCATTTACCGGTAGACGGCAGTTTTTCTGGCCTGCCGGTACCGCTGCACTTAGATTGCTCTTCAGCTCTTTTATTTATCCTACTATTCGGTACTTGAACCTGTATCGTGACTGGCCATTCTTTATTGATCTTGTTGCAGAGGAGAGGTCTGAGGTGGTCTAGTCGTTTTATTTCCTGTTAAGGATTTCTCGTTTGAGTTTAATGTTGATTAGATGTTTTACGGTTGTTTGGCTCGTTACATCGGTCGTTTTGTTTGTTATTAATTTTATTGTTCTAACAGTTTATAGCTCTAACGTTTTCGCGGCATGTTAGTTTGCTTGCCCAATGTCTGTCAGCGTTCTTGAAGACTGACCGTAACGCAATACAATTTGCGTATTCTTATTTATTTTATTACCTATTGATAGATAGATACATAAATAAAACCTTTATTTATCGCCACAACACAATAAAATGCATAAAAAATAACATTCGAACAAAATAAATAATAAAAATATTAAAAAACACGACTGTCATAATTTCAAAAGTAACTTAGTAACCCAGGGCAGTCAGGGGACAGCTCTACATTGGATACTTGGTCTTTTGTTGTCACCGACTGCACTGGGTGTCGTTACTAAGTTCATTTTGAAATTTTGGCAGTCGTGTTTTTTTATAATTTTTATAATTTATTTTTATATAATACTTCATACCCAGTGCCAATCCGGATGGTATAGAGATTCTAATGACACCTCATTCATTCAAATTGGTTAAAGTTTTCAGAAGATATGATGGAATAAAGAAAAATACATGAACCCTGAAAACAATACACTCCTTTTTTCGAGGGCAGTCGTGTAAAAATAATAGTAACATATTGTTTGTTTTATAAATATTGTAATTTATCTTCTTTACTATATCAAGTAACAGTACATTGTTTCTAAATCTACTATCCGTAGTAAATAAAAACAAACTGGTCAAGTGCGAATTGGACTCGTACCCTGAGGGTTACGCACATACTGTTTAAAACACCAACTTATACGTGCAGTTAAGAACAAACCAACTTAACTTGACCTACGATCAATTAAACTCATACGTAGAGTTCTAAATATCTGATTTTCTTGGTCATTAATTAGTTCTTGAGTAATTAAATATAAATAATCTTTTCCTGTACTTAGTAAAGCCTCTGTGCCTGTCTCTTACTTATATACGACCTCTTGTCATCAAATCAGTCGTTTAACTTCAGTTAGTCCATAGATTTCACAGTTAGCTGAGCTGTGACCGGCCGCCGTTGAAAACGCTCGCTAATGGTCATGTGACACAGATCTTTAGCACACTTCCATTTCTATTTGCTGCCCTAGTACATGCTACATCTATTTACCTTATATTTTACCACTTCTTGGGTATCTGTATTGGATTCAACTGCAGGTATGTAAAATTTTAATCAGACGGAGTTTTTGCTCAAGTAGGTATGTACAGTTTATATTACGTGTTTAACTCTTCCTCCTGATAGCTTTCGTGAGCTTTTCTTTGATGTGTTTTGTTATTAATAGTATAAATAGTCATTTAGACAACCTAGACTAGAAAATCTTTTATTTTCATCTTGCGTTCTATGAATCAAAATCTTTTAAAATTTCGTTGCTACTTTGTCTTCTGTGAAATCTCTGAATTTTTATGATCGTATGCATTGCGCATAAGATTTTCACGCAGTATTTCGCCAAGTGTGTCAATTGTCTGGTCTTTGAGGATTGTTGATGTTTATTTCAACCATGTCCAATGGTCGTGTAAGAAATAGTGTTTTATAAGATGTGCCACATTCTAGATCAGGGGTGGGCAAATTTATACTATCGGCGGTTTACAGCAAAAAAAAAAATGTTTAGGAAATAATTGTTTTGAATGTAGCTCTACATTTTTGTACGTATTATCACGATCGACCGTATTTGCCCGCCCCTGTTCTAGATAGTCAAGATTCAATTTAATTCAAATTCAAAATTATTTATTTTCCAAAAACCATACCAACCATACCTTTAGGATTTTAGAAGTTTATACTTAATACTTTCTGTTCGATTGTTTCATAATAGGTATTACGAGCTATTATCAAAAAAAATTGGTTCACTGTTTAAACAATTGTTAGTTAATAAACACGGAGAAAAAATATTTTTACAATACTACCAGATCGTTTTGTAAAAAAAACCTTGTAAATAAAAACAGAATTATGTTATATTTACTTGAATTATTGTCTACATTAGATTGTTCAAGTAAACTGAACAATAAATATAGACGTCACATATAGAACAATGTTTTCTGTTTAAATTAACTATATTCAGGTTAACGGAACCAGAATTTTTTCTCAGTGAACTTTCGTCTTCCTCACTGATGGTTGCCTTGTTGACTACTCCTTCAAACAGTGTGATTTACTGAAACGTCCGTTTAGCTCATTATATTTCTGTACCTAGCTGTTTTTAAAATGATGTTAATAGTTATATACTGTTGGCAAAGTGATGGTGATTTGACATGGTGGTAGTAATGCTGGCGCTATTTGCATAACGGATGCCCTGCTCCGCCTGT
The DNA here is from genome assembly GCA_934047225.1 of Ypsolopha sequella. NCBI lineage: Eukaryota > Metazoa > Arthropoda > Insecta > Lepidoptera > Ypsolophidae > Ypsolopha > Ypsolopha sequella. The sequence continues at coordinate 13,378,960 of OW203987.1, forward strand.
CCTCAATGACCGTAGGGCTGTGTCAACGGTGGTTTCTGCATTGCCGTTTCCTATAATGCAGCACGTCTATTATATTTACTTCATATGCTAATGACACTATTATTACGTGGTGTAAGGTGTAACATGCAAATATCAAAATCGTATGATGCTTATAAGCTGCTTCATGAAACGAAATACATATACGATGTTTGAATAATTCATCGTCACGTAATCATAATTGCACATTGATGGGCCCACACATTAGTTTCGTCATACGTTTGTCAACATTATCGAGCTCGGATTCCGTGTTTGTCAATCCCCAATTCCTTGCGGACTAGTTACGAGTACGTTTACTTTATGTGTATTGTGGAATAGATAAATGGTATCGGTCGTTAGTTAGTATGTGCGACACTGTTGTGTTTGGTAGACAGGTGTGCGCTGCGCAGGCGGAGATGCGCCGGAGTCGCGGGCTTAACACTTTCACTCTCGTCCGAGCAGCAGCGGTTGCTGCTTGCGCCGAGTCTGGGCAGTGCTGCCGCGTCGCCGCAGCCGGCCGCACCGCTCTCGCGAATATACGCCGACGATACCACCCTGTGCCAATCTCATGCTCCGATGCACACAGCTTACCCGCTGAAATAATTGGATCATTTTGTGAAACAAAAAACTCACTGGATTTTTCATCGGTTCGTTAATTATTTGCAGTGTCTTCTTTCAATTCGTGTGGGTGCAAACTAGCGTTTCCATCAATATTAGTGACATGTGTTAATGATGTGCTTTTAATGTCAGGGATTGCAAACTCATACAGCCCCGAGGTTTACCTTGCCTCTCATCCGAGTTCCGTATATGGTGTTGTTGTGTAACCAATCGGCGAGGCATGACTGAGTGAAAATCGAAGCTGATGTCCAAAATCGACGACCTGTCGCATTGAATAGAGAAAGTCGTCATTTCCGATGTCCAGTTTCCCCTAGACCAAATGTTTACCGAGATTGAATAGGTTTTGTGTCTTTTCGTTTTGCAACTTATGAATGCCAGCTAAATTGCGTCACACAATCAGAAAATTTAAATTGATTGTTGATCTTTTGAATAAGATTAGATAAAAATAACAAGATACGGTGAACCAATTTCTTGTATCCAAATTCATTCATAATGTCAAGGTTGTCGGGCTGGCCAGCGCGCGCGCGTAAAACGCGTCGCGACGCTCACTGTAAATATAAATAATGATCTAATCGTATTTGAACATATGTTCACCATGCCATGGGTTGCCAAAAATCGGGCTTTTCACAAAAATATATTTTTAAGATTCGATTCATTACTGTTGTTGCGAATTTTATTTGTCTGAATCGTGTTTATATTCCCAGTATTGTTAGAATCAGATGCAAATTCGTTACCTTATTTTCTGTCTTTGTTTTTCTCTAAATTAATTTCCGGTGCATCTTATTTAAATTAGCAGAAATTTTTAACAAAACTACTTTTCATTAATACGCATATTATTTTCATGTTTCCGCGAGTCAGATATAAGCTATTTCCGTCTCTGACTGATACGCTCAAGACAGCAGTTTGTTTACGTACCGCATTGTATCAGTACAATTTATAGAATTTACACAGATGGAGTATTCCATTGCACAGAAACGCTGAGAGAAATGTAAATGCAGGTGCATTTCAAACTTTCAAAAGATTTCTAAAGGGCTCTCCCTTTCTCTGCGGCTAGTTTGCACCCAACCCGCCCAGCTAGCACAGTGTCACATATCTCGGAGAAATCGTGAACATTTTGCAAAAGGTGCAATATCCGGTAAAATTAATTATGAAACTACTTGAAAGTGAGTGCTAAAACATGTGATTATGTAAACGGTTCTGTAAGGATTGCCGTTAAAATGCCTCATTACGACGAGAGCTTCATACATGATGACAATCTGAACCAACGGAGGAACAAACGCAGCTACCATGTTTACAAACACGGGTTGAATCCACTGAGTCTTTTAGAGCGAAGCGATGTTTTGCACGCGCTCGAAGAGAGGGGAACCTCGGTTATCAAACGAAACATCAGGAATATCAAACAACGTGGTGCCCGCAAACCTCCCAATGTCACCTATCTCACAAAGTCTAAAAGCCCAGACATAATCATCGACCACTGCCCTCGGATAAGCTGCTTTGATCCGACCAAGTACTACGATATTCGAAACAACAACGTTTCCCTAGCCTCGTGCAAGAGCTTGGACAATTTAACATTGAATCATGTGAAGAAAACGAACGACAGGAAGATAAGGAGTGGTGCTAGTTTGCAGAATTTAGTAGATGAGGAGAGACTGCAGCATTATGCTTCGCCAATGGATGAGAATAATGGGGGAACACACAAAGGTGACATTCGGTCCTACTGTTTCTCTGAGGCTCGACGAAAACCGATGCAACGAAGATTCTCCCGAGGAGTTGCCGCCCCAGGGGTTGGAGTCTACAGACAAATCAACAGTGAAGGCCAAAACCACAACAAAACAAATGGTATGTTTCAAATTATGACAAATAAATGTGTAGCCATCTTTACAAAACAGCCTTGATTTATGCAATCCTTTAGTTAAGACCTGAATAACAAATGAGTGTGTTTGCAACACCAGTTTTGGAAATAAGCTAGTGATTGGTACGTGAATGGTATTGGAGTTTTTGACCATATCGGATTCAAGACTGTGACTGAATTGTAGTTGTGACATACTTAAATTACACGACTGGAGCAATGCGTTGGTTGGCTCAATACGTTTCTGTGATGGATGTTAAATATTTGATCGTAATTATTATTAGGTGTGCGTAACGCGATAGCATGTTTCATGGCTGCGTTGCGAAACTGCCTATGTAATGAGATATCTTTGTAGAGTTTCCTTGGCTGCAGCAAGGCGGAAGAGAAGGCCACGAGAGTGTTTTCCGTTTTTCTCGATGCTGTTGTTTGTTAAGTAAGAGCTAGTCTCCTAATGAAATGCTTACTCTTGTAAAACAACACGTAAGAGACGCGGGAACCTCGCACCATTGTGCTCATTGTTGCCGTAATGTTAAGGCCATAGACAAAAAACTGCGATGCTTAGTGATACGCTAACACTTGCTATTGTGTCAAGAACCCGATTGAAGTAATTTGTCTGGTATTAATTGCACTGACACAATAGCAATAGGAACAGCGCTTTTGTTGATTCATAATTCAGAATCATGAAATTCGGGTCACTATTTTATTAAAGTTTAATGTGAAGAAAATCAGAGAGACTATAGGAGAAAGTCTGGTCATTCTAGTACAGCTTTTTCTTGGATTATAAGCAGTTTTCTAATCTAATATGTATCTATTATAATAACACGGGATGTAGGTCTCAATGATTTCTCCGTCTTCCTATCTTTCGTTAGATCACTGCTTCGCTTTACGGGATGGTCTCGCCCTGTTTCTCACATATGAAAATAATAGATTCCGACGCTGTATATTTTATTAATGTAATTCACATAAACTTTATCGTTAAAAGTCAAATTAAATATCAAATGTTAATGTTGCTACATTCAACCCCCAAACTCAATTGAAATGCGAAGCTAATACACTCATGGACAAATTTAGGGGAACGCAAGAATTGGTTTGATTCAAGTTTTTAGTGACTTGGGTTTTATTAATCGGGTGTTACTATTTTGTGATTTCCTTTCGAAAAGCAGTACCTACATTTGCTATCTTTATGCAAGTTTTGGGTCTAATTAGTGCATCAGGTACAATAAATGAACGAGTGAAAACAAGATTTCAAAATTGCACCAAAATTACTCCTAGATAGCATAGAAAAAGCCTTTCTTTAGATTTCCTTAGTGAATTTTGTTTACAAATTAACATTTAAGGGGCTCCACAATGCTAAACATCAGTTTTGTATTGGATTCAGTTCAGTCAATGTAGATCGTAAAAATTTGAAAAAAATATGACGTGTTATTAAGACAATTATTAATTACACTTTATAAATAAACATACTTAAAATCTTCTATTATTTACATTACTTTTAAAAAGGATGAATTTCACGAAAAAAGCGATTCAGTTTCCATGTTTCAAAACCAATTGAAACGAAACCAACACACGCAGATACTAATTAGAAAAAACCGTCTTTATTTACACAATGAAACTATGGTTAATGTCCTAATGGAGCCGTGATTTCAAAATAACTGAAGTTTTGCGTGCGCGGCATCTGATTGGAGCAGGATAGAGAGTTAAAAAACAAACGTGTTAGAGCAGGATTGAATTTTAGCATTGTGCAGCTCCTTAATAGAGACAACTAAAACTCTGGATTATCCCATGAGAGAGATGGAACTTGGAAAATATTGAAGAAATCTTTTCCACTACTACTTGATTAATTGTAAGTAATTTATGAGTCCAAAACTTTCATAAAGTTATAAAAATATTACTTTTGGAAAGCTTAATGTAAAAAATTAACGTATATACATATAAGTACTCGTACTAAAAAAGGAACCATTAAAAATTCCAGTAACGCCACCATTTTTTCACGTTCCTTTAATTTTGTCCCTGAGTAAAGGTTTTCCCTTTCTTTCAAGTGATTAAAAGACATTTAAAATAAGGGACCAGATATACGACTGGCGTCGCGTTCGAGGCGACAGTGACCAAAGCTGAATGTTAAATAGGACTTTATTATATTGGATGTGTTTATGATGTGTGATGTGACGCATTCGCGGAGGCCGTGAGGCGGCGGCGGCGGCGCGGCGTCCGCCCGCGGTGGCGTCGGAACGACGGGTCAGTCAACGCACTCCTCTGAGCAGGGCGCGTCCTCATATCCTTCGAGGGAGTGTATTTATAAACGCGCACGCGACTCTGGTGTGGTGACCGGTGTTTACTCTCTATTGCTGAGGTTGTGGTCCATTCATGCCCTATCTACGGTAAACCGACAGGGAAACCACTTTTAATAAGGCGCATTTAAAACCCGAATTCATGGACGTCGCTGAGGCTTACGTCATTGTTTGAAGGTAGACCTTAAGTTTTTACGTTGGACTTGCATGATACATAAACACAAATAACACTGGCCAACAAAAAATCTAATTTTTTTTGGTGCTCGAATTTTTTCTTTCATTTTTTGTAGATATTTGTGCGCGGAATCCAAATCTGGACTCAGATTTTCTCTATCACGTCGCAATATTTGTCTATTTGTCTAGATGATATTTTTAAATTTAGCGATTCTTTACTACTTTTAGGGGGACACGACAGTTAGAACAATTACTTTGAGGGGGACTCCACATTTAGAACAATCACTTTTAGGGGGACTCCACGGTTAGAACAATCACTTAAGGAGGGCTTCACAGTTAGAATAATCACTTTTCCCGCCTTAATCTATTATAAAACAATAGCTCTGCTAGATACTAAGATAAAAAGATTCATGGTATAAAACGTAGTTTTCAATTTAATAACCAAAATAATCACACCCGCTTTTGCCATAGAAAAGACTTGTATCAAATGTATGGGCCGAAACAAGCTCTTAAAAATATATATGTTATTTTGGCCACAATTGATATTGATTTTGGAGTTGTAGAGATGAAAAATTAAGCTATAAAACGAATGCTTATCAGTGCAACATCTTTTCAAAAGACATAAAAAACGTAAATTTTGAATATCTAAGTTCAGATCACCTTCCAAGCACCAAAAACGTTGTTGGCCAGTGAATTTAAAACTGAAGTATTATCCTTGACAATTTTGTTCAAAATCAGTTTTGTTCCGCGCAAGTTAGTGCATAGATCTTTGTCTTCCTTCCTGTTGGATATCCTGTTTAGTTGGGTACGTTTTATGTCTTTATGTGTGATGATAATTTTGTTCTGTAAAAGCAAGGTTTAAGTCACTTTTTCCTCGATTTTTGTCTACGTCGTAGTTATAATAAATTCTAATTCATGATTGTGCCAAACAAGCCCCCTATCGGGTTCATTTGTGGCAATGTTATTATATGCTTGACGCATCATCATCTCCAAATATGGATCCTATTATATCTACAGTTATTTCAATACACAATAGATCTACGATACAGCCCTAACACCCCAATCAAAATATTAACAACTCGTTCTTTGTTTTCTTTTCAAACGTGTTTTTCTGGATACTTTAATAGCCACTTGTCAGACTGCTTTCGTTTTCATTCCAATCAAAAATTAGCAAACGAATGCAGGAGAAGCTGAACTCTGTGACCTAATGGCATTACCTTGTAAAATTCGAGAGTAGCCAAGTCACTAAGAATTTATTTATTTATGTAAATATAAATATCATCGACTTTGGGTCATTAACAGAATCAAATAGTGGTCAAAGACTTTCTCGTGTATTTTATATGGAATAGGTCGATAAATATAATAGACACCGCCAAATATATTCATAGAAAGTGTCGAGTACACTATCGGCAGATTTAATTGGCTTCCGTGGCTTTCTTGTTATTAAAAATTTTATCGGACGATGTATTGAACTTTCCTGTTTTAGAAAAAAGTATTATGAAGTTATTTTAAACTTTGTAGAAAGGGTCTTGGGAATTCCAGCGTGTAAATGAAGAGTCATTTTAGGACAATTGTTATTATGCCCATTAGCGTTATCTAAGCATATGACGTGCTGCTCATCAGCCAAATCACCATTGACACCCCGATTCTGGAACGCTCTATATTATTCTAAATTAGTTCGGTCGAACTTCCTGATGTCATTCTTTTCAAAATAAATTGTCCATGTTTCTTAATATTTTTTCCTATCATTGTATTAGTTACTCTGTCGCAGAAGCTTTTTCTTTATTACACTACGCGATCCCCTTACGAACAAAAAATCGGTTATGTATGATACCCTGTAACATTTTTAGTTTTATACTACATTGTGGGTATTTTTTTTTTGATAATTGCGCAAAACCCATGCAAATGGAGGCCGAGCTTTAATAATTTCATAACGAATTTTGTTTTGCTCACTTTCTTTATATTTAAATACTTCAATTGTAATTTTGCAAATAGTGTAGCTTGTGTAAGATTGCGGTACCCAAAACCCACCAGTTGAAACCCTTGCCCTTTTGGATAAACTATCCTTTCTTTTTAGTCCAACTTGTTATCATCTCTAAGGGATTTACATTTCGGCTAGTTAAAAGTAGAGTAACTAGCGTACTATTTATTCGACTATCTTTGGTTTTATTTTGTAACTGTTTTGTTTACATTAAGGTTAAACGTCAGTAGCTTAGTGCAAAGTGCATAACTTAACTTTGTTTTTCTTGTTTAGATATTTAAAAATGAAAATCATTTTAACCAGTGCCATTTGACGCCAATAGTTCAGTATTAGTGAGGTTTATATACAAAGCAAGAGTTTGAAATTGTATACAAAATTAGTCGATCTTCTCGAAACAAACTTAAAATGCTGTTTTAACTTTGTTTGGACCAGATCATGACTAATTGTGTATTAAATTTCAAACTCATGTTTTATAAACCTCACTAATACTGAATTATTGGTGTTAACTGCCACATACCAAAATGATTTTCAATTTTAAACTTTTAAACACGAAAAACAAAGTTAAGTTATGCACTTTGTGCTAAACTGACGTGTACTCTACCAGTTACTCTACCCGTATAATCTATACCGTTACTAAGTAATACAAAATATATATATTTTTAAAACATCCAAATTCCTCGTTTGGGAAACTCGCAGCTACGCAAATCCAAACCTCATGTTTCAGAATCGGTCCATCAATCATCCACGTGAATGGAATTAACCGCTAGTTTGTTCCAGAGGGCGACCTGTGCAGTGGGGAATCGGGTTCCGGACACCGGGGCTCTCTCCGAGGAGCCAACAAGCTGGCTCGGCGCGCGCGCTCCTTCAAAGACGACTTGCTCGAACGCATCTCCAACATGCGCTCCCCGCAGCAGCAGCATCACGCGCCGCATCTGTCTTCTGGTCTCAGGTTCGTACAAACCGCTATATAGTGTCGATCAGGCTCCGGAACTCACTACCACACACAATTGGCATAGATTAAATTATGTTAAGGTGTGTTAATTCGAAAACCATTTCGAGATTTAGGTTTAATAAGCCGTATTTTCGGTAAACCGACAGGGAAACCAATTTTAATAAGGCGCATTTAAAATCCGATTTCATGGATGTCGCTGAGGCTTACGTCATTGTTTGAAGTCTAAAAAACCTCATGATGATGAATATTTTTACGAAAAGGCTGCAACTTCCATTTGCCCTCGTGTGACGTCACGTGTGTAATGGCTGTTTAGAAATGTGTCATTTGCTATCAAGATAAATTTATAATAATTTGCTTCAGACTAATTTGATAGCTAGATGACAGATGAGTAGACAGACAGAGACAGACCACTTTTTTATAAGCAATCACACATCACAATCAGTATAATGTCTAAAATTCTCAAGTAACAAGGTCATCGGACAATGCTTTAAAAAATAATAAAAAAGTAATGGTTAATTTATATACCAAAATAATGAAAACAATGTCCTAAAATGGCGTATATTCCCTGAAAAAAAAAAATATATCGTGACAGTCTATTAGCATATTCAAGAAGAGAATTAAAGAGTATTTTCTGTAATTATTTCCTTCTATTCATATTAATTTTTGTAGTGTATATGTCGCAGGTAATATGTCAAAGCCGTGAAATTATAATTTCACTGGGTTAGGTTAGTTTATATAAAACCTAACAAAAACTACCGTGAAATTATAATTTCACAAGTGAAATCATTATTTGACGGCTTCGACAATTTCTCTGCGATATATGTAAGGTGACTGTTATTTATATAGCCTAATTCATACCATAGACTCGGTCAGTGGTCAGGACCAAGATTCAATCACCGTAATTGCAGAATACGAAAAAAAATTTTTGTGACTTATTTACAAACAACTCCGAGTCAATTAGTATAGGAAGCCTAAATTTTGTTTTGTATTTAAAAAAAAAATGGTAATTGAACCTACTTACCGAGTTTAGAGTATGAATTTGGCTATAATATTGTTTTATAACTATTTCTTCACTTTGATATGTATTATAATTTATTAATACATGGGTTTTAAACGAGTTTTTATCTTTGTGCACACATTTGAAGTACTCACTTTTTTAATCGTTTCTATCACAAAGGGTTTGCTGGTAGAACTCTCTTTCAGAGATAGGCTCGCCTTTTGCATGTACTGTAAGACTACTGTTACTTATGATTACAATAATTTTTGTTTTTGTGTGCAATAAAGGATTTTGAATTGAATTAAATTGAAATACCGTCGCTTTGCCGTCTTTCCTACGGTATGGGGGCAAGTAATGAGGAAGGACACAAGGACAAGGTTTTTGCACAAAAAAAAAGGTCGCCATCGATCCATCCATCTATCAGCCTAGTTCGTCCACTGCTGGACATAAGTCTTTCCAGGACTTAGCCACTCCCGGCGGTCATCCTGGAAGAATTGCCCATACTCACACACGCTGGGCAGGCGGGTTGGTAAGCGCGGTGCCGGAACCCTCGCACCAGTGACGCCGCTGCCCGTCACCAGTCTGTTCCATATAAGGCCCGGCTATTAGGGATGGATATACCGCCATCATACCAGAATAAAAAAAAAATTGTAACATTGTTAGGGTTCCGTACCAAAAGTAGTAGAATGAAACCTTGTGTTCATATTCGTTCACAAGCAGGCTAGGGTCCGTAAATCCTACCATGCTCCCCTCTTTGTGCAGGAAGAATGCAAATTAAACAATTTACCTCTAGATTTTCCTGCCGTGGCTGAATTTCTGTCATCTAGTGTAGGAATTTTTATTGACTAAGTTTATGACACTACAGAACAGCAAGATCCCTAACACAAATAGTGATTTCCCACTAACGATGACGCCCCATGTTAGTGAGTTATCTCAACTTAGTTAAGGCGAATGGATACGCCAACAGCAATTTGGACCTGTCTTTGAAGGCCTACTCCTCCCACACGGGTGGTCCAAAAACTTTCATAAAAATATATGATAGGCATTATAGAGACAAAAATCTGTTTTTCTATTGTAAGTTTTGACAAAAACATCGAAAGTCATCGAAAGTTTCACATGATTAACACAAGAATTTTCTTACTCCTTCCAAATGCCTAAAGCGATTTTAATTATTATTTCACCAAATTAAAGGAAATTTTTAGATCAAAAAAATTCAAGTTCAAATTTTTTTTCCGTTCATGGCGTCCATGTGAAAAGTATTATTTTCTCCTATTTTGCGCTAGCCGGAGACGCAGTGGTTGTCGTAACAGCCACTTTTCAAGGCACGCTGAAATGAACATTATTTCAATGTTGTTTCCGTTGATATTTGTACCGACACACATAGAGTTGCTTATTTAGCGTGGTCATACGCCTTAAATATAGCTCTGCGATAATAAATGACAACCTCTGCATTGTCGCTATAGCAACTACGTCACGCATTGCTACCCACATCTTTGCACACACGTTCGTTGGTAAAATGTAACACTCTAGATTTTGTCAGTTTGCTGATAGTGAGTTCGAAAGTGAAAGATAAGTATCTCCATATAAGTTATTTTTAGACTGGTATCGAAGGAAATATCTAAAACGATCTATTTTAGTTTTCTCTACATTGCATGGTTTGTTGAACTCTGTATACATGCGGGCAGCTATTATAAAGGAAGTCACAGTTGTAGCGAGTAGCAGATATTAATCGCACAATGTAGCTATTTATCTTGTCATGGTGATAAAATTATATTGCCTGTTACTATTTTAACAATGCATAAAGGTAACGGTTCGAAGATTTATTTTAATTGTTAATTGCTAATATTTTCAACGGTTTTAGTTTAAAATACATTTTTGATTTTTGTATTATTTACTTTATGCAGACAATTATTTATGTTTTGAGGTTTAATAAATTAAACTTAATAATATATACTTTGCTATAAAAACAATAATATTATAATGTCACGACTATATATAAACTGTGAACAGCGAATGTTGAGACTTCTAATTCTTTAGAAGTAACGAAGAGAATTGTAAGAAAAAGAATCACGTATATATATACCCAATATTTTTATTTACAACTACCCGCACAGTGCTATGTACCAAATAGTAAAAGAATATAAAATTTTGGAAACATTCACTAATGGGTTCAGCTCCCGTAGCATGCTCTTATCGCGCGCCACTAGCACGTCCCGCGGCGCCACTTGACATTTGTATGGAATTGATTAAGATCATGTGTCACTCGAAGCCGCGCGCGACGCGATGCGATGTCATACGCGGCTCTGAGTGTGATCCGTTTTGCGCATCAAGTTGTTAACGCAATTTGATGGTTTTGTGCTGCATAAACGTATTTCATGATTAAAAACAAAACGGAACAATTTTGACATTGGCTTGGCCCGTGTTCGCCCACGCTATCTAATCATAAAGGGCGGACCGCGTTCCTTTGATTCGTATAAAAAAAGCTGACAACGGACTTGTTGAGCCAGGGCGATTATACGGCGCGTGGCTCGGCGAACCTTGGCTTGGCTCGCGTTATCACAGGCCGTTTTACTGAACCATAAAGCTGGCTCCATCTTTCAAAGTTATCGGTGTTTGCAGTTTTTTCAATGATGATTGATGATAAATAATTCGCATTGATGCAGTTGGCTTGCAAAACAAAACGCATCCTTTTACAACATGACTTTGGTGTTTTTTTTCTACTTGGCAACATTGAATCATTCACATCATACTCCTAGAAAAGATGGAATATTAGAGTCTATTTTAGCTGATTCTAATCACAAATAACATTTAATTTTAAAAATAAGGTGCGGGAATATTATTATCCTCAAAATAAGTGAATTAAAAGCCTACTTTAAAGAAAAATATGTAAGTCGCGGTCTTGAAAGGTGTTGATAAAAATATGTGGCAAAGAAATGTCGTATTTCTCGATAAAAAGGCGCGCTAGTTTGTCGCGCACAAACCCCATTTTCTAGATTGAAGTTACCGACATGTATCTCGCATAAACAACTGAGGAGGGAGTTATATCGCGTGTTTTGACAGATTGTGCGTTAAAAAGCGTGATAAACGTAGTCGCACGTGATCATGCTACGTGTCCAGGTGTGATGAACACCAGTATACATTAGAATGTATCAAGCCCTTTTACTGCATTTACATTTTTTGTGTAAACAGGTGTTCTGATTTAATAAATGATGGTACCTGGGACGGCTTATCTATTCTCCTGAACTATACTATAAAACGACTTATCATTGCAATTATAAAAGTGCTAAAACTAAATCACAATAAGCATTCCAAGATGTCTATCGTTTATTGATTTACCTTATCATTTATATTGTGTACCTTGCAAAGCTACAAATAAACTATTGTTTCTTATCTCATCTGATATATTTACATACACATATCTCAACCTCAGCTATCTCCTCACTGCCAACGCTTCAAGAAAGTGTTACCATTACAGTTTTATCTGGGCCACTTGTGAAAGAGCACTACTGCCTTAGTGTTTTGTTACAAAATTAGTCATCTTTTAATAAATAGTCACGTAAAATAAGTCAATCGATGACCTTAGTACATAATTGTGTGAAATAATAGTGTTTTGTGTGTAGAAACGGTGGTGGGACTGTGATAGTGAGTCATAGTCAGTTGGTGGACTCATTAGCGACTTAGTCCACTGAAATCTCATTAGTACTGTGCGTGCACTGTTAAGTGATTACATTAATGTCCGCGCCCGGTCCAACAGCGTGTTTAATTTGTTTTTACTTATTTTACACCATCTGACCGTTCTTCAACAATTTTATTCGAAAGTTGTTAAGTAAAGTGGAGTGTTTATAGTTGTAGTGTAACAGAATTCTTGTGGTATCTATGGTGTTCTTGAATGTGCCCAAATGTCGAAGTGGATTAACAAATTTGCGTACAATAGGAACGGGTATGTTGTTGCATCCATCCATTGTTAGAGTTCATCCTTGTTTTAGATGGAATTGATAAATAAACATCCCCAAAGTTTCAGTTTAACGACGTGTGTCAACATTGTTATCCGCCTTATTTATGCCATTGTTATTCAAATAACAAACGTAGTGTAAATTGTCAAGACGTGTTTCCCCGACGGAATATTTCGAGTGTCAACTCAATAAATTATCAAACAATCGTACTCACTTTTCAATCAACGACACTTTTTACGTACAGTCAGCAAAGGAGATAAGTAACCAGGTTACTAACCAGGCCCAGCGCTAATAATTTGACCCTAAGACTCACAGGTGAGCGATAGATGAGGTGTCAAATACTTGGTCAATACATACACACACATATTATTAAGAGCGGATTGTGCAAAACCCGTCTTTTTATTAATCGAAATAGGAACAATTAAATTCAAAATTCACTCAATAGTTATTCAACAAAACCTTATTACCTATGTATTGTGTGTATTGCCATCGCAAAGTTTGCATTGGTTCCTGTAAATTAGTATTTCAAAAACTTATACAAAATAAAAAATAATAAAAATCGGCTACTTTCATTTCTTTACTGTATAAAAAAATATTTTATTTTGTGGTTAGATTAGTAGACTGATCATAGTTCCAAAGCTAAATTACGTTTTCCGTGATTTTACTGATCTTTCCGACTTTTGTTTCTCGATGATTGTGATACTTGTGTCAAATCTGAATAATTATAATGTAGGATTATGTTTATTTTGCGAAATCCATCGCTATGAATACTCTAAATATTATTAGAGTGCAATACAAACTAGAAAATATCAATCAGAAACAAACCCAAAGACAAGAATATGAAAAAATTCCCCGGGCCAGGATTCGAACCTGCGACCTCTTGTTATCAAGACAAGCGCGCTACCAATTGCGCCACCGAGGTTCCTACCCGGACCGGTGAATTCTTCCATCATACTTGTCCACTGTTATTTTTGCTTCTGCTTGATATACTAGCTTGTACAACACATATAGAACGCTCACGAGGGCGTTATGTGATTTCACGCCTTGTTCTTAGAAACAGATGGCGCTGTCGTCGCTACAATATTGTTGCTTCAGACAGTTAAGAAATTCACAGTTCTCATTAACTAAGATTATGTTTATTTTGCGAAATCCATCGCTATGAATACTCTAAATATTATTAGAGTGCAATACAAACTAGAAAATATCAATCAGAAACAAACCCAAAGACAAGAATATGAAAAAATTCCCCGGGCCAGGATTCGAACCTGCGACCTCTTGTTATCAAGACAAGCGCGCTACCAATTGCGCCACCGAGGTTCCTACCCGGACCGGTGAATTCTTCCATCATACTTGTCCACTGTTATTTTTGCTTCTGCTTGATATACTAGCTTGTACAACACATATAGAACGCTCACGAGGGCGTTATGTGATTTCACGCCTTGTTCTTAGAAACAGATGGCGCTGTCGTCGCTACAATATTGTTGCTTCAGACAGTTAAGAAATTCACAGTTCTCATTAACTAAGATTATGTTTATTTTGCGAAATCCATCGCTATGAATACTCTAAATATTATTAGAGTGCAATACAAACTAGAAAATATCAATCAGAAACAAACCCAAAGACAAGAATATGAAAAAATTCCCCGGGCCAGGATTCGAACCTGCGACCTCTTGTTATCAAGACAAGCGCGCTACCAATTGCGCCACCGAGGTTCCTACCCGGACCGGTGAATTCTTCCATCATACTTGTCCACTGTTATTTTTGCTTCTGCTTGATATACTAGCTTGTACAACACATATAGAACGCTCACGAGGGCGTTATGTGATTTCACGCCTTGTTCTTAGAAACAGATGGCGCTGTCGTCGCTACAATATTGTTGCTTCAGACAGTTAAGAAATTCACAGTTCTCATTAACTAAGATTATGTTTATTTTGCGAAATCCATCGCTATGAATACTCTAAATATTATTAGAGTGCAATACAAACTAGAAAATATCAATCAGAAACAAACCCAAAGACAAGAATATGAAAAAATTCCCCGGGCCAGGATTCGAACCTGCGACCTCTTGTTATCAAGACAAGCGCGCTACCAATTGCGCCACCGAGGTTCCTACCCGGACCGGTGAATTCTTCCATCATACTTGTCCACTGTTATTTTTTGCTTCTGCTTGATATACTAGCTTGTACAACACATATAGAACGCTCACGAGGGCGTTATGTGATTTCACGCCTTGTTCTTAGAAACAGATGGCGCTGTCGTCGCTACAATATTGTTGCTTCAGACAGTTAAGAAATTCACAGTTCTCATTAACTAAGATTATGTTTATTTGAATTATAATGTAGTTTAACTTCTTAACTACTTACATAAATTTTATTCGTTAAAATATTTTGTTTTAATAAGCTAAATTGTCCAAACGCGAGAGCATCTTTGGCGCAACCGACCCTTAAAGAAAAACATATCCACTTTGCCACGTAAAGAAGTGGCCGTTCCAAAACGATTAGTAAATAGATTCCGTCTCAGTCTTTACCCAGGCTTACTTGAACGCTGTGTGTCATTTTGGGGTGTCTTTTTTCTATAGCTGACCGGACGTGCACTATCTGGGACTATATAGAAAGCGTTCGGAAATACGACCTTTGCCGAAGAGTGCCGAAGATTCCTAAGCTTACTATTTAAGGCGATATGCGAAAAAAATACGGGTGTTTCCTTTCTGTGTGTTTCATGAAATACACGGAAAATTTTAATACATTTGTGGTATATGCATTTTGACTATATTATCTAGGGTTTTGAAATTGGAAAACATGTTTGGATAAATTATCCCCGATAGAAATAATTGTTGAAATGAGGTCTTCAAACACACTTTTTCTCCTCGTTTGACGAATAGGAACCATATACAGAACTCAAACATATTTTATTAGGTGTGTTTTAACAATATCTAAGTAGTGTGTTTTCGCCGGTTCTGGACCACTGAGTAATTAGTTAATGAGATGTGTCAACATTTGCCAAAATAAAACTCAAGTTAATTGACTATTCACTTAATACTGGTTAATGTGCATGTAATTTATTAATGGGATCATTATTTATGTCTCATTCTAAACATGAAATTTTATAAAATGTGGATTTACCTCTCATTCCTAAAAAAATGTTAGTAGGTACGTACTGAATATCAAGTTTTCTTCAAATTCTCCATACAAACGCCAAAGTTATTATTTTATTATATGTTTAAAATGATTCAAGTATTGTATGGTTTGTTTTGAAGATATCTCCAGATGAATGTTACTACATGATATAAAAGTTGATTTACTTTGGTCCAGTGACTGACGTCAATCATATATGCAGAAGTAACGTCTAAAACAATGCTCAGGTCACTTTTAGGTTTACTAAATTAGTATAGACCATTGATGTAATAAAATTGTTCTGAGGTGTAGACATAGTAAAACTGATAGTAGCTAGATTTCAGGTAAAATGATTTTTGGAAAGATGAAAACACAATTGTTTCATCTCATTACTTTTCTGTTGATAATGAAATAAGTAACACGAAAGTTTTGTTATAATCATTCCAAAGTTATTATTCACTTAGTAATGGTTTATGTGCATGTCATTTATTATTAGGATACTTGTTTATCTATATCATTTATTAACGATGTAAATTGTCTTTATAAGCAATAAAGATCTCTGACGACTTATCAGTCTCGTTCTAGTTTTCGAACTTACTTTGTTATTTATAAAAGAAGACTTATTTTATTATTATTATAGTGGTGTTTTTGATCCCTGTCAGTCTATAAAAAACGAACAAATGGAGGTAAGAATAACGAATCTTTATTTATTTTTTTACGTTTTATTCATAACCAAGTTTGATTCCTCAGGTTCTTTATTTTCTTTTCTTCATATTTTTGTGTTTTTAGTTGTTTTATATATTTTTTTTGTTTTGTTTTCAGAATTCAAGGGAATTGTATATCAATGACGTGCAAGAAGATGAAGTGTTTGATCCAGTTAGACAGAACCCATATTATTATGCTCAGGACCCTTTAGCCAACTTTGAGGAGGAAATGGCGTCTAGAGCTAAGAAAAGGAAGATTAATCAAAAGCCTGTTACTAATATCGATGCGTTTTTCGATAAAAAGGTGCCAATAAAGATCAAGAGAGGAATCAGTTCGAATGTTGGGAAACCTAAAGAAAATGGTATACAATACATAGCATTACCAGAAGAAGACAATGCTACGCATCTTATAAAAATTGAGTTATTTGATTTACATAAGATCCGTGATATTCCACATGAAGAACAATGGAAACATGCTGAAGTTCGAGTAAAATATGTTAGTAAAACCCCTGACGATGAAATTAAACGAATGAGTGAAAGTATTGTATACAAAATTACGAAGTTTATAGCTGATAACTCTAAATGTAAGAGCTATTTTATTGATTTTGGAAAGATGAAAAAATAATCGTTTCACTTCCTTACTTTTGTAAAATACGTTACAACTAATATTTTTATATTGCTCACATATAAGGTTTATTAAGTCAAAATAAAACAACTTGGATTTATCTTAGAAGTTGATCTTGAATATCCCATTGAAAAACATGATCTACACTCTGATTTACCCTTCTGTCCTGAGCTCATAAAAACTTCAAATAATGCAGGTGAAAGATTGATCACAAGTCTTAATCCAAAATCAAAGTACGTGATTCACTACGTTAACTTAATACAATGTCTAGAACATGGATTAATTTTAACAAAAGTTCATCGTGTGTAGCAATTCAACCAGAAACCTTGGTTAAGAGAATATATAGACTTAAACACTAAATATCGTTCCCAGGCTACTTCTGCTTTTGATAAAGACTTCTATAAATTAATGAATAATTCTGTTTACGGTAAGACGATGGAAAATGTTGAAAAGAGGGTTAATGTCAAACTTGTAACACATTGGGAGAACAACGGTAAAAGAATGGGTGCGTCAAGTCTGTCAAGCAGACCGGGATATCAAAACCGAACTGTGTTTTCGAAAAATTTTATTGCGGTCCAATTAAAAAAAAACAAAACATGTCTATAACAAACCAATTTATCTCGCATTTTGTATTCTAGACTTATCCAAAACACTCATGTACCAATTTCACTACGACTACATGAAAATAAAATACGGTCAAAATGTAAAACTAATGTAAAATACGTTACAACTAATATTTTTTATATTACTCACATATAAGGTTTATTAAGTCAAAATAAAACAACTCATATCACATAACATAATCTTTTATTTATAATATCATCAAAGCAATCTGTTATAATAGTAGTTTAACATAAAATCGTTTAATATGGTATTATCATGATCGAACAGATTAATAAAATAGTCTAAAGAATATCTTTCCATTTTAAAATAAATAAATAACAAAGCATATTCCCCCACATACTGAAGTTAAAAAACTTTGAAGAATCTTAGTGCTATGTATCCAATTATCCATTGCTTACAATTTCTATTTAAAAATGATAAATGACTTCCTGTTGGTTTCCTTCCAAAACTGTCGAAATATTCTCCATCTTTATTTATAAAATGAATCAATTTAATAGTTCACATGCTTTTTATTGTATAATTTTATTTATTAAGATTGTATATTTGACATATCTGGTTATAACTATTTATAACACAACGAATATAACATAAAATCGTTTAATATGGTATTATCATGATCGAACAGATTCATAAAATAGTCTAAAGAATATCTTTCCATTTTAAAATAAATAAATAACAAAGCATATTCCCCCACATACTGAAGTTAAAAAACTTTGAAGAATCTTAGTGCTATGTATCCAATTATCCATTGCTTACAATTTCTATTTTAAAAATGATAAATGACTTCCTGTTGGTTTCCTTCCAAAACTGTCGAAATATTCTCCATCTTTATTTATAAAATGAATCAATTTAATAGTTCACATGCTTTTTATTGTATAATTTTATTTATTAAGATTGTATATTTGACATATCTGGTTATAACTATTTATAACACAACGAATATAACATAAAATCGTTTAATATGGTATTATCATGATCGAACAGATTAATAAAATAGTCTAAAGAATATCTTTCCATATTAAAATAAATAAATAACAAAGCATATTCCCCCACATACTGAAGTTAAAAAACTTTGAAGAATCTTAGTGCTATGTATCCAATTATCCATTGCTTACAATTTCTATTTAAAAATGATAAATGACTTCCTGTTGGTTTCCTTCCAAAACTGTCGAAATATTCTCCATCTTTATTTATAAAATGAATCAATTTAATAGTTCACATGCTTTTTATTGTATAATTTTATTTATTAAGATTGTATATTTGGCATATCTGGTTATAACTATTTATAACACAACGAATATAACATTGCACTATAATATACGAGTACGAATACAACAATTATTTTTTCACAACAAAAAAAGAAATTATAGCTTTTGAGAATGTTTTATAGACTTGTCAATTCAAGCGATACTCTCAGGAGAGAGATATCACAAATTAAATACAATAAAAAAAATATCGTGTATTTTATTTATTAAGATTGTATATTTGACATATCTGGTTATAACTATTTATAACACAACGAATATAACATTGCACTATAATATGCGAGTACGAATACAACAATTATTTTTTCACAACAAAAAGAAAAAATATAGCTTTTGAGAACGTTTTATAGACTTGTCAATTCAAGCGATACTCTCAGGAGAGAGATATCACAAATTAAATACAATTAAAAAAATATCGTGTAATCTACCCAAACAATTCCAAGCATTTTGAAAATAACTGATTATAACACATGAAAAAAGTTATAATTCAAATAAATATTGAACATATAAATAAATCACTTAACTATACACGAGAACTTAACTAAATAATACATTTTTATTTATGATATATAATTATGTTACTTAAGCATCATTATAAATTTATCCTAAAGTGCCCCCATGGTAAAGTGTCCGTAGAATTCGATATCAAATACCTTTTAGAATCATCAGATGCCAATGTATTTTTTTTTTATCTTACAAATAACAAATTTGGTTTATTTAAAGATGAACATGAAGGTGAAATTTTATTGGAGTTTGTAGGATTGCAATCGAAATTGTACTGCATAAAAACTGAAAGTCAAGAAATAAAAAAAGCAAAAGGTACAAAAAAAGTGTATCACGAAAAACCTAGAGCTTTCAGATTATGATAACGTCTTATTACGTGGCAAGGAACTCAGAAAGACAAACGTACATTTCAAGTCAATAAAACATCAGTTATTTACACAGGAGCTTAACAAGGTGGTATTATCACGCAGGGACAACAAAAAAATTATTTTAAAAGATAATATACGAGTATCAACACTATCTTGGGGCCATCATTTACTATTTTGAGCAGTACTTTTCAAAATGGATGCAGGGTTTTTGAGAGATGTGATGGTATCAAAACATACATACATTCACAGAAATGGTACTAAAATTACAACAGGACTATATGCTGCATCAGATTTTAACATTTTTGTTAAAGTAAAGAAGAACACAGATGTATTATTTCTATCGTTTGTTGAATGGCAGAGGATATCCGATGATTTGTATAAATATTATGTTGGTGAAATTTATAATCTTAAGTCGTTTACATACTTATTTTGTGAAAAAGGATGTTCTTTAACTTTTATACATTTTATTTTCATAGCTCTATATGAATATCTATTATGTATAACAAAAAAGAGTTCAGAAACTCCAAAACGATTATGAAGTTGTTTTAAACTTTATAAATAAAATAACAAAATATTTGAAAACAAATTGTATCTCAAATAACAATGTATTAAAAAGTATACTAGCATTTAATGTAGACTCAAACTCTATTGTAGAATTAGAACTTATAACTAAATGTTTAGATTACTTTTACATTTTTACTATTACATAAGTGAAAAATAATTTTTGATACCTATTAATAAACTGATTATTATAAAATTGTTATATTTTTTATTCATTTCTCCTGCATCTAACATTTTTTTTGTCTTCAATGTACTATTAGCTGCAGGTGTGAACTTGATCAGCACATATCATGTTTTCATTTATGCTAAACGATAACAATCTTGATGTTCTCACATAGTCAGCATTTTTGATATTAAACAAGTCTCAGCCTGTGTGAAACCACACCACACAGTTTTGCAATGTAAGTTGATTTTTTGTTTCGAGGCCAGCAAACATATACAAGAAAGTGGTGAAAATATTAACTAAAGTGTACTTAAGTGTAAAGTGTAAGTAAGAGTTATGAATAAATAAAACATTTGATTGATAAAAATTATATCTTTTTATTTATTATATGAACTAATTAATTCTAAACTTGATAAAACAATTATATAAAAATCTACTTAAAAATAGAAAATTTATCAATATGGTTGTCATAATACCATTTCTTAATACAACATACATTTCGAAGAGCACATTCATTTTCATGAAAAATACAATTCATTTTTTTGTTAGTGTTTACATAGTTATCAAACAATTTTAAAAAACTTGGACATCCCTTATCACCCATATTTATAACAGTACAGCTGTTACAGATTTTATTTAACCATTTAATTTTTTCTAAACCTTTAACAATAACGTTTTTATTTTTTAAAATAGGCACTATTACTATTTTACCAGCAAACATATACAAGAAAGTGGTGAAAATATTAACTAAAGTGTACTTAAGTGTAAAGTGTAAGTAAGAGTAATGAATAAATAAAACATTTGATTGATAAAAATTATATCTTTTTATTTATTATATGAACTAATTAATTCTAAAGTTGATAAAACAATTATATAAAAATCTACTTAAAAATAGAAAATTTATCAATATGGTTGTCATAATACCATTTCTTAATACAACATACATTTCGAAGAGCACATTCATTTTCATGAAAAATACAATTCATTTTTTTGTTAGTGTTTACATAGTTATCAAACAATTTTAAAAAACTTGGACATCCCTTATCACCCATATTTATAACAGTACAGCTGTTACAGATTTTATTTAACCATTTAATTTTTTCTAAACCTTTAACAATAACGTTTTTATTTTCTAAAATAGGCACTATTACTATTTTAAAATCCTTATAATCCATATATCCTTGTGACCAAATGATACCCCTGTTTCTTTCTATCCAGGCAACTTGCTTCTTTTCTCCTTTTGTTAAACATTGGAAAGGAAACGGAGGTTTTATCAAAAATACTTGGTTTCGGTCATTAGTTATCAATGCGAACTCCTTTAAAATAAACTCATTTTGATAATCTTTAAATCCTTGAATATCAACAAAAATGCAATCAGTGCTCATGCTATTTTTTCAATGATGTTGCTTAGTGGTTTGTGTTCAAATATACAGTCGTTCAGTATAAGACAAAAGGCAGCTGTTTGGTTTGGTAATTCACGATCACTCTCTATCTCAATACGTACATCAACCGATCCTGACTTCAGAGCAATCAATAACAAACAGCGGAGCTATGTCCTTAAATTCTTCCAGCTTAACAACGGTTCAAGTCGACGACCATAGTACGACTGTTGGAATTTAACAAATTGATCATATAATTAGCTGTTGTGCACTATCCAAAACGCTGTCTCCATCTTCGTACACAACGTGTTGAAGTTTTGGAAGTTTTCGTGCTGTTATATCAGTATTTGTTGCAACGAAGTCACAAATTTCGAGCTTCACCACATATTAAACGACGTATGTAAACGACTTAAGATTATAAATTTCACCAACATAATATTTATACTTCAGTCATAGAACACCAAAATATGTGGTGAAGCTCGAAATTTGTGACTTCGTTGCAACAGATACTGATATAACAGCACGAAAACTTCCAAAACTTCAACACGTTGTGTACGAAGATGGAGACAGCGTTTTGGATAGTGCACAACAGCTAATTATATGATCAATTTGTTAAATTCCAACAGTCGTACTATGGTCGTCGACTTGAACCGTTGTTAAGCTGGAAGAATTTAAGGACATAGCTCCGCTGTTTGTTATTGATTGCTCTGAAGTCAGGATCGGTTGATGTACGTATTGAGATAGAGAGTGATCGTGAATTACCAAACCAAACAGCTGCCTTTTGTCTTATACTGAACGACTGTATATTTGAACACAAACCACTAAGCAACATCATTAAAAAAATAGCATGAGCACTGATTGCATTTTTGTTGATATTCAAGGATTTAAAGATTATCAAAATGAGTTTATTTTAAAGGAGTTCGCATTGATAACTAATGACCGAAACCAAGTATTTTTGATAAAACCTCCGTTTCCTTTCCAATGTTTAACAAAAGGAGAAAAGAAGCAAGTTGCCTGGATAGAAAGAAACAGGGGTATCATTTGGTCACAAGGATATATGGATTATAAGGATTTTAAAATAGTAATAGTGCCTATTTTAGAAAATAAAAACGTTATTGTTAAAGGTTTAGAAAAAATTAAATGGTTAAATAAAATCTGTAACAGCTGTACTGTTATAAATATGGGTGATAAGGGATGTCCAAGTTTTTTAAAATTGTTTGATAACTATGTAAACACTAACAAAAAAATGAATTGTATTTTTCATGAAAATGAATGTGCTCTTCGAAATGTATGTTGTATTAAGAAATGGTATTATGACAACCATATTGATAAATTTTCTATTTTTAAGTAGATTTTTATATAATTGTTTTATCAACTTTAGAATTAATTAGTTCATATAATAAATAAAAAGATATAATTTTTATCAATCAAATGTTTTATTTATTCATTACTCTTACTTACACTTTACACTTAAGTACACTTTAGTTAATATTTTCACCACTTTCTTGTATATGTTTGCTGGTAAAATAGTAATAGTGCCTATTTTAGAAAATAAAAACGTTATTGTTAAAGGTTTAGAAAAAATTAAATGGTTAAATAAAATCTGTAACAGCTGTACTGTTATAAATATGGGTGATAAGGGATGTCCAAGTTTTTTAAAATTGTTTGATAACTATGTAAACACTAACAAAAAAATGAATTGTATTTTTCATGAAAATGAATGTGCTCTTCGAAATGTATGTTGTATTAAGAAGTGGTATTATGACAACCATATTGATAAATTTTCTATTTTTAAGTAGATTTTTATATAATTGTTTTATCAAGTTTAGAATTAATTAGTTCATATAATAAATAAAAAGATATAATTTTTATCAATCAAATGTTTTATTTATTCATAACTCTTACTTACACTTTACACTTAAGTACACTTTAGTTAATATTTTCACCACTTTCTTGTATATGTTTGCTGGCCTCGAAACAAAAAATCAACTTACATTGCAAAACTGTGTGGTGTGGTTTCACACAGGCTGAGACTTGTTTAATATCAAAAATGCTGACTATGTGAGAACATCAAGATTGTTATCGTTTAGCATAAATGAAAACATGATATGTGCTGATCAAGTTCACACCTGCAGCTAATAGTACATTGAAGACAAAAAAAAATGTTAGATGCAGGAGAAATGAATAAAAAATATAACAATTTTATAATAATCAGTTTATTAATAGGTATCAAAAATTATTTTTCACTTATGTAATAGTAAAAATGTAAAAGTAATCTAAACATTTAGTTATAAGTTCTAATTCTACAATAGAGTTTGAGTCTACATTAAATGCTAGTATACTTTTTAATACATTGTTATTTGAGATACAATTTGTTTTCAAATATTTTGTTATTTTATTTATAAAGTTTAAAACAACTTCATAATCGTTTTGGAGTTTCTGAACTCTTTTTTGTTATACATAATAGATATTCATATAGAGCTATGAAAATAAAATGTATAAAAGTTAAAGAACATCCTTTTTCACAAAATAAGTATGTAAACGACTTAAGATTATAAATTTCACCAACATAATATTTATACAAATCATCGGATATCCTCTGCCATTCAACAAACGATAGAAATAATACATCTGTGTTCTTCTTTACTTTAACAAAAATGTTAAAATCTGATGCAGCATATAGTCCTGTTGTAATTTTAGTACCATTTCTGTGAATGTATGTATGTTTTGATACCATCACATCTCTCAAAAACCCTGCATCCATTTTGAAAAGTACTGCTCAAAATAGTAAATGATGGCCCCAAGATAGTGTTGATACTCGTATATTATCTTTTAAAATAATTTTTTTGTTGTCCCTGCGTGATAATACCACCTTGTTAAGCTCCTGTGTAAATAACTGATGTTTTATTGACTTGAAATGTACGTTTGTCTTTCTGAGTTCCTTGCCACGTAATAAGACGTTATCATAATCTGAAAACTCTAGGTTTTTCGTGATACACTTTTTTTGTACCTTTTGCTTTTTTTATTTCTTGACTTTCAGTTTTTATGCAGTACAATTTCGATTGCAATCCTACAAACTCCAATAAAATTTCACCTTCATGTTCATCTTTAAATAAACCAAATTTGTTATTTGTAAGATAAAAAAAAATACATTGGCATCTGATGATTCTAAAAGGTATTTGATATCGAATTCTACGGACACTTTACCATGGGGGCACTTTAGGATAAATTTATAATGATGCTTAAGTAACATAATTATATATCATAAATAAAAATGTATTATTTAGTTAAGTTCTCGTGTATAGTTAAGTGATTTATTTATATGTTCAATATTTATTTGAATTATAACTTTTTTCATGTGTTATAATCAGTTATTTTCAAAATGCTTGGAATTGTTTGGGTAGATCACACGATATTTTTTTAATTGTATTTAATTTGTGATATCTCTCTCCTGAGAGTATCGCTTGAATTGACAAGTCTATAAAACGTTCTCAAAAGCTATATTTTTTCTTTTTGTTGTGAAAAAATAATTGTTGTATTCGTACTCGCATATTATAGTGCAATGTTATATTCGTTGTGTTATAAATAGTTATAACCAGATTATAGTTATAACAATAAAATACACGATATTTTTTTTATTGTATTTAATTTGTGATATCTCTCTCCTGAGAGTATCGCTTGAATTGACAAGTCTATAAAACATTCTCAAAAGCTATAATTTCTTTTTTTGTTGTGAAAAAATAATTGTTGTATTCGTACTCGTATATTATAGTGCAATGTTATATTCGTTGTGTTATAAATAGTTATAACCAGATATGCCAAATATGCAATCTTAATAAATAAAATTATACAATAAAAAGCATGTGAACTATTAAATTGATTCATTTTATAAATAAAGATGGAGAATATTTCGACAGTTTTGGAAGGAAACCAACAGGAAGTCATTTATCATTTTTAAATAGAAATTGTAAGCAATGGATAATTGGATACATAGCACTAAGATTCTTCAAAGTTTTTTAACTTCAGTATGTGGGGGAATATGCTTTGTTATTTATTTATTTTAATATGGAAAGATATTCTTTAGACTATTTTATTAATCTGTTCGATCATGATAATACCATATTAAACGATTTTATGTTATATTCGTTGTGTTATAAATAGTTATAACCAGATATGTCAAATATACAATCTTAATAAATAAAATTATACAATAAAAAGCATGTGAACTATTAAATTGATTCATTTTATAAATAAAGATGGAGAATATTTCGACAGTTTTGGAAGGAAACCAACAGGAAGTCATTTATCATTTTTAAAATAGAAATTGTAAGCAATGGATAATTGGATACATAGCACTAAGATTCTTCAAAGTTTTTTAACTTCAGTATGTGGGGGAATATGCTTTGTTATTTATTTATTTTAAAATGGAAAGATATTCTTTAGACTATTTTATTAATCTGTTCGATCATGATAATACCATATTAAACGATTTTATGTTATATTCGTTGTGTTATAAATAGTTATAACCAGATATGTCAAATATACAATCTTAATAAATAAAATTATACAATAAAAAGCATGTGAACTATTAAATTGATTCATTTTATAAATAAAGATGGAGAATATTTCGACAGTTTTGGAAGGAAACCAACAGGAAGTCATTTATCATTTTTAAATAGAAATTGTAAGCAATGGATAATTGGATACATAGCACTAAGATTCTTCAAAGTTTTTTAACTTCAGTATGTGGGGGAATATGCTTTGTTATTTATTTATTTTAAAATGGAAAGATATTCTTTAGACTATTTTATTAATCTGTTCGATCATGATAATACCATATTAAACGATTTTATGTTAAACTACTATTATAACAGATTGCTTTGATGATATTATAAATAAAAGATTATGTTATGTGATATGAGTTGTTTTATTTTGACTTAATAAACCTTATATGTGAGTAATATAAAAAATATTAGTTGTAACGTATTTTACATTAGTTTTACATTTTGACCGTATTTTATTTTCATGTAGTCGTAGTGAAATTGGTACATGAGTGTTTTGGATAAGTCTAGAATACAAAATGCGAGATAAATTGGTTTGTTATAGACATGTTTTGTTTTTTTTTAATTGGACCGCAATAAAATTTTTCGAAAACACAGTTCGGTTTTGATATCCCGGTCTGCTTGACAGACTTGACGCACCCATTCTTTTACCGTTGTTCTCCCAATGTGTTACAAGTTTGACATTAACCCTCTTTTCAACATTTTCCATCGTCTTACCGTAAACAGAATTATTCATTAATTTATAGAAGTCTTTATCAAAAGCAGAAGTAGCCTGGGAACGATATTTAGTGTTTAAGTCTATATATTCTCTTAACCAAGGTTTCTGGTTGAATTGCTACACACGATGAACTTTTGTTAAAATTAATCCATGTTCTAGACATTGTATTAAGTTAACGTAGTGAATCACGTACTTTGATTTTGGATTAAGACTTGTGATCAATCTTTCACCTGCATTATTTGAAGTTTTTATGAGCTCAGGACAGAAGGGTAAATCAGAGTGTAGATCATGTTTTTCAATGGGATATTCAAGATCAACTTCTAAGATAAATCCAAGTTGTTTTATTTTGACTTAATAAACCTTATATGTGAGCAATATAAAAATATTAGTTGTAACGTATTTTACAAAAGTAAGGAAGTGAAACGATTATTTTTTCATCTTTCCAAAATCAATAAAATAGCTCTTACATTTAGAGTTATCAGCTATAAACTTCGTAATTTTGTATACAATACTTTCACTCATTCGTTTAATTTCATCGTCAGGGGTTTTACTAACATATTTTACTCGAACTTCAGCATGTTTCCATTGTTCTTCATGTGGAATATCACGGATCTTATGTAAATCAAATAACTCAATTTTTATAAGATGCGTAGCATTGTCTTCTTCTGGTAATGCTATGTATTGTATACCATTTTCTTTAGGTTTCCCAACATTCGAACTGATTCCTCTCTTGATCTTTATTGGCACCTTTTTATCGAAAAACGCATCGATATTAGTAACAGGCTTTTGATTAATCTTCCTTTTCTTAGCTCTAGACGCCATTTCCTCCTCAAAGTTGGCTAAAGGGTCCTGAGCATAATAATATGGGTTCTGTCTAACTGGATCAAACACTTCATCTTCTTGCACGTCATTGATATACAATTCCCTTGAATTCTGAAAACAAAACAAAAAAAATATATAAAACAACTAAAAACACAAAAATATGAAGAAAAGAAAATAAAGAACCTGAGGAATCAAACTTGGTTATGAATAAAACGTAAAAAAATAAATAAAGATTCGTTATTCTTACCTCCATTTGTTCGTTTTTTATAGACTGACAGGGATCAAAAACACCACTATAATAATAATAAAATAAGTCTTCTTTTATAAATAACAAAGTAAGTTCGAAAACTAGAACGAGACTGATAAGTCGTCAGAGATCTTTATTGCTTATAAAGACAATTTACATCGTTAATAAATGATATAGATAAACAAGTATCCTAATAATAAATGACATGCACATAAACCATTACTAAGTGAATAATAACTTTGGAATGATTATAACAAAACTTTCGTGTTACTTATTTCATTATCAACAGAAAAGTAATGAGATGAAACAATTGTGTTTTCATCTTTCCAAAAATCATTTTACCTGAAATCTAGCTACTATCAGTTTTACTATGTCTACACCTCAGAACAATTTTATTACATCAATGGTCTATACTAATTTAGTAAACCTAAAAGTGACCTGAGCATTGTTTTAGACGTTACTTCTGCATATATGATTGACGTCAGTCACTGGACCAAAGTAAATCAACTTTTATATCATGTAGTAACATTCATCTGGAGATATCTTCAAAACAAACCATACAATACTTGAATCATTTTAAACATATAATAAAATAATAACTTTGGCGTTTGTATGGAGAATTTGAAGAAAACTTGATATTCAGTACGTACCTACTAACATTTTTTTAGGAATGAGAGGTAAATCCACATTTTATAAAATTTCATGTTTAGAATGAGACATAAATAATGATCCCATTAATAAATTACATGCACATTAACCAGTATTAAGTGAATAGTCAATTAACTTGAGTTTTATTTTGGCAAATGTTGACACATCTCATTAACTAATTACTCAGTGGTCCAGAACCGGCGAAAACACACTACTTATCTAGAGATTTGATATTTGAAATTTTGCTAGCTATTTTAGTTTTTTTAATAAAAATATATACCAATATTTTTCTCTTTTGCCCTGAATCCGCCCCTCTCGCACTGCGCGATTTTTCGCTTAGAGTGACGGTGACAAAAATAAAATTCGCATAGCCTCTTAAATAGTACTGTTTAACAGAACCCAAACATATTTTATTAGGTGTGTTTTAACAATATCTAGAGATTTGATATTTGAAATTTTGCTAGCTATTTTAGTTTTTTTAATAAAAATATAAAACCAACTTTTTTCCCTTTTGCCCTGAATCCGCCCCTCTCGCACTGCGCGATTTTTCGCTTGGAGTGACAGTGACGAAAATAAAATTCGCATAGCCTCTTAAATAGTACTGTTTAGTTCTTAGTACACATTTAAACAGACAAGTTGATTTAAAGAACTAATTTGAAGTGCTAAGGTGAACAGGGCCCTCCTACTTTAGAATATTAAATGATGTAACATCGCTTTGTTACCTTGTGTACCAGCGCTGTGGTGTGGGCTTGCATGCAAAGCTAGCTCCTTCGCAACACACATAACAATGACATTAGTAGCCAAAGTTGTAATTATAATTAAGTAAAAACTATTCGAATAGCCCAGGAGGCATTGATGTAATAATAATAATAATAAAAAATTCTTTACTGCACTTATAAATATAGTACACAAGGCGAACTTAGCATTATCTTCCAGTTTACCTTTGGTGATGTGGATAAATTAGGGTAGTGCTGGAAAAGATGATAAAATGATAATTAAATAGATAGGTACAATCTTATAAGTAACATTAAATAGTTTACACAATATTAAAAACCGTTACTTACCAAGGAATATCAATATTATATATATATATATATATATTTAAATATTTAAATATATAAAAATATAAATATTTCTATACAATAAATACACATATAAATACATATTCATATTTATATATATCATATGTATATCATCACTAGCCTTTCGCTCATGGCTTCGCCCTCGTTTATTAAATCTTTGCCCCATTTATGGCTTAGCGGTTATTTTATCGACACCCCTCATAGCCTATATGTTGACTGGGTAATTACGATCTAGAGAATATAAAGTATGCTACGATGATAATAAATAAAAAAGTTTTCAAATCCGTTTAGTGGTTCTCACGTTAAAACGGAACAAATATGCAGTAAGAAAAAAATTGTGGTTTTCGCCTCAGTACAATACTAAGATTATGAACCATATTTAATTAAACATTTTTTTTAATCAACAATTTACTAGTTAGGCCATTTTTGATTATGACCACCCTGGTTGAACCTTCGATACAGGAAGGAAAACCATGGGGAATGGAATATGTACTAGATAACCCTTTCGTCAACAAATTATTGCACGCAAGCATAAATTTAGTTCAATAATAATAAAGATTACGCTGTAGTAAATTGTGCAATGGTAATAATAATAATTTCTCAAATTACAAAAGGTAATAAAACACACAAGTTTACCGTAAACTCTGTTTACCGTAATTATAGTTCCATCTAATAGAAAGATGTGGTAAAAACTGATGACAAAACCTATTCCGGTTTAAAAAGTTATTAAATTAAAACCTCTATGCTTTTGAACAATCCTAGAAACCATAAGTTATTGCCTGGAGCGTCAAGTAGCCAATTATTGAACGGGTAATTTAGATGCACTAGCAGTTTAATAATATGGCACTTTACATGAAGCTAAAATTATTATTATAGTTATTTTAAATATTAAAACCACAAACATAAATGTATATTGAAGGGGTGTATCGTGAAAATTGACACTTTTTGAAGTTATTTATCTGCTCTTTTAAAGAAGTTTCAAGTAAAATAGATTAGTGTAACAATTTTAGGACATTTTTCCAGATTTTGGGCTATCAGAAACGCGATTGGAGGAATTTCAGTCGATAGAAACAATTACTGAAATGTGGTCTAAATTTACACTTTTTTATATTCTTACAAATTGGGATACCATATACAGACTTTAAAAATATTTATTTAGATGAGTTTTAACAATACCTAAATTACTAGTTATGGAAAATTTTGTAGCTATTTAATTTAATTTTGTATTCATTTAAAACCGACTTTTTGTCAATTTTCCCCGATTCCGTCCCTCTCGCAATGCAGGTTTTTCCGCCTGGAGTAACGGAGACCTTTGCACGGACCATATGTCACCTTAAATTAAAAAGCTATGTTATTAGGGTTCCGTATCTAAATCGAACAAAAGGAATCATTACATATGGTGAAACTCCGTTTTGTCCGTCCGTTCGTTCATATGTCACACAGCCTCATAACTTTTTAATCGTTAAATACTTTAAATTTGGCACAAAATCAGCATTAATTTGCCCACATAATACGGAGTGAACAAAAAAAAAAAAAACAAAGTATTGCCTCTACAAAAGAGAGAAAATCTATTAGAAATACATATGGGTATGAAATTGTAGGTACTAACAAGTAACTACTCTTAGTATGTTCGCCCCCTTATCTCCGAAACTGGAGGACCAAAACATATGAAAAAAATCATGGTAATAGTACATATGTAAATTATGTAAAGCTTACCGAAAAAATATGGCGGTTAAGTGATTTACAAAAACAAAAAGAAAAATTTTCACTAAATAACCACGGTATAAACCTACCTTTTACAATTACGAGGGTGAATCCAAAAGTTCTAAGCCCGACCTACAAAGAGGTATCAAATCTTTGTAAATCTACCGTCATTTGTTAGTATTTTTTTTCGTGATTGATTGTGTGAAGTTGAAGTTCGATACTGCAAGCTATTATTTTTTTGTGATATTTTGTATAACGCAGTCTGACGGGATTTTTCACAATGGAGAAAATTGAACACCGTGCTGTGATTAAGTACCTCAATAAAAAAGGTCTTTCACCTAAAGAGATTCATGAAGATATGGAAACAACATTAGGGGAATCTGCTCCATCGTATTCCACTGTCAAAAAGTGGGTAGCTGAATTTAAACGCGGTCGGGAGACCATTGAAGATGACCCAAGGAGCGGAAGGCCTTCAACGTCTACCACTAAAGAAAACACTGACAAAATTTGTGATCTCATCCTAGGTGACCGACGATTGACCATTAGTAGGATAACTGAGATCACAGGCATCAGTTATGGCCGAGTGCAAAACATTATAACTGTAGAATTGGGGTTCCGTAAGGTTTCTGCTCGCTGGGTCCCAAGATTGCTTTCAGCTGACCAAAAACGAGTCCGATTCACAATTTCGCGTGACTGTTTGGAACTTTTTGAGGCAGATGCTGAGGATTTCATGTCTCGTTTTGTTACCATGGATGAAAGCTGGGTTCATCACCATACTCCTGAAACAAAACAGCAATCCAAACAGTGGAAAAGATCTGGCTCACCCACGCCGAAAAAGGCAAAGTGCGTTTTGTCAGCCAACAAAGTCATGGCATCTGTTTTTTGGGATTCGAAGGGAGTTATTTTATTGGATTATTTACTTAAAGGTGAAACTATAAATTCACGCTATTATTGTACCCTATTACGAAAACTCCGCGAAGAAATAAAAGAAAAACGGCCGGGGATGTTGCGTAAGAGAGTTTTGTTTCATCAAGACAATGCACGAGTTCACACTTCGGTTGAAACGATGGCTGTGATCCATGAATGTGGTTACGAGTTGCTGCCCCACCTACCTTATTCGCCGGATTTAGCCCCCTCTGACTATCATCTCTTTCCAAATTTAAAAAAACACTTGGGGGGATCTAAATATTCGACTAGAGAAGAAGTGATAGTCGCAGTTAATGACTATTTTGACGACCTTCCGGAATTATTTTTTTGAGGGTTTAAACAAGTTGCAGGTCAGGTGGAAGAAGTGTGTTGATCTAGATGGAGACTATGTCGAAAAATAAAAATAATTTTGAACCCACTTTTCTTTCATTTTCACGGTCGGGCTTAGAACTTTTGGATTCACCCTCGTACTTAGTACAACCAATTCTTTTTTTTATTATATTATGTTATATGCAAAATTTTAAATACCATTTTCCTGACTTTCCTATAAACTGACGAATTACGGAATTTGCAACTACAAATTTACAGTTTTCGGATTTTTCCTTTTACTTGTGCTAAAGGACAAATCATTGTTTCTTGCCAAATTCATGATTCTAGGACCTAGAATGTAGGTCAACGGGAGTACCCTAGGTTTTGGTTCCCTTGCGAGTGTCAAAATACGTGGCATCTGTAGTCCCCATACATCGACTACATTTTTTTTGTGATGTCGCTACATTTTTACGATTTTCGGACTTTTCCTTTTACTTGTGCTATTACACATTGCTTCTAAATTTATGATTCTAGGTCAAACGGAAATTACCCGTTAGGTTTTGATCCCCTTGCAAATGTCAAAATATGCGGTATTCTGTTTTCCCCATACTTCGACAACATTTTTTTTTGTGATAGATCTACAAATTTACGGTTTTCGGATATTTCCCTTTATTGGGGGTATACATAAGAAAATTATATTATTTTACAGGCTGTTATCGAAACCTAAGGCTTATATAAGAACAGTGTTCGATTGTGCATTTAATACAACAGCAATGCGAAATAACAACCAACAAAAAATGGTGGTTGTCGCCCAAAGTTCTGAGATCTCTGCAACGAAAGATTATTTTCAAGGGTTGGTTTGCAATTTATCTTGTCTGATACTAATTAACTTAACTATTTCTGTTCGAGTAATCATTTAATTAGTATTTTAAGCAATGCATAGCATTTTTTGAGGCTTTGAGTCTGTTCAGCAACCTTACACTTAACTTCAGAAATTTCTAGTTGATTAAGAGATCAGGAACAAGCCTGCCTTAAGGGTCGGTGTTCCGAGATTCGGGGTTCGGGGTTATGGCTTTTTAAGACGGTAAAAATTCAAATTTCTGAACAAAATAAATACCACTTGTTACCTTACAAGGTGAAGTGCGGGTTCATTAAAAAAAATCTTGGCACTAATGTGTATTAATAAATAAATAACCCCGAACCCTGTTTTGCCCAATCTCGGAACTCCGACTCTAAAGACCAGGTTCCCTAAATTGCAGAGTTTTTGCATAAATATGCTGAGTCAACTACAATGTAAAATTTTAATATGTATTTTTTCAGACCTCTATCTTAACTATGCAACGTTACCTAATTGGAAAATTTTGACTTGATAGATACATTTTTTGAAGATTATGCTTTTTGGAATGATTTTAAAATTTTTCTCTAATGCGGCTTGTGTTTTAACATAGTTTTTTTTAAAATCTGCGTAGAATAAAATAAACCTGAATAATTTATTGTCATTTTAATCAATATTGATCTTCAAATCAATCTCACTCATTCTGAATCATTTCGAAAGTACAAAAGTCTCCGGGTTATAATACAAGGGTGAATCCAAAAGTTCTAAGCCCGACCTACAAAGAGGTATCAAATCTTTGTAAATCTACCGTCATTTGTTAGTATGTTTTTTCGTGATTGATTGTGTGAAGTTGAAGTTCGATACTGCAAGCTATTATTTTTTTGTGATATTTTGTTTAACGCAGTCTGACGGAATTTTTCACAATGGAGTAAATTGAACACCGTGCTGTGATTAAGTACCTCAATAAAAAAGGTCTTTCACCTAAAGACATTCATGAAGATATGGAAACAACATTAGGGGAATCTGCTCCATCGTATTCCACTGTCAAAAAGTGGGTAGCTGAATTTAAACGCGGTCGGGAGACCATTGAAGATGACCCAAGGAGCGGAAGGCCTTCAACGTCTACCACTAAAGGAAACACTGACAAAATTTGTGATCTCATCCTAGGAGACCGACGACTGACCATTAGTAGGATAGCTGAGATCACAGGCATCAGTTATGGCCGAGTGCAAAACATTATAACTGTAGAATTGGGGTTCCGTAAGGTTTCTGCTCGCTGGGTCCCAAGATTGCTTTCAGCTGACCAAAAACGAGCTCGATTCACAATTTCGCGTGACTGTTTGGAACTTTTTGAGGCAGATGCTGAGGATTTTATGTCTCGTTTTGTTACCATGGATGAAAGCTGGGTTCATCACCATACTCCTGAAACAAAACAGCAATCCAAACAGTGGAAAAGATCTGGCTCACCCACACCGAAAAAGGCAAAGTGCGTTTTGTCAGCCAACAAATTCATGGCATCTGTTTTTTGGGATTCGAAGGGAGTTATTTTATTGGATTATTTACCTAAAGGTGAAACTATAAATTCACGCTATTATTGTAACCTATTACGAAAACTTCGCGAAGAAATAAAAGAAAAACGGCCGAGGATGTTGCGTAAGAGAGTTTTGTTTCATCAAGACAATGCACGAGTTCACACTTCGGTTGAAACGATGGATGTGATCCATGAATGTGGTTACGAGTTGCTGCCCCACCCACCTTATTCGCCGGATTTAGCCCCCTCTGACTATCATCTCTTTCCAAATTTAAAAAAACACTTGGGGGGGTCTAAATATTCGACTAGAGAAGAAGTGATAGTCGCAGTTAATGACTATTTTGACGACCTTCCGGAATCATTTTTTTTCGAGGGTATAAACAAGTTGCAGGTCAGGTGGAAGAAGTGTGTTGATCTAGATGGAGACTATGTCGAAAAATAAAAATAATTTTGAACCCACTTTTCTTTCATTTTCACGGTCGGGCTTAGAACTTTTGGATTCACCCTCGTAGTAAAGCCGATGTGGGCCGATTTTCGACATGAAAACTTTTTTTAGAGCCATCTTTGGTTTCGATTTCGATTCTGGGGTACTAGCATGAACTTGGTATCGACTCAACATCGATTCGATAAATAAAAATGTAGCTCATTGCAATAAGGGTTATCGTTTATAATTTATCGATTCTATCTGTCAAATTTATCTAATCGATGCGTATGTGCTCGCATAGCTGTTTCGATAAGAGTGTGCATTATATTCACGACAGAAGTATTATTTTTTTAAACTTGCGTTGTTACTGGATTCTTCAGACAAGGAAGAATAAATTATGATTTTGCGGGGACTATCCTCTTAAAGTGGGCTTAATATTAATTTTATTGAAACATTTTATATGTATAATAATGATTTATATAAAAACGGCTCACCTCAATACGTGTTATGATCGGGAAAGCCCAGATGAAGGCAGTCTACATCTGCTGAAACTGGTCGGCTTTCCCGATCATAACACGTATTGAGGTGAGCCGTTTTTATATAAATCATGAATTATCCTCAAGTCTCATTTAATTCTATAATGTATAATAATTTCTCCGGACAACTTTTATCTGACAATTATTGGCAAGGACAGCGTAAAAAAATTTTTGTAAAACATAGTCTTTACAAACAGAAGTACCCTTTAATTTTCTAATCGACCGACCATAGAGCATAGATTTAGCATTTTGAGTGAAAACTTTTGAAAAATACGAAGTGACCCATGACGTCACATCTTAATATCATTCAAGAAAATCTATACATATAATTTTAAGGAGATTTCGTCTGCTATTATGACACCCATACATTGTGTATGACGTCCGCTGATCAGATGTGTACTTCATCCTTTAGGTTCCATTTGGCGCGTTCGTTGTAAATCAAAATAATAATTATTTATATATTTTTTCTTCAGATCCCATTCTCCGCTCAGTCCGAAACTCCGGAATATGGGAACCAAGACCACCACAGTCGAGGAGGGGGAAGTCACGCCTGCCAAAGAATTGGAAAGACTAGTCAAAGACGTAAGTGTTTACTGACTCATTGTCAAGCAAAATGCGTCTTAGGGCCAGTTTCTGTATTAAGATCCCTTTAAACTTGCAATTATTAACTTAGAAAGAGAAAGAGCAAGGAAGTGATCAAAATCAGCTCTGTTATTTTTTTTTCACAACAATAAACCAAACCTTTATTTGTTTTATGTATGAGACAATTAAAAATCTTTCAATTTCATATTTATTTTGTGCTTCCTACAGCATTCTTAAGGGGCTGCACAATGCTAGAATTCAGTCCTGCTCGAATGCATTTGTTTTTTAGCTGTCTATCTTCTATCCTGCTCTCATCAGATGCCGCGCACGCAAAACTTCAGTTATTTTGAAATCGCGGCTACATTAGGACATTAATTATAATTTGTTTATATAATAAATGTGTTTTTTCTGGTAAGTATCTGCGTGTGTTGGTTTCGTTTCAATCGGTTATGAAATATGGAAACTGAATCGTTTTTTTCGTGTAATTCATGCTTTTTAAAAGTATTATAATTAAAAGAAGATTGAAAGTATGTTTATTTATAAAGTGTAATTAATAATTGTCTTGAGTCAAAAAACCGTCTACATTGATGGATCTGAATCGAATGCAAAACTGATGTTTAGCATTGTAGAGCTCTTTAAATTTACTATTACGCGATATCATGTTTCTTTTAAGATGTATGTAATGCACAATACACACTACGAGGGGAGTTCAAGGTATTCTCGGTATCGGAACTTTTTTTGTTAGTACTGACGGTAGTTTTTGTACATGGTTCTCTTATGACATTATCTAAGGTAATTGATTGAATTAGGCGTTACTTTGCGGAAGTCCATAATGAAATTATGGATATAATATTAATATTATTGCTCTTATTGCTTTAGTGTATTGAGATTGCAGGGGACTATATATATATTGTTTTTCTATGTAGAAAAATTAAATTATTTCAGATTTTTCTGCCTTTTCTTTCATATATATACCGAGAATATTTTGAACTAGTCAGATTTCGCCCGACTAGTTTCACTGTAATAGTACAATTTATAATACAGTTATAAATCTAAACCACGAATTTAGTAATAAAATTATCTGTCCATTTCAGGTTACATTCGGCTTAAAACACTTTTCCGATGTCATTACAAAAAGAAAACTTGAAATGCTTCCCGACAACGGTACCCTGGTTTTCGAATCCATCGCAAATATTCACAAAGGTAATTAAAGTTTAATCAATATCTCTCATGAATACACATAGGTACAGCAATTAAATACCGAACACTTTTGCCCGTTCAACAATGCGACGCCATCAATCAATATTTTTTTCAACCATTTAGCGAATTAGTATTTGCAACCTCTGAACATCTTGCGTAATAGCTGATCAGTCAACCATAACCTAAGTCTTGGTATGGAAGCAATGATATTATGTAATAATGAAGTTTCAATTTTCAGCACCACGATCATTTGAGACACTTATTCAAAAAATTTAGTTTTTTTTGGAATTTTCAGTGTGGTGCTCGTATATCCATCAAATTATCGCGAGAAAAGCAAATAAAGCAATGTGCCGGGAATCGAATATTGTGTCAATAGACAGGTTATGTTGAATAACTATTAAGTGTATTTTGAATTCAAGTGTTCTGTTTCGATTAAGGCGATATGTAAAAGTTTTAGCGTCGCCATAAGCGAAAAAATCCTCAGTGCGAGAGTCCCGGATTCGAGGAAAAGTAACAAAATGTCGGTTTTTTATTAATATAAAATGTACTAAAAATGCTATCAAAATTTCGTTTAACCAGGTCCTAGATACTGTAACAACCCATCTAATAAAATATAGTTGCAGTCCATATGTCATTCCAAATTGTCAAACCAGGAGAATTGGTGTCGAGAAAGACCTAATTTCAATAAATATTTGTATCGAGTCGAATTTCTCCAATCGCGTTTCTGTTTTAGTGGATCCCTAGAAAAATATCCCAAAAATAATATCAATCAATCAATCAATCAATTCAAGGCCGTTTTCGGTCACAGCGACTGTTAATGCTGAGAGCGGCGCTGGTGAGCCCTCACGTGGCTGACGTAGCCGATTTTTGCAGTGAACGTGCGGCCACATTCACTGCACGTCAGCACCCCTCCAACTATATTATAATTGATGGCCACTGGTGGTCGGGCCTTAAGCTGGTCTCGTTTTGTGTCGAGCTCAGCGCGTCTAATTGACTCGAAAGCATACACCTTAGTGTTCACAGCCTGCCTCCAATGTGGTCTGTCTGCTGCCAGTGTTTCCCATTGTACTGGGTCTATTGCACATTTCTTCATGTGGCGGTTAAGCACATCTTTATACCGCAGAAATTGGCCGCCCTGTTTCCGTTTCCCTTCCTGCAGTTCGGAGTAGAAGATGCGCTTAGCCACCCTGGCATCAGACATTCGGGAAACATGGCCACACCATCGCAGCTGACGCCTCATTAGATAGGCCTCAATCCCACCGACATCAGCACGTCGCAGAACTTCCGTGTTTCTCACACGGTCCGACCAGTGGATGTTCTGGATGTCACGCAGGCATTTGAGGTGGAACCTATCCAATGTGCGAATATGCTTCCGGTATGGACACCACGATTCGGAGGCATAGAGAAGATTAGGCAAAACTATCGCCATGTACACAGAGACCTTTGTATGGAGCTTTAGGTCATGTGACCGGAACACCTTGGGACGAAGTTTGCCGTAGGCTGCAGCAGCTGCTCCTATTCTGCTGTTGACTTCATCGTCAAGATGGCACTTGGATGTAATCGTGCTCCCCAGATATTTGAATTTATCTACTTGCTTCAGCGATGCCTCACCGAGTTTTATATCGACTGGCGCACTGAGAGTGTTTTGAACCATCACTTCGGTTTTCTTAACACTGATTTTTAGGCCAAAACGCCGACATATCTCATCGAGGCTCGACATTAAGCGCTGTAGATCATCTGAGGATTCCGCCACGAAACACAGGTCATCTGCGTACATTATCTCCGTTATGGTGGTAAGACACACTTTGGTGTATGCTTTCAGCCTGGCTAAGTTGAAAACACCGCCGTCGGTGCGAAAACGAATACGGATACCGTCAGGCACTGATTGCAAGGCTTCCCGAACTACCACGGCAAAGTAAAGGGCAAAGAGAGTGGGTGCCAGCACGCAGCCTTGCTTGACTCCACAGCTGACATTGAAGAACTCTGTATCTTCGCCCTTTACCGCGACACAACACTGCATGTCATCATGCAGTAGCCGGACCAACCTCACAAACTTATCCGTGCATCCCAGTTTCGTCATCACCACCCATAAAGCTTCCCGAGGCACACTGTCGAAGGCTTTTTCCAGGTCAACAAAACACATATACAGTTCCTGACTCTGTTCTCTGCTTTTCTCCTGGAGTTGACGTATGGAGAAAATAGCCTCGCAGGTACCTCTTTCCGGGCGAAAGCCAAATTGGGTTTCCGGCAGGATGTTCTCAGACAGGGGCACTAAGCGGTTGAGCAATATCCGGGCAAAGACTTTTCCCGGAGAGGTAAGGAGAGATATACCTCTGTACGAATTGCAGTCGGAGCGATCTCCTTTGTTTTTGTACAAGGAGCAGATACGAGACAGATGAAAGTCTTCCGGTACCCGCTCCTTTTCCCACATCTCAACAAAGAGCCTCCAGATTGTACCGTGCAACTCGTCACCTCCATACTTAAGTAGCTCTCCGGGCAAATTGTCAATGCCCACCGCTTTTTTATTCTGCTGTTGTTTAATGGCAAGAACGACCTCACTTAGTGACAGTGGCTTGTCAAGCTCAGTGCAGGCTGGCAATACTGCTATTGAGCTGATGTGATGCAGATCCGCATCTCGGTCAACGTTCAGTACGCTGTTGAAATGTTCCCGCCAGCGCTGGAGCACGTCCTGCTTGCTTGTAAGTAGTAATGTACCATCAGATGACCTTAATGGAACACTACTGCGGGCTGACTTACCTACTAATTGACGGACCTCTTCGTAAAATGTGCCCATTTGATGCGTGTCTGCAAGCCACTGTATGCGCTTGGCCTTTTCCTGCCACCACCTGTCTTTTATCTCTCTGACCTTACCTCTGAGCTGAGCACTACTCTGCCTGACTTCCTTCGACTGTTCAGTGCGGTGGTTACGGAGGAGAGTTCGGTGCTTCCTTATTGCTTCGGCTAGGCTTTCGTTGTTCTCGTCGAACCAATCCTCGCATTGACGAGGTTTTATACCAAGTTTCTGCGTGGCTACATCGACAAGACTGGACGAAAGCGTTTGCCAGATAGCCACAGGATCGCCATTCTCAGTATCCAGCGTCTGAACCACTTCACTGATCGCCAGGGAGTAGATTTTCCGGGTCTCCAGGTTCTGGAGTTTCCCTAGATCTAACTTCTTTGGCATCACTCCTTGAGATCTGCGCGGAGGAAAAAGTCGAAGTTTCAGTTTGGTCAAGACAAGCCGATGGTCACTCCAGCAATGAGCACCCCGCATGACACGGGTGATAAGGACCTGGGAGATGTCCCGCTGCCTGACTATAGCGTAGTCTATGAGGTGCCAATGTTTGGACCTGGGATGCATCCATGTAGTCTTATATTTAGCCGGGAGTCTAAACATGGTGTTGGTGATTGCCAGATTGAATTGGGCACATAATGAGAGCAGTAACCGTCCATTACTATTCATATTACCAACACCGTGTCTTCCCAAGACCTTAGGCCAGGCTTCATAGTCACGACCAACCCTAGCATTAAAGTCACCCAATAAGAGCAGTTGCTCTCGAGGGCGAACTTTAGTGAGGGTTTGTGTGAGCTCCTCATAAAACCTGTCCTTGATATCGTCATCTCGGTCCATAGTCGGCGCATAGACACTAACGACAGTCAGGTAGTTGTTGTTGGCCAAGTGAAGACGCAAGGAAGTAACGCGGTCCGAGGTGTGTACTGGACACTCTTCCAGCTTCGAAGCGATCGTATTTTTTACCGCGAAACCAACGCCAGATCTCCTAGGCTCTGAGGCAGAGTTTCCCTTCCAAAAGAAGGTATACCCACCGCCGTATTCCACCATCTCCCCCTCGTCAGCCAGGTGAGTCTCACTGAGAGCTGCGATGTCCACACCATAGCGTTGGAGTTCTCGGGCTACGATGGCAGTTTTCCTCTCAGGACATTGGTTTGTACTACGATCGAGAAGAGTGCGTACATTCCATGCGCCGAATGTCATATCCGAATGCTTTATGTTATTTTTACCTCTGTGCTTTCGACCACGAATTAGGTGATGCAGAAGCAGCCGTGGTTACTACTTCTGTGTGGGTTTGGGTCAAGCCTTGTTTAGGACACCTTTTCTAGTCCCTCCCCCGTTCGGGGCGAGCAGGGCCTCCCTAAATAGGGCTGCTCCGTCACTCAAGGTGCTGCCGAATCCACACTGATGACCCTGTGCAGCATGAAAGCGACCACTCTCCTTGAGTCGCCTGCGTGCAGACATTAGCCAAAGCCCGATTGGCATCACAATCAGACCTCTCTGCCGCTGCCCATCGCCACAGGACTTGTTTCTAAAATCGGAGGTCCAGTAGCAGAAACAGTCAATTACGCAGGACATATTATAGTGCACAAGTGTGTGCGCAAACACAGGTGCACTCTCTCGTCTAAACCTCTCTGTGCCTGATGGAACGTGTAACCGCTACAACCAGAAAGAGGTTCAGATGCAGTTTCTGGCCGACGTTCACTTGAGACCTCTAACGCCGCCCTAGGCCTTCCACTTAGGCCGTGCTGACTTGCCGCGTCCGCCAATATCCTACGCTTATCAGCTGCAGAATTGCCTTCCACGCCAAGTCAGACTTCGTACACAGAAAAGCGGGAGGTAACCGCGTAAGACCTGTATAGGTCCCCCTCAACCAGGTTTAGCCCACGAACCGACGTGGTGTCCCAGGGTGTGGCCGCCACGTGTACTGCAGCTTCTAGGAGCCACTGGTGAGAGATTGCGGAGTGTCTGTGGACCAGAGTGAATCTGTCTCATTTCAGAGAGCGGCTAACAGATTCAAAAAGTTATCACCACTAGACACGCCACTACATCCCAAAAATAATATACTATTTTATCAAAATGATTCGTCACTTACTGAAGTAGATATGCAAGTTCTAAAAGTGTCGATTTTTTTCCGTAGCGCCTTAATTTGAAAAAGGCGGGTTTTTCACAATCCGGCTGCGAAAACGCTCTTAATAAGTTATGAATAATTAATCTAAACCCGGCAACCCCTGCGCGGACATGTACGTTTTCACATATTATTTAACAATTTTCCAGCAATAAAGCCCTACTGCAGTCGATCACCACAACTGACCAACGCCGTCAAAAGGCTGTGCAGTGCGCTAGCTATGCTCATCCGTCTCTGCGATGACATCACAGCCATCAGTCTCAGAGATGAGGTTGACGAGGGAAACCAGTCTTTACAGCCGGAGCACGTTAGTACGGTAAGAATGAAGTTCATTTGTCAAAGTTTTTTTATTATCAGATGTTTTATGACCGCCTAGCGCCTCTGTCTGGTCCGGAGGCTGCGTTTTTATTGACACAAAGAGGAATCGACTATTGCGTGCATCCGTAGGAGAAAAAGCATTTCAGTGATTTCAGTAATCAACCGCTTGAAATCATACTGGAGACTAAGTTAGTGATCGGGAACAAGGTTTAATTACGCTTAAGGTGAAAGTAGAAAAAAAAGTTTTTTTTTTACTTTACTGCCTATGCTAGGAATAGTTAGGTATACTTTTAGGTTAATAGTGTATGTGGACTATTATATTTATTATAGTTACATACATATTTATATCGCTCTTTATGCATTCAATTTAAATTTCAATAAGCCAAATATAATGTTTCTTCATCTCTGTCATTTATGGTTGACTGGAAGAAATTTCTTTTAGAAATAAGTCCGCCTTTGCCCTGTA
This sequence comes from Ypsolopha sequella, assembly GCA_934047225.1. Taxonomy (NCBI): domain Eukaryota; kingdom Metazoa; phylum Arthropoda; class Insecta; order Lepidoptera; family Ypsolophidae; genus Ypsolopha; species Ypsolopha sequella. Next base: position 13,422,923 of record OW203987.1, read on the forward strand.
TTTCTCTTAATTCTAATCTGTATTCTAATGTGTTTTTGTGTGCAATAAAGTGTTTATTTTATTATTATTATAATTAATTGTATTTGGACTAGTTTAGTTCGTATGAACGAAACATTTAAAAAGGATAATTGAACCTTGTTTCTGATCACTTACCGAGACTCCAGTATGAATTCGGGCGGTTGATTAAATTTCACCTTGTATTATCTTTGGTGGACTTTAGTGTTAACTATTGTTTGCAGGTGGTAAAAGGCGTGACCCAAGCGGTAGAAGACGTGGCCAAGTTAGCAAAACAGTACATGGCTCGGCCGGCACTGGATCCGCGGCCCGCCGCTCTAGTTTCGCCACGGCCTAACACGCAGAGGAATTCGCTACCTGGTCAGTTCTGGAATTATTCTCCCGTATTTTTCATTTTTTTATTTATTCATAATTTTACACTATTTTATTACATGATAAATACACAGAACATTTTGCTAGAAAAGCAAGCAATTGGTCAAGAATAACAATAAAAAAATATTGAAATAATTTAAATATCACTTGGAAAAAAAAGTTTGTATTGGAATTTTCACTCTAGGGTTAAACATTGTCTACCCTGGGGTCATACAATTTTTTTTCAAATTGATGTTTGAATTTTTTCATTATTTTTTTATTGTTATTCTTGACCAATTGATTGCTTTTCCAGCAAAAAGTTCTGTGCCCGCCACTGATAAATAGTATCAATAAACTCACATGAGTTTGTCCTGATACTACAATTCGTTAATAATACTCATATTCGTGCATGAGATTATGCCCACACAAGCAGAAACAAATAAATACTGATAGATACCTGTATACAAATTATAATTATACAATAGATGTAAAGAGAAATTGTTTGTCGAACGGCTGCTACTGCAATGTTACGTAGTTGTTACAAAAATAAGTAAAGGCAAATAATAAATTTTAGTCGATCTTGACTTAATGTAGATAGGAAATTTAATACAAGAGGTATACAATTGTAAGGTAAATGAGAAGTCGATCGAACAATGGTGTACAAATAAAAAGATGCTCTTATCGCGATGCTCTTATTAGACAACTACTAATGAATAAATTATAAGAATATAAAAATTTTACCTTCCAATAAAATTGTTATTATGTTTCCTAAGACGTCTGAAGTCCATTAAGAGAGTACGTCGTTCCTTTCCGAATACAGCCGCTAGATGTCGCTAGTTTCCGTCACGTGACCACGCTGTTTTACCCAGAGTACCTGTCAACAGTCGCAAAGAACCCACAAGCCGCCATATTCTTCGTCATTGTTCGGCTCATAATGGTTCACCAGGAAGACATTGTCTGGACTTCAGACGTCTTAGGAAACATAATAACAATTTTATTGGAAGGTAAAATTTTTATATTATGTGTTCCGTTTGACGTCTGAAGTCCATTATGAGAGATGTGTTTGTTATCTCCTGGTGGCTTGTAAAATAGAACGCAACAATGTGATTGTAAATCGTAATGTTTCATGTATTAATAACGCAAAAATATGACAGGTAAAAATCAATATTTTTCATACTTAAAACACCAAGAAAAATAGACACTTGAACCTGAACTAAAAAAAAATGTAATTAGTAGTTCAGACAAACTTTCAGTCAGACAAACAAACTTCTCCAAATTATTATGATTATTAGCAGAAATGTCATTGACGTAAAAATTAATAAACTGTTTATGGTTCTTCAAAGTAATTTCTTTTGCGAATTTGCTATAGCAAGAATTTCTTATTTACTGCGTGAATTTGCATCCAATTTAGGGAAGACAGACACGGCTAATCTATAACTCCCGGTTGAACTTATATACCTTCATTGGACAGAAGGCACTTGACTCAACCTCCAGTTATGATTGGTGTAGGTGGCCTGATAGGGTCCCAAGTAGTGACGAACAAGTTAGTGACCGACTTTCTGAAATCTTAAGAGAGATTTAGTAATGTTCTCATCCAAAAATAGGTTCAATATTGCGGTTGGGAGAGGCTGATAAAGTGCAGCTTAATTGGCGTTGTGAAAGAGACAGAATCCGTTTTAGATCCAAAAGAAGGATGCAGGATAATAGAATAATCAATATTCATGAAATGGTCTGGATTACAATGCAAAGGAGTCAAATCGTGGACTAACTATGTCTTGAAGTTAACATCAAAAGTGTTGGTCTCTTTAATGTGCTTAATAAGTTTTCTACAATCCCAAATATATACTTTCGACGATGATGGCTTAGATAACGGAACTGCTATTAAAATGTGCCTAACAATGTGGCTGAAAGAAATATCTATGTTTCAAACAGTCTTACAAATGGAAGCTTTTACAGACTTGTGCAAAAGAAAGGTTATCTGGTAAGTAATATGTATAGTATAGCCAAAAATAAGTATGCTAAATATCTCGCTACTTCTTGTGGAGTAGGAACCTAATACCTGAATATCAGACGAGAACCAGCTTATCTCTGTCGAAAACAAAAATGATATTTTCATCCAGATATTATTGTGCATACTTATAAGGTCATGATATTCGGCTGGAGTCTACAAAAATTGACAGTATTTAGACCATTTTAGCAACTTATTCCAAATGGGAGTATCTGTTTCTGGAGTTGAAACTCGCCAACACTAAGAAAGAACTCGTTTTTGGAGTAGTTAACCGTTAAAACTCCGATCCAAAATGAGCCAATCATCCAGCCGGTGGCTCGGCCACGGTTGTAGATCTGGGCTGGAAGACGTCTCGTCATCGTGGCCATACAAATGCTTTTCAGGTCTCTGATCTTTATCGGGCCTGTCAAGGTTCGGTTCTGCCGATCTAGCCGCCAAAAGGGTTTCTTTCTCGGCCTGACTCTGAGTTAAAATGTTATAGTATTTGAGATGCAAGCAAGGTGGATGAGACAGCCAACCTAAAGAAAGCATCGTGATAACAGGCAATCAAGTCGATTACTTGGTAGGGGGGAGTACCTAGCATTTAGTCTCGGACGGTATAAGGGATAAGTCAAGATTAGCATGATCTGGAACGACATAGGTGGTACGTGATGCGAATTGGCCTATGTCAGGGTGCTCAAGACCTTGAATATTGCGGTGGCGTCGCTTCGTCCATAAGGTGCCTCTCGGTACATGCACGATTACGCGGGAGTTGGTCGGCTTCCATGTTGTACATTCCCGAAAGTTGGTGAGTGAATTGTACAACATTAGATTGTCCACCAGATTCAGTAGCAGTCTTGTCAACTACAACAGAACTTTGTACAGAGTTCCGCCTTCTTTCTTTATGTAAGATTGTGGTCTTGTCGCTCTAAAGAATAATTTTGAAATGAAACCAACGACACGTGGTATCACCAGGCTTCACCTATCCAACTACTGATAACGCCTCTGCCGAAATCGTAACTATTATGACGTACATTTCTTTCGCATTGCAACGCCACCTCCTACGTTGATGATTCCCCGTGCCCTGTATCATCCTGTTGTCCACTAAAACTCCCAATTAAACATTGGATGCGTCCGTTATAGTTATAATGTAGGTCGTTGGTAATGCCCCAAGGTGGATTTCTATTACTCGGCTCAAGTTTTCTGAGCACCATTTCAGTTCAAGGCGTGCTTCCTCCGAAAAGAAATGGTAGCTCTTTGATATTGCAGTCCTGCTGAAGTGTATGGCAATGCAACCTTCCCCAGTGAGTGACGAAAGTTGCGAAGTTGAAATATCCTAGGAGGCGTTGCGCCTGCCTGAATGACCAACTGCCAGCAGCTAGGCAGGTTGACAAATACTGACGAATTCTGTTTGTCTTGTCTGGGGGCAGGGACTTTGAGTTGGTTTGTGTGTCCCAAGCTATTCCCAAAAACTCGATTTGAAGTGCACGGCCATGCAACCTTCCCCAGTGGGTGATGAAGGTTGCAAAGTTGAAATTACCTAGGAGGCGTTGCGCCTGCCTGAGGAACCAACAGCCAGCAGCTAGGTGGGTTGATAAATACTGACGAATTCTGTTTGTCTTGTCTGGGCGCAGGGACTCTTAGTTGGTTTGTGTGTCCCAAGCTATTCCCAGAAACTCGATGTGAAGTGCACGGCAATGCAACCTTCCCCGGTGGGTGATGAAGGTTGCGAAGTTGAAATACCCTAGGAGGCGTTGCGCCTGCCTGAGGTACCAACAGCCGGCAGCTAGGTGGATTGACAAATACTGACGAATTTTCTTTGTCTTGTCTGGGGGCAGGGACTTTGAGTCGGTCTGTGTGTCCAAAGCTATTCCCAGAAACTCGATGTGAAGTGCACGGCAATGCAACCTTCCCCGGTGGGTGATGAAGGTTGCGAAGTTGAAATACCCTAGGAGGCGTTGCGCCTGCCTGAGGGACCAACAGCCGGCAGCTAGGTGGATTGACAAATACTGACGAATTTTCTTTGTCTTGTCTGGGGGCAGGGACTTTGAGTTGGTCTGTGTGTCCAAAGCTATTCCCAGAAATTCGATGTGTGTTATCGGTGTTCGTCCAATCTTGCGGCGGTGAACAGGTGAAAATGTTTGAATGTCATGGATAGGTTTTGATTCAAGACTTTCAGATTAAAAAGTGCTAACTTGCGAATATAATATTCAGCGACGGTGGGTAAAATTAAACAATTTTTTGATTTTATCAGTAATGATACCGGGGTTTGTTATTTCATCATTACATCTATTGTGGGTTAAATCCACGATAGTGTCTCATTGAAGAGGATTCAACCCATTATCATTTATAGAACATGCGTTTGGGGAATAACTATGCCATCAGATGTCTTGATAATGACTTAGATATCCCCTGAGAAATCTCGCAGTCTTTTTCCACATTATTTTTCTCCTCCCTCTTCTTTTTGAAAACTCTTCAAGTTTCTTTTAACAATAACCGCCTTCTTTACGTTGAAAGAGGCCAAAATTACTTACATATCTTGATAAGCAGAAGTAGTAGGCTCTGAGGGCCTCACCGCTAGATTTATCTTTAAAACTTCAGCACCTTTCCCACAAATAATTTGCAGAATATAAAGTGATAAATATTCAAAATCTGTTTTTCGTAAATCGAGGTAGTGGTCTTTCAGAGTTAGCTAAAAAGTCGATGAAAACTCTGTACAGTTTGTTCACGAACTTATCCTGCGCCATAAAGGTGTTAAATCAAGCGGCACAACAACGTGTCATTTGCAATCAACCCAGGGAAGAATTTCTCAAAACGTTACAATGCCTCGTTCACTTTCTGTTCTATGAACCCTAGAAACGCGACATACTTTTTCTGAGCCTCTGAAAATTCGTATCCATCGAGTCAAAACGTTGCAAGGACGTGATTTTAGCGACTTGATCGAGATTTTTTCTTTACACAGAAGGTTGTTTAAACATTACTGTGAGATTCGCGATATTTTCTACATCCGGCAAAAGTGTCAGAATGGAAGTTGCAAGAAAACATTTTCTTTTGATATGGGTACGCAGCGCCCGCGGGGCTTGGCCCCTGGATGCACGTTCTCGGTATGAAAGGGCATGGGTGCGACGAGATTATTATGTCGATCCATGATTTGCACTCAAAATATAGTTGAAAAGACTCACCCGCTGGAAAAATGTCAAACCTCCGATCCAGTTCTGATCCGAGTAAAGTGGTGCAGTGCGCGCGTTACGGGACAGCGGCGGCAGGGCGGTGCCTGCCTTTGCATGGCAGTGCGTTGCGGCATGCATCTCCTTCGGCGCTCGATGTGCTTCAAAGTCTCGTTTCTTGAACTTGATCTGAAGAAACTCGCCCGTATCTCGCGGCTACACTTTGAATGTCGTTATCCAATTATAAACGAATAAACACGGACGGAAAACTAAAATCTTAACAGAATTTTCTACTTTATTCTCGAAAATTCGATAGAGGGTATCTCAAAACGATTATTATTTCGCGATAAACTAGCAAGCTGCGAACGGTTCGAAAAACGACGCAACAATGACGAAGAATATGGCGGCTTGTGGGTTCTTTGCGACTGTTGACAGGTACTCTGGGTAAAACAGCGTGGTCACGTGACGGAAACTAGCGACATCTAGCGGCTGTATTCGGAAAGGAACGACGTACTCTCTTAATGGACTTCAGACGTCAAACGGAACACATAATAAACCTAATAAACCCATACGGTCTTCGTGAACGACCGTTGAAGTGTCAAACCACCACCAACTACCATAGTACATACTTGCAGTGTTTGAGAGGTCTTATCGTCTTAGCTCAGTTATCATATCAAAAAATCAAAATCATTTATTTATAACATATTTAACAGTTTTTGTTGCCGAATTCTCCTTTTAAGCTTTCACCTGTAGTAGGAGAAATTCGCTTTTTCATCCATAGTTGCGACAGAATTATAAATAAACGTTTAAACAAAGCAAGACATTAAAATGTACCATCGAAGAAAAGCCCGCCGTCCCACTCATCGCCCGCACTGCAATAGTAATAAGAGCGTTAAGTAGGTCATATAGATTCCCTACTCGCTTAGCTTTATAAATGTTACAAAAATAGATCTTCCAGACTGGCGGTCGTGTGGATCTCGTTTCTTATGATCTCTTGGGAATTTCCTAAAATCCCTCCTTACCGTCAAACGAGGAACCTACAGTCCAAATTTTACGTTCCTAGGTCGAACCGTTTGGTTTAGGCGTAGATTGATAATAATAAATGGTATATTTTATCTTCCAGATATCCCACTAACTCCCAAGGAGCGTTCGCTACTGACGGGCTCGGGCGGGGTGGAGGGCGGCGGGGTGCGCGCATCGCACTCGTCTGAGTCCGTGCTCGACGCGCCGGACTCTCCGCCCCCTAAACCTGCTAGGCCTAACAGGTACGTGGGGAAAATATTACATAAATACATATACTCATGCCTGTCTCCCAGAGGGGTAGGCAGAGACTACAGATTTTTATCTGCTGCGATCCAGACACACCTCTTTCGCCTCTTCCACATCCACCAATCTAGTCATGCAAGCTCTTCTATTCCCAGTACTTTTGACATTGCCCTTCTTCAATATGTCACTAATTTTGTCAATATATAAGGGCGGGCTGGTCGAGCTCTACCATCGACTTTCGTCACTCTACATGTCCAAACATGGAAAATATTATAAAAATATATATAGAAGAACTTGCATGAAAGTGATAGAAGCGAAAAATAGGATCCAGGGGCCTTATGTGTAACTTCAACATTCATACTATGATGGAAATAAATTTATATATTATTAATACCTTTGCGATTTAATCGCAAGGAGATACAAATTTACATTATATCATAAACGCAGAAAGAAAAGTCAATCTGGATGTGAGGAGATCTGAACCGGAAAAGCGAGAGGTCCCGGGTTCGAATCTCGGTTCAGAGCTCCTCACATCCAGACATTTGCTTTGCTATACCGCAATGATATAATGTACATTTTCAACATTCATCGCTATCACTTTTAAACGTACGTGATTGGCTGACAATGACATCGCACATAATTTTTAGCCAATCACGACACCTTTCAAAGCGATAGCGATAAATGTTACAGTTAGACAATAAGGCCTCGGGTCGAAGCAGATGGAAACCTGTGATCTTTGGCTATCTCTCTGGGCGTGATTTTATATTTATGCAACGCGTCCAAGACAATGGGGATCCACAGGCATACTAATTACAGATGGCGCTAGTCCGGCCAATAAATACTACGGTCCGGGTATTGTTTTTCTCCAATATCTCGCATTTTTCTTTACTTCCTCTTATCACTTGTATGCCAAAATGTTACATATTTGTTATTATTATTATGTTATTCATTTTAATATTTTATTATTTATGTATATTTATATATATTTTATTATTATATAAACACATTCAAATCAAATTAGGGAGATATATTTTGAACTTTATTGTTAGGCATCAGTCTTACAAAATAATTAATAATAATACAGCCGATTCTAAAGGCTTTAATTTTAGTTTTAGTGCTGTCAAAACTCAATTTTTGCCAAAGCAATTTAGCTTCTAGTCCTTACATTAAAGGACTATTTTGCAATGAAGAAAATTTAGTTTTGACAGCACTAAAACTAAAATTAAAGCCTTCAGAATCGGCTTTAATATATGTGTAAATTACTAGGTATATTATAGTAATTTTGAATATGGCGTTTTTCGGGAATAAATTAACACCATTATTAAAGCAACCTGACACGGCACACAAAGGCATAAATCCAAGAAATTAATCGAAAATCACTAAAAACTACGCAAAAACCACGACGTACTGAAATGACAGATTATCATAGTCAGATCGATGATACAGGGATGATTTGGCAGTGTGGACCCAATGTGGCAAAGACTTTATTACCTTTTGACAGAAGCAATTATTAGTTCGCCCATTTGTCTAAATGTCTTGAACGCATAGTATGTAGGTATAGTACCCGGCAGTAAATAAAACACATCAGCTATCTTCGGCTTCGTAGAGCGCTGTCTCTGCCACTGGATTGTTAGTGCTTCGTGCGACAGAGATAACGCTACGATACGATGTGCATTATTTACCGCCGGGACCTGTATACATAATGTCACCTGCTAAAAGTCTTGGTGACTCCAGATATCTACTAAACAGCCATCTGTATACATAATGACACCTACTAAATATCTTGGTGACTCCAGATATCTACTAAACAGCCATCTGTATACATAATGACACCTACTAAATATCTTGGTGACTCCAGATATCTACTAAACAGTCATCTGTATACATAATGTCATCTACTAAAAGTCTCGGTGACTCCAGATATCTACTAAACAGCCATCTGTATACATAATGTCACCTACTCAATATCTTGGTGACTCCAGATATCTACTAAACAGCCATCAGTATACATAATGACACCTACTAAAAGTCTCGGTGACTCCAGATATCTACTAAACAGCCATCTGTATACATAATGACACCTACTAAAAGTCTTGGTGTCTCCAGATATCTATTAAACAGCCAGAGTCAAAGACGATAAAACCACTACGTTTTATAACATTTATACGCTACAAGTTCATGTTAAACTAGCTTTCGCCCGCAGCTTCGCTCGCGTGACAGTGGCTTTCAATTATCGACAGTCTTCGGCTTGGCCGTTATTTTATTAAAATCTCTTATGGCCTATATGTATTCCAAGGTCACTCGATGATAAATGATAATGAAGAAAACCGCATCCAAATCTGTTGACATAACCAATATCATTTAAAAGGACATCATTCATTTTGGGCTAAATCTGAAAGTGCCGGCCAATTAAAAATAATGTTATATTTCGTTAGAATATGTAATTATATTTATTTGTTACTATGAGACCAAAGCGGTAGGGTCATTCTCTGCTTTATTATATGAGTTTGAAAAATCGATATTTTTTTCTGGGCTAAATATGAAAGGCCGAACAAACAAAAATAATGTGATGTTTCATTAGAATATGTAATTATATTTATTTGTTAATGCAAGACCAAATCTATAGGGCCATTCTCTGCTTTACTATAAGATTTCGAAAAAATCTATTTTTTTTTTCCTAAATATGTAAGTGCCGGTCAAACAAAAATAATGTTATGTTTCGTTAGAATATGTAATTGTATTTATTCGATACTACGAGACAAAATCTGTAGGGTCATTCTTTGCTTTATTCTGTGAGCAGCGGTATTAACAAAAATGCGGACCGGAGATTCCAATGTAAGATTAGCCTCAATATTCAAAATATCCAAATCAACTTTTCAAAGAATGTTGAAGAAAGGTCGTGAAGCATTGATGGCGGACTATGTGCCATCACGAGTTGTTTTAGACCACATGACCCGTGAGGAAGTAGTACAACGAAACTTGATAGTCGCAGAAATACTTTTTGGCAACCCAGACAGTCCAATCAATGAAAGGAAAGCTGTGACAATGTGCGATGGTACTCATATCTATCACCAAAAGAGCTCTAACTATTTCTACCAACGGAAATCGTATAGTAGTCACAAGTATCGTCACCTTCTCACACCAATGTTATTATGTATGCTGTGATGGTCATATAATAGTGGTTTCTGGACCTCATGCTGCAACGATTTCTGATGCGGTGATTATGAACAACACGGTAGATAACGAAGAAGGCGGTTGTCATTGGTTCTTTAGGCTGGGAGACGTATTTATTTTAGACCGTGGATTCAGGGGACTTGGTGAGGCCCCTTGAAGACTACGGCTACGTAGTACATATGCCGGAGACAAAGAACCGAAGGAAACTGCAGCTTACCACTGACCAAGCCAATACGTCTCGGCTTGTGACCATTTATCGTTGGGTGGTCAAAGTCATAAGTTGTCCACAGTAACCGATCACTAAGACATATGATGGACTACTTTAGAATTGCTGCAGCTCTTAGAAATGACTTCCATGTCCTGATTTACAATAATGTGCATGCTAATGAGTTTTTAAGAATTATTAATGAAAGAATAACTCTGCCTAATATATTAGCAGATCTTGTCATCACTAATAACTACAGCAGAAGGAGAGCACATTTCTAGTCGATGATAGCCAATACGCAAGAATTCGACCAGTTCCCCAGATTTACGCAAGAGCAACTGACATTGTTTACCTTGGGCAGCTATCAAATAAAGCAGGCTCGAAGCTGTTATGGGGAGCATATTCAATCTGATGGTGCGTTTATCATAGAGCTTGGTGGGGACGTGCCAGCCCAAGAGGTTCGGGAACTGGATGGAAGAGACCTTTGGCTTATAAGAGGTTGCATACAGTCAAGACACGTTCAAGCCAAAACTTACTACGTGTACATCGCCGTTGGGCCTACTTTACTTGGAAGAGAAGCAATTCCTCATTACTACTGTAGCTGCAATATTGGAAAACGTACATTAGGATGATGTGCACACGTTATGACCATCATATGGTACATAGGTTTTGCGCGGCATGATCTCACCATAGTTCCACCGGCAGATGGTCTAGAAAATATAATAGTCAGACAGAACAATCATTAACCTTTTTACTGTTTTTTTTTTGTCAAATAAATGTTTTATTTCATGTAACCGTTTTTTATTCAGATTTAAACCAATTAATTAATTATCTATTAAGTTAGATAAGTGAAATTCAGGTTATTTTATCGAAAAAGTTTGAATATGACCATTTACAGCTGGTGAAAGAGTACAGGGAATAACCCTAGTGCATTGATCTCATAGTAAAATAGGTTCAAAACATCTTTTCTGCACAATAAATCATCAGTAATGTGATATTTTTTCGAAAATTATTAAAAAAAAAATAATTTCGAAATCATCTAACTAAGCAGAGAATGACCCTACACCTTAGGTCCCATAGCAACAAATGAATATAATGTCACATTTTATCGAAATATAACATTTTTATTTTTTGGCCGGCACTTTCAGATTTAGCCCAAAAATGTATGAACGCTGAATGATGTCCTTTCGCAAAAATATTCACGTAACACACAACTTTTTACTACTTTATCGTTAGTATAGAAGTTTATTACAACCGAATTAGGAAATTCTCGAACTTGACAACTTGTTTGTATAAATAAACAGCATTACTACTTCATATCCTTCCGTAGTGTTGCTGATATTGATTGATCTTTTATTAGGAAAATGATATTGCCCTACTAATTCAACGAGTGGAACGGCAGTCTTAACCGATTAATTTTCTTTGTTTTTGAAGTGTTTAAGTAATTAATATCGAATAGCGTGTTTAATGCGAATTATTTAGATTAAATAACCTCATCGTCATTGCTACACATTGATTCATCAGTTAAATATGGCTATTGTATTAGTTACAAAGTGAATGTTGTGACTGCATAATTACATTATGTAGAAAGTAAATAAATGGCTTTTCCGAGTGCATCGACAGTAACTCGTTCCAAATTTGTTTTTGTTTTGTCTTCGAATTGCAAGTATGTGCCAAGTATACTCGTCTGCAATGGCACAGTGGAACAGTGTTTACATTTTTATGGAATGGCTATCAAGTCGAAAAGACATAAAGTTAGATAAATAATGCTTTTAGTTTGCGTAGGTTTGTATTTGCTTACTTGTAATTTTACGGGACAAACAATTGTACCTTTTTTGAGTTCTGTAAGAATTCGTATTATTAAAGATTTTTTTTCTGATAGAAATTTTAAATACTCATACTCATACTCATTTCTTGGTAAAATACAAAAACATTTACAAGTCATTTCAAACAATACAATTATGCGGTATACAATTACAATTGATATAATAATAATACAGTGTGATTTATTAGAAAATTAAATGTCAGATAAGGTCAAATAGGAAATATTACAATGCTGTCTTAAAATTAATATCATAAAAGTCTTTTATGTTGTAAAAGGCATTTAGTGTGAGCCATGTCTTCAGCTTTGTTTCGAATTGTGGTTTTTCAGTTATAGATTTAATGTCGGTAGGGAGAGAATTATAAATTTTTGGACCTGCTACATAAACAGACTTAGTTGACTTCGTCAGTTTATAGAGTGGTATTTTGAGTTTATTCGAGTGCCTGGTTATGTACGATTGAGAACTTGCATTCGACGGGAACAGGTCAGGGTTGCTCCTTACAAAAACGGAAACTTGATAAATGTACTGGGATGTTAGTGTCAGTATCTTTAATTTTATAAAAAGTGGTTTTGCGTGCGCATCTATCGCAGCACGAGAAAGGATCCTGACGGCTCTTTTCTGCAACTTAAAAGGGCGTTCAGACTCGGCCGCGTCTCCCCAGAGCAGGGAGAACAGAATACTGTTTCAATTTACCCAGAACAGATAGAACTCGCACTTCTGGTGGTGGTGTAGGAGTGTATCTGCGTGGTGATCTTGATTGCACAGTCGTCTCCCAATTGGATAGTACTAGTGAAACAGAACATCTATTTTAAGAGTATAAAAGATAGGTTCAATTTTCGCACTGATATGAGCAAAAGGAATCTCCGGCCCTATCATGACCTTATGTTATCTATTCCAACTCATTACACGCAACGTTACTCTGGGTCTTTTACAGTGGACGCTGTCCGTCTTTGGAATGCTCTTCCACACTCTCTTAAAAGTCTTCCCTCGATTATTTCCTTCAAATTCAACTTAAAGAAGCACTTTTTGTCCTCTCAGCAGCTCTATACTAGTATGTATGTATTGTACGTATTTATGTAGTGCATCATATTTATTTAAATATATATAAATATATATATATATTATTTTAGTATTGTACGTTTAAGTACTTTGGTATACATTTAGGTATATGTAGGCTATTATATTTAGTATTTACATACTCGTACATATGTATCGCTCTTTAGGCACTCAGTTTAAATTTCAAAAAGCCAATGTATAATTTATCTACATCTCTGTCATTTATGGTTGACTGGAAGAAATTTTTTTCAGAAATAAGTTCGTATTTATCTGTTTTTTGTGTGAAATCAAGTGTTTATTATTATTATTATTTGATTCTAATTAATACCGAAACTAACAGCCAGCTCTGTCTGTTTTAGAAAAATGGAGCTGGCCCCACCTCTGCCTCCAAAGCGGAAGTCTAATGACAACTCTTTACTCGCCCTATCTATTGATGGGTAAGTGAAGGTTTACTTCTTATCCAAACCACAGATTTCAAAAGTTTAGATGAGCCCAGGCACCTGAAATCAATTGCATTGTTTTTGAATGTGTGCGTTAACATAATGCCGACGCGCGCAAAATATGAGTGCGCAATCTGTCTACCTACGGTCAGCAAACTGATCAGACTACTAAAGTCGTAAATATTCAAAACTTTAATTACACTTAAGGCGTCCAACTATCACTATGTTCAGATGAGCACTGATTCCAAATGTGTGAGCGTCACCCATTTAAAGGTGGTAACATTTTGATGGTGTCATATTGCGGTAAGGGCTTATCTTTACTTTTAAAATCTTTGATCCAATCACCCTTATTTAGTTTACCAAAAACATAGCATCGTATAAAATTACTGAAATAAGTAGCTTTGCTATAACAATGAACCCAATATTTTCTGCATACAAGCAAGTGTCTTTTTTATAGCAATCGAATAAATAAGGCGGTCTTGTTTCCCAGGCTATCCCTTCAGTCTCACAGCAGTGGCTCGCTAGATTCGATGCTAAACGTGTCCAACGACGAAGAGACGCGCAACGCGAACGATTCCACAAACCACGACCACGTGTTCGCGACGACACACAACTCTGATATAGTTGGTATGTAAGATTAATTTAAATTATGTTTCTATCAATAGTAATGTAGTATGTTGAGGTGAAATATGATTATCTAAACAGACAGAGCCGCATTATAGGACGTGGAGGCCCTGGGCAACAACGAAGTAGAGGCACCTTCTTTGATTCAAGATCGATCATAATATCCGCTGTTTCCATAAGTGCTCATATGTATTACTATAACAAAAAAAAAAAAAAACTATAACATTATTTCTTTGTTATAATTCGTGTTTTTTGGCAATTGTGTGATAAAACTTGTTGAATAACAAGCTTTCCAAATTTTTACATTTGTCACGCCAGTATAGTTCGCCATTTTGACGCTTCGCATACAGTCCACTAAAATCAATATTTTTAATTTATTGGCGGAGCCACTATTGTAGGGGCCCCTCTCTCCCCTAAATCCGGCCCTGTAAACAGAACTCGATCCCGTCGGGGGTTTCTGAAATCCCTTTTTTTAACTCATGTCACAGAAGTAATAATAGTACTACGTACAGAAGATCCACTGTTCAAAGACACTTAGGGTGGATGTGACGGATCGCGTTCCCAATCGCAAAACTTATGATTGTTTTTCTTAATTTTTTGTTAAATATTATTAAATAAATATGATTTGTGGCATCAGGCGACCGTAGTTTAATGTTAATTAAGCTTTTCTACCAAAGTTGTGCTATTTTATGCATTTCTTAGGTGGATGCGACGAATCGCGTTCCCAACTGCAAAACAATTTTTTGTTAAATATTATTAAATAAATATGATTTGTGGCATCAGGCGACCGTAGTTTAACAATAAAATACAAAACTTTGCTAGAAATGTCTAATTAACTTAAAACTTTTGTCGCGTATTGGAATAAATCGCATTTATCTAAAACTTTTAATAAAAAAAAAAACAACGAACATAATTTTTACGTTTGGGAATGCATTCCATCGCATTCACCTTAAATAGAAAGCTACTCTCGTTCCGCGGCAATAAAGTGCAATTCAGCTCGCACAGCGCTGCGTGGCTACCCTTCAAGGCGCCCCTCTTTCTATCGCGTAACTCTTATCCCTTCACCTACTGAATGGTTCGCGCAATAAAGCTAGGGCTGCCGATGTTTTTAGCCCTGGCAGAGTATGATATCTTCATTATACAAAGGAACCTACGGTAAAAATTTCATGTTCCTACTCGTATATGGAAAATGCAAATAGGTTTCGCGTATTAAAAGATGCGTTCCGAACACCTGACAGACATATTTATATGTTTTTACGTTAAGCAAAGCCATTTTCTCTTCTTTCTCCATCAAATCTTAAGTTCAGGGTTCACAGCCGAATATAGTGATAGATTTGTACGTTTCATAATAGACTCACTGAACCTTAGATCTGAATATTATAAAACCACTCATAGTAGTAATCCCAACTGTTTTACGCATCATCCAACATTGTAATTATTTTTAAGCCGAATTAATCTTAAGATGTATGGCTTATAAAATAAATAAGATAAAAAAAAAAAGTCATAATCGAATATCAATATTCCCTATTTCAGGAGTATGCATGTGCAACAACGGCCTGGACGGTCGCACTTCACTCGACTCGACGCACGAGTCGAACAACAGCTCGCACGCCCACTCGCACTCCAATCACAATCGGTATGTCGCTCTGTATGTAGTGTTCCATTTTTGTTTTTTAATTTTTGCTTCCTGCCGTCAAATTACGCAACATTACACAATTATGGGTAACTTTCATCACGCATTTGTTTTATTATTGTGGCCATGTTTGAATAATTAAGTTTATGGTTACTGCACAAGAAGAACAGAAAATATGAATTATTTCAAAAATGGGCAAAAAATGCATGATAAATGTTGCATTGATGTGAATGTTGTGTGATTTGACTCTACGTCCTGTATATTAGGAACTGGTAGATGTAATAAAGTATCAAAATAAAGAGATATCTGCCAGCAGCGCACGATTAAGTCTGTCCCAGTATAGTATGCAAATTTTGAACACGCTGGCATAATTTCTACCTGTTCCGAAAAAGTAAACTTATAATTTGTTCATTAAATGTGGCTTTGCACTATTTTCATGTATTTAACGATTATTTATGTATGTAAAACTCTTCTTTCTGCTGTGAATTGCGTGTTATTTATAAACTATCAAACAAAAGACCTTAAAACTTATAGTTTTATGTTTTCTCACCTTGTTTTCAGTTTCTCAAATGAATCTGGTTTCGTATCAGTTGGCCATCAAGAACAGTCATCAGAGCATAGTTTTACTTCCGCGTTCTCTTCACACCATTACTCCAGTCATACTGATAGGTACGCATTTTTATTTTGTTTGTATATTTTTTGTATTTTACGTTTTTAATGTATCTACTTTCTTACTATCAGTGGCGTGCACAGAACTTTTTGCTGGAAAAGCAAGCAGTTGGTCAAGAACAACAATAAAAAAAATATATGAAAGAATTTAAATATCAATTAAAAAAAAAAATGAGACGCCAGGGCTTCGACCAAAATAAAATAAATGGACGGGCCACAGCGTAAAGATTTTTGAAGTTTGTAAAGTGAGCGCCGGCTCTCACTTGATCTCAGTCGGTCTCTGTTAGAAGAGTGACAAGTACGCTTATTATTACATGCCATCCAAATAACTGACGAAAAAATGCCTTCTTGTGCATTTCCAAAGTGCAAAAAGCAAAATAAAGACTTACAATTAGGTATTGAAGTATAGTATATATATCCAATTGCTTAGACTCGTTATGAGTGAGCAAATTGTAAAGACAAGGCCCGTCCATTCATTTTATTTTGGTCGAAGCGCCAGGGTAGACAATGTCTACCCTAGAGTGAAAATTTCCTATACCTACAAACAAATTTTTTTCAAAGTGACATTTTAATTTTTTCATATTTTTTTTATTGTTATTCTTGACCAATTGCTTGTTTTTCCGGCAAAAAGTTTTGTGCACGCTACTGCTTACTATACACAATAATACACACATATTGAGATATAAGATGAATACTTCTTTTTCCTGTGACCATTTAAATCAGTTTCTTGATGCAAATAAATCTTAAAGCGTTTTCCATGGGCTTTGTGTATCCTAACAAAAGATATAGGTATTATTAGAGTGCATTACAAACTAGAAAAGATCAATCATACACAAACCCAAAGACAAGAATATGAAAAAAACCCAAAGACAAGAATATGAAAATAATTTTTTGATATTGTTGTTTTTGGGTTTGTTTCTGATTGACCTTTTCTAGTTTGTAATGCACTCTAATAATATTTAGAGTATTCATAGCGATGGATTTCGAAAAATAAACTTAAAAGATATAGGTGTACAGGCCCAGCGCGAACACTTTGATCCCAAGACCCACAGGTGAGCGATAGATGAGATGAGGGATACTTGGTCAATCAGTAGCGCATATATGTACTTGGTGAGTACATATATGCACTATTGAGTATTCTTTACCTCATCAATCTTAGGATGAAAGTGTTTGCGCTGGGCCTCGTTACTTATCTCTTTTGTTGACTATACGTATTCATCTTTTATCGCGATAACAGCAACTTCTAACATGCTAATTTTCAGGAGTGATTGTGGTTTGTTTGCTCTACTAGGAAAAGATTTTCTTAGAGAATTTAAATAGTGATTTGGTGCTGATTTGGCCATCTACCCCTTTCACAGCTTTGAATTATGAAAATGATTTAAATTTATCAAAGCACAATATTACATAAAGTAAGACAATCCTGTCTGTTTAAATGAATGTCACCGAATGGGGAACAAAACAAAACAAACTTTTTATCCCGATAGGTGGCTGCACTGTAGCCTCGACCTGGGTTGTTGGGTTTAATTTGTATGTAATTTATTTTCTATAGAATTAGAAAAAAAGCGTATAAAAGATGTGTTTGAAATATAACATTACCTATGAAATGACCGTTTTCTATGTAGAATTTGAAGGAAACTGTTTGTTTGTTTGTTTTAGGAATTGTTTTAGGAATGCCAAATCCAAACTTTATAATTTCTTTTGTTTATAAATGAGACAACATTAAGCTAACAGTAACATTAATTCAACTATTGTAAAGTGTGTGCTGTAAAAAATCATTACGAATCTTATCATGAAACGGGTGGCATTTAGGACGAGCTGTTTTTGAAAATTAAATTTTAGTTATCAAACTGACAATAAAAACAACATTTAATACGTAGATGTATAACATTGAAATCTACTTAAAAAAAAAAAACAAACAATGAAATTTGCTATTTAATTGCAGAAATTATGAACTCATTAATCTGTAAGATAATTTCGGCAATTTCATGACATTCGACTGATGCCGGCCCCAAGTGGGCCGATGGGCCGAAATACATATATTTCGAAAATATCTTTTATACCTTTTTTTTCTAATTCTATAAAAAAAAGAAAAGCTACATAGCAATATATATATTTAATTTGTAGGCCAATATTATAAAAGGAACTGAAAAGAGATACAGTACTTTTATCTCACAAAGACGCGACAGCGCGGCGGGTCAGTCTTGGTTGTAGTACTGCGTCACCCATACGTATCCAGTATTCAAAGTTGCCACTAACCAATGAGATATTATTTGTAAACACCGGTTATGTTTGACCCTATATTAATTGTTTATAGTTCTTTCGGATTGTGAAAAATCCTTTTTCACTTCCCATGCTCGTAAAGTTTTTGTTTATGCTTGCTATAAGCGGACTAAAACCACGTTTTATGCTCTAGTGCATAAAAGTGTTTACTTCTTATAAGAACGTACATACAGCCAGTACAACATCATAGACAAACTTTTTAAAACTCAATGTTTGATATAAACGCTCGTTGCTACCAGAAATTGTAGCATATAAAAAGTAGTAATACTGACTAGTGACGGGCATCGACGTCACTGGTGCGAGGATTCCATAACCACGCTCAGACACCACTAATTGTATGCTAAAGGGCGATACTTGCAGCTGGAGCAGGGGCCCATAGCTGTCCCAGATTTATAGTATACAAGTATCTTATGATCTAATATTTAATATAAAATGTCCTACCAGACAGTTGTATGATGACCTCATCAAGTAGTCCTCGCACGAAGACCCTTCGCTGCGGAGACCAAGGCGTGTCGGTGCCGTGACACGTAGATCACCTTCCACGATGAATCTAAACACAACCCTCCTACCCCGGGATGCATCCGAACCCAGAAATAGTAATTAACAAGTCCACTTGTCGCACACCGCGTGGATATAGGTTATTTCACACACACAGGAAATACACTCAAAAGTGGCCTTCACGCCAAAATATCTTCAGCCCTTGATCGAATATTGTTTCTTACGATGTCCGCACCGATTTCCCTTGGGTTAAGCCCTTAATAACACATATTAAAATCGTCCGCGATCTATACCAAGAAAATTCCACGTCCCTCGTTTTTGACAGCTCCAAGTCCATAGACAAAATATATAGACCATTGATGGATGCGTTCCGAAATATACATTTTATTCTGAACACTCAATAATGGTTGAAGAAATTAAAAAAAAAAAAAAACTTTGGCGGGAAAGGGCTGTGGTTTTTTCTCAATATGTATATATATTAAGTTGTTTATTTTAATTTGCATTAAATATTAGTTTCATTTTCTCGCAATCGTAGTGAAAACCAGAGTGTATAACTCTGGCATAAAACAATCAATTTTATCCTCGACAAAATATATGCACGCGCCGTTCGGCTCGGGCATATAAACGAACGTCTCCTATAAAATGGATTGTTTTATGCCCTTGTTGTACAATCTACTATTTGATCTTACAACTGTAAGCCACAAATCCACGTATCTTGTCGATTTGTAAAGAATAAGATTCTGTTTACTTGTTTTGTAAGTAATTTGCAAATAAATTAAAGGCGACAGTGCTGCCATCTGCAATTAGGTTTGTGTGTTGTTCCTCGTTCGGAGAACTCAAATTAACGAGCCACAATTTTCCAAATATTAGCCCTGGAAATCGTTTTGTAAAACTTCTTGTACTTTCGTTCTAAATGTTTTGTATGTTGACTCTGTCTTTTTTTACCTCTGTCTTTTTATGTTTGTTCAAAAGCTTCTGTTATTGTTTTTGCAGTACTTTTGACAGTACAGACTTTGTGTCAGAAATGAAGTGCACGCGACAAAGCTTTGAGAGCCGCATGAATATGATCAATGCAAACTGTGTTACATCAAATATTACGGCCCAGCAGCATTCTTCACAGAATATTAAGTGAGTGTTCCCTTCTGTCTTTCTTTTCTCTTTTATTTGTTTGTATGTTGGTGGTTTGTTTGGTCTATGTTTTGAGTTTAATATTGTTCATTGGAATGAAGCTTATACATAAATTCTGTAAAAAAAGAAAGGATATGGAGAGTGCAGTACGTATACAATAAAAACACCTTAGATTAGCAAATGCTAACTGAACTATAGTTACCTTAAATGTCTTTAAAATGTTAAAAAGAGTTCTTTTGCATCAAAGACGTAAAAACACACGAACGACGCTCTCCTTGCTATGACTGAAGTCGGTCAAGATGAATTAAAGATTTTTGGCAACTCCCATGGTTTTATAAACATAGTAAATTGTAGAGTTACATAATTTCCATGTTAAGCTGTATTGTACAAACTTTTACAAAATGGATGCATTTTTGGCGCTAACATACGTATATTATTGTGCATCACATAATGCCATACGACTTGTGGGAATTTCCGTTTGGAGTGCATGTAGCCGATTGTGCTTATTCTCTTATATGGTGTCCATCCATTCGTCCGCCTGGTTCGTCCACTGCTGGACATAGGCCTTTCCAAGATTTCGCCACCCTTGGCGGTCCTGGAAGAAATGCCAATACTCACACATGCTGGGCACTAGTGACGCCGCTGCCCGTCACCGGTCTGTTTTATATAACGGCCGGTAATTGGGGATGGATATACCGCCATGCTGTGCTGCTTGAGAGCTGCTCTTTTCGGGGAAGGGGGGAGGGGTTTCCGAGTAAGATGGTAGTACCTGCAATGTGTCAGCTCTTCCACATATATTTCCTAGTGTTATCGTAAATTATTTCTCAAAAGTTGGCACTTGGGACATATCTACCTCATAAGCTGATAAATTATTTCATTTGCGCTGGCGGATTTATAACTACAAGTTCAACGCTATGTGAATTCCAATTTCATGTCAGTAACAAGTACAATTTATCGCCGCAGCATTAACTCATCGAGACTGGCGAGTGTGACGTCAGACGAGACTGAGACTCCTCCAGAACTGCCGGCCAAGACTCGGCGGAACGTGCGCGCCGACGTGCAACAACACTTCCCTAACGTCGAGATCAGGTACGTACTAAATATCTATAAAAGCGTAACAGTACTCACACATTTATCACCAAACCTTCGAAAGTATTATTCGATTTTTTTTACCCATTTAGCCCATTCCATGGCTGAACGTACCAAGCGTTGCATTGTTATGGTGTTACAGTAGAGCCACTGAGTGATGGCGCCTATGACGTTTAAATGCCTACAAAATATCGTAATTATTTATAAGCAAGTGTGAATTAAAAAATGTAATACTTCATTATTGATAGTGATGTACTACTTGTTTCTGTTATTATTTTTCGATTTGAATGTTGCTTTATTGTGCAATAGAATTCGTATAGAAACAAATAATTTTTTTAAAAAAAGTTTCTCGTTTTTTATAGGTCGTGTTTGAGGTCGCCAAGTATATATACTTGGACGCAATAATATTTAATTAAAAACAAAACAATGACGAAGCTAAACTAAACGAAAATAAATGATAGTAAAATACTTTTTTCGATTTAGATATTTAAACATCTTTTGGGGGCCCCAGGGCACTACACCGCATAGCCCTCCGATAGCTACGCCACTGGTTTTTGCACATTTTCCTTTTGTATCATTATGTTGAATGTTGAATGACGTGTCTAATGTTGAGTAAACTCACACTTGATTTTTATTTTTAACCGAAATTTGAAATGTACCTCATCACTAAATGCAGCTGTCATAAGTGCCATCACTCAGTGGCTCTACTTTAGTAACTTAATGTAAAATTGTTTCAGGCCAAGTCCAATCTGCAGTTTGCATGGCGAAGGTCGACCGCACACACTGGCTGACCACCATCCGCCTCGGCCGCCGCCGTTGCCGCTCAAGAAGAAACACAGTCAGTATTATCTCAATTACCATCTGTTACTAGCTTTACTATACCAAAATTTATTAAGGCAACGCATTCAATTAATTTAGATTATTGAAATTCTGATTTGGATATTTTCGCAACAAAAATAAGTTCATGAATACAGGGAGTACATGATTTTACTATATAATTCTGCTGGTTTTTGATTATGTGTACACCTTTTGAATGATAAATGTACCACAGATGCTATGAATGATGACACCCCCTAGATGTCCCGTAACGATATTGCTATAATCAGAGGTGTCCTTTGATTGTGAGGTCTATCTGTTGCATGTTGATTGGGACTTGTTTTATTTGATTGATTCTTATTTATTGGGGTTCTATGTGGTTGACTAATTTTATTTATACTATTAGATAAAACATTTGTTGCTGAAAATTGGCAAGCGACCTTGTTCTGTATTTTGGGTGTCTGGTGTGTCGATGGGGTTGTAATGGCATGTTTCTGTTGGCTCGGTGCGGTGCTCCAGTGTTCCAAAGCGTGGCCTACAGTGGTGAGTTTGCATGAACGCGCTGTTTAGCTCTCCAGGGTAACAGCATCCATTTCGGGATGTCGCTTAGTAGAACATGGGCACAAACATGACTGTGCTTCTCTACGTCGCAGCATTATAGCGGAACTTAGGCTAAGTCGTCACTCTTCAGAGTACTCCACATATTTGACTTGTCGGAGATTATTTCCATGCTTTCAGCGGATCACAGCTTTTCTCATTACATTTTAGTTATAAGGAACTCACATTTTGTTTCGTCGCTTTCCTCACTAGTAAAATACGCTATTGGTACTGCAAGTTACATTTGATAAACCATTCGTTTATAAAACGTTATCTGTGGGTCTACCGCGTAATTCTCATTTTCATCAACATCAACTTGAGATTGAAATTTGTCGTACGTGCGACGACGCCCGCCTAACATGCCATCTCTTTTGCGCGCGTTGAATTTCGCATGCATTTGCTTGAAGTTGATACAAATGAGAATTACGTGGTAGAGCCCCTGTTCATAATAGAAAAGCGAAAACTTATCAGAAGGTTTGTAATTATAAGGGTAATTATTGTATATAAGGTCTTTCAATTTAAATGGAAAGTAACTTAGGAGGTAATTCAGTATCGTTAATACATCACATTCCACTGCAAAGCACTTTTTTTTGAGCGAACTTTTTTTTCACTTCTCAGTACAAAGTGGTCCGATCAGCTGACTCAGTTTGTATGGACAAGTGAAGAAAAAGTTCGCGCAAAAAAAAGTATTTTGCAGTGGAATGTGATGTATTAACGATACTGAATCACCTCTTAAATTACTTTCCATTTAAATTGAAAGACCTTATATATTCAAAACTCAAACAAGTAGTCCAGTTCTTTTTTAATATATTTTTTTATGTTTTCCATGGCCCGGAAATAGGGTAAATTTAAAATTTTGTATAAAAAAAAAACTAGAAGCCGTATTGATGCCGGAGTTTCACTGAATGGCTTAAAATGATCTAAACTCTTGATTTTTGTAATAAAAAGAACATGCGACAAAGTCGGGGTTTTTAACACACTGTGCGTTGTCTTGTAAACCGTTGCTCGCAACCGTGACAAAACGTATTGTAACAGTAATGAAACTGACCTTGAACTAATGTCTTGTTTTTATAATGAAATTAATTCAAATTATGAAATTATGGTTTATGCAATGTAAACGCGTAAATACAAAGGCTTATATGGCGGCTTACGAATATGCGTCGGTCAGCGGCGTATTTCCAATTATCACCTTAGCTTAGACGATGAGTGTTGTTCGTGTTTCGTTAATTCGTATTTCGCCTTCGCGCTGTTTTAATTGCAATTAGATAGCGCAGCAGAGCTTGGAGGCACACGTTTTACATTAATAAACATACAATGATTACGATTATTTTTCATTTGGCACGTGAAAATAACATCCAATACTACAGTTATTTGAATTTCCTTTGCAATTATTTTCTTTAGTAGTTTTCCGCTTATTTCCAAGTCACTGGCTGTAATATAGTAAGCACGCGTATATTTTTGGATGTAAATATTCACAAGCCAAATATCTATAATTTGTGTTGTAATTGACAGTGTGTTGTGTAATACAGTAATGGCGTACATGGAAATGTTCGGGAAGCAGTTGGAACAGAACAATGCGGCTCAAAATCCCGATATGTTCCGGCATTCTATACACACGTACGGTTTGGCTAGGTAAGTGGATAAAAAGTTCATTGTACATTTATAACTTGACTCCAGTAGTTAAGATAACGCAAACGAAACGCAACTTTCAATCAAAAGTGTTAATGTATAAAAACGTCTACGTCTATAATACGTCTTAACTTATTTGACAGAACTAACCTTATTTTAAGCGTCCTGTCTTTTTCTTTCTTTATCGAAAAGACAAGGATAGAACGCTTAAATTAAGTTTAGTCCTGTCAAATAAGTTAAGATGTGCTTCACCGAATAGGTACCAATATTTCTTTTTTCTGTTCGGAATCACTGTTGTTGTACAATATTATCCAACAAAAACATTAAAGCTGTTGATAACTAACAAAATCTTGCGTGGCATTATCAGGATATTTATTTACCTTATACTTTATATTAAAACGTGAAAGTAATTTAAATTCGCATCAATAAATATACACTGGGTGTCAAGATGACGTTGCGGAAGTTGGTGATAGTACTCGTCCATACGAACAACTTTTACTGCGGAGCCAACCCTCGAATCGCGAAAAAAAAATCAGCTGTTCCATAGTAAACTCGCATAGCTACACGACCAAAATGTATGAGACAATTGTTTTTTTCTCGATTAGTCTGTTTTTTGTTCACGAAGAGTAGTTTTTATGGACTAGTTCTATCGCCAATTTCCGGCTTCCGCAACTTCGTCTTAACATCCTGTATGCCTTCAATAGTAGTATAAACCTGATAAACGTAGCACAATTCAAATAGGGAAATTTAAATCATCTTAAAGCTCTGCTTTTTGTTTATTGTCTATCTTGACTGTTTCAGCGGTCAACACACGACGGCCGGCAGCTTGAGCGTGCAACGACAACAGCACGTACAGCGTTCGATCGCTCAGTCGCTCACGATACAGCATTTTGGCACTACGCCGCTTAGGTTTGTTCTATTTACTTTTGCTTGGAGACATTGTGATTTAAAGATCGCTTTTGTCGGTGTAGCCATTTTTGCTCATATCTTTATCAGATTGTTGGGTTTAGTACCAGACTCGTTTTAACCTCATTCCTCACGTCTTCGATAAACTGTATAAGGGATATATGTTACCGAGCAGGATGACTGCGTATATCCGTTTTGTCGTTTGTCGAAAACGTGTCGCTTCAATGTGGTTTTGTCATTGCTTTCTGCGTCGCAACGCGTCGACGAAACCAATTACTTCCAAAAATGCTCGTTTTTTTTTAAATTGTGTTCTCATGTGAAGTCTCAACTCTGGGCCAGCGAGTTTATGTTAACTATAACTTTCCTTGATTATAGAAATCCTAAAATTAAACGCAATTAGTTGTAAATTATGATTACATACGGCTTGATCACTCACGTGTGATTGTTGACTATATGCCAAACGTTTCACTGATACAATTTCGGCATTATCAAGGAGTGTCGTTTTTACGGTTGGCATATAGTCAACAACAATGAGTGCTCAAGCCGTATGTAATAATAATTTAACTGTATAAGGGATATAACTGTATAAGGGATATATGTTACCGAGCAGGATGACTGCGTATATCCGTTTGGTCGTTTGTCAAAAACGTGTCGCTTCAATGTGGTTTTGTCATTGCTTTCTGCGTCGCAACGCGTCGACGCAAACGTAGGAGCTAAAGAGTGATTTAAAAACTTTGAATGGTACTAGAAGTTACTATTCCCCTATGCCAGCTATGTAATTAATAACGGATCAGTCTAAGCGCTCATGACCGTTGACCTTGTGCGGATTCATTAAGGGGCTGCACAATGCTAAAATTCAATCCTGCTCTAACGCTTTTGTTTTTTAACTGTCTATCCTGCTCTAATTAGATGCCGCGCATGCAAAACTCCAGTTATTTTGAAATTGCGGCTCCATTAGGACATGAACTATAATTTCTTTATGTAAGAAAGATGTTTTTTTTTACTTAGTATCTGCGTGTGTTGGTTTAGTTTCAATCGGTTTTGAAATATCGAAACTGAATCGGTTTTTTCGTGATATTCATGCTTTTAAGAAAGTAATATAATTAATAGAAGTAAAGTTCTTTTTTAAGTGTAATTAATAATTGTCTTGAGTAAAAAAAAAATATATTTTTTTTAAATTTTTATCCTCTACATTGACGGAACTGAAACCAATACAAAACTGATGTTTAACATTGTGGAGCACCTTAAGGAGCCCTTGAACAGTGAACTTGAAATGTCTGAAATTTTATCGTTCGTGCCATTTTAAGTTTAAGGCTTATTGATTGCACACGAATCATTACAACACCTCGATAGTTTGTGTACTTAGCGTAATCTAAAAAAAAATAAGGGATTAGCATCCTTGTGAGTTTGGTTTTACTCTTGCTTTTCTTAAGTATTTTTCCGAAAACGGGGAATCACACAAGATATCGAAATAGTGTAACATTTATTATGTTTTTGCCAGCGGTTCGGAGGACAGTGTCAGTATGACAACTTCGAGCGGCACGAGTCCTATCCCGCCGCCCGAGCCGCCCGCCCTGCCGCCTAAGATGAATAAAAATAAACAGGTGAGTTCTATCAGACTTATGGTTCTGACGAACCTCGAGAGCGAAATAAAATGTTAAAATACGTAGCCTTTATTAACTTATGATTATTATTGTCGAATTCTCGGAGTATGTTTTAGAGGAGTATAATCTTGTGACGGTCATCGTTGTTATTTTCGACCAGGCCCGTAGTACAGTGTGCGCGCGTGATGTGACTTAGTTGAATCACAGGTGCGAGGAGCGTGACATACTGTTTAATCGCCAAAACATCGTGTCACGCTCCCCGCACTTGTGATTCAACTAAGTCGCGCCGCACGCGATTAAACATTGTGCTACGAGTGCAGGATTAAATAAACGGGATTTTATTTTATTACATACATACATATATTTGTACTCACGCCTGTCTCCCAGAGGGGTAGGCAGATACTACAGACATTCGCCTACTTTCGCCTCTTCCACATCCATCAATCTAGTCATACAAGCTTAAATATGTCGCCAATTTGGTCACCATATGTTCCTTCTAAGGAGGCCTGTGCCCGTAGCGTAGTGTTTAATCGCGCGCGATGCGACAGTGTGATACGATGTTTTTGCGATTAAACAGTACGCTCCTTGCACTTGTGATTTAAGCAGTGGCGTTGCGCGCGATTAAAGACTATTATGCTACAGGCCCAGGTCGACTTCCGCACCATAAATTTGTATTACGCATCATTTAATTTAGAACTGAACTGACTTTTAATGGTTCACTTGTAAATGTGTAGGATTCATTTTTTCCACTTTTTCATAAAGTTTCAGTAAAAAAATTATTTTATTGTTATTCCGTGACGGCGGGATGTATATTGTATATAGGTTTCATCCGCATCCACCCCATCCACCGCATTCACCTTCATCCGCAGGGCTAATTACGAGTAACTGCATTCCATAAATTCGTCTTCATAATTCGGTTCCATAAACCTAATATTACATACATACATATACTCACGCCTGTCTCCCAGAGGGGTAGGCAGAGACTAACAAACCTAATACTATTCAATATAAATAAACGCAAGACAGGTATTTGGTGAAATAAAAACAATGAAGTGTTTGATGATGCGTGTATTGACTGACATGGGACTATATTATTTACAGATTCAAATGAACTCGAGCAATGAACTATTACCACCGCCCTCGCCGCGCCCTTCTTCTTACACTAGTTCTTCAGATGAAACTGTTATGAACAACGTGGTAAGATTGCTTTTGTTATCCAGGATTTAGCTATAATTCTGTAGGGAAGTGCGCGTAGACATATGTCACCTAGGTAGGTTTACCTGCTGTAACATAATCATCATCAATTACTTCCAAAAATGCTCGTTTTTTTTTTAATTGTGTTCTCATGTGAAGTCTCAACTCTGGACCAGCGAGTTTATGTTAACTATAACTTTCCTTGATTATAGAAATCCTAAAATTAAACGCAATTAGTTGTAAATTATTATTACATACGGCTTGATCGCTCACGTGTGATTGTTGACTATATGCCAAACGTTTCACCGATACAATTTCGCCATTATCAAGGAGTGTCGTTTTTACGGTTGGCATATAGTCAACAACAATGAGTGCTCAAGCCGTATGTAATAATAATTTAGTATGTCAGCTCACCAGAACTTTAATAATATATTATTACAATTAGTAATGTCGAAGAATAGCCAAGCGCTCACCTCAATTCCGTTGGGACGTAATAATTTACAACGACGTACAGGTCCCGGCAGTAAATATAGCACATCGTATTGTAGCGTCATCTCTGTCGCACGAAGCACTAACATTCCGGTGACAGAGATGGCGCTCTACGAAGCCGACGCTAGCCGATGTGCATTATTTACTGCCGGGTACTGTAAATGTACAATTTCGGATGATCAATATAATAGTTACCCGTTTCTGTTATAGAATTCAGAAGATCCCTACGAAAGTGCTTATAAAAATATGAGCACACCCGGAAAGTTCCCGCTCGAAGATGAGTTGGAGATTCTGGTGCAGCCGATGCCGTCGCCAGTCCCCTCGCAGGTATGGACTCGGAGCAGCTGAGAATTGCGTTCATGTAGACTTGTATGAATAAATAACTCTTGTCAAGTTCATATATTATCTAGCGGTTCCGTTATTTTGTTTGAAAAATTACTTTTAAAATCAAATCAAAAAATCAAAAAGTTTATTCAATTTTAACAGTAACTTAACTTAAGAACTAGTGCTTGGAGTCACCTTTTAAGCAAAATATTGCCTGTGCCAGGTGTCCCCACTCCTTCATAGCATCACTTCAGACACTTTTAAATGTTAGCTTCCATGATCTTCTAGAATATCTCGTCTTTCTTTTAGTTTTTAGCTATTGAACCACCGTGGCCATCAATACTAAAATAAGTATAAGGATTTCCGGTTTTGACAAGTAATCTTTTACAGACTACCTCAAAACAATTCTGTAAAATATGTAACAGTTAATCTGATGGATCAAAATTGCTATAATATTTCACAGAGGAGCCAAAGAAGTGAAAGCAGTACAGAACCGACAGTGGCTGTCACCGACACGAGTGCAGAGCCCGTAGACGCCGATGACGTCATCTTACACACCGACATCAGTTCGCGACTTGTGTTCAACACTGACAAGGAAGGGCCGGAGGTCAAGGGCGGGCAGCCTGACGCCCTAGTCGTGTTGGCCACTAAAGCTACCAAAGGTAAGAAGGATTATTTTATTATTTAGGTTAAGACAGACCAGCAGTCAAGTGGAAGCCATAGTAATAGCCAAAAGTTATTTGGCATTAATTATCCATTAATTAGATGATGAATTTATTATGTTTGAAGAACTAATGAATGATTCAAAATACTAAGGTTTTCAATTAGCGTAGAAGTTCTACAATAGTGGCAAAGCAGTAGCTTTGGGCACTTTTAGAGCTGAAATGTTACTAAGGTGCTATTTGAATTAAGTTGGTCAAGTATTGTATGTTTAATTCACTCGAAATTATGGAGTGAACGCAGTCATGTATCAAGTGAATCTGAAAAGGAATGTCAAATATCATACAATATCTATCATCGTTAGGCCCATGTGTGTACATCTTCTATCACAAATAAATAATATTCTTTTCTTGCTCCTAACCTATGTACTTTTCATGCTTTCACTTTACAGAAAAGGACGAGTGTAAGTCAATCATTGAATGACGCGGAATGGGTTCAGATAATTTGCTCAGATTTTTTTATAACCAAGCTTTATTTAGCTTCTTTCGCTGTTTTGTAACACTGCTTTGACATGTTACTTTTGCAGCATGTTATCTACTTCACGATTAATTTATTTTGTTCGTTTTGCACGTTTTGGCAGCATCTTACACGCCTATGAATAGGCACGTAGCAGACTATTATCAGTATCTTTAATAGCACAAACAGCGCTCTGAAACTAGGTTGGCTGGCTTTATTAAAGTATAAATTATTCCTAAAACGTTGTTGGACAATTAACTGACCCTTTACACATTCCGAAACTAGAAAAGCTAATTGACTAACTAACGTTTTTATAATAAGATCAGTATTGTGCAATATCAAAGGCTCCGTTAGAATATGTTATCCAGGAGGTCTAGCACGCTCCATCGATACAGTGTCTTTCCATCATAGTTGTCCTCTCCCACATTGACAAATGCGTTATGCGTGAGAGCGCAAGTAGGATAGACATACCCTCTATCTATGGCGCGTGCTTGCCACACACCTAAGATATATATATTTGTTACAAATTAAATAATGCGGCACACAAGTTTATTGCACAACACTGTCATATTATTTCTTTTTGATAAAGGAACTCTTTTTGTTCAGATTTCGCGTACCAAGAGGCGTTCCTAGCCACGTATCGGACGTGGTTGACGCCAAAGGAGTTGGTCGAACGATTGATCCGTAGAGCGAACCACTTTAGGCCACGGCCGCATGAGTTACGGTCTACCTTGAGCCTGCTTACGAGGGTAGTGGCTGATCTTACGTGAGTAACACAATGCAAATAATACATAAAGTACTCCCAAAGATACAATGCGCATAGAAATGTATAGCCGAGCGACTGGACGTACCACGTGACCTTAATCATTGGCGTGAAACATAGACTTAAAAAGTCAAGTATGCTTACGCATGTTATGGGCCCCACTGTTTACAATTTGTTGCCTAAAAATATTATAGGATCTCCAAATCTACAAATATTTAAATCCAGGTTGAGGCGCTGGCTTGTCGAGCAGGCGTTCTACTCGGTGAAAGATTTTTTTATGACAAGCGCAATGTAAGGCTTACTATTAAGATTATTATTATGTGTTTTGTACAATTATACATTGTATTATTATTTTAATTTAGATTTAAGTATTTATAAAGTGACATGTAATGAATATTACGAAATAAATGATTATGATTATGATTATGATTATTGATTTCATAGAAAGTGTAAGGAATTACGAACTTTGCGGAACAGTGGCGAAGATTTGTATGCGCATTATATGCTTGGGAGTACTTTACTGACTGGGCTAACAGCGACAAAGTATCTTTACACTGTATTTGTCCTTCGAAAGTAAAAAAATACGAGAGGTGGCGTGGGACACCCGGTTGGAACGAAGTTCCTTTTGCAACTGACGCGCACGCCGCACGTCTATACTGCAGTAATATACCTGTACATAGACATACGCTTGTAAACACACAAACACATATTGTATCAAAAGTGTCGTGACGGCTACACTTTTTTCTGGGCTAGCACTCATTCGCCAAGTGTCTGGAGTGTAACGTGCGATCAGGAACTACGTTCTAAAATTAAATTCGAGCAGCGCGAACCGAAGACAATATAACCACTAACCACCATCCATCCATCCATCAGCCTAGTTCGTCCACTGCTGGACATAAGCCTTTCCAGGACTTTGCCACTCCCGGCGGTCATCCTGGAAGAATTGCCCATACTCACACACGCTGGGCAGGTGGGTTGGTGAGCGCGGTGCCGGAACCCTCGCACCAGTGACGCCGCTGCCCGTCACCAGTCTGTTCCATATAAGGCCCGGCTATTAGGGATGGATATACCGCCATCCATCGGTCCCAGGCATGGTGGACCTCCTGGCTTTTTGCCTGTGAGCTGTCCTCTTACTCTCCCCCGAATTACTTCGAGGTGGTCTCCAAGTAAGATGGTGGTACCTCCACAGTCGAGCACAATTACATCAAACTTCATGAAAACCAAGAAATTTATTATATGACTGCATATATTCCGACAGGATGGTGGATTTGGAGTCGAAGCTGATGCAGAAAATAATGAACTTCATCTACTGGCTCGTCGAGGTGGAGGAGTTGGCGATCGCCAAAGCGCTGCGACAGATCCTTGTCGATAAACAAAAACAGTTGCATTCACAACAGGTAAGAAAGATAAATAATGCTTCTAGTTGCAAAATTGTAATGAAACCTTTTACAGAATAGTGAATCACATTATCAGTAGAGATCGAAGGAGTCTGTAGAAAACTGAAGCAAAAGTGTTAACACATCGTTTTTTTTTTCTTCTCGTGTCAGTAGATGTCAACGGCATACTTTTCCATTTTTTATATATAGTTATATCGTAATCAATAATTTCGTCGTCGAGGGGGTAGAGTAACCTTTTGAATAAATTTGAACAAAATTTTAGATATATTTCTAAATTTCTAAATCGATGCGTGTAAATCAATATAACCGGTAAACACTGCTAGACTTTTCTACCAAGCCACTAGATGTCGCTAACGATGTCACTATTAACATTTTTAAACCTTTTTGTTAATTTATTGGTTGTTTCATTATATTAATATTAATTAATCGATCTTTATTTATAAAATATTGATGATTAATTACACAAATAATTTTATTACACCACGCGAGCGAAGCTGGGTTTAAAATTATTCACATATTTATTTTTTATAATATGCCTCATCGAAGTGGCTGATATATATCGAAATATAAAAAATATTTTGTTGTTTATATTTTATGGACACGGCTAAATATTCGGCTTTTATCTCAGCAAACAAACCACCGCTACGAGTACGACAGCCCGTGCTCGGGCGCCGTCAGCCTCAGCCGCGATACGCTCCTAGACTTCAAGTCGCACGAAGTGGCTGAGCAGATGACTTTGTTGGATGCAGCGCTGTTCGCTAGGATCACCACCGCTGAAGTGCTGTCGTGGCCGCGGGACCAATCAGAGGAGAGCTCGCCGAACCTCACGAGGTTCACCGCGCACTTCAATAATATGAGCTACTGGGCGAGGTCACGGATACTTGAGCAGGTTAGTGTTGTCACATTCGTGTTTGATTCACATTTGGGTTGGTGTATATCATAGCAGCGGTAGATCTGTCGGTAGGACGCCTTCAATCTTGAAACCCGGTTTTGAATCCTGCCTGCCGTTCAAGCATGCACTGATGAGTTTTTCGGAATTTATAGTATTACGTATATTGTTACGTAAAGGTTCGGTGATAAGGACGTTGGACGTAAAACTTGTCGGTGAAAAGAGGGTGTTAGAAGGCATCTCTGGAATATATATATCGTGATCATATTTGTATGATAATAATAATCGATAACGAACAATCCCTGTGATAGCCTGGTCATCAAAGAACCTCAGTAACCATACTTATAAACTCTTGGTGTAAAATGGGTTTACGAATGTTTTGACACCCCATCCCTTTGAGAGGAAATATAAATGTTAAAGTATCTCGTATCTTATTTAAACACAATCGGTCTTACCACAAAACTGTGTTTAACTTTAGACAGTGTTTAAATCTGTTGCTGTCACTCTTTTACAATATGAAAAAAAAGGTGACAACGACAGATTTAAACACTGTCTAAAGTTAAACACTGTTTTGTAGTAACACCGAATGTTGCGTCTCGTTTGATTGCAGGTGGAAGGTCGTGAGCGCGAGAAATACGCGAACAAGTTCCTAAAAGTGATGAAAGTGCTGCGCAAGATCAACAACTTCAACTCGTACCTCGCACTAGTCTCCGCCCTGGATTCGCCCCCCGTCCGTCGGCTCGGCTGGCCCCGCAGTATAGAGGAGTCGGTGCGGGAACATTGCGCGCTGATAGACTCGTCGTGCTCGTTCCGCGCGTACAGGACCGCGCTCGCTGAGACAAGCCCGCCTTGTATACCTTACATGTGAGCTACTTGTACTGCGGGTCTACCGCGTAATTCTGATTTTCATCAACATCAACTTGAGATTGAAATTTGACGTGCGTGCAAAAGAGATGGCATGTTAGGCGGGCGTCGCGTCGTCGCACGCACGTCAAATTTCAATCTCAAGTTGATGTTGATGAAAATCAGAATTGCGTGGTAGACCCGCTGGTCTCCGCTTGTATTCTACCACCGTCTATTTTCTAGGCTGGCCTTCTTTACCTTAGTGCTTTAACTGAGTCTGCTAAACTTGTGAACGCTTCCAAATTTTAGCTCCCTGTCGGCCGGTCGGTAACTTCCGAATATATTTTAATTTTTGTATGCAATATGTAGACACATTTGGCGTGTTTTTAATCCTGTAATTTTTTCTTTGCAGTGTCTTTGAAGTACTCGCATTTCTGGCACTTGTTGCGCAAATTCTCTTAAATTCTCACACTTTTAAGCAACAGTGTTGCCTCCCAAATATATGCTTCTTGCGTTCGAATTTTGAAATTTTGAAATTTTTGATTTTTCATAAAGGATTGCAAAGAATATAAACTAATGGTAAAATGTTGTTCGCAGTGGCCTAGTCCTGCAGGACCTGACGTTTGTGCATGTGGGCAACCCAGACCACCTTCCCGAGGGTAGTATCAACTTCAGCAAGCGTTGGCAGCAGTACCACATCATGGAGAACATGAA
This sequence comes from Ypsolopha sequella, assembly GCA_934047225.1. NCBI lineage: Eukaryota > Metazoa > Arthropoda > Insecta > Lepidoptera > Ypsolophidae > Ypsolopha > Ypsolopha sequella. The sequence continues at coordinate 13,457,669 of OW203987.1, forward strand.
GCGGTTCCAGAAACAGTAAGTACACCTTCCGATTGTCTCAGAATGACATTCATAGATACACTAAATCTCTATAAAAATGTCGTCTAAGTCCTATATGTAAAGTAAAAATTTTCCTGCTCAACTTTTTACCGCTTATAAAGTATTTGTATGTTCAATGAACAGACTAGGGCAGCGTTTCTTAACCTTTTACAGCTACGGACCCCTAAGAAATCAAGCAAAATTATCAAGGACGTCCTTGATAATGAAAACAGTAATAAAACTCGGATTATTTATTTTAGTACTAGAAACACATCTAAAAAATACTTTTTAACAAAAAAAAAGAGTACAGAGATGAACCTGCGGACCCCCATATATATACTCGCGGACCCCTGGGGGTCCGCGGACCACAGTTTAAGAAACACTGGTCTAGGGTGACAGAATGAATAGGGTTAATATAAAATTAACAATAAAAATAATACTAAAATGCTAAATTAAAATTGTCTAACAATATTAAACTGATACAAATAAAACTTAAATAAAAAAGGTAAGAGATTATTTAAAAGAGATAAAAAGAATATTTACTTTTTATCTATTTGAATAACATAACAAATGGATCAAACGGACTTGCAGTTTTTTTATATGTAACATCACATATTGTTTCAGACAGTACAAATTCAAGCGCAACGAGCGGATCCAGGCGATGTTCAACGAGTTCGACGACGTGTTAAGTGAGGACGCGATGTGGCAGATCAGCAAGACCATTAAGCCTAGCGACGGACGCAGCGCCAACTAGCGGCGTCGCTCGTCACGTCGCGTGACTTGCATTAAGGTACTAGCTCCAAATTGGTCAAAAGATCTCTCGTTGAACGGTGCTGTTTCAATCAGTCCGCCTATGATGAACATGCGGTCGGTCAAACGCTATCTTACAGTAAGATAACCCCCTTCTTAAACTTCTGAAAACATGAACAATGTAATAGTTTACAAATATGAAAATTCAGTTTCCGTGACAGTCGTACACCGTCAAATAGGATTAGGATTTTTAGGATCCGTTTAGGATTCAAACTCTTTCTCTTTGCGACGTCTCTTTTTTTCTACGTTTCCATCTCTTGCACTTTTCAAACGCGAATTAATTTCACTCTGCGATGCGTCTTAATCTTTTTAGAGCAAGTGATTAATTTTTTTTTTTAGTTTTTTTTCATAGTTAAATTTACTTAAATTTTTAAGAATTTAAAGCCATCCGACTAAAACCACATGGTTTATGCGCGGTATGGCGAGATCGCAAACTTTATGCTAAACTAACTAAACTAATTCTAACTTATATTATGTTATATAACATCACGCAGCCCCAGGCTGCTGATGTTGAAGAAAATAAAGCTTTATGGCACTTTTTCGCTTTTTATAATTATTTAAGTTTTTTAGTCTATCTTAATGTATGGATAGGTATTTCATTTAGTATTAAAGGAAGCATGTACTCCCATGTTCTCATACCATATATATTATTATAGTTAGGTAGTTTATAAGTAGGTAGGTAAGTTTGGTATCGTATACGTATATCTTATAAATCGTATAATATCTTGCTCTGCAACGCGTCTCAATTGATCCACTTCTCACTTTCCTACGCCAATAAATTTCGTGCACTTTTTCTGATACTGTACGATGTTTCTCAATTTTAGAAGTTGGTCTGGAACTTTTCGAGTAAGATTTATTTTTGTTACAGGTAAAATTAAAATTAAAATCCAAAGATTAAGGACAAGGAACCAGCCCGGACGGGACTTTTATATCGACAAGGAATTGTGTAAGTTATTAGATAAATTGTGATTATCTATCTTAAAAAAGGCCTAATTATTTTTAGTGTATTTATTAATAAGAGTGTGCGATTTCTTAACTGTGATTGGTCCGAGTAATTGTAAGAATGTGAGCGAGAGACAACACTGGTGACGTAGGAAATTCTTTTCATACTTTATTTTAGCTTTTCATGTGAAGTTCTTATAAAATTATTCAAAGTACATACGCCAAATATTCTCTATCAGTATTTTAATGGATATTCATACTGTTGTCTTTACATATCACCATGTGACTTGTATAGTGTTCTAACCATTCGAGCGGCGGCTTGCTGTTTACGATATTTCCTTGGAATTATTGTTGTTGTAATTGCCATAGGTGTCAGTAATCAGTATATTATTAACATGTAGGCATGCTTATGGACAACTAACATGTCAGAACATCGAATTAGTGAATCTTTCCAGTTGCTATAGGAGTTAGTGATTGTAACATTTTGATATAATTATATCATAGTCCAGGATTAGGAATAGACGTGTTTTTTTTTTGTTGAAAGTGCATTTTTATAGGTTTTTGATTGGCCAGCGATGGGGTTATGTCGAGAAGATGACGTATAGTTTTGCGAACAACAATTTTACAACGACAGAGTTAAATGATACATATCAGTATGTAATAGGATGATACCCCGTCGTCAGAAAGATCGCGTGGCCTTTAACAGTCAAGTTTGCAATAGCAGTACAATATTAGCAGTAAAAAATAAACTGTTTTGATACATCATTTGCTATCTATTTTACATAACAAGGGACTTTAGAATCAATGTATGACATGTTTGTGTTTAACTATAGATTACCGATACGGCATATTTTTGTGAAATGTGAAATTTTAACTTTTGCGCTCGCGTCTTGTACTACTTACGATGCCATATTTTGTGCACGATTTTAAAAGATATTGATAAGACGTTTTATTTTTGATATTCAGATGTTATATTTTGCCCTGCGGGTTATTTCAAAGAGACATTTTTTGACATCAAATGTATCAAATTTTGAAACAAAACCTTGTGTCATTTTTACTCTGAAATCATTAGTGTTTAGGTTCAATGCAGATTTTGTATAACCAATAACTGATGTCGTTACTATCTAAGCTCTATAGGTACTACAGTATAAGGGAGTACTCATTAGTGAGATCAATTCAAATCTTTAATTATATTATAGTGATCATGGAATCGGTGTTAGCGTTTTAAAGTAATGAATAAATCTGCGTTTAATTTGCCTTAATCAATCGAATCTGAAATAAGCAATAACTTAATTATTGTAGGAATCGCTGCACAATTTGTGATATAGTGTGCGCTTGAAGCCAGCCACGGTGGCGTCCTTGATACGTAGCCAATTATATTAGAAGAATGTTACTTAGTAAGCATATACAATACAATACAACCCCTTTGTGTCTCTCAATAAGAATTATTATTACTGGATCGTTCTGCTAGTAGACTCATGTGTGTTACAACGGACGTCTAGGGGGGCTAAATATGGAAAACCAACGATTTTCTTTCCAAGAATGTCAATAGAGAACACCAGTCAAAAATGTTGAACATCTGTTGAAAATGGTTGATCTTTTTATGAAATAGCCGCCCAGTCCGCTGCAATAAATAACTAGACCAATATTAAAACATTTACAAAGCTTTACACAGTCATGTGTTTTAATGAATTATGGGCGAATAATTTGGATGGTTAGGTCTGTTACCATTTTGTTGTATTATTATTTATTAAAGTGTAAAATGAAATTACGAAACATTTTCATATGATTATATTGAAGTGTATTTAAAGACTGCCTAAATTAATTATTATTAATTGTAATTGACATGTAAAGTAGCAACAAAAATTTGTTTGATCCCATCACACTAACAAATATCATGTAAATAGACTAAGTTGTTATTCAGTAATCTTGTAATTTTTTTTTACAAATGGAATTATCATAATTTCATTCGATTGTTTCGTGAATAGCAGCAACTCTATGTTGTATTAGCATATTCAGTATTAAGTTGAACATGGAATGAACGCCATAATGTTTGGAATGGATTTTTTATTTATCGTTTTGGGATATTTTGTGTTACATTTTATATTCTTATTTTAAACGTTACTTTAAGTATTTTTTATATAACATTTTATTGTATATTAAAATTATTGAGTTAACCATGAAGTTTATGCTATAACTGAATTGCATGCATGTACAGTCTAAATTTTGCGTGTGTCATTTTCTTTTGTAATTATTTTGTAATATAAATATAGCACGTTATTTACAACATACATCTTTGTATTATTTATTTGTTGTACAACATAAACCCTTTGTAACTGGCATAACCACAGCAAGCGAGGTAGGAGATACCTGGAACCGAGGTGGGAAGGGGTTTGACAAATTGACAAGTTAAAATATGTACCGTTGAAGATCTTGAAACCCTTTTAACCCTTTAAAGGGCATAAGGCTTTCGCATGAAATACAGAACTCATAAATGATTATAAATTTAAAGTAATGAAAAAATTAAGAAAAAAAAATCACGATACATTTTGGTACCATGTCAATAATTAGTGCGAGTATGTAAAAAATAAAAAGAAAAACAAAATTAATATAAAATATATTACCAGTTAAGGTAGAAAAAAATTGGTGGGAAACTGTACTTTTTGGCATTTAGAATCTTACAGGAAGGATCATTACATTAATTTGACCACGAGGAACGAATTTTCCACGTGGTCAAATCAGTTTGACAAAATAGTTTGACTACGTGGAGACAGCGAAGATATTCCCTCTGCCTTAGAACTTAACACTCGAGTCACTTTTCAATATTAACACTCAGTTATTGATTCTCGATAACAATTTGATTTACAATAGACTTCTGGCACGATCGTCCCTACTGCCACTTTACAAGCTTAAGACGAACTGAAATAAAGAAATTTTCTTTTTAAGTAGATGGCCATTTTCGGCTCAGGATATTGTTAAGCTTATCTATTACCCTCATTGTGCAAACTCAGCGTGTGTTTGATAAAATTAAGTGGAGAACCCACTTTATTGCGGAATAGGTACTCTTAAGATCCCTATCTAATTAGGTGACGGCTACTCTTAGCCCATTGTTACTTCATTTCAACTTCTGTATGTTAAAAGATAAGGGTATTGATCAGTCTTAACAAGCAATTATGATTGTGATAAGTGACGATAAATTTTACATGTCTGAAAACGTTAAGTGGCCTCATAGCTTTTAAAAGACACGAAGGTTTGTCTTAACTTTAGTGTGGATTGAGGAGTGGTGATAGATTTTTCAGAGATCTCGTTTAGTTAGAAGTTTAAAATGCTTCTTGTTATTTTAGTTTTTGCTTGTGCTGTTTGTACGAAAGCTGCGCCGATTCTGGAAGATGATATTATTAGTTATCTTGACTCGTCCTACCCTAGAAAAGCAAGTAAGTATGGATTCCAATTAGATAATTTTCTCTGCAAACAGTTAGTGAGGAAATGCATTCCTTACATAGTATGTGTGGTTTAACATTGAATGACAGAGTGAAAAATATCGATCGTTGCGGCCTGAAAGAAGATGTAGTGACTAGAATAGAAAAAGGAATGCTTCGGTGGCTTGGACATGTATAGAGGATGAATGAAAGTACAGTGACGAAAGGACGAAAGAAATTTATATGGTGCGCTAGTGGACGGTACACCTCAACCTGGCCGTCCTAGAAGGACGTATGCTGACTAAATTGGCGAGATACTGAAGAAGGGCCATGTCAAAAGTACCCGGAATAGTAGAGCTTACATGGCTATATTGATGGATGTGGAAGAGGCGAAAGAGGAGGATCGTAGCAGATGGAAATCTGTAGTCTCTGCCTACCCCTCTGGGAGACAGGCGTGAGTATATGTATGGAAGCTGTGATAGTGAGACATTGTCGCGAACTTTTGAATGTTGCAATGTAGAATGACTCAATGACGCAATTTAATGAAAGTCGGTAATATTTGTTATTTTTAATTTGCTTTGTTTCGCAGAAGCATCATTCATATTTGATATGAAAAATCATAATTTATTTCGTCATTAAATTATTAATCTCGCGCGATTTAACTATTTCGTTAATGACAATTATTTTATTTTAGAATATCTGGAGAAATCATTGCATCCCGTGAGCTCGGGAGGTTGAACAATATTCCCGGAGTCTCCCGGGCATTCCGGGAGGGTTGGGAACCCTAAATAAGAGATGAATGCGCATTTCCCACTATCACGAACAGTCAGTTTCGATATATATTTCAGCTAGTTATCAAACTGACAATAAAAAAAAAATTTAATACGTAGATGTAAAACCTTGAAATCACCTTTCAAACAAAAAACAAACAATGGAAATTTCATAGGTTCGTAATTCGACTGACACTCGACTGGTCCCCAAAGTGGACTGAAAGATATATCGAATATAATTGTGATTTTCCTTGTGTTTATGAGTATAAAATTAAATAAAAAGCTAAAATGGTCAAATATTAATATTTATTTCGAACTCTATAGTTTCAAAGAAAAAAAAGACCGATGAAATAATTTTCGTAAATTCATGTTTGTTTAGTGTTGTTTTTAATGTTTATTAATGTTTAATGTTTACTAACATAGTTGATAAGTTCAATTTGTTACTAAAATATTATGGACTATATGATCTGAAATATTTTTTTCCATTCTATTCTATTCTATTGAATTGTTGAAACAGGCGACAATGACGTTCTGTTGGGCGAGTTAGGAGACAAATTCGAGGGTGATATGTTGCTGAGTCCAGCCCAGAGATCAGCTATCTATGTAGCGCAGAACACTCGAAATGGTTTACTCGATGGGTCGAAGAAGTGGCCGAACAGGACTGTTGTTTATTACATAGAGCAGGATGACTTTGGTTTGTATAATTGAATTTGCTCGTTCACATTAGCTCTTTATATATGAAATTGCCGTTTTCAATAGAGAATTCGAAGGAAGCTCAATTTTCAGTACTATCATTTTTGCATTTTTTAGGAATGACAAATCCACGTTATGTAATTTCTTTTGTGTATGAATGAGACAACATTAAGCTAACGGCAACATTAATTAAATTTTTGAAAAGTGTCAGCTGTAAACAATTATTACGAATCTTATCACGGAAATGGATGGCATTTAGGAGGAACTATTTTTGAAATTTTTATTTTGGTTATCAAACTGACAGTAAAGACAAAATTTAATACGTAGATGTAAAACCTTGAAATCAACTTTCAAACAAAAAACAAATAATGGAAATTGCTATTGAATTACAGGAACTATGAACCCATGAATCTGTAAGAAAATTTCGGCAATTTCATTTGTAAAGACCTATTACTATTATCTGTTGATTTTAATGTGATATACATATATCAAAAGAAGAAAATTCGTATTATTATATTTGTAGGTTTTTCTTGGTAGTTTTTTTTCCTTTTTCGGGAAATATAATAAATACATATATATTTTTATTTCTGTCTGAATATCGTGTTTACTCAACAGATGAAGATCAAATAAATATGATAGAGGAAGGGATGGCCGATATCGCTAATAAGTCCTGTTTAAAATTCCGACCAAGGAAAAACAAAGATGAACATGCCGTGACTATAATTGTAAGTACTCACATAGGAGGTGAGCGCTCTCGGCGTTCCTCTTCTTTGTCCGGGTAAAGTTGTAAAGACCAGGGGACCTAAAAAGGACAACTTGGGTGAATCATGAAATGATTTGAAAGTAAGATAGAGTCAGAGTTTCTTCATGCGTGCAAAAGAGACGGCATTACAACAGAATCATAACATGATTCATCCAAAACGGCCTTTTTAGAGGACCAGAAGGCAAACAATAGCATAGCTAATCATGCCAAAAAAAAAGTACCTACACACGTAACCGCAAAACATTATTTTGTAATTTTTTGAATCTAGTTTTTTTTTTTAAATCCGTTGTTTTGGTTCGCATAATATAGGTAATTTCGTATATTAACATAGCTGTAACCAAAACCTACTATGCACGAATAAACTTCGATAACTTTGGTACGGGTGTATAGTCATTTATCATAACAAATATCAAATCCTCAGGGTTCAGAAAACGGCTGCTTCTCCAACGTTGGATATAAAACCGAACCAGACTCTGACGAGGATGGCGAGCCCTCTCAAGTTCTGAACCTGGCTAAAGGCTGCTTCAAGCATGGCACGGTGGTGCATGAAATGTTGCATACGATAGGGTTCTATCACATGCAGAGTGCGTATGACAGGGACGACTATGTCACTATCGTGTGGGAGAATATTTCCGCAGGTGGGTGTTAGAGGATGTAGCGGTTTAAAAAAATATAGAACAACTTAGAAATTAGTAGCTAACAATAAAACTGAGTCTGCAACGGTCTAATATTGTTGCAACAATTAATTTGAATAAAAAAAAGGCCTGAAACAGCAATATCAGTTATTTATTTTAAGAACGGGGGCAATCAGGATTAGCCTCAAATTAACATTTTTCACTTCAAGTTTAAGATTGCTGATCGGTTTAAAATTCAGTTGCAAGATTTGACCCAAACATACTAAGCAATTAACAAGTGAAGTTAAATAAAAGGATGTAAAAATTGTGCTTCTTAATGGGACACCTGACGCTAGAACATCAACAACGCCAGATTTTCAAGGGTTCGTTGGAAGAAATTAAATCTCATATTGAAAAAAATACATTTTGTTTTGTTGGTCTATTAATAATTTTAAGCAATGTCTTAAGATACATACTTTTGTCTAAAAAATATATGTTTACAACTTGGTTATTTTGGTTTTTCAAACTTTCCGCAGAAGAAAGCGATTAAGGGATCGACTTGATTTTTTTTCCATAAAATAGGTAATAGAAATATAAAATCAATCTACTTAATTTCAATATTTTTTTGCCTACAAAATATTTCAGTATTAGCAAAAAACACACCAATTTGTTGTTTCGCTGCGTGATTATTAGTATTACGCGACCAAGAAAAAGAGGCCAATGAGCTAACATACCTAATATAATCGCGTCTATCAAATGCAAATAAGGTCTTTGCCATTGGACTTATTGTGCTGGTCAGGTAATAAAAACAGTTGCTAGGGTAGGCCATAGTGATGTCTTTTTTCTAAATTGGCAAAATTGAGTTGCCATTTGACGTATTTCCGGCAGGTCTTGAATACAACTTCCAGAAGTATACCAATGAGACGGTGACATCATTCGGCGTTCCTTACGATTACGGCAGCGTCATGCATTACCCCGAAACTGCTTTCTCTAAGAACGGGAATAAGACCATCATTCCTGTTGAGGTATGTTCGAAAACTTTCTATAGATAACGTCCTTCCGGCAGGTCACGAACACAACTTCTTGAAGTATACCAATGAGACGGTGACAGAGTTCGGCGTTCCTTACGATTATAGCAGCGTCATGCATTATCCTGAGACTGCCTTCTCCAAGAATGGGAATAAGACCATCATCCCTATCGAGGTCAGTTCCTTTGTAGATAAAGGGAATAAGACCATCATTCCCATCGAGGTCAGTTCCTTTGCAAATGCTCTATATCTGGCCTTGTGATAAGTGACGAATATGTACTTCGTGAAGTACATAAGGTTGAGCGTTCCTTACGATTGGGAATACTTTCTTTGAGAAGAGAAGACTAACTATTATTCCGTTTAACGTGAGTTTCTTTGCAAATCGTCTAGCAGATGTCATCCATCCAGATGTCCTTTTGGTAGGTCATAAAGTACGCAAACGAGACCTGTCTTCAAATTCAGATTTGTATTTTTTTGTGACAGAACTATATAGGAAGGACATACCTACATACATACTTCTGCCAAAATATACGTCACGTCCTTTTTTGAAATACACGCAAATCTGATTATAGCAGCATTGACGGAACCCGTACGTTCCTGGAGAAATAAAGTTTAATTTTCCATATTTTTTTTCTAATTTTAGAAAGACGTGAAGATAGGGCAGCGGCTGGGATTATCAGATAGTGACATCCTGAAGTTAAACCGAATGTACTGCGAGCAAAAAATACGGTGAAAACATCAAGTATCATCTCAGTAATAAAGTTTTATTGCTGTATCATAAAATGGTTATTTTTATTTAGATCGGAATGTCATGGAGTGTAAGTGAAATGTATTCTCATGGGCATGACATGAATGGGACGTAAGCATTTGTATTATGCTTGCAAGGTATAACATCGTTCCCATGTCTTCGGTTGCTTTTATTTATGTTTTAAGGCGATATGCGAAAAAAATACGGGTGTTTCTTTTCTGTGTATTTCATTAAAACACAGAAAATTTGTAATAAATTTCTGGTATATGCATTTTGACTATATAATCTAGGGTTTTGAAATTGCAAAACATGTTTGGATAAATTTTCCTCGATAGAAATAATTGTTAAAATGAGGTCTTCAAACACACTTTTTCTCCTCGTTTGACGAATAGGAACCATATGCAGAACTCATACATATTTTATTAGGTGTGTTTCAACAATATCTAGAGATTTGATATTTGAAATTTTGCTAGCTATTTTAGTTTTTTTAAGAAAAATATAAAACCAACTGTTTTCCCTTTTGCCCTGAATCCGCCCCTCTCGCACTGCGCAATTTTTCGCTTGGAGTGAAAGTGAAAAAAATAAAATTCGCATAGCCTCTTAAATTACGGGCACATGCTAGGTTTAACTTTGATACCTAAACCATACTTTATATTCTCTGCCTAAACATTCTTAACTGCTGAGCAGTAATTATTCCCGAAGAGGTATCAGAGATATTACCGAATTATAATATATATAATCGGGTCTACCGCGATCAATTTTTACCTTTTTTACGAAAAGGGGACACCCGACGTTTCGAGACAGTTGCATGTCTCGTGGTCTACGGGAAACTGGCAAGTATGGCGAGGCGCAGTGAAACCCGGTGAAACGTCGGGTGTCCCATTTTCGTAAAAAAGGTAAAAATTGATCGCGGTAGACCCGATAATATATAATTTATAATGTGTACGAAAAGCGAGAGTTTAAAGTTATGCGAGCCAGGGGGGGGGGGTCACAGGGTTCAACAAACGTATAATAATAAAATATTAATTTCGGCTTATCTCCAGAACGGCCGGTGCTACTCTAGACCCTGCACGCCCGGGTCCTAAAGTGCTAACTTTTTTTTCATGTTTATACTTTAATGGCTTATATCTTCTGTGACTGTATGATAAAAAAGAGGTGACCTAGGCCCAGGGGGGGTCATGAACCCCATGACCCCCCCTGGATTCGCGCTTGCATACACCCACGTTTATCAGACGATCTATTGATGAGGGTGGCTCATTGCTGTACTTGGGGCACGATTATAAATAAAATAAGGAATGCATGTTTCTTGTAGAGTTGTAGCGTTCAGCAAATGGTAAGTAGGTAAGCACACACCGGTCTATGTAAGTAAGTAAGTATACAAATAATAGGTCTTTACATATGAAATAGCCGTTTTCTATAGAGAATTTGAAGGAAACTCAATTTTCTGGACTGACATTTTTTGCATTTTTTTTAGGAATGTCAAATCCAAATTATGTAATAATTTGTGTATAAATGAGATAACATTAAGCTAACAGCAACATTAATTTAATTTTTGAAAAGTGACAGCTTTAAACAATTATTGCGAATCTTCCCATGGAAATGGATGGCATTTAGGACGAACTGCTTTTGAAGATTTAATTTTTATAATCAAACTGAAAATAAAAACAAAATTTAATACGTAGATATAAAACCTTGAAATCAACTTTCAAACAAAAAACAAATCTATGGAATAGCTATTGAATTACAGGAATTATGAACTCATGAATTTGTAAGAAAGTTTCAGCAATTTCATAGGTAAAGATCTATTATTATTAACTATGAAAGTCAATATTGTAAAATTACCAATAAAGATGGCATGGAGCATTGTGTACAGATCTTATAGATATACACTGTACACAAGGTAATACGACTATGCAAATGTGGTGATTGTTTTCTGAGACAGGTTGTCCTTTCTCTTTATCGTCAGAGCATTCGCTTTCATCGACCTTCGCGGCATTTCAATACTAAAACTGTTTTATTCACGAGTATTCACCACACGACGCGAGCAAGCCTTGTGTTGAAAAATAGGGTACTTAAGGCTACATATAAAGTCAGATTGAGCACCTCATTTTGCATCAATCCGAACTGAACTCTACGACGTTCCCTTTTAGTTTAAAATAGCGCGATCGCAGCCATAGTAATTTTATACTCTATGGTTTCGACCGACTACCAAGAAACACGCACTCACAAAAACCTGAGCTTATATTTAATACAGTGCGCGCCAATCTTTTAGTCGTCTCTGAAGATAGCCGCACGAGGCGACGCAATAGCCGTTTTGCGGTGTCAGGGGGACGTTACAGGGGCGAGGGCGCGGAGCACACCCGCCTGCGTGCCGCACCAAACCCCCCGCTCGCCATTAGCAGGTGTCAACACTATGCGTTAGTGTTAGTGCTACGTCCGTACACAACACATGCGCGCGTTCCATGAAAAGTACATTCGAGGAAAAAATTCCATGATTCGTTAAGTTTATCGTTGAATCTGTTTGTTATTGTTTTTGTTGCCTTTATTTGTTGTTTTGTTGATTTAGTTTGTTAAAGTTTATAGTTGTTGTTATGCCTCGCGGACGTTATAGCGTTTTAAGGCGACAATGTAGGAAAATGGTGTTTATATTAATGCGTTTTATTAATATAGTTAAGATCGCACTAAAATAATAAATAAATAATTAAATAGGTAGGTACAACAAGTACACCTTCCCACTTATAATAAACATTTAATAATCAACCGTTGATATTATTGTTTCCTTGACTGTACCTGCGCAAGCTTGCACTCGTAATCTCAATCAGAGGCGACTAAAAGATTGGCGCGCACTATAACTCGGCTTCTAAATGAAGTTATTAAAATGTTCTAAGATTGACCGCTGGGGTTATTTTTAATACAAATTTCAAGGCTGTATGATTTAAGGAAGTCCCTTAAACACTCGAAAAACATGAAATTTAGAGATAAGTTAATGAATTTAGAGGTATATAAAAATAAATAAATAAATTTGACATAATTATCACAATTATCGCGAAAAAAATCTGAAAGATCACTAAAATCACGGAATACGCCATTTGGCGTTGCAACTAGTATGATCAGTATACTGATCTAACAAAAAATTTTTTTTTAAAGATTAAATAAATGAAAGTAGCCTTTCCATATTTTTATCACTTTTTTTTTATATTTATTAACCTTACGTTGTATCCAAAGAAATACTCAAACATTCAACATTTTCACGTGATTTTCACTGTACAGAAAAATCACACAATAAAAATTTTTATGTTTGTGTATTTCTTTTAAAATAAATATTATATGCATAAGGTACATACTTTGATCTCTTTACGCCAAAGAAAAAAAAATCTATTTTGAAACACCAAGTTAGGATTTTCATGATTTTAATGATCTATCAGATTTTTTTTTTGATAATTGTGATACTTGTGTCAAATCTGAAAAATACATAATGTAATTTAACTTCATTGTACAGATTTTATTTGTTCAAAAAATTCTGATTTAATATGCTAAATTGTCCAAATGCGAGAGCATGTTTGGCGGAGCCGACCCTTAAACCGATAAAATATCAAAATAACTTTAAATTTTGTAAAATAAGTTAATTATAAGATTGTTTTTCTAATACAATGTAAATTGTTTGAAGTATAAATAAACTGAAACTGATTTACCAAGTTACACAATCCGGTCATTTGAAGTTGTGCATTAACAGGGATCCTGTTTTTGGTAGTTTTGAAACCGAATCCTAAAAATATTCGAAACTCCTTAGAAGAAACCGAAATAAATTATTAATTTGAAATAATAAATTTCAAATATGAGTTAATTTCTACAGCATTTTGTGGAGCAATTGTATCTGTACTTCCTTGTATTAGCCTACCAGCATGTAAAACCAGTGGACCACAAAAATAGGTACATTTTCTTAACCAGTTTACAATTGAAGTAAATATTTTATTATTACAAACAACAAATTGAGTTATTGTCGACAAAAGAAATCTATGAAATTAAAAAAATAACTCGGGCGGCAAATATTGGGCAATCAGATTAAGCGTTACACAAATTATTAAGGTAAGTAAACGTGCAAATTGTCTCCGATGACTGTCGCAAGCGATATCGAGCAGTCGCTCAACAATCCCTTGTGAAATGGTCGTTTCTAAGGCTATATTAATTCCCGTGCCGTCTCGATCCGTTTTGTCCAAGACGAGAAACGAAGCAGTGCTGAGATAATCTGAACCATCTGAGCTAACATTGTTCGCGCCAAAAAATGTCAACAAAGACATACCGTTAAAATGACACGCTTGAACAATACGTGAGAATCAAGTTAGAAAGGCAGCTAGACACATGTGCATTTATATATACTTGTATGGCCCTAGGTTTAAGGAATGGCTAAAATGAACGGTTTCTCGGTGATCCTGTTGGCGCTGTCTGTGGTGAAGTGCTACGCGATGTCCAAGAGCGAAATTGAGGACTTCAGCGATTTTCTCAAGAGAACTTCTGCACTGGATCAAAGTTTAAAAGGTAAGTTAAATTTTTTCATACTTACTACTACCTGCCTCCGAAGAATTGTACCTGTAAATAATTAATATCCAGTGAGAATAACGAGTTAAATTAAAGATGATTTATGAAGATCTAAATTTAAACTTTTATTCTAACTAGTTGTAGTGTCGTTGGCACCGCAAATACGATTTTTATTTGCACGATAGTTCCTAAAGTTGTAAATAAAGGATTGTCTTATATTTTTGCTAAAGGCTTAATTTTATAAAAACCACTGCCTCCAGTCTCTAAAAAAAAATACTTTATTTCGGTAATTAGCTTAATTTTATAAAAACCACCGCAAAGATGATTTTTATTCGCACGATAGTTCTTAAAGTTGTAACTGCTAAAGGATTGTTTTACAATGCTAAAGGCTTAATTTTATAAAAACCACTGCCTTCAGTCCGTAAAATTACATACCTTATGTCGGTAATTAGTAATCTAACAGACAATTTCCGGCATCTACAGCGTTTTTTTTCAATGATGTGATGACCTAAAAACCTTCTTTTTGCCTACAAATTCGATTAAGCGCCAATTTACAATGCAATGAAGCTTGAAGAAAGATTAGAAAAAGTTTCGTAAATTTAGACTGTTTGAATATTATTACGATATGTAAGTATTCTCAAAGTGGGGTAGGTGAACCCCCAGGGTTTCGCTAGTTGATCGTAGGGGGTTCGTGGCAAGATTTACATTATGGTGGCTGATTGGCTAGCTCGCGCGGGGAACACGAAAATTAAGCAAAATTTCTCCGAAAATAGACTCAATTTGCGATAAAAAACAAGCCCACCTATCACATTAACTAATTAACAACATTACTTTGTAACTGTATTATCTTTTATATTTAAATAAAAATCCTCTATGGCAAATTTGTTTTAAAGGGGTTCGCAGTCGACTGTGAAACTTTATAGGGGTACGTGGGGCTATAAGTTTGAGAAACCTTGCCTTGTAGTGATGAAGAAATCGGTTGATTCAGCTGAAATAAGGCGCGTATCTGGCATGGCACTCGCACTGAAAAGAAACAAAAACCTTGGTAACGTTACAAAATAAAACGGGTAGTATTTAAACGAGCGAATATTAATTCAAATTTAAGGTGTCAAAAATACTGAATATAGCGTACTAAAATACTAAGTGGGCGAAAGACTGGGCGAATAAAAATGTTTAAAACGGCGACTTGAAAATACAAATTTGAGTTGAATTAAACAATTCTCAGGCGAACAATTTTCTATTTTAGTGACAATTGAATTTTAAGTAATAAAACTAGGGACGTCGCCTCGCTCCGCTCCGCTTCACTCAGCTCCTTATTTTATCTTACATGTAAACCTAACACGCTCCTCCTCGCTTCGATCGTCGTCGCACCTATTTTTTTTACTTTTGTTAAAATATTTTGGATTTCATACTTTAAATTCGCCCACTCAGTATTTTTAGTCGCACGCTTTGGGATTTATTCCGGATCCTTGAAGTCGCCAATTATATTTCTATTAGCCCGATTAATAATTTCACAAATAAAACCCATGGGGTGAGGAGTGCCTATTAATGACTACTATGTATGTGTTTGACGGAACCTGTTTCGACCATGTTGGTGTTGGCTATGTTCCAGATGGCGTACACTCTCACGATGAAGACGAGCAAGTATCGGACCACGCGTGGGAAGAGAGCGGCAAGTTCGAAGGCGACCTGATCCTCAACGAGCGACAGAGACGGCTGATCGTCGAAGACGTCGCTGAGGGTCTATCGAGGAACGGACTCAAAGACAGCACCAAGCGCTGGCCTAATAATGAGGTCGTAGTCTACATACAGAGGGAGCACTTCTGTAAGTGAACCATACATCTGCCTATTTAGCGAGTGCACTACTAACACCATGGGTGTGGTCATCAGATTAAACAAAATAAACAGACTCAGCTATGGGTAAGTCGGTTATGTAAATAAGCAGAATAAACCAAATAAACCAACCACCACAGTACATACCATGGTGGTTTATAGTGACCTGAAGTTAGCTGCACAATCACGATTTTTGACGTTTGTTGACGGTCATGACCGAATCGTGGGTGTTTATATTGGAAAATAGTAGTTTATTGTGATCTGATGACTGTACACCCATATTAAACTGCTATACATTGTAGTACGGGTCATGCTCTACTAAGTTGCACACATTTTCCTTAACTCGTGGTTTAGTGTGTCTCTCTCGCGGAAAAAAAATGCATAGACAAAATATCTATGGAAAAATGTTTATTGCCAGTAAATACAAGCTGGGCTAAGTGTAAGCTCTCTGTTTACGTTTTTTTTTTCCTGACCACATACATAGTTCGGCGTGGCCAAAAATCTGAATTGATCCTCACATTTGTTATCAGTATTCGTGCTACGGAAAGCATGTAAAGCTAGGGGCTTATTTTTGTCCCTCAAGTACGGCGACATTGCTCACCACCCATCATTTGTGGATACAGAGGGGAGGGGGGGACATGGGCCCCATGGCCCCCCCAAAACACCCAGGAATTTCATATATTCATGGACGATTCGTCCATGATATATTTGACTATTTGACTCGACTTTTCAATTCGATTTGGGTGCACTTCTACACAGTATACGCACAAAATAACCACTTACAGAAGGTTTACTACGTACGACGATCTCGGATGAAGTCAGTCGAATGCCAATACGAAATTCTGCCGAGATCATCATACGTACGCGTCATGTGTGCGTCTGTTTTCGCTCCGTCGTCAAGTCTGACTTCTGGTAGTATCTCGTACCTATTTTTGTGGTATAGCTATTATAAGGTCTATACCTAGAATATAGGTATATAGAGAATATTACCCGTCTCTCCACTAATCCAAGGCGTACTCTAGGATTCATATCCGGTACTCTCTACTATCCTATCCACATCCTGAAGGCACTGTCTTCCCTACTACAGTGCAACCCGGTCTACTCTTGGATATGCACTGGCTCCTGTAGTCCCATAGGCTTCAGGGGCTAGTGTAAATCCTTGGGTTAATTCGTTAATCGAGTCTAGTCTAGCCGCGCTGGGATCGGTGCATTTCATTCATTCATTCAATCATTCTACTAAACTGTGTTTCAGCAAGTGATCAAGTGGATGCTATTTTGGAGGGGATACAGGATCTGGCGCGAGCCTCCTGCGTCAAGTTTAGGCCTTACAAGAAAGGAGACCGTGATGCAGTTGTCGTACAAGTAAGTTTCCTTCGCAGTTGAAGTAAACTTGGTAAGCTAAAAGAATCTAAACAAACTCAGAAATTCTCCTCCTTAGATTATATAATGCTCTACAGCAAAACCGTAGTCAGTAAACCGTAAACCTGAGACGGGATTATCAGTCCTTTAACGTTTCAACTCGCCACAACCACTGGATCAAGAACTCTCTCAAAACCCATTCTCTTACTTGTTACTGCCAGAGTCGTCTACACGCAAAAAATCTGGGTTAAATTAATCACTTTTATCAGAGACATCTAAATTTTAACATTACAATATTGCCATGGTTCAGTCAGCAGTATTCGTAACTAATCAGTAGAATTCGCAGTAAGGAACTAAAATTTGTTAAAATAATTGATAAAATATAGCCATCACCAACCATTTACTTAAGTTGATTGTGGTGAAATCAATGACGTAAAGATTAAATCCCTGGGCGAAATCACCAAAACAATGTTTATAACTACTCTCTCTCTCTCTCTCGGTCTCGGTTGTCATTAAGAATTAGGTGTATTATTCATACATTTTTATTTACCCTTTTTTAAACGTCCAAGACAGCAACGGGAATTTGAAAAGTTTTTTACGTTTATGGTTTAATTATAACTAATTTTGTTTTAACCGAGTTTTGGCGGCTTTTTGTGGCTTGTCAAAATTCTTTTTAATTGCTAGTGCTAGATAACATAATCACTAGAATTAAATAAATGTATCTTAAATTTTATGGTCTTGTTTTCATATAATAATAATTATATATATAAAATTATAAATTTACACAAATGACACAGTAATATAAATGAACTTAGTCAAGATATATTTCGGGCCGCACTGTGCCCGGCATCAGTTGCAATTATAATGATGACAGGATGACAAGTAATATTTACAGGATGAAAATGATAATTGATAATAAAAAAATAAAAAAGAACATTATAATGTAAAAAAAATAAAAAAGAACATTAAAATGAAAAGTAAAACCTAACTACTTTCTTAAAATCTAAACTTTTTGTTAGAGTTGACGATGTGCATGTGGTTGGGATGTTAGATGGTGTGTTTGAATTTTAATTAGTGTGTGTAGAAGGGTGAGTTATATATATAAAAGTTCTGATAAGGTAAGTCTGTCTGTAAGTCAGTGTTGTCTGTCTGGTCCAGGGCCGTGATGAGCACCACGCGACCAGATGTAAGACGACTCCCAGGTCCTTAGTTGAATGTCAGTCAGTGGTGGATGGAATGATTTCATGATGCGGACGGTGTAGCAGTCGTCCAATTGTTGGTTGTGTAGGCGGGTATGAGTTAGAATGGGTAGTGTAATGTTATGTATTTCTGTCGTGAATCTGTGTTGATTGATGCGGATATGAAGTGGAGAAAGTGGTTAAGTTTTACTGTTCTATATTTTTCTTTTTTTATTATCATTGTCATCTTGTCATAAGTCATTATATTACTGTGTTATTTGTGTAAATTTATAATTTAATATATATAAAATATTAAGTGCAGCTTAAATCCTTATTCCTTTCAGGGTAGTCGCCGTGGTTGCTTCTCCCAAGTGGGGTACCAAGGCGGGTATCAAGTCCTAAATCTTTCTGCTCGGCATCCAGTAGGCAGGGGCTGCTTCCGTCATGGGACCGTGGTCCATGAGCTTTTGCATACTCTGGGCTTCTATCACATGCAGAGCAGTCCTGATCGGGATGACTACATCAATGTACTGTGGGAGAATATTGTGGAACGTTGGTATTTTATGGTTTCCTCTTTCTTGTTTAGCTTTTAGTCTTACCTTCATTCATTCAATCGTTCAATCCCTTCATTGGACTTGACGCCATCTTACTCGTACGTCTAGAACATAGACTTAGGATAGTATATGGTCTAGAATGATAAAGTGAGTAATCAAACTAATCAGCTAATCAATCATTCATGTGTTTCACTTACTAAATCTTTTTAATTCCTTAGAAGAAGACAGGAAAATTAACTTTCTCTAATGTTTTACAGCTGCAAAACACAATTTCCGCAAGTACAACTCGTTCTCAGTATCAGATTTTGGTGTTGGATATGACTACGACAGTGTATTGCACTACAGCAAGCGAGCCTTTTCATCTAATGGGAAGCCTACCCTCGTGCCTAAGCAGGTGACAACTGCGACGAACTTAAATCACTTTGTACACTTACTAAAACCTTTTTAACAATATGTGTTTCATAAAACAATTAAATATTTTCCAGAGTGGTGCTTCAATCGGGCAAAGAATTGGTCTTTCTGACAAAGATACACAGAAACTAAACAAAATGTACTGTGACGCAGATTCCAATAACTTTGACCAAGATGAACCTTCACGTAAACCAACGATCATAAAAAAGAAGCCAAAGAACCAACCGTTTCAAGGCCATGGAATTGGATACCATCAAGGTAATACCGTGCTTATAAAGTTACCTACGGCAGAAGCTATGACGTTACCAAAAGGACCATCGTATCCGTATCACACGTTTGATTATTTCAGCAAAACGTCGCCTGCCGTGCCATCTACGCTCGCAGCTATTCAAGGAATTAGAGCTGAAAAAGAAGTGATTTACAGAACACCTGCTACGATTACTGCTCCTTTTTATGATAAACCGGATGCTACATCTATTAAATTTGCTCCAAAAGAAATTAAGTCATCGAACCATGAATACAAAGAAATAAACAATAATCAAAAAGAACCGGGTGACAAAAGTGACGCAGTTGAAGAAACTAAGGATGATTCTGGTAATATGGAAGATGTTATAGTAGAAAGTAATGTTTCGGATCCAAAATTAGAACACGATTTGGAAGAATCATTTGAAAGATTACGTAAAATTGTTACTGCACGAATCTATCCATCTCAATCTACTAAAATTAAAACACACAAATATGACACCATCAACAGTGAATACTACAATCCTGAAGGAGAATTCGGAAACCAAAGGATGAAAATAGATGATTTTTCCAGTAATAATCCTACGAAACCAAAAAAAAACATTGAAACTAAAGATGACTATAGAATAGATTCAAAAGAAAAGTTAGAAAGTGATGATAAAAATTCAGATATAGAGTTTAGAAAACCAACTACACATCAAAAAATATCCTATGACTCATCATACGGCACATCTTTGCCATTTAAACGTCTGCTTGAAAAAGATTTAAAATCGCAATATAAAATACCCTCAGATTTAGTAAAGTTAAAAGATATTGAAAATTTACACGATTACAGCAAATTATACAACCCGGATAAGAAATTATCAGAGTCTGAATCAGATGAGCTGTATACATTACTTGGGTCCCCTGTGCCACTTAAAGAGCCCTGGTATAAAGATGATGAAATTGACAAAAAACTTCAATATTCATCAGCAAGACCTACTGACAAAAGTAAACTTGAAGAAGATTCATCTGAATACGACTCAAAATCACTAAAAAGGCTTGCGAAGTTACAGGACTACTCAAGTTTATACAAACCAACAAAGAAACCAAGAATACACACTAACAAAGACTGGTATAAACAAATAAAAGCGGAACCTAAAACTCATAAATATAAATCAGAAAGTAATGAAAACCTTTCCGATGACGAAAAACAAGGTGTTGCTGATAGATCTTCAACATCTTATGAAAGCTTTAATAATGATGAATCTCCAGAAAATTCTGATGAAAATGAAGATAGTAGGTATTCAGAAGAAACCGAAAGGCCTAAACTGCATAGCTATTTTGGTAAACCAAATAAACAATACCTATATGAACATGATGATGTTATCCAGAAATCAATTACAAAATATCCAAACGATAAATACAAATACGATAATTCTGAAGAAAGTTCATCATCGGAGAATAAGAAAGATACCATGTCAAGCTCAAGAAAAACACCATCATATCGCGTAAAAGAAGAAAATAATGAAAAAAAACAAGGTAGTGAATCTCACCAAAAGTCTCAAAATAAGATATTAAGTGATGACAGTAGTTTTGATCGAAGCATCGATGATCGATTATCAGATATTTTGAACAGTTTAACGAAATACGACGATTTCGACATTACGTCTTACGCAGGCCATGACGAATCTTCTGAGGAACAAGGCAATCAGCACGGCAGTACAAAAGATAGTAATTATGAATATTAGTAGGTAACACTCGAAAATATGGAAGTAATAAATCATTACGATAACCTTAAATAAAACCAGTCAAGTGCAAGTAGGACTCGCGATCTGAGGGTTCCGTACCATTCAAAAAAGTTAATTTGTAGAAAAAATTACAAACTTATCATTACCTACAAAATATATGAACAAAACTGCGAAGTTAAGTTGGTCGAGTATTCGAGTACTTAACCCGAAAACTTGAAAAAAATAACTACATTAAAAATGGGCGTATTTGTTATGTTTAAAATTTTAAATACAGCATAATTTATGGTACATATTATACAGAAATTACAAATCCCTAACTATTTTAGTGTTTGAGATAGACCCCGTAACAAAAATGGTCTTAAAACTGACAACTTTGATGACCCCCATTTATTTATTCTAGAAGGAAAAGTTTATACTCTATTCAATAAGCTTTAGGCAATGACACCACAAATGTGATATAAAAAATTTTGTTTTCGACGCCTTTTTCATATCAAAAATAATTTAATTACATTCCAATTCAATATTCTGTTTCGGGTCAGCTTTCTACATATAACATATCAAAATTTCAGATCTCTATCTCATTCCGTCTAAGAGCAGACAAACAGACATACGAACAGCAGAGTGACATTAATAGGGCTCCGTTTTGCCCTTCGGGTACGGAACCCTAATAAGTTAGCTTACTAAGAAGTTTACTGTAAATATCTAAAAGTACATATTATTTTGTTTAACGCAGTGATATTTTATTTTCCCGATCTTAGATTGCCTCCAAATTTTGCAATTCCCATAGCTTAAAATTCTCAAAAGATTCTTTTTAAATTTCTTTTTTCGAGAATATACGCCATTTTAGATTACAGTTTTCATTATTATGGTACTTATACATAGATGGTAAGTAGATATGTACCCAAAAGTTGTCATAAAAATCCCATCCTGCCGCATCCGATCCGGGTTCATGAAGTAGGTAATCAGATTTCAGTTGATTCTGGCGGCTTTTGTTTGTTATTCTCTTAGAATAATAACGCCTAGAATGATAGTTCCCTTCAACCGATCTCTCCAAAGTGAGGCAAAAAGATGATTCATGTGGGCGTAAGCATCATGTAGCTACGTTTGCTGACACGCACACAAGCGCATAAACAATGTTGCTAGTGGAGTATGCATTTTCCTTAAAGTAGGGAAATTGGAACTGTCACTTAACGACTCGGAATTATTATTTCTTGGTATACATTACACAGCATAGTTTATTATAGTGTTGAAATCAGTATACATTATATGCCCATATAAGCACGAACTAATATATAACGGTATTTACATTATTTAACATATATTATATAGAATTACAAAACAGTGACTAGAAGGAGTAGTCTGATACGGTAGTGATGTATGTATGAAATTTCAAGTGTCTAATACTGAGCGGGAATCTTCGGAACTATGGAGCAATTCTATAAACTTAAAATGTCTCAGGTGGGGTGAATAAAAAACCATAATGAGTAACTACGTTTCTCTTATATTTGAAAAAAATAAAACGAGCTTTGCCGCGTAGTGGTCGCCACGGGTAAAATCTTATATCAAGTATCCTCGATAGGGGTTTGCGGGGGAAGGGGGGGGGGGAGGGGGGGGAGGGGGGGAGCCCCCCTCTTCAACCCCCGCCTGCCGGAGATGCGTAGTTTTTAAGAAAAAAATAAAATAAAAACATAACCTCAAAATAAAATATCCGTGTCGGGGTAACTTACTACCCGTGTCGGAGTACCACGAAGTAAATACTTAGTTTTCTGGCTCCTGTCGCTCGCTTCGCTCGCTCCAAAGAATTCATGTTCAACCTAACCAGAAGGCCATGGCGGTACGCTCGCTACGCTCGCTACCGCCATGGCCTTCTAACCTAACCTGACCGAGTCGGGGTGCTCTGAAAGTTTGAGCTCGCTTCGCTCGCTCCTGCTCAATCAGTCCGGTGGGAGCGCCAAGGTCGATAGAAACGGTTGAAGTTCCGTAAATACTTAGTTTTCTGGCTCCTGTCGCTCGCTTCGCTCGCTCCAAAGAATTCATGTTCAACCTAACCAGAAGGCCATGGCGGTACGCTCGCTACGCTCGCTACCGCCATGGCCTTCTAACCTAACCTGACCGAGTCGGGGTGCTCTGAAAGTTTGAGCTCGCTTCGCTCGCTCCTGCTCAATCAGTCCGGTGGGAGCGCCAAGGTCGATAGAAACGGTTGAAAGCACACAAAACAGAGCACAGAACATTCGCGTACACTCGAAAGCAACGGAATGAACCATCTCGAAATGGCGCCACATGACGTTTCTCAAATGTAATTTTTGACAGAAAACGTTTCATTTTACGTTGTTTTGATTACTTTTTGCGTGTCGTTGTACTTTTTCCTCACTACTTTCGTTTCGTTTCACTCAAAATGAAAAATTGCGTTTTGTTTCACTAAAAAATAATAAAAATGAAATAATAAAATAAAATACGTAGGTACCTCTCCGGCAACCAAAATTGATATCAGGAGGTTCAGTAAAACCCCCTGAACTCCCCCATAGCGTCAGTTTTCCCAAAACGAGGATACTAGATATAAGATCCAACCCGTCGCCACAACAACCTAATGGCCTTGGAACTCTACCTGTTTTCTAAACAATTGTCGCTTAGATGACACCATTTGCGAAATGTTATCTTTTTTAGATTCATAAAAGAATCAAATTTTTTAATACCGTTCAACAACAAGCCGCGCTAATTAGAAATTAAAACAACGTAAAATAGATAACATAAGCAAACATTTAACAAAAATATTTAGTACACAAAACCCGAAAAAATGTGATTTATTGAAATGATGAACCTTGGTCCTGACCACTTACCGAAAGTGACCTTGTATATTAGTACTAATTTGGGCAATATTTTTTTTCCTTTTACTGGCAACATTTTAATATAATGGCGTCTACCAAGATTACGTACGATTATTTCTGTTTAAGTTTATGTTTTACGTTAAATTATAATGTGAATTGCAGTACTGAGAGGTGGAATGTGATGTTACAGTGTTTATTATGTTTTTCCGTTGTATTGTGACACCCATTGACCGCACAAACTATCATTTTCAATTTAATTTCCGAGAGTTGTTAGTACTAAAGGCTGACCTTGAGAACTGACCAGGCCGGCCGGCGAACCAGGCCTATATGGCCTGGTTTTACTCGCTTCACTTATTGTGCGCGGACTTGGTTTCTAGGCGTTATTATTCTAAGGTTATTCTAAAGAAGAAAAAGAATTGATTGTTGTAATATTTTTTATGGAAGCCATGAAAATTTGTCGTTATACATAATTAGATTTAGTTACTCCACTTTACATATCATGATTTATCATACTCCAAAACAAAAGTCGAATGACTGATACAGTGCGCGCCAATCTTTTAGTCGCAAGCCGCAAGAGGCGACGCAATAGCAGTTTTACGGTGTCAAGGGGACGTTACAGGAGCGAGGGCGCGGAGCACATCCGCCTGTGTGCCGCACCACACCCCCCGCTCGCCATTTAGCAGGTGTCAACACTATGCGTTAGTGTTAGTGCTACGTCCGTACACTACACACGCGCGTGTTGCCTGAAAAGTACCTTCGAGGAAAAAATCTATGATTCGTTAAGTTTATCGTTGAATCTGTTTGTTATAGTTTATTGTTTTTGTTGCCTTTATTTGTTGATTTCGTTTGTTAAAGTTTTGTTGATTTAGTTTGTTAAAGTTTATTGTTGTTGTTATGCCTCGCGGACGTTATAGCGTTTTAAGGCGACAATGCAGGAAAATGGTGTTTATATTAATGCGTTTTATTTATATAGTTAAGATTGCACTAAAATAATAAATAAATAATTAAATAGGTAGGTACAACAAGTACACCTTCCCACTTATAGTAAACATTTAATAATCAACCGTTGATATTATTGTTTCCTTGACTGTACCTGCGCAAGCTTGCACTCGTAATTCATTCAGAGGCGACTAAAAGATTGGCGCGCACTATAGTTCGGATTGAAAAATAATGCCAGAATAGCCGTCCTGGACCTCAATTCCCAGTTTGTCGAGATGGCCACAGCAGGTTCAAATCTTGGCCCTTGGATTTTTGGAGACAAGAAGATTTTTCTACATACTAAAACTTTTAAAAAATTTTGTCAGTTATTTATCTTCCAATCGAGTTTGCATTTTTGTTTTATGCCAATTTAGCGAAACATTTTTTCATAAGATCGTCGTATGATGGCGAAAACTGCGAAAAAGCGCGCTTTTCGTGAAAAATCGAGCTATGGCGTAAGCGCAGTCCCATTACGCGATCATAGAGTTATTTTCTACTGGTGTCGTCTGAACTCACTCCGCTCCGCTTTGCTCGGCTCCCCATTGTTATTTATAAGTACACCTAACACGTTCTTCTTCGCTCTGATTCGCTACGCTCTTCGTCACACCTATTTTTTACTTTTTTTTAATGGATTTAATTCGTAACTGTTTTAATCTCGCTTTTTCGTGGAAAGCTGTGTGTTGTGGTGGAGCCTGCTGCAGACAGAAGTCCTGATCGGGATCGGCTATGGCAGATGAAACATTTCAAGAGATTCTTTGAAGCCAAAAAATTAGTCTAAACAGTTCACTGTTTATTTATTTTTCAATGGTTAATTTGTTAGAACAAAGACAACAATAAGTATTAACTGCGGTGGTTTTGCAGATTGTACCAAGTACCAGCAGATTCAGTTGTTTCTTTACACTTTAGTACCTACTTACTGTGTTTCGTAAAATCATAGGTTGTATTGTCTTGTGTTTGTAAAACATGAAAAGTTATGGAGGCCTCCCTTGTTGCCATCTCTTAAATCCAGCTCTGCCTTGGGATTACATAATGAACCCTTTGCATATGTTTAATGTTGCGACACATGATAGATTTGCTTGTTTAAATTAGTGGCTGTTCAAAAATTTCGGAATACGCCGTAGTCTGTCTTACGATTGCCACGTTCAACGCACATTCCACACATCGAGTGCTTGATATTTAAGGAGCTATCGATCGTGTGCTTGATATTTACGGAGCTATGCAGCGCTCGATGTTCGGCATTAGCGATATGCGTTGAACGTGACAGGCAAATGTCATTTTGTTTTGACAGTTCATTAATTGATTTGTGTTGATTTTGTTATTTTCATGATTTGTTTGTTGAGTGTTTATTACGATTAATTACGGTGATAAGATAAAATATTTACCCTCAATGACAAAAATATCTTGATACACATTAGTATACAATGTCCAGTCTGCTGAGGTGACAAGAATTTAGTTAGAAAAGTGTTTTTCCCATCCCATCATTTATTTCATGGGTTGCGCCGCAT
Organism: Ypsolopha sequella; assembly: GCA_934047225.1. NCBI lineage: Eukaryota > Metazoa > Arthropoda > Insecta > Lepidoptera > Ypsolophidae > Ypsolopha > Ypsolopha sequella. The sequence continues at coordinate 13,484,626 of OW203987.1, forward strand.
CCTGTCTCCATCGCACAAGAATGTCTTTGTTTAGAAGACATTCCCAGAGCGAAAGTGATGACCGAGCCAACCTTGAGAGGAAGCTTTACCTCGCTAAGGAATCACCGGAGCCAGTGTTCGACTTGTCGGAATGCCAGCTGCGAGATGTTCCGTCCGGGATTTACTCTATATGTAAGGTCTACAGAAAGGAACTGCTTTATCTAAACAATAACAAGCTTACAACATTAGACCATGGCGGCCATCTATCTGATCTGTACCTCCTAAAAGTGCTCAATATAAGTAATAACAACCTCTCACAGGTACCTAGTGAAATCAGATATTTAGTGAACTTGACTGAGCTCTATGTACAAAATAATCACATCAAAAGCTTGCCAGAAAGTATTCAATGTTTAAAAAGCTTGCAAATCTTGAACGTTACAAATAATAGCTTGCAACAAATCACATCTTCATTAGGAAAATTAAAAAACTTGCAGGTACTGAGAATATCAGGGAATAAAGAATTAAAAGAGCTTTGTCCTGAGTTATGCAATGCTAGTAATATAACTTGCATAGAACTTGATGGTGACCAATATACTTTTCCCCCACCTGAAGTAGCAACTCGAGGGACAGAAGAAATTATGAAGTTTTTGTGTGATAAAATGAGTATAGAATACACTGTGCCTTCACCGTTACAAGTAGACATTTCTATTATTCAATGTCCACAAAGAGTACAAAACCCTTTTGTAAAACAACCCTCAATATCTTGGGAGGAACAGGAAGCTGCTGTAATGGAACAAGAGAGCAAATTCCATGAAGCTGCTAAGTTACAAAGAGAAAAGTTTTTATCACAAGTGCTGCAAGAACAAACTGTACTGGATGCCGAAATAGCCAAAGTTCAAGAAACAAAAGATATTGAGAGGTTAAGGTTGATTAGAGAAATACAATTAGATGAAAAAGAAATAGAATGTTTGGTCAAAAACTTCATACAATCAGTGAATCTTAAACCTGACGTGGTTCAACAGCAGTTGCAACATGAGCAAGCTGAGCATGACCGATTACTGGAAATGGTCAGACAGAACTATGACAATGTCCGTAAAGGAGATGTTTTAAACGCTATGGAAACACTTTTACATGAAAACTGTTCAATGCAAAGTTCAAAGAGAAATTATCAAGATTATTTTGATAACATGAAACAGAGTTTGCTTGTTCAAGAGTTGGAGAGCACTGATAAATTAGAACAGTTATTTAAAACTAAAGACCAATCTAGGATTGCCCTCATCCACCAGCTGGTGGAAGATCAAGATGTGCAGAAGGCAGTTGTTGCTTCTTTGGTTGAAAAAGTTGATGCTAGGACCTGGAGTCTGAACCAGGAAATATCATTAATTTCATCTAATCTGGCAAAGTTATCAGTCATTGAACAAGAAAAGAAGAAGTTGCAAGTAGCTTACAACTTCAATGAGTTACTTCATCAAAGGACCCAGCTTCTGAATTTATTGGAAGATCTTACAGCACAACAAAGTAAGAGAAGAGCACAGCTGCTTGAAACAATGAAAGAAATGGAGTCTGAAAAAGATTTCAGTACAGATTTTTGGTTAAAAAATTACCAGAGAGTTGTAGAATCAGCACCTAAATCTTTGTTAGGTGTTGGAAAGAGCTTGGATCCAATGTTTGCTAATTATCTCTTGCAGGAAGGAGTGATACATTGCTTGCCTTTCTTGTTTCGGTTTTTATTCTCTGGAAAATCATTACTAAGTATTACACCAGAGAAGTTAAAGACAAATGGAGTGTCTTTAACAAGAGACAGAGATGCTATAATGAGAGCTATTTCCTGCTATGTTGCTGCCAAGAGTGAAAACCACAATTGTGTACCAGATACATATTCAGAGCCCAGCGCTCCTCAGCCATCAGAAGCTGATGAACAAAGTTTCAAAGGAGTGGTAGACCCTGGCAACACAGATAGTTCTATACCTGAATCAGAATGTGTTATCTGTATGGATGCTAAGTGTGAAGTTGTATTTGTTCCTTGTGGACATCTCTGCTGTTGCCTACCCTGTTCAGATCAAGAAATGGAAAGTTGCCCCATGTGTAGAAGTAACATAGAAAGGAAGATAAAGATTATCATTGTATGATCATGATATTTAAAACTTGGTAAGAATTTAAAATTAATTATTTACATATCATTGATATCTATTTTTGATAAGATTATATTAATATAGATATATCATGTTTCAGGAGTTCACACTGTTATCAAGCATGAGGACTTTCGAACTGTGTTTTACTGTGGTGTAGATTTCATATTGCTGCCTGGGCCTATATTCAAAACAATAATTAATTGAGTAAGCATTTACCTTTAAGCTTTAATGATACACAAGCCGCAATTAGTTATTACAACCAACAGCATATTTAATACCAAAATATACTGTAATTAAATAATCTATTTCACTAGTCATGTAACAAAGTATTATGAGTATGTTGCTTTCGAAGTTATATTTGAATTTAATTTTGCTATTGTATGAATATCGATAAACATCGAAATTGAGCGCCAAGAGATAAACTAATGAAATTTCTACCTAGCTTAGTATAAGTTTAATGTTAATATTCAGATGTGGAGGTAAGTCGGAATTGTCACTTAGAAGCTTTTGACTCTCAGAAGAGTTTCTATGTTTCGATTGTTGAATCTGTCACTTATAGAGGTATGCCAGGATTATTACGAATTAAAATTTATAGAGTGCTATTTGTCTTGGACGAATAAACCAGATATTCGTTTACGAGACAGTTGTGCATTATGTATATGCATATTATGTATGTTTGTTGGTTGGCTATACTATGTCTGGATTAATACAATAGGTATGTACCGTATTCCTTCGGTAATCACTCATATAAATCCAGTGCAAAGTTAAAAAGTAGGGATGTGTTTTTTATACTTCATCTTTACAAATTTGAATAAATAATTCCCATTAAACCATTAAGAAAAAATCAGAACTCTAGCTGACCTCAGAGGTCAAACTGAGCTTGCCTCTTTATCTGAATATTATCATTGTGCCATGTATGTCGTGGTCATATCGTAGAATTGACAATTTCGTGATCTGATCGGCCATATCATGAGATCTGTTGATCTGAAAGAGGCCGCCTCGCTCCGCTCCGTTTCGATCGAAAATATGATCACCAGCAACAGAACACGCTCTTCCTCTTCGCTACGCTCGTAGTCGCACCTATTTTTGGACTTTTTAGATTATCGTAAATTTCTTTTTTCAAACTTCGTGATAAAGCCACGACATACACAAGCTTTGATAAAAAAAACTTACTTTTATCACTTAGCGCACAATTCATCAGTTAGGTAGCCAGGTTGATTACTATGAAATATGCACAAACATGCACTCTAAACATAAAAAAAAAAGTTAAAGTTACCTAGTGTAACATTCATGTCAATCTAAAAGATTGTGCCTTGGGTGTGTTTGTTAAACTTCCTAAATTACCTTATTGATAGACTTTTTAACTTTTTAAAGTGGCTGTGACTATCCCATGAATTTTAAAACTTATTAACTTATTTAAGACCTCGGTGGTCATCGTTGGTAATACAAAAATAAACATCTACACGATGCGGCGTACGTACGCCTTTATCGTATAAAGCAGTGTTTTTCAATCTTTTTCATGGCGTGGCCCCCGTAGTAGTATGGAGAAATATTTTGCGACCTCAGCTGTTTTTTTTTTTATTACCGAGAAATGGGCTCAACCATCACATAAAATCGCCGTCAATAGAAATTGTGGACTATGTAAACAAACCGTTTTCTCAATTTTTCTCAAGGTTCTGTCACGGAGTCTCATTGAACATTATTCCAAATCATGAAGCATCGAGTCTTACCAGTCATTCACTGTATTTCATCATAAAATATTCAATAATCACCAGTTAATTACGGGAAATCATAGAATCAATAGTCAATTCTGTACTGCGTCGAGATTGCTGTCATATTTTTTTCTCATCGAATCTGTATTGTCTTTGAAAATTGGTGATGTACGAATCTATTTGAATATAAACCTATTTTATTCGTGATGTTATTTTATTCCGTCATTTTTTTTTAACAGCGTTACTTCATAATCTTTGACATAAACGTGTGTGTGATTCTATCGAGAGCTGTGTGATCTTCCAGCGATGCTCTAAAATGTGTAGCTCATGTCCTAAAAGTAGAAGAAAAAATGAAAGAACTGGATGAGATAATAGATACGGCCAACAACGCTGTGACGGAACCATTTGTAATTAACGTGGGCGATTTGACTAGCGATTCATCTGAATATTTTAGCGATGAATCAAATAAAGAAAACTAATTAAGCACCTAATATATTTTAATCACATACTTACCCATCTCTAGATAGTTCACCTATTCATAGACAAAGAAAACATGGCGCTTTGTTTCCATAGTCCACAATTTCTATTGACGGCTACTGTACCTACAGGTGTCCCTAAATATAAAATTATGGACTAGAATGGTTTTCTGTGACCCCCTTATATTTAAGGGGGTCGTGACTCACAGTTTGAAAAACACTGGTATAGAGTATCGTATTGTATGCCTGTATAGTGCAAAGGGTATCTTATAACTTGTACGCCTTGCATGTTGCACATCGTGCAAAGTACATCGTATAATGTACACCTCTGTAATAATAATAATGTACGCTTATATTCAAGTTTGCCGCTACCTCAAATATTGTATAACCTGAGGTAGTGGGAAACTTGAAATCAATAAATACATGTTGCAGGGAAATGAGGAAATCAGTGATTACGTGTAATCCCTAGAGATACCTACAATGAAATCCCGGAAGATGTCGAATATTCCAATTGAATACTTCTTCGTACTGGAAAAATCTAGTGAAATGTCGTTTCACTAAACTGAGTCTAGTAAAAAGTGGAATCAGTCGAAAAAGATCACGCTTGTACCAGATATGACAAAGATTTTCGCTTATGTTTTAAATTGTAATAAAATTTATGTTGATTAAATATTTTGTTTTATTCTGGAAACGATCAAAATCATTTTCATTTCGACTTCTTACTAGATTCTGCTTAGCGAAACGATTTTCACTAGATTATGTCAGTAAGAAAAGGTAGTCGATTGGAATATTCAACATTTTCCAGGACTACAGAAAAAGAAAAACCAAAGACTTTTCTTAAGGATAAAGTATGTAGCAGGAGGTCGCAGGTTCAAATCCTGGCCCGAAGAATTTTTTCAAAATATTTGTACTTTTACATTTGTTTCTGATTGATTTCAAGTTTGTAGAGTATTCAAAGCGATGGATTTCGAAATAAAAACATATATAAACTTAGTTAATGAGAACTGTAAATTTCTTAACTGTCTGATGCAACAGGTACGAGGGGAGGCTGAAAAGTAACCTACCTAACTATGAAAGAAAAGACGTAACTGGATAGTTTTTTTTTATTTTTCTATATAGTCCTCTGCTAGTAAAATGCACTTATTAAATTTTTCAAATATTGAATTTAAGCCATTAAAAAAAAAAAAAAACGGTTTGTCGTCAAAATAGTCAGAAACCGCTGCCTTCATTTCGTCATCGGTCATAAATCTTCGTCGCCTGAGGTCTTTCTTGAGAAGTCTAAACAGAAAATAGTCCCAGGGGGCTAGATCTGGACTATAAGGGGGGTGGTCAATGGTTTCGAAGCCATTGTCTTTAATTGCTAGCTTTGTTGTGCGTGCGGTATGCACTGGTGCGTTATCGTGCAAAATCAGAATTCCTTTGCTTAGTTTACCTCGCCGTTTTTCTTTTATTGTCTCTCTTAGTTGATATAATAAGTTTGAGTAATAATCAGCATTCATTGTAGTTTTTTTCGGTAAATAATCTATGAGCAAAATCCCTTCTGTGTCCCAAAATATTGTAGCCATAAGTTTACCGGCCGATGGACAGACCTTAAATTTCCGAGGCGGCTTCTCATCCTTAAATTTCCACTGTAACGACTCTTGCTTACTTTCCGGGTCCCATTGTCGAATCCAAGTCTCATCACATGTTACAATTCTAGAAATTATTTCTTCCTCTTTCCCTCGACTCATGTCCAAAAACTCTTCGCAACATTTGACACGCCTCTCCATGTCAAATGCAGTCAACATTCTAGGGACCCAACGTGCACTAACCTTGGACATGTTCAAATGCTCATGAATTATTTTATTGACTCGCTCTTTACTGACGCCCACATCTCTAGCTATCTCCCACTGCTTCACTCGTCGGTCCTCTAATATATTTTTTTTTCACCCTGGCTACATTTTCATCGGTGACGGCCGAAACTGGTCTTCCGCTACGAGGATCATCTTCGAGGCTCTCACGACCTAATTTAAACTGCCTTGACCAAAACTTTATAACAAATTCGGAAGATCACGAACTGCCAAACACACGTGACATACGCTGTCTGATCTCCGAAGGCGTATTCCCTTCTTTAGTCAAAAACTTAATCACCGCACGCTGCTCGATTTTATCCATTTTCACTTTTTCTACCGACATGTTCGAAACAATTGTAGGAGACAAATAAACGTGATGCAATAAACAAATGAATGTAATACATTTTGAAAATAGAATAACAAACGAATATAAATCCATACCAGCCAGCATTATTTTTGTATATATTTCTGACCAAGGAGATTACACATCAGCCGCCCTACGTATTGTAGCGACGACAGCGCCTTCTGTTCAGAATGAGCAAGGCGGGAGTTCACATAATGCCCTCGTGAGCGTTCAGTATGTGCATTACAAGCTGGTATATCGAGTAGTTACAAAAAATCGATGTACAGGTATGGTGGAAAAATTCGTCGTTCCAGATACGAACCTCGGTAGCGCAGTAAGCAGGAGGTCGCAGGTTCAAATACTGGTCCGAGGAATGTTTTCAACATATTTGTGAATTTAAATTTGCTTCTGATTGATTTCAAGTTTGTAATGTACTCTAATAATAATTGAAGGATAAAATATTCAACTAATGGCATGACCTAACGTAGTAAGTACTTAAGGAAACATTAATCAAGGATCCAGAAAATAAACCCAACTGATTTAATTGTTAGTATTTTTTATGCAGACATCCGAGAAGTTAATAAAAGTTTTATTTATAAACCATGTTGTGAGGTAATTATTTGAAAGAGCATTCTACAAACATTATAAAGTATTTCATAATAAAATATTATAAATGATATATAAAAAAATTATTATAAATATAAAATTATAAAATATTTCATAATTTTTGTTTCAGTGGTCTTAATGATAATATAGTATATATCTCAAAATTTGGTAGATACGACCGCAGTTGTCTTATCTGCAGGTTTTCCCGATACTGTAAAAGAGACAAAAAAATATTTTTTGATAAAAACGTTCAATTTTGGTATATTGACTGCTCACTGTTCAACTGTCATGTCATTCAAAGCCCAGTAACCGTCGACAATGTCAGCATCGAAGTTGTTCAAAAATGTGTTTACCTGGGTCAAGTTATCCAGCTGGTTAAAAACAACTTCGACGCCGAAGCTGAAAGAAGAAAGTATATTATAACCAGTGCGTCCTTCCAGTGTAACGTACGGCCCTGAAACGTGGTCTCTTACCATGGGCTTGATCCGCTGATTTAAGGTCGCTCACGAGCTATGGAGCGGGCTATGCTTGTGATAATCATCTGATGGATAAAATCCGAAACGAGGAAATCCGTCAGAGATCGAAAGTGACGGACATAGCCTGCCGAATTAGTAAGTTGAAGTGGCAGTGGACTGGCCATATTTGTCGCCGACACAATGGCCGTTGGGGCCGAAAGGCGTTGGAATGGAGACCGCGTACAGTAAAGCGTAGGGTAGGCCGACCTCGTGCCCGCTGGACTGACGACGACCTGAAGGACGTTGCCTGCAACTGGATAGCGGCTGGATGAAGATGACCCATTACCACCAAGAGTGGCGAAATATCGGAGAGGCCTATGTCCAGCAGTGGACGAACATAGGCTGATGGATGGATGGATGGATGGATGGACTGTAGTATTGGTTGGTACAGAACCCTAGATAATTGTGCGAGCCCGACTGGCTCTTGGTCGGTTTTTAACTTTGAACTTTAAAGATTTCATAACGCTGCATTAAATGATAACCGTTTTCGTATAAACCTTGGACGATTCATCCAAGATATAAACCTTATTGTAATTTTATGTAACTCTTAAAAAGTGACAAACATGGTGACGACGGGGCACGGGACGTTTTGAAAGATGCCTTTTGAAAATAGGACCTTGGTTTGTACAGAATTGCTACATCATACATAATATAATGTCATATTTTTTCATAAAATGCCAAATATGTATAATTTATGTCGTGGGCAGATCGTAGAATTAGGCAGATCGTAAAGTATGAAATCGAAAATCTTTTACCAAAAGTCAAAAATAGGTGCGACGACGAGCGTAGCGAGGAGAAGCGTGTTTGGATTACATATAAATAAATTTAGAGAGCGGAGCGGAGCGAGGCGACCCCCCTAATTTTAACAGAAATATGATACACATAATGATATTCCCAATTTACGATGTGTCGACGACATACATATCGCAGGAAGATTTTAGCAGCGGTATCGCAGCCGGATTTTGAAATATCCGTCTTTTGCTAATTAATCGAAGCAGAACACTTAAATTCATAATTCACTCAATAATTATTCAGTAAAACCTTATTACCTATTTCACAATCCAGCTGCGAAACCGCTCTGAATAGCTATTCCTAGACAACCTTTTATCGTCTGCAATAGTGTCTACATGTACGAAATATGTATGATAGATATAATATATCTATGAGATTTACATACATTGTTATAAATGATCAGAACAATAGTACATTACGATACGAGAGCGATGAAACGTTTTCTGACGAGTGTGAGTTTGCGGCACGAGCCGAAGGCGAGTGCTGCAATCACACGAGTCGTGAAAAAGTTTCTCGCACGAGTTTCGTATAATTTTTTATAGCAGAAGTGCGGAAAATGCCGACTTTACGCACGCGTGCGTAAAGTGGTCATTTTACGCACGGTGTGCTATAATAGTATTATGATATCTATGTAAATGATACATATTTCTAAAACAGATTTTTCATTGAAATGTTATTTAATTTTAAGTACTTGACTGCTTTTGGAACACTGCAAATATATTTTTTACGTGCCTATTTTGGATGATGTTTGGAATTATGATGTTAGGATACTTAGGTATAAGAAATATTATTTGATAGTAATGTTTTTTTTAACCCCCGACCAAAAAGAGATGGTTTTGCGTCCTCGTGTGCATGTACATTCGTACGTAAATGTCGCGTTATTATAGCATATACAAAGATTTCAAAAGTAAAGATAAGCCCTTACCGTAGTGACAGCACCAAAATGTTTTCACCTTTAAATGGGTGACGCTCACATGTTTGTAATCAGTGCTCATCTGAACACAGTGATAGTTGGATGCTTTAAGTGCACTTAAAGTCTTGAGTTTTTACGACTTTAGTAGTCTGATCAGTTTGCTGACCGTAGGTAGACAGATTGCGCACTCATATTATGCGCGCGTCGGCATTATGTTAACGCACACATTCAAAAACAATGCAATAGATTTTAGGTGCCAGGGCACATCTAAACTTTTGAAATCTTTGAGAATGCTCAAGTAACTTTTCTAAGATCCATGGAAACTGGCTATGCTCCTTCACAAACTATCACTTGACTTCATCTTATAAAAGTTATCTTAAGGCGTTACAACATGCTAAAATGCTGCCACTTTAGAAAAAAAATACTTTTTACTTGCTAGGATAATTATTGAAAATCTGCTCAAGTAAATGTCTAGAAATAGCAATGAACTATTTTTACATAGCATAGTTTTCATAGACAACGTCTTCGAATTTTAACTTTGCTTTTGGCATAAGTTAAAGTTCTAACTATAAAAAGACGTTGTTTCTGATAACTTTGCTATGTAAAAATTGGTAATTTCTATTTCTAGACCACAGATGAAAACATCTCCTTTATGTTCTAGACCAGGGTTTCCCAACCTTTCTTACTCACTAAAATGTAAATGAATTATAATTATTTTATTAATGTGATGTTTGCGCCTTTATTTTCTGAACTAGTTGGTCGATATCAGGTTCAGTTTTTGATAGAGCTATCATCAAATCATTATCGACAGCAAGACGATTTCGCTGCTTAGTTTTAATTTGCACTAATGCTGAAAATCCGGTTTTACATAAGTAAGTCGAGGAAAATGGCGGAAGTATTCGCAAAGCAAGAGTGGCAAGTCACTGCCGTGACTGACTTGAATGAGTGCTGAATGTCCCCCACAAACAGTGGTATAGTAGTTAGTTCGCCCGATTCGAGCTAGATGGCGCGACTAAATCTGCGTGTAAATGTTAAATCATGAACTTCAATTATTAGGTAGATTAATATGTCCGAATATATTATGCCCCCCCTAGGATCTCTCTACGCTCCCCAAAGGGACGCGCCCCACCGGTTGGGAAGTCCCGTTCTAGACATTTACTTGAGCAGATTTTCAATCATTACTGTAGTAAGTACAAAATGTTTTTTTTTATAAAGTGACAGCACTTTTGCATGTTGCAACGCCTTAATATTATAAGACTGCATTGCAAACTAGAAACAAATTTCAAATGAACAAATATTTTTAACCAATTCCTTGGGCCAGGAATCGAACTTGTGACCTCTTGCTTTCACGACAACGCCCTACCGGTAGCGCTCTATTGTGCATTATAATATTTTGAGTATCTAAAGGGTACGTTGCTATAAAACAAAATATACTGTTGCTTGACAGCTTCAATTTTCCTTAAAATCCATTTATATAGTACATATTACAGATTTAACAATCTACCTTCGATATTTATATACATATTATGCAACTGTTAAGATTAAAATGTCTCATGCAACACTTAGTCTAGTCTGTATTTTAATTAAATTGCTCATTTGTTTTTTGTACTCCTAATCGTGTATTGATTGATTTATTAATGTATCTATGTATATTAATAATGTATTATATAATATGCTACAATTGGATTTAATCTATACTAAGAATAATGTTAAAATAAAGTGATTGCTATTTATATGTTGTAGTAAATACCTAGGTTATAACGAAGACTAGCCTTTCGCCCGTGGCTCCGCGTTTGTTCTACTTTTGCTCCGTTTTTGGCTCAGCGGCTATTTTATCTATAGCTTATGTGACCCTGGCACTACGGCAATAATTAATAGAGGAAACCGCATCCAAATCCGTTGAGTGGTTCTCGAGTTAAAACGGAACATACATACAGACAGACATAAACATTCTAAAAGTTTTAGTTTTGGCCGGAGTAAAATACTAAACCCATTTCATTTGAAATTTCAACTGTTTTTTTTTGCCTAGTTGTTTCTATCTATCTATCGTATGCAAAATAATTATCTTAGCTGTTTATCGCGGAAAACTGCAAAAGTAGCCCAAAAACTGAGGCCATGACGCCCGGTAAGTGGGATTTGGTCGTTGTTTGCAAATTATCTCATGAGACAAAAGGCAGCTAGAAAAATATCCGCCTTGTGTGCACAAAATCTAAAGAATGCATACTTTTGAATATTCATCTAACCGATGTGTGTACCTTCAACCGATACTCAAACATCGGAATTTGAAGAGTACCATACAATTGAATAAAAACGAATCATTTCGAATCTAATGTCCGGGAAGTAATGCGGTTTGAAGTCTGGAACTTTGAATTTTCGGAACAAAGGTCTAAATAACTGAAATAGGAGCGGTGACACACTGTTTAATCGCAAAAACATCGTGTCACGCTCCTCGCACTTGGGATTCAACTAAGTTGCGTCGCGCGCGATTAAACACTATACTACGGGTGTGATCTCCTTTATAGCTACTTATATATTTAAAAGGTGACAATCATTTTTGCAGCCAAATTCATAATATTTTCATATTCAATTACTATATCTAATGTTACTTAGTTTTTTTTCTAGTTTTACCCCTTTTCATCTGGCCATTTACTGTACAATAAGGGCTTCTAACTTTATTTCATAATAAATATAGGAAAGTTAATTTTTCGGCTACCGCAACTTCATCTTCATCTTAACACACTGTATAGGTATATTTAAATTCCTATAGTAAGTGTAAGGGAATCTTATTTTGCGTTTTCTGGGAGTTCTTGTACCCTGACCTCGGTTTATTTGTTTAAAATAATTTAATTCAAAATTTACCCCATATGTTTCTCAGTAAGAGAATCGAACATTTGAAAAGAAAAATAATATGTGAAAGTTACTGTTTTTCTCGATGACTGTACATTTTTTCCAAAATGCTCCAAAAGTTAGAGTTAGTCTAAAGTCTCCTAAAGCCGTACGAGTATCTGGTAGCTGTCAATCATTTTTCCATACCCGTGTCAGGTAAAGTTACTCAGCTTTCATTAGACGGACTCTACATTATCTTGAGCTATTTTTAATGCAATTTTCTTTCTGTGCCCCTCTTGCCTTTCTAACCTGTATACGGTAGTAACTTTTAGGTTATATGAAAATATATAACCGCGAAATTTCGAGGACAATGTATTTAATATACGTACCTACATATTATATGCATATTACAAAATACATTATTAATATAAATAAATATAAATATAAGTTAATAAAAGTATGTATAAAAGGCGAAACCGGTCGTAAAAGTGACCAATACACCGTAGAATTTCTCGCGCGACATACTTAGTTGAATCACAAGTTTGAGGAGCGTGACATAATGTTTATTCGCAAAAACATCGTGTTACACTCTTCGCAATTGTGATTCAACTAAGTTGTGTCGCGCGCGATTAAACACTATATACTACGGATGCAGGTACCTCTATAAGGTTTAATCGCGCGCGACGCAATTTACTGGAATCCCAAGTGCGAAGAGCATAATACGATGTTTTTGCGAATAAATAGTACGTCACGCTCCTTGCACTTGTGATTCCACTAGTAGCATCGGTCGCGATTAAACATTATACTACGGGGCCAGGGACCATCGTTCACGGGTGTAATGTACCAACGTATTTGTTATTAAATATTAAAGTTACTTGTAATTTTAAGACTCATTTTAATCGATTTATTTACATAATCCCACTTGAAGTGTTATATCTTGTACACTTAAATAGGCGTTATTTTTCTCCTTTTTCACTGTTACACTATTATATTTAAAAATAAACGAATGAGATATCTTTATTGATTTTATCTTCTCCCATACTCAATGAATCCAATCAATTAACTCAATGAAATAATATTAAAAGCGGGTTTACGAGTATATGTATCTCTATTCTCTACATTGTTCAACCGATGTTATATTACGTTATTACACCGCGATTCTGCGCTGTGGTTGGCCAAATATTATAACACCGCTAGATAACCAATCACAAGCGACGACGAGTAATGAGGGCGTGGCTTAAGAAATTAAAGCCACACCGAAGAAAATAATTTTTCTATACGCGTGACAAGTAAAGTTGTCACGATTCGCTAGACTAGGGGCCTGAAAAGTGTCTTGACAGACGGACAACAACGTGATCCTATTTTATAAGTATGCTAAGGGTTCCATTTCTTTTTCAACAAATTACATTGTCTCCCATTGACGACACCGTTTGAAAAATTATATAAAAATAAGAATAATCTAGATAGCGTTCCTAAACGCCGGGGTAAGGGTAAAAATTAACTATCACCCGTTTTCTACCACCCGAGTGAAAACGAACCTTAAATGTTCATAAACCTTGTCAGAAATTTAATGTAAAATTCACTTTGACAGTTTAAATTTTAGATTTACCCAGGCGTTTAGGAACGCTACCCTATTGTACAAACTATAAAGAAAAGTTGAAAATAATTTTAACTTGTATAAAATTATTTAATTTATTCAATGTTGCAGCTTTAAGAATAGTTAGTGCAAAATCGGAATACACCGAGAAAAATATCTCATGCAACAAACAAAACCAGTATTAATAGTGTACCTTTTGGGACACTTACATGGTCAGTTGTAATAATAATCATAGAAATACTGGCGTAATCCGTCTATAGTTGTAATCACGAATCATAGACTTAGGATTTATATCTCCAGCAACAAAGCCAAACTTATTGCTTGAACTGCAGCAAAAAAGCCTGTACTTTAGAATATTTTATTCTGAGGCCTGTACTGAGCAAGTGTCAAGTTTTGTTTTCTTTTTTTATTAAATTGATGCCTAATAAAATCTCAGAAAAAAGTACTTACGTTTTTGGGCATAAATATTACTAGTAAACTGATTTTAACCCCATAATCTTAGCCTTTGCTTACAGCGGCAAACTCGTTGATTGCTATTTTTCTGAAATACGCCCGAGGTCTTATAGACTACGGGCGCACCGTGTGTAAACTTATGTACCGAGTAACAAGATGATTGTGACCAAAGATTAAATCTTTGGATGTGACCAATTCGGAGATGTGTAGAAACAAAAAACTACATCAAAATAAACGGAGTTGGCTCAGCGCAATCTGGAGTATTTTGTATATAAAGAGAAAAAATGATTTTTTTTCTAATAAAAAAATCATACAATCAAAGTGGTTTTGGAAACGAAAACTGGTGATAGTATTCGTCGATACGAACAACTTTTACTATGGAGCCAAACCTGAAATGGCGAAAAAAAGTCAGCATTTTGTTCAGTTAGCTATTTAATTTCTCTATGGAACATCTGTTTTTTTTTTTGACGATTTGAGGTTTAGTTCCATAGTAAAAAATGTCCGCATGGACGAGTGCTATCACCAATTTTCGTTTCCAAAATCACTTAAATTTCACGATGTATATGTAACAAGCAGGGCCCTACTACGTTCGATAGAACGTATCAAAAGGTGTTAAAAAAATAAGGTTTGAGCGTCCTATGTTGGTTGGTACTTGTTGGTACTAACGTGAAGATCGATTTACTAGAAAAAATCGATTCAGCATCGTTGTCAGCAAGATGTGACCATTTCGTAGTTGTGTAGAAACAAAAACTACATCAAAATAAACAGGGTTGGTCTGGCGCAACCTCGAGCATTTTGTATAGTGAGCAATAACAAAATGCTCCAAGTTGCACCCACCCAACCATATTTATTTTGATGTAGTTATTTTTATCTACACAACTACAAATTGGTCTCATCTTGTTACTCGATACATAGGGTTACCGACTGTACACTCCTAGTCTATTTTCTTATGTTGGACTCTGAAACATTTTAATTACTTGTATTTCAATGTTGTCGTTGTCTTCTGAAGGCGGTGTCTGTAAAGTTGTCATTCAACTTTATTTTAATTAGGAGCTATGTGGGAGCTATAGAGAACTTTGAAGAGACATTAATTTGTTTCCTCCAAGTCAAATAGGTTCCTTGACAACTAGAAAAACATTGTTTTAATGTTTTCAGATGAACTCATTATGACCGAGAAACAAGTATTCTTCTCAAATAAATAATGATAAAATGTGACAAAATCGGTACTTCTTACCCCAGTCCAAACATTCTCGCAAATACGCCTGTGACGTCACTTTTCATGGCTGATTATAAAAGCGGTTGTCAACCTTATTCGATTAACATTCAGGATCATGTATTAAAAAAAAAACTAAAATGTTTGAAAAGGCGCTTAGAGATTACGGCGTCGATTTCTGTTTTATTACAGTATTGAAAGAATATTGTAAATATTCTTTCATACTTCCTTCCCTAGTTCTAAAAGTCTATCAACTCTCAGTTTGAATAACCTCAGACCTCAAGTTAAATTCTAGGCTCCCCTATCAACTTTTGGGACTAGGGAAGAGAGTGTGAAAAAATATCTACAATATTATTTCACAGTCTGTACCTCAGAGGTATAGGATCTCAACTGACATTTTTCACAATTTTCGTTTTTTACATTTTTGATATCAGAAAAAAGAGCTCTACAACATGGTATTAGGAACTATTTTCTATGCTGCATAGTTTTTAAAATCCATATTGTGATATAGTCTTATCTGACTATATAGACGTGTAGTATAAAATAATAAAGGCTGATGCGACTGTTTACCCCTATTTGGCCATGCAGATAAGACTTAAAAACGTTAAATACGATTGTATACCCCAAAGTGACGCACTCGCTCGATGTGAGCGTGCAAAGAACCTGCAGTCAAAAATATACTTTAAACATTAATGAAAATAAGATTTTAAATTTACACGGTCATTATAAACATTTTTAGGACTACGGGACTCACCTTGTTTGGTTTTATATTTCCCGAATTTTTGGCAGAGTTTTATCTGCCATGGTCGCGGATGGCAGATGAAATTCTGAAGAAAATTTGGAAAAATATGAAAAACCAAACACGGTGAGTCCCTTGCTACATCTGAAACGGTTGTCAAAAATGCATTGAATAAATCGAAAGAAGGTTTTACCCAACCGGATCAAAGAAGAAAAAGTGAACCACCGAACAAAATATCTCAAATCACAATAGATATGGTGCGGAATCATATAAGTAAGATTCTAAAGTATGAGAGTCATTACAGCTGGGCCAGAACTGAAAGACAATATTTAGGTAGTAACTTGAACGTCGAAAGATTATATCCTTCATCCAAACATCAATGCTAATCTGATAACATCCCCGACGAAACCGTTGCAAAAGCATGGCTTTATAGAGATATATTCAACACAGAATTCAAACTTGGATTTAACCCGCCAGCAAATGACACGTGTGATGACTGTGATGGTTATGTTATTAAAATAAAAGATGCCACTGATGAGACAGAAAAGCAAGATTGAAATCCTTGCAGCCATATCAAGAAATCTGGTCGCCGATATGCTTTGAAATCTTAAGACAAATGTCACGCACTAAATGGTGAAGGATCTATAAAAACTATCACTGTAGATTTGCAAAAATGTTTGTCAACAACACTTCTAATTAACGATTTGAGCTGTTACTTAAGAAAACTATGGAAATCTGGGGGCACGGCAGTGCCCCCGCCGAGTCTCGCAATTAAATTTTACCATAACATACACAGCTTCAAATGCAACACTATGTGTAATATGGGATCAAATCAAGGCTGGACATGGTGACAACGAGATGGCTTCGGGAATATTGAAATATTTTGAAGAGAATTACATAGAAAATTATAGCGTGAAGGAGGTGAATGTTTGCAGCTACAACTGCAGTAGTCACAATAAAAATATATCTGTCATAATGTGCAAACTTCTTAAAAAAATCTCTAACATCAAAACTATAAACCACAAATATTTACTCAAGGGGGCATACACATCTAGAGGCAGATGTTTTTCACTCAATAATCGAAAGAGAAAAAAAGAAATTATCTGAATTTCAAATAAGGACTCCTTGGGATAGTTCGCAATTGCTTTACTGCTAACAACATTAAAGTCCCTAACATGGAGTTATTCGATTTCAAATAGTTTTTGTCAATGTGCGACGGTTATTCTGAACCATTTGTTCATCGAAAAAAATCCAATAGCGGGAACACTGTCCCTTATTCTTCGATAGTATGGATGCAATTCCAAAAAACCAACACAGGCTCTATTTTCTACAAAACATCTTTCGATGATTAAGAAGTCATAATTCGAAACAGAAGACGGCTAGCTGAAGACACCGTGATTGTAGAAATCCCAAGGCCAATAAGGGAAGATCTAAGATCTATTTCTACCAAAAAACTCAACGACCTCCAAAAAGCTTTGCAGTGGATTCCGTCTATGTTTGATGAATTTTACACAAAATTACCTCATGGAAGTGTCGAAGATTTCCCGGAAGCATGTAATTAATATTAAAATTTTGCAAAGTTTATCATGGAGATTTCTTTTTTTAATTTTTATGGTGAAGTTACGTTTTTTGTTTTTTGGGTTATCCAAAATATCCTGGTTTAATCAAACTCCCGTTTGAAAATAGCCTTGTCATCTATTAATAATGGCACTTGCTATTATCAGCACCCGAGCAGTCTTAAGGTAAAGCTAACTACATGTAGGGGTATATGACTTTAATGTCATTTGAGACTTTATGCCTCAGAATTTACTTCATAATGGCATTATTTTCGGTTAGAGGTATATAAACTTAAGTACAAAAACTCGCTTATCTGAAATGTTTAGAAATTTATTTGTAAATTGACCTAAACTACTCATAATTATCTACAAATGGTACAATTTTCAAATAAATATCTTAACTACTTTAAGAAATAGAGCGTATTAAAAGTCTAAAATCGCTGTTTTAATTAGTTTTTGCACGCTCCTGTAAAATTTAGGTTTTGTTGGTTACGACCCTATCCCTCTGAGGTACAGTGTCGATCAGAATAGCTGCACTACAACGTCGTCACGAGTTGCGACCGACACATGGTCAAAGATTTTAAAAGTTCAGATGTGCCCTGGCACCTAAATTCTATTGCATTGTTTTTAAATGTGTGCGTTAACATAATGCCGACGCGCGCACAATATGAGTCGCAATCTGTCTACCTACGGTCAGCAAACTGATTACTAAAGTCATAAAAATTCAAAACTTTAAGTTCACTTAAGGCGTCCAACTATCACTGTGTTCAGATAAGCACTGATTCCAAACGTGTGAGCGTCACCCATTAAGAGGTGGAAACATTTTGGTGCTGTCATACTACGGTAAGGGCTTATCTTTACTTTTGAAATCTTTGCACATGGTAACAAATGTCGTTTGAAGCGATTAAGAAATTAATTCAGAATTATTCAATTCCGTTGTAATCATCTTGTATGAAGATCGTACTGATAAGGACGTTAAGTTCACCTGCGAGAGCCCTTAATGCCTTGATTTAACACTGCTTTTGTCGAGCTCGAGCTATAATAATGAACTTTACAGGCAAATGGCAATTACAGGAAAGCCTTTCATGTCAACCCTCATTCTGTTCAGCGAAATGAAGGCAATTTTCTAATAAAGGTACATAAAGGGCTCTTTCCAAATATTAAACGAGAAATGTTTATTCCGTTTCACTTTTGGGGATGACATTGTTGTATACACACAGGCTTTTGTCGTTTATTAGGTTTCCAAAGAGTTTTGGTAGTGAGATACTTAAGGGCGCACCGAGCGTTTGCCTCTGTCTTTTTTTTACGTGTAAAGAGTTAAAAAAATAACCAAACTTTTGCACGTTTTCAATGTTTTATCATCATATTGTTCTTGAATAAAAAGCTATCGTGTATAAACGCTCCAGTCGTCTGTTAACTTTATTTAAGTAAATGAATCATAATATAAAATTACTTATTTATATGAAAAAGAAGGGAAATAGAGCAAAAAATTACTCGACAAGAGGTAACTTTGCGAATTTATTCTATCGAGCCAACTTTATCAAATCGTGTTTCCATCGTGTATACGGTCTAGTATATAAACCCAGTAACACCAATATATTTCCCTAGATTTTAATTTAATTGTTTACTACTTCAAACATGGGTTATAAAAACGTGTTTGTATGTGTAAAAAGCTCGGTGCGCTCTTAAAGTGGATTTGACTTGATCTGTTTACTATAACAAAGGCTTACCATATTTCAGTTGTTTTGGTATTTCATTTCGAGATTGTCGTGATCAGTGACCCTAGCACGCACCATATATTTTGATACAGCTTCTATCTATCCTACTGTGCTGTCAGGCTGTCACGCAAACAGTATTTGTCAACGATTATTTCCCACCCCGAACTATTTCTTGTTCTTCCACACTTATGAATTTTAGATTTGTATTTTTTGTTTCATTTTTCTAGGCTCTTGTGAAACTCCGCACATTTGAAAACTAATATAATAAAACTAATATACAAGGTGATTTTTTGATCATCGTCCAAATTCATACTGGAGGCTTGGTAAGTAATCAGCATCATGAATCGATAACAATTTTTGTGAAATTCGTATAATGAAATTTTGACTTCCCATAGTAATTCACTCCCAGTCCTGAGTGGATCACTATAGGGAGTCGAAATTTCATTTTATGAATTTTACAAAAATCATTATTGGTTCATGATGCTGATCACTTACCAAGGCACAAGTATGAATTTGGACGATGTTCACAAATTCACCTTGTATATACAACGTGTAACAGACAAGTGTAACCATATTTGAAGAGCCTATTCAGTCAATGATATAGAACAACTTTTACTATGGAACAAAACCTGTATCTCTAAAATAAAAATTTACTGTTTCATAGAAAAATGCAACGCCGCTCGGCCGAAATGTATGGAAGGGTAGATTTTTTTTTTTTGAGATTTCAGGGTTGGCTCCCTAGTAAAAGTTGTTCTATATCATTAATTGAACAAGAGGTCTTCAAATATGGTTACACATCTCTGTTACACGTTGTATACAAGGTGAATTTTTGATCATCGTCCAAATTTATACTGGAGGCTTGATAAGTGATCAGTATCTTGGATCAATAACAATTTTTGTGAAATTCGTAAAATGAATTTTCGGCTTCCCATAGAAATTCACTTCCAGTCCCGAGTGAATCACTATGGGGAGTCGAAAATTCATTTTACGAATTTCACAAAAATTGTATCTGATCTGATCACTGATCACTTACCAAGCCACCAATATGAATTTGGACGATGACCAAAAAGTCACCTTGTATATATACCTATTTTAAACAAAAATATAAATAGAATTTCCTTAAAAGGACCCTCGCCACCGGATGACAGATCGCTATGTAGTTATTGACATTGTTGTATAAGGCTTTTCCGATTAAATTTCCCGTGAAGCTCGAGTGTTCACCTCTGAGGCTGATTGACGTTTCAACAAGAGGGATCGAGGTTGTCTGAGAATTGTAACGAACTGACAGGATACAGTAGTAGTACGTGAGCTGGAGATCTATCGACCTTCGACACCTGCTCATCAGCATTACATTTCCGAGAATAGGGTACAAACGAATGCCTATAAAAGCTACCTTTAGAAAATTACACATAACGCTTATTACACATAACTTTGTAGTAGCCCGGTTCGAACCTTGCAGATTCGAGCATGCACCAATGAGATTTTTAGGCTATAGTAAGTGTATAGTTCCCATTGCTGAACGGTGAAAGAAAACACTACGAGGTAAACTTGCATGCCCTAAAAGCCAAAATACCCGAAATACAACGATAAGGTTAACCCGTTATCACGTTGGAATGTAAAAATCGTCGGTTAAGAGAGGGTATACGCAGAGCCGCATTATAGGCTGTGGAGGCCCCTGGGCAACAACGAAATAGAGGCACCTTCTTTGATTCAAGATCGATCATATATCCGCTGTTTCCATAAGTGCTCATATGTATTACTATAACAAAAAACAAATCTAAGCATACCCACAATAACATTATCTTATTGTTGTAATTCGTGTTTTTGGCAATTGTGTGATAAAACTTGTTGAATAACAAGCTTTCCAAATTTTTATACCTATACTCGTCACGCCAGTATAGTTCGCCATTTTGATGCTTCGTATACAGTCCACTAAAATCAATATTTTTAATTTATTGGCGGGGCCGCTATTGTGGGGGCCCTCTCTTGTGGAGGCCCTGGGGCTGTAGTCCCGGTTGCTCTCCCCTAAATCCGACCCTGGGTATACGAGTGTTGATTATTTGTCTACACTTGGAAACACTCTGACATCCGCTCGGGGATATACGTCGCGACGGTATCTTTTATTTCTTTTTACAAAAAACTAGGTTTAACAATAACATCTAGAACTGAAAACGAGAAGCCCTAATATTTCATCTGAAACCACCTATATCTTCTATCTAGCCAAGATATCTAACAAATAAATTATCTACGCATCAGACATCCTTAACAACGAACTTCAGTCTGGCAACTATGGTTCTTATTGGAAGAGACCTAGTGCCATTTTCGGTTGCATTAACTGAATAGACAAAGTTGAACTTTGTTGAGTTGAACAAGAGACTTCGAGGAACATTGTTGACGCACTCCCTAGGACATGATCGGAATAAAAATATTCGTCTAATTTTGCTGATCTCCTCGGGGGCCAAGCTCGACATTCCGTAAGACCTTAGCTAATAAAAAAATATTGGGGGAAAGTTTTCCACCCAATGGTGGATATGGGTCACTATAGGTACCCATTTTTAGGCGACCTACTAAATGTGTGCGTCAAAGTCACTTGTTATTTTGTATCTATAGATGTATATTATATAAGTGACTTAGTGTCTTCATATCAAGATATCTTAACAAACATTAAGTATTAATTTATTATTGTCGCATCTGCCCTTAGTGTAGAGTTATCACTTTGGGGCAAGAAAGATATTACAGAAAGACCCTTTCTGGTTTCTCCTCCATATTAATGACGTGAAAATTGCCTAACAGCAGTGCGTTTAATTGCCATACTGAATGTCATATATTTTCCGTATGTAAGTATATTTTTTAAATCGTACAATAAACAAAAGGTTTATAAGGCAAGAGCTTGAAATTGTATACACAATTAGTCATGACTTCTCAAAACCAACTTATAATGCTGTTTTAACTTTGTTTGGACCTGATCATGACTAATCGTGCATTAAATTTCAAACTGATGCTTTATAAACCTCACTAATACTGAACTATTGGTGTTAACTGCCATATACCAAAATGTTTTTCAATTTTTAGCTTCTAAACAAGAAATGCATAGTTAAGTTATGCACTTTGTGCTAAGCGACTGATGTTTAACCTTAAATCAGTTTCAGCGACCTAAGTGTGTCCAAACTATAACATGTTATTTTTCATCCCATCTATTCGAAAAACGATGATTGGTTCTTCAATAAGTGCGAACAAAGTAGGTCTTTTCTGCAAGAGACTTTCATAGGGCAATAATGAGTTTTGAATTTGGAAGATGAATGTTGTTCATTATAGTGTTTCGTGACCAAAGAGTTCGAACGAAAATATTGTATAAAAAAGTTACTGGCTGGTTATCTGGGCAGCGCGGCAGGCTGTATTAATAGTAGTTTATGCTACAAGGGCGCAAAGGAATAAATTACGAGGACGATTTAAAACACGAGCGTAGCGAGTGTTTTTAACGTAACCGAGTAATTTATTGCTTTTACGCCCGTGTATCATACTACATTTTTCAATGCATTGTGTGAGGAAATAAAACAAATATAATTTTGTGAACTTTAAATTGTAATTGGCTCAAAAGGACTGTATCCAGAGCCGTTAAACAGTGGAAAAAAAAGCATGATATTTATGGTACACAGGAAAGGCTGCAGGTTAGCCAACCATTGCAAACAAATAAAAAAAAATAATAATAAAGCCCTAGGGCAAAATAATCGACTTTCTGTTCGGTTTTGATGCATAAAAAGTGGGCCTTTACGAGCACATGCATTAAAAAAAAATTAAATGATAAACGCGCGAACTACTTGCTCGCCGCTATTCATACCATTCATAGCATAATATTAATTTTAATAACATATAATTTAAATTAAACAAAAATGGGTTCGTCAGAATTCAGATAGTGAAAGTGTTACATTAACACCCGAAAATATAAGAAGAGACGCATTTAATGCGATAGAGAACCTATTACCATGTTAATCCCGAGAAAAATATTTGAAAGCGTATGATAATTTCCTCATATGGAAAAATACAAACGGAGCGAAGACTTTTTCGGAATCTGTTTTCTTGGCCTATTTCCAAAAATTAGCCTATTTCAAAGAAATAATTCTTTTCCGAATATCATTGTGTTAATAAATAAGTTCTAGATTTGTATCCAATAGCGCCTTTTATTTCTTTTCCTCATAGATGGGATGAAAAGTAGAGTGTCTCACACGGCCGCAAAATTATTTTTCCGCGTGCGACGTATTTTGAATCCCTCGCTGCGCTCAGTATTCTACTTTAGAATCCTTCGCTCTGCTCTTATGGTCCATTTTGTTAACAAAATATGTATAAATTTATTAATTAAAATTTATTTTTATGTTTTGATTTTATGGCAAATAAATATATTTCTATTTATATTTCAATCTACTATTGTGTTCTGCTATCTTGAGTCTTGAAATTGACTTAGCATTTTATTTAATTAGTATTTATTTTATCATTCAATAATAAACCACAAATACTCTGTAAGGAACGCATTTCCACTACATTCACTCTAATTGGTTATTTATCGATTCAAATTCAAATAGTTTATTTTGTGAAGTAGGTATTTACACACAATACACTTTTTACGAGTCAAATTTAATCTTATAAAAATATATTTAATAAAATAATAAACGTACATGAACTAAATTAAAGGTTAAATCTATAACTATACAAGGTGAAATCTAATCAACCGCCTGAACCCATACCGGGAACAAGGTTCACTGACCCATTTTTACCAAAACAAGAAAAAAAAAAATTTGCTCCCATTCACACTGAACAAGTTCAAATACAAATTCTAGTATAGGCAGTATAGGAGCAAAAAAAAACCTTTTCGAATTTTACCTGATGGGTCATTGAACACCGCTCCCGATCACCGACCGAGCCCCCAGCACGATCATTCTCAGATCATACCCAACATTCACTACCATACATAAGTTCAAGAGCCAACACTCTATTATAAACCGCCAATCGTATGCCTTTGCAGTCATATTTTGGCTGCCCGTATAGGTCTCCGTTCACTTTATTGCCCACATTCACTCTTCTTTCAATGTCACCGCCACACTTTCCATCGCGCGTAAATAGATAACCCAGATAGACAAACTTCAAGTCTCCATCTTAACCTTGCATTCAGTCACCGCTTCATCTATCCTAGCACCATAACCTTCGTTTTTCTTACGTAAAACCTAAGTTTTACGTAATAATTAACGTATAATTAACGTTAATTTTCATTCTTTTCTTTTTAATTCATAATTTTTATCATCTCTTGCAGCTCATCCGACCGTAAAGCAAGCTGAACATCTTGTCTAACTCCTCTAGGGATGTTAAACCAATCAATGTATGCTCCTGATGCAAGCACTGGATTTCTCGTAGAAAGATCTCAGAGTCCGCACTAGGTGGCTACTCCATACACGGACAGTGTTGTCCATAAGCATTGGCGGATACTATTGCGGGTACCTTCCCGGAATTCCATACATTTGACTCAACTTTTAGATTTGATTCGGGTGCACTTTTACACAGCATAGGTATATAAGGTAGATAGGGTTGCAAGAAGAGCCTCAAGGTACACTCGTGTAAAAAAAAAAATTTTGCTTTGTTATAAACCATGTCAGATGCCCCCCCAAAATCAAATTCCGGATCCGCTCTTGATCACAAGTCATCCCTCACCACATAATTTTTTTCTCTCTTTCATCCATCCATCTTCATCTTTCATCCATAACTTGCCAACGATACTAAGAAGCATAAGTCTTGTACGGTAGCTTTTGCATTCCTGCTGTGAATCTTTTACTTTATATAGCGGGACGATGACAGCCTTGCAGCAGTCAACTGGAACACGACTGTTCGTCCAGCATATACCTATTCAAGAGCCGGTACAGCAGGCTAGCCACCACGCCATCTCCTCCTCTTAGCATCTATATTGACACTATTGTACCCAGCTACTTCTCCAGCATTTAATACCTTTCATTTTCTGTTCAATTTCTTTAGACTTATCACGTTTTCTTCATCGTTGTCCACGTCCGCTTGGACTGTCTCGAGAAGTCACCTCTGATTCTTCGGATTCCAATACACTTTCAAATAGTTTTTTCAGCGTTCCAAAAGTTTTCGTTCGTAATAAACACAAATTCATCTTTATCTCTAATAAAATAACACTTAGTCTAGTTGTCTCTGATATTCCGCGGGCTTGTCTAACCAACTTCCAAAACATCTTAATGTTGGCCCTAAAATGATCAGAGAACATCCTGTCACACTTTCCTTTCACTTCTTCCTTCTTTCTTTCAACATAATCAAAAAATATCGACATACGGTACGGGATCGTATGTTGTATAGTGACTAGAATATATAAAACGAATGCTTCGGTGGTTTGGACATGAAAGAAAGTATAGTGATGAGAGAAATTTATGGTGCGCAAGTGATGGATTTATGGTGCAAAACTCGACCAGGCTGCCCTTGAAGGACATATGCTGACCAAATTGGCGACATACTGAAGAAGGGCAATGTCAAAAGCACTGACTACACTGGACGTCTAATCGGAGCTAATTTGCTTCAAAAACATTCTGTCAAGGATAGCGGTGGGCGGGGTTGGTAAGGGGACATATAATCGCGTAATAATTGTGTCGATACCGCTTTATTATTAATCGATAAATTATTCAAAGATGCAGTACGAAACCTAAACTCTAATTGTGAATATGTATTATAATATTAAATCAATGATAGATTCATTGTAAGATTTTTATGAAATAATAAAATATATTTTATTTTAATTTATGAATGTATTACAGAAAGTAATTGCCCTGTATGGGATGTCTATTGGGGGTGGTCTGTGGTCAAAAGTACCCGGAATATAGGAGCTTATATGACTAGATTGCTGGATGTGGAGGAGCTGAAAGAGATGTGTCAGGGTCGTAGTATATGGCAATCTGTAGTCTTTGCCTGCCCGTCTGGGATTTATTCCTTGCCAGACGGTGTAAATTAGTATGAAACTTATTATAACTTATTTTACATAATTTATCCTTGGTAAAATACGTTCATTACTTACAAGTAATTGCCAATATTATCGGAACGTAAAAAAGCCTTCTGTATCAACGATTGGATGTGGTTATGGAAAATCGAAGAAATTAAGTGGCATAAGTCGCGAAGAAATTTAAAAACAATATTGAATAATTTTCGTTATGTGTGACAAATTTATAGACCGTCAGTCAGCAGCACTGAAGAAAACGTTCACGTTTCGTTAAAAACCTTCGTTTTAGTTATAAATTAATTAATTGGGAAACAAAAAAAATTCTTATCACAAAAATACAATCAAAAATATTAAAACCAAAACCAATAATGATGGATTTACAGTATATACGGGTTAATTGTATATATATATATGTAGCAGATGGATTGTAAAATCCACGGTTTTACAAAATCGCTAGTTGTTTTAAGGGCGCTGTTATGTTAAACAGCTGAACAACCTTCAGCATTCCATGCAGCGGGTCAACGTTTAGCGCTTTTGTAAAACAGTGTCAAATTAAACTTTGGATTGTAAATTTTGTTAAAAACTACAAGAGTCGCTTCGCTTCGCTCAGCTCCATATTTTATATTACACGCAAACCTAACACGCTTCTCCTCGCTTCGCACGTCGTCGCACTTATTTTTGACTTTTGTTGAATATTTTTTACAAAACGTCTAAGCGTGGGCAGCAGTATTGTCGACCGTAACGCATAAAAAGGATGGACTTTACTTCATTCAGTAAGATATCTAAGAAGAGGGGAACAATCCCATCAAAAAGAGATGAGACGGAACAGAAGGAAAGATAGGTACATCTAGAAAACGACCCAGATACATGCTGTTGCAAATGCAGTCAAAATAATCGTTTTGGAAGGGAATGTACGTCAAGACCGGATTTTGTAAATTACGTATGCGGCAAGAAACGTGTTTTAAGGTGATATGCGAAAAAAATACGGGTGTTTCATTTCTGTGTGTTTTATGAAATATACAGAAAATTATAATCAGTTACGGGTATTTGCATTTTGACTATATAATCTAGGGTTTTGAAATTGGAAAACATGTTTGGATACATTTTCCTCGATAGAAATAATTGTTGAAATGAGGTCTTCAAACACACTTTTTCTCCTCGTTTGACGAATAGGAACCATATACAGAACTGAAACATATTTTATAATGTGTGTTTATCACAATATCTACAGATTTGATATTTGAAATTTTGCTAGATAGTTTTTTTAATAAAAATACAAAACTAACTTTTTTCCCTTTTGCCCTGAATCCGCCCCTCTCGCACTGCGCGATTTTTCGCTTGGAGTGACAGTGACAAAAATGAAATTCGCATAGCTTCTTAGCACATTTTTGCTGCTAGCAACAGCCAGCTATAGAGACAGTTGACGCACATGCAATGTTTTTTCGATCACTGCTTGCAATGAATAAACATGAGGAAAACGGGATCAGCATCAAAACAAATATATCAGGGAGAACTTTCAACGCCCTCGTAGACACTGAAGCCGTTACTTTGTTCGTCATCAAAAATTTAGGATTGTTATAAAACAGACTAAAAAACAAGAGATGAAGATACAAATTAACGTCAAACTAACGGACAGTTATTACTTCTATGAGACATATCAACGAGAGTTTAAATGACACTGAGAATCAAGGACAAAAAGTCAAGCAATTTCCCATGCCAAACCTCGTACTTGGAATGGACCTATTAAGAAAAATTGGTTTTAAAGTCGGCGTCAGCGAAAAAAAAAACCTAGAACTAGAATTTCCATAAGTGAAAACAGTCGAAAACAACTTAATATATAGATAGTTTAACCCAACAAAAACAAGACACAAAAGGTTCCGTAAAAAAAGAAATGTCTTTACTTGAGTCAAGCCCGACAACAAAACAAAATAAAGGAACCAATCCGGCGTTATTCCTTGACGCCCACTACGTTTACAAAACATGTAAGAAAACTTTTTTTTCAATTACAGTGTGAAACCTAATCATACGCCAACCTTATGTCACTTTCATGGTATTTGATTGTTTTTTTGTGATTTTATTGGATCTCTGATACTTTTTATTTTATTTGGATCTTGTTAATGTTTTTTTTTTTATTTTTATTGTGTCGCTATTTAGTCTACTTGCAATTGTCGTGTTTCGTGTATTGTATGAAAAGGGAAGAGCTGAAAACCAGCGTTGTGTTACTGTCTTAGCTCACAACAAATGCTGAGCTTGTTCCTTTTTGCCATTTAGCAATTATTAATTTTGTTTAATATTAAGATTGTTAATTGTGTGGCAAAATAAATATATATATTTTTCTTCTTTCTTGTTTAAAGGGAACATGCGTGCAAAATGCTCAGTTTATTCCCTGGGGATAGGCAGTTCCATAGGGACGGGGAGTTCCCTAGGGAAATGGTATTTAATAAAAATTCTTTTACTGTTGTAAAAGTTAGACTCTTCACTTGGACATAGCTCGTAGTTTGTTCTCTGAGGACGGGCTGTTCCCTAGGGATATGTTTGTTAATAACTATACTGAACCGCTTTTTGACAGTTCTTTCATTGCTGTAAAAGTTAGACTCTTCACTCAGACTTAGGCTATATAATAGTTTGTTCCCTGAAGACGAGCAGTTTCATAGGGACGTAGCCATTAATTACATTTCCACAGGTAATGTCTGGAACTACTGAACCGATTATAAATATTCTTTCCCTGTTGTTATAGTTAGACTCTTAACTTAGACATAGGCTGGAGTTCATGTTGTTTATCTTGTATTAAGATAAAGTTAAGCATATAAGACTCAAAAGTTAAATAGAATTTTGTGCAATTTGTTTTTTTTTTTTTTTTTTGAATTTATTGGTAGGCTGGGCTTACGAAGTCAATACCCCTAGCTGAGCTCTTCGACTATAACTCAAATCAAGTTTAATTAGTTGGGCCATACCATATATACCATACCATACCCTGGCCTCACTAATTTACTTGATATTACATAATTATTACGCGTTCATAAAAGGTTGTGGTTTTGCTATTTTCTTTTGAAAATCATGACAAAACAGGTTTCCTCCTTTTTTAAAGCATTCTTGCTTTTGTGCCTCAACATTTTAACGGTAAGTTTTTTGCCGACTTTTAAAGAGGGAGATATCATCATACGGAGTGGCAGCCATAGAGTATACTGAATCAGCCAAGGGCAAGAAAACGTTCAGTGGGTAGACCAATGAGCCGTTTTCCAAGCTAGCTTCTATAAAAATCCCATAGATGGCGCTGCCTAACGACTTAGGATAAATACCTTAAAAGTTACAGCTTTTTAGGGTTCCGTAGTCAACAACAAGGAACTCTTATAGTTTCGCCATGTCCGTCTGTCTGTCTGTCTGTCTGTCTGTCCGCGTCTTAGCTTAGAGACTATTAGTACTAGAAAGCTGTAACTTGGCATGGGTATACATATTTATCACGCCGATAAAGTGCTAAAGTAAAATTTTGTGAGGCGTGTCGTTGGATAGGTAATTTAAAAATAGTGGGGATGTGGGAAGACCATTTTTCGATCCAGGGTTCCGTTTGCGAAATATTAAGCTTAAAAGTGTTAATTTTTGTTAAGAGTCAAGTGTCCCCCCTTCTGCCAGCAAAACGGTTGCATTTGGAGACGTGAAAAAAATCACGGCACTAGTATACATTACGAAATTAAAAGGAAAAATATCACAGCTAACTCGGCTATACAAGTTAACGAGTACAGATCGTGCCAAACTTTTAGTCCTCTCTAAACACGGGGCGATTTGCATCAGCAGGAACAAAATGTATGAGCCGTTCTCGGGAAGATCAACTTCCGAGCGTACTAGAAGTTTGGCGCGATCTGTATTAGTCGACAAACTTATAAAATGTACTTAGAGAAGAAGTCCGCATATTGTGCAGGGCAATTACGGCACCCTACACTGCGCGTGGCCCGATACGCCCTTGGCCGGTTTTTTTCCTGTTCGCTTATCATTTCACTTCTATAAACCTCTTTTAAGAGCTGCTAGGGACCAAGAGCCGTAGTATTTGCTTATAATGATACTAGCATTGAGCAGATCAGTTCAAAAAATCTAGATAGCATTGGTATTAAAGTTATCTAAGTAAAAATTATAACAAAACAAACACAGTGAAGGCGTAGAATGTTATAAGTAACTGATCTGAGATCGACCAAAATTTACTTTGATTTTTTTTCAATCTTTTGGAAAGGTCCATTTAGCCAAGAGTCCAAGAGTGTCCTACTCATCTCCACTAACTAGTCTCATGGTTCGTTTATCGACGTCATCGACTCGAGTTTTTTTGTCGAGTATAGCCACAGAACTATTAATAGTATAGCGCTCTGTGCACCGAATACACATGCTTATCTCAAGCAAGAGGCAGTTGAAGTTAAACACAAATAAGTTATTAAATAATAATAAAAAAACGACTTAAATATCCATTGTGCAGATAGCAAAATCAAAATATTCCTTTATGACATGAATCAAGAAATGTAAAAAAACAAATCTAAATCTGAAAAGAAAAAATATAGTAGATTTTGATTCCAGTGCAAATTGTCGATATTTCAGTCGTGGCAAAAAACAGTTTAGACGAGAAATATCGACACACGCACGTGTATCAAATGACGTTTTTTAACACATCATTACATCACATCATTGAACACATAAAAAATGACACGGAATAATGACAACATTACAAACCGACATCGCATACACAAGAAACCTTTTTGTGCCAATTCTAAACTATCTGTCAGTCTGACACTGTTGTCAATGTTACAAAACAAACGTAGTTTCTGAGATGCAATAGAAAATAAATTATGACGTACAAAATCGTTATGAATTTATATAATATCTTTTACAATTTAACATATTTAATAATATACAAGTTTGAAAAATACTTTGCATATATGCAACCTAAATATATTTAGGTCCATTATTCTCGGTTCGTGACTGTCATTGATTTGGACGATGAAAATCACCACATAATTAGACTCTGTCGTAGTCTTTATGTTATTGTATTAAAGACAAAAATGTAAAAAGCACTATATGTGGTAATGTGTCAATCGTTTATAGGGTTACTTCGTTTTTAGAGTTGTGGTTTTAAATTTATAAAAAATTTTGAACACTTACGCTTAAAAACTGATGCCATGACTCTTGCAGTGTTTGCTCGAGTTGCTTATGCACCATTTCACGGTGCAACTCGGCATTTTGTTCCTCCTTCTTAAATAATTTTGTTGTGCTCACTAGAGCAGCCAGAGAATATAAAGTATTAGCGCAGCGCAAGACTGATCAACGCAATACACATAAATATAAGCCCTGCCCACTTGGGTACATAAATGATGGCGTCAATTTTTAAGCGAGTTTATGCTTCCATAAAATTTTAGTTTGTTGGCTTCTGTGCTACCAGGGAGCATATGTATCCAGACCTAGCCCTATAGCTTTTGGTGCACCTTGAGTTAAGTTTTAAAGTAGGTATTAGTGTCGATTCGGTGTAACACAATTTAACTTAATTTAAGCGTTCTGTCTTTTTCTTTCTGTATCGAAAACACAAAGATAGGATGCATAAAATAAGGTTAGTCCTGTCAACGAATCGACACTATTACCAAATCTAATATATTCTTGTCCAAATCAGCGCGTATAGCCATTGTACCTATATATTGTTATGTTATGGCGTATAGTATATTGTCAAATAACACAAACACGAAAAGAAATACTTATAAAAGTATAACATTAATTTTCATTTCTCCCCAAATATAATTTATAATTAACCTTAGCATAATTATGTTTCTTGTACATAATAATAAGATACATGTACATTTCTGTTTTATTAGTCAATTTATTAATAATTTAAATACTTTAGTCATGTGACATCAAATAACACAAACACGAAAAGAAATACTTATAAAAGTGTAACATTAATTTTCATTTCTCCCCAAATATAATTTATAATTAACCTAAGCATAATTATGTTTCTTGTACATAATAATAAGATACATGTACATTTTTGTTTTATTAGTCAATTTATTAATAATTTAAATACTTTAGTCATGTGACATCAAATAACACAAACACGAAAAGAAATACTTTTAAAAGTATAACATTAATTTTCATTTCTCCCCAAATATAATTTATAATTAACTTAAGCATAATTATGTTTCTTGTACATAATAATAAGATACATGTACATTTCTGTTTTATTAGCCAATTTATTAATAATTTAAATACTTTAGTCATGTGACAGGACCAAAGCAAGGAACATTAACGGTGAGGAAACTGGTAACCACTGTGTTAAAGATCTGTTCTCGCTAGATGGCTACAACAAGGATTGGACAATCATGTCCGATGATAATGGTAAAACGCATCGGATTAACCTAGTTAAACATTATAATAATAGTTTTGGACCAGATGACTATGTGAAATTCTTCCTCTACACAAGGTAGGTTTTTGGGTCATAAAAACGGAAATATTTATATAAATCATGAATTGTCCTCAAGAAATGAGAATTTAATTCTATAAGAAATATTTAAGTTTTTTTTTTTTACTTTTGCATGCAAAATGAGTTGCTCAATGTCAGACAGAGATAAGGGGCGCTGAAGCACCTTTTGATAATGGACCGTCAGCTGGCTGGGGTGGATGTGAATGGTGACGAACATGAAAAAAAATGAAGAAAATATACTATTTGACGAATGCTGAACTTATGCGAAAGATGATGATGATGATGAAAGATGATGTTATATAATGAAAGTAGAACAAAGTCAGCTGGACGACGGGTAGTGAATTGTGCGTCAGCTAATGGACCGAAAGGGACCAAAAACATAAAAATTAAAACAATTTGTCGAACTTTGAAAGTATACTATAAAAATATCTATGCTAAGATTGAGGACAAACGCAATCAGCTACATGTATGTGGGTAGAAAAGCCTTCAACCGGTACAGTAAAGATGCCGAGTGTTGTCTTGCCTGAAGCAGCGTGTACCGCATTTAAGCGTTAGCTAATGAATTTTCCACCCATATACTTGCAGCTGACTTTGTTTACCGTTAATGTTGGTTTAAATGTTATATTTAAGTATCCCAATTTCAAAGTTTGTAAATTCTTGTGCTTTTTCAAGATTTCTCGAAAATAAAGAATAAAGTTTGGTAGGTATATTTAAAACAATGTATTTTTTTTAAATACAATATGGGTACCATGTAAAAAATATGGTTTAGCTATATTTGGTGATAATTATGGCACTTCAGTCCTTAAGAACCCTAAATCCTTGATTTAAGGGTAGATTCCAGTCTGAAGGCAAGCGGAGTTGGAGCCGGCAGCGGCTGTCAGACTAATGCGCGATAAATATGGCCCCCTACATTTCTAGAAGAGTATGGCAAACCCTAACAACTTTTTTTATTACCGTCCAGCAGTGGCGTGCATACAACTTTTTTCCGGAAAACCAATCAGGTTTGACAATAAAAAAATATGAAAAAAATTTAAATAACACTTTTTTCACAGTGTTATTTAAATTTTTTCATATTTTTTTAATTGTCAAACTTGACCTTTTGTTTGCTTTTCCGGAAAAAAGTTGTATGCACGCTACTACTAGACGGTAATAAAAAAAATGTGAGTGGCGATATTTATCGCGCATTAGTCTGACAAAAGTTATATGCACGCCATTGCACTGCCGTCCAGCAAAATTGGAGGGTTCTGAGCTACTATTTTGTAGGCAAAAAATTGTTTATTAGATTCACTTCATATATTTATTACCAATTTTATAAAAATAAAAAAAAACCAATTCGATCCCTCTAAAGAAATTTAAATTTGAAGTGGGTACATACTTCTTTGTCGCCTGTTTAAAACTTGTACGTCGCAATTTTTTACAAATGATAATTTGATTTCTGATTATGTAGATTATTAAGCTTTTAAATTGTTCATTATTTGTTATTTATTACTTATTAATTATTATCTTTATTATTGATAGATAATAAAGTAAAAGGTAAAATAAAGTTAGTGCTTATTTGACTTGAATAATAATAATAAAAAAATAATAATAAGCTCTTGAGCAAATGCTTCGCTGTTGATTCCATCCTTTGTGATGAGAGAAGAGGCGGCGTAAGAAGTATCCATTAAGATTAGTTACGGTTGTATCTATGACACAACCCGCAGCTTTTAAGGGTTCTGTAGTACCTAAAAGGTACAATAGGAACCTAGCTTTATGGTGAGTGAGACTCCATTGTCCGTCCGTCCGTATGTCACAGCATCATAACTTTAGCACCGTTAAAGATAAATACTTGAAATTTGGCACAACAATGTTATTAATTTGCCTACGTAACAGAGCGTAAAAAAAATGCTAAATTTAAATTTGTTTAACATATTTCCAAAACAAAAGAGAGAAAAATCTAAAATATCATGCTAAAAATACAATGTGGGAATAAAATTGAAGATATTAAAAAGTTGATTGCAAAAATATATAATTTTACTATATTTACTGGCACTGGTTTCGAGAAATCTTTAAAAACCACAAAAAAACGTGTCCTCCCTTTATCTCCGAAACTGGTGGACCGAAAAATGTGAAAACAATTTCGGTAATAGATCAGAATTGGCCAACCACAGAAAAACTTTTTTTTTATTATAGAAATACAATATGGGTATCTAACTGTAGGTATTAAAAAGCTGATTGTACAAATATGTAGCTTGGCTATATTTACTTGCATCTAAATCGAGAAATCCTTGAAAAACCAAAAAAAAATTTATGTCCCCTTATCTCCAAAACTGGTGGACTGAAAAATATGAAAAAAATCATGGATAGTGTTTAAGTAAAAATTACAGGAAAAATATAGTGGTTGAGAAATTAACGAAAAAAAAAATCCAAAATTCAATTTTTCATCCACTACACGGAACCGTAGGTACGCGAGTCTGACTCGCACTTGAGCGGTTTTTCTTCTGTAACGATGATCATATCTTACTGGTAGAAGTGAAAGCTTGAATTGCTGATAGAAAATGATAAAAACCTACACTACAGGAACAACGGTGATGGTGAAGAAATATATCGAGGCAATAAATCTAAATCCTTTATGCCTCATAAGCCTTTGAAGTTTGTGTCCCACGGGTGGATGGGTGATAAAGAAGCGATGTCAGAAATAAGAGATGCGTACCTGAACAGCAGTGACATCAACGTTGTGATGGTAGACTGGAGTGCAAAAGCCCAAGCGTTTTATTGTGTGGCTTGTTCGTGGGTCGTCGATGCTGGTATACAGGTAATAGAGTAATAAAGAGTAATAAATAAGCTTATTTAATTGTCAAATAGTCTAGCTGTAATCGAGATGTGATTTGTTGTGTTCTGTCAAACTTATAATTGAAAATTTTACTTATTATTTTATTTTTAATATAGGTATACTCATGACATATATATAGTCATCCACTGAAAATCAGCGTCATAGCGTCCATCCATCCATCAGCCAAGTTCGTCCACTGCTGGACATAAGCCTTTCCAGGACTTTGCCACTCCTGGTGGTCATCCTGGAAGAATTGCCCATACTCACACACGCTGGGCAGGTGGGTTGGTAAGCGCGCTGCCGGAACCCTCGCACTAGTGACGTCGTTGCACGTCACCAGCTATATATATATATATATATATATATGCTATATTTGGTATTATTATTAGTCTCTAGTTGTTAGTTTTAAGTAAAAATGTTGATATACCAAATAAAGATATTCTATTCTAATAAACCGCAAACAAAAAAAAATGGGAATGTTTTTGATATTATTACAATAATTCATTCTTGGGAAGATTATTTTTGCGTTTTTGTATCTTGCTGGCATATAAAAATGTATATATAATCAATATATAGTGAAGTTCAACAGATAATGCTATTGGTTTTATTCCAGGTTGGTAAAATGGCGTATTCTTTGATAAAACTGTACTCGTTAAATGCGTCAAGGATTGACCTGGTTGGGCACAGTCTGGGTGCTCACGTCGTGGGTTCAGCGGGAAGAGAATTTCACTTGAAATCGAACGGTAAAGGGAAGATTGGGCGTATTTTTGGTACGTGTAAAAGTCTTCCCTAAAAGCTCTATTAGACTACTGGCGTACAGTTGGTAACCCTAGGTATCGAGTAATAAGATGTGCCCTTCGTAGATGTGTAGAAAAAAAACTAAATCAAAATAAATAGGGTCGGCTGCGCGCAACCTTGAGCATTTTGTACTTGCTGACTATGCAGGATGCTTTTTTTCTGAAGCGAAAAATAAACATTATTTATTGCACAACAAAGGATTTGTATATGTCACCGGAAAATAACAAGAATCGTAAGTTGATCAATTCACTAGGTAGTTTATAATTTCACGGCAAGTATTTTTACGGTAATTTATAAACTAACCTAACCTAACCTAGTGAATTGATCAATGTTTTTTTATGCCGTTTTTATAGATAATGGTCGTTTTTTTTTTATTTAACCGTGCGTGATGAACAAACGGCGTCTGGAAATCTGAATAACTAACCATGTCATAGTTTAACTTGACACTGGCAAAGGTGGCGCTTAAAATAGCAGCCGTCGCCAAGACACAAAAAAAAAAAGAAATCTCCACCAGAATTTGGGGACCTCACCATGACTTTTAATGACATATGCAAGCAATAGAGACTATTTTAATAGATCCTATACCCTAAATGTTGCGGTGGAATGAAACGTCATAGCAATATGATATCAAGATATGAGTAATATTTTTTTTTGTTTTATTATAGGGTTAGACCCAGCTCGACCATATTTTGAATTTATTCCTATTTTCGCCAGTTTGAGTAAAAATGACGCAGCATTTGTTGAGGTGATCCACACTAATGCAGGAATTAGTGGTGTGGTGAGACCGCATGGTCATGTAGATTTCTACCCGAATGGAGGTGGTATTAATCAGCCTGGATGCTGGAACTATACATACGGTTGTGTTAGTAAGTATACACTGAATGGCAAGAGGCATTTAATAAAGAAATCATTTACAATCCGTGACATATAGCTGGAGCCCTGTGACAGCTGTCAGAAATATAAATTGTATAGCTCTGTGCTACTGTCAGCTAACAAAATTTTATGTATATCATATTTATTACACGAACAAAGTTCAACGTATTTACTACGTGAGCCTGAACCTGTGTGTATATGTATCTGTATATATGTATCTGTATATATGTATCTGTGTATTTATGTATGTATTTGTATGTAGTATATTTTTATGTTTATGTTATAGGTTTAAAATAACTTTTACATATTGTTATGCACTGATTAAGTTAAATTTTTAAGATATAAATGTTTTCATGTTTTCCCAAGGTTGACTGGAAGAAATTTCTTTTAGGAATAAGTCCGCCCTTGCTTTCTATCTGTTCTTTGTGTGTATCTTGTCTTCTTATTTGTGTGCAATAACGTGTTTATTCATTTATTCATTCTGTGTTTGTATGAAACTTTGGTAGCTTTGATACTCTGGTTTAATAAATCCATACATACCCATATAAAATATGTATATTTATATGTATATTATATACGTATGATGGCAAAAAACTACTTTTTTGTGAAAAAGCGCGATTTTTCTTGAAAAAACTAATTATAGTCAATCGGGACTGAGAGTATATCAATGTGGGAGTCGAAATTTAATTTTACGAATTTTACAAAATTGTTATTGGTCCATGATACTGATCACTTATCAAGCCTCCAACATGAATTTGGACAATGATGAAAAATTCACCTTGTATATACAGAGCATCCCAACTCAATGGGCCTTGGAGGCAAAGTACAGGGCGAGGCGCGGAAACTTGCTGATTTGAAAGGTTAATAAAAGAAAAAGTAGTAGAGATATCATTCTAATTTAATTTTTCTTGTAAAATAAATCATCTGAATTTTTCATTACATAGTTTTCAAGATGACAATTTTCAATTGATTACCGATTTTAGATTTCAGAAGTTCCGTTCGACTCTTTTAAGCCCATCGACGGGTATGTTGGAGATCGCTTGGCGTATGTTGTTTTTTAGCTTAGGTGGGGTCCTTGGTCATTGTACTCACTCTCACATAATTCTCTCACATAATTCTCTCACACATCCACACAAACACACTCTCACATCACCTCACATACTCTGGAATTGTAATAGTTTGGTTCTGTATTAGTTTCTACACATTTAATTGTAGCTAAGTTATATTAAGTTGTATTAAGTTAAGTTGTAAGAATATTACATAAATATATTCTTGTTTATTTAAGTAAGTTAATGTAACTCCTAGAGAAAGAGCGGGGTTCCTGTACTTTAGTTCCTGTAACTACCACGGGGCCCTGACGTTAATACTTTTAATTTAAAAAAAATTGTAATGAATAAACGTATTTTTATTTTTATTTATTATTATTGTAAACAATAGATTCCAGATAACCCCATAAAAAAAGTGTGTTAAAAATAAGTCTCGACCGCAAACGCGCGCAACAATGCGCACTACTCGCGAAGGTCACGCATGGCGGAAACTGACCACAGAGCATACAAAAAACTGACTAAGCGGGGAACAAAACTTTATGCCTCACAGCATACAATGATTTCATGCACTTCCCTTTCGAATGAGACCCTCCCCACCCTTTCTCAACCCCACTTCGTCGCTTGGCGCCAAATTCAAATCAGTAAGTTTTCACGCCGCACCCTGTACTTTAAATATTGAATTTAATGGAGAAATCATACGAAAATATGAAAATTTATAACGAAGTTAAAAAGAAAACTATTACAGCTAAGAAGGCTTTACAAGTTTACGAGAAATAGCCCAACCTGCAAAAACCCACTTACAACAGTCTCAAGACTACAATTTTTTCGCTCTTACATTGATTCTATATCATCGTATAAGCCTAGATTTGGTCACAAATTATAAGCGTATTTATTTCAATATCGTTCTAATACCAGTCCAATCGAATGCTGTACGTATTTACATTATCTTGCCACAACTAATTTAAGCTGCCTTAGGCTAGTATCGCTTTTACGTAAGTATCTTGTAAGCCTGCATGCACCCTTCTATCATGTGAGTGCTTATTTGAAAGTTACAACATAAGAAGAAACAAATGAATTCAAACTAATATGGGTAAAGTTATTTATTAAATATTGTAATAACGTGCCGTATGTTTTACAGTAAATATTCATATCGGAATATATTATTTACTGTAAAGTAGACCCTGATTTACGCTTCAAACTTCATGCGCCTCCTCAAATATAGTATTTCGTATTCTCGTTTAATTATTTTATTTGTTAATTTGTATTGATAGGTAGCCATTAGTATAGCTGCAATTGTAATGCGTACTATCAGACTATTTTAAGATCGTTCACAATAATATGGCGAATTAAATCTTACTCTTACAAGTGTATTCCCAAAATCGATTTGACATCAAACGCTCTTATTTTAGTCAGTCTTTTGTATTGTAAATATGTTGATACAATATCACTATAATATCGCACTTATCCACTGCTGTTGATCTTACAATAGTTTTGGAGAAAATCAGAAAAGCACGTACTTCAATTATTTGATATTAGTCTTACATTCTCACAATAACATTTAGCAAGTCTTTTATAAAATTAAACTAGCTTAAAAAATGTAGACATAAGAGCAAGTTTTCTAAGTATTATTAAATGCTATTGTAGGAGTAAGTGGTTCACAAGAGCATTGTAAAAAATTCTGATATGCATATATGAGACTAGGTTATAAGACTAAGTCTTCTTAAGCCTATATCGGCTTGTCTGAGAATAATGTAAGAGCGATGGCATGTTCCAAAATAATTCTAAGAGCGCTATTAGCCTACCATTCTTGTAAAGTGCCCATTCTGAGACAAAGAGTTACTTGGGAGTCGACCAACTTATAAAATGTAGGCATTTGGAGAAGGAAAAAGGAAAAATTCGTATAGTTAATATATTTTTAATTTCAAACAAACAGCCCCCTTCTTAGTCCGCATATTGTGACGAGCAACTACGGAATCCTACACTGCGCGTGTCTCGATACGCACAAGACCGGTTTTTTGTTTTAATGTGGCTCTACTTGCAATGTTCACAGATAGTTTCTTCTGCTCCCACCACCGCTCTGTCCTGTTCTTCGCTGAATCACTGGTGACTGGAGGTTTTACATCCACACTTTGTGACAGCTACCATGCTTACGAAGAGGGGCAATGTGTACGCAATGACAAACAGAAACTCGGCGAGTCGTGTAGTAGACGGGCGAGAAAGAACTACTTCCTTGATACCCATGCAAGTCCTCCGTTCTCTATTTCATAGGACGAATAAAACCATAATATTATTAATCTTTTGCATTGTTTTATTTACTTTTAACTGTATGAGGTATTATTTAATATAGACAGGGTTTACATTTGGGCTGATTAGAAGTAGAGTAACTATATAGCGTACTATTTCTCAGACTACTTTATTCTTCTCGCTTTTGTCTTGTAACCGTTTACATTAGCATATATACAGGTTGGAAAAAATTTAAGGGCCCTGGAGGAGAACTACCTTAAATCCTTTAGTTAGCTCATTTTACTGAAAGAAAACATTCCTTTATTTTTGAAAAGAAACAAAACTGAATTCAAAGATATTCTGAAATTCGCTTGTCTCACCCGGGAATAGAACCAACTAAAAATTTAAAATAAAAACCTCGCTATTTTATTATACGAATTGGTAGGATAAAATTTGTCTAATAAATATTTGGTCTTACACTCATCTGTTTGTACGAGATACCCATGAAATTAAATATTTATTACAATTTCTTTACTAACAATACCTAGTACTGTTCACTTGTAACAAGTAAATGACACGTTATAATTTTCTTATCTCTCTTACATCCAAAGACATCGTATGAAGTACAAGCTTGCTAATATTATTTATCTTAAGTACCTTGTTGAAGACTTCAATAAGAAAATCGTTAAATGGTAATAATAAATCTATGCACAGCACAATTCCTTCTTGCACTAGGCGTACTGACGAAAAGTTTAAAAAGGGAACGTATTTTTTTTGCAACGCGGAGCAACAAATTTGAAGTTCGAACGATAACTTTCAACATTTTTAAAATCGATAAAAGTATTCGTTCGAATTTCAAATTTTGTTTTTTTTTGCTTTCATTCCGTGCTGTCATTGTGTAATAATGGCGTATCAATATTACTTTACAAGTGAACAGTACTAGGTATTGTTAATAAAGAGCTTGTAATAAATATTCAATTTCATGGGTATCTCGTACAACAGATGAGTGTAAGACTAAATGTTTATAAGACAAATTTTATCCTGAACAATAATCCTACCGATTCGTATAATAAAATAGCGAGGGTTTATTTTTTAATTTTTGTTGGTTCAGCTCCCGAGTGAGACAAGCAAATTTTAGAAGATCTTTGAATGCAGTTTTGTTTTTTTAAAAAAATAAAGGAATGTTTCCTTTCAGTAAAATGAGCTAACTAAAATATTCAAGGTAGTTCCCCTCCAGGGCCCTTAAATTTTTTCCAACCTGTATATTGTAAAAGAGGAAAGTCAGAAAAATGAACAATGGACGCTGTTTGATGTCGTTGCCATTTTAGAAGTGTATTTAACAAAGTTCACATTATTAAATGAAGTTACAGAAATTAAATTGAGCTACAATCTATTTTTCTTGGTTTTAAATTTATATTAGATTTATGTATTCCACAAACACTCAGTCTCGTTCAATTTCTTTTATACTTTCCAATTCGCTTAGATTCAATTTTGTTAAGGTATGTTAATTAATTCGAAAACCATTTCGAGATTTAAGTTTAATAGGCCATATTTTAAAAACTTCCATTCGCTTTCATGTGACGTCACTTGAGAAATGTCTGTGTAGAAATGTGTCCTTTGCTATCAAGATAAATTTATAATAATTTGCTTCCGACTGATTTGACAGATGGATGACAGATGAGCAGACAGACAGAGACAGACCACTTTTTATAAGCAATTACACATCATAATCAGTGTAATGTCTAAAATTCTCAAGTGACGTCATATCGGACAATTCTTTAAAAAATTCTAAAATTCTTTAAAAATTTATAAACCAAAATAATGAAAACTATGCCCTAAAGTGGCGTATATTCTCTGAAAAAAAAAACAAAAAATTCTTTTAGAAATTAAGCTATGGGAATTCCTTTTACTTCATTTACAAAAAACCCAAAAGCACAACAAAAACGAAACATAAGTACATAACCTAAAATTACAAACTGACATCAAACATGTATGGTGTGCTTGATGATTTTCTGAGTAGAGTATAGTCTACTTTACAACATGCGTTATCTTTAGTACAACTCTGTAACTGTTATTAATACTTTTTTATCCCTGGTACTTTACCACCTATCTACCCCTGTAAACTAGAGGAATAGGTAGTGCAGTTTGGCGTTAAAGATTGGATTGCGGCGGGCAGTGGCGTGCACAGAACTTTTTGCTGAAAAAGCAAACAACTGGCAAAGTGCAACAATAAAAAAAAAAATGAAAAAATTTAAATATCACTTTGAAAAAAAAAATTGTATGACGCCAGGGTAGACAATAAAGTGAAAATTTCCAATACAAACTTTTTTTTTCAAAGTGATATTTAAATTTTTTCATATATTTTTTATTGTTATTCTTGACCAATTGCTTGCTTTTCCAGCAAAAAGTTCTGTGCACGCCACTGGCGGCCGGATTGTGGGATTGTTCTATACATATAAAAAATATTTTTTCTCCTGATGGGGCAACTACGTATTTTCAATAACTTTAATGCATTTTTTTATAAACATATTTAAAAAAATATGACAGGAAAAATTTCAAATCAGTTAAGAACATTATTATCAAAATGGAATGTTTATTTTAATGTATTATGACAAAATAAATAATATTTTTAAACTTATATTACTACCGGATGTAACTAGTTCTTATCGAATTTGCGGGATTATCAGTACTTGTATGGCATGTCCACATTAATATATCCACATGAAATCCCGCAACATTGCACTACCTATTCCAATCACTGGTTACACGAATCATTTCGAGCTACTTTTAACTCCCTCATAACTAATTTCATATTAGAGCTACGAAGTTGCAATTTTGCGTCGATGTTAAGGTCCCAGCAAGTACCTAAAATCCTAAATTTCATAAATAAAACTTTAACAGTGACTGACTCACTCATATAAAACTTAAACCACTCCAGGTGACTTAGAAACTGGGATAAAAGTAGGTCATTCGTACACAAAGGAAAAATTCAGAAAATTACCATATTTAATTATTGTAGAAGTGAGACCAAAATAGATCGATCTATCTGCGATCTATTAAATTCCATATATCCAAGCGTCTAATTAAGTTGATCCGATATAACTTCAACAATAATTAATTATAAGTAATTTTCTGAATTTTACCTTTGTATACGCTCAATGATTTGCCTTTGATTATATTTATTATATTAAGTTTCTAAGTTTCCTGAAATTGCTTTTGGTTTTATATGAACGAGTGAGTCAGTCAGTGATAAAAATAGCAATTTTTGGACGTAAATATCTCAAGCTCTAATAAAGTTTAATTTATTAAATTTTGGATTTTAGGTACTTTCGGGGACCTTAACATGCACGCAGTGTTTCAACTTC
Source organism: Ypsolopha sequella (assembly GCA_934047225.1). Classification (NCBI taxonomy): domain Eukaryota; kingdom Metazoa; phylum Arthropoda; class Insecta; order Lepidoptera; family Ypsolophidae; genus Ypsolopha; species Ypsolopha sequella. Next base: position 13,528,578 of record OW203987.1, read on the forward strand.
GTAGATCCAATAGGAAATGACTTATGGGGTGTTGAATGTAGCTCGAAATGGTTCGTGTAATATAACACATGGCTGTTGCGCTCGGTCTTTTATTTTTAGAATTTGGCGGACACGCTGCCGCGTGACTAGATTTTTGCGCCAGTGACAATGACGCCACTAGAGATCCGGCGTCACTATCAAGTGATTCAAACAACTAATATTATAAAACACCTTGAAATAATGTAATTTACGTTTCTTAATTAAGTAGTTATTAAATATGTAAAGATTTTTGTGGAAACGGTTTATTACAAAGATAAAATACCTTTTAGCATTCTTGTTTATTTTCCAAAATCCAAGTCCAAGTCAAAGTAAAGTATATGAAGAATGTCTCTATGGCTTAAGGCCATAGAGCACTACAATTTTACTAGATGATTAACACAATAAATTACGCTAATTAACATATCAGAATATAAAATGTCCGTTTTTTGGTTGTAATCTGGTCATGATAGCGGTAAAAACCCAACTAACACACAAGCTGCTTTATTCGCTTCTGTAAATCCTCTTGGACGCAAAAGAGGTATATAAAAGGTTATAAAAGCGGTGAAATTTACTCGTCTCTGTCGCCACTCTTATGGACAGGTGTAATGATAGATTGTTTTAGCACTGATGGGAAGATACCTTTAGAGAAACAGAGATTAGTCAAATGACAGATTACGGGGACAACAAGTTCTTGTGAAAGTTTAAGGAATTTAGTTGGTATGTTGTCACATCCAGGTGCACTATCAGATTTTAATTTCATGAGGACTTGATTTACTTTCAAAGGATCGGTTTCAAAAAGTACAAAAGAAGTTGGTTGAGTATCAAAAGTGAGAGGGGTATTGGTTTGAAGAGTAGGGTTATTAGTCATAATTTTTTCAGCTAGTTCCCGCCCAACATTAGCAAAAAAACTATTTACTAGATTTACTGATTGTTGGGGGTCCTGTACCATATCTAGTAAATCTCTGTTAGTTGTCTGTTTTTGTTTTAAGTTTGTTATGTTTTTAATGTTATTCCAAAGTGATTTAGAGTTCTTAAGAGATTTAGCCAATTCTGTTCTTTCGTATGAGCGTTTTAATTTTTTTTATCAAGTTATTGCAATAGTTACGATATCTTTTGTATGTTATTCTTAGTATTTCGTCAGTAGGATTAGTTTTTAGTTTTTTTTGCATGCGGTTTCTATTACTTATACAGCGTAAGATACCAGGAGTAATCCAGAGTTTAATTGTTCGACTACCTTTAGAAAGGGTTTTTATAGTTGTATTTTTTTCTAATGATTCGGTTATTTTCTGAATGAGCACTTCAATTACGGTATTTGGATCATCACAAAAGAGAAGGTTTGATATGTTTTTTCTAGCTAAGCTTTCAACGGCCTTGGCAAAGTTGGTGTATTTTTTTGTTTTTGAACAATTGATGATATCTTTTACTTTTGAGAAACAAAAGAAAACCATTTGGTGATCTGTAACCGTTGTGTTTAGAATCGCTATTTTTGTAGAGGTTTTACCTTTATTCAATTTTAAAATGACATGATCTAAACAGCTCTTCTCTCTCGTTGGATACAAATGTCCTGGTAAAAGACCATGTTTGGATAACTTATTTAGGTAGTGTTGTCTGTTATTTTGTTCAACAGATTTTTCGTTGACTTTAGGTAAAATGTTAATATTTATATCTCCAGTAATTACAATACTTTTACGACTTTTAATACTGTTAAGATGTTTGTGGAGTGAGTCAATAAATGTATTAGCGTTTTTGTTTGAGGGTGATCTGTAAATACCTAGGACGACATAATTAAAGACTTCTATTTGTAAACATGATGCATGTTCTATTTTTATTTCTTTGATTTTAGGCTTAAGCTTATTTTTAGCAAATATGACTACTCCATCGTTCTGATTGAGATGTTGAGTAGTGACATAAGATGTGTAATTTTTTATTTGTGGAGTAGGTTTATTGGAATCCAGTTGACCTTCTGTTAATACTAAGATGTCATTGTCAAATTTCAGGCTAGCAAGTGTAACTTGCAGATTATCTATATTTTATAGATGCTTCTGATATTTTGGGTAGTAATTTTCAAATCGTTTTTATTAACTTCAAGGTGTAAGTTTTCGATATCGCAGTTTATAGAGTCAGCTATTTCAGCTTCGTCTAATTCTTTTATTGTTTCTAGTGTATTAATCATACTGAGATTTTAAATAGAAAAAATATTTGTTTACAAAAATAAAGCGTTCCGTGGATAAGTTGATTAGGTTTTTATTGTAGGAAATAAACATAAGCGTATGAGACGTTTCGTTGGGGGGCTGCTTCAAAAATACTGAAAGTTTCTGTTGAGGCATGAATGGGTGAATGGAGTGTAAAGTGTGAGTAAATGTGATAAAGTAGGATGTGTGAGTGAGTGTGTTCTGAATGTGTGAATTACAACTATTATTATTACAAGAACGAGCAAATAGTTCTGGCAAGTGTTAATTACGAAACTTAATAATAAATTTACGGGAGCCAGCCTTAGTCTTATTTTAATTTGTAGCTGCTGGATTTGCATCTCGTTGGTTATTAAAATGACAGGAGAATTCTCACCTTTTTTCAAGTAAAATTTGCCGTAAGAAGTCCAGCAAAACTTGTATATTTTAGATTTGACAAGTTCCCTTCCGAGAAAGTACGGACGAGATGATTTGGCTGTAAGATTTTCTGACACGAAAATAGGTGTGTCTTCTGCTGTGCGGAATCCTAAATGTTTTGCACAAATCTTGGTCTTCTGTTGGATGGTGAATGTCTTGCACTTTTTGAGGATTTCATTTTTGATTAGGGTCGAGGAAGATTCTACTATAATAGGAGTATTTTTTTGTCCCTCTTTTTTTTCGCGAATTCTGTATATATCCTTTATGTCTGCCTTGTTTATTTCACAGCTAATACTTATAGATAGACACCTTGCCATTTCAATTAAATCTTCTTTAGTTTCATTTTGTCTCTTTGGAACATTTTTAATTTCAAAGCAGGTTTTCCTCATTCCTTTTTGCATGTCAATTAAATCTTCTTTAGTTTCATTTTGTCTCTTTGGGACATTTTTAATTTCAAAGCAGGTTTTCCTCATTCCTTTTTGCATTTACCTCTTTACCTTAAATACGTACCTTAGTATGTATTTACTTTGTTTTAATGGCTTAGATGTATACTTTTTATAATCTACATAGATCAATTACTATTATGAATTGGCATCTTCCACGGCACCGACAAAATAAGCGAGGCAAAAATACTATATAACACGAGAAAGTAAGAGACAGCTTGAAAAACATCAACGGAGTGCGCGAGCTTTTGCAAAATTGCATATAAAACGTGAAAGATAACTTTTTGAATTTAATGTTTCTACTGGTTTTGTCACAGCACAAGCAGGCATTTTAACCACTTTTACCTATTTAACGATTTTATTCGTAGAAACGAAGAACGCGCTTTCGTATCAGAGACCCGGTCATAACTAGCACTGGTTTTCATTGCATAGTACGAGTATTATACTTCTAAGTGCTATTTTATGAATGTCTTACAGAAAGTAATTGCCCTGCATGGGATGTCTATTGGGGGCTGGTCTGTGGTCAAAAGTACCCGGAATAGAGGAGCTTATATGACTAGATTGCTGGATGTAGAGGAGCTGAAAGAGGTGTGTCAGGGTCGTAGTATATGGCAATCTGTAGTCTTTGCCTGCCTGTCTGGGATTTATTCCTTGCCAGACGGTGTAAATTAGTATGAAACACTAACTTATTTTACATAATTTATCCTTGGTAAAATAAGTTCATTATCTACAAGTATTATCGGAACGTAAAAATGCCTTCTATATTAACGATTGCACGTGGTTATGGAAAATCGAAGAAATTAAGTGGCATAAGTCGTGAAGAAATTTAAAAACAATATTAAATAATTTTTGTTATGTGTGACAAATTTATAGACCGTCAGTCAGCAGCACTGAAGAAAACGTTCATGTTTCGTTAAAAACCTTTGTTTTAGTTATACATTAATTAATTAATTGGGAAACAAACAGTTTTCTTATCACAAAAATACAATCAAAAATATTAAAACAAAAACCAATAATGATGGATTTACAGTATATACGGGTTAATTGTATATACAACGTGTAACAGAAAGGTATAACCATATTTGAAGAACTTATTCAGTCAATAGTAAAGAACAACTTTTACTATGGAAAAAACCCAGTATCTTGAAAAAAAAATTAACTTTTTCATAGAAAAATGCAATGCCGCTCGGCTGAAATGTATGGAAGAACAGATTTTTTTTTTTGAGATTTTTGGGTTGTATCCATAGTAAAAGTTGTCCTTTACCATTGACTGAATAAGCTCTTCAAATATGGTTACACCTTTCTGTTACACCTTGTATATGTAGTAGATGGATTGTAAAATTCACGGATTTACAAAACCGCTAGTTGTTTTAAGGGAGCTGTTATGTAAAACAGCTGAACAACCTTCAGCATTCCAAGCAGCGGGTCAACGTTTAGCGGTTTTGTAAAACAGTGTCAAATTAAACTTTGGATTGTAAATTTTGTTAAATACTACAAGAGTCGCTTCGCTTCGCTCAGCTCCATATTTTATATTACACGCAAACCTAACACGCTTCTCCTCGCTTCGCACGTCGTCGCACTTATTTTTGACTTTTGTTGAATATTTTTTACAAAACGTCTAAGCGTGGGTAGCCGTCTTGTCGAACGTAACGCATTAACAATCCAGCTGATACATAAAAAGGATGGACTTTACATCATTCAGTAAGATATATAAGAAGAGGGGAACAGTCCCATCAAAAAGAGATGAGACGGGACGGAAGGAAAGATAGGTACATCTAGAAAACGAACCAGATACATGCTGTTGCAAATGCAGTAAAAATAATCGTTTTGGAAGGCAATGTACGTCAAGACCGGATTTTGTAAATTACGTATGCGGCAAGAAACATGTTTGAAGACATTTTTGCTGCTAGCAGCAGCCAGCTATAGAGACAGTTGACGCACATGCAATGTTTTTTCGTTCACTGCTTGCAATGAATAAACATGAGGAAAACAGGATCAGCATCAAAACAAATATAGCACAGAGAACTTTCAACGCCCTCGTAGACACAAGCCTTTACTTTGTTCGTCATCAAAAATTTAGGATTGTTATAAAACAGACTAAGAAACATGAGATGAAGATACAAATTAACGTCAAACTAACGGACAGTTATTACTCCTATGAGACATATCAACGTAAGTTTAAATGACACTGAGAATCAAGGACAAAAAAGGCAAGCAATTTCCCATGCCAAATCTCGTACTTGGAATGGATCTGTTAAGAAAAATTGGCTTTAAAGTCGTCCTCAGCGAAAAAAAAAAAACCCAGAACTAGAATTTCCATAAGAGAAAACAGTCGAAGACTAGTTAAATATAGATAGTTTAACCCGAAAAAAACAAGACACAAAAGGTTCCGTAAAAAAAGAAATGTCTTTACTCGTTTACTCGAGTCAAGCCCGACAACAAAACTTAACAGAGCATACAATAAAGATAAAACACCAGGAACCAATCCAGCGTTATTCCTTGACGCCCACTACGTTTACAAAACATGTAAACAAACTTTTTTTTAAATAACAGTGTGAAACCTAATCATACGCTAACCTTATGTCACTTTCATGGTATTTGATTATTTTTTTGTGATTTTATTGGGTCTCTGATTATTTTTATTTTATTTGGATCTTGTTAATGTTTGTTTTTTTCATTTTTATTGTGTCGCTATGTAGTCTCAAATTCAAATTCAAATTCAAAAAGTTTATTTTGCAAAGTAGGTATATATAATACACGTTTCACAAGTCAAATTTTAATCTTATAACAATATATGTAATAAAATAATAAATGTACATGAACTACTTAGATTAAATTTTTATTTAATTTATGTAGCAATATATATACAATTAAAATTATAGGTAAAATATTATTATACAAGGTGAAATCCAATCAACCGCCCGAACCCATACCGGAGACCCGGCCAGGGACCAGGAACAAGGTTCAATGATCACCAACCGAGCCCCCAGCACGAATCCAGGCGGCCGACCAAATCCCATCCTATATACTACATAGTAATAGGTTACGTATATAAATACATGCCTACCTCCGCCCATTCGATTAGTCTTGCTAAGAAGAACGGGCAAGAAACTTGGCAAGATCATGTCTTTTTTTTTAACATAAACTTAAACTATACATTGAATTACTTATATCTACTTTAACCAAGGGATAAGAAAATACAAGGCAGCAGGAATTCAGGTTAATGAAAAAAGAAAAACATATATATCTTTGCCTACCTGTCTCATATAGTCTATTTCCTTTTACAGTCTGTAATTAATTAATGTTAACTCTTAAGAGGAATCAAAAGTTAGGAAATTATATTAATTAATTAAATTATTACCTACTATCATCAAAATCAGTATCACTATAACACCATGCTTCACCATCATCCAAATATTCATTTATTTTATAATATGCCTTTTTCAGTAGGCCCTGCTTAATATACTGTTTAAACTTATTCTCTGACAAAGTAAGGACCTCTTTTGGAAGTTTATTGTAAAATCTTATACCATGTCCTACGAAAGAGGTACTCACTTTGGCGAGTCTGATTTTTGGAAAAGCCAGTTTATACTTATTTCTGGTTTCCTTACAATATTGCTCACCAAGCCTCGGGAGAGACTCAACATTTTTTCTAACATATCTAAGGACCTGGTAAATATATTCACAAGGAACAGTTACTTGCAATTGTCGTGTTTCGTGTATTGTATGAAAAGGGACAAGCTGAAAACCAGCGTTGTGCTACTGCCTTAGCTCACAACAAATGCTGAGCTTGTTCCTTTTTGCCATTTAGTAATTATTAATTTTGTTTAATATTAAGATTGTTAATTGTGTGGCAAAATAAATGTATGTTCTTTCTCCTTTCTTGTATAAAGGGAACATGCGTGCAAAATGCTTAGTTTATTCCCTGGGGATGGGCAATTCCATAGGGACGGGGAGTTCCCTAGGGAACTAGGAATTTAATAAAAATTCTTTTACTGTTGTAAAAGTTAAACTCTTCATTTGGACATAGCTCGTAGTTTGTTCTCTGAGGACGGGCTGTTCCCTAGGGACATGTTTGTTAATAACTATACTGAACCGCTTTTTGACAGTTCTTTCACTGCTGTAAAAGTGAGACTCTTCATTCAGACTTAGGCTATATAATAGTTTGTTCCCTGAAGACGAGCAGTTTCATAGGGACGTAGCCATTCATTACATTTGCACAGGTAATATCTGGAACTACTGAACCGATTTTAAATATTCTTTCCCTGTTGTTATAGTTAGACTCTTAACTTAGACATAGGCTGGAGTTTGTGTTGTTTATCTTGTATTAAGATAAAGTTCAGCATATAAGACTCAAAAGTTAAATGGAATTTTGTGCAATTTGTTTTTTTTTTTTTTCAATTTTGAATTTATTGGTAGGCTGGGCTTACGAAGGTAAGTCAATACCCCTCGCAGAGCTCTTCGACTATAACTTAAATTAAGTTAATTAGTAGGGCCATACCATACATACCAAACCATACCCTGGCCTCACTAATTTACTTGATATTACATAACTACTACGCGTTCATAAAAAGTTGTAGTTTTGCTATTTTCTTTTGAAAATCATGACAAAACAGGTTTTCTCCTTTTTTAAAGCATTCTTGCTTTTGTGCCTCAACATTTTAACGGTAAGTTTTTTGCCGACTTTTAAAGAGGGAGATATAATTACGGATCGCGCCAAACTTTTAGTCCTCTCTAAACACGGGGCGATTCGCATCAGCAGGAACAAAATGTATGAGCCGTTCTTGGGAAGATCAACTTCCGAGCGTGCTAGAAGTTTGGTGCGATCTGTATTAGTCGACAAACTTATTTCCGCATATTGTGCAGGGCAGCTATGGAACCCTACACTGCGCGTGGCCCGATACGCACTTGGCCGGTTTTTTTCCTTTTCGCTTATCATTTCGCTTCTATAAACCTGTTTTAAGAGCTGCTAGGGACCAAGAGCCGTAGTATTTGCTTATAATGATACTATCATTGAGCAGATCAGTTCAAAAATCTAGATAGTGTTGGTATTAAAGTTATCCAAGTAAAAATTATAACAAAACAAACACAGTGAAGGCGTAGAATGTAGTAACTTATCTGAGATCGACCAGAATTTACTTTGATTTTTTTTCAATCTTTTGGAAAGGCCCATTTAGCCAAGAGTCCAAGAGTGTCCTACTCATCTCCACTAACTAGTCTCATGGTTCGTTTATCGACGTCATCGACTCGAGTTTTTTTTTGTCGAGTATAGCCATAGCGCTTTGTGTGCGCTCGTTCTAGGGCCGCTGTGCACCGAGTACACATGCTTATCTCAAGCAAGAGGCAGTTGAAGTGTCCCGACGAATCCACAACGATTTAATTTTAATCTTGATTATTTTTATCGTCAACGTTGGGTCGTTCGTGAGCTTAATGAGATCTTCATAATTATGCATTATTCTTTGCAATATTGTTTCTATAGAGCGGTGACAGTATGTTCCATAAACACTCATGATTACGGTAATGAATTACGAAATTTAAAGTCATTCCGTCACCTCAGCGAGCCATATTTCAAAGTAAACTTGCGACGACGCCTACAAGCACCTGTCAAAAGTAACATTCTGATAAGAAAACGCGTTCCAACATGCTCAAACCACGCCCTCTTCCACGTGCACATCAGGTAGCATGCTGGAAAATCAAACGGCATGCAATTCTCCAGCATGTTCTTTGAGCATGCTCTTTTCTAGCAATGTCCATTAATACACATGCTACTAAGTAGCATATGCTTGATAATACTCGTAGCATGCTTCTGTCAGCGAAGTAAAAGTTTATGGAAATCTATCTCAGTACATCCCTTCCTAGGATTATGGCCCCCCGACACGGAGGTTGTGTGTGATTTTGATTATACTACACGTTCTTAGCTCAGTACGATAATCGCAATATGATTGGCTGGTGGTTATCATGCCATTTCGATTCCAGCCAATCATAGACTAGACTTGAGTCGGACCGAAAATAATGAACTTAAATATTCCATGCTACGGCATTTAAAAGCAATAATCTTGCCATGGCACCACTTACATAGGAAACATATAACAGTGAAATTTAATTGATTTTTTAAACGAGAACGGGCGATAGACTCGTTGAATACGAACATCTCTCACTCATTAATACTAAAGTACAGTTCGAGCATGTTTATTTAGGAGAGTTTTTTTTTCAAACCCTTAAAATAAGCGGGATTATAAAGTGGATTAAATAAAGTGGGATCATGATATACAACGTGTAACGGAAAGGTGTAACCATATTTGAAGAGCTTATTCAGTCAATGGTATAGAACAACTTTTAATATGGAACAAAACATGTATCTTTAAAAAACAATTTTTACTGTTTCATAGAAAAATGCAATGCCTCTCGGCCAAAATGTATGGAAGGGCAGATTTTTTTTTTTAGATTTCAGGATTGGCTCCATAGTAAAAGTTATTCTATACCATTGACTGAATAAGCTCTTCAAATATGGTTACACCTTTCTGTTACACGTTGTATATCTTAATTAGGACTGATACAGCGCAGACCTAAAAGAAATCAGCAAAAGTGTTATTTCGTTACCATCGGTTAGTATATAATTATTTTAATCTTTTTAGTGAATGAATAACTGCAGTTACATTTTAAGTCGGTTACTATTTTTCTATTAAAAGTTCATTTTATTTTTAACAATCATAATTCAAAATGCAGAAAATCAGAATGACTTTATTCAAGTAATGAAGTAATTTTAAAGAATGACAAACTGATAGAAAACTGTAATTAAACACAAATAAGTTATTAAATAATAATAAAAAAAAAACCACTTAAATATCCATTGTGCAGATAGCAAAATAAAAATATTCCTTTATGACATGAATCAAAAAATGTCAAAAAACAAATCTAAATCTGAAAAGAAAAATTATAGTAGATTTTGATTCCAGTGCAAGATTGTCGATATTTCAGTCGTGGCAAAAAACAGTTGAGACGAGAAATATCAACACACGCACGTGTATCAAATGACGTTTTTTAACACATCATCACATCACATCATTTAGCACATCAAAAATGACATGAAATAATGACAATATTACAAGCCGACATCACATACACAAGAAACCTTTTTGTGCCAATTCTAAACTGTCTGTCAGTCTGACACTGTTGTCAATGTTACAAAACAAAACAAACGTAGTTTCTGAGATGCAATAGAAAATAAATTATGACGTATAAAATCGTTATGAATTTATATAACATCTTTAACAATTTAACATATTTAATAATATATACAAGTTTGAAAAATATTTTGCATATGCGCAACCTAAATATATTTAGGTCCATTATTCTCGGTTCATGACTGTCATTGATTTGGACGATGACAATCACCACATAATTAGACTCTGTCGTAGTCTTTATGTTAATGTATTGAATACAAAAATGTAAAAAGCACTATACGTGGTAATGTGTAAATCGTTTATAAGGTTACTTTGTTTTTAGAGTTGTGGTTTTAAATTTATAATTTTTTTTTAACACTTACGCTTAAAAACTGATACCATGACTCTTGCAGTGTTTGCTCGAGTTGCTTATGCACCATTTCACGGTGCAACCCGGCATTTTGTTGCTCCATCTCAAATAATTTTGTTGTGTTCAGTAGTGCAGCCAGAGAATCTATAGTATTAGCGCAGCGCAAGACTGATCAACCCAATACACATAAATATAAGCCCTGCCCACTTGGGTACATAAATGATGGCGTCAATTTTTAAGCGAGTATATGCTTCCATAAAATTCTAGTTTGTTGGCTTCTGTGCTACCAGGGAGCATATGTATCCAGACCTAGCTCCATAGCTTTTTGTGCACCTTGAGTTAAGTTTTAAAGTAGGTATTAGTGTCGATTCAGTGTAACACAATTAAACTTAATTTAAGCGTTCTGTCTTTTTCTTTCTGTATCGAAAACACAAAGATAGGATGCATAAAATAAGGTTAGTCCTGTCAACGAATCGACACTATTACCAAATCTAATATATTCTTGTCGAAATCAGCGCATATAGCCATTGTACCTATATATTGTTATGTTATGGCGTATAGTATATTGTCAAATAACACAAACACGAAAATAAATACTTATAAAAGTGTAACATTAATTTTCGTTTCTCATCAATATATAATTTATAATGAACCTAAGCATAATTATGTTTCTTGTACATAATAATAAGATAGATGTTACTTTTTTATTAGTAAATTTATTAATAATTTAAATACTTCAGTCATGTGACAGGATCAAAGCAAGCAACATTAACGTCGAGGAAAGTGGTAACGACTGTGTTAAAGATCTGTTCTCACTAGATGGCTACAACAAGGATTGGACAATCATGTCCGATGATAATGGTAAAACGCATCGGATTAACCTGGTTAAACATTATAATAATAGTTTTGGACAAGATGACTATGTGAAATTCTACCTCTACACAAGGTAGGTTTTTGGGTCATAAAAACAGAACTATTTATATATAAATCATGAATTATCCTCAAGTCTCATTTAATTCTATAAGAAATATTTAATTTGGATTTTTTTTTATTTTTTTACTTTTGCATGCAAAATGAGCTGCTCAATGTCAGACAGAGATAAGGGGCCCTGAAGCACCTTTTGATGATGGACCGTCAGCTGGCTGGGTAGCGGTGGGTGTGGATGTGAATGGTGACGAACATGAAAAAAAATGAAGAAAAGATACTATTTGACGGATGCTGAAACTTATGCGAAAGATGATGATGATGAAAGATGATGTTATATAATGAAAGTAGAACAAAGTCAGCTGGTCGACGGGTAGTGAATTGTGCGTCAGCTAATGGACCGAAAGGGTCCAAAAACATAAAAATTAAAATAATTTGACGAACTTTGAAAGGATACTATAAAAATATCTATGCTAAGATTGAGGACAAACGCAGTCAGCTACATGTATGTGGGTAGAAAAGCCTTCAACCGGTACAGTAAAGATGCCAAGTGTTGCCTTGCCTGAAGCAGCGCGTACCGCCTTTAAGCGTTAGCTAATGAATTTTCCACCCACATACAGGCTGCAGCTGACTTTGTTTATCGTTAATATTGGTATAAATGTTATATTTCAGTATCCCAATTTCAAAGTTTGTAAATTCCTATGCTTTTTCAAGATTTCTCGAAAATAAAGAATAAAGTTTGGTAGGTATATTTAAAACAATGTAGTTTTTTAAACTACAATATGGGTACCATGTAAAAATATAGTTTAGCTATATTTTTTTGCACCAATTTCGATAGATCTTGGAAAAACCACTAGAAATTTATATCTTTCCATTTTAGCTGAGCATTCTTCAAATAGTATTTTTTCTCAATTTTTTTTCCTGTTCATAACATAACTCTTTCATTTCTACCCAGCCAGCTGACACGGTTCAGTCGTTGTTAACTTATTATAAGTGATTTCCATACCGTCGTCAAATAAGTAGTCAGCCCTTTTGTACGCAGGCTCCCTTACTATAAAGTGTTATGATATATGGTGATAATTATGGCACTTCAGTACTTAAGAACCCTAAATCCTTGATTTAAGGGTAGATTCCAGTCTGAAGGCAAGCGGAGTTGGAGCTGGCAGCGGCTGTCGGACTAATGCGCGATAAATATCGCCCCCTACATTTCTATAAGAGTATGGCAAACCCTAACAACTTTTTTTATTACCGTCCAGCAGTGGCGTGCATACAACTTTTTTCCGGAAAAGCAATCAGAAGGTCAAGTTTGACAATAAAAAAATATGAAAAAAATGTAAATAACACTTTAAAAAAAATGTTTGTATGATAATGTTCACCCTAGGGTAGGCAGTGTTTATCCCGGCGTCATACAAACTTTCTTTTTTCAAAGTGTTATTTAAATTTTTTCATATTTTTTTAATAGTCAAACTTGACCTGTTGTTTGCTTTTCCGGAAAAAAGTTCTATGCACGCCTCTGCCGTCTAGCAAAATTAGAGGGTTCTAAGCTAATATATTGTAGGCAAAACATTTTTTATTAGATTCACTTCATATATTTATTACCAATTTTATGAAAAATAAAAAAAACAATTCGATCCCTCTAAAGAAATTTAAATTTGAAGTGGATACATACTTCTTTGTCGCCTGTTTAAAACTTGTACGTCGCAATTTTTTACGAGTAATAATTTGATTTCTGATTATATAGAATATTAAGCTTTTTAATTGTTTATTATTTGTTATTTATTACTTATTAATCTTTATTATTTATACATCTTTATTATTGATAGATAATAAAGTAAAAATTAAAATAAAGTAAGTGCTTATTTGACTGGAATAATAATAAAAAAAAAAATAATAAGCTCTTGAGCAAATGCTTCGCTGTTGATTCCATCCTTTGTGATGAGAGAAGAGGAAGTATCCATTAAGATTAGTTACGGTTGTATCTCTGACACAACCCGCAGCTTTTAAGGGTTCCGTAGTACCTAAAAGGTACAATAGGAACCTAGCTTTATGGTGAGTGAGACTCCGTTGTCCGTCCGTCCGTATGTCACAGCATCATAACAAACTTGAAATTTGTCACAACAATATTATTAATTTGCCTACATAACATAGCATAAAAAAAATGCAAAATTAAAATTTGTTCAACATATTTCCAAAACAATAGAGAGAAAAATCTAATATATCATGCTAAAAATACAATGTGAGTATAAATTTGTAGATATTAAAAATGTTATTGCCAAAATACATACTTTTACTATATTTTACTGGCACTGGTTTCGAGAAATCTTTAAAAAACCACAAAAAAACGTTTCCTTCCTTTATCTTCCGAAACTGGTGGATCGAGAAATGTGAAAAGAATTTCGATTATAGATCAGAATTGGCCAACTACAGAAAAACTATAGCGATTTAAAAAAGTGAGAAATATAAAAAAAAAGTTTTTTTTTTATAGCAATACAATATTGGTATCTAATTGTAGGTATTAAAAATCTGATTGTACAAATATGTAGCTTGGCTATATTTACTTGCATCTAAATCGAGAAATCCTTGAAAAACAAAAAAAAAATGAATGTCCCCTTATCTCCAAAACTGGTGGACCGAAAAATATGAAAAAAATCATGGTAACTAATAGTGTTGACGTAAAAATTACAGGAAAAATATAGCGGTTGAGAAATTTACGAAAAAAATCCAAAATTAAATTTTTCATCCACTACACGGAACCGTAGGTAAGCGAATCTGACTCGCACTGGACCGGTTTTTCTTCTATAACGATGGTCATATCTTACTGGTAGAAGTGAAAGCTTGAATTGCTGATGGAAACTGATAAAAATCTACACTACAGGAACAACGGTGATGGTGAAGAAATATATCGAGGCAATAAATCTACATCCTTTATGCCTGATAAGCCTTTGAAGTTTGTGTCTCACGGGTGGAGAGGTGATAAGGAAGCGATGTCAGAAATAAGAGATGCGTACCTGAACAGCAGTGACGTCAACGTTGTGATGGTAGACTGGAGTGCAAAAGCCCAAGCGTTTTATTGTGTGGCTTGTTCGTGGGTCGTCGATGCTGGTATACAGGTAATAGAGTAATAAAGAGTAATAAATAAGCTTATTTAATTGTCAATTAATTAGTTGTGTTCTGTCAAACATATAATTGAAAATTTTACGTATTATTTTATTTTTAATATAGGTATACTTATGACATATATAGGTATAGGCATCCACTGAAAATCAGCGTCATGGCGCTAGTCAAGTTCGTTCACTGCTGGACATAAGCCTTTCCAGGACTTTGCCACTCCCGGCGGTCATCCTGGAAGAATTGCCCATACTCACACACGCTGGGCAGGCGGGTTGGTGAACGCGGTGCCGGAATTAATTCTTGGGACAATTATTTTTGCATTTTTGTATTTTGCTGGCATATACAAATTTATATATAATGAAGTTCAACAGATAATGCTATTGGTTTTATTCCAGGTTGGTAAAATGGCGCATTCCATGATACAAATGTACTCGTTAAATGCGTCAAGGATTGACCTGGTTGGGCACAGTCTGGGTGCTCACGTCGTGGGTTCAGCGGGAAGAGAATTTCAGTTGAAATCGAACGGTAAAGGGAAGATTGGGCGTATTTTTGGTACGTGTAAGAGTCTTCTCTAATTATAGAAGTGTATATAATTATATACACTTAATAAAATAAAATTTCAGTTATTGTGAGATATATTTCGGGCCCTATCCTGGGTCCGGCATCAATCACAATCAATCACAATCACAATCTCACAATAACTGAAAAAATAAAATATATCTCACAATAACTGAAATTTTATTTTATTAAGTGTATATATATATATATTAACTACATTTAAAGACAAACTAGTCAATTAATAACGTTTATTTACAAGTCTTCCCTCATAGCTACTACGGGCGTACAGTTGGTAACCCTAGGTATCGAGTAACAAGATGTGCCCTTCGTAGATGTGTAGAAAAAAAACTAAATCAAAATAATTAAGGTTGGCTGCGCGCAACCTTGAGCATTTTGTACTTGCTGAATATGCAAGATGCTTTTTTTCTAAAACGAAAAATGAAAATGAAAATTATTCATCGTACAACAAAGGATTTGTATTCATAAATGTCTAGTGGCCAGGGCCTCCTATTAGATGTTCAAAGGGACATCTGTGTTAGGAGGACCTGCTCTTCCATAGGACCATCTAAATTTAAGTTGCGTTAATGGCACACAATATAAAATTTGTACAAAAGTTTGAAATTAAAAGTGTGTATGTAATATTATTTGTATAATATATGTAATAAAATTTGTATAAGTAGTTAAGCAGTTGAACTACATTACAATTTTTCAAATTTGACACAAGTATCACAACCATCAAGAAAAAAAATCGGAAAGATTAGTAAAATCACGGAAAACGTAATTTGGCTTTGAAACAAACATTCTATATTTTTCCTGTACAGAAAAATTACGTAAAAAGAATTTGAATGTTTGTGTATTTCTTTTAAAATAACGAAAGAAAAAAATATATATATATATATAATATAAATAAGGCACTTTGATCTCATTACGAAAAAAAAACTTCATTTAGGAACAAAAAAAATTTTTTTTTCTGTTTGCAACGCCAAATTACGTTTTTCGTGATTTTAGTGATCTTTCCGATTTTTTTTTCTCGATGATAGTGGTACTTGTTTCAAATCTGACAAATTATGATGTAGTTCAACTTCTTAACTACTTACACAAATTTTATTTGTTAAAAATATTTTGGTTTTATATGCTAAATTGTCCAAACGCGAGAGCATGTTTGGCGCAACCGACCCTTAAGATAATAACCAGTCATGACTTGTTTAGGAATAAGCTAAAACAGTTCTTGTTGGAGAAATGTTTTTATACAGCGAGTGACATGTAATGATGTAACTTGTAACTTAATATAAGTAAGATTGTTGTTTTATTTAATATATTTTATATAAATAAGTTGTAATTTAGCTCATAATTACGTAGTATTAAGTATAATTTACATATTCAAAGGCAATATATTTTTGTAAATGAAATGAAAAAATGAAATGAAATAACTAACCATGTCAGAATCTAAATTGACACTGGCAAAGGTGGCGCTTAAAATAGTAGCCGTCGCCAAGACACAAAAAAAAAGAAATCCCCACCAGAATTTGGGGACCTCACCATGACTTTTAATGACAAGCAAGCAATAGAGACTATTTTAACAGAGCATAGAACATAGAACAATTTTATTGGTAATGTGCATTACAAGTCAAATTTATTTTTTTACATTCTTCACTTAGATGTAAAAACATTAATAGTACAATACAGTAACACTGTACTATCAATAAAAAAAAAATAAAAAAAATAGGATTACGTTTATTTTGCGAAATCCATCGCTATGAATACTCTAAATATTGCATTACAAACTAGAAAATAGAAGAATTCGCCGGTCTGGGTAGGAACCTCGGTGGCGCAATTGGTAGCGCGCTTGTCTTGATAACAAGAGGTCGCAGGTTTGAATCCTGGCCTGGGGAATTTTTTCAAATTCTTGTCTTTGGATTTGTTTCTGATTTATATTTTCTAGTTTGTGAATTTCATTAATAATTAATAATATTTATTAATAATATATAAAAAATAAATGTTATATAATATTTAGTATATATATTAATATATAAATTTTATATATATAGGTAATATTTATAAAAATTAATTTTATATAATAAATTAAAAATAAATTAATTCAGATAATAAAAATTTAAAATTACATTAAAATTAATTCATAAATTCATAAATTCAAGTCTTAACTATTTATATACTGATCATTGATATCTGAAATAAATGGAATATTATTATTATTATTATTATAGCCAAAAATTACAATCACAAAGACGCAAACTATTCTGTGAAGAATTCCTTTACACTGTACAGGTTCCGCTCAATAAGCCATTGTATTGTTTTAACTTCGTCTTAGACGAAGCCCTAAAAGCCCTAAATGTCCCGGTGGAATAGAACGTCATAGGAATATGATATCATGATATGAGTAATCTTTTTTTTTGTTTTATTATAGGATTAGACCCAGCTCGACCATATTTTGAATTTATGCCTATTTTCGCCAGTTTGAGTAAGAATGACGCAGCATTTGTTGAGGTGATCCACACTAATGCAGGAGTTAATGGTGTGATCGGACCGCATGGTCATGTAGATTTCTACCCGAATGGAGGTGGTACTAATCAGCCTGGATGCTCGAACTATACATACGGTTGTATTGGTAAGTATACACTGAATAGCAAGAGACATTTCATAAAGAAATCATTTACAATCCGTGAAATATAGCTGGAGCCCTGTGACAGCTGTCAGAAATACAAATTGTATAGCGCTGTGCTACTGTCACCTTACTAAATTTAATGTATATCATATTTATTACATGAACAAAGTTCAACGTATTTACTACGTGGGCCTGAACCTGTGTTTGTATAAAACTTTGGTACTTGTATAGCTTTGATACTCTGGTTTTAACAAATCCATACATACAACTTTTATTTATTGACAAACTTAACTAAAAACTAAAATAACATTAAAAACTTAACTAAAGATGACCTAAAAGTAGAAAATCCAACAAAGTAAACCTAAAATAATTACAATAAATAGAAAATACTGGCCAGATCGCTGCCGTCGTTAGAAAGGGTGCCCAAAAGGCTGGCGGCGTTGCCACGTTGAATGGCCAAACTAATTCTTTGACCAAAGTAGCTTCCAGCCCTTCGGTCACCTGAAGCGTCGACCAAGCGCGACGAAATTTCTTTATAAAGTCGCAGCGCTTCCGAACCCCACGGCCCAAGAGTTTCTACAACAAAAGGCACAAATATGAAGCACTCGCCAAGGGCTCCATATATGCGCCTTTTTAAAACTTCAGCTTTTGTGGCTGCCGCGCCTGCCCTTATTGTCACTTGGACTGAGAGTTAATCACTATGGGAAATCGAAATTTAATTTTACGAATTTTACAAAATATTACACAAAATTTTACACAGAGCATACAAAAAACTGACTAAGCGGGGAACAAAACTTTATGCCTACAAATGACTTCATGCACTTCCCTTTCGAATGAGACCCTCTCCACCCTTTCTCAACTCCACTTCGCCGCTTGGCGCCAAATTCAAATCAGTAAGTTTTCACGCCGCACCCTGTATTTTAAATATTGAATATAATGGAGATATCATACGAAAATATGAAAATTTATAACGAAGTTAAAAAGAAAACTATCACAGCTAAGAAGGCTACAAGTTCACGAGAAATAGCCCAACCAGCAAAAACTCACTTACAACAGTCTCAAAACTACAATTTTTTCAAAAATGAAGAAAGCACTGCGTGGAAAAAAAATTGGCGACGATGATGAAGTGAAGTCGGCAATTTCGGCCTATTTTGACGGCCAACACAATTTTTTTTTTTCGACGGCATTAACAAGTTATTTGACAGATCTAATAAATGTATTAGGGTTAAGTTCGATGCGGTTAAGGGAGAATACATTGAAAAGGGAAAATAGTTTAATATTTCATATCATTATCTTTCCCCGCCATTCCACGAAATGAATTCGTAAATTTGGTACAGTTAGTATATTTAAAATTTCAAACAAACATCCTCCTTCTTAGTCCTCATATTGTGACGGGCAACTACGGAACCCTAAACTGCGCGTAGCCTGACACGCACTTGGCCGGTTTTTTGTTTTAATGTGGCTTTACTTGCAATATTCACAGATAGTTACTCTTGCTCCCACCACCGCTCTGTCCTGTTCTTCGCGGAGTCACTGGTGACTGGAGGTTTTACATCCACGCTTTGTGACAACTACCATGCTTACGAAGAGGGGCAATGTATACATAAGGACAAACAGAAACTCGGCGAGTCGTGTAGTGGACGGGCGAGAAATAGCTACTTCCTTGACACCAATGCAAGTCCTCCGTTTTCTATTTCATCGGACGAATAAAACCATAATATGGTTATATTATTAATAATATAATATATTATATTATTAATCTTTTGCATTGTTTTATTTACTTTTAACTGTATGAGGTATTATTTAATCTAGACAAGGTTTACATTTGGGCTAATTAGAAGTAGAGTTACTATATAGCGTACTATTTCTCAGACTACTTTATTCTCCTCGCTTTTGTCTTGTAACCGTTTACATTAGCATATATCTAGTAGTAGTGTGAAAGAGGAAAGTCAGAAAAATGAACAATGGACGCTGTTTGATGTCGTCGCCGGTTTAGAAATGTATTTTACAAACACATTATTAAATGAAGTTACAGAAATTAAATTGAGCTACAAGATCTGCTGATCCTTTTTTCATATTATTTGGCCTAGGGCTTTATTATTATAATTTTTTTTCATTTATTCACAATGGTTGGCTAACCTGCAGCCTTTCCTGTGTACCATAAATGTTATACTTTTTTTCCACTGTTTAACGGCTCTGGATACAGTCCTTTTAAGCCAATCATAATTTAAAGTTCACAAGATTATATTTGTTTTATTTCCTCACACTATGCATTGAAAAACGTAGTATGATACACGGGCGAAAGAGCAATAAATTACTCGGTTACGTTCAAAACACTCGCTCCGCTCGTGTTTTAAATCGTCCTCGTAATTTACTCCTTTTCGCCCTTGTAGCATAAACTACTATTATGCCTTATTCCTATATTTTTTATTTTATTTAAGTGTATTTTTTATTAAATTAAAGTAAATGTAACCTTTATTATTTCTTTGTGTATTTCCCATTATTATTTATTAGATATATAAAACTATTACCTATATTTAATTATATTACATTAAAACCGACCTGTAATAAATGTATCTGATAAACCTACATAACATAAATAAATATATTTCGATTTCTATATTATAGCAATAGTTATTTCAGGGTTTCAATGTGTCGTTCTTTTTAACCTGTTCAATTATATATATTTGATAACAATTGAAGCACAATAGATATGGAGCGTCATATGCCTTATGAAACTACACGAGTTTCTTCCCTTAATTATGAAAATTAAAAATTTAAACTAATCTCCTCAATATTTGTTTAATTTTGTTATGTGCATATAATTTATGTAAATTAATAGACAGAGGCTTTAATTTTAGTTTTAGTTATGTTAAAGCTACATTTTCTTTATTGCAAAATAGCCCTTAAATGTAAGGAAAATGAGTGAAATTACTTTGGAATAATTTTAGTTTTGACAGCACTAAAACTGAAATTAAAGCCTTCAATATCGGCTACAATGTGTTCACGTTTTGGTGAGAGAAATGCAATGAAAAAAAAATCTAACTCCTCAGTTTCATTATAATAGAAATAAATTACCGCAATGAAATAACGTTAACTTGTATCTCCTTGGTTTTTCAAAAAAAGTGTCCTGGATTTTTCTCGATAGAAATAATTGTTGAAATGAGGTCTTCAAACACACTTTTTCCCCTCGTTTGACGAATAGGAACCATATACAGAACTCAAACATATTTTATTAGGTGTGTTTCAACAATATCTAGAGATTAAATATTTGAAATTTTGCTTGCTATTTTAGTTTTTTTATAAAAACTATAAAACTAACATTTTTCGCATTCGCCCTGAATCCGCCCCTCTCGCACTGAGCGTGTTTTCGCTTGGAGTGACAGTGACAAAAATAAAATTCGCATAGCCTCTTAAGCAAACGAACTATACGAGTGTACATTATAATATATATAATCGGGTCTACCGCGATCAATTTTTACCTTTTTACGAAAATTGATCGCGGTAGACCCGATTATATATATTATAATGTGTACAAAACGCGAGAGTTTAAAGTTATATATACGAGTGTACGTACATAGCTGATAGGTTTCATTCTTTCTGCTATGTAACAATAAGCGCCGCTCAGAAGTCTGGCGTCATAGAGCACCTAGAACCGAGAAAGAAATGCAACAGATGCAGTCCATCCGATTCCGCCAACTAACTAATCAGTGTTTTTGCATACTTGGTACTTGGTACATAACTAACTAATCAGTGTTTTTGCATACTTTGATTAATGGCGACGCAAAGATTTGAGTAACAAAATCCGCTACATCCTAACTGTGATTTTCAAAACCCACCATATCCAGACCAAAATTCTAAAACTTACTATCAAAATCCGCCAAATCCTATTTTTAGATACATAAATATGTAGTTTTCTCGACTTTAATGCCGTAAGTTCGCAAATTTTGTGGCATATTTTTACTATCAAAATATTTATTTAATTTTATTTCCTATAACACTGTAAAATAACTAATACCAAAAGAAAATGCCTCTACTGTAAATTTAACCTATAAACGACACTAATTCCTCTTTGTCTGGCGTTAACAAAACAGCCATCGAAAAATGTTGCATCAACACCAATCACTTTTTTTGAAAAACCAAGGAGATACAAGTTAACGTTATTTCATTGCGGTAATTTATTTCTATTATAATGAAACTGAGGAGTTCGATTTTTTTTTTCATTGCATTTCTCTCACCAAAACGTGAACACATTGTAGCCGATATTGAAGGCTTTAATTTCAGTTTTAGTGCTGTCAAAACTAAAATTATTCCAAAGTAATTTCACGCATTTTCCTTACATTTAAGGGCTATTTTGCTATAAAGAAAATGTAGCTTTAACATAACTAAAACTAAAATTAAAGCCTCTGTCTATTAATTTACATAAATTATATGCACATAACAAAATTAAACAAATATTGAGGAGATTAGTTTAAATTTTTAATTTTCATAATTAAGGGAAGAAACTCGTGTAGTTTCACAAGGCATATGACGCTCCATATCTATTGTGCTTCAATTGTTATCAAATATATATAATTGAACAGGTTAAAAAGAAAGACACATTGAAACCCTGAAATAACTATTGCTCTATAATATAGAAATCGAAATATATTTATTTATGTAATGTAGGTTTATCAGATACATTTATTACAGGTCGGTTTTAATGTAATATTAAATAATTAAATATAGGTAATAGTTTTATATATCTAATAAATAATAATGGCAAATACACAAAGAAATAATAAAGGTTACATTTACTTTAATTTAATAAAAAATACACTTACTTAAAATAAAAAATATAGGAATAAGGCATAATAGTAGTTTATGCTACAAGGGCGAAAAGGAGTAAATTACGAGGACGATTTAAAACACGAGCGTAGCGAGTGTTTTGAACGTAACCGAGTAATTTATTGCTCTTTCGCCCGTGTATCATACTACGTTTTTCAATGCATAGTGTGAGGAAATAAAACAAACATAATCTTGCGAACTTTAAATTATGATTGGCTTAACTAAAATAATAAATATATATTAAATAGGTAGGTACAATAAGTACACCTTCCCACTTACAGTAAACATTTAATAATCAACCGTTTATATTACTGTTTCCTTGACTGTACCTGCGCAAGCTTGCACTCGTTACTCAATCAGAGGCGACTAAAAGATTAGCGCGCACTTATTGATGTGCTTATTTATTTTCACATAGTTTCCAAAGGGTCTGTTGCAAACTATTTGAAAAACCAAACTGTATTAGCATGTTAGTGAAGTCCTGGCTCTTCGACTATATTTAATTAAAGCCAATCAGATTCGTAAGTCCGTAGTTAATTGCTTTATAATTAAGTTATTAATCGAACATTCACAGGTAATCATCGTTTTTCTATTTCCTTTTGAGAAATCATGATAACACCTTCTTCTTACTTGTTTAAAGCTTTCTTTCTTTTGTGTCTCAACATTTTAATAGTAAGTTTATCACCGACTTTAAAAGAAGATCAATACGTCAATGTAAATATTTTCAAAATTCCTTTCATATTTAGCCAAGAAGCAAACTGTCTGTGCGTAAAATTTTATGAAAGGAATTTTGAAAACAACCGGTATTACAGCATTACGTAGCTTCCGCAACATTCCTTCACAAAAAAATCCCACATCGTGCAGTGTGCTCCTCAACTAATAAGCTGTTTTAATTTGTATATTTTGTCACGCTTTTTAGGGTTTCTTACCCAAAGGGCAACCAACGGGAACCTATTACTAAGACTCCGCTGTCCGTCTGTCTGTCCGTCTGTCACCAGGCTGTATCTCATGAACCGTGCAGTTTAAAAATTTCACAGATGATGTATTTCTGTTGCCGCTATAACAAAAATACTAAAAACTGAATAAAATAAAATATTTAAGGGGGCTCCCATACAACAAACGTGATTTTTTTGCCGTTTATATAGATAGTGGTACGGAACCTTTTATGTGCGAGTCCGACTCGCACTTGGCCAGTTTTTTTGTAATATTGTTTATAAAGAAAGAAAGAAAATGAAATTTATTCGTCACAATTAAAATACGGAAATACATAAAAATAACATAAAAAAATAAACTTACAAGAAAACAATAGTATATAATATACTACAAAATGTGACGAAAAGGGGCAGACTCAGCATCTGCTGTGAGCTATCGAGCAGCAACACAGCGCTGGTTTTCGGCCTGTCCCTGTACATGTACACGCACTAAACGTAAACATAAAACTTTTTTTTTTTTTTTTGCAAAATTTATACTTCAGTCATGTGACAAGCTGAGAATTAAGAAACTCCGCAGTAATGGAAATAGTAACCAGTGTGTTGAATATCTGTACGCGCTGGATGGCTATGATAAAGATTGGACAATCATGACCGATGATTATGGTAAAACGCATCGCGTTAACCTGATTGAAATATACACTCCTACTAATAATAATTATACCGTCGGTGACTGGGTGAAATTCTACCTATATACAATGTAAGTCTTAGATCGTTCTTTACATATGAAATTGCCGAAATTTTCTTACAGATTCAAGAGTTCATAATTCCTGTAATTCAATAGCTATTTCAATTACTTGTTTTTTGTTTAAAAGTGGATTTCAAGGTTTTACATCTACGTATTGAATTTTGTTTTTATTTTCAGTTTGATTATAAAAATTCAATCTTCAAAAACTGTTCGTCCTAATTAATAAGATTTGTAAAAACTTTTTGCAGCTGATACATTTAAAAAATTAAATTAATGTTGTTGTTAGCTTAATGTTGTCTCATTCATACACAAAGGAAATAAAATAATTTGGATTTGTCGTTCCTTAAAAAATGCTAAAATGTTAGTACTTAAAATTGAGTTGTCTTCAAATTCTCTATAGAAAACGGAAATTTCATATGTAAAGATCTAATATTAATCTCACTGCATAATTAAAACTATTATTGTACGGCCGTTATAATCTGAGTGGGACTACTATATACATATACTATATATTATATCAGTAACAAAAACCATATATATCAACTCGCTACTATTACGCGCATCTCTATAGCGCTTCCTAAGCCCAATAAGTGGAAGTGAGACAGATTATTAAAAAAGATTTATGACAACCCAAATCAGATCATAACGGCAGCACTATCCAAGATTTCACGACTCTTGGTGTGTTGGTCCTCCGTCTTCCTCATCCAACCACCTGTGCCTGACTTCAGGTAGTTAGTCCAGCGGGCTAGAGGTTCGCTTATGCACTAAGCTGTTGTGCATGTAAAGAATGTAGGAGACCATAAGTTCTCGATTTTGGCGTGGGTTTCCGGCCTCAAGGTAACGGTTCTATTGTCTTCAGCCTTTTCAGATTAGTCTTTTTAATTGTTTTACAAAAATCTTAAGCCTTTTTGTTTTGCTGGATCAATTCTTTAATTATACGAGTGTTATATTGGCGCAGGTCAAAATGATGTGCTTGTTAAGAATCTGCAAAGTCTGAAGAAAACATCTCCCTTTCGTTGAGTTTGAAACTAACCTTAGGTTGCCATACGTAGCTATTAGTTCCGCTACTATCCGCTTCGAGCTATTTCCCAGATTCCATATGATTTTGACGTAGTTTGAAACTCAACGAAAGGGAGATGTTTTTTTTTTCAATTTTCAAGTTCTTTATTGCATATTGTAACATACATAGTTATTGTTTGTATAGCACTATAATAATAACTTATACAATTAAAAAAATAAAGAAGTAAATTAAAAACCTATAACTAAGTATAATTATAGTATCTATAATAATATCATATTTTAGAATTAGGTTTGCACACCCTTAGATGCCTAGCGAAATAGAATAATAACATTTTTGTCAGTAACAGTCAAAATTTGTCATTTCTATATTCAGTAATGCTATAATAACATTTGCTGATGAGAAATTGTTTCACTTCCTTTACAAATTTAGCGTATTTTGTTTCGGATTTAAGATAAGTTGGTAATATTCATAATTAGGCTACTGTCTCAAGTTTCGCTAGTAATATTGGTATGGTAGCCCTGCTAGCAATCTGGTTAACATTCTCAGTAGTGATTTCTGACGGTGCAAAACGGTTCTTAAGTTCCATTTGGAACTTTTCGGATCCAACAACGATTTGGTGCAGAGAAGGGTGGAGCATAGACTTCATCGGATTGTTTTTCTTTAGCTGTAAGTCAATATTCAAGATGGCTTGGACAAGTTGGTGATTGCTACCGGCACAAAACTTATTGATCTCGAAGATATCTTGGAATACATGCTTTTGATCCGTCCTCATTTTTTATATAGACTCTCGACTCCCTTCCCTCTAGATTCTAGGGCCTAGAACGTCTTAAGTAATAAATGAACAGCTATTTGTAGTTGCTGAAAATAATACATATAATGATTTTATCAAAATAATAACAAGTGGTTCATAAAAGAAAAACATAATCTCGTAATCCTACAAATTTCTATATTGACAAAGGTTTTTCAACTGATGAAAATCTACACTTTACAGAAATAACATGGATGCCCCTGAAGAAATATATCAAGGCAACAAATCTAAAATATTTATGCCAGATAAGCCTTTGAAGTTTCTATCCCATGGATGGTACGGTGATAAAGAAGCGTTAGCTGTAATAAGAGATGCGTACTTGACCTGCTGTGATGTCAACGTGGTGATGGTGGACTGGAGTGTAGGGGCTAAGGTGCCTTACTTCCTTGCTGCTATGTGGGCCATTGATGCTGGTATACAGGTCTGTACCTACACTTCATAGCGTTCTCGTCCTCGTGAGGGTGTCGTACGCGCCGGTGCAGCTCGCGAAGCCTGATAAAGGTCACTCTTAAGTTGAACGAAACGTCGAGTTTTTCTCGCATAAATCATAGTGAGTCTTAGCTGTTGTTATCTTTTTCGTTATGATGGACAGTCACCCTAATTTCAGTGATATAATTTATAGCGTTCCGTAAAAAAATAAAAAAAGATAAAATAAAATCCAGGCGAAACTAAATTGTTCTAAAATTGTACAACGGTGCGGTGTAACTGTTTGTTAGATTGTTATCTTTATGCGGATGTTTTTAGAACAACCAACGCAAAAGCAGGGTTTACATTTAGTAGTACTACTTTTTCTTATAAGTAAATAAATAGTTAAGCAATTATAAAATTTGGTGCGCCACAAAAAACAGCAATTAAATAATTTGGTCAGCATACAAAGATTTTGTTTGCAATAAAAAAATCAGGCAGCAATCTTTGCTCCGCAAATAATGTTGATAATGGTCAAAAATTAAATCATAAATAGGCAGCTTACAATAACATGAGTTTGCATAATAACTACTTGATCAGCAAGATTTCATGATTGATCAGCAGAGAAAACATGTCTATGCAAAAAATAGGTTGAATATGTTCCAAAACCGAATCAGAGCACCCCGACTCTATACAGTCTTGTGGGTACTACCCCTAGAGTGTATATAAAAAGCCATGGGCGTGGAGGAAGGGCAGCCCTCGCCTGCCGTAACAAAGCATAGGCACTCGTGCGAGCCGTAGTGGCTGGGACTGGTTTCGGCGACCAACAAGCCGAAGCTGCGATGGTGAGCATGGGTGACTGTGCTTTGTTACTCAAGGGCGAAGGGGCTGCACTTTCCGCAACGCCGAAGCAATTGCAAAATGAAAAAGGAATTTTTTTGCTTACCCTCTGAGTGCTTACCAAAATTTTATTGAACAGGAGCAGCTCATTGCAGCTTATATAATAAATATGCCGTACAAAAATAATTACAGCCATCCAGAATGACATAAATTGCTGATTGATTTTGAAGTGTTTGCTGGCCATGAGTTGCTGATCAATTAGCTATTTCTCCTCACAGATTATATTTTTCTGGTTACAAAAATACCAATACTATGCTAACTATTTATAACACCCCTTTTTCTTCAGTAATTTAGGCAAGTTAGAATTAACGTAGCTAGCGCACTATTTAGCCGATTCCTTTACCACATGCGTTCACTATATGATTAGACGTGTTTTAAATGAAATTGTTATACATTGCTCTTATCTAAAAAATGTATTTTGGCCGTCATAATTATTTCTATTAAGAAATAATAAATTTTGTAATAGATACGGAGAATCGACACTTAAAGGCGGTTCTGAATTTCGTCTATGTTTATGTCTATATCTCTCTTTCATCTACCTCTGTCATTTATTTCTCTCTATTAGTTTCGCCGGACCTAATTTCACTCAGCCACCTTTAAGTTTGCCGCAAACTATACTACGAGGGCAGAACATTAATATAGTACAGCGTTTCTTAACATGTGGTCCGCGGACCCCTGGGGTTCCCCAAGCATATGTATGGGGGTCGGCAGCCTAATCTATGGACCATTTAACAGTCATAATTAAATGCCACCAAATGTTTTTTGCCACCAAAAAACCTTCTCATTATGTAACGTATTTTATATGAAAAAGTATATTTTTTTTGTAATTTGTAGAACTAAAATAAATGGTCCAAAATTTATTGCTGCTTTTTTATAAAGGGGGTCCTTAAAATTGTGCTTGATTTCCTAAGTGGTCCGTGGAAAATAAAGGTTAAGAAACGCTGATATAGTACATTATTTTGAGCATTAAATGGCTTAATTTCAGGTCGGCCAAATGGCGGATTCTATGATTGACATGTACTCATTTGATCCATCCACGATTGACCTGATTGGGTTCAGTCTTGGCGCTCACGTCGTAGGTTCAGCTGGAAAATGGCTTCGAAGAACATCAATGAGTAAAAAGAAAATCGGGCGTATTTTTGGTAAGTTTGATATTTGAGTGTTCCGTTCTATAAATGAGAAGGAACACTTGTCATGATATTGTGGTGATACTTGTCAAGATACCAGAACCTCTATTTGTATGTAGACGCCTAAGACCAATCAGAAGCGAGAAGAGTACAGAGAGCGTAGCTCAAGAAATTAAGGCTAGACGGTAACTTTTTCGTGTTTTATTGCTATCCCATTTAGCCTACATACCAAACTACTGCATTTTTCAAATGTTTACGAACTACCACGGGGTCTATATGTATTCAAATTCTTAAAAAAATGTTTTTAATTGAGAAAAATCTGTGTGGAAATGAGACGTTTTGGAGCACAAAATACAAGATTTCTGAGTACTTTATTGTATTTTTGAAACATGTTGATTACCCAAAATTTCAATACGGATACGGGCGATAGATAAATTTTTATTCGATTTTATGCATTAGCGTACAACTGAGATGACAATTCTTTTTGTACGGCATCAAAATATGATCCTCTTCCCTTAAGACCGACTGTTATAGCTTGTGATTGGTTCTCTAGCGGTATTATAATAAATTTTATAATATAATAAATTATAATGTAACATTATAACATCGGCCAAACAATGTAGGTACTTATCTTGTGATGTTGTAATTACCTTATTATTATATTAGTATGGAAGTAGATACTAGTATTTTGTGCAACTGTAACATAACTTGAGACATTGGGACACGGGTGCTTGTTTACGAAACGAACGAAGTGAGTTTCGTAATAGTTTTGCACGAGTGTCTACAACTTAGAGCAGGGGTCGGCAACCTTATGCTATAGCCGGGCCACATATGTTGCCAGAGTATCAGTGCGGGCCGCACTTATATTTATATGTTCGGGCATGTATTTTTAATATTTGAAATAAAACGCATATATATTCATACAATTATGTCTTTTTTAATTGAACTACTATACTAACATAAAAGTAAGAACTAGTGAGATTTTTGAGGCTGCATTTGACTTGCAAGTTTTTTAACGTCTGCTTTCATTTTAGTAGTAGACACGCGCAGTATCGCGTCTAAATGTTCATCCGTTAACCGCGAACAATTCTTATTTTTGCGGTAGTTGAGAATTGAAAAAGTCTGCTCACACAAATATGTACTACCAAACATAGTTATTATCTGCTGAGCAAACTTTTTCAATTCTTTGAAGTTTTCAGAACTCAAACCTCCGTAGAACTGTATCAAGTCAGTGCTTTCCTTAAATGCCGTTTTAAGTGTGCTATTACTTTGCAAATCTACTATGTTCATTTGCAAATTGCTTGGTACCTCACTAATATCAATTGCAAAAGGGTTTTGGAATATTTCCATGTTAAGGGAGTTCTTTTTAAAGTCGGTGAATCGATTTACAAACTCAGTTTGTAGTTGTGTTAACACGTTTCTCATTGTAATATTTTGCCACACAAAATTATCTCCAGCTTCTTCCACGGCTTTCTTGCAATTAGGAAAATGGTCAAGCTTTTTTTCATCAATATGCTTGACAAACAGTTTCAGTTTCATTTCAAATGACTTTACATCTGTATACATATCGCAAATCAATTTATTTTTTCCCTGCAAGCGTTTGTTGAGCTGATTCAGTTCCTTAGTCAAATCAGTCAAAAAACCAAGATCGATAATCCACTGTTTGTTAGTAAGCTCTTCTACTGGCTTTCCTTTCATCTCCATGAAGTTGCCAATTTCTTTCCTCAAATCAAAAAACCGTTCCAAAACGGCACCTCGACTGAGCCACCTCACTTCACAGTAGTAAACCACGTCACCATGTTCAGCTTCCAGATCTTCCAAAAACTTTTGGAACTGACGGTGTGTGAGCCCATTTCTTCTTATAAAATTAACAGTGGATGTTACAGTATCCATTATTTCTTTCCAGGATATAACTTTGGAGCACAATGCCTCTTGATGGACAATACAGTGAAAAATCAATGGCACAGTAGATCCAGAATCTTTCACTTTGCTGATGATTCTCCCAACAACACCTTTGTTTTGACCGCTCATGTTCTTGCCTCCATCGGTAGTGACACTTGTTAACTTTTCCCAGCTTAATTGCAATGAATCCAGAGCTTGTTCCACATGGTGAAATAAATCTTCTCCCGTAGTTGTACCTTTCAAACTGCAAATTTTCACAAGCTCTTCGTAAACAGTAAAGTTTTCGTCAATGCCGCGTACAAATATGAGTAGCTGTGCTGTATCCGACACGTCCGTACTTTCATCCATCGCTAAAGAGAAGCAGTCGAAAGACTGCGCCTTATCCCTGAGTTGTTCACACAAATTAGCACCCAAGTCTTCAGTACGTCGGGTGCAAGTTCTTGCAGAGAGACTAAGACTTTCAAACATTTTTTTCTGCTCTGGGCATATTTCTTCTGCGATAGCTAAGACACACTCTTTTACTAATTCACTATCGGTAAACGGACGTCCACTTTTTGCAAGAATCTCTGCTACCCTGTAACTGGCCCGAACATTCGATTCGCTGTTGTCTGCCACAACCTTAAATATGTTTTGTTGATTTTGTAATGACGATTTCAAAGTGGAAATTTTCCTTTTCCGTATTTCTCCTTCAAGACAGTCAAATTTAGCTTTGTGCTCAGTGTCGTAATGTCGCTTCAGGTTATATTCCTTTACTACAGAAATACTCTTTTGACAAATCAAGCATAACGGTTTTCCTTTAAACTCGATAAAAAAGTATAATTCTGTCCATAATTCGTTAAAAACTCTTTTTTCTTCTTCTATCTTCCTTTTTCTTGAAGCCATGTTTATATAATTATTCTGTAACAATAATGAAAAAAATTAAATTCGTTGTAAAATTATATGTTCCAGTTAGCACCTACAAATTCAACTCCACATTCAAATAATAATTAAAACATGACACACTCGTAACTAACTTCATGTCATGTAACTACTATCCCCGTCCTTATAACATTTACCCATCAATCTGAAGGTTCACATTAACAAGCAGTAAATAAAATAAAACAAAATGCTCGCGAGTGCATACAACTTACCTCATACGTCGTGCGTGAGAAGCTATCAGCGAAGGGAAGAAAGGTGAAACGAAACGCGTAGCTAGCAACCAGATGAGACGTGAGTTTCCGGCGAATTTCCACAACCGAATGTGGCGAGAGCCTCGCGCGGCTGTGATTTTAACTAAAACCGGTCGCTTTGAATTTTTTCGCCGCCGCACACCTGCGTCTAATCAAAGACTGCCGCCCCGCCTATTGTCTCAAAGGAGCCGCCCGCCGCAGCACGTGCGGCGGATAAACGCAAAAGAAATTGCCAAGAATTGAATAAGTACAGCAAATATTTATTTTCGGTAGAAACAATACATAACATCACAGTCTTGATAAACAGTTCTTAAGAAATGAAATAGAGGTACATTTTTATCACCCCGCGTGGGAGCGAGCTTTCAAGAATACTCTCATGGCCCAGCAGCATGGCCGTATAAATTCTAGTGATATTATATGGCCTTTTGCTTCGGTATTTTTTTCTTACGGACCTCAGGCTTGCGGGCCGCACCGAGATAGTCTACGGGCCGCATGCGGCCCGCGGGCCGCCGGTTGCCGACCCCTGACTTAGAGCATACACCAAATCTACGACCATCAAAAATATCGTCTTTATTTATAATATTTTCAACTTACGATTTCACGAAAAATGAGAAGAAGGACACTCGTTCATGAACCTCGGGTGCGTCGTCTCGGTAATGCGTCCCTGTAAGGCCAATCAGGATAAAGGGGACGTGGCTTAAGAAATAATATTTCTCGTCTCTGTTGTTGATTGGCTCTGTTGAGGTCAGGATCCGAAGTGGACTGTATTAAAACCAGTATTCAAACTTCCAGCTTTTATTTAGAGAAACAATAGTAGAAATGAATTAGTGAAGTGAACTGAAGTGAATAAATTTACAAACATAGGGCCTTATATTTATATCATAAAACTACTCTTTTGTGTAGTGCACGTAGGCGCGATGTCTACAGAGCGCGGAGAGGTGAAGCGAGAAGAAGGACGCCTGAGGTAGGCCAGCCTGGACGCGAGTCGACATAGTATCTTCTCGCTCTGCCTCGTCGCTCCGTCCCTCGGTCCGCTGGCCAGCTTCCTTTCGGGTTATTCAGGCTTGTTGTCCGCAACAGGCTCTCTAGCGGTGTTATAATAAATTGGTCCAATCACAGCGCAGAATCGCAGTGTTATCAGGGATAGGATAATTGGATCGATATATGCCTAAAGTTGGAAAAATCCTTGAAAAAGTTTGTATGTGTGGAGTCGGATTCTTAAAATATTATTTATTTTGATGGTGAAAATTACGGAAATTACGGCATTGCTTAAAATGTTAATAGATGTTACCGTAAATTTATATTATTTAGAAATTGTATGCAATTCCTAGGAAATTTATAAAATGCCAAGCTGATTTATCTATCTGTTTATTTTGAATTGAATTTATTAACAGAAACATAAACACTTAAATAACATGAAATAAAACTGAAATTAAACCTTACAAATTTACCTATAAAACTAAAATGTCTCCTAAAGTAAAATTAAACTAAGTAAAAACTAAGTCTGTTTATTTTATTTTATTTTTGTTCGGCCTTCTGTTTTGCCTTTTGCTCTGTTCGGCCTAAATAAGCTTGACATTTTATAAATTTCCTAGGTATTGTATAAAATTTCCCTTTTTTTATTTATCACGTTTGGATATAAAATTGTCATCGAAAAGAGAGCGATTATAAATTATTTGGTTTACTTGGATCATAATTTTTTAATCAATTTTTTTGCACCAGGTTTAGATCCGGCTCGACCGTACTTTGAATTTCTCCCCATATTTGCGAGTTTGAATGAAAAAGACGCAAAATTTGTTGAAGTGGTCCACACTAATGCAGGAGTTAATGGTGTGGTCGAACCTCATGGTCATGTAGACTTCTATGCCAACGGAGGAGGCATCATTCAGCCTGGATGTTGGAACGAGACATACGAAACGTCCGACTGCATCGGTGAGCATTAAATAAGAAAAAGACAAACGCCGTAACCTATATCTACAGGGTGATTGGTAGTTCGACCTATTCCTTGAAAGGGGTTATACAAGAGATCATTTCCAACGAATTAAGTCCTATCAACTAGGTGTCGAAAATGAATGGTTTCCGAGTTACGAAGATTTTTGTATTATTTTTCAAACTTTCAGACTAATAACCAAAAATAAATATTTATAAATAACTATTCCTCTCTCAACACTTATTTTTAAATTTCTGATCAACGATAGATAAGTGATGATTTATAAAAAAAATACGTACCTTGAATTCCCATAATCTCAGAATTAAAAGGTCTTAAGTGGAAAGAAAACCTTTTTATTTTGTAATTTTTGAAATATCGACATGTTTTACTTAAAAAAAAAAAAATTTCGACCCCTAGTTGATAGACATTATTTGTTGGAAATGATCCCTATAAATGACCTAAAATGACCCCTAAAAATGACCCCTTTAAAGGAATAGATCGAATTACCAATCAACCTGTATACTTTTTATGATGCATGCAGCAGCAGGTTTAGCTATCTTCTATGTTTCGTGTTGTTCCAGCATGCAGCAGCGGCTTTAGCAATTTTTCCGTATTAGTAAAGATCTACAATTAATTAAAAACTGGTCAAGTGCCAGTAAGACTTACGCCCTGAGGGTTCCGTATCATCCAAATAAATTAGAAGACTGGAATAATTTCAACAAAATTTACAAAGACCTCATTACTAGTCATTACTACATAATGTGTAAAAAAACTGCAAAATTAAGTTGTTTAGTAATACACATAGAATAGAAAATTAATGATTTTCAGATTTATTCCCTTACTGATGCAAGAAAACAATTCTTTTTACCAAATTTCAAGAGAAAATGGAACCCTTATTTCCTGGGTCCATCTGTTTATCAAAACCTCTTTTCTCCGAGAGGGATAAAGTTATCACTATGTAAAATGGTTATAAAGCTTACGTCCACATCTAGTTCATTGGTACCGTCCAAAAAAAAAAAAAAAAAAGTTGTAGATGCTGGCGTGTGTTTAGCAATTTCATATTCATATTCATATTCAATCGTTTATTGCTTTCATATGTACAGTGTTGGATCTTAAATATTAATGTACAGTTCACATATGACCCCGCTGGGACATAACAATATACAAGGAAGGGCAGCTGTGGCAGACCGAAGTTATTTAAAATCTTTGAAGAAATCGTCTAATGTGTAGTAGGTTTTATCTAATAGCATGTGCTTAAGGTTTTTTTTATAAACGTTTTGTCTTTATCGTCATTTTTTACCGTGTCGGGTAGATGGTTATAGATTTTTATAGACATTGCATAGGGACCTGAGCTGTGTAATTTTAATTTTGATTGTGGCAATATTAATTTATGTTTATGTCTTACTATTATTAAGCGATTTGATATATCTCCTAATCTTGTGTAAAAGTCTTTGTATTTTCTTACGAATTTACAGATCTCCAAAATATAAATGGATGTCAAAGTAAATATATTATATTGTTTTCAATGCATGTGCTCGTAAAGGCCCACTTTTTATGCATCAAAACCGAACAGAAAGTCGATTATTTTGCCCTAGGGCTTTATTATTATTATTTTTTTAAATTTGTTTGCAATGGTTGGCTAACCTGCAGCCTTTCCTGTGTACCATAGATGTTTTACTTTTTTTTCCTCTGAAATCTCTGGATAGAATCCTTTTGAGCCAATCATAATTTACAGTTCACAATATTATATTTGTTTTCATTTCCTCACACTATGCATTGAAAAACGTAGTATTATACACGGGCGTAAAAGCAATAAATTACTCGGTTACGTTTAAAACACTCGCTACGCTCGTGTTTTAAATCGTCCTCGTAATTTATTCCTTTGCGCCCTTGTAGCATAAACTACTATTAAAATATGGCCTACAACTTTCTAAGTTAGTAATGTGTGCTAGGATTCGAATACATTTTTCTGTAGTATAAATAGATCTTTTGCATCTGTACTGTTTCCCCACAGTAGTACTATACCTTGTGAAGTTGTGATAACCATGCATAAGCACAATTGGAATGATTAACATCAACAAGTAGGTTATTTATCATTTAAATGAGCATTGGGTAAGGTTTCTGTTTTTCTTTGTCTTACTGTATTTCAATAAGTATGTACCTGCAATTTTCACAGATAGTTTCGTCTGCTCCCATTACCGAGCCAAGCTGTTCTTCGCGGAGTCACTGGTGACTGGAGGTTTCACATCCACGCTCTGCGACAACTACCATGCTTACGAAGAGGGGCAATGTGTACGTCATGACAAACAGAAACTCGGCGAGTCGTGTAGTATACTGACAAGAAAAAACTACTATCTTGATACCAACGCAAGTCCTCCGTTTTCCCAATCATAGTACGAATAAAATGTTGTTAGTGTTATTGTACTTTGTTGTATCCGATTATAAAGGTACCTATATAAATATACCTATTGACCACGAATTCATCCGCGCTGTCCTTCTAAAACAGGAAACAAGGATGTACAATGTAGACACACGTAAAAGTTTTAGCGTCCCTGTTACTCCATATGCGAAAAAACCCGCAGTGCGAGTGGGACGGATTCGTGGAAAAGCAGCAAAAAGTCGGTTTTTTATTAATATAAAATGTACTAAGCTATTTTGTCAAAAAGATTTTCAAGGAGACTTTACAAATGCATAATATCAACATTTTGAATGCAATTTCACAATGAAATTAGTTAGGATTTCATAATTACAGGAAAAAATAAAACAATTTAGAGGTATTTTCGGAATTAAATCTATCAAGAAAATTTCATCCAATCGCGTTTTCCTTCAGTGAGAATTCAATAAACATTTACCCAAAAATGAAATACGTAGATGACGTTATAGTGGAGTAAATTGATTTGAAAAAACCCCATTTTTTTTTGGTATCGCCCTAGCTTTTTATGATCTCATCACATGGATTATATTTCCAATAAGTTAAGAATACTTCTCGGTAAATTTTATCAATTCATTTCAAAGCCGTTTTATCTGGCTTGCTTAAACGTGTCTCCGCACTCCGCACATTAGTTCCACCAATATCTTGTTTTAAACGAAATGACTTAGGTACTGGAAGTTTTACAGTTAAAATTTTTCCCAGACTTTAATTCTCAAGCGTGAATCTACGACAAATGATATAGTACACTTCTACATCTACGAGTACAACAAAATACAAAGGACATCACAATACAGGTAATGTATAGGAATACAGAAAAAACTATAAATATTTATATAAGTAACAGTTATTAGTAGTTTATGCTACAAGGGCGCAAAGGAATAAATTACGAGGACGATTTAAAACACGAGCGTAGCGAGTGTTTTAAACGTAACTGAGTAATTTATTGCTCTTACGCCCGTGTATCATACTACGTTTTTCAATGCATAGTGTGAGGAAATAAAACAAATATAATTTTGTGAACTTTAATTTGTAATTGGCTCAAAAGGACTGTTTCCAGAGCCGTTAAACAGTGGAAAAAAAGTATGACATTTATGGTACACAAAAAAGGC
Source organism: Ypsolopha sequella (assembly GCA_934047225.1). NCBI lineage: Eukaryota > Metazoa > Arthropoda > Insecta > Lepidoptera > Ypsolophidae > Ypsolopha > Ypsolopha sequella. Next base: position 13,565,697 of record OW203987.1, read on the forward strand.
TGCAGGTTAGCCAACCAGTGAAAAAAAAAAAATAATAAAGCCCTAGGGCAAAATAATCGACTTTCTGTTCGGTTTTGATGCATAAAAAGTGGGCCTTTACGAGCACATGCATTGAAAAAATATTTATAGAACTAAATGAGACTTGAGGATAATTCATGATTTATATAAGAACGGCTCACCTCAATACGTGTTATGATCGGGAAAGCCGACCAGTTTCAGCAGATTTATACTGCCTTCATCTGGGCGAGTGAAGGCGTTTACGCGACGTCGTTACGAGTGTTGAGGCATGATAAAAGTTATGTACAATGGCGTCCTCATGTCAATAATGAGATTTCTTCCAGCAAACCAATGGTGAAAGGGATTTTTGATATAAAAAAGATATTCATATTGTGCACGACAATACTTATCATCATATAATACTTATGCAGAAACAAGATTAAATGAATAATAGATATGTAGTTAAAAATATAATACTAAACGACATAAAATTTACATGCAAATGCCTACATAGTATAAATAAATACAAATATTAGTAAATAAATACATAATGAATGATATATATAACAGTAAAAGAAGTAAAAGAGTTTCCATACGCCCCGGTGTTATGAGAAGGTGATTTTAAAAGTGAGACTGTATGAGACCTGACTTGCTCGTCTCCAAGGAAGATATACTCATACCGATCGTGGAGGTATGGAGGAAAAGTGGAACTCTAAAAGGCAACAGCGGATATGAACATACTGACGCTGTTTAATGGGATGCCATTTTAACTGTTCATGGTACTGAGATACGTGATCATATTTTCTTAACCCATAGATAAATCTGATTCCCATATTTTGTAAACGTTCAAGTTTACGAAGCAGCTCCTTACTGGCATCTAGGAAACGGACATCAGCGTAGTTGATGATGGCAAAATTCAAAGATCCCGCTATTTAACATCCATCGAAGTACTAATTTTGAATAATTATTTTTTCTATCGTTATCAAGATATTATTTCGTTTTTTGATTTTTCATACCTGACAGTTTTAAACTTTCTTCTTTTTCCATTTTGAAAATGGAGAAAAAAGTTATTCTAACTTACTAAGTCATTTCATGTTCTATGTTCTTTTTTTTTACTTTAAAAAACGAATTAAAACTTATCTACTTCATTATTCGAGTATAGCTAAACTAGTTTCGGGTTTCGATCAAAATCCTGGATTTCATCAGCGGTAATATAATGTATATACAGTCAAAACCACGTCAAGCTATAAACTTGCAGTAGTACATTTGATGTAGTACATTAGCCAATATAGTAAATGATATGAAACAGGTACAAAGTCGAATGTGTATAGCTTGATGTGTGTTGACTGTACAATCGAGTCTTCATTTTGTCATATCCCGAAATTTGACGAAACAGAGGGCCTACTCCGAAGTGACAAAATTCGATCGAATATCGTTCAGTCGTATATCCATCTCTATCGCACTCTCCAGGCGTGCGTCAGAGATGGACGTATGCTCGAACGATAAACGTTCGACCGAATCTTTTTGGGCTTCGATCAAACCCCACCGAAGTGACCGAAGTGTGTTAGTGATAAAAATGATTTATTAAATAAAATAGTGTGATGAACAAACGGCGTCTGTAAGTCTGAATAATTGTCAGAATCTTACTTGACACTGGCAAAAAGTGGCGCTTAAGGGGCTGCACTATGCTAAAATTTAGTCCTGCTCTAACACGTTCAGTCCTGCTCTAACACGTCCTGCTCTTTTTAGATGCCACGCACGCAAAACTTCAGTTATTTTGAAATCGTGGCTCCATTAGGACATTAACCATAATTTCTTTATGTAATAAAGACGTTTTTTTCTATTTAGTATCTGCGTGTGTTGGTTTCCTTTCAATCGGTTTTGAAACATGGAAACTGAAATGCTTTTTTTGTGAAATGCATGCTTTTTTAAAAGTTATATAATTAACATAACGTTGAAAGTATGTTTATTTATAAAATTGCCTTCAGTCACAAAACAAGCCGTTTTTTTCAAATTTTTACCATCTACATTGACGGAATAGAAACCAATACAAAACTGATGTTTAGCATTGTGGAGCCCCTTAAAATAGCAGCCGTCTCCAAGTAAAAAAAAATATTGTATTGTGTTTTAGTTCCATGACAAAACAGTGCAACTATTATTATTTGTAATTCACTAATTATCGTCAAAAAATCACATCACTAGTTTTTCACAGCGACGAATTATGTTTGTAAATAGCATAACGGAACGTATGCTATTGTTGCTATTGTTGTAATTAAAAACAACATTTAGATCTGACAACAAACTCACACCAGGCGTTCATTATGCCAGTGTTTTTTTGTCTCACAAGGCAGTCACATAAAAAATGGTGATCAGAATTTATTGGATATTTATTATTTGGAACGTTACTTTTGAAGCTCCTAGGAAGACGGAAGCAAAACAGCGGGTGGACCACAGCAGGTTCGGGGCCAACTGGTGGGATACAGGATATAAAGCAAGAAACCTACATAATACAGTCAGTTCACGTTGCTGTAATGCCGGCGCCAGACATGTGTACACTTATTTGCACACTTCTTCGACGACTTTGTACACACATTTGGCGCACCTGCCACACATGCTTCGCAAACTCTTTTCTCCACAGTATGCTGGTAGACAACAAAGGAGATGGACGACGATTTCGTGGACGCAGTGTGCTTATATTATTTATGTGCATGTAATTATTTTTTACATGTGCTACAAAATATATCGAAAATATATTTACATGGTTCCCCTTGCAGCAACTCAATAAATTCTAGGACGCATTCGTTACTCCAGTCCATTTTAAGCGATCAAGCACGTAGCGTCTTACCCAACCGTTCCGTACAACGGCGCTCGCGCAACTGGTCTTTGCAAATAGTGTGGCAGGCTACGCACTTATTTGAACACATTCCTTTGATGTGCGCTAAAAAACCGATACCGCTCGGCAAAGTGCAAAGCTGTGTACAAACTTTGGAACACATAGACAAAGTCTCGTGCCACACAGTGTGTCCACTCGAGTGTTCAAATAAGTGTACACATGTCTGGCGCCGGCTTAAGGGTGAGACTAGATGCGCGGCAATGACAAAAATGTCTGTCAAGTCCGGACAAAATCCACAGTTTTCGTTTATGTAGATCTAAACAGATGAAAGTAGTTTTCATTTCTTTCAAAATTCAAGATTTTTGGAGTCCTAAGGGCACATAATTATCAGCTTAATTGGTATTTACTCTTAATAGTAACTTATTATACTTGGTGACCGTGCTGGGAATCACTACATACAAAGTCGCTTCCCGCTGTCTGTCTGTCCTTATGTATGCTTAGATCTTTAAAACTACGCAAAGGATTTTGATGCGTTTTTAGGGTTCCGTAGTCAACAACAAGGAACTCTTATAGTTTCGCCATGTCCGTCTGTCTGTCTGTCTGTCTGTCCGCGGCTTAGCTTAGAGACTATTAGTACTAGAAAGCTGTAATTCGGCATGGGTATAACATATTTATCACGCCAATAAAGTGGTACAGTAAAATTTTGAAAAAGATTATTTTTAGGGTTCCTCCCCTACACGTAAATTAGGGATGATTTTTTTTTCTCGTATATCCCCTAGTGTTGTTGGATAGGTAATTTAAAAATATTGGAGGTGTGAGAAGACCATTTTTCGATCCAGGGTTCCGTTTGCGAAATATTAAGCTTAAAAGTGTTAATTTTTGTCAGAGTCAAGTGTCTCCCCCCCTGCCAGCGAAACGGTTGTATTTGGAGATGTCAAAAAAAAATCACGGCAGTAGTATATATAACGAAATTAAAAGGAAAACTATCACAGCTAAGTAGGCTTTACAAGTTAACGAGTACAGATCGCGCCAAACTTTTAGTCCCCTCTAAACACGGGGCGATTCGTATCAGCAGGAACAAAATTTATGGGCCGTTCTTGGGAAGTGAAACTTCCGAGCGGACTAGAAGTTTGGCGCAATCTGTATTATTATAGATATTGATACGGAACCCTTCGTGCACGAGTCCGGCTCGCACTTGACCGTTTTTTTTAAATAGATAGAGTGATTCAAGAGGATGGTTTATATGTATAAAACATGCCCGTGCAAAACCGGGGCGGGTCGCTAGTATATCCGTAAATGTAAAATCAGACTTCTCTAAAATGAATCCCGTTTTTTAAACCAACTAGAAAAGTATAAAAATATCTCACAAACACGTTTTTACTCAAAATACACTTCCTACTCGTACGTTTAAGGGTGCATATAAGGTCACAAAACAGAGCTCTATTAATGTCACTCCCCTGTCCGTCTATCTGTCCGTATGTCACGGGCCTCTATCTGTTTGACAGAATGACAAAGAGACCTGAAATTTTGATATGTTCTGTAAAATTTTGACCCAAAACCGAATATTAAAAATAAATTAAAAAAAATATATTTTATGTACAACATATGGTACATAATATGCAGAAATTACAAATTCCTAACTACTTTGGTCTTTGAGACAGACCTCGTAACAAAAATGGTCTAAAAATGACAACTTTGATAGCCTCCGATTTCTTCATTTTCGAAGATAAATAATAAAAAATATATTTACACTATAGACAGTGACACTCGACATTTTGGGGGAAGGAAAAAAAAAATGTTTTTCGCCTCCATTTTTTAAACTTTTGGGTGCTATTTTGAATCCGCAATTTTTCGCCCATATTTATCTAGCAATTCATAAAAAAATATCAGTTTCAGATACCTGATACTTGTACTGAATTTGAGGAATCCATCGCAGACATTGACACTGCGTTTTTGTACCCATCATTGAAATTTTTTTCAAATGAAGTGGATCATGTGGGTCCTGAGAAGGTAGGTCTAGTTAGAATTCATCTTAATTTCACTAAACTTTATACCCCTAACCTTGATCCTTGATTGTGATCCGTCACACCCTATAAGTATTAAACCAAACTCTAAGGTCACACCGTTCAATGTGACTCTATAATTTAAATTAAACGTTACGTAGAATAGTCAGATTCTGATTTTTATACACTTTAAGATTGATTTGTATACCAGTCTTTTTTTGTTTCAGAACTACTGGTTGTTTAAAAGTTCAGGCGGATTTTGGGACGACGCCTATGAATCGCGCTATAAAAAGATTCGAGAAACGAATGGTCCCGAACTGAAGGTAAGAAGGTTTTTCTTTCAAAGAAACTCCTTTACCTATTTTCTCTAAATAGCTCATAAGTCATAACAAACATACACTCTTTTGCAAAAAAACGGGCACCTAAGGAAATTTACGTTCTAAGGTCGATTTGAGTTAATTAAATGAAATTTAATTGTTTGAAGTAGTCTGTGTACTTATAATCGTGTAAATTAATACGCGTGAAGTGAACTCTGGCAATTATTTTAAAAATTAACTAAATTTTTTTAAAAACCGGTGTACACGGCCAAACAATAAGAAGTGGTCGGCAATAAAGACAAGAATATTTTTTTACTTTTTTTAATTAAATATAGTTACAAATGTAAAAACCTAATAACGAGTGTGACTGCCTCTTGCCAAAATCACAGCTTGAATCTTTCTGGACATGCTTTCCACGATGTTTTTAATAACGTTTTGAGGAATACGTTTCCACTCTTCTGCAATGACTCTTTTGCACTGATCTTACCCATCTCTTTAGAACATCCCAGACATGCACAAATGGATTGAGGTCAAGACTTCGAGCAGGCCAATCTAAACGACGGATCCCAACTTCTTGCATGTACGCTTCCACGTCGCCAGATCGGTGCGGGCGAGCATTGTCGTCCATAAAAATAGAATCTTCCTCAGTGCAGTCCATGAGGATTGTGCATATGGAATTAGGACTTCCATTATGTACCAGTGTGTATTTAATGTTCCATTTTCTATGAAAACTAACTCCGTACGCTCCGTCGAATTAATTGCTGTCCAAAACATAACGGAGCCTCCGCCATAAGGAGTGATTTCTTCGAAACACACTTCCGCATAGCGTTTCTGTCTTCGCAGCACTCGCTGGCGTCGGTCCGCTCTACACAAAGGGATTCTAGCTTCATCAGAAAACAATCCTTTATTCCACTTCTCCAGAGTCTATGAAGCACAGTTTGGCAGCCAAAAGTCTCCTCCTGACCGTCCGCAAGCTAACTTCTACTCCTCTTACTTCTAGGCTCTTCTTCAGGTCCACACTTGACGCCTTACGATTCCGCAACGCCTGACTCACCAAAAAACGGTCATCTCTTGGTTCTGTGCATCGTTTTCTTCCCGAACCAGGGCTTCTTTTGACCGAACTGGTCTCTTGATACCGTTGCTAGGTCCTCTGGACAGTTGAACGACTCGCATTTAGCCGCTGAGACACGTAAGTTTGCGAACAACTTTCTTCAAGTAGGGATTTAATTTGAACGGCCCTTATCGCTTTATGTAAAAAATTATTAATGTAAAAAGAAAGATTAAATTGTTTAATTTGCAGAAAATATCCAAAAAGTTTTAAAATTTTAGTAATCAGTAAAAAAATCGTTTCAGTAATTTGCGCCATTAGTAAAGCAATTTAACGAATTTAACAGTAATCCACGATAATCATAATTTTTCTTTTGTTAAGGCTTGGCCCAGGCCGCTAAGAAATTGAGATTTCCCCCGCACTACCCCGCAACCGCAAATGAATTTTGAATGAATGAATGAATGAATTTTTTTAGGCACTAGAGGCGCTTGCGTGCGAAATGTTGCATAGCTATTGGAAAAGATAAATTGGGTAAAAAGAAGAAAAGTGGGTAATAGGTACTAATGTATTAAACATTTGTGGACATCAAGTATTTATTTAATTAAATGTTAAAAGGATTTATTTAGAACAAAACGGTAGTTAAAATATACATTTCGAGAATATAAGTTAAATTTAAAACTTTTAATTGCTACATTAGTACCTACTATATTTTTTAGACGTGGGCGCCGACTCGATCTGCCGGCGGCGACTGTGCGCCGATCAAATTTGGTTGGCGTAGCGGCGCCGCACCTCGGCGTTGTGTAAATGTTACAAAAAATATATACGATTATTATAAGAGTGCAAAGTAACATAAAAAAAACCGGCCAAGTGCGAGTCAGACTCGCGTACCTAGGGTTCTGTATTGTGGATGATAAATATAATTTTGTCATTTTATTTTCGTGAATTTCACAACCGCTTTATTTTTCCTGTAATCTTTACGTAAACTCATATTACCATGATTAAGGATAATATTTTTTTTTTTCTCATTAAACCTTACCTTAAAAATAATATAATACTTAAAGTTAGTATGGAGAGAACTTTTTTATTTTTTATTTCCGCGGGTATGTTACTCAGGGAAAGATGTTCAGTATGATCAGCAGAACACGTGGTTTTATTAGGATTCCGTACGCGAAGGGTGCCAAACGGAACCTTATAAGTAAGCGTCCACTATCTGTCTCTCCGTCCGTATGTTCCAGCTGTTATAAGTAGCCAGATACATTTTTCACACAATACGCACATCACAATACGCAATCACACATCAGCACATCACACAATATTATTATAATAATAATTTTCTAACAAACCTCGAAAAAAGTGGCATTGTTTAGGGTTCCGTACCTCAAAATGAAAAACATGGAACCCTTATAGGATCACTTGTCCGTCTGTCTGTCTGTCCATCTGTCAAAACCCTTTTTGCTCGGGTCCCGTATGAGATATCAAGTTGAAACTAATACCTGTATAAATACTGTAAGAAAATCAGGCTTCGGGTTTCGGGAATACGGGTTATTGTGTGGTGGTACGGAATACTTTGTGCGCTAGTCCGACTTGCACTTAGCATGTACAGTAACGATATCCATCCATTGATTGGATAAGTTTCGCAGCAAATTCAATCAATTTGTTCATATTTCATTTACTTAACTAAAATCATAATTTATATAACAACTCGCTGCTTACCTAATTTTAAATAAAATAAAAGACCTTTCAATAAATTAAACAATAAATGAGTTATTAATGAATTATATGTGTTTTATTACATTATTTTGTTAATTTTAAAAATAATATATTTAATAATATTAATATGCAATAACTAATAAGCATTTTAAAATTAATTTATCAACAATCCCGAATAGAAGTACCAAATGTTATAATAGAAATGAAACGAAAATCTGACTGGTAAACTTGCTGCGGTCAAGGTCCAGTTTATTGGCAATAAATTGAAACAGAAATAAATTGGATTATAATCTGATTTAAATTCTTGTAATTCGGTTAGTATTTTGTACAACAACAAAAAAACTTCACAGGTGATTGTGGTTCCATTTTCCCATAACGAACCTTTCTTCAAACTGACATTCCAATCATATTTCACAAGGATGACGCAGAACATCATTAACAACATGATTCAAAAACTGGAGCAGTATCCACAAATGACCTTTATTTGGACAGACGTCTCATATCTGAGCAGTTGGTGGGATAAGGCAAGCCCTGCACAGCAGGAGGTAAATGTATTTTGTCTGCTTTTATTGCTATTTATGGTTTAATTTAAGACGTTTATAGATCAGAAGGTGAAACCTGAGAATTGTGTTTGTATGCGTGCACACCTACAGTGTAGAGAGTACTGCAGCTTGAAGCGCGGAGCGTCCGCTAGACCGGTTTTTACAATTGGCCTGAAGCCGGCCCTACCCGGCACCCGGTACCGCTATCAGTTTGAGACGAGTTTAGTTTATTTATGATTTTTTTTAAATACAAATAAGTGAAATAGCTCCTACATTGAGAACTCTAAAACCATTGAGCAGCCCATCGAAAGAAATTGTGGTAAACATAAAGTATTTTAAAGATGTAATTAAATTTGAGGGTCGAGACGCCGATATTGATGTCCGGAAAGAGCGAGTCATCATAAACGTAGGCGATACATGGGCCGGGAGTAAAATATAAAGTTCATGTAGATGCAGTGTGAGTTGTAGAATATATATTATAAAATTGTAAATAAATAAAACACTATATGTAATTTTTTTGGTTGACTATACATTTGAGGAGTACTCACACAAACGCAATTCTCAGGTCTCGCCTTCTTGCCTGTATTTCTCATGAAGAATAAATAAAATGTTCATTTACCTATATATTGAGACGCTCATCTTCTTATGTATACATGGCTAATCCATTAAAATTTTACATAATTTCAAAGCCAAAATGACCAAAATCGTTGCAGGTTTTAATGGGACTGATAAGGACAGGAAGAGTGGAGATAACTACAGGAGCCTGGGTAATGGCTGACGAAGCCTGCACTCACATATATGGACTACTTGATCAATTTATTGAAGGTATTCTTACCAACATTTGCATTTATTTAGTTTTAATGAGCGTTTTTTCTTACGCCAAATTTAGTGTTAAATAAGATTCCTAGATGGCACTGTCGTATTCTTTAGCAATAGATTCAAAGACAAAATTTGCACTGATTTCAAACAAACGAAAAACCACTTTGACATTGATTGCTACGAAACACATTTTATCTATGGTGATATGGACAGTGCCATCTGGCGCAAAGCTAAGAACTAAGAAAAAAAAAACAACCAGAAAACGGTTCGTGTTTAAAAATGCATGTAATGCGTAAATATATTTTCAGGTCACCTTTGGGTAAAAAACAATTTGAACATCACACTGAAAACAGGTTGGTCAATCGACAGCTTCGGACACGGGCCGACAGTGCCTTACATCTTAGATCGTAGTGGAACTTTTGTAGGAACCGTCATACAGCGGATCCATTACGCGTGGAAAAATTATTTGGCCCAGTCCCAAACGCAAGATTTCTACTGGCTACCTGGCTGGTCCAACACCAAGCGCAAACCATCTCTCATAGTTCACAATCAACCCTTAGACTATTACAGCATAGAGCGTAGTTGCGGACCGTACAGATTTGTTTGTGCAAAATTTGACTTTAGGAGGATGTCAGATGACACTGTTGATGACATGATCCAAGTATTTGATAAAGATGTAGATAGGAAAGCTAAAGAGCTTATAGAGCAGTACCGTCGCCTTGGTTCTCTGACTACTCATAATGTTGTCCTTGTTCCACTTGGAGATGACTTCAGATACTATGACATTGACGAGTTTGATTCGCAGTACATGAACTACATGAAATTATTCCTTTACATCAACAACCACAAGCTTCAATTTAACGCACAAGTGCACTTTGGAACACCACTGGACTACTTTAATGCAATAAAGAAACGATCCAAGTCCGTACCAACACTGACGGGAGATTTTTTTCCGTATTCTGAAAGCTTTGTTAGAGGTAACCCTGCATACTGGACAGGGTTTTATACAACGAGACCTTATTTCAAAATTCTCGTTCGAGAATTCGAACATCAACTGAGAACTACAGAAATATTGTTCACGATTGTGTACAACTATAAAAATGAAAGGAAAATGCAAACGGTTGTAGAAAGATTATCACAATCGTATCAAGAACTTATTAACGCGAGAAGAATGTTAGGCCTTGTTCAAAATCATAATGGAATAACTGGGACGTCGCATGAAAATGTGATGGCCACTTATGGCGATAACATATTGATGAGTATGAAGCATTGCATCAAGCTGCAGAAGCTGGCTTTATCCGCAATGATGTTTCCAAATAACACGTTCGTTGCCAAAAATGTAATTCAAAATAAGGTCGAGTGGAAGAAATATGGGAAGTCAGGGAAAATAATACAGGTATCAAATAATGGTAAAAACGCGGTGATAGCGTTCAATCCGTTAATGGAGGCGAGAACGGAAGTGATTTCGGTGAGCACCGGTTATATTAACTTAAAAGTTTTCGATACATATAGAAAGGAGTACTGTCCACACCAGATCACGCCCATGATCAGCTTGCGGTCAGACGGGATACATAAGATCTCTGAAACCATGTTTGATTTGTTCTTCGTGGTTACTCTACCACCACTTACAGCAGTCACTTACAAAATCGAGACAGTTACAAATAACACGGATGATGAGTCAGTTTATAGCTTAATCTTCTGTGATAAATGTATTCGCTCAGAGAACGAGGACTTTCAATTCAGTATTCATAAATTATTGCCCGGTCACATACGGATGAAAAATAAGGCAATAGGCTTGCTGATTGACAGAAACACAGGCTTCCTGAAAGAGATCCATAGAAGAGATATTGATGAGGTAAATGACATCGAAGTGAGTTTTGGAGTGTATCGCAGCGCTAAGGGTAGTTCTGGGGCCTATCTCTTTAAGCCTAATTACTCATCAACACATAAAGAAGTTATAAATGGGTATACACAGGATCATGCTACCGTAAAAATCAGTGGACCAGTTTTCAGTGAAGTAACGACACTCGTGGCTTTGGAAAGGTTTCCATATTTTGTACACAAAATAAGGATATACCACGTTGATAACTATTTGCTTTCAGGTAGTGGATTGTACATTGAAAATCTTGTTAACTTTGAGGATCCAGAAAATAACACAGATACCGAACTCTTCATGCAAATTCAGACACATATTCAGAATGGAGATACTCCGACGTTTTTTACTGACCAAAACGGTTTCCAATATCAAAGGCGTGTGAAGGCTCATGATTTAGGTATCGAGGGCAATTATTATCCCATTACAACAATGGCGTGGCTGCAAGATAGATTTAATCGAATGACTCTACTTACGAATCATGCGCAAGGCGTAGCGGCATTCAAGACAGGTCACCTTGAAATAATGCTAGACCGTCGTACACAATATGATGATTTAAGAGGTCTTGGCCAAGGAGTTACTGATAATAAACGAACTCTTTTACAAAACTGGCTCACGCTGGAGTCTTTAACTGATCAAAGTTATAGAGGTAATAAATTGTACGAGTTGCCGTCAGCCATGGTCGAGCACCTGAGCAGACGGTTTAACTACCCAGTGCACGTTTACGTAGTGAACACCAACAACTTGGGTCATCGTTTCACCAAGATAAAGAGCGCACAGCCCTTCACGGAGAACTTTCCACCTGGACTGCATTTAGTGACTCTACGGACCTTGACTGACGATATAGTGGGCGGCCTGCCGACTTCTTTATGCTTGATGGTGCTACAGCTACCTGGCCGTAGTTGTACTGCAGGAACAAAAATAAAAACCCCCGTTTTATTCTCCGAGAAAAGCAAGTTTGTTGGTTTAAGAATAAAAAAACTGACAGCCATGAGTTTAACAGGCTTGAAGAGCTACAAGGACCTTACAAGCCTAGAGGATATTGAAATTCAACCAATGGAGATAAAAACTTACAAGATACATTTTGGGACTACTAAGACAGGTGTAGCCCGCAAAACTGTTGAGCTAATCAATGATACACTAGCAATGATATATTAACTGAAACTGAACCTAATAAGAAGAGGAAATTGTATGTCACGAGTAAAAATAAGTCTTTCTATTGGAGGAAAACAAAGGATCTTAAATAAATGCAGCGACACTCGTATAAAACACTTTCATTTGTGGTCGAATGAAGTTCTATTAAATTGTCATACCTTACAGGCTGACATTAACATTAGTATATAATATACATGAAATTAGTATGTACTACGGTATGTACTACGTAGTACATACTAATTCCATGATAAGATATTAGTCAAGAGACAATCACTGACCAGCTCTATGTAGTCACAGGGTATTGACAAAAGGATTTATAAACTTCTTGGTATTTTTACTACAATTCAATCATTTCTGAGAACTGACAGTGTGTTTTAGTGAGGAGACATGTACTCGATTCTGATAAACATCGATATCTATAATTGCTCATGAAATCGAGTACCTACGTACCTTTTATATTACTCTTGAGTTACTTTGTTGTATTAGATGCAAATGAAATGTTATACATAATAATATAAATAATAAAATTAGTACTGGTAAATTTGGTAAATTTTTGCACGCATTTTCATTTTACACATCAATATTTGGTTTAATCAATAAAATTTGTAAGTACCGATAATGTTATCGAAATTAAACACTTACTTTTCTTGCTTTTAAAATTTAGATTCTCCTTTTTTTATAAGGCATCATGGACATGTACAGTTATCGACTCTGACACGAATATCGATAATTAGGTCTCACTTAAGTGATCATAAATCATAGGTCAATCATAGAGAAAACCATCAATGGTGGGCTGGCGCTGAAAAATAAACTTAAAGTTGCTTGATTTTTTCAATTACTTAAGTCAAGTTAGCACTAATTTACTTAATCATAGTAAATAACGAAAGATTAAAAAACGTAATACAAAAGATTTTTTGTATTACGTTTTTTAATCTTTCGTTATTGGGTAAAAATACCAATAATCGTTATTGGTTAAAAATTGGGTAAAAAGACCCAAAAAAATTTGTTTATCTAAAAGTGCTTTACAAAAAAGAACTTCCTTGTCAAAAAATTTATTGTCAAGTACCTACTATATATAATATATACTAAATACGAATACTAAATGCGAACATAGAAGTATACACTTCCGAAAAACTTCGGTATCAGTGAAAACTGCATCAAAATCCATTCAATTACTTTCTAGTTATAAGCAAACAAAACAAAATTCACGAAATATCGTTTAGACATATACATAACTACAGACAATCATTTCATTTTGCATAATTTCAAAATCAACTAAACAAAAATTGCTCAGAATGATCTTTAAAACTTATTATTATTATTATTTTCTTGTTTATGGCTACTGATAATGTGTGTGACTCTTTAAAACTTATGAAAGAAAGAAAGAAAACGAAACATAATGCCAAACAAACCACATTGAACAAAAATACAGCAAAGAGAAATTATACAACAGCATGGTAAAAAAGAGTTTGACTTGGTGACAGATGTAAATAAATATTTTGGTCGCAGTATACAGTGTTAGTCGGAGCGTATGGTGTGACCACATAATGTAGTATTATAGCGCCCTCATTTTTTCCCAACTCTTTTTTGCAAAGCTGTAACTTAAATAGGGAATTTTCCATGACGTTTCTAATATTTCTTAAAATTTAACTAGATGGCGTTGATCAGCATTGAGAATGAGAAATTGGCAACACTGATACTGAGCGTCGCATCAGGCAGCCAATAATTCCTTATTCTGAGCAATAATTAAACGAAATCTAACCAAGAAATATAGCTTGGGTCGTGTGACAGATCTCGATAGCTCATATATTTTTACCGTACTTTTTCCAATGTTGGGATTTTAATAAAAATTTTTTACCTTTTTTTTTTGCAAGGTGGAGGTTGTATATATTATAATAAGTACAAAACGCGAGAGTTTAAAGTTATATGTTGGGATTTTATGTCCTACTAGGGTGTGAAAATCAATGAGCTGACGATATTTGTCATAGGACCCAAGCCCAAGTTATACCTATTTTGTGTTTGACTGAGAAATTATTTTTTTATTGTGTATTCAGATCTTTTGTCGTTTATATCGTAAACCACTCGTAAACATACTAAACAATGAATAAAATGTCAGTTTGGGGGAGCTGTATATTTTTTTTGTTTGATATAATGTTTTGGCGACCATAGATTAATGCATTAAAAAAAGAATCCCAAGGCTGACCAGCGCCGTCTATTAAGATTCTAATGAACGTATGTGACATACGTCATGGAATGGGAAATTCCCCTTTAAATTAGGTGCAGTAACTACAAAGACAAGTAAGTATATTTTTGATTATTGCAAAACGGCTCATCTCAATAAGTATTTTTGATCGGGATAGCCGACCAGTTTCAGCAGATTCAGACTGCCTTCCTCTGAGCGAGTGAAGACGCGTCCGCGACGACGTTGCATCATGGTTGCATCTTGCACTGCGGGCTAGCGCTGCGCGGGATGTCATCGTTGCAGTAGGCGTTTAAGAGTATGACATAGCCAAAACAAAAACCAGTTCCGGGCGTGGCTTATTCTTGTTACGTTTGCGCGCGGGGGGAAATCCGTCCCGATCTCAAAGCTCGCGCCTTCTATAGCAAAATTATGTGTATAGAGTGGACGAGGTAGGGTCAAAAGTAATACGTATTTTATTTTATCTAATTTATTAGTGTATTTCAATCATCGTCATACGGCATTGATCCTACTTGCTATCACGTCGGGACGTAAATTTATTATGGTCGGCTAAAAGTGGTTTTATGAGTGTTTGATTTATCAGTTGACACTCGGAACATTTCAGACACTCCTTTAGAGATACATAATAATATCGTGACGGTTAATTGTCACCATTACCCATGCTTTAAATATTTTTCGCCCGTTGAGCTGGTTTTACACTTGCGGGAAAATAAATTGGACCAATTATTTCTTTACAAAAAATTGTTACTAAAGTTGTTATTACAAAAAGTGGAAACTAACAAATACTCTCAGAAGGAATGCACCACGTCACTATCTATCTCACTGTAGCCTATCTCAATTATGTCGCTATCTCTCTCATTTAACTGCACCACGTCACTATCTATCTCACTGCAGCCTATCTCAATTATGCCTCTCTCATTTAAGTACGTTTAACTGCGTAACTATCTCACTGCAACTCATTTTAAATAGCGTCACTATTTATCTTACTCTAACGCGTGTTAAATGGCATTTCTAATGCACGTCAAATAGTTTTACTGCCCGCCACTCTTTCATTCTAAATTCTAATTATTAAAAAAAATACGCAGCTCCTTTGGTAGTAACATAGCAATAACTTTTTTTTCAAAAGTAATACACAGAATTGCTAGATCATTTGAAAAACAATATTTGATGAGCCGTTATTTAAGACAATTTGCAAAACTAACATAGAACATTTTTTTTCAGGGTGTGGTGTCGAACTGACCTAATTACAAAAAATTGCTCATTAATTGAGTTTTTATTTTTTTTTCCTGATGTTACAGCATTTCAAGGTTTTTTTTTGACTTTATCAATAGCAGGACTATTCAGATTTGCGCAACAAAAATGTTATCCTTAGAATTTAGAACTGGTTAGCTTTGACTCTCAAAAATCTATTCGAATTTATAAAAGTACCATCAACTCGAAGGCTGAGGTACTTTTTGCTGAGGTCATAATTTGATATTCTGGTCAGGCATGAGCTGGCCTACCAGCCTTCCAAGGGAAAGCGTTGACTTTTGGGACACCTGTTTACCCTTGGGATAAATCGCCAAGTGTTTAAAATACAGAAATTTATTTGTATCATAGTTTGAAATGTTCAGGTCCCTTTACGCAAAATGAAAAAACAAAACTCTTTTAGGATTAATTTGTTGTCCCTATGTTTGTCTGTTTGTCCGTTTGTCTAGGCAATTTTTCTGGGTAAAATCAATAAATGCCAATATTTACGCCCTGTAAAACATAAATATTATAACGTTTTTATGGCCTTTTATTTAACTTTTTCATACAAATTTTGTCCTTATAAAAATATAGAGATCATCACTTGCTATAATATTTTGCATTTGAAAGAAAGCACAGAAAAGAACTGTAGAACAAATAATGTAAAAAATATAAAAACCATATCGTTCTATTCTAAAGGGATTAATAATCTACTGTTTGTTCAATGTGGCGATAGCTTTGTTTATTATTATTTTTTTGTTTTTTACTAAGATAACAAATATTTTCATACAAGGTTTTCCTTAAGGTTTATTTCTCCTAATTTGTAACAAAATATTAAGAAATAATTATAACGGTAAAGTACAACTTTTAGCTAAGACAATTTATTGTTAAAAGTTTGCTATATGCATAAACATATTTTAATGATATTATGGTATCTTCAAAATAATTGGGTTTTCCATAAGCGTGATATCGGATTATTTAAGGAATTTACGGCTGATATCACGGCCACGGACAAGTCAATTATTTTATTACTATTGTAATATCATTAAAAATATGTTTAGGCATACAGTAGACTTTTAACTATAACTTTTCTTAACTAAAAGTTGTATTTTTACTAATTAAAATTGTATTTCTCATCAAGAAGTGCAAGATGGCAAGATATTTAAAATAAGTTAATTGAATTTGTGAAATGGTTTCAGGTAAAAACAGTTTTCCATGAAACGGTAACTGTTTATACATAGCAAAGTATGTAAACTTAGTTATCTTACCATGAACGACGCCTGTATTTCCAGTATAGATAAAATTATACAAACTTGTTGAACTTTGCATAAAAACGAGGCAATATTGGCGATATCCTGACAGCTATTATGATAATTTTTTATACAATTTTGCTTTTTGGGCTGTATAGAGACGTAGTTAGATGTCACTAGAATATACTAATGAAAAAAAAAATGAAGAAAATAAGCTGTAGACTTCACATTTGGTTTATACCTATTGTATGAATTTTAAGAAAAATCCAGGGGTAAAGGGACCTCTTAAGGAAAACCTTGTATTAAACTATTTGTAATCTTAGTAAAAACTAATTCAAGGATAAAAATAAACAAAGCTATCGCCACATTGAACAGTATATAATTAATCCTTTTAGAATAGAACAACATGGTTTTCATATTTTTTACATTATTTGTTTAACAGTTCCTTTCTGTGTTGACTTTTAAATGCAAAATATTATCTCAAGTGTTCATCCCTATATTTTCATAGTGAGAAAATTTGTATGAAAAACTTGAAATAAAAGGCCATAAAAACGTCAAAAGTATGTTTTTACAGCTCTACAGAGAGCCGTTAATATTGGTATTTATTAATTTTACCCAGAAAAAAATGTCTAGACAAACGGACAGACAGACAAACATAGGGATAACAAATTAATCCTAAAAGAGTTTCATTTTTTTCATTTTGCGTAACGGGACCTGAACTTGTACCGACAGGATTATCTACGATCTAATAATTTTGCCATGCACTGTAAATATTTCAAAATAAATTTATATCGATTTATCCCAAGTAAGTGTACCTATATAATTTGCAAAAAACTTCACTTATTGGACCTCAAATGGTGAGCCAATACTAGAGGGTAATTTCACGAAAAGGTCATTGACCTTTGATACAGATTTCAGTAAGTATAAGTAAATTAATTTGGGTTTCAATAACGATCAAAAAATTGTTCTTTTAGAGTAACATATGTTATTTTCCCGCATAAAAGTATGAATTAATTCCAAATTCATTCAGTTTTGTTGTTATGACTATGGCACGATGTAACTAAATCACTCATACGCATATTTTGTTGAGTTTTTAACGGCAGGAATATGATGCTCCTCGAAATATTACTTTATAAAATTTATTTCAATGTCTTTTGAAGTAGTTTTGGGAGATATTTATAGCTTGCAAAAAAGGCACAGGTTCCACGTCTTACGGGCGCCAACGCTAGGCGTAGACTGACAATATCTTGCTGCTGCCGACTGCATCAGTGGATTTACGTATTTTTGGAAAAAGGGGGTGCTTTTCTTGACCCGAATAACGCGGTATTTGCAAATTGAATAGATATCATTCACACTAATTTTATAAAAAAAAACCAACAAAATCGCGAAAGCGATACCTGAGACAAAATCGATAAGAAGTATAAAATAGAGGGTTACAAAAAAATTCATTGACAGTACAAATATGAATCAATTAACGTGGTTTGTGGAAAATGAATAGGTACCTTAAAGTTAAACCAAAAACATATACTTTTTTATGGCTATACGTAACCTAATTATTGCAACAAAATCATCCGAAAGCTGACATTTTATTTCTGTTTGTATTTGTGTTCCCCTTAAATCACGTCCGTGCAAAGGTCCCCGTTACTCCAGGTGGAAAAACCCGCAATGCGAGAGGGACGGAATCGGGAAAATTGTCAAAAAGTCGGTTTTAAATTAATACAAAATTATCTAAAATAGCTACGAAAATTTCCATACCCAGTGATTTAGGTATTGTTAAAACCATCTAAATAAATATTTTTGAAGTCTGTTGGGTATCCCAATTTGTCAGAATATCAAAAAAGTGTAAATTTAGACCTCATTTCAATAATTATTTCTATAGAGTGAAATTCCTCCAATCGCGTTTCTGAAAGCCTAAAATCTAGAAAAAAGTCCGAAAATTGTTATAATATTTATTAAATTAATTTATTTTACTTGGACCTTCTTTAAAAGAGCAGATAAATAACTTCAAAAAGTGTATATACCCCATTAAGTATATATTTCACTATATTTTAAGTTTTTATACTTTGAAATACTTAACATTAGTTTGGCAAAAGGTGACACGCTCAGAGATAGGTCGCGGAAAGATTTCCGATGGGAATTTAACCCGGGTAGAACCTGAAATGTGTATGTATGTAAATAAAATCATAATTAGTGTAACTAAATACAAAATGAGTTTTTGATAGGTAATATTTAAAAATTTATAAACAACCATCTTTAGAAATATAATACTAATCACTGTTACTATCGCCTTCTTAAATAAATGAATAAAAATAATGCTTTTAATACACTTCAAATCCAATTCTAAACACCATCACTAACGTTAATTTTAATTAACGTTAAATAAAGCAAAAAACAAAGCACCAAATTTGAAGTTGATTAGATGTTAAACACCCGGTACTACAGTATTATGTAGTTTATAAAGCTTACAATAAGATAGTCGCTACTTCCCTTCACAAAAAATGCCGCAACATGCAGTATGCTCCTCAAATATACCTAAATAATAATCTAACATAATTTTTTTTATGAACGAAACCAGTGAACGAAAAAAACATAGAAATCTAATTAGAGCTGAAAAATGACCCCACTATAAACTGTGTTGAACACAATTTTGTACAGCGACAGATTGTATAGCACAGCATAAACAAACGAAGTAGGGACTTTGGGCCGAATTCACGAGTTAAATACCTAAGCGCCACCGAAGCGTTGGAGCTGTGTCTCACTTATGTATAATAACTTGGATTTTTCCAGATACGAGTTAACTGTCAATACTTTGTGCATTCTTTCATATTTTTTAAGAAAATATCATGAGCTGTTCATGCATTCGGTAAAATTACTTTTCCATAACGAAATGAAATACTAAACTATGAAATAGATAAAAATGAAATAATGAACTTTATTTTTAAAAGTAAGAATTGGTATAAACATTTTTCTACAAGTTATGATAAGAGTTAGCAACAGCCATAACACTTCGGTGGCGCGTAGGTATTTAACTCGTGAATTCGGCTCAATGTCCCTACTGCCTACTATATAATCTGTGCTACTGCCTTTATACTGTGCTTGAACTCTCCTAAGATGGCGTGTAGAGCATGCGTCTGTATGTGTGAGCTCGAATCGTAGCGCTTCCAGGTAATTTCCCTACTGCCTTTGTTTATACCTTTGAGGTAACCAATCAAGGCTGACCTAGTGTCACGCAACAATAGTACGAACCAATCAAGAGCCTTTTGCCCTTTTTAGTCTCTGGTGCCATTTTCGAATCACACTTAGATAAAAATGAGTCTTCTATGTTTTTTTAATTTGCCGACTCAAACGTTATAAATCAAAATTATAGAAGTGACTAAACAAAAAAAAAATCATACCAATCGCCGCCGTCATGTGAATTGATGGCCAGAAGGCTGGCAGTTAAAAACGGTTTCACAGCCGGATTGTGAAAACCCGCCTTTTTTTAATTAATCGAAACAAAACACTTAAATAAAAAATTCACTCAATAGTTATTCAAAAAAAACCTCATTACCTTTGTATTGTGTATGTTGCCATCGCAAAGTTTCCATTGGTTTCTGTAAATTAGAATTTCAAATTTTTTTAAGAATAGGTACTTAATAGTACAATTTTTGTAGAGGATATAATTTGTGATATCGATGTTCGTAATAATAATAGAGTTTAGACAGGCACAATTAAAATATAAGTGAAACTTGATGTGCCAATTACGGAATACTTGACCGGTTTTGCTTGATATATCTACTAATTCCACAAAGAAACCCATAATGTATTTTTGTTTTCAAACTTCAACTTTGCTGTTAAAAAAAGGACCCTGCACCACTTTCTAAATAACCAAAAAAAAAACTTCTTTTTCAATCATCATGATGACATGTATTTATTAATTCGATATAATTTCGATGTTAAACTAAAGATTCCGTCGTCCGGAGTTGTGATGTTTGTTAACATACCTATTTCGTAGAAATATACAAAGTTATCTCAGAAGGCACAAAACTTTGCGACTAAATTTTGTCTCTTTTGAAACATTCGACCGCAAAGTTTCTATTGAACCCTTTGGCGTATATCAAACAAAGTTATCTTTCAATATAGTAGGGTTTCTTACTAACTTCCTAAGAAATCATAACAAGCTGCATGGGCAGATTTTTTGAGAAGTTTTCTCTACAGAAAGCCCTGTGGGTTACAATATACTAAGTTTAAGCTTTAGTAGACTGCCAATACCAAACCTAGGTTATAAAAGAAGGCCCTCTGACTTTAAATCTAACCCGAACTCGAATAAATTCAAGTTGGAGTATTCACGTGCATTGCACATCAACTTACAATAGTTTGTGAGTGCTACGTCTTACCGTAACAGACTTACATAAAATGATAATAGACTTTTCTTGTCTTTTCAATTAAAGAAATTATATATATATATATACATACGAAAACACAAAAAATATAATTATAGGTAAGTAGTAAAATATATTTCGACCACTAATTGTGGTCGGCATCAGTTACACAATTATATATAAAAGTTAAAAATTAATAATTATAAATTATAGATACTTATGATACTGAATATTTTATTTTTGAAATGATGACAGCTATAGTAATTGATAGGAAATTATTACCTTCTTCCATTTCCTATCAATCACTGTAGCTGTCATCATTTCAAAAATAAAATATTCAGTATCATAAGTATCTATAATTTATAATTATTAATTTTTAACTTTTATATATAATTGTGTAACTGATGCCGACCACAATTAGTGGTCGAAATATATTTTACTACTTACCTATAATTATATTTTTTGTGTTTTCGTATATATATATATATATATATATATATATATATAATTTCTTTAATCGTAACAGACTTACTACTACAACCAGACTCCAAAGGTAGACTTTGTAGAATAAAACAACTGTACCGAACTTCAAAGTTACGGCGTATCCTGTGCCTGTTGCTTTTTGCGCTATAAGATAAGTAAGATAAAAAAAGCTATAAAAGCAATCCCAACAGCTCAAAGTTTTACAGAATTTAATATCGCCTATAGGCACTACAGGCTAAAGCTGCTGAAAACTCTCCCAGAGAGTTTGTAGTAAAATATTAAAGTAAAATTCAGAAAGTTTCAACCCTCATAGATCACGACTCCGGACTCGCTTAAGTCTTTGAGAGCCTAACGTTTAAAACTCTTAACTGCCACTCCATATTTCAGAGTGGCCGTGGTCCTTCTGAACTGAAATATTGTCAACTTGAAGGTAAAGCTTGGCGATTACTTTTAGGCCTCGACTTTTCGTTAGAACGAGGAGAACACTTGGTTTTTTCGGGTTCCGTACAAATGGATGGTACCAAATGGAATCCTATTACTAAGCCTGCAATGTCTGTCCATCGGTCTGTCTGTCTGTCCCAGGGGTCTACAGCATGAGCCGTTATAGGTAGCCAGTTGAAATACATTCAAAACCAAGGAGGTCCCCCTCCATACAAAAAAACTTGAAAAGGAGTATTTTGTAAAGGTATTTGTTTGAGCTCTATCTTAAAACAAACAAGTTTAAATTTGGTCAAATTTGAATTGAAGATTATAGGTAAAACTGAAGTAAAACAACAAATAATAAAAAGTAGTGTGTAATGCGAATACTCAACCAACTTAATGTCGCAGTTTTGTTTCATGAATTTTATAATGTGAATATGTTTGTAATTTCTGTTTAAATTATTTAAGAAAGAAAGAAAATTATTATTTCAGACCGAAATCCATATCTTAGTTAGTAACACTATATGCTTAAAAACTATGTTAGTATCCTTATCTACACACAAAAATAAAAATAAAAAAAACACAGAAAGGCCGCAGAAGTCGCTGTTGCAGACATCACACAACTAAATAGAGTGATGCCTACAACAACATCCTCCTGGTGAAGCACTGTGATTCCACGTGAACCCTGTTCCAGAATCTCAGAACGGGACTGTCCAAACGATCAACAATGCCCTCCAAGATGCTGTTGGAGCTGCCCCTTAAACGACTCATAAGGGAAGCCACACGTTTTCGGACTATTGTTGTGAAGCTATCAGTCTGTGCCTCCGCGAACATTCCTGATGCGCTGCAGTATCGTGGCAGCCCCAACAGCACCCTGAACATATTTAAGTAACTTATTTAAATGGTACGGAACCCTCAAGACGCGATTCCTACTTGCACTTGACCGGTTTTTGTAAAATAGTATCGTTTCTTGAACTTTTATGAAAATAAACGGTGGTGGTCGCTCAGTAATGTAATGAAGTTCAAAAAGATTTATAGTCTACTGAACCCGTGCATTGTGAAAGACACAATTTTTAGTTGGTATGGAAAAACTGATTTCCATCTGCAGGCGTTAAGGCTTGCGAAGTGAACAAAAACAATTTATCTCGAGGAGTGAAAGAAATGAGTTTTGCGGACTATTTCACATCACTCACGGTCGATCATGCTGGATGGTATATGTCACTGAGTAGACAGTTATACGATTTAGGATTGTGTTTACCTATATAACCATGTTATCGTCATCGGAAATGTATGAAATACGGGACAATGGTGTCGATTCGGTGTAACACAACTTATTTGACAGGACTGAACTTAATTTAAGCGTTCTATCCTGGTCTTTTCGATATACAAAGAAAAAGACAGGGCGCTTAAAATAATGTTAGTCCTGTCAAATAATTTAAGTCGTGTTACAGCGAATCGATACTTATATATAATTAAAAGGAATTGTATATAGTTCCTAAAATGATCTAGAAATTGGTGACACACATTTCCTAGGAATTGCAAATATTTCCTTAGTATCAGTAAAACGTATTTAAACTGGCGATAGCGATAGGAAAATTTGCTAATTTAATTGCTAGTTTGCTATATTTAATGTAGGTAAAGCAATCGCTTTTGAATTTCCAGTCGAGCCTATCTTAATCCCCACTAAATATTTAATTATTTCGTCGTTTAAATCGACATAAAACTTTAACTGGAATTTAAATTCCAGTTAAAGTTTTAATAATTCTATCGACATAAAATTTTTGGACTGAAAATAAAACGGATGAAACTAGTTGCAAAATAATAATATACGAAGTGGGACAGTGTACCAAGTATTTTCTTTCAGAATTAATAATCTGGACTGGATACCCAATCAGATAAATTATAAGCCACTGAAAACAATATCACATACGTAAATCTTAGGTAAAGAAATTAAAAATAATCGCCTACCTCCCTAAAACGTTATACGTAACAAATGGACAGCCTCTAACCACTCACATCTTCGAGCACCAATTAACTATCGAGCATCAATGAACTACAATCTTGTTCGAGCACCAATGAACAACAATCTTGAGGCAGGGACTAGCTGTTCCGCCTCACCATGGCAGAGTTTTAAAGGACAAAAGGCCAAAAACATAAAAACGATGATAAAAAAAACTCTCATCATGGTACGGCTTCTGATACCGTTATGTTTCGATAAGAGGGTGGTGGTGACAAGCCATAGCCGAATCCTATTTCATCATCAGTTGAAGTGAAAGTGCATGTAGCAATCAGAAGTTGTATCAAAAATAAAACAAAATTAAAATAAATATGGACGCAAAGATTCTACTCGTACAGAAAGTTACCACCAGCATGCTCGACGGTGAAATGTAGTTTAAGCCGAGATTGTCTATTGCGGAGGTTGGGATAGAACCATCGTGGCCTGCGGCGGAACCCTAATTGATATCAATTACTTCCCATCTCTCAAAATATCCCTGAAGCGAGTTTGCTTTAAGAAAGTTCAATGGTTTTTAGTCATTTAGCTGAGATTAACGTCTTTGTGGTGCAGTTTAAAAGTAGTTTTTTTCCGTAAAAAGTTCATCTACCGCCAAATTAATAATCAAAATATATCTCAAGTTTTTTCTTATAGCTTGAGTAGTAACAAATTTTACAAAATTCTAATATACGTTACTTAATTATGTTCACAAAATACCTTAGTAAAAATCTTAAATAAATTATAAATTCCTCAAAAATAACATTCTAAAATGTCACGTTAAATTGTAAATAATTATGGCTTCGAGTTATCTGCTTGCAAATTAGCTTCATACCGAAGAAGGGCCATGTCAAAAGTATCCGGAATAGAAGAGGTTGTATGACTAGATTGATGGATGAGGAAGAGGCGAAAGAGGTGTGTCTAGATCGTAGCAGATAGAAATCTGTAGTCTCTGCCTACTCTGCGTAACTGGCGCGTTCCAGAATAAAATATAAAAATTATCTTGAAAATGTTTTATATACAAAATGAAATTAATGTAAATTTGCTCCAACGATGCCGTTGTTTTAATTTTTTAAATTCATGTTTTCTTCACTCTTTTGGCCGATCTGGTCCATTGGTGTTTGAATTATGTCAACGTGTTTACTTTCTATAATGTATTATTTATGCTCGTTATTATTTGCATTGAGCCACTAACATGTATTGATACAAAAAACATTTTGATCCCGCAAGCTTGAGGTACATTTGGGGATTTTTTATTTATTTAAATATGAAATCGATAGTCGCTGACTATTAGTTTGCTGCTCTTTGCTACGGCGTAGCTTTGTAGAGCTGCTACGGAACTAATTTCATTTATTTTCTTAAAAATAATAATTATGCATTCATTACCCAATATATAGGTAAATATTACAACAATGAGCTTTTTATTTATGAAAATAATTTATATATTTAATAAAACATATATTTTTGATATATGTTTTGGTCCATTACGACTAATACCCCAAAGTGGGCCGAAATATTTTTCGAAAATATTCGTTTTATATATGTTAAATGCTACTGATATCTAAAAAAATTAAATGATCAAAATATGTAACCAAAAAGGTTTCATATATGTTCTGTGGTATCATATCAGTTTGCTGCACTTTGCCACGGTGTAGCTTCGTAGAGCTGCTACGGAACGGATTTCATTTATTTTTTTATAAATAATTATCCATTCATTACACAAAATATATATTGCAAAAGTTTGCTTTCTATTTATATAAATAATTTAAATATTTAATAAAACATTTATATAAAACAAATATTTTTGATATATTTTTTAGCCCACTACGACTGATGCCCCAAGGTGGGCCGAAATATTTATCGAAAATATTTGTTTTTTATGTGTTTTATGCTACTTATATCTAAGTAATTTAAATGATCAAAATATGTAACCAAAAGGGTATCATATAATTATGTTCTGTGGTATCATATCAGTTTGCTGCACTTTGCTACGGCGTAGCTTCGTAGAGCTGCTACGAAACATTTTATAAAATTAATGAATTCACTTTCACATTAAACAAAGAAAAAAAAATTTCGTAAGAAGAGATCTTAAAATCTAAGAAACACTTGAAGAACATATAACAAATGTACGCTGTTATCCTAGATAGAACTTGAGAAGAAAAAATTTAGTTTTTTTTAGAAAGGAACAACAGCCCCGTTTCCTTGAAGGAAAAAATGGGATTAAAAACATAATGAAATTTAGAGACAGGTAATTGGCTTAACATTAAGTAGTGGTAAAAGTGTTTTTTTTTTAATATGCAGACAGGGCAGTTACCAGATAAGTACGTTATAGCTACAAGAAAACGCCTTTGGGAGACTTTTGGAGCATTTTAATTCTGTATTTACAGAGTTTGGAAAAATTGTACAGTCATCGAGAAAAAGGTTAATATTCACGTTTTTTGTGTCATATTGTTCGATCCTCTTACTGATAAGGAACATGAGTCTCTATGGGGCCAACTAAGGTCAAAGTTAGGGCAAACTAAAATTCCCATATTTATTAATTTATACATGATATTGGGGAAATTTATTTTGAGTTTTCTAATAATAATAATTTTCTGGGTCAAAGGATCACAGTTCTCCTTTTTAGGGTTCCGTAGGCACTAAGAACCCTTATAGTTTCGCCATGTCCGTCTGTCTGTCCGCGGCTTAGCTCAGAAAGCTGTGATTTGACATGGGTATAGGTACATATACATATCGATGACGCGGGCAAAGTCGTAAAATAAAATCTTGAAAAAAAAATGTTTTTCCTCGTCTATCCTATGGTGTGGGCTGTCGTTGGGTAGGTTGTTCAAAAATATTGCGGGTATGTGATGATAACCATTTCTCGATTCAGGGATCCGTTTGCGAAATATTAAGCTTTAAAGTGCTAATTTTTGTTAGATTCAAGTGTCCCCCCCTGCCAGCCAAACGTTTGTTTTTGGACATATGGAAAAATTCACGGCAGTAGTAACGAAGTCAAAAAAGAAACTATCACAGCTAAAAAGGCTTTACAAGTAAACGAGTAATAGTCGACCAGCTTATAAAATATACTTGGAGAAGTAAAAAGGAAAGTTTTTATAGTATCAAACAAAAAGCCCTTTCTCAGTCCGCATATTGTGACGGGCAAACAGAACAATGCCCTGCGCATGGCTTGACACGCACTTGGCCATTTTAATTGTCCATGACTTTGAAAACAATTAGGCTCTTTCAAATAAGTAAACATAAAAGGATGTAACCATAGTATATGGGGAAACAAAAATGCAATTCAAAACTGAGATACGTTTTTTTTGCGTTCTTTATTATTTGTCACGTGGCAAGTCCTTTTGAAACATGAATTGAACTTTTAATGGCAGTGCTATTGTTTTGCATAATGAGTATGAAATATTAAAGTCTATTATTTTATGTGGTTAATAGTTGTGATCAGTATGTTGAAACAAAAGTAAAAGCTACTTGTTTTTGGTATTACGTTTCTATAAACTGTGCATCCTCCGCTGATGCAGGCTCGCAGAAATCTAATATTTTCTATTTTAATCAATCTATTTACCGACTAGTGAAATGTTTGCAAGCAATATGATTTGTGTACATGGATGTAATCCAATCTTCACACACTAATGTCAACTTGTTTGCTAGCTACAGGTTTCATATAATGAACGCAGCCTGAGTCAAGAAACAAAATAATACGTAAGAAGCAGCTCTATGTATAGGCTTGTAAATGTACTCGTATGCATGGGCGTAGCCAGGTTTTAGTATCGGGGGAGATACAAGAAAAAAAAATTGACAGAAAGTGCATGAAATAAAATGAATATTCATTATGTTTGTGAAAAAAACCAGAGGGTTGATTTGATTCTCTGTAACTCTCTAGCAGCTGCTAGCAGAAGTGTCCTTGATCCGGAAAACGTCAAAGCAGGGGAGAGTTGTAATATTTTGAAGTTTTTGAGATACAAACATATACAGTAGAGTCCGGATATAACGACGGTCAAGGGACCGGCAATATTACGTCGTACCATAGAATAATTATTACTATCTTAGAATGTTCTGAGATTATTACATAGGAATAATTGGTCTATGGTCGTACTAACCGGATGACACACAAAACGAACTGATATTCCTATATAGTAAATTTTATAGTAACCTAACTTGAGGTTGCGTCTACGTCGTTAAAAACGGTTGGTCGTTTTATGCAGAGTCGTACTAAACGGATTTCACTGTACTACTTATAGGTTAGGTTTAAACATCAACAGCGCTATGACAACAAAGTATGATATTTTATTCTTTTGAAGAAGAGATTGTTAAAAAACTCGTAAAACTTTTGGCTTTTGTTGACAAAAACCGCCCCATTGCTTTTATTTCATACGAAACAAAGGCCTGTTTTTTTGTCCAGAACTCTAACAGAAAACTGCGTTCACAAAAAACAATAGAGAGAAAAAAAAAGACGTTATGAAAGTATTGAAAAGGTAAGATTTACTTGTTTCAGTTGAACAATTTATTGGTAGAGCCACATCAATCTCCACAAAAACGGTGACCGACCCCGATTGCATTGGTTCCGTACCATTTATTTAACTCGCCATTACGTGGGACTGGCTCCGATTAAAATAGATTTATTGTAAGATTCAGGTTCACTAAGTGAAATGGCGGCCATACCGCGATTCCTGCTAGAAATTTATGGTTCAGTAGTTTTTTCCCAAACAACATGTGTTTTTTATTACATTTGATGGTACTTGAATATATATTCGTTCTAAGGGCTTTTCATTGGGACACATTTACACTTACTTTAAAATTAATAGAAATAACAATAAAAAAGTTAAAAAACACAAGAAAAAATTAAATACATTTATAAACAAATATTACCACTTAAAAAGCTTAAAACATATTATTATATAAATTAACGTTTGCACTATAAAGTAAGACTACAAAATATTTGAAACGCTTTAAGAATAATGCTCTCCACAACAAAAGTTATATTTCGCACTATAATTAAACCAACAAGAACAATATATAATACGTTAAATAAAAAAAAAGATGGATCTTTTTTTTATTTAACGTATTATACGGCTTTGGATACTAGTCCATTCAGCAAAAACGATATCTATGCTGACGACCACCTGACGACCGTCTCTAGACAGAGTATAAAACAGCAGAAAGCTGACAGAAAGAGACCGGATATGGAAATGAGTGAGAGGGAATGATAAGGTTTTTTTGTGATGATAAGATGATAATAAGGTTTTTTTGTGTACATCATGAATTCTGTTAAAACTATGTAGGGACGTGGCCTCGGTCCGCTCCGCTTCGCTCGGCTCCTTATTTTATGTAAACCTAACACGCTCCTTCTCGCTTCGCTCGTCGCCGCACCTATTTTTGACTAAGATTTTCGTAAATTTCCAAATGCCGATAAATAAAAGAGGACCTACCTATTTAAAAATTATTAATGTTATGAGCAAATATCAGTTTAGAGTTAAATAATGCACTACAATACTTATACTTGATTATTGCACAAAATTATTTTTAAGGAAGAGAAATTTTAAAAATGAACGTATTAAAATTGTAGTGCAAAGTGCAAACAATTATTTTAAAAAGAGACAAATTTTAAAGCTGGATTAATATAATAATGAAAATAATAAAATTGTTTATTGACTCAACACTTAGCCTAGTTACAAAGTTATACTTCGTAGACAGGTGGTAAAACAAAAATAAAGAAAACAAGTTCTTAGGCTATAAAGAGTCCAGGATAGTTATCTCTGCCCTCCGTGGTAGTTGAAACTGTTCTACGACAGAGCAGCGCCCATTACCCTCCACTGTTCATAAATTACCCATTATAAACTAGGCTTTCAGTTCTCAGGTAAAATGTACAAAGATTGGTATTCAATAACTTATTAAAGTAGAGCCACTGAGTGATGGCACTTATGACAGCTGCATTTAGTGATGAGGTACATTTCCAATTTCGGTTAAAAATAAAAATCAAGTGTGAGTTTACTCAACATTAGACACGTCATTCAACATTCAACATTATGATACAAAAGGAAAATGTGCCAAAACCAGTGGCGTAGCTGTCGGAGGGCTATGCGGTGTAGTGCCCCGGGGCCCCCAAGAGATGTTTAAATATCTAAATCGAAAAAAGTATTTTACTATCATTTATTTTCGTTTAGTTTAACTTCGTCATTATTTTGTTTTTAATTAAATATTATTGCGTAACTTGGCGACCTCAAACACGACCTATAAAAAATTAGAAACTTAAAAAAAAAAAAATTGTTTCTATACGAATTCTATTGCATAATAAAGCAACATTCAAATCGAAAAATAATAACCGAAACAAGTAGTACATCACTATCAACAATGAAGTATTACATTTTTTAATTCACACTTGCTTATAAATAATTACGATACTTTGTAGGCATTTAAACGTCATAGGCGCCATCACTCAGTGGCTCTACTGTAATCTTATTAACTTATATCTAATTAATATAAGTATTTAAATAATTTCCGCTTTTGGAAATAACTCACTAATAATATAATGCAAAGTATTAATTTTAAAGCTAAGCCTTTTAAAGTGGGAACCATTATTATTAAAGTTCATTTATACATATCTCCTTTTAATTTCCCATTGTAATATATGTAATAAAAAAACATGTTCTCTAGTTTTAAGAAAATCCTTGTAAATATTGAGAATTTTCGTTGTCAAAGGTTGTTTATTTTTTTTTAATATGCAATTGGCTTTTCGTTTGAATCTCTGCGTTAGCTTCGACCACATCAATGAAATCTCTTTTGACCAATATTGTCCACGCCCCATTACCATATCTTCTCGGTCCAGATATCTATGGGATTTTGCTACGGCGTAGCAGTTAAAACGTCGTAGACACAAAGGTTCAATCGATGAAGTAATTTAATTAAATCTGCATTCTTAAAAAAGCCAAGCAAGTGTACCTAGTGGAACTTCGGAAAAGCAAGCCTAACTTCTGTCATAAATATTTCGGTCTTTTGAGAAGTTTTCGACTTGCCATTTATATCGGCAGGCATTTGTGTACTTCGGTATTGAAAGTCACGGTAAGTTTCGCCAGTGAAATGAGTTATTTCAGCGACAGAAAGGAAAACTTATCTAATTTTACCAATAAACTTATCTACCTAGTTTTGTTCCAGTGTAATACAATATATATATATGTCGTATAATACTCTAAACAAAGGATCTCAAAGAACAAAGCATACCCTTACTATAAATATTGTACAAACCTTCAGAACTCATAGCCAACAGTTGCAGTTTATCATCTTTGAATTATAGGATTTACTCGGAGTTTGAAGCCATCGAACAGCTAGCCCCGAGAAGGAAATGCCACACGTCCGATTTTGCAAACTGATCTGTGCTTTTGCATATCAATCCCATTTACCGGGGATTCTCTATTTCTTCTCTATCACTGTGTGGCTTAGCCAATCAGAGCGCGTGAAAGCGTATTGAAGTTGGCGAAATTTATTTTGAACAAACCAAGGGTTATTGGACCTCTTTAGTGGTAGTTTCTCTATGTTAGTAGCCTTGACTCACAAAGCGTCTGTTAAAATTTTCTGTAACGAGTAATTTGACGTATCTTTTACAATAATAAAATTCCTTCAGCTGTTTCCTACTTAGAGGACCCCATCGCCATCTAGTGTCCGTCGCAAGAACTAATAATAAATTAATAAACTAATAAATTAATAAACTAATAAAAGAAAAATATATTACAAACATTGTATAAGAACGCGTTAACAGAAGTCCTTTCATTGGACACCCACATGAACGTTGTCAAAAAAAAAGAGAAAATATACATACAAAAATATCAACCAATAAATAAAATTTTCTATTTAAATATTGGCGTGCAATGTGAGACGGAACCAGAAGTCAGTTTCTTAGCAGTAGACGAATTGTAAACTACTTACATCTCTAAGCGCTGTCGTGTTAATTATGACACTTATTCGTTTTTAAACCTTAAAATAAAAAAATAAACTAAGTATTTAATCGTCTGTCAATTCACTACATTGAGCAACTACCTACTATATTGAATACCTATACATAAATCACTGATAAGTTATAGAATTGGACGGACTGGCATTTCCTGTCGCTGGGGTAGTTGCTCGATGATTTACCATAACTTGTTCAGTCGGAGTTAATCTCAAATCCTCTACTAATTGGTTGGATTACAAAATTGTTGTTTGTGTCTTGCCTTTGTTAGTTGTTTGATCATTATTGAATATTGTGCTGATGTTAGTTGCTCCTAAATGAAACATAATGTTATTGAACTTTTCATTGCGGGTAAAGAAAATGTCCCCATTTTACAAAAAAACAGTACCTATTACATTTTAATTTGTAATAATAAAAATTTATAAGATACTTGCTCTACTTTTTTATTCCTTTAATTTTAAGAAGCGTGGTTTATTATTGTCCTTTTGTTGTTGTTGTAAATCGATATCTGAACCGGTTACGGATATGATAATAATGAGAAGTGAAAGTTGGCTTTATAAATCAAAGTACACGATCCTATGGTTATCAGGTATTTAAGATTATATTATTATGTTTGTATAGCTAAATATACTTTGAATCCTCCAATTATTTATATTACAGTATTATTAATAATAAAATATAATTAATATTTCATATAATATAATATAAATTATTAATGAGAACTGTGAATTTCTTAACTGTCTGATGGAACAGGAATTGTAGCTACGAAAGCGGCTTTTTCAAATGAGCAAGCCGTGAAATCACATAACGCCCTCGTGAGTGTTCAGTATGTGCACTATCTATTGGTAGTTACAAAAATTCGGTGTGCAAGTATGGTGGAAAAATTCGTTGATCCAGATGGGAACCTCGATAGCGCAGGTGGTAGCGCGCCTGTCATGTAAGCAGGAGGTCGAAATCCTGGATCGAGGAATGTTTTCAAAAGTTTGTTTCCGATTGATTTCTAGTTTGTAATGCACTCTAACATTTATTAGGTATTTGTTTGACCTTTGACTTTTAAAAAGTGTTTCATTAGTGAACTAATGTAATGAATATGAACAAGTTTTCTGTTTGTAGAAACTATATTTTGGTAGATTTTGTAAAAAAGTTAGTAACAAAGTTATAAACTTATTTCAGGGTCTCATTGGCAACTTTAAGATCCAATGTTTACTAGAAAAGGCGTATACCTAAATCTTTACGTACCTTTGGAACTCAAAGATAGAAATAAGATAAACTTCTCAAGACGCGTCTCTCAACAAACTGCTGTGTTTCTTGCTTCGTTTTAACTTGTTAGTACATAGAAATTATAAACAACCAAAATCAGAGAACAAGGGTTCTAAAAAGGCCGACTTGGGTAAATCATAAAATGATTTGAAAGTAGGATAGAGTCAGAGTTTTTTCATGCGTGCAAAAGAGACGGCATTAGAACAGAATCATAATGTGATTCATGCAAAACGGCCTATTTAGAGGACGTTATCTCTAATATCTCGCCGTTCCACAAGTCAATTATTTTCGCGGCGACAACAGTTTTGATGCAAAGCATTTTGGTAAAAAAATTTCTGGCCTTTATCACGATGTTTTTGGAAAAACCAAGGACATACACAACTTCATATTGGCCGTTTAAATGAATGCTTAAAATTATTTGATTGATTGTTTCTCTTTTGCAAATTATTTTGGTACTTAAGTACCAAAATAATTCGCAAAGGAGAAACAATTCAATCAAATAAATTTTAGGACTTCATTTAGACGGCCAATATGAATTGGTATATGTCCCTGGTTTTTGCAAAAACATCGTGGTACAGATGACAAAAATATTTAAAAAATACTTCGCATCAAACGGACGAAAAATACGGAGTGGGTTCTTAAAACTAAAAATATCAAAAGAATGACTGAAATTGTAGATGGTTACTGATTTCATGCATCTACACCTCACATTGACTTTATTTATTATCAAGTAACACACTAATGGTTAGATAATTGTAATAACTAAAATATTACACGAAAAAAATTTCGAGAGACCATCATCGCATCCAGTACTTGGTATTATTTTTTACAATTTTGCACTATCCGGAGACGCAGCGATCGTCGTTACTGCCACTTCGTATTACGCGCTGATATTAACGTTATTTCAATTCCGTTACCGATGATATTTCTGCCGACACACCTCGCGTTGCTAATTTAGGTCACGGAAGTCCCTTAAATGAGGGGTGTCTCTTATGAGTCTTTTTATTTATACTATTACAGATGTTCTATCCTACGAAGTTTACTTGGCTATGGTTGTAGTAGTGACGTGTACAGATACGCGTGTTTTGTGTGTGTTGCGCGTTTAGTAAGCGCTCCCGAGGTTACGCACACCAGAAAAAGTGTGTGTGTATGCATGACTACAACCATAGGTAAGACTTGTCTTCGTAGAATAAAACATCTGTACACTGACAATACAATTTATATCATTTGAATTTTCACAACTACCTAATCCATAAAAGTGAGGATCTGTTCAAATGGCAATCATGTTCAATCCATACATGTTGTTGTAAACAAAGTCCCGGACAACAAAGAGCGGCAGCAGAACGGACGCTATCGGGAAATATTGCATCCTTTGAAGTTGCATCCAATTAGACCACTCCATGGTTACGAGGTTTAGAACGGCAAAACAAGTCTGCGCTCTGTGTGGGCTATAGGCGATATTGCACTCGCGTTGGGTGATACAAAGTATGTTTGCTGTGTCTGTCAGTAGCATGGATCCTACTCGTATTTTTGGTTAAGGGGGTGCAAGACCCGTACAAATAACATTAGTGGTTTTTAAGAAATAACCAATTTATTCTAAAAACGGCTTATTTTTGAACAACATTTTCATGCTGTTTCTTATATGCGAGAATATATGCAATGACGTTTTTCTTTATAGCTTAAGTAACGCTGTATATTTTTTTTATATCTTTTTTATATTTTTTGAAACTTGCCGTTTAAAAGAAATTACTTTATCAACAGGAGGCATTTAAGGATGACGCGGAAGAGGTGCCTTAACAATAATAAATCACAAAACCTATCTGAAGAAAAATTGGTCTGAAAAATAACAGGTCCGTTGCGTGTCTGACTATCAGATCACGGGTTTCAGCTGCCACTTCCTCCCAAAAAAATTACATATGGTTATGGGTGACCCAAAATAAAACTCGTTTTGCATCAAGTAGAACTAAACTCTATGTCGTTACATTATTGTTTAAAATAGCGCGCTCTTTGCCTGTTACGACAACCGAAATATCATGCGCTTTCGAAAAACCGATTATTAACTCGGTTTCTAGTTGAAATAAAAAACGACCAACTAAATCTTGAAATCTATACTCGAGAGAAAATCAATAGAAAGTCTAAAATCAGTAAAATAGAGGTTTAAACTAGATTTTGTTTACAGTAAATTGACGTGGTTTGCTCAAATTTACTTCATAAACTTTAAGAAAACATTTGTGTATTTTTTTAATGACTGTGGGTTTCCTAATTATTGCAACAAAATCATCTAAAGTCTGCACTTTTTTTTCTATTTGCCTCATTGTGTTTGACTGTTCTATATTTCCTTGTTTTCATTACGGTGATAACGTGGGAACATAATAATTGGTAAACAATGGATGTAGATCCAACTAATATTTTTCCTTAAAACTGAAGAATATTAAACACACACAAATTAATAAAAATAATTCTAGAACAAAAATGTTCTTTAAAGACCAAAAAAGGTTTTTGTTACCTTACAATTAAACCTTAATTAAGTAGGAGAAAATACATGGACAGAGATACAGAGGAAAGAATACATGGAATGCTTTATTCACACTTTTTTGATCCTTCATAAAAAACGCACAAAAATAAAGGTTTCTTTTTACAAATTTTTGCACAGAACCCAAAAAATAAATCACACACAAAAAGTTGTTTATTCAGACGAGTTTCAAAGAATGTCCATGAAACTTGGTAACCTCGTCCTTCCCAACTCTTGGTGAATGGATGGAGATGTTTTGAATTGCCCCTGGTCGGTCCGCATTTATAAACTTTGGCCGTTGCTTGGTTCTGTTGACAGTTTGACACTTACTTCGTTTTGGATGTGAAGGACGTTATTTCCCAATACATATAAGTTTTAATTTTGTGTTTTCGCACTGTTCAGTTGATAACGCCAGACTAGCAATTTAGTGTAATATACTTAAATAATAAATAATTATTATTATTACAAATTCATTATCATGATTAAGTTAATAATATAATAATAAATAAAAGATATAATAAATGAATATAATAAAAGAATAATTTTTATTTTTATCTTGAAAAAAGTTACTTCACTGTTTATGTGGATGTTACCGGCCTCACCCGATTTTAGGATAAACTGTGTAGCCTAGGCCAAAGTGTAATTTTAAGGTGGTAGAGCTGATGCCGGGCTCGACTGTGGAGGTACCACCATCTTACTTGGAGACCCCCTCGAAGTAATTCGGGGGAGAGTAAGAGGACAGCTCACAGGCAAAAAACCAGGAGGTCCACCATGCCTGGGACCGATGGATGGCGGTATATCCATCCCTAATAGCTGGGCCTTATATGGAACAGACTGGTGATGGGCAGCGGCCTCACTGGTGCGAGGGTTCCGGCACCACGCTCCCCAACCCGCCTGCCCAGCGTGTGTGAGTATGGGCAATTCTTCCAGGATGACCGCCAGGAGTGGCAAAGTCCTGGAAAGGCTTAGTCCAGCAGTGGACGAACTAGGCTGATGGATGGATCTCATAGATGTATTCCTAAGTTGATGACGGACTTCTGCTAAGTAACGCCTTTTTAAATCTATCAGGCGTGATAAGGGCCAATAGTGTATAATATAATAATATCTATTGAGTATTAAAAAAATTAACAAGGATTTCATAGGAGATACCTACTATTTCTGTTATTTAAGGAACACCCGCCGCCGCGCCGGTCCATAGAGCAAAACAAAAACCATTTTATGATAATGGCCCAACAAAGGCCAAGTACGGTTTCATTGTTTTCGAGACCATTCTCGTCCCACATTTTCACTTCCCCAGGAAACTAATGTGACAAGTTAGAACTGCTACAGTTCGGTGAATGTTACTCCACCTACAAAATGTGAGCCCAAAAGTTTTACTTTCGTAACGCTACAATAAAGTGCGTGTTAACCTAACTATAAACTCCTAACCGTTTACCTTGAGGGAATGTGCTGCCTCGGTCCTATCTAACCACAATAGATAAAACAGTCTGAATCTACATACATAGCCATTCCAATACCGTGATACCAAAGGCATACTAACCTCTCGGTTCATGGTCGGCTATATATAGATATATATAGAGTTACACTTTACTAGAGAATGTTGAAGTCCAAATTTGTCTAATACAGCTTTTTGGACACATTTCCCAAATTACCAGTTTTATTATTATTTGTCGAATTGAATGAAACTTGAGGATAAAACATGCCACGTGCCATGTATGGCGTACAAATATTAAAGTTTATGTTACATACCTAGAAATAATGAAAAAGCATAAAATAACAGTAGTACCTAACCAAAAACATACCTAATACCAAAC
Organism: Ypsolopha sequella; assembly: GCA_934047225.1. Classification (NCBI taxonomy): domain Eukaryota; kingdom Metazoa; phylum Arthropoda; class Insecta; order Lepidoptera; family Ypsolophidae; genus Ypsolopha; species Ypsolopha sequella. The sequence goes on from OW203987.1 coordinate 13,603,450, forward strand.
ATTACAATTTATTTAATTCATCATTGATGGTCCAGTCAACAATCCGTTGCCCATTAGAAATATAACATATAATTAATTATTCTGTCAAAAATTCCACGACTGTGTAGAATGCCTTATGAATTGTCTGTAAGTATGTTTTCTATTTCTCTGATTGCTCTTGGTCATTTATTGTAGATACAAGGAGCCATCCCTAGCCACCTTCGTGAAATTCAAACCTAGTGCTCAACTAAAAAAACATTTTAAGGATATTTTAAAAGAAATTATGAATATAAATAAAAAAGTATTACTTGTAATCGATATATATTTCGACCCACTTGTGGTCGTCGTCAGTCGAATTGATTTTTTGATTTTTCAATTTTTCAATCAATTCGACTGACGACGACCACAAGTGGGTCGAAATATATATCGATTACAAGTAATACTTTTTTATTTATATTCATAATTTCTTTTAAAATAATTAAAAGCTAAAAAGGCTTTAAAATAATATTTATTCAATCATTTTAAGGATATCTAATAAGAACGATGCATTTTTGTTACTAATTAGCGTTATGCGGAAAATTGCTGTACGATCTGACGGTACAGCCATCAAAAACGTTTTGAAAAGTAATGTATGCGTTGTTAGCTTAATTTTCTGCCTTAGTTTTATAACTTTAATTTTCTAAACATTTTTGTCAGGCTGTATTTTTTTCACACTTCTAAGCTACTCTAACTCTGCAACTCCCATCAAAACATTTTCTGTAGTGGTTAAATAGATAAATGATGTAAATATTATGCAATAATAAGTATAAATAGTTGTTCTTTCCACAAAATCTTTCACCTTTGTTTAAGTACTAAGTAACCTTACCTTGAAGAGCTTTAAGGTTTCTAAGACCCTGAAAGTATTTAATTTTGTCCTTCTTATGTAAGTGAAAGGTTTCTTTTATATAAAGTCTGATGAAAGTTAAGTAGGCGTAAAACGTATTCAAATATGCCCTAAAAATATAAACAAAGAGAACGCTTCTACGTACCTAACTAAAAAGATTTGAGTGCTTTTATTAGCTTTTAAGCACAAATAGCTCGCGTGAATTAAATTTTTTTTTCGTCCCCAGGGCAGTGATTCATTTTCCATAGACAATTGTTTTTTTTTTTAACTTCAAAGTGCCATTTTTCTCTGCTTTAAAATAAATAGATTAATTTAGGTATGTAATATAAATAATACCCTTTTTTGTCCTTCAATAACGATTTTCTAATTTAATAATAATTTTAGTACTGACGGAAAGTGACGTAATCATATTAAGTTGAATGGTTGAATCCTTTAGGATGCTTACAAGAAATATATTTTCTCGTATTGAAATGTGTGCTTATGTCGTCACTGAAGGTCAAATGAAAGACATCACTTTTTTCATTTTATAAAGGATAATATCTTTTATAAAAAATGTACACGCTTGTTTTATATCTGTCTACTAAAACGGTTAAGGAAAGCTATTCGCACAACCAATCTTAAAACTAACATGCAAAAACAACATGCAATAACATAGAGAATTTTAAAGATTAAATAATTAATTCTCAGAAAGCGCTATCTTCACTTGTCTTTTATGTTAACTTGTATACAAATTAGATTTTATTATGATGTGTGATCTACGAACGCTACCGCGGGCGAGTTGGTTGTCTATGATTTTTTCGACGAATTAACCAATCAAAAAAAATGAAGGTTGTTGTTGTATTTCATATAATTTTAAAAGACGATTAAATGTCCCAGCAAGCAGTTCCAGTGTTTCAATACTCAGAACATAAGTAGTGGAATGTATTAGGTCAACATTAATAACACATATATAAACAGTTGTTGAAGTCGATGTTCAAGAAATTTTCATTCTAACTCTTATGCATTCGGTATCATGGATCTTTTGAAATTTTTTGGACGATTTGCAATTGGAATAGCCTGTATCTTGACTAAAAGTGGGGATATCCATTAGCATAGCCAGGGTTTGCTTCAGGGGGGGCAAAAGCAAGAAATTTAAATACTTAATACTTAAAATGGCTTCTTTGTACATCTGAAAAAAAAATAAAATTGCCTAGTTGTAAAGATATTCTTAACATAAACCTTATTTCAAACACTAGCCTATGAGGGTTCTGTTTTGGCTAAACCTTGACAAGTTTTTGAAATGTAGATACTAGCTTTTGCCCGCGGCTTCGCCCGCGCTGATTTCATTTGCATATTCCCAGGATAAAAATTGGCCCATGTCACTCTCCAGCCCATAAACTATCTCTATTCAAAAAATATCGTTGATCCGTTGCTCCGTTGCTGCGTGAAAGAAGGACAAACCAACTAACTAACAAACAACAAACATACTTTCGCATTTATAATAGGGGTACGGATTTAATCTATTGTATAGTAGTTTATGCTACTAGGGCAAAAAGGAATAAAATACGAGGACGATTTAAAACACGAGCGTAGCGAGTGTTTTAAACGTAACCGAGTAATTTATTGCTTTTACGCCCGTGTATCATACTACGTTTTTCAATGCATAGTGTGAGGAAATGAAAACAAATATAATCTTGTGAACTTTAAATTATAATTGGCTCAAAAGAACTGTATCCAGAGCCGTTAAACAGTGGAAAAAAAGTATAACATCTATGGTACATAGAAAAGGCTGCAGGTTAGCCAACCATTGGAAATAAATAAAAAAAAAATATAATAAAGCCCTAGGGCAAAATAATCGACTTTTTGTTCGGTTTTGATGCATAAAAAGTGGGCTTTTACGAGCACATGCATTGAAAAATATATTTAACTACACGAGGTTATGAAGACATGTTCCCCGCACCCTGCTCTGCCGTTGCTAACCCGTCTATTATGAGATTAACAACTCTCATTTGTATGTAAATCGATGCAATATTGGATTCTAGGCTTCATTACAATACCAGAATATGGAAACCACTGGACTAAATGTTATACAGGAGCTTTAAAGCTAGCTTGAGATATAGTCCAAATAAGATTCTTACATATTTAGGAATTTCACAAGTTAGAGTTATGTAGGTATAAAATGGCAACCTTTGGCGAAGAATTGGTATACTTTTAAGAGGGTGGCATACCCTAGCAACTTTTTTTATTACCCGTCCAGCACAATAAGTCTAATGGCAAAGACCTTATTAGCTTTTCATAGAGGCGATTATATGTTGGCTCTTTGGCCTCTTTTTCTTGGACGCGTAATACTGGTGATCACGCAGCGAAACAACAAATTGGTGTGTTTTTAGCTAATACTGAAATACTTTGTAGGGAAGAAAATATTGGATTTAGGTAAAATCCTTTCATACTTCTATTGCCTATTTTATAAAAAAAAATCAAGTTGATCTCTTAACCGCGTTTTTTAAACGAACGTTTGAAAACAAAGTATTAAGTTAGTCAAGTCAGTATTAGTAAGGTTTATGAAGCAAGAGTTTGAAGTTGTTTACACAATTAGTCATGATCTTTTCAAAAGCAACTTAAAATGCTGTTTTAATTTTGTTTGGACAAGATCATGACTAATTGTGATCAAATTTCAAACTCATGCTTTATAAACCTCACTAATACTGGACTATTGTCGTCAGTTGCCACAGACCAAAATGTTTTTCAATTTTTAAAGTTCTACACAAGAAATACAAAGTTAAGTTATGCTCTTTGCACTAAGCGACTATATAACTTGTGATTGAAGCCCGTCCCACTCGGCCCGCTAGGTACATACACAGTCCTTTAATAAGTCTATACGCCACACAGGGCGGGTTGTGCAATTTAATTTTAACAGTCCAACCGTTTTGTTCGATGCAACAAAAATCAGAGACCGGTCAATTGTTTCCGGCGCTCTGTTTCTCTGTGAAAGCAATAAATTTTACTTTTATTTTCGAGGCGATCTAATTTCGTTCACATTGAACGAATTTATTAGTCGCGCTGGAAACATACTGCCTGCTCCACCGCCCCTCGGGGCAAACGGGGCTGACGTATTGGAGTAGGACGACCTCGTTATAAATTAATTTGTTTTACAAGTATTTAATTTCAAATTTCCAAGAACAATTTTATAGTAGTTTATGCTACTAGGGCGAAAAGGAATAAATTACGAGGATGTTTTAAACGTAACCGAGTAATTTATTGCTCTTACGCCCGTGTATCATACTACGTTTTTCAATGCATAGTGTGACGAAATAAAACAAATATAATCTTGTGAACTTTACATTATGATTGGCTTAAAATGACTGTATCCAGAGCCGTTAAACAGTGGAAAAAAAGTATTACATTTATGGTACAAAGGAAAGGTTGCAGGTTAGCCAACTTCTGGTAAATAAATAAAAAAAAAAGTAATAATAAAGCCCTAGGGCAAAATAATCGACTTTCTGTTCGGTTTTCATGCATAAAAAGTGGGGCTTTACGAGCACTTGCATTGAAAAATTATTTAATTGTTAGTCTTGTTGTTGTAACTTGTAATCTTATAAATTACAAATACTGCAAAAGAATTAGACTACAAGAAATTGCAAAAACTAAACATGTAGCGGGCATTGTGTAGAAGTAATAATTTTTACCTCTAAATGAAAAAAACGGAACCATTATAGGTTCACTTTGTCTGTCTGTATGTCTGTCCGTCTGTCAAGACCCTTTTGTTCGGGCCCCGTGTGAGATATCACGTTGAAGCTGATACCTCCTTCAGAAGTTTACGGCCCCATGGTGCTCTAAAAACATCAGGCTTCTAACTCAACGTAAAAAAAAGTTATTGCCCTTTACATAATCAATTTCATACAATTCACCATGAAAACCATAGGGCACATCCAGTTGACATAGAAACTTAAAATTTTGTTCACAGGTAAGTTTTATGTGCTATAAATTTTCAGATTTTTTCTTATACTTGTGCTAAGTATAGAAAAAAATCTGAAAATTGCCAACATTTAATTATTTTGGAAGTTATAGGGGACTAATTTAATTAGACCCTTTAAATACGAAGTGTAAAGTTAAGTTGGTCATTCATTACTGCAAGTGGAATTATTTATCATAATGTTTTTACCCGCATTGTGTAGTGGGACGGAACCCTTCCTGCGCGAGTCCGATTCACACTTGACCAAATAATTTGTACTATTTTAAACAACCTTTGGTAAAAACCTGGTAAAATACAGGGATGGCATATTTTACCATGGGGCTGCCCCTCAATGTGTTCTCTGTAGGTAAAATTTAAAAATGTAATATATGTTTAAAAAAAAGAAAATATATAATATAAGAATAAAGTACCCTACACGCTGACATTTCAGTAGTATGGAAACAAAACCCTGCTGATGATGGTATTTATCCGTATGGGTATTAGTCCGGTCATTCATGTCCGAAATTTTAGACTAGTCCAGACTTTGTCCGGCTCTTTAATTTGTCCGGATTTTGGAATATGAGTAATAAAACTACATATTCAGTTATATCAAATAAGTCTTTCATCTTTATTAACTTCTCATTTATCTAAAAATACCACTGTAACTAAGTGAGTATAATGTTTCCATTTTGTGACTAAAAAGTCCTGACTTTTATCGAAATGTCAGGCTTGTTGTCAGGATTTTGCAAATTCCTAAATGGTAAGCCTAACTGTTGGGCCAATCCTACACCTGTAATAACTTAGTTGAATCACAAGTGTGGCCAATAGAATAGGCGGAGGTAGGCATGTATTTATTTGTAACTTATTATGTGGTATATAAGGTGGGATTTAGTCGGATTCGTGCTGGGGGCTCTGTTGGTGATCGGAAGCTATATTTAATGACCCGTCAGGTGAAATTCAAAAGGTTTTTTTTTTGCTCCTATACTGCCTATTTGTATTTGGATTTGTATTTGAGCCAGTCCGGTGTGAATCGGAGCGGTTGTTTTTTTTGTATGTTTTCGGGAACATGGTACCTTGTTCCTGGTCGCTAGCCACCGGGTCTTCGGTATGGGTTCGGGCGGTTGATTAGATTTCACCTTGTATAATTAGATTTTACCTATCATTTGAATCGTATATACTTAAATATTGAAAAAAAGAAAGAAAAATGCTTTATTATCAAGGTAAAAAAAAACACGACAAAAAACAATGATAATAAGGATGTACATTGTAAAAATATGTAACAAAAAAATATATATATAAGTAATAGAATTACCATGATAAATGGACGTAGCTCAGCCATTAACAGCTATTACAAAAAAAAAAGATTTTAGAAAGCGCTGATTTTCAGCTACATCCATTCCACTAGTAAGTTTACAAATAATTATAAAGTACAAAATCCAAAGATTGCTTAAACTAATGAACACATTAAATAAGGATGAGCGAGGTATTTACGAGTTTGTGTATGTACCTATATGTACAAAAATATGGGAAATATTAAATACTTTAATAGACTTCATTAATTAATAGATCTAAACGTAGATATTTATATTTATTACCTAAATTGATTATTAAACTACCTAATAAACCAGGAAGTGCTTAGGTGTACCTTTCTTTTGGCGCTCTTAGGTGTCTTTATAATCAGTAGAATTTATGTATGTATTGCTGAATATATTAATTAAACCTTAAATTTAGTTCATGTACGTTTAATATTTTATTAAATGTATTTTTATAAGATTAAATTTGACTTGAAAAAAGTGCATTATGTGTACCCATACCTTACAAAATAAACCATTTGAATTTGAATTTGAGTGCAAGGAGCACGTTGTTTTTGCGATTAAACAGTATGTCACGCTCCTCGCACTTGTGATTGAACCAAGTCGCGTCGTGCGTACTGTGCTACGGGCCCTGATATATCGAAAATATATATACTGTTAAAATTAATAGAACACCTGATTTATTTTTTCGATTGCAGGTTTAGCAAGTAGGCATAACAAAAGCTTTTTAATATCAAAGGTTATTCGTTATTCGATAAAAAGATTTTTCGGGATGGCGAAACTGAGCCAAATTGGAGGAAATAAATTGCTCAGAGAAGTATACGTAAAGTGTAAACTTAATTTTGAATTGTAATTTACCGTTATCATGTAAATGTTAACGATTTCCCATTTTCCTGAAGGACAGTGCATCTGATTGTCTAAGAAAACAAGAATGCAAAAGATGCAATATTAAAAAATACGTTGTACAAAATAGAAATCGTAAATTTAAATAACTACCTAAGTTAATTTTGTTCAACTTATACTGGACATAATATCATCCATCCATGCATCAGCCTAGTTCGTCCACTGCTGGACATAAGCCTTTCCAGGACTTTGCCACTCCCGGCGGTCATCCTGGAAGCATTGCCCATACTCACACACGCTGGGCAGGCGGGTTGGTGAGCGCGGTGCCGGAACCCTCGCACCAGTAACACCGCTGCCCGTCACCAGTCTGTTCCATATAAGGCCTGGATATAATATCCGGACATAATAATAAATATGGTAATTATAATAATTATTAATAATTATTATTAATAAATCCGGATAAATAGCCGGACATACTGTGCATAGAGTTTTCTGTATAAAATAAATCTTTTATTCACCCAAAATAAAACTTAAATAACATTAAAAATTAGACTATACCTATAAATACAAATAAAGTAAATTATAAGCTATATACCTACATGCATAATTTTAAAATTATTAAAATAAATAAAAAATGCTGGCCAGATCACCACCGTCGTTCGGTAGTGTACCCAGAAGGCTGGCAGCATTGCCTCGCTGGATAGCGAGGCTAATTCTTTATTATTTATAACTTTATAGTTTTCTATATTATCTTAAGAGGTTTACCGTGAGCTGGCAACTACTTCTACATTCCATTGGACAAACAATCAAGTACACATTTACGCTTACATCACCAGAGGCGTCGAATGATTACAGTGTCCAGAGATCTAGACAGACTACAAAATGCTATGGTAAGCCTGTGACTGCAACACGTCCCAAGGGAAATACCTCGGAATAAGGGAAATACATACACTATATAAGACGGATTGACAGATCTGCTTCTGTGAAGGGGTTCAAGCTAATGTGTTATTTACAATCTAAGGGTGACTTTTGGAATGGCTTTTGGAACATTAGCGAAACAAAAACATTTCTAGCGAAATGGCCTACCCTAGCAATTTTTTTTATTAACCATCCAGCACAATAAGTCCAATGGCAAAGACCTTGTTTGCTTTTGATAGAGGCGATTATATGTTGGCTCATTGGCCTCTTTTTCTTGGACGCGTAACACTAATGATTACGCAGCAAAATAACAAATTAGTGTGTGTTTTTAGCTAATACTGAAATATTTTGTAAGGAAAGAATATTGGATTTAAGTAGAATCCCTAAAATTAGGGTGGAAAACATTTTTTTTTTGACAAAATTAATACATACTTAATACATTGTTTATTAGTAGAATTCCTAGATAATAAATCAAATATATAAATAAATGAGTCCAACTGGACATAATTAGCCATTGGAACACTCGTGCAGCGTTTAAGGAAACGAACGAAGTCAGAAGAAAGCACTCGTGTCATAATGCTTCTTGCCAAAGCAACTTGACAACAGTTGCTCAAAATATCTACTATTTTTCAACGCAATTTTTTTTCTAGATATTTGTCGTAAAATACCTCATTTTCAAAAAGGATTATTTAAGGCGATATGTACATATTTTAGCGTCCCTGTTACTCCATATGCGAAAAAACCCTCAGTGCGAGAGGGATGGATTCGAGGAAAAGTAGCAAAAAGTCGGTTTTTTATTAATATAAAACGTACTCAAGTTGCTATCAAAATTTAGTTTAACCAGGTCTTAGACACTGATAAAACCCATCTAATAAAATATAATTGTAGGCCATATGTCATGCCAATTTGTCAAACCACGAGAAATGGTGTCGAAAAATACCTTATTTCAATAAATATTTTTATCCAGCCGAATTTCTCTAATCCCGTTCCTGTCTTCCTAGAAAAAGTTCCAAAAATAATAAACTATTTTATCAAAAAAGTCTAAAAGTGGATTTTGTTTCCGTGGCGCCTTAATTGTGTTGACTTTTATTTTACCTGAAAATATTTTAGTCCCCGTGAGCTTCCACATTTTCTCCTAGACAGTAATCGGATTACTGAGATAAATAAAAAATCTTAAATTTAAAGACGGTGGTTGCTTTGTTAGGTAGGTGACAAGAATGTTCAATAAAAGACAAGGTTAGCTTTTTAGGGGATAGTTAAAAGAGATAGCGGAGGGGTAGACTGCTGGCCTCGCAATCTTAAGATCTAGGTTTCGATCCCCGGTCGGGCATGCACCAATGAGTTTTTCGGAATTTATGTAGTAAACTTTTGGTGACCTTCACTTGATGAACGGTGAAGGAAAACATCGTGCGGAATCGTGCATGCCCTAAGAAGAGAGTATTTGTGCCCGAAGTACGGCGATAGCGTTCACCATCCATCCCCTTGGGACGTAATAATCGTCGGTGAAACACAGGTTTACTGAGTGTGGACTGGACTGTGACTTGCATTTCACAGTTCACACTTGGAACACCTCGGGGATTCATGTCGTGACGATATATATACCTATATACAGTCGAAAGAGAAAATCATTTAAATACCTGGTACAATCCGGCATCATGCTGCATATCGTAATAGGTATTTTCGAATGTCACAAGTACCATGTTTATCTAAATAAACCCTATTTCCATTTTACGTACCTGACATAACATTTAATTTGTCTTGTCGAGTTTTTTGCCCTTCTCAGCAAGAATAATCAAATTATTTTTCAAAAAGGGTCATTGAACCTTGGTCCTGACCGAGTTTCCAGTATTAATTTGGCTGTTTCATGCTTAGTCACCTTATGTACATTGGTACACTAGCCAAAGAGGTTTTGCAGATTTTTTAACTTAAATGATAAAAGTACGCAATTAAGGTAGGTATATTTAGGGTCCGAACCGTGTGCTGACGTAGTGTTCTTCGATAGTAAAAGTAAATTATTTGTAGGTTAATTAGTTATTTTTTGGCTTAATGTTATTTTAAATTTTATGTTTTAATACTAAATCTAATAATTATTGTATTTGGGTTCACCCGTAATAATTACAATAATAAATAAATACATTAAATTACTTAATTTGTTGAAAAATACCCGAGTCCTATTTGCTATGGTTGAAAATTAAAAAATGAAAAATATTTATTTCACATAAAAAACAGTTTACATTTTGAAAGCAGTATTCAGTGGCTCCCGGACTAGACCACGGTGAGTATGTACCATGAGTGCCGGTAAACAGATTACAATATAAAATATACACAATGTTCGTACAGGTGGCTAAGACACTAAAATACAATGAAAATAAAAGATCATTTGAAAGGTTGACTAATTAAAACCTAATTATAAGACTAAAATCAAAACTAAAGCTAAAGTTACAATCAAAGATTAGGGAACAATAATAATAGGTGTCACACCACATTTAGATTAAATTGTCTAAAGGGCCCCTACGTGTTGGCTTCGGCCCCATGCACGCCGCCCAAAGGTCCGGGACTACATAGTCCCGAGATATGATAAATATACATATGATACTAATAAATACCATCATAATAATAACATTAAAAATATAAAATTTATACTTGCGATTGTCGCCACTTGGTGACACTTGAAACACATCTTGAATTAAAAACACTTTTACTTATAGTTTCACTCTATTTATGTTAACTCCCAACCGGTTTCGGATTTTACTCCATTTTCAAGGGAAGATGTTAATTAAAATATTTTAATGACAAATATTTCAGTGAAATATTTTAATTAACATCTTCCCTTGAAAATGGAGTAAAATCCGAAACCGGTTGGGAGTTAACATAAATAGAGTGAAACTATAAGTAAAAGTGTTTTTAATTAAAGATTAAAAATATATTAAAAAAAAATACAAGACTACATTTCAGCACAATGTTTTAATATCACAAGCATTTCAATAAATTTTAATAAAATATTACCGCTATTACTATAAGTTTTTTGAAATTTAAAAACTGGAAGTCCGTGATTGCCACTTAGAAACATTGAACATTTTCTTAAGACCTTTACGGGTACAATACCAATTTTTCTGCGAAATTACGTCGGTATCGTCAGCCAATCTAGCAACTAAATAGCACAATAAATTCTGCATCTCGTAATTATACATAACAAATATTTCAAGTTAATGGCAATGTTGTCTTAAGATGGACATTCAACTTGGTCATTAATTAAATGTCGGTACCTCCTAGACATCAAAGCGCAGTATTAACAAAGAAAGCGACTCACGGTTGTGCAAACTGGCGGTAGTGAGCTCCGATAAACTGAGCTAATAGTATCGATTCGGCATAACACGTCTTAACTTATTTGATAGGACTAACCTTATTTTAAGTGTCCTGTCTTTTTCTTTATTTATCGAAAAGACAAGGACAGAACGCTTAAATTTAGTTTAGTTCTGTCAAATAAGTTAAGATGTGCTTCACCGGATCGGTACCAATGTAACCTTATATAATAGTACTTTTTTAAGTTAGAGTCCCGGAGGTAGCGATAATAAAAATACATCGTAACGGTATAAATCATCGAAGGGGTGTTGAGAGATGTTTCCGAGGTCAACCGGGGCAAGTGTGACGCTAGTACAATAATTTTCCTTCAAACAATTCTACTCTGTATTGATGGAATACACACACACTTCATTAACACGTTTATTATTTTATGTTTATTTGTTTGGTCTAGCAAATTAACTCATGTATCTTTGTATTAAGTAATAAAATGTTACAAAAGTTTTGAGAGTCGAGGACGTCACACTTACAACGAAACTGTAAATTTTTCATTTTCTGATAAAATTTATATGAGATGTACTAATGTCAACATATTTGGTGAGCTGCTGCTCTATAATATAAAAGTATTTTTACGAAACAACGGATTTTTTATCCAAATCGAGGAAGCGTAATAGTTACTTACGGAATAGTGAAGTTATTAGATAGTTATTTTATCGAAAATTTAAGAAAACATAATTGGATAGGATATGTCTAAGACATAAAAGCGGCGGTAGCTCAGGCGATAGATCGTCGGTACTTCTGATTTGTTATCTAGCGGTGTTTTAATAAATTGGGCCAATCACAGTACAGAAATGCGGTATTATTAATTTTATATTATAACATTGGATAAAAAATGTAGGTGAAACAGCATTTGATGTTTTAATCACCTTATAATTACCGTAGTATGGGTGTAGATAAAAATATTTACTTACAAAATCATGCTGCACGGCGAACACGATTACTCGTGATTTTTCTTGAACTAGTATATTAGAGTTTTCAAAGTTGGTAAAAACTGAACATCGACGTCATCAATCCGTAATTAGCTAATTAGGTAGATGACGACATGAAAAAAGCTGGGTAGCCATTTTTTTTTGGAAGTCTAACACGGTATTTTTTTAAGGTAACGCCAAAACGAGAACCCTAATAGCGAATCTTATTTAAAGCGAATACTTCTTGCCATATGCTGTTATTGATACGCACTAAATACAAATGTCCCTATTTAAATTTTTTGTCGATGTACTATATATATTTTTTTTGTTAATTATAGAATTGTAATACATTAGTTGATAAACTGTAATGTTATACATTTTAAATGAATAAATATTAATAATAATATTACGGAAATGACGTACAAGTTCTAAACTGGACCCCCTTCTATCTATGGCGCGAAAGAAGCGTTCGCCTCAAAAGCCAAGTACATAAAAAAAAATCAACATGTTTATTTCATAACTTAAATCTTAGCACAATACAAGGTTGAGGCCTCCTATTAAGTATAAAAATACCTGTACCAGGAGGTCTCGCTCTCCATAGCAAAAATGTTCATTCATTTGTCATGAAAATAAAAAAAATAAAATAAATTTTGGCAAAAAACTTAAGGTAAAAAGTAAATTATACAATATTGTGAGAGGGTGTGTTTGTGTGTGAGTGTGTGAGAGAGGGTGTATTTTGGCGTGAGAGGGAGAGGGTGTGTGAGGTACCTATAGTCGCCACATGGCAAAGGCCCGCAAGGCCACCCACTATATACTACATGGATTTTTTAAAGCTTAAATTGGTCGTGTTTTAGACATCAACGTGCTATTTTTGCGAGGCAATCGTGCCGATTTCGTCGTCGGTGCAAAATTGAAAACTTGTTTCAGGAGAAACAACATTTTGTTTAACTGTGGACGTTTTCAAACATTATCTTTGGTTATTACTAATCTAGATAACATTTTCAATGTTTGACTCGTATTAATTTTTTGATTTTATCTATAACAATAAAAGTCCTTTGACTTTTGGTAAAAAAACTGTTAAATTTACGTATGTTAGGGACTTTTTATTAAGATATTACTCAAATTTCACGGTTTTTAGTTCGATTTAAACATAGACCTGGATAATGTTAATAGACGGAGCCTAAAATATTATAATAACACTCCATAGACACCCCACAATTTGGTGGCAACGTTTGTATGGAATTTTGCATGGAACGACGCCTCTTAAGGAAAGTTATTCGTCGAAATGGCTTTCAAATCGTAAATATTGGCGAAAAAAATAAAGAAGCAAATTGCAGGTGGCTGTGTACTCATAGTATTTACTTAAGTACACTAAATCTGAAAGACGAGTTTATTTTAAGGCACAAATAATGGTGATTAAAAACCCATTCCCAAAGTCTGCAGCCGGCAACAGCATCCATAACGGTAACGAAATCCTCTGGGTCTCGTTTTTTAGCAATTACCAAACAGCCAAAGAGCTGTTTTATTGCGTACGCTGGAACATTTACCGAATTTCGCGTGTAATTAAAATTAAAGAGATCCCACGATTATATTGCGACGCACATAGTAGTCAATTCACTTACATTAAATTATGTTGAGGTATGTTAATTCGAAAACCATTATGAAATTTCAGTTTAATAAGCCGTATTTTAGAACTTGTGGTCTAAAAAACCTCATGATGATGCTTTTTACGAAAAAGCTGCAACTTCCATTTGCCTTCGTGTGACGTCACTTGAGAAATGGCTGTTTAGAAATGTGTTCTTTGCTATCAAGCTTTATAATTTATAATTTGCTTCCGACTAATCAGACAGCTGGATGACAGATGAGTAGACAAACAGAGACATACCACATTTTTTTTAAAAGCAATCACACATCACAATCGTTATAATGTCTAAATTCTCAAGTGACGTCATAATGGTTAATTTATATACCAAAATAATGAAAACTATGTCCTAAAAATGGCGTATATCGTCTGTAAAAAAAAAATCTTTTAGAAATTTATATCGAAAACAAAATGATCAAAGACCGGTAACTGAAAAACTAGACTTGGGAAAGGCCTTTGGTAGCTGTTGGACAACATTAAATACAAGTGAGAGAGAGCACTGTATCACGCGGTATCGAGCTCGATTTGGTTTGGGACTAGCAGGCCGTAGAAAAAATTTAAAGACATAAGGTACCTGTGCAAAAATCGAGACGATTAATTGCCGCCGCACCGGTTAAAAAATATTTTGTGTGAAAATCAATGTGTAAAAATTCTTTCAACTAATATTTATTTGTTGTAAATTTCGTGTAAGTTTCAGTTCTAGTTTTTTATATTTTTCTGTTATCCGTTGCTTTTAAAGAAATAATGAAAATTGTGAAGTAACGTTCTACATTTAGATGAAGCACGAAAATTTAATTGAATATTTCTGCTACCTTGTGAATTGTTAACAAAGGGCATAGAGTGCTGTGTTTCAAAAAGACACTGAAACTTGTATCACTTTGTACAAAACTCGTCGCTTCGTCGGCAATTTAATAAAACTCTCAAACAAAGTTGGGCCAGCCAGCACACGCTCGCAGTCATTCACTTCATCTTCATTCAGCAATATATGTCGAGCGGTGTGGAGTGTGGAGTGCACGTCAGTTGGAGTCGCATCGCGTTGTCGCCCGTGTGCACGTGGCTTTATTGCTATAAGCAGAGTCGCACTCAGGGGACAATCACATGACAAATAAAACAGAACTTATACGGTCTAGACCAGCTCAGGTGTTAGGGGTCCTTTAAATATATGCTGCACAAATTTTTGTTTTTAAAAAGTTATTCCTTGACAGAGCAAATAAAAATCATTTTCAAATAATAGACGAGTACGCTAGCCACTTCTTAATTAAGTTTGTTAATTTTTATTTCAGATAATAAAGTTATTATTGTATTATTATTATAAATAGAGATAAAAATGGACCATTGTACTACTGTTATGCAGACCAAAGATCGCGTTCATGCATTTAATCGATGGCCAACGATTTTACATGCGCAAATGTTAATGCGACAGGCATTGAATTTTACATTACGGAGATGGCCTCAATAAACAACATTGATGACCCAGATTACCTACCCCCTCATCACCATCATCATCACCATCACCATCACCATGACCATCACCAGCATCTTCATCGTCATCATCATCATCATCATCATCATCATCATCATCACCTCATTATCGAAATCGAAGCTCGATTGTAAATAGTTTTTATAAATAGTTCTAATACATATTTTATCTATGCGCTAATGTTAATGTCTATGGATGTTGTCAAGCCATACCTATTTCTATTAGTATATTTAACTGATGCCGGGTCCAGGTCGGACCCGAAATATATCTTAAACCGTGTAATTTTATAATTATAAAGTATTTTATTTAATTATTGATTCGTATAAATAAAAATATATATAAAAAGCTTTTCAAAAGTGAACATATTTTATACCATTAATTATACATTAATTATTACATACATTATGACATCATTACACATACAAATATACAGGGAATCCTACCATGGGAACTAGAGGATTTTATAATTTATAATTATTGTTTGTTTGTAAACTGCACAATTTACAAGATTAATTGTACAAATTTTATGTGAATTAATATAATTTTATTTTATTAATGTATCAAATCATCTGGTATGGTATTAACTTGAAATTTAAATGCATGACATTTTACGATTTCCAATGTTCCTCAAACTAGGCAAGAATGGAACGCGAAGGCTGGGCGAGTAATCAAAACGTCCTATAAACATCATCAAAACGTTCTACAACCAGGCACACAACTTAACCCAGCCCTAGCAAGTCTTAAGGACTTTCGTGTCGAGAAAATGTTGACTTGAGTTCTGCAACTTGAACATTGCGTTCAAAACAAGTCTCTAGACTCTAGAATTTCGTAATAGACTTACGTATTCACTAAGGCGTGAATGTACTTTATAATATCAACGTTATTACCAAACTTATTTTAAAGTAAATTTGAAATAAGTTTTTGGCTTGAATTAGAAATTTCGTAAGACTTTAAAATTAAAGTAATTTAGCTACCAAATATCTTTTCGGATCTTTATTAGGCCACACAATAAAAGAATACTTGTAGAGCTAAAAACTTTTAAGTTAAGTCGAGTTTTCTGACTGTCTCTGACACAGCTACACACTCGTTTGTATTTTTTATAATATTAATATAACCTATATATTTAAAATGATATTATTGAAACTATCTTTACTCGACGCTTTGCCCGTGCTCAAAGTGCACCTCTACGCCGGTGGGTTTTCCTTCTTATTTAAAATTGTCAACCTTCTAAATATATTCCAAAAGAAACCCGTCTGATAGCAGTGGACACCGCATTAGAACCCGTTCAGTAAATGTCATGTCATGTGTCAGACGCAGTATTTTATATGCGTATAATTTTGTAAATTGAAATACATTTCAAAATGCCACCTCGTCTACATAGGATCCTGCAACTGAAACGTTAGTAAATGGTACCTGCAAATTTAAGAGCGCGTGCAAGCAGCAATTTCCTGACGGAAGTGTCGCGCTACGGTTCCGGAGAGAGCGGTGCTTGTTGGGTGCTGCTCTAATGAACCTTTATGTTGATCCTTTAGAATCAGAATATAAGTCTAGTTAATATTTATACTGCTATGAAAATCTGCAACTAAAAATGTTAGCAAATGATTTTGCGGCCGACACCATCTAAATCCAACTTGGGGCGACATCGCTCCCCATTGGACAGGTTCTCAGCACTGTTTAATAAACGCAGTGCATGTCTCGATTTATTTCATGGTAGTGTTTGTAACTTTAAAAAATCCGTCTTTAAACAAGTCATAGGTCACTAGGTGTTAAAATACTAGGTCACTTGTATTAATTCAATAATTAGTTTTTAGTTAATCTTAGTAATTAGTTTTTAGTTAATCTTAGTTATATCATGTCATATTCCTGTAATTTAATATTCTGTATTTGTAAATAATTTAACATTGTTCACTAACTATATCCTTTTTTGCATGTGGTGCTCACCTGTAATTATCTGGGCATATAGCTTAAAACCTTATGTTATGTTATTAAAATGTATTTATGTACCTGATGTTGGTGATCCAAACAAATAAAATAAAAATAAATGGTACCTGCAAGTTTATAAAGCGCGTCAGCGCAGTAATTTTTTTACGTAACGATAATATCGATGCTTGCACGCAGTCTTTTTGAGTGCTGCCCTGGTAAATTTGTATGCCGATCCTTTTCATTTACAATAAGACTGTTAGGCTGGTTAAGAATTAGGCTGCCATTATAATTTTGCAACTTAGTATTAGTCAATGGTACCTGCAGATTTATAGTGCGCGCAAGAGCAGCAATTTCCTTACGGAAGTGTCGCGCTATGACTAAGGAAGGGGCAGGTAGTGCTTTGGGTGCTGCCCAAGTGAACTTTTAACTTGATCCTTAACATACCTTAAAATACGGTTTAGATTACAGAAAGTCTGGTTTAAAATAAGGCTGCTGTTGGAATCTGCAACTGAAATGTTAGTAAACGGTACCTGCAGATTTATAGAGCACGTGGGAGCAGCAATTTCCTTACGGAAGTGTCGCGCTACGGCTCCGGAGAAGGCGGCGCTTGTTGGGTGCTGCCTTAGTGAACCTTTATGGTGATCCTTATCAAACCTTGATGTAACATTATATCATTGCAGTATAGAAACGCAGAAAGAAAAATAATTCTGGATGTGAGGAGCTCTGAACAAGGAGCTATTGCAGTATAGAAACGCAGAAAGAAAAGTAATTCTGGATGTGCGGAGCTCTGAACCAGGAGCTATTGCAGTATAGAAACGCAGAAAGAAAAGTAATTCTGGATGTGAGGAGCTCTGAACCGGGAGCTCCTCACGTCCAGATTTACTTTTCTTTCTGCGTTTCTATACTGCAACCTTGCGATGGATAAATCGCCAAGTGTTCAAATATAGAAATTTATTTCTATCATAGTTCCTTAAAGTAACATTTAAATAAGAATGTTAGACTGCTATTGAAATTTCCAACTTAAAGTTACTAAATCTGCCCTAGTGACCTCATAAGTTTATCCGTACTGAAGCTCCTTCAATTCTTCTGTAGTAAAGGTAAATAAGAATCATGCTGTAAGGCAGGTTTAGAACAAAGCTTTCATGCTACGCCTCTCTGCTTGTCTAAATTATCGTGAACAATAATACCGATGACAATGCAATTTTCATGACAAACGCTTAAACTTTGTAAAACATGAGTGCTGATAATAGTAATGCAACTTAAAGTTAAAAATTGGAGAAGGCAGATTATTAACTTCAATGTCGGCTATCATATTTTGTGCATAAAGTAATGCCATAGCTAAGCTCAGCGGCATCCTATCACACTGAAATGGCTCAGCGACAAAAAAATGCATGTCTAAAATTTCAGTCCCAACTTTTGTAATGGTTTCGGAATAAACTGTTTCTTTTCCGGCGTCTGCTCGACTTGTCACTTTTCCGCAATCTTGATTTTTGTTATTTATATTATTTCTTACTTTAATAAATTACTTTTTGATATTATTACTGCTTTATTAGTTTCTACTTTATTACGGTATAGCTTTTTTTAGTTGTAACTGGTCATTCTGAACCCTATATGATGTTGCTAGACTCTACAGGGGATCTAAAAAGGCCGACTCGGGTGAATCATAAAATGATTTGAAAGTAGGATAGAATCAGAATCTTTTCACGCGTGCAAAAGAGACGGCATTAGAACGGAATCATAATATGATTCATCCAAAACGGCCTTTTTAGAGGACCTGTACTAAATATTCAAACTAATAAAAGGTTATTATTAAAGTGCATTACGAACATGAAATCAATCAGAAACAAATTTAAAAGCACAATAATTTTGAAAAAATTCCTCGGGGGAGGATTTGAACCTGCATCCTTCTGCTTACATGACAGGCGCGCTACCGACTGCGCTACCGAGGTACGTATCTGCTATGCGAGCACGTACGCGTCGATTAGATAAATTTGACAGATAGAATCGATAAAATCTAAAAGATAACCCTTATAATGAAATAAGAGTTACATTTTTATTTATCGAATCGATGTCGAGTCGATACCAAGTTCGTGCTAGTACCCGAAACGACGAATTTTTCACCATAGACAGTGATGAGATCCACACAAGACCATCTGCGGCCATCCCATATAATTATGTAAATGGGCTTTTGACATGTAGCCTGTGCAATCGCACTTTCAAGGCCAAAATAGGCTATGTCAGCCATTGGAGAGCTCACCAGCGAAGTTCTGAGCCTTGATCAGTCACTCTGAACGAAAAACGGCCAGGAGGCATCATCATCATCATCATCATCACACAGTTTTTTTTGTAACTACTTGATATACCAGCTTGTAATGCACATAATGAACGCTCGCGAGGGCGTTATGTATAATGATTAGAGTATTCAAAGCGATGGATTTTGTAATAAAAACATATAATACTAAAATATTATTGACAAACTGAACTTGGAATTAAATTATATAGTCATTCCATTGTTGGTCTGCAGCATATTTCAGTTTTACGATATATTTTTCTTTCTTGAAAACAGCTAAATCTTAGGATTAAATTTACTTTATATATTCAACAACTTCGATGAAATCGCACAAAATAAACAAAAAACGGTGTTACATTTCACAAATAAAGTCAGAGGAGCGAAGCAAGAAAGGGGCTCCTGTACGTAAACTGTGCACCCCAAAGTAATTTGGCAAAAAGCTATCGAGATCACGTCTCGATAAAAATTTATCACTTTTGTCATTAAAAAATGTATGATGCCATGGTTCAGCCTGCAGTATTTTGTTTGTTTGCTGTGCTGCGTTCAAGCGTCCATTTTGCTCTCAAAGTACAGTCGCACACAAAAGTATATTGATTTTGAACGTGATGGTTTTACACAGAAAAGAAAGAAAGATGATTTACGATGTATTGTGTTATATGAAGAAAGACGATAGAAACTCAAGTTTGACACAGTCCAATTATGTTGCACAAATAAATGTTGTATAAATAAAAATTGTATAGCGAAATAGGTTTTTTTCTAGACTGTAGTTTCCTACATATTATGTACCTACTCGTACTTACCTCATTAGGTTGAATAATTATGCAATATCACCCGTCAGCTTGTAGTGACCTCAAGCACTTTTATGCGCGACTGTATACATGCGTGAACTCATCCCCGGCTAGCTTCAGACGTATTCTTTTTACAATACGTGAGCTGTATTCGTTGCCAAAAATAAGTAACTAATCTTTGGTAAAACAATATTTCGTATGGTAAAATTATCATAATATCTATTGGTAAGTGAAACTCAAAACATAGTATTCGTTAATAATAAGTCTTTACATAATAAATTGGCGAAATTTTCGTATAGATTCATGAGTTCATATATAGTTTCTGTGATTCTATTTCTATTATTTGTTTTTTGTTTGAAAGGTGATTTGACGCTAATAAAGATGTTCTTAGCTGCGTTAAATTTCAAATTACAAATGAAGTTTTGATCTCGGTTAGGTTAACCAAAAGTTACTCATAGAGTTTAACATACCGGTAAAGTAACTAGATACACCATAGCCCATCATTTTGGTATCAGCTGGAATAGTATATGTCATCTGATAGATGACAAAATTCAATAATGATTCCTATGTAGCTCTAACTAAACATAAAACAAATATGTCGATATGCATATTGACGCAATTTTTAGTGTTCCGTAATAAATAGCCAGCCAGATGAAATTTTCACAGAATACTATTACTATGGCCTCTATCATGACAAAAAATAATTAATAAATTAAACCCAAGGGGGGTACCCATACTTACAAAAATTGCATTTTTGCAACGTTATTTGAATATCTTATAGATATTTATATTCATATCTATCTTAAGGCGCTACGGAAAAAAATCGACGCTTTAAGAACTTGCATATAGCTACTTCAGTAAATAATGTATTATTTTGATGAAATTGTATATCATTTAAAACAGAAACGCGATGGAGAAATTCCGCTCGATAGAAATGTTTATTGAAATGAGGTCTTTTTCGACACCAATTCGAATGACATATGGACTGAAATTATATTATATTAGATGGGTTTTAACAGTATCTAGGACCCGGTTTCACGAAATTTTAATAGCAACTTTAGTACATTTTATGTTAATAAAAAACCGACTTTTTGCTACTTCTCCACGAATCCGTCCCTCTCGCACTGAGGGTATTTTCGCATATGGAGTAACAGGGACGCTAAAACTTTTACATATCGCCTTAAAGGCATATTGACATAACATTTAAATATTGGACAGTTTGTTGTAAAATTGTACATACTGTAAAGTACAGCAACAAATAATAAAAATGAAGTTTCCGTACGCAGAGGGTGCCAAATTGTTTTTCAGGCGGTACTATTTAAGCGCCTTATTTTTGGTCGCTTTGTTGTCACTATGGTCTTTATTTTTGTTATTTACCATAGTGTTTTTAGGGTTCCGTACCTGTATTGTGTCGTGGTACGGAATCCTATGTGAGCGAGTACCGTACCACTCAGACATAACTTTTTTTTAAGATTTTTCAATAGCTTCACCACTGCTATTCTGAACCAAGCTTGCGCATGAAACTTTTGTATCACCACACCATGTCCATATCAATGTCTATTTAACTAGCTCTAGTACCGCCACCTCTATGGGTTAACCATAAAAGTTGGTTCTACTATAACTATTACGAGGATCTGAAGTTCAAACATCGTTAAGGCTGAAAATTCACTTATAGATAACGACTCTTCAAGTTATTTTACGACATAAGTTATTTTACGACTTCTCGAGAGCGGATTTCCTATCGTTAAGTAATAAGGTCTTAATTATACCTATTTATTTGAGGATTCATTCTGTGAAAATACTGTAATAAAGAACTTCAATAAAAATAAAAACAAAAAAAGGAGTGCGAGACGCAACGTTGTCGTGGAAGCGTCTTCACTCGCCCAGAAGAAGGCAGTCTGAATCTGCTGAAACTGGTCGGCTATGAGGTGAGCCGTTTTGCAATAATCATGTTTTATCCTCAAGTTTCATTCAATTCGATAAAAAAATTATAATGCGGATTACTCAAAATACAAGGTGACTTTGAACTATATGAGACTCAGTCAGTCAGTATACAGGTGGTAAAGCTGATGCCGGGTTCGACTGAAGAGGTACCACCATCTTACTTGGAGACCCCCTCGAAGTTATTCGGGGAAGAGTAAGAGGACAGCTCACAGGCAAAAATCCAGGAGGCCCACCATGCCTGGGACCGATGGATGGCGGTATAGTCATCCCTAATAGCCGGGCCTTATATGGAATAGACTGGTGATGGGCAGCGGCGTCACTGGTACGAGGGTTCCAGCACCGCACTCACCAACCCACCTGCCCAGCGTGTGTGAGTATGGGCAATTCTTCCAGGATGAACGCTGGGAGTGGCGAAGTCCAGCAGTGGACAAACTAGGCTGATGGATGAGACCCAGTTAGGGACAGAAATACATTTTGTAAAAGCCCAACCCCAAGTTGATCAGCGGGTCTACCGCGTAATTCTCATTTTAGGCAACATCAACTTGAGATTGAAATTTGACGTGCGTGCGACGGCGCCCGCCTAACATGCCATCTCTTTTGCACGCGTTGAATTTCACATGCATTTGCTTGAAGTTGATACAAATGAGAATTACGCGGTAGAGACTCAGTACCGGAAGCCAAAACTGTATTCGGCCTTTTTTCTGGTTTATAACATATCTGATATGAATTTTTCAATTTGCTTGTACAGTTTACTTGTAAGTATGTAAATATACTATGCTCAACCCTTAGCTCCTTCTAAATCCTTCCCCCTCCCACTCACACACACATTCAAACACACACACATACATTTACCCTCGTACACTTGCATGCTCAATATACACTTATTATTTTTAAAATTGCTTTAATTAATTCTATGTCATATCTTAAATCTTAATCACAATAATAATAATATTGTTAATTAAATAATAATAATAATATTGTAAATTAAATAATAATAATAATTTTAATTGTTACTTTACTTTAGCTATTCTGTACTAGGAATTTATTAATTGTATAACTGGTGGACAACTATTATTGGCTTTATTTAATGTATTTCTTATTTATTCTTATTATGTAAACTTAATCATAAGCTGTTGTGGTCCCAAAATAAAAATTTAAATTTGAATTTGAATTTGAATCACCATTACGCTCCAACAAAAATATCTCTACAAACAAATGGAACTAAAAAGCCATTAAAAGCACAAATGCCCTAATATGATATACCTTCCTCATGTAATATGAGATCTCATCTCTTTGTCATTAGCGGGACAAAGGCTCGTGGAGGAGGTTGTTGGCAGTCGATTAATATAGTCCAAGTAATAATAAAACATGACTCTCCTTCATGGTGCCATTTCAGTGGAGAAAAGCGGCTATGAGGTCCAACGGTGTGCCTTGGACGTATATGAATGCAGCCAAATTCATATTGGATGCTTGGTCAGTGATCAGTATTACGAATCAATAAAAAAATGGGAGATAAACTATGCCAGAAAAAAAATGATATGTTTGAACACTTGGCGATTTATCCATCGCAAAGAGATATACATTGTTTTTCATATTCTTTCTGCGTTTCTATAAGGTTATGGGTTAAATAATATTAGTTGGCGAAACTCAAAACATAGGTAGTACTAGTCTCTATGAACAACTGTTTGTATGGGAGCTGAGCGAAATTCGCAACTTTTTTTCTCTTCCTCCCATACAAATTGCCCCGATCAACTGGACCAGTAAGGAAAGGTGAAAAAAAAAATTGAGAATTTCGCTTAGCTCCCATACAAACAATTGTTCATATAGACTACCTATGTTTTGAGTTTCGCCAACTAATATTATTTAACCTTATACAAGGTGAAACAGAAAGGTGTACCCATATTTGAAGAGCTTATTCAGTCAATGGTATAGAACAACTTTTATAATGGAGCCAACCCTGAAATCTCGAAAAATAAATCTGCCCTTCCATACATTTCAGCTGAGCGGCATTGCATTTTTCTATGAAACAGTTGATTTTTTTTTTCGAGATACAGGGTTTGTTGCATAGTAAAAGTTGTTCAATAACATTGACTGAATAAGCTCTTCAAATATGGTTACACCTTTCTGTTACACGTTGTATACTGCAATGATATAATGTTAAATTAAAATAAAAAATAAAATTTAACTTTTTATAATATAAAAATAGTTTCGAATTTACTGAAAAAGGCGATCGAACCTTGATAAATCGTTTTCAAGGTTCAAGGTTATTACTACCTAGTCTGCAGTATGACTTTGGATGTATAATTTTTAATGTCACCTTATTATGTAGAGTTAAGTAGTATACAAGGTGACTTTTTGATCATCGTCCAAATTCATACTGGTGGCTTGGTAAGTGATGAGTATCATGGATCAATAACAATTTTTGTGAAATTCGTAAAATGAAATTTCGACTCCCCATAGTGATTCACTCGGGACTGGAAGTGAATTTCTATGGGAAGCCGAAATTTCATTTTACGAATTTCACAAAAATGTTTATTGATCCAAGATACTGACCACTTATCAAGCCTCCAGTATGAATTTGGACGATGATCAGAAAGTCACCTTGTATTTTTCATAGCATCAAACAAAAAAAACCTAGGACATAATGAACAATTAGTGTTTGCAAGACTCGTCAAGGGAATAAGCTCCATTGAAACCATTAAAATATAAAAGAAACCTATCATTAATTAATTATTGAGAGAATAGGTGAAAGAAGAGTCACGAAATAACTTATTGGTGCACGTGAAAAACCAAGTTAAATTGACCTGGAATAAAAGAGGAAGCGAAAGAGTTTTGTCAGGTTCGTTGCAGATGGAGAGTGGGACAAGTCTTGGATACATATTTTTTAAAATATTTTTCAGTCACATATTTTTTTTCATATCCGTATAGATATTATAAATGCGAAAGTGTGTTTGTTGGTTTGTCCTTCTTTCACGCAGCAACGGAGCAACGGATCGATGAGATTTTTTGCATAGAGATAGTTTATTGGTCAGAGAGTGACATAGGCTACCTTTTATCCCGAGAAAATGCAAACGAAATCAGCGCGGGTGAAGCCACTGACAAAAGCTAGTTTTCAATTAAAAAAAAAGAAGAATTGGGTACATATTTAATTTTTTTTAGTTTCTCTAATCCTCAACATAAGATCGGACTTTCTAGCTCCTTGAAAATATAAAATTCTTGTTTGGATTAACTGAACGCTGTGCTTGGGCCAACAACACGTGATGACAGGTAGTGTTGCAAAATTCAACACCGCCTGAAAACGGGATAAGAATACGAAAATTGGGCATGACGGTCCTGAAAGCCAGCCAGATAGTGCTTTCGATACCATGGACGATCAATACCGAGTGAAAGGATCAAGATCTACTCAGGTCAAGAATGGCTTGTTGGTTTAGGCAGGCTAGGCTAATGTTACATGCTTTTCATATCGAAATATTAGATAAAGCAGTGGTGCTATATAAATTCCAGAATCCACAACATTTCAAACTATTAACCCGCTAAATTTACAAGCTAAAATGAAAGTAGGTAAAAAGATAAAGAATTTGTATTTTACCCTTACCTAAAATTTGGATTTTTACACACTTAAATAATTTTTAAATCTTGGATCTTTAAACAATATCCTTGTGGGCATAATGGCTCAAGTACTTAGCCAGTAACAAATTTTGTGTATTAAAAAAAACAAAGTGGCGTGACCATAGAGCCCGATATATCAAATGTCAGTGACACTTGACATTGACAGCTGGTTGTTTCATTTATTGCAAATTTATTGCTAGGCAAAGGACTTCTAGCTCTTCAGCCTATTTCCATACACGTTGAATTTTTTTTCAAAATATCTCTCAGACTAATGAATGAAAAAAATATTTGAAACGTGTTTAGTAATAAGCATATAAATATATCTCACTAGATTTTTTATTATCCTACAATATTTGAAAGGACTAACCTTATTTTGAGCGCCCTGTCTTTGTCTTTTCGATACAAAAAGAAAAAGAGAGAACGCTTAAATTAGGTTTAGTCCTGTCAAATAAGTTAATACGTGTTAGAGCCTGTCAAGCGAGTTATGACAACGCACTTTTGGTGGGGAAAAATGAAATCGACAGTATTGCACCACTGAATTTTTATTTGATTTTTATGTAAGTTGACTTTACCATTTATATCCAAATTTATACTGGTGGCTTTGTAGAATGTCGGTATAAAGCGAAGAAATCGACTCAATGACCCTTTCTGTGAAAAACAAAGTATAAAAGTCTAAAGTTAAGTCAAAAGTCTCGAATTTGGCTAGATAACGGATCATTGCTGTTTTAAAAAACAAGAGAAAAAAAACAATACATATTTTATTTTTTTAAACAAAAAACAAGTTTCTTTAAGGTTGATGCGACGGACCACGGTGCCGAACGCTTTTCGATTTTCTAAAAAAAAATTTACCTTCTAGAAAATAATAACCAAATATATAGATAATAAAGTATCAAACTTGGTCAAACCTAACTTACCAACTAACACTGACATCTTTTCCAAAGCTTGAATTTTTCCATTTCATAACGCTGGAACCTTGATTTCTCTTCATCGTACGCACTCAACATTTTAAACAACTTGCACCTCACATTGCTGGGCACAGTTTTAGGCATGATGGTCAACGAATTAAGTTTATTTCATTAATTTTAATTCGTAAATGTAATCAACAAGAGAGCCAAAGACAAGTTTAATGACAGGTGACATTATTTATTTTTTGTTGCTATATGAATATTTTACCACTAAGTTCTTGACAAGATCGGCTTGACAGACTCTACACCAAATCGACACAAATATCTTTACACTAACGAGTCAACGCAAAGTTGGTTTTTGCTTTTATTCAGTTTTCATTTGGGCTACCGCCTAGTTTCCGTGCCAAAAGCTTGTAACCTTCCAATTTTTGTTGGGAAACTAGATAAATCACGTCGGAATTCGGTATCCGTCCTTCGTCCCCAGTCCCCACTATGTAATATTCAGCAAGAGGAGTACTATTCTATTTGCTGGACAAAGGAAAAACGGACAAAAAGCCGACCTATTCCACTCTACTGTGTAAAGCTTGCTTATTTCACCAGTACAATGCGATACAGTTGTACTATTTCCGAGACCTAAAATGCACTGATATTTTATAAAAGATATATTTTAGGCCCTTATGTGATTGATAGGTATAATATAAACGGAAAAAGGACGCCTTTTTATGGATTTCGAACTGTACAATTTCTGTTCAAACCAACATTTATAAATGTTTTGATAACTTTTGAGCACTTTTTTACTGACGCCACGTAGATTTTAATCACGCACAAAGTTTAACGCTATTTTAAAACTTTAAAATTTAATATCATTATCTTGAACCAGAACTCAGGTATCAAAATCATTGTATGGGTTCTTATGGCTTGGCACGATCGTGGCTACGTCATCCATACAAGAGGTTAATTAAGAAATTATAGAGGTCTTCTCACTAGACATGTGTAAGTAATGCGATTGATACATTACCCGTTACATTTCACAACCGCGTTCCATTTCATTACACATTCCTCGACCGATCTACCCATGACACCATGACACATAAACCAGACATGACGTGTGGCGCGCGCGCGAGATCAGGGGATCTTAAAAGGCCGACTTGGGTAAATCATAAAATGATTTGAAAGTAGGATAGAGTCAGATTTTTATCACATGTGCAAAAGAGACTGCAATAGAACAGAATCATATGGCCAATAAATCAATGGCCTTTTTAGAGGACCTGTTCCGATTTTCCAAGAGAACTTTGGTAGCATCGTTCGTTCAAATTAATTCTTGGTGCGAGTGAGAGGGAACGGGCGGCGCCATCCACAGGAACTTCAGTTCATCGCGCTGCCGTATGATTGGCGTTTTATTAAGATTAAAAACCGTATTACTATTTCAACCAAGTATATTTTTTTCTGGCACGGAAACCGGAACTCGCACTGCGATGTCTACGATGGTGCGATTTTCTGTCTACTTAATTGGACTTTTATTTAGAACCGTATTAATAAAAGTGTAAGGATTATTTTTCTTTGGCATAATCGCATGTAAAGTTTTAAATGACAATTCTAACATGACACTTACCTTAACTTGTCAGTCCGTTTTATCGTTTGCTTGCTAGTGCACGATTATTTATTCCATGTTTATTACCAGTCCTAAGCCTGGGTTTAAGTACGAAGGGAGATCAACTTTATCTCACGTCATATTATTACTAAAGCGAGCGTACAGTATAACAGCGCGGCGTACAACTAAACATTCCATCTCATCTCTCATCTCGGGTCATGTTTGGTGTCATGGTGTAATGTAATGTAACTCGGTACGAAATGAAATGCTACATAACTTGTCTTTAAGAAGAAATGTTATGTGCAAGTCTACTTCTCACACTCCCTCCTCTTGTTGCGGAACATACTCAGGTGCACAAACAATTTTGAGAAACATAAAATTATATCGCGATGTAAAATACAAGTACTGTCATCTAGTGTTCTATAGCAAAATAATGAATAGGGCTTTTTATAAATAAAATTATTCCAACATGATAGGGTTTACCTTCGCCG
Organism: Ypsolopha sequella; assembly: GCA_934047225.1. Taxonomy (NCBI): domain Eukaryota; kingdom Metazoa; phylum Arthropoda; class Insecta; order Lepidoptera; family Ypsolophidae; genus Ypsolopha; species Ypsolopha sequella. Next base: position 13,632,248 of record OW203987.1, read on the forward strand.
TTCAGCAATTGGTTAGTATAGAAATACTATGCATATACATTCCAAAACCACCGCTTTTGAAACATGTAACTAAAATTGATCGCCACTAAAGTCAAAGGTAAAATACAAACTTGAAGGTGGTCAAAATAATGACCACATACAAGCATTTTTGAGTAAAGTACTATGCAAGCCTTGGTCCGCAATGACTGCGTTGTTGGCCACACTATGATGGCCTCGAGCTCAGCTTAGCTATGCTCTCGGCCTTCAAGCTTGGTCATCATTGCAGCCCTTGCTGTTTGTCCATCAGGGGCTGCAATGCTGACCGCGATGTGTAATGTGTAGGCCTGTAGCTGGACCTGGAGGAATTCTTGAAAAAATATAGCAAAAAAACTGCTTTTACAAAAGAAACTATAAAACGGTAACACCAAATAAGAAAAAAAACCCAAGTAACTAACACTCGAATCGAATCTTTTCTCGCCTTTCCCTAAATATTTGAGTGTAGTTTAATTTGTATCAACCTGCATTACCCTAAGTTGTTAACATTTACGAAAAGGAAAATCCTTTGAAATTTCCTTTTATCTTATACTAGCAGTGTCAATCGATTTGCACTTATGTACATAGGTACATATATACGTGTACATCGTACATGTGCCTATACCATATATTCATATTCAAAGAGACCACACGCCGTGTACGTAACCGCAACACGGACCGGTTAAGTAGCCTCGCATGTTGTGTGCAAAGGAATCTACTCTATTCTATTGCCTGCTTGCTTGATTGGAATATTCTCATAGATTTGATAGGATATGGAGCCAGGTAGACAGAGATATATATGTTTTTCTTTTTTTCATTACCCTGAATTCCTGCTGTCTTGTATTTTCTTATCCCTTAGCTAAAGTAGACATAAGTAATTTGTACAGTATAAGTGTTAGTATGTAACTGATATGTAAAAAAATGCTAAAAAAGACAGGATCTTGCTAAGTTTCTTGCTCTTCTTCTTAACAAGACTAATCGAATGGGCGGAGGTAGGCATGTATTTATATATGTAACCTATTAGTATGTAGTTTATAGGTTGGGATTTTGTCCGGCCGCCTAGATTCGTGCTGGGGGCTCAGTTGGTGATTATTGAACCTGGTTCCTGGTCCCAGGCCGGGTCTCCGGTATGTGTTCGGACGGATGATTGGATTTCACCTCGTATAATTATAGATTATATACAGCTCACAGGTAAAAAACCAGGAGGCCCACCATGCCTGGGATCGATGGATGGCGGTATATCCATCCCTAATAGCCGGGCCTTATATGGAACAGACTGGTGACGGGCAGCGGCGTCACTGTGCGAGGGTTCCGGCACCGCGCTCACCAACTCGCCTGCCCAGCGTGTGTGAGTATGGGCAATTCGTCCAGGATGACTGCTGGGAGTGGCAAAGTCTTGGAAAGGCCTATGTCCAGCAGTGGACGAACTAGGCTGATGGATGGATGGATGAATTATAGATTTTACCTATCATTTTAATCGTACACGTACATATACAAGGTGACTTTTTGATCATCGTCCAAATTCATACTGGAGGCTTGGTAAGCGATCAGCATCATGAATCGATAACAATTTTTGTGAAATTCGTATAATGAAATTTCGACTTCCCATAGTAATTCACTGCCACTCCTGAGTGAATCACTATGAAGAGTCGAAATTTAATTTTATGAATTTTACAAAAATCGTTATTGTTTCATGATGCTGATCACTTACCAAGGCTCAAGTATGAATTTGGACGATGTTCACAAATTCACCTTGTATATATTTTACATAAATAAAATAAACATTTAATTTAGTTCATGTACATTTATTATTCTATTATATACATTTTTATGAGATTAAATTTGACTCGTAAAAAGTGTTATAAAAATTTAAGGTACCTACCTCAAAATAATTCTGAAATATATAGGTAAAATTCAAATTCAAAGAGTTTATTTTGTAAAGTGTATACCTACTTTACAGAATAAACTATTATTACTTTTAATTTACAGTTTAAAAGCTCTTCCTAATTAACACCGACCGTCTTTCGTTTCTGAGCATAATTTTATTATAAACACATATTTCTAAGAAATTGAGTTATCTGCTCAAGAAAAGTTTGAAAAAAAAAAGGTTTTCCTTTTAAAGCCACAGAATGTTTAAAACGTTTTTAATTAAGCTTCCGAAGCATTAAGTAAAATTAAAAAGCATTCTCCAGTGTACGCAGTGGCCGGCCGCTCTATAATTTGCCTCGTTTGAGTAAGGTTCTCTTAAAATAGAAACCCTTATACATTAAGTTTACTAATGTTTATAGAATTAAATGAAACTTGAGGGAAATTCATAATTTAGACAACTTTACTAATGGCATATATTTACGTTCTCTGCCATTTCGAGCGTGAAAATACCCTAGTTTTCGCATGATATCTATATGCACGTAAAAAGTAATGGCTAACAAAATCATAATAAAACGTTGCACAGTGGCTGATTCACCAACAGACGTTGGCCGAAACCCAAATAAGTAACGTAATATTGCAAAATTTATAAAACAGCTAGAATAATTATTTTATTATCAAAAAGCTTTTTATTTAGAATTACACAATTTAACTTTAAATATATACAATAAATAAAAGAAAATTTAAAACTTGAAATATATTTCAAGTTTACATATAATAAATATATTTGACTGATGACGGCCCACTAAGGGCCGAAATATATCTCAAGTTTTAAATTTTCTTTTATTTATTGTATATATTTAAAGTTATATTGTGTAATTCTAAATAAAAAGCTAATAGAGACTTATCAAAAATATATTAATAAAGAACAAATGTATTACGAAAACAATTTTGATTCATAGTATTGATTAAAAATTATTAACCTTTGAGTAAAATCATAGGCAAGTTATTAAAAAGTCGCACCTAGTAGCAGTTGAAACCTGTTTAAAATAATAGTTTAAATGTTCCTTTTACATAATATATTCATATTTAGACTAGATTGGGATGGATATAGGTTATATGGATATTATAGAATGGATAATATTCATAGGTTTTGGCTATCGGTCGGTCACTATGCGTTGTTAAAAAAATTCTTTCAATAACAATAATACTAATTGTAAATATAGCAATGAAAACAATGTAGTCACAGCAACCATTTTGAGCTGAAACTTTTTTTGTAGAAATATCAAATTGTAATTTGATCCGGTTTTTTTTTGATTTTGCTGACGCAACACTTAGTTACTGAACACAAATAAGCACATCTTAACTTATTTGACAGGATTTAACTAAATTTAAGCGTTCTGTCCTTGTCTTTTCGATAGAGAAAGAAAAAGACAGGACGCTTAAAATAAGGTCAAATAACTTAAGACGTGTTATGCCGAATCGATACCATTGCCAAAAAAGTTACAAAAGTCTGCCTAGCTGCCTAATGTGTCTAACTCTAATGTCTAACTCTCCCTAATGTAAATATTATGTTCCTCACGGTCTACTAAAATATTATATAAAAAAAAATATATATATACATATATATATATATATACAAAGTGTAACAGAAAGGTGTAACCATATTTGAAGAGCTTATTCAGTCAATGGTATAGAACAACTTTTACTATGGAGACAAACATGAAATCTCAAAAAAAAAATCTGCCCTTCCATACATTTCGGCTGAGCGGCATTGCATTTTTCTATTAAACAGTTAAATATTTTTTTCGAGATACAGGGTTTTTTCCATAGTAAAAGTTGTTCTATACGATTGGCTGAATAAGCTCTTCAAATATGGTTACACCTTTCTGTTACACTTTGTATATAGTCAATATATTTCTGTGGTCACACATACCAGGTATATCTTTAAATAACCCCCTCGGGAATTCATGTCGTTAAGATAATATACTGCCTGAGGCCAATTACAAGCGACGACGAGAAAAGAGGGCGTGGCTTAAGAAAGAAGGGAGAGACTTATTTCTCGACGCTGTTGTTAATGGCTTTCTGGCGGTGTTAAAATAAATTGGGCCAATCACAGCGCAAATTCTTAGTGTTATAATGTAGTATTATAACATCGGATAAACAATGTAGGTACTAATAAAACCGTTTTTTGATGTTGTAATTACCTAATTGTAGTATGGGAGTAGATACATTATATTATTTAATTTTCAGGGTATTTCGGTCACTGAGGTGGGTCCCCAAAACGAACTCAACCCCGCAGTAGGTTGCATATTCTAAGTCTAGGGTTTATTAACCATAAAGTAAGGCCAGTTTGACTTGGACTTTTTCCGTCACTTTTAATAGACAGCAAGAACAACACAACTAAGAAAAGTAATCTCAATGTTTTTTTTAGAATCAATATTAAAATAATATGCAAGATGTTGAAAGTAAAACCGAATTTGAGCCGTATAAAGTTAAGACCATAACACAGAAAAAATCTTCCAGAAACATGGTAATTTCTTTAAAGAAAATTCAAGCGAACCCATATTTATGTTTGTCAAATGATGAAACTGAACAAGTTTTCAGTACTGGAAATTCAATCTCAATCTCAATGCTCCGTTATAGAACGCTATTAACGGAGCCGCACAAGACCACTCCAACTCCTGATGGAGATGACGATGATGACGATGATGATGATGATGATGACGATGACGATAAGGATAAGGATCCAAAAACGGACATGATATAAATTGTGGACAACGAAAACGTTTCGAAAAATGAATTTGAGAACAAAGATTTCAAAAGTTTAGATGAGCCCTGGCACCTAAAATCTATTGCATTGTTTTTGAATGAGTGCGTTACCATAATGCCGACGCGCGCACACTTATGAGTGCGCAATCTGTCTACCTACGGTCAGTAAACTGATCAGACTACTAAACTTGTCAAAATGATTAACTTTAAGTGCACTTAAGGCGTCCAACTATCACTGTGTTCAGATGAGCACTGATTCCAAACGTGTGAGCTTCACCCATTTGAAGGTGGAAACATTTTGGTGCTGTCATAGTACGGTAAGGGCTTATCTTTACTTTTGAAATCTTTGTTTAAGAAGAATAAAATACTTGCGAAGAATTCTGAAATAAACCTTTATTGATTATACTGAAAACATCAGGAAACGAAAAGAAACTAGACGCATGCTAGCCATTAGCTGAACGCAAAAAGTCACCAACGAGGAGGTTCTACGACGCGTGGGTCAATAATGTCACTTACTGCAGACCGTCAAAAAGAGAAAAGTTGCATATCTTTATTTAATATATTTTGTACATAATACCGTTTTTCCATTTTTAGGATTCCAAACCCAAAGGGTAACCAACGGGACCCTATTACTGAGACTCCGTTGTCCGTCTGTCTGTCCATCTGTCACCAGGCTGTATCTCATTAACCGTGATAGTTAGACAGCTGAAATTTTCACAGATGATGTATTTCTGTTGCCGCTACAACAACAAATGCTAAAAAATAGAAAAAAGTAATAATTCAAGGGGCCTACCATACAACAGACATGTTTGTGCCGTTTTTATAGATAATGGTACGGAAACCTTAGTGCGTGAGTCCGACTCGCACTTGGCTGGTTTTTAAGTACCTACCTATACATGGAACCCCCGCACGCACTTATCCGTATTTTAACTCATCTTACCAATCACTACTGATATCTATACGAAATGAATAAGTCAACAATCAAGGGTCCAATTGTGTAAGAAAATCGTATTTATTTGACAGCTTAAATCGTACGGTTTCAATAGCCTAAGCAAATAAGTCAGACTGACATTAAAATCGTACGTTTTACGCAGTACATTTTTTACACAATTCCAGAAAATTTCTATAAATATTTTTATTGAATATCCGTCAAAGAATTAGAGATCAATAGGAACAATGGTAAGGGATAACTCAATTTTATTACTCGATGACACAAAGTTTTATCCACCTACCCACTTACAGCCGGCTAGCATGTGTAAGCGACTTTCGGTGTTCCTGCAATCACATCACGGAGATTCGGAAAATAAAGAAAATTGCGTTGTTAAGGCGATATGCGAAAAAAATACGGGTGTTTGTTTTCTGTGTATTTCACAAAATTCGGAAAATTGTAATCAGTTTCTGGTATATGCATTTTGACTATAAAATTGAAAAACTCAGAAGGAAATGGGATGAAATCAAAACCTGGATGAATTCTTGATGTGTTTATTCTGTTCACAACCTCACAGCAGCTAACCACCAAAATCAATGCCCGACATCCCAGTGCCGCGCGAATGTACCGTCACAGATTAGAAGGTGTGGTTTTATAAAAGATAACCAACTGCACTTCACAGATAACCATTTACTACTCGAATCGAATAGTATGATCGAGAAGTCAATTACTAAACACTGAACGTATACAGACTATTACCGACACACGCAAATGTTTGTTACAATCGGCCATCCTTCACAAAACGAGTCCCTTCGTTTTATCTCAAATTAGAAGATTACATAATTAGTTTACTTAATTTAGGGAAGCTAATAATAACAAAATATAATAATTTACGGCTACCTAATTACCAGCACTTAAGTTGTTCAAACACAATTATAATAAAGGAACTCACAATTTTGATCACTCATTTAGATTTAACTCTCATTTGGGCGGCAAAATCATGTCACTCATGCCCAACACGCCATTTTGACAATCATTTTCGTTAAATTTCATCATTTTTATTAACAAACACAACATGCGGCAATTTCAGATGCCTTACTTTCTCACTAATCTGACAAGTTCATTTACCTCACTTACTCACTAATCTGGCAAATTCATATGCCTCACTTACTCATTAATCTGGCAAGTTCATATGCCTCACTCACTAATCTGGCAAGTTCATATGCCTCACTTACTCACTAATCTGGCAAGTTCATATGCCTCACTTACTCACTAATACGGCAAGTTCATATGCCTCGCTTACTCACTGATGCGGCAAGATCATATGCCTCACTTACTCACTAATCTGGCAAGTTCATATGCCTCACTTACTCACTAATACGGCAAGTTCATATGCCTCGCTTACTCACTAATGCGACAAGATCATATGCCTCACTTACTCACTAATCTGGCAAGTTCATATGCCTCACTTACTCACTAATACGGCAAGTTCATATGCCTTGCTTACTCACTAATGCGGCAAGATCATATGCCTTACTTACTCACTAATGCGGCAAGTCCATAATCATTTTTTCTTTTAATTCTTCTTCATCATATTTACAATTTCAAATTATCATTATCACTACATTTTAATTATTCACATCAGTATAAAGGTTTTTTCACGTTACTTTATTTATTAATCACTTTCATCGTTACTGTCACTTTCGTCGTTCGAAGAGCAAGCAGGATCATTAAAGCTTAACCATGGATATATTTTATCAATAGCTACAACGCTTTCGTATTTTTGTCCCTTCCTTGTCAAAGGGGTATCTTCAACAAGAAAACGATCGTTTGGTAATAACTTCTTAATCCTATACGGCCCCTGGCACTTGGATTCTAGTTTCTTGGACTGACCAGGACCCGTAACTATTGCTCTTGCTATACGCACAAGATCACCCTCCTTATACTTTGTGACTTTCTTCCTACGACTATCGTATCTTCTTTTGTTCGCTTCCTGATTCTTTCTTATGAGTTCACCTGCTTCCGACCTTATCTCATCAATATTTTTATTTATTGTCCCTTCATCTACATCATCAACTAAGTCATTCAGTACACCTTGAGCTGGGTTACTTATTTTCCTACCAAACAGTAATTCGGTAGGCGTTTTCTTGGTGACATCGTGAACAGTAGAGTTTATGCCCAACTGTACGTCTGGCAACTGTTCGTCCCATGTGTTGTTACTTTTACCATGAGTCATGGAGCCAAGAGATGCCAAGATCGTGCGGTTATACCGCTCGACCTGGCCATTGGCTCGTGGGGTGGCTACAGAGTTTAATATGTGCTTCATACCAACTGAACTAGTGAAAGACTTGAATTTCTTGCTCGTGAAGCTGGTTCCCCTATCAGTTATTAGACGAACTGGGCTACCAAAATAACTAAAAAGATTTCTAAATGCCTTAATGCTCTCTTTCGTTTTGGTACTACGCACAGGCGTTAAGCTTACGTATTTAGTGAAGGAGTCAACTATCACCAGAATATACGTGTTACCACGCTTACTCCGCGGAAATGGGCCCAAGTGATCTGCGTGCAGGGTGTGGAAGGGAATTTCCACCTTTGGGATTGAGTGTAGCAACCCTTCTTTGGCTCCTGATGGTAGTTTATGGTGGGCACATTCAAGACATGCACCCACATATTTCTTAATGAACTTGCGCATCTTTGGAAACCAGAAAAGGGATCGCACTCGCTGTAGGGTCTTTTCGAAGCCGAAATGACCGACATCATCATGGTTTGACCTTAACACCTGCCAGCGCACTCCACGTGGAACTAACCACCGTAGTGTGCCATCTCCAAGAACACGGAAAACACGACCATTTTTAAGTTTGTACTCTTTATGTACTTCCGCTATTTTTGGGGTATCTGGGTCCTCCAAGATGTCCCTAATGCGCTTCACTTCCTCATCGGATGATTGTACTGTTGAAATCCAATCCTCTGCATTTACTGTCAAAATGTCTAAAGTGTGAACATCTTCTGGGCCTGATGTGATAGGTCCTCTACTAAGGGCGTCCACATGGGCCATTTTGTTGCCAGGGCGATATTCAATGTCACAATCGAATTCTAAGAATTGGATCCACCACCGTGATATTCGCGATATGAGGTCCCTTTTTGTAAACGTGGAGCGCAACGCGTTGCAGTCAGTGACGATGGTGAATTTCACTCCTATGAGGTAGGTCCGGAATTTGTTCAAGGCGCTAATAACGGCCAGCGTTTCCAGCTCAAAAGAGTGAAGTTTCATCTCATCGACCGTTGTTTGACGGCTAAAATATGCCACGGGATGCCACAGGTCACCGTCTTTCCTTTGCATCAGTATGCCTGCAACACCAAATTTACTGGCATCTGTATGTAACTGCGTTTCTGCACAATGATCATACAGAGCTAAGACTGGTCTACTAATAAGCTGGCCCTTGATGCGTTCAAAAGCATTTGCTTCCGTTTCTCCCCACTGCCATGGAACTTCCTTTTTCAAGAGATTCGTCAATGGTCTTGCGATCATCGCAAATCCTTTGACAAATCTTCTAAAGAAACCCGCCAATCCGAGAAACCTCCTAACCTCATGCTGGTTGCGGGGCGCTGGAAATCTGGACACTGCTTCTACTTTCTGAACCCCAGGTCTAATGCCATCTTTATCTATTTGGAACCCGAGAAAGTCAATTTGTTCTTGGAAAAAGTTGCATTTGTCCATTTTCAAGGTTAAACCTGCATCACGCAAAAGGACCAAGACTTCCTCTAAACGCTGCAGACCTTCCTCAAATGTCTTGGAAGGAATCAAAATGTCATCCATATAAATAATGACATAACCTGCTTTAGATTTATGGAGGACTTTATGGATCGCTCTCTGAAATACAGCTGGAGAGTTGGCCAACCCGAAGGGCATGCGATTATATTCGTATTGTCCATCGGGTGTGACAAACGCAGTTTTTTCGCGGGATTCTTCAGCTATAGGGATCTGGTGGTACCCAGACGCCAAATCTAAGGATGTGAACAATGAATGACCTGATAGCTGATCTAATAAGTCCTCTATTATGGGCAAAGGGTAATGATCCCTTTTAGTGCGAGTATTTAAGGCACGATAGTCTACGCATAGTCTCTTTTCTCCAGTTTTCTTTTGAACCAGCACAATAGGACTGGCATAAGGGGAATTAGACTCGCGGACTATACCATGTTCGACCATTTCATCAACCATGGATTGGACTAGTTTTCTCTCTGAATGGGCCAATCGGTAGGGTCTGTACACTACTGGAGAGGAGTCTTTAAGATGAATTTCCATCTCTGTGACGGTTGTAAAACCCAAGTCATGCATGCCACTAGAGAAGCAGTCTTTATATTTCTCTAACAGTTCATGACACTGCTGTTTTTCAAGGTCATTTAATTGTTCACCGCATTTTATATTTTCATGTTCATCACACGTATCAACATGTTTAGAAATTCTATGGACTGATTTACTAGCTCCCAAGTAGTGCGCCCGCGTCACAAGGAAATCCTTTTCAATAGTTATCGGTTTCGTACCAACGTTCTGTACCAATAATGAACACTCACCATTTGTCATTTGGTACTCCCCCGGTAACAGATAGTATTCATGACCATGACTGCCACGCACTGACCCACCAACGTAAATGCTTCCACTGAGCTCGGAATCGGATCGTACAAAAACTGACTTCATTTCGCTCATCTCCACAACAGTCGTTTGTGCCGAAATGAAGGCTAGTTTTATGTTTTCAGTGGAATCAAACCGCTCAAATTTCAAGTCCAATGCAGTTTTAATAATTCGTACATTGGGTCTTTCCGTAAAACTGTGCCCGAGCAATAAACTATGACCAATTAGAGGGTCGGATACCACAAATACCTCGACGTTCTTCTCCAAAATACCCTGCACATCAATATCAACGTAAACTCGACCTAGAGGTAAGTATGGAACGTTACCAAGCCCTCTCAAAAACGGTCCTTCAACGCTTTGCCAAGTCAAACCCAATTTAATGGCATCACTTTCACGTATTACGGTCGCTTCACTTCCCAGATCTACTAAACACGGTGTCATGGTGTTATTTACTTTTATGGCTATTTTATATTTGTCAATGGGATCGTCACCAACTGGGATTTTAAGGAAATCCTTGCCTATTGTAGTGATGTCATTTTCAGCTACCGAAACTTTAAGTATACTTTTATCTTTATTCTGATTATTTGGCTCTTTGACCTTGGGACAATTTGAAGAAGCGTGCCCCATGAGATAGCAATTGTTACACTTTATGAGTGGCTTAGGGCATTTGAAACTCGGGTGTCCAACCTCCTTACAGTTAAAACAAGTTATTGGGCCTGGTCTAAATCGTGATCTATTGGTATTCGAGTCATTGTTTTTGCCTACAACGTGAGGTGCCGGTGCAAAACGTCTGTCGCGGACATTGTCTTTCCTATGGTCAGAAAAATCGCGGCTATGGTTTTTAAGTGTTTTGAAGAATTCTAGTACATCTTCAGACTTTACAAATTTCGCCGCTTGGGCACCTACTCTTACCCCTCTATCGTCAACCCCATGAACAAGGCAAACCACTGCTTGCTTTCCGAAGATCTTACAACGGTTCAGCAGATTTATTTTTGAGAAATAGTAAAGTTCTAGTGATTCTCCAGGGCGTGCCCGCCTATTAAGCATCTCTGTAAGAAGTTCAGCGTAATTTTCCGTAGCTGGAAAGGATTCTCTGAGCATTATCTTCCATTCACTCCAAGTGTGCTTAATAGAGGGTAACCCCTGGTACCAAGTTCTAGCATGCCCGGTCAGCTTAGGCAGGGCATAGTGTATTGTTTGCTTTTCACTCCAGTTATATATTTCGGAGCATTCGTCCACTTTGTCGAGCCATAAATTTATCGTTTGTTCTTTCGATAGTGGGTCGAATTCAGGAACTACGTAATTCAGTGCGGCAAACGATTCACGATCCCCTGACCTATTTTTCAACACGTTTAAGAACTCCTCAAGAAATTTGGAATCACCTAATGTTGAATTTTTGATATTGGAATGGATTTCGTCTTGTTTGGTACCCGAAGGATTGGGAATGGAGTCACCAGAATCCGAATCTTGTACAAAAGGTTGTGGATATGGCTTTTTGATCTTTTCCGTTCCCAATCTTTCGCTTTCATTCCGTACCTCATTTTCCAAAGTAACTAGACGCTCTCTCGTTCTTGAAAGTTCCCGAAGCATGAGATCCCTGCTGCTGGTTTGGTTGGTGCTATAGTTGCGCTTGTGGTCGCGCGGCGTGCTGCGACTACGGCTGCGCACCCCTCGATGACGCACCTGTCGTCGATCATCGCTGCGGCTGCGGCTGTACGTAACTCGACGGTGAGAACGGTATCGTCTACTGCGGCTGCGGTTTCGCGTAGCTCGACGATGATGACTGTACCGTCGACTGTGGCTGCGGCTGCTGCACGTAGCTCTTTGGCGACCACTGCGCCGTGGACTGCGGCTCCGACTGCGCGTAGCTCGACGGCGAGGAGCGTTCCGTCGACTGCGGCTTCGACTTCGAGAGACCCCTTCATGTTGCTGTCCCGTTCCCGCATCTCGAGGTGGAGTCGTCAGTTGCCTCGAGTGCGTCTTTTCGTTCTTGTCACTCATTTTCTTGATTTGTTTGGTTTTGGGCGTGTAGTTTAACGCAAAATCGTTTGTTTTCGCGCCAATCCCACTTCTGAGCTGAAAAACTCAGAAGGAAATGGGATGAAATCAAAACCTGGATGAATTCTTGATGTGTTTATTCTGTTCACAACCTCACAGCAGCTAACCACCAAAATCAATGCCCGACATCCCAGTGCCGCGCGAATGTACCATCACAGATTAGAAGGTGTGGTTTTATAAAAGATAACCAACTGCACTTCACAGATAACCATTTACTACTCGAATCGAATAGTATGATCGAGAAGTCAATTACTAAACACTGAACGTATACAGACTATTACCGACACACGCAAATGTTTGTTACAAAATCTAGGGTTTTCAAATTGGAAAACATGTTTGGATAAATTTTCCTCGATATAAATAATTGTTGAAATGAGGTCTTCAAACACACTTTTTCTACTCGTTTGACGAATAGGAACCATATACAGAACTCAAACATATTTTATTGTATGTTTTAACAATATCTAGCGATTTGATATTTGAAATTTTGCTGGCTATTTTGTTTTTTTAAATGAAAATATAAAACTAACTTTTTTCTCTTTTGCCCTGAATCCGCCCCTCTCGCACTGCGCGATTTTTCGCTTGGAGTGACAATGACAAAAATAAAATTCGCATAGCCTCTTAAGGTTGAACCTGAGCTTAGAACATCAACAACGCCAGACTTTCGAAGATTCGTTTGAAGAAATTAGGACTCTCCTTATATTAAAAAGTATATACGAGTATTTGATTTGTAGGTCTTTAATTAAGAGAACGTATTAATAAAAATGAGACAACATTTTCAGAAAAAAAAAGGTAGACCTTTTTTTGGTTTTAAAGTGTTCAAAACAAACGGGTTTACGGGATTTTCCATAAAATAGGTAGAGAGAATAAAGAGAATCTATTATCATCCAAATAGTTTTGCCCATAAAATATTTCAGTACCAAGCTAAAAACCCTCCAATCCGTTATTTCGCTGCCGGATAACTTAATTATAAGTATTTCCGTCTAAGTCCGTCCAACACGAATAAGCCAATGAGCCATCCAATAACAGCCTCTATCAAAAGCTAAGAAAGAACTTGCCATGGCCCTTATTGTGTTGGATGGGTCACATTTGAAGTTTTTTTTACAAAAACAACATGATTTTTTTTCACCATTTTTTCCCGGTACCTTTTGTCAAATAATTAGTTTTATTTAATGATCTTTTGGTATTATGTTAAGCATACTTAACAAATTACGTAGTTAATGAATGTTTTCCTATTTTAGTTATTTTATAATATGCAAATAAATGCAGTTTGTAGAATTAATAATGTAGTTGTGTTGTTTTTTCAACAAAGTACATATTTTCCATGTAACGGATGCAACTTGCTCAGCATGGACTTACTCAGAAACTTAAATCTAATGCTCTACTGATCATAATGCACCACTTAGATACAAACACTTTTGAAATAACGTGAATTGACATCTGTCACAAAATCTGTACGAAAAATAAAACAACTGTCATTTTTGACATATGTCAAAAACTTTGTACGAAAAAGAACTAATTTTTGACATCTGTCACAAAATCTGTACGAAAAAAAAAACTGTAATTTTTGATAATGTAAAAAGTCAGAACTAAAAAAAATTAAAATTTGATATCTGTAAAAAAATCAGTATAAAAAAAAAACAAAATCTGTCATAAAATATGTATAAAAAAAACATGAACCCTAAAAATTGATAACCAACACATTTTCAAGATATGGTGCTATTAAAAAAGGTACTATTAACCCAACTGTAAAAAAAAACGTTCATCATGCCTAGCTTGTTTGTGACTTGTCTTTATACAGGAGGCCACTCAAGTTGAGTATGAGTGTCAGGACTTGCATATCCTGACAGTCATACCAGTATGACAAAATAGTATGACACAGAGGAAGAACCCAAAAAAAAATACATCCACTTCCCCATATAAATGTTTAATAACTACTCATCATTTTCCATGTACTTTTCGCGTTATTTCAAACGTTTTGTATGTAAATATTTCAGTATGATCAGTAGAGCATGGTGTTTTACATTTATGAGCAAGTCATTAATACACCTTATGTATAAAATAAAATCAAGTTTTATAATATGACCATTTTGTAGAAGTAAGTATGTATATTTTTATAGCATGATAATTTTTTTACAAAAACGACTAATCTGCTTACAGTTATGTTGATTTTGTAAAATCGTTCATTCTTACAAGACGTTTTTATACGTTAAATACGACTTTACTGACCTGTAGCATTTTTTTTCTGAATTCTGTAAAACCAATTAATAACAAATAAAATTCTGTAATAACCTAAATACCGATTTTGTAAAAAACCCGGCATTTTTGATCGCCTATGCCTTCTCTTAAAATCGACGGGTGCTCCCTCGAGTTAGTATCATGAGAACACGTTCCAATTCAACAACTAAATAATTAAATAAGTGTATCTATGAAAGCTTTCAGAAACACTAATACTGAAACTTCAAGAGTTTGTCAAGATGTTTGAGCAATAAAAACCCGGAAAATCTTTAATAAAGAAAGAAACAAATTTATTTGGGGAAAAAAAGAATACTTAGAAAAGCAACATATAGGTACATAATGTAGCCAATTCTGAAGGCTTTAATTTTAGTTTTAGTGCTGTCAAAACTAAAAATTTTCCAAAGTAATTTAGCTTCTGTTCCTAACTTTTAAAGACGATTTTGTAATCAAGAAAATTAAGTTTTGACAGCACTAAAACTAAAATTAAAGCCTTCAAAATCGGCTTTAATAACTACTAGCTGACCCGGCGAACTTCGTTCCGCCTAACAGTCTAATAATATCGTGTTAACTTTAGTTAAACTTAATTTAGGATTTCATTAAGGTAATAACATTAATACAACTTTTTTGCAAATACAGAAATGTTTTATTGCTTGCCATTATGAAAGAAGAATGGCAGGGACCCATGTAGTTTCAGAACCGTTGTTAGCCTTAGCGTAGGGTATTGAATATATGCAGAAATAATAGTTCTTGGAATAACTAAGCGATTTTTAAAATTTGGGGCTTAGATGTTATTTAATGATATCAGAACGCTAGATAAATAGGTTTCTTTTATATGCGTAGTTTTGTCAACAGATGGCACCACATGCTGTTTGCATTCGTAAAATTTATTAATTAATTTATTGTTATTCGATAATTTATCCGATATTTTATTAATTATTCTGCTATTCGGAGCGGATAAGAATACACCAAAAAAGAGATAACTAACATCTATCCAGCTGATCTTGAGTTATAAGTGGTGTAACTAACACGACTTTGTTTTATATATTTAGATTAACTTAAAACTAGTACTTATAATTAACATATTAATCACAATTGTCTAAGATTAAGATGAAGCTATCTCATGCATTCAACGTCACCAAATTGGCCATAACTAAGCATGGTGCTGTGACGCAATAATAAATACTTATACAAACATAATGTATGCATATTACGCGACAACGATGATATTCTGTTACAGCCAAATAAGAGCAAATTTTTAACAATTTAAATTGTATTAATAATTAAATGATCTGTCACTTTTCAGATCTGTTACTTAATATGTATAAGAAATAAACCAGCTTTCCATTTGGACATCTGATTAAAAAAAACTGTTAAAGAATTAAAGCATCTATCAATCTGTCACAATACATTTAAACATACTCGTAAATATATCAATTAATACTCTGGTAAGTTTGGTATTCTAGTCATTTTGATATTCTGGACATTTTTATATTCCAGTCATTTTGATACTGTAGTCATTTTGTATACTTAAACTTTTTGATGTGGACGTATTTTACTCAAACTCAAACTCAAACGTTTATTGCAATCTAAGTGTATACAGATCTTATAAATGTTTGTTCGTACTTATGACTTAGATGCCTATTTTATAGGCGTTGCAAATTTGGAACACAACTTAAAGCTAACAAATTATCTTAGATTAATTAAATAATTAAATATTTACTTAATTACTACATTACATGCAACATAAACCGAGGCGAAGCCAAGGGCCTCAATACACACGAGTTGGGAATCGCACTTTCTCCCGAGTGATACATAGTGCTTTATACTACACCTGCGAGGAAATAGTATAATTTTACTTTCAATCAAGATACAATAAAAAAAACCGACTGACTCGCGTGCGATTGTCACTTTTTATTTCCTTCTTATTTTTTATTATGTGCAGGAAAAGCAAGTGGCCAGTATCATTTTTCGAATTTTATGTACAAGTTCGCAAAATAATACTGGCCACTTGGCCACTTGCTCATTCTTTATGTTATTTAAAAAAAAAACAGCACGTTAACAATGGATTTGCATATACTTTTTCTGCCCGCTCAAGCACGTTAACAATGAATTTTCATACACTTTTGCCGCCCGCATATTTGTATGACAGTAATGACGTATTTTCTGCATCGTTTTCAACAAAGAAAGAAGGTACTTTCCGAGCAGGTGTAGTATAAATGTTTTGTCTTATACACACTCGAATATTTCAGAGGACGCTAGCCGCTTCTTACGCCGCGCCGCCGTTTGTAGCGAATTCGCTCGCGGCAACGTCGTAGTAAGTTGGGGTGTCATGCAGTGCTACTCGTAGATATTGTTATTTGCTTTTGTTATGTGGAGTAAGGTTCAAAATACACCGGCAAAGTGTAACAAAACATTGTGATTGATGGAGCAACCGATACATTATGCGTACGTCCTGAATAAGAAGAATGCCATATTTTATGGTTCCGCCTGAAACGTTAACCATCTTAGTGTAGTTTGTTTGTACATTGTACCTACAACCTTTCTAATACTTTTCTTAAAACATTGCGTGGAATAAGTTGTACAAATCAGTGATATATGTCATAACACTGAAACCATACCCATATGTTTTACTTATCACTAAAATTTGCTTTCCCATAGAATGACTTAAAAAGATTTCATTGTTTTTGCGATTTCTTCAAAAGTCAAAAACTACAAAAGTTGTTAGTTGCAACCTGCAATAAAAACATTTACTTTCATGTTTTTTTTTGCGCCTTAGACTCAGTTATTTAACTGTGCAAAAAGTCACAGGTCGAGCTTTCGATGAGATTATGACTCGTCCATCCATCAAGAATCCTGATGATGGTGAGTCATAATCTCATCGAAAGCTGGACCTGTGCCTTCTTACACAGTTAAGACTGTACATGAGCCTAGAGCATAAACAATGCCAGACTTTCGAGGATTCGTTTGAAGAAATTCGGACTCTTCTTATATTGAAATAAAATATATTTGATTTATTGATCTTATATCTGACGATTCTACTTATAAACAATGTATTAAGATTTAAACTTTTGTCAAAAAAGAAAGGTTTTCACCCTCTTTTTTTTTGGTTTTCAAACGTTCGTTTCAAGAACGCGGTTAAGAGATCAACTCGATTTTTTTTTTCATAAAATAGGTAGGGATTCTACTTAAATCCACTATTTTTTTTCCTACAAAATATTTCAGTATTAGCTAAAAACACACCAATTTGTTTTTTCGCTGCGTGATCATTATAGTGTTACGCGTCCAAGAAAAAAAGGCCAATGAGCCACCACATAATCGCCTCTATCAAAAGCAAATAAGGTTTTTGCTATTGGACTTATTGTTCTGGACGGTTAATAAAAAAAGTTGTTAGGGTAGGCCATCCTTTTAAACAAGTGGGTCTAACTTACTCTAACTACCTAATTTGATCATGTAGTTAATATTTCAATAGACCGTCAGGTTTTGCGTCAAGGGTACTCACGGAACCCGATACCTTTATTGAGTACAATGTAATCTTGACAGCCTTTTTTATATAAATGGTAGAACGATACAGATAAAGACGATTTTTCTTCTTACACCTCATGAAACAGAGGTCTGTGTAAAAAAATCATCGAGGAAAATTTTGCATGTGAAATCTATATCTTTGATTCCTTTATGGATTTAGTCTATGTTGATGTAGAGACATGCAGGCCTGAGAAAAACCTAAGTGAATCAACAAAACTACTTTGATTGTTATAGCTAAATTCATACTGTCATGTATACATATATAAATATATACATACGCTACAAAAAGAATAACAATTTCGGAAACGTAATGTATCATTACCTATATAACAGTCATATTTTTGTACTGACACATACACAGCCACACACACACACACCCTCCCACACAATACGATACTCGTAGTTTTAAGGCCCTTAATACCGCCAAATGGGTACTTTCTAAAGCCTACTCCTCTTATATGGCCAAACCAAAAATATTGAAAAATTGTATTATGGATTATCAACTCTAGGAAAACATATGGAACATTTTTCTTTTTCGTACCACCAAAACTTCTATATGAAAAATTGTTTCAACTGAATGGTGTTTTTTGGCTTGAATTTCCTACTGCTCCTAAGCGGCTTAGGTGATTTAATTCATTTATGCTTTGATAAATAGATAAACTTGATAGCTATAAATATAACATAGAATTATTCAATCGAACAATGACGCCCATGTGAAAAGTATTATTTTCTCCTATTTTGCCCTTTCAAGGACGCAGCGAGCGTCGTAACAGCCACCACGCATTGTGCACTGATTTGAACGTTATTTCAATGTCGTTTCCGTCGATATTCATACAGACAAACATCGAGCTGCTAATTTGGCGACGGTAATCGCCTTAATTATACTTTTTCTGTAACCTTAAGCTATGGATTTGAAGGAGCGCGGTCTTCTGCAACACAGGCATTTCTATGCTTGAAGGAAGGCCCCAGCAGTGTAAATTAATGTAATTTTGGTTATTGAATAAACAATTTTTAATTTTAAAAATGTATATTTACTAACAGTCACCTGCAGTTTAAGCTCCCTACAGTACTACAAGGATCTTGAGGCGCGTGGATCGGTTGTGTCCAAAATCGGAATTAAGGGGCTTAAGTAAGCTAAATTAGCAGCTCGAAATGTGTCGGTACAAATATCAACATAAACAAAATAGTAATAACGTTCATATCAGAGTGCATTGCAAAGTGGCTGTTACGACGATCGCTGCGTCGTCAGGTAGCGCAAAATAGAGAAAAATACTTTTTACATATGTTACATTTGATATTTAGAAGTTTTAAACGTCATTAGATATTTATATTGCTCGTGTCTGTGTTCAAGTTTTAACCATGACTCTTTTGAATTTAAAAAGTTTAGACATTTTATCAGTTTTTTAAACCATTTTAAAGCATTTGAAAGGTATTTATTTACCCGTTGGTTAAAGCTTATGAGGTTTTAAAACATCACAATTACGGGACATGGGTCAATAAATGTCATATATTTTTTTTGATGTTTTGTAATATTCATATAGAAAGTTTAAAGCAATTCAAAAACGTCTCTAAAGGCAGTTTTGCTTTTGAAGCCTCTTAACACCGCATAAAGCAAAAAGCACACAGAAATGTATGGAGCAATTGAATCGCACCGGTCGGCAAACTACGTAAAATTTTAAAAGTTTGAATGAAGCTAAAATAATGTCTGGAAATGACAAGTTTTGTTACAAATTTCTTTGACTGATTCACTATAAAATTAACGAAACGTATTTCTATTTTTTGCCCTAGAAAAAACGTAGTGTTAATAATGCCAGACGCTGTTTGCCGTTGATTCAATCATTTTGGTGAACTTCACTGATTTCTTGTCAAAGGAGACTAACATTTTCACTAAATCTAATAATGGTTTACTATGAAGCACTTCTTTATCTATCGTCCTAATTTTATTTCATAAAAATATCATATTTTAGAATACTTTATTGTGGTAACACCAAAACTCGTTTGACGCAAATCTAGAGAAATGGTCCTTAAGAGCGGTTTCGCAGCCGGATTGTGAAAAACACTCCTTTTTCTAATTAATCGAAACAGACCACTTAAATTCAAAATTCACTCTATAGTCATTCAACAAAACCTTATTACCTATGTATTGGGTGTTCCTGCCATCGCAAAGTTTCCATTGCTTTCTGTAACATAGAATTTCAAAAATTTTGAATTCTAATTTATAGAAACCAATGGAAACTTTGGCGTGTTTTTCACAATCCGATTGCGAAGCCGATCAGGTTAAACGTCAGTCGCTTAGCGCAAAGTGCATGACTTAACTTTGTTTTTCTTGATAAGAAATAAAAAAAATTAAAAGCATTTTGGTCTGTGGCAATTGACGCTAATAGTTCAGTTTTAGTAAGGTTTATAAAGCAAGAGTTTGAAATTGTATACACCATTAGTCATGATCTTTTCAAAACCAACTTAAATTGAACTTAGAACGCTGTTTTAACTTTGTTTGGACAAAACCATGACTAATTGTGCATTAAAATTCAAACTCATGCTTTATAAACCTCACCAATAGTGAACTATTGGCGTCAATTGCCACATACTAAAAGGTTTTTCAATTTTTAACTTCTAAAGGAAAAACAAAGTTAAGTTATGCACTTTGCGCTAAGCGACTGACGTTTAACCTTAAAGTGTTACCTACTCGTAAGTGCGCATATCTTTATTTGTCGTTACTGAAAATGGTTATTACTCATATACCTTGAAATTTTCCAGATGACATAATTGTCAAGGTGTGTTATTTCGAAAACCATTTCCAGATTCAGTTTTAATAAGCTGTATTTTAGAATTTGTGGTCTAAAAAAACCTCATTATGCTGAATATTTTTACGATAAAGCTGCAACTTTCATTTGCCTTCGTGTGACGTCACTTGAGAAATGGCTGTTTAGAAACGTGTCCTTTGCTATCAAGATAAATTTATAAAAATTTGCTGCCGAAAGATTTGACAGATGGATGACAGATGGATGACAGATGAGTAGACAGACAAACACAGACCACATTTTTATAAGCAATCACACGTCACAATCAGTATAATGTCTCAAATTATTATGTGACGTCATATCAGACAATTCTTTAAAAAAATCATGAAAACGATAATGGTTAATTTATTTACCAAAATAATGAAAACTGTGTCCTAAAATGGCCAAAGGTCTCCGAAAAAAAAAAAAAAAAAAACTTTTTGAAGTTAAGCTATGGGAATTGATAGCAAATCAGCCCCCGTTGCCAAGGAAAGCGAAGCCTGTGCTCTGCGAATTATTTGTTTGTCCACCAATAAACTCGAGACGGAAATCATTAGTTTGTTTATCGTGATTTTCTTCAAGTTGTTGTCTTGAAACTTGAACTCGAGGTTATTATCCTATTTCGAGACGGAAAGCTGAGGAAAAAGCGTTGGTATTTCAATTAGTGGACGGATCAAATTACAAGACAAAATTCTGTGATCTCTAGGGTCTTGCGAAATCTTGGTATGCAGACGTCTCGGGTTTGCTTAGTTTTACCTATTTTTCTAGCATGACCGGTAACATATAAGTACAACATTATGTTAGGCTAGAAGCAATTTTTTAGTTCTTTCGTTTAATTTCGTTTCGAATCTGTTTTTTTATTGATAACAATACTTGACTGGTTAGTGATTAGTGATTAGTCTTCGCTGGGAGCCCGAGAAAATACGAAACTTATTTTTTATGACGTCATATTTTTAAGTCTATGGTATGATATCAATACACCGTATGAAGCGTTAAGGTGGATGGTCCAAGGCAATCTTCATACAAACTTGTGGGAACCGATAACGACGACAGAAGTATTATTATTTCATTCTGTTACCTTGTCCCAGACGTTTCATCAACTTTACACCCGCGAATAATCATTCAACTTTCGTAATCCAATGTAGGGAAGTTTTAAATTGCAAACTAGACTGTTAAAACATTTTGTTTAATAAAGGAACTGATTATTTGCGAGTGTAAAAATTAAGTAACAGAACGAAACTATACTACTTTTGTCGTCATTATTGGTTCCCACAAGTTTTTTTATCAAAACTGCCTTGGACCATCCACCTACTCACACTCATTTATTGAAGAAACATTTCAACGATCTCTATTGGTGAAACCCGTACGACTAGACTATATATATTATTAGGGAAATTATTAATCGGGCAAATAAAAATATAATTAGCGACTTCAAGAGTCCGGAATAAATACCAAGGCGTGCGACTAAAAATAGTGATGTGGGTGAATTTAAAGTATGAAATCGAAAATATTTCACCAAAAGTTAAAAAATTGGTGCGATGACGGGCGAAGTGAGGAGGAGCGTGTTAGGTTTACATGTAAGGTAAAATAAAGAGCCGAGCGAAGCGGAGCGAAGCGAAACGACGTCCCTAGTTTCATTACTTAAAATTAAATTGTCACTAAGATAGAAAACTATTCGCCTAGGAATTATTCAACTCAACTCAAATTTGTATTCGACGTTTTCAACATTTTTATTCTCCCGCAGTCTTTCGCCCACTTAGTATTTTAGTACGCTATGTTCAGTATTTTTGACACCTTAAATTTGAATTTATATTCGCTCGTTTAAATACTACCCTTTTTAAAATACCTAAGACACATTATTTCGACTGTTGGGATTTTATATAATATCTGCAGATTTTTCTCATTTAATAGTCAAGTTGCACGCTAGCTCACTACACAGCCTGTTCGGCTATTATAGGGCTAGATGTGCTACTTGGGATATTACAGAGACGTCTACCAACACAATATTATATCATAAGCTATTACTTGGAAGCCTCGGTTTTATGGACTGTGGTATATGTTTATGTGACGAGTAACGACAGAGTCCAAGCCGGCACGCTGTGGCACATTTTAATGTGCGGAACGAAACTGATCACTGAATTTAAGATGCACCTAAAGTCGGAGAAAGCCATATTGAAGTGCTTGGGGGCAGTGATGGCACCTGAATGGATTATTTTCTAGGACAATAATTTTAGGATGTTTTTTTAGGAGCAAAACTCAAGGCTCCGTACAAAGCTAAATAAATACACATTTTATTTATAGAGGTATACTATTGGCAGTTTACTATCATATTTAAAATGCAAAAAAAACAACATATATTATATGTTGTAAAAGAGGACATATTTAAGACATTTGTATGTCTGAAAACGTGATTACATAACTTTGCTCGATAGAAAAAAAAGTAAGTATAAAGAATAATGTGATCAGAAAGGACGACATCTTTAATGGGCTGTAAATGAAAAATGTCACCGATTCACAGCGCAGTGGACGCGAGGGCGCCGTTAGGTGATCCTAGGGGACGCGATATGTGGTAACCGCTGAGTTTATGATCCATTTGTATCGGACTTAGCTTGTGCATCACATAAGTCTTCTCTAAAATTTTCGCATTTCCATTCTTATTACAATAGAATAAGAACTAGGTTAGAGGACTTTACGATAACTCCGGCTTTAGAATTGTAGCCTGGAATGTTGCTATTCGTTGTTTGGTAGAACCGGTATTTTCAGCTATGTATTTTAAAATCTGTAAAAGATTCACGAGGTATTGTGTCGCTCGTTGCAGTGTTATGTAAAAGGTTTACGTCAATCGATTTTTAGGTAGCCATGTGGGTATAAAAAAAATAACATTCTATGAAACCTCGTAAGCAAAAAATATTATGGAATCATTACGAACATGATGAATAAGTGGAAATATTCTGGAAATTCAAAGGCCAGCAAAACACATTAAGATTTAGCGATTCGTAGAAAATAGTTTCTGTCAAGTAAACCAAGGAAAAGCTATCACGGCAAATATGAGGCCAATAATAGTGAATGCCACAATTTATCGAAAACAGGACGAGGGAAATGTAAGGTCACGTCGCTGAGCCGGTTACATGTTCAACCCCAATTCAGGGGCCATCCTACGAAATTAAGTTAATAGAATATACCTATAACATAATGAAATCAAGAATATTTACTGAATCAATATCATTTCGTGGTATTATGCTACTAGACATTTGATTTATTATAACATAAACGAGTACGAGGTAAATTACTGAATAATAGAGTCAAAAGTAACCGGTATAGAAGAGCTTGTATGACTAGATTGATGGATGTGGAAGAGGCGAAAGACTGTCAGAAACAGAATATCAGAATCGTAGCAGATGGAAATCTGTAGTCTCGCCTACCTCTCTGGGAGACAGGTGTGAGTATATTTTGCAAAAAATATCTTAAGATAGAAAGTTAAAAACTTCGGTCAACAATTGTGTCGATTCGACGATTTAACATGATTTAACTTATTTGATATGACTTAATATTTTGATTTAAGCGTTCTGTCTTTTTCTTTCTGTATTGAAAAGACAAAGACAGAACGCTTAAAATATGTTTGGTTTTGTACGTTATTATGTTGATTGAACGTTAAAAACAAAAGTGTTAGAGTGAGACTTATTCCAAGCGAATGGCCGAGTGGATACTATTAAGGTTGGTTAAGTTATTTTATACCGTAGTGTCACAGCCAATATATGTATATTGTACGAGTACTTATATTATCATGAAAAATTTGCGCACCAATGAATACAGTATTATGCAGTCATTGAGCGTTTTTCCTTGTTTCAAATTTAGTGTTAAATAAGATTCCTAGATGGCACTGTCGTATACTTCAGCAACAAAATCAAAGACAAAATTTGCACAGAATCCAAATAAACTAAAAACGACCGACGTTTACATTGATTGCTACTGATTGCTAAGAAATATATTTTATCTATGGTGACATGAAGACCGACATCTGGAGGAATGCTTAGAACTAAGAGAAGAAAAAACACAATGAGAAAAAACCATAGATTTAGGATATACGCCGGTATGTCTCAAGTATATGGGAAAAACGCTCATTACCTTATTAATAATTTTAACGAACGATATTTTATCGAATCGAATCACCGAATCGGGAAGTCAATCTGACAAATACGCCCATTTGTCGTCTTCACGTGTTGTCAGTGGCCTTTGCTTTCTTCAATGTTCGCATTCCATCCATAACACGAGTTTCTTTCAAAGAAAATCGTTTTCTTAGGCATATAGTTTTCCCAGAAAATTGTGACGATATTGCGTTAGTTTTCTCTTGAAAAGAAAATTTCGGAGGAACATATTTTTATAGAATAAAATCTAGTTAGTACGAGCTTGTCAATACAACGTAAAAAACTTAGTTGGTATGATTTTATTACTAAAAAAATATTTCTAAGAGACTACATAGAACATGAAAAATGGAAGCCCTTATTTATTTTTGAGAAAAATATATTTACTAAATATTGAAGATATTTCTTTTTGTATTTACTATATGTCTGGCTATAGAGTATAAGAATTATAGTGAGCATAAGTTTCTTACTGATTTTTTGACTACTTTGAAACGTTAATATTAAATTAATTTTTTTTTAAAAGATTTGTCCTCAGAAATTCTTCCCCATACACAAGCACGTATCCAAGGGGGGGGGGGATTTGGGATGTATCCTCTCCCTAAATCTAGGGTAAGATACACGGGAGCGGACAAATTTAAAGGCGGCATGATTGAATTCAAATTCAAAAACTGAAACAAAAACTTTGGCGAAACATTAATAATAGCCTGTGGTGAGTGGCAGAATATAGAAAAAAAACCAGTATGCAGCATTGACGCCAGATAATATACCTGATGCAATGGGTGCCAATCTAATGTGGTTCAATAATTACAGATATTTCTTTCACATTGTTTTTTAAATAAATATCCCCTCCGAACCAAAAGTCTGGATACGTGATACCTTATTTAAATACTCACGACGTGAATTCGCAAGGGGTGGTCAGAGGTCTTTCCAACTATGGACTGTGAAATGCAAGTCACTGTCCACACTCGTACACGATTTACCGACCGTTTTACGTTCTAGCACGATGGGTGATGTGATGATCTCTAACGCCGTACTTAGGGTACAAATATCGATCCGTAGCATAAGGGGGGGGGGGGGGGGCAGTGGCGTGCATACAAGTTTTTTCTGGAAAAGCAATCAGAGGGTCAAGTTTAACAATAAAAAAAATGAAAAAATTTAATTAAAACTTTGAAAAAAAAAAGTTAGTATGAAAATGTTCTTATTGTCAAACTTGACCTTCTGATTGCTTTTTCGGAAAAAAGGTTCCATGCACGCCACTGGGGGGGGGGGAGGGGGGTGGAGGGTTCTCCCAATTTTGTCTCTTTTCAAACCCATTTTAAACCGTGAAATCGTGATAATAAAATAAAATTTTTTGATCTTAATATTTCGGCCGTTCGATACGCAATTAACTACCTGCATCCAATAAAATCGCAGATATAGGTATAAACTATGATGTCAATATAAATTTATTTGAGGTTTTGGACAATAACACTTGTACCAAAATAAATGTGGTACAAAAGGGGACATAAAACGGCCTTCATATTAAAAACCCGTCATTCTCATTCTAAATTAACAAATAAAAACACTTTGAAATCGCGAGATTTCTGAGCGGTCTGTTTCCACCAAGCAGGATAGACAGGTGTAAAATGAAAGCGTTGCGGCAGGATCGATTTCTCTGGATATCCTCGCCATAACGTGACTTCCGAAGCACGCAGACCGAACATGGGTATGCTTCTACGGAATTTGAGCTCATGACCTCCAGAAACGTTCGAACCACTATAACACAGAGACGGTCCTGCGGCGGCGGTAAACCTACAGGTAATGGAAGTAGTTGGATCTCAATACCCTCAACTGTAAATGGGGATAGCTGAAAACCAGCGCCAACCAAAGCATTTTTATTTAGATTTTAACAACTGTAAGTTAAATTCATAATTAATTATTTAAAAACGGATATACTTATATGAAATATTTTTTTAAAATTACATTTACCAACAAATATTAAACAGAAAATTAAAAAATATATATTGTACAAAGGCGGCACTTATCGCAAATAGCAATATCTACCAGGCAACTCTTGGGGGAAAGAGAAAGTGAGAAAAAAGGGGAGCATGTAAATGTAAAATAAAATTAACTACATAAAGTTAATTGTTACTAACAACATTAATAAACAAATACATAAACTTAGGTACACAAGAAAGCATGGTTTGTATGGCACATCTGCGCTACATCCTTTTGTCGAGTTCTTTCTTTTATTAATAGAATACTCTCTAATTATTTAAACCTTTTTGCTTTGTTAATTTTAAGTATTTAATTTTTTGTGAACACGCTCATTAATTTATTTTATTTTATTACGTTACAGCGAAATACAAATTGTAACCAACTGTTACGTCAAGAGTGCTCGTAACTTCCTCAAAATTTTGTTTCTAAACCACACTCTTGTTTCGAAGTTTATGCCAACTGTCTCAAACAAGTATTCTCGTCGGCAATCTCTTTTCTATAAGTCGTACCCCATTACCCCACCTACGTAATTACAAAGTTGGTCTAACAAGGCGGAAGCCCAAAAGGAAAATGTTTTCAAGAAAAGATTTTCTAAATACAGCTTGGAAAAGAAAAGTTGTTAGCTCCCTGGGGCGTTCGGTGCGATCGCTGTGACTCTTTCAGCTTTACGGCCTAGTTACAGACCATAAGCGGTGAGCGGTGACATTAAAAAAAAGTGAAGTTTGAAAGTGAAGTACAACCCGGTCACATTATCTCGAGACCTCGCTGGAATGCGAACCACCCGCCCCCGTTCTCCTTTCACCTCCCCGCGCTCTGTATCTGAGCGCCGACGCGACGCCAGGTCTCGAGATAATGTGACCGGGATGTATCTTAGGCATATCGTAAAATTCGTCAGATTGAAAAGTATGAAATAGAAATTTTGGCAAAAAAAAAACGGCAATTTTCGATAAAAAAGCCGCTTCCGTAATCTTTATTCTTAAAACAATCCAAAACGCAATGAGTAGACTTTTTGGTATTAAATGATATAAGATTTATGCAGCCTGCTCTCTTTTTTGCCTAATTTTAAAATGAGAACAAAAATTTTTCAGTATGGTCATACTCTTTGATCACAATCATAATAAGAAAAATCTGAATAACTTGCTATCGATTGGGCATCGAATCGATAAATAAAAATGTAACTCTTATTTCATTGCAATATGGGTTGTCGTTTAGAATTTATCGATTTTACCTGTCAAAGTAATCGAATCGAAGCTTTATAGCATGTCACTGATACACCTTGTCTACGCTTGGAATTGAACATGTAATAAAATCAGTTGTGATGGTGACTATTATGTGCCTTGCGAAAGGAAACGTTGACTTTGCATTTGTGTTATCGCCAATCAATGATATTCTTTATGTCATTGTCACCAATACTAGAATGCGAATGACAAGTGTAGAAATGGTGACACTGGCTTATGAAATTACTTAAATTGCCTCATGCACAACTCAAAAAAAGCTTATAAACTCGTCTGATAAGGTGTAAGTACTGACTTCCTTGCAGCTTTTGACTTGAACCATCTATAGCCATTTTTGTTTCGCATTTACACTCGTGTCGTAGTATGATATTGGGGAAAAATCTGTTTTGCTTAAGCATAACTGCAATTGTGTTTAGTTCGATAAAATTAGCTCTATAGCCAGTTCTCCGCTGAAGCCTTTAGATGGCGCCTATGAGCATAGATGGATGCACCATCAGCTCGGCGAAGCCCGTTCAAATATGTGATGCAATGTAGCTAGCTGCCTTTGTAAATGCGGGGAAATCTTGTAGAGTGCATTTACTCATTCTTGTAAAAGCACTGCTTTAACACTAACAAGCTACTCTGAGAGGAATTATGTTCAAGAAAATATATTACTCTGTTGTGTTCAAGGCATTGTTAACTACAATTCTTGTCGTTTGACTTTTAAAATAGAAATACCGTTTCATAGAAAATATGCAGCATAGAATGCAATTTTATTGAGTTTCGCAGAGTTTGGTATGTTTTCTATTAGGGTTCCGTAGTACCTAAAGATACAAAAAGAACATTTATGGGGAGACTCCGTTGTCCGTCCGTCCGTATGTGACAGCCTCATAACTTTAAAACGATAAAGATATGAAGTTTGGCATAAAAATAACATTATTTGCCCACATATCACAGTGTAAAAAAATATATAAAAAATTTTAAATTGTTCAAAATATTTCCAAAACAAAAGTGAGAAAAATAAAAAATGTTATCCTAAAAATACAAAATGGGTACCAAATTGTAGATATTAAAAAGTTGATTGCAAAAATGTATACTTTTGCTTTATTTACTGGCACTCGTTTCGAGAAATCTTTAAGTAGCCACAAAAATATGTATGTCCCCCCCCTTATTTCCGAA
Source organism: Ypsolopha sequella (assembly GCA_934047225.1). Taxonomy (NCBI): domain Eukaryota; kingdom Metazoa; phylum Arthropoda; class Insecta; order Lepidoptera; family Ypsolophidae; genus Ypsolopha; species Ypsolopha sequella. The sequence continues at coordinate 13,661,566 of OW203987.1, forward strand.
ACTGGTAGACCGAAAAATATGAAAAAAAAACGATTATAGATCAAAACCAGCCAATTACAGGAAAACTATAGCGATTTAAAAAAAATTGGGCACAAATGAGAAATATAAAAAAAGAAGTAAAATAACTTTAAAAAATGTATTATAAAAATACAATATTGGTATCAAATTGTAGGTATTAAAAAGCTAATTGTAAAAATATATAGTTTGACTATAATCTTGATAAAACACTTGTACTGTTTCACAATATCACTTTATATTACTCCAACCGGATATTGTGATTATATTACTCCAAAGTGATATTGTGAAACAGTACAAGTGTTTTTATCGAGATTATGATGATGTTTCACCAAGTGCTGACAATCGCAAGTATTAATCACATAGTTTGACTATATTTAATTGCATCTATTTCGAGAAATCCTTGCAAAACCATTAAAAAATGTACGTCCCCCCCTTATTTCCAAAACTGGTGGACCGAAAAATATGAAATAAATCATGGTAATATGTGTTTACGTAAAGATTACAGAAAAAATTAAGCGGTTGATAAAATCACGAAAAAAAAATGATAAACCACCCGCATATCAACAATACGGAACCCTAGGTACGCGAGTCTGACTCGCACTTGGGCAGTTTTTTTTTAAATATTTATGCTACGTTTCAGAAAAGGAACCTTTTATCACAACTCCACATGTATTGAATTTTGATTGAGAGCCAAGCAAACTATTTTATTGGTTCCAAAGATAACTTTTTACTCTTAAAAGAGTACTTTTTTGGAAAACTTATGTTTTAAAAACAGAGCCGGGTTGAGACAACGCGGTCTTAATATTTTGGGAAACGTTAGGTTCCAAAAAGTTTCCTAATATTTTAACATGTACAAAATATGTAGTTGTCACTATAATTTTTAGTAACGATCCAATTAAGTTTAACACATTTGTCCAAGGCGTGAAATGAATGTCTCTGTCTAAAATCTTGATCCAAAACAAAAATATTAAATAAAATTTCAATGTGCATAACTCCTATCAAATACTGTAAAAACCATAATAACTCGCGAAAGTGGAACAACCCAATCAAATAAATTTTAGGCTTTTATTTAGACGGTCAATATGAAGTGGTGTATTTCCCTGATTTTTTCACAAACATCGCGTTAAAGACCAGAAAAATATTTAAAATAATGGGTTTTCGCCCTAAAATCGAGTACTTTTACAAGGCTTCGTTAAGTTACTTATGAACATTTAACAAGCAAAGTAAGCACATACACCACTTGGAAGTATCATTAATATTCTAATAAAATATAACAAGTAATCGAGGCACAATTAACGTATTCGGAAATAATTATTATTTCCAACGTAAAGGGCGAGACTCGCTCAGCACAGTTCGAACGGCGTGGGGCAAAGCGTGAGGCGCTTGTTTAGACCAGCCAGCCAAATATGTGCTTTATTGTCGCGATACGTCTCGCTTCGCATCGGAGTTGGCTTCGTCCTGCACCGGGTTCTTTTCTCCGGATTTGTAACAAAATATTAAGAAATAATTATAACGGCGAAAATACAAACTTTAGCTAAGACAATTTTTAACAAAAGTTTGCTATATGCATACAAATATTTTTAATGATATTACAATAGCTATAAAACAATTTGCTTTTCCATAGTCGTGATAACAGCCGTAAATTCCTTAAATAATCTTTAGGTAATATCACGCTAAAGAAAAATCCAATTATTTTGAAGCTACCATAAAATCATAAAAATTTAAACTATTGTTACAAGTTGTCCTAGCCAAAATTGTATTTTGACTGTTCCGAAAAACGACCCTTAAGCCTGAAAGAGTCAATAAAGTAGTGTTTATCACTATTTAGCATTTCCAAATCCTCAAAAAGGGCCGGAAAGGTAAAATTGTGGTCCCAGTCCCAGGGCTACGTTGGAGGTATGTTTCCGTAAGGGCACGTGTAAACAAGCAGACTTGAAAGGGCGAGTGACGCGCCTCCGGCGATTGCGACATACCGAAAGCGACTTAATGAGAACACGTCCTAAGAAAATCTCAGGGGATTTCAAACAAACTCTGCTGTTTGTTGACAACGTATACAAAAAATTGTTTGTACTGTGTTTGTATGAAAGTTTGATAATTGGAACACGCTTCGTTATTTTTTAGATTCTATCAGAAAAATTTAAATTCTTGTACCGAATACTTTTATATTGTAAGTTGTGTCATCTACTCTAATTTCCATGATAAATATACGAGTACCTTTTTTAATCCGGAAAAAATAGCAAAAATGCTAATTCCCAAATTAATTAATTATGTACGGACTAAAATAGTTCTTATGCTCTTGTGTGAAAGACAATTGATAAGTTTGTAACGGCTATTTAACTTTGTATTTTTTTGTTATCTCCATCTCCATGGTTGAAAAGAGCAACAATGGACGTTTGCTCATATTGTCATAAGTAAGTAAGTATCTATGAAGATACCTACCTAGTTACGTTTGTGTGTATTCCATTATTTTACGAATTTGTCGCAAAGCATTTCGATATCATAAGGCATTATCAATATTTATTTAGACTACCTGTACATCTAATTTTCTATATGCTTGCATAAGACGGGAATGACGGTGTACGTAAAAACCCTTACAGGTTTCTGATACACCTTATTATTGTAAAATATGTATTTCTTTTTAGTTATCAAATAAATAAATAAATAAATAAATAAAAACTTTTAGAGATAGTTACTTTCCTAATACATCATTCACATATTTATAGTTCCTGATCCAATAACCCTTTCATAAATCCTTACAAATACACACACACTCTCACACACCCTCACCTTACTCACAGAAGCGTGCACTTTTTAAAATTAAGTTCAAAATGTTTTTTTTTTATTGTTTTGTATGTGTCCTATATCCCTGATTAAATTATTGTAACTGACATGCTGCAAGACGGCTGCAAAGCCAGCGTAGGTGTCAGGAATTATGTTTTTTAACAAAAAAATCTTACTTTGTCTGTTTTAATTTGTGTTACTATTTTGTTTTGTATGCTTGTGTTTTTTATATCAATAAATGTATTTTTATTTATTTTATTTTTAAGAAATCTCTTAGGATCAAAGTGTTTGCGCTGTACCTGGTTACATATCTCGTTTGCTGTCTGCACACCAAAGACGGGAGACTCTCTGTCCCGTCTATCAAGGCAAAGTTTTTAATGGCCAAAAGGCAAAAAACAAACAAAGTCAATCAAAAAAAAAAAAAAAAGCTGTCTGTACATTACAGTGGTCACTTAGCTACACTTCAAGCTCCCTTTTTAAACCATTAGTTCTACGCCAGGAGAGGATGTTCTAGCAGCTGCTAATAAAGTTGATCTATACATGGACGGCGATATATGAAGGTGACCGTACATGGACGTAAACAATACTGTACAACTTACGTACCTACACTTGACAGAAATTTTCATCGTTTTGTTCCTTTGGCAGATTTGCTCAGATATGCGGGTGGGACATGTGTGGGTTCTGTGTATTCTTTATTAAATCACACCGCTGTTATTGTCGTTCCACATTAAAATTTTACATTGAACATGACATTTTGCGGTGTACCTATATATGTGCATTCAGAATTTTATAAATACGGGTAAAAGTAGAATTAATTAACACATTTTAGGTTATATGAGAGCCAGTGTAGGGTGCTTGATATCAACTCCAGTGATATTCGACTAAAAGCATGTCTAAAATATTATTTTTAATTAATTGCATATTGAACCTGTCAACGTCATGCTAGGGTTGTGTGTCAATTTATTTTTAAATAAACCATGTAAGCTTTTTATTGTTTTTTTTTATAAATTAAATGAAATAAGAATGTAATTTTTTAACTAAACTGTTTCATTGATATAATGGAGTACAACCAACAATCACATCAAATGATTAAAATCAATAAGGTTAATTCGAAGCCTTTTTTGTCTTAAGCGACACAGTACAAATGGCTGACTCCCAAAAGATTAAGCGGTAACCCTCTCTTATTAATTACAAGCTGGCACATGTTTGAGCGCAAATCTGAGCTCGTGCTTTATTTTAAACACGTCACATTGTTAAGGCTAATCTTGCTCTAATGTCGTTCCCTGGGCAAGATTGGGCAACCTTAGTCTAACATGGCGACGATTTTTCATAGTTTTTTAATTCAAAATTTTGAACTCTTTTCAAAAGGTTTTTCGCAGTACTATATTATTTAATCAATCATATTTATGTACGTACTTATATGTATTGTTAGTATTTATGTTTACTATATGATTTCATATAAAGAGTAGAATTTCCTAAAAATCTTTTTAAGGCCATGGTTCCGATATTTTTTTGTTTGTGTATATAATTATTTCGGGGAAATTTATTATAGCAAATTGTTTTAACTAATGATATCACATTAGTATTTATACGAGATTATCTGAAAACAAAACCTCGTTATGAAAATAAAGACATTTTATAAGATGAAAGAGTATTTAACTTCTTTGTTCTAGTGACTTTGAAGATATCTTCATTTAATTTAATAAAAACTTCATAATTGTTTTCAAAGTGTTTTGATAGCTAATGTACAAGGTACCTTTGAACACGCTAATAGATCACTGTTACGACAAAGTTGACAACTTTGCAATAACTTTAATTAAAAACGTACTAAGCGACGCCTTAATAACATCTAAGAGTATTAACATAACAATTTGGAAACATTCTGCTAATTAACATTAAGGGATTCTCGGTGTACCTACCATGTCGCGTCGTCAGCGCTCGTAATTAGCTGCGAAGGGCTTTATCTTATGTGGCGAATTTTATCCTGTTCTTGGGTCACAATTCGCGAAATGCTACCTTTACAACGAACAAAGGCAATAACGCTGATTTGAAGGGCTTTACTTTGAAGTTTAAAAACTAAAAATTTTCATTGTAAATTAATATTAAATAACTAGCTGACCCGGTGAACTTCGTATCACTTACCTCTTAATATAAACCATATTAATTTAAACCATATGTATGTATTTCAGAGCCGGCAGCTTTATAAAGACATCATCAGATAGTCTAAGTATCGGCTCCATAGTGGGCGGAAAGAGTGGACAAATCACGCACACATGTTCAGCTTAATGTTCATAATTATTTTGCATGAGACATTATATTCGATTATAGACACTTATATTAACAAATAAGGTACCAGCCTATTTCTTTTGTCTGTATCGATTACGCCACATTACTAAACGTAATAGTAACCTGCCAACACTGACCGTCAGTGTCACTGTCACCGAACTTTCCAAGAAAATATAATTGATATTTCAAAACTATTTTTCAGAAGTTATAGTTAACTTTTAACAATGCATTGTCCCTTTTGTAAAAAGTGGATAGAGCGGCAGAACAACAGAAGTACCTGTTCTAGTTGCACAAAAAAATTGTAAAGATGCGACGAATGTTTCACAATAACCGCTGATACCTTCAAGTTTTGTATAAAGTGCGGTCACAATTTGAGCCGAATAATACGAATTAATAGGGCTAAGGAACAAAAAAATCGAGTGAAACAACAACTGTTATTAAAACCGAAGTTCGTCTCAACAATCCCGTCATCATCATCTGTGTCATCATCTGAAGGAATAACATTTTCAGAACTTAATTTAACTGCCGATGAACTAAAGGATTTGCATGAGATTTAAGAAAGTTATGAGCACAACATCGGCAATATTCTGGTTCTACCAGATTTGTCCGAGTCACCGAGGCCTTCCGCCACGCCGTCAAGTCCTGGCGAGGCAAGTCAAGACATCTTTAGCAAGCATGGTTCGCATTTGCTTGTTAAAGTGTTAGATCATGCGATTAGATTAATAAAAGAAGCAGCTACAATAGAAATATATAATAACGAAAAACTGAATACATACGACACAAGACAATAATTAACAACAACAACAAGAAACGTCACACTTCACTCAGATGACCATAGCTTGGTAAAGCCAACTGATACAACCTCTTTAACAGCTTCTCTCTTTACCAAGTCTTCAGTATTTTGGTCAATCTTTACAAACATAGACCAATTAATCTACAAAGTGTAACCAATCTGGGTTTATAAACTGGCTTCGTCATCATATCAGCCAGTTGAGATTCCGATGAAACCTTTTTAACATCTAGGATTCCGTAATCTACTGCTTCTCTTACGAAGAAGTATCGAATCCGTATATGCTTAGTTCTCTGGTGAAACTCAAAAGGGGGGTTTCTGGCCAGCTTAATGGCTGACTCATTGTCAACATACAGCACTGGAGTATCATCTAAACCTTCTATGCTTTGGATAAGTCTTTTCAGCCAAACAACTTCTCTGGTCGTCTCACTAGCGGCAACAACTTCAGCTTCTGTACTGGATATTGCAACAGATGCTTGTCGATGACTTCGCCATGATATTGCTCCACCGGCATATACACAAACCATTCCGGTTGTGGAGCGCCCGGTCTCCATGTCTCCTCCATGATCTGCATCGCTGAAGCAATGAAGGAGTTTCTCTGCATTTCTTTTATACACTATGCCCAAATCTTGGGTGCCTCGTAAATAACGTAATATACGTTTCACCTTAACAACATCATGTCTTGTAGGACTCTCTAGATGTCTCGAGGCAACTCCTACAGCAAAGGCGATATCAGGTCTCGTCCCCACCATCAAATAAGCTAGTGCTCCGACAGCTTCTCTGTATGGGAACTGTTCAGTATTAAAAGCTTCTCTTTTTCCAGAGTCATCTTTTAGTATGGGAGTTCCAACTGCTTTACTATCCTGCATGCCAAATCTTTCTAATATTTTCTTAGTGTATGCGGCCTGAGTAACTTTAATGGTGTCATCTCTTCGTTCTATCTCAAGTCCAAGAAAATATGAAGCTGATTTCGATTTTATCTTAAATCGACACCTCAGTTCATTTAGAAACTGTTCAGTCTCTTCATCATGAGTGGAAGCAAGAAGACCATCGTCTACGTACAGAGCCAGTATTAACCTCTTCTCTCCTCTCTGCCTTACAAATAGACATGGATCTGCTTCACTCTGCTTAAACCCAATTTTCAGGAGGAAGTCTTTGACACAGCTATTCCAACATCGTGGTGCTTGCTTAAGCCCATATAAGCTCTTTTTCAACTTACATACTCTGTTGGACCCATCATCATAACCTTCTGGTGGTTTCATGTATATTTCTTCCTTTAAACTGCCATATAGGAATGCTGTGGAGACGTCAAATTGTGTGAGCATCAAGTTATCTCTCGCAGCTATACTCAAAACAACTCGTATAGTACTCATTTTTGCAACGGGACTGAATGTTTTTTCATAGTCCAATCCTTTTTTCTGTGAATAGCCCTTAATCACAAGCCTGGCCTTATGACGTTCTATGCTTCCGTCAGGATTAGTCTTAATCTTGAAAATCCACTTACATGGTATGGCTTTCCTTCCATTTGGCAGAGGAACCATCTCCCATGTTTCATTTTCTTGTAAGGAATCCAATTCGTCTTTCATGGCCGACTCCCACATTTCTTTATCATCACATGCAATAGCTTCTTGATATGATTTTGGTTCCTCTAAGTTTTGTAATATACTGTTTACAGTATTTATCACGAAGTCATCAAATCTGTCTGGACGTTTTAGTTTTGAACGTTCTCTAAGCGTTCTTTGTTCTGGTTCGTCTCCATATTCTCCTGATGGAACTACTTCAATTTCATCCTCAATTTCAATACACTCTTGTTCGTCTTCAGGTTCTGGATGAGTCTGATTATCACCTTTATTATCTTCACTTAAAGTTGGTGAAACCACATCAGATTTTTCACCTTCTACTATGATTGGGAATGACTCTAAAGGTATTTCTACTTCATTACTTGGGTTAAGAGTATGTTCTTCAAAAATCACATCCCTAGAACGTATTAATGAACATTTATCTTTATTCCATACTCTATAGCCTTCGTCGTTGTCATATCCAATGAGAACTCCTTTCACAGCTTTTTTATCTAACTTATTTCTGGTTATCTTTGGAATGTGAGCGTAGCACGTACTACCAATTATCCTAAGGTGACCAATCCTTGGTTTGTTCTTGCACCAAATTTCATAAGGTGACTTATCTAGCCCTGAAGGGCCTGTCCTGTTGAGAATATATACTGCACTATTTACCAACTCAGCCCAAAGTCCTTGCGGTAAGTCTTTCGAATGCATTATGGTTCTCGCGGATTCTACGACAGTTCTGTTATCTCTTTCTACGCAACCATTTTGTTCTGGGGTATATGGCATCGTCAACCTCTGTCGAATGCCATATCTATCAAGTAATGTTTTCACATTTCTGTTATCAAACTCACCGCCATTGTCACATAAAAGCTCTTTAACTGTGTGTCCAACTACTTTTGTTTCAGCTAAGAAGAGTTTTAACTTGTCATGAACTTCAGATTTCTCTTTTAAAAAATAGACATATCTGAACTTTGAATAATCATCTTTAAACAACACAAAATATCTAAACTTGGAAATAGAGTAGCAGAAGGGGCCACAAACATCAGCATGAATTAACTCTCCTGGTTCCTTTGCTCTTTCTCTCGTTCCAAATTTCAGTCTATGTGCCTTGCCATAAATGCACCCTTCACAAAGTTCACTATCTAGTTTCAATTTTATTCCTAACTCTCTCTCAATCACTTTCTTTACATGAGTTTTATTCTGATGACCCAATCTTTCATGGTACAGTTGCAGTAAATTCTTCGCATTTAATGTGTTGATCTCTAATGCTTTATCAGGCATAACATTCGACAATCGGAGCTTATAAAGACCGCCTTGTTTTTGCCTGTCTCCAATCAGAACAACCTTTTCATCGACTCTTAACTTACATTCAGTAGCTGTGGACCTAAAATCGCTGTTTGAGAGTCTATCCTGGGCTGCCAATACAGAAAAAAGATTCTTTGTTATACCAGGAACGTACCAAACATCATTCAAAGTGATATATTGGATGCTTCCGTCTATATGAGCTTCAAGTCTTATCGTACCTTTGCCAATTGCATTAATAGTATTTCCGTTTGCTGTTGTAACAGTATGAGAACCATTAAATTCATCAAATTGTTCAAACAGATCACATCTATTAGTTACGTGGCTTGTTGCACCATTATCAACAAACCAGTTATTTGTATCATTCACATTATCAATAGACATAAGGTTCATGTTTACACTTAAACTCGGATCATTCTTTGATGTCAATGACTTGGCTTTAGGTGGACGTCCATCTGATTTCCATTTAGAACATCTTCTTACCACATGTCCAATCTCCCCACAGTAATTACATTTGATGTTTGCATAATAATCTTTCTCAACGGATTTCTTCTTAATTCCAGATTCTTCTTGCACTATGAGAGTCTCTACTTTACTTTCTGTGCCGCTCTTCTCGGCTAGAGCTCTTTCATATGAACATAACTGGTTTGTCAATCGCTCTACAGTTCTTTCTGTCTTTGACATAAGCAGCCAGCTAGATTTGAATGCAAAGTATTCCTCAGGTAGTGTTTCCAAAATTTTACTTATAAGAAAAATTTCTGGCAAATCACTCTGTCCATCAGACTTTTGCAACTCTTGTTTTAGCTCAGACCAAATGGTCTTTAGCTTTGACACGTGGGTACCCATGTTATCATCTGTCTGCTTCTTATAACCAAAGAATGTCATACAAAGATTATAGGCCTTATCTTCTGATACTCCATCAAATAACCTATGTAACTCTTGCCATACCTGATTTGCTGTAGAAAATCTCATGACCGTTTGAAGATTATTATCTGACAGGTTTGTTGTTATTATTAACAAGGCTGTGCTCTCAACCACTTGGTATCTGTCAAGTCGCTTTTCATATTCCTCAATTGCATTCTCAGCTTTTGATGTAGATCCTTCAGGTTCAGGTTTTTTCAACTTTCCTTCAACAACATCTATTAATCCTAAGCCCCTTAATGCAATTGTCATCTTATATTTCCAGGTTGTCCAGTTTTCCTCTGTTAGTAGACCAATCTGGATTTTAGTAGCATCAATGATAGACTTTTCCATTTTGCTATCCAAAAAAACGTCAGATTTTTCTAAGGAAAATCTCTCGACTGTATAGCTCTCAGTTATTCTCGATCTTTATCGCACACGCTCTGCTACCATGTTAAAGTGTTAGATCATGCGATTAGATTAATAAAAGAAGCAGCTACAATAGAAATATATAATAACGAAAAACTGAATACATACGACACAAGACAATAATTAACAACAACAACAAGAAACGTCACACTTCACTCAGATGACCATAGCTTGGTAAAGCCAACTGATACAACCTCTTTAACATTGCTGTTAGATTAATTGATATGTTGCCGATTCAGGTGTCAATCGCGGAAATTTTAGAAAATATGGTTCCTACCGTAAAGGTTGATTTATATATCTTTAATAAAAAATATTTGAATTGTATTAAATTGAATATTATTTCAGACATATATGTATTAGTAACAACAAATATACCCAAATGCACGACACCGTGGTGGCGCGGCCTTCCAATGTAAGTGGCCGGCAAAATTGTCATTTTTCCCACATTGTTTGCATTGCCATCGGCATTAATAGCATCGCGAAGATGAATGTACTCTTCAGATCGAAGCTGCTGTTGTTTTAGACGGATGTACGTCAATCGTCCAGTCTCAATTTTGACATACATGTCAACTGAAAACTGATGAAAAAGCCGTTGACACATCAAAATGTGATTTACTTCACCTTCACGGATTCTGTTTGAATAAAAATTCATAGCACTGACTTTTTTGTTGGTTTCAGCACCTGTAATCAATTAATCAACCATCCCAAAACTAATGATTCTAATGGATCAGGTGGTGGGACTAATTGTGGCAATTTTACTTTACCACCAGCACAACATAATCCTGCAAATTCACCGCTGTATTTTAAAGCTTTACAATTTTGACAAATGATTGACATTTCCCCAATAGTTACAGATTTGTCGGCACTATAATCTATTTCTTGATCGTAGGAGAATGCTCCTCGTGCCAGGTTCACAGGAACATTGCGTCTGCAGAATCGATCAAATTTCATTTTCCCGTGCTCGCTGCTGTTGTGATCGATGTGCCCGAACTCGTTCCATTCTATGCCTATTATCCACTTCATTGTAATTCACTCTAGAATGTAAATCTGCCATACCAATACGACTGTTATCATTATCAGTCTCTCGCTGGTCATCAGTGCGACTAGCGCGTGAGGTAGCTCGTCGCACATTCGATCGACTACGACGACCTATGTAAGGTCGTTTTCTCCTCGGCATTGTAAGCAGTATCAGAATGACAAATCAAGTTTTGAATCTTTTTTCAGGTGTTAATTGGAATCAGGATGTTTTGAGGGTTTGACAATTTTGTAATTGCTAAAAACTAAGAAAAAAGGAAGCAGTTTGATCACAGAAAACTGTGACGTCATAATGTAAAACCTCATACAAATTTCATAGTACCGGGGCGTTTTGACATTTGATAAAGAGTCGCTGATTTGATTTTTAGGGAAGTACCCAATTTCAGATCGTATAGCGAACTTTACTGTTTCAAAGTATATTTCTGAACGCACCCAACACAACAACCAAGTGTCATTATAGTGTCAATATTTTACATGTTTTACATCTAAATACGCGATAATCAGACTATTATGGATATATGTTGTCGATTCCAAACCCTTATTTAATCTAGATCTACATGTTTTTATTCCTAAAATACCGAACCGACGCGACGGGGCGAACATCAAATGTTTGACAGGTAAGAACAGTTTGTATGGGAAAATAAAATTGTCGTTTTTAGTATTTTCCTCACAATTTTTCCACATTTTCTCATCGCTTAAACCTTCCCTGGACTTCCACGAATATTTCAAGACTAAAATTTGCCAAATCGGTTCAGCCGTTCTCGAGTTTTAGCGAGACTAACGAACACAATTCATTTTTATTTATATAGAAGATAGATAGATAGATAGATTGGACCAAATTTTCAGTTTTAACATTTCGTGATATCAGGTAAATTTACAAGTTTTGTCTAATATGTATTTTTTTTAGGTTCTTCAATTTTAATTTTTATTTTTAGATTTCATTATTTATTCCTAAAAAGGTAAAAGTTAAATGTTGTCATATTAAGTAATTAATATTTTATTATATGAATAAATATAATTTTAGCTATATAAGACTTTTATTTATAGTTTTAAGCATTAGATAATAATAAAAAAATAAACTTTATAATTTTCGATATATTTCGACCTCATCAGTGAGGCCGTTATCAGTCGAGAGATTGACAGGTAAAAAATAAAAAAATATATACCTATATGAAAAAAAGTTGATAGATTCTATGTTAGGAACTATTCATAAAAAAAAAAAAGCATTTTTGGAGGGGAGTACTAGCTGATTGGGTCAGTTGGTTGAGTCTGTCTGACGGATTCAACAGACAGCATTGACAGACTCGACCGACACCCAATCAGCTAATATTTTATTAGCATTATTGAAGTTAAATTACTTAAATTACTTGCAAAAATTTTAGTTTTGACAGCCATCCATCCATCCATCAGCCTAGTTCGTCCACTGCTGGACATAAGCCTTTCCAGGACTTTGCCACTCCCGGCGGTCATCCTAGAAGAATTGCCCATACTCACACACGCTGGGCAGGCGGGTTGGTGAGCGCGGTGTCGGAACCCTTGCACCAGTGACGCCGCTGCCCGTCACCAGTCTGTTCCATATAAGGCCCGGCTATAAGGGATGGATATACCGCCATCCATCGGTCCCAGGCATGGTTGGCCTCCAGGTTTTTATCTGTGAGCTGTCTTCTTACTCTCCTCCGAATTACTTCGAGGGGGTCTCCAAGCAAGATGGTGGTACCTCCACAGTCGACCCCGGTATCAGATCTACCACCTACCTGCACCGACAGTCACTGACAGCAGTTTTGACAGCACTAAACCTAAAATTAAACCTTTTAAAATCAGTTCCAATATGGCCTTAATTTGTGTTTTTGATATACGAGTAGGTAGTTCCTTCAAAACATAAATTGGTTAAAATATAGGTTATGTTAGGTTAAGGTTTGATAAAAAAATACTCATAAATATTATGTACACACCATCGTATCATAAAATAGATGTTGTGTGAGCTTTTGTAGAAATCATGACTAATCAAAAGAACCATCGATAAATTTTCTCTTTCCAACTTGTTCATAATAAAATTTAAGGTAATATTAATCTGGAACCCACAATTTTATTTCTTCTCAAACAACCATATACCTTAAAATACATCTGACGATATTTCTTAAAGAGGCTCCATCCAACGTTTCGCTGAACATTCACAGAAAAGGTGAGGGCGTGAATTTATATTAGCTACTCATAACGTTTATCCAGAAATAGAACGAACGGGTGGGCGGGCGGCAGTATTGTTAGGGCGGGCGGACACTCTATTAGTTCTGCCGCCTGGGTGTTCACAGATTCTGTATTATGTTAATATATGTACAATTAAGTGCCATATCTTTATATATGTTCCTCCACTCACACATTTCCGACTTATTCTTCTACAACTAATCTTTTTTTCCGATATGTTTACTTTTGTCCTGTTAGCTAACCTTATGTATTTTATGGAGGTATATAATTATATGTTTTTGAACAAGCGAAGTTCTCCGAGTCTACTTGAGCAATTCGCCTTTTGTATGTATGTATGTCTATGTATGAGTGTTTCATCCATCCATCAGCCTAGTTCGTCCCCTGTTGGACATAAAGCCTTTCCGGGACTTTGCCACTCTCGGCGGTAATCCTGAAAGAATTTCCCATACATTACGCGCTGGGCAGGCCGGATGGTGAGCGCGGTGCCGGAACCCTCACACCAGTGACGCCGCTGCCCGTCACCAGTCTGTTTCATATAAGGCCCGGCTATTAGGGATGGATATACCGCCATCCATCGATCCCAGGCATGGTAGGCCTCCTGGTTTTTTGCCTGTGAGCTGTCTTCTTTCTCTCCCCCCCCCGAATTACTTCGAGGGGGTCTACATGGTATGAGTGTTTGTCCCACTTTAACTCGAGTATCGTGATTGGAACGTCAAGAAATTTGGTAGACTAGTTAATAAGACAAAAATATTTTTTTATTTTGAATATCAGCCGTATCGGTACAAGGGTTGCCGAGATATGGGGTTGGAGGTCCGCTAGTCCACAGTTCGGGGTGAACTACTCAGTTGCAGGTAATAAATAAAAAACTTAATAATAAAAAAAAAAATTAACGGTAGATTGCTTTTTTTTTCACCCTAAAATTACAAATGTTATAAGCAAAGTTTTAAAAGTTCTCCCTGTTATCCTAGTAATGCTTTGCCAGTTTTACATTTAAACTTATTTCATTTTGTTGGTGAGTCATTGAGAATTTTAGAACTGGATGGTCCCAGTCGTTGAGTATACATTTGTTGAGACCCACATTGTATAATGGCTACAATACCCCTAAGCTAAAATCCTTGAATTTTAGGAGTACCTACTTAAAATTAAATGTTTGATTAAAATCAAATTGAAAATTTAATAGGTAACAATATAAGTAAAGAAAATATTTTTAGATTATAACACCTCTTTTCTTGTTTTATTCACGAACACCAACATTGTACACAGTACTTACATCCCCATTTATACATACACACATACTCTTACACTCTCATGCACACCCTCACACTCTCTAACACACACGTTCCCCCTTCCACATAAATTGCACGCTTTTACTGTAAATCGAGTTCGTTTTATGAATTTCAATAACTTAACTAATATATATTTTTTTCATGTATTTGACAAATTATAAAAATTTCTGGCTGTGTTATTATATTACATTCAAACCGACAAGTGATTATTACTAAATTCTAAATTACGAGTATATACCTACATGCACAAATTTAAAATAATCAAAATAAATGAAAAATGCTGGCTAGATCACCACCGTCGTTCGCTAGTGTACCCAACGTAAACAACGTAATGAATATGGTAATAATTTTTTGTTTAACTTATTTATATACTCGTATTATAGAGTGGTTTAAAATGTCACCTTTTAATATATAAAAAAATAGTTAATTTACCTAAAATGTACATTTTTGTCCAATTTATTAATTTTGTCTAATTGAATTAATTTATAACTTAATATTTTATATTCTTTTAGCATGACTACAATATTGTTTTTTGTCACCAGGGAATCCAAGTATACAGCGTGTAATATAGAAAATAGAAAAAGTGTAAGTTTATTTTTTTCAAAACAACCGGGTTCAATTCCCAAGCTGAGTACAGGTTTTTTTTAAAATGAATGAATGCAGTTTTTCTTGTTATTAAAATCGATAACATGGTTCCTATGAACAGATCTTCGTATGTCTTATAGTTTCAGATTTTCCCATACTGAGCGATTTAAATGAGATACCCTGTATAGGTAGAGGCTAGTGTCACATTTTATTTTGTAATTTATTTGTTAGTATCAATATAGTACATTACGATACGAGAGCGATGAAACGTTTTCTGACGAGTGTGAGTTTGCGGCACGAGCCGAAGGCGAGTGCTGCAATCACACGAGTCGAGAAAAAGTTTCTCGCACGAGTTTCGTATAATTTTTTATAGTACAAGTGCGGAAAATGCCGACTTTACGCACGCGCAGTGTGCGTAAAGTGGTCATTTTACGCACGGTGTGCTATAAAATACATTTTTAATTTTTTATAAAATGTTTGATTTTGAAGCTAAAAACTCAACATTTTATTAAGTAACACAATAGGAATGACAATTAGTTTATTTTCACAAATACTAAACCTAAAGCCATTTGCCTACATCAAATAACAACTACCTACTATTTTATTGGGTTCATTAGCTCAATGCCTCGGGCTGTCCCTAATTACGTGATGCACAATATTAATCGCCCTAATTCAACTACATGAACATGAATAATGCGCTCACTGGCTTTCATGCATTATTTCAGTGGCCTTTGCTGAAAGCTCTAAAGCTTCATATCAAACATGAGAGCTTTACAGCGCAGTTGGTATGCAACTAGAGAAAAAAAGAACGAGGGGTGTTGTGGAACATATCCGGTTGGGACGAAGTTCCTTTCGTTACTGACGCGCACGCCGCATGTCTATACTGCTGTTATACAAGGAGAAATTTATTTATACAATTAAATTCATACTGGAGGCTTGATAAGTGATTTAACAAATGTAATTCGTATCACGAATTAACAAATTCTTTTGTGAAATTTGAAAAAGAAAATTTTGTCTTATATTATTGACTCGGGGCGGAGCTGCATTTGTAGGTACGAGTAACAAGAAAAAAAGAGTTTTTGAATGTCCAGAAAAGGGTCGTTGAACCTTTCCTACTAATGGATATATATACCTATACATTAAAGCATTAAACATAGACATAGGCTTTTATTTAAAAGCAGCAAAACTTAACAGATGATAAAATTAAATCTAACTAAAATAAGAAAAATCTAAAAAGAAAAAACCTAAAATGGTAACATCTCACCAATTTATCATCCACAATACGGAACCCTAGGTACGCGAGTCTGATTCGCACTAGGCCGGTTTTTTACAGTTGTATAATAGTACCGGTTTTCATTATGGTTCGTAGTAAGATAAAAATTAACTAGATCCAACATTAGCGAAATCTATCTTAAAATAGGATCCTACATCTAAATCCATACTGTTTTCCAATGTGTTTTCTATAATGATATTAATAATATGGAAAATGCTGAGCAACTTTCAAAGAATAATATAAATAATAATAACTCTGGTTCTCCCAGTTCTGATTTTCTGATATCTCTTTTTTACTTACTTGTCATTGACAAATGTTCTAGTATTCGGACAGCCCGATCAATACTTCCTTGCATTGCCAATTTGAAGGTTTCAGTAGCAGCCGGATATGCCCTCCACGACACTCCACGTTTCAAAGACACTCTTCTTTCCGCAGCAGATGCACTTTCAGCCTCTCCCCCTAACACCTATCTCAGAGGGGGTCACCTCATGTCAATCGAGCTAAATCAGCTCAGAACAACCCAAAGATCAACTGTGCCAAGCGGCGTCTTCCTACACAAAGTCGCAAGGGGTCCTATATAAGCAAGTAATAGGCTAACTAGTAGAGTCCCGTTTGTTATCCTTTGGGTACGGAACAATAAAATACTTTTGTCAATGAGTACATTGAAAAGCCGCAGTCGTTCGTTTGCTACTTAAAACTAGATGGCGCTACTTGTATATTAGATCGCGATATTGTTTGATTTTTCTTAAAATACATAGTCAAATATGTAGTTACCGATCAGTATACTCAGTGACCTTTGTAATTTTTTTGGAAGGATTTCTCCATTAAGAGGATCCTGGTGTCAGATTCAGAAATGGTAATCAGCAGGGTTCCAAAACAAAAGTGACAAAAAAAAACTATTATCCTAAAAATACAATATTGGTATAAAATTTTAGATATTAAAAAGCTGATTATAAAAATATATACTTTTACTTAATTTACTGGCACTGGTTTAAAAAACCACAAAAATGTGTGTGTCCCTTCCCTTATCTCCGAAATTGCAATTGGTGGACCGAAAAATAAGAAAAAAAAGTCGAATGTAGATCATAAATTCATAACTGATCAATTACAGGAAAACCATAGCGATTTTAAAAATAATGAGCACAAATAAGATATATAATAAAAGAAGTAAAATAAATAAAAAAATATTATATAAAATATAAAATGGGTATCAAATTGTAGGTATTAAAGAGCTTATTGTATAAATATATAGTTAAGCTCTACATTTAGTTGCATCTTTTTCGAAAAATCCTTGAAGAACAATAAAAAAATTATTTTTATCTCCAAAACTGTTGGACCGAAAAATATGAAAAAAATCATGGTAATATGTGTCTACGTAAAAATTACAGTAAAAATAAAGCGGTTAAGAAATTCACGAAAAAATTTTACAAAATTAAATTTATCATCCACAATACGGAACCCTAGGTACGTTAGTCTGACTCGCACTTGGCTGGTTTTTTCTGTCAATATTAACGATTCAAAAACCGTTTCGAATAGCTTTCCTTAACCGTTTCTAGTAGACAGATATTAGAACAAGCGTGCATCTCCTTTATGAAATGAAAAAAAGTAATGTTTTTCATTTGACCTTTAGTGAAGTCATCACCACACTTTTCAATATGAAAAAATATATTTCTTGAACGCATGCTAAAGTGTGACATGGATTCAACCATTCAACTTGATATGATTACGTCACTTCCTGTAAATACATAGAATATCGGCATAAAATTACGAAAAAGGGTATTATTGAAATGACATACCTAAATAGATCTATTTATTCCAAAAAGTAGACAAAAACAGCACACTTAAGTTTAAAAAACAACCAAACTGTCTGTGGCGCTGGATATTTAGACACCTGCAAACCACTGTTTCAGAAATTAAAAATTCTGCCCCTATACCTTGGATGAACATAAGAAAAATGTGTTTGTTTGTTGCCCAACATAAATATTATTTTGATAAAAACGCAGATGTGTTCAAAAAAGAAGTATTCAAAGAAGCGACCGTTGTGCTCTTTCTAACTCTAACACCACTGTCTTCCCTACTCCTCCCCAGGCGGTGATACAGTAGCTTAAAATTGATTCGCAAAGAGCAGTGTATACTAGATTAAGCACTCTTTTATCCGCTGAGTTACGAAGAAGTTTCATGACGTATATTAGCTTCCGTACTTTTTTTGCAGTAGTTGCCACATGCGTTTTGAAGGAAAGGGCCTGGTCAACAGTAACACCGAGATACTTAACAGAGTCAGCTCGGTCTAGTGTCTCGCATGAGCATGTCAAAGGATTATTACACGCAGAGTGGATTTTAATGCGAGTACGTTCTTTGGGCTTGGACGCACGTGTCTTGTAAAAGCATAGGTTCTTTGTTTTTTTAGCGTTAAGAGAAAGAAGGTTAGTGTCAAGCCATTTACCGATAATGGACATACCATGCTCCGCACCCTCAAGCAATGTCTTCCATGAATTACCATGGAAAAGTGCAACAATATCATCGGCATAGCAGAGTAGGTCCGCGTTAGTGATTTCAAGATTGTGAATGTCGTACAAATACAAAAAAAAAAAATAAGGGAAATAAGGGAAATGTGTTTGTTTGTTGCCCAGCATAAATATTATTTTGATAAAAACGCAGATGTGTACAAAAACAAACAAGAAATAAAGATCGTTTATATTTTCCTAACTGTAAGTAAAATCTTTTCATAGAAAACGAGTTCATTATGTGTATTAAAATATATAATAAGCTGCCAGAAGAATTCAAGAACATGCCTTTGAAAATGATGAAAAGGAAACTAAATGTCTGGCTACTAAACAAATGTTTTTTTGACATTAGAGAGTAATTAAATCCTACGACCTGATGACATGAAATATTTATAATAATATGACATACATAATCATTTGAAACAACATAATAAATAAATAAATAAATAAATAATTAATAATGAACCATTTAGAATATTTTAGTTTCATAATATAATAATGTACATAGATAACGTAAATTAACTTTTTTTTGCATGTATATTTTAATATTTGTATACTGTATAGTACAGTAAAATATGAAGAGGCCAAACTGTAGATATATTTTTAAGATCTGTATCAGTACCCATATTTATACAAATAAACTTTTCATTTCATTTCATTTTAGAGGCTACAATTTTAACACCTTGTTTTTTTCGCCTTAAAATCGATATTCGTGTTGATTCGGTGTAACACGACTTTACTTATTTTACAGGACTAACCTAATTTTAAGCATCCTATCTTTGTCTTTTTAATACAGAAAGAAAAATACAGAACGCTTAAATAAGATTTAGTCCTGTTAAATAGGTTAAAACGTGTAACACCGAATCGACACAATCGTTGTTTTTTACCATATTTTTTCCTGTATTGTGTGGTGGTACGGATCCCTTTGTGCACAAGACCGACTCGCACTTTGCTAAATTATTTATGTTACAAATGTTACTTTCATTGGGTTTATACAAGTACATCCACAGCTTTTTATCCATTGTGGCGTTCCTTTCTCTCGTGATGGAGTTCCGTAGAGAAACTAAATAAACGATTATTAGTTAGTTTACTCGAGCGGCTTTGGCAATAATTAGCCTGCTGACACGAGACCAGCCTCAGCTTTCCCGATTTAATCGATTAACGCCAATTACACCAGTACCTTTTTGAAGCTTTTTAATTGAATGACGACGACGACGAGGCAATTAAAAACGGATGAAAAGTTAAGGATTTCATATACCTATTCGTATAAACAGATATGCGATTTGTTTGTCTGGATTAGAGTGAGTGAACATGTGTGATGTTATGCGACGTGCGCGCCGTGCGATCCCTTAATGTTACTCGTAGCTTGGTATCGCTACCTACACAGGTTTGCTGTTTGTATAGGTATTGTCCGTAATATGTAGGAAGCACTGTAACTAATGACAGCTCGTCGAATTGTACCAACAGCACGTAGCATAGTACCAACAGCACGAAGCGTGGTACCGACAGCGTTTAGTATCGCACAGAATTGCAAAGTGTAGAACGTTGTTAGCATGAGTAACGCGTAACTTATCCTTTGAAGTAACACTACAACGTAAAAGTGGGTCCAGCAGGAAAACTATAGTTATAGAACTCTATAGTCGTAGCGCTTGCTACATCGGTTGTAGCGCTTGCTACGTCGATCGTAGCACTTGCTACGTCGGTCGTAGCAAAAATAGAATGCGAATGCGCTAACGGCGCGACGGCGCATAGCCAGCAGGAACTCTAAACTCTACAATACTACATATACGCATAACCATGAAACGATACTTTTTATAGTAATTTATGCTACAAGTGTGAAAATTGCTCTTACGCCCGTGTATCATACTACGTTTTTCAATGCATAGTCTGAGGAAATAAAACAAATATAATCTTGTGAACTTTATATTATGATTGGCTCAAAAGGACTGTATCCAGATCCGTTAAACAGTGGAAACAAAAGTATACCATTTATGGTACTCAGGAAAGGCTGCAGATTAGCCAACCATTGTAAATGAATAAAAAAAAATAACAATAAAGCCCTAGGACAAAATAATCGACTTTCTGTTCGGTTTTGATGTTTAAAAAGTGGGTCTTTACGAGCACATGCATTGAAAAATATTTTATCTGAAGACGTTAGAATAACTAAAAATTTACTGCCCCGATTGAGGTTAAATTTTTGATGGGGTGCAGAATTGAGTCGGAAATATTATTAGGTCTTAACATATGAAATTGCCGTTGTCTAAAGAGAATTTGAAAGAAACTCAAGTTTCAGTACTTACATTTTTGCATTTGTTTAGGAATGATAAATCCAAATTATGTAGTTTCTTATTTGTATGAATGAGACAGCATTAAGCTAACAGCATCATTAATTTTATTTTTGAAAAATGACAGCTGTAAAAAATTATTACGAATCTTATCATGGAAATAGGTGGCATTTGGGACGAACTGTTTTTGAAGTTTTAATTCTTATAATCAAACTGATAATGAAAACGAAATGTTAGACCTTGAAATCAACTTTCAAACAAAAAACAAATAATGGAAATAGCTATTGAATTACAGGAATTATGAACTCATGAATCTGTAGGAAAATTTCGGCATTTTCATATGTAAAGATCTATTACAAAAGTTCTTTAAAATCGGTGCGATATTTTTTAAATCTGATTACTACAATAACGTAACACGTTTATTGTGTCTGTTAGGAATATAATAAAACTTTTTTAATACAGTTGCTCAAAAAGTGGCGTATTGCAGGGACGTATAACGTTCGGGATCTGTGCTATTACATACTCGAGCTTTTTCTTTACCTTTTCCGAACTCGTGCGTTCTCTTTCCCAACTGTCAAAATAACGTCTAATAAAAAGAAAAAACCAACCACGAAGTTTTTACAAAAAAAAAAATTCATTGAAGTTTTTATGATTCATGCAAATATTTCTAAAAAGAAGCTACTAATTTGTTTCAATATCAGATTTAATGATTTGATTCAATGAGTTAGGTTAGGTTTCATTTCATTTCATCTCATTGAATTTCATTTTCATTTCATATCAATAAAAAAATTCTACTGAAGACTTGGCTGTATGGGCATAGTTCCCTTTACCTATCCAGAATGGGTGAAGAAAACAAAAAAAAATCTCTGCTTATATTCTTTTACGGTTGGCGCCATTTTCCAAAAATTTTTTTTACGGGTTTAGTTTGTTACACAAAATGAGTAATTTCGACGATATTTTATTTGAATTGACACCACCGGAACTCAGTATAATTGCACAAAATGCTTCGGAGAACATTTTACCGGAAAAGTCAAAAAGTCGCTACATATCTACATACGACGAATTTATTGCGTGGAGTATTAGTTAGTTGAGTTTATTGTGTTTTAATTATTTTATTAAATTGCTTCATTTTTTCGCAACTGTATTAAAAATAGTTGTTCATTACACGTGCGGAACCGTCATTGCAACTTGTTCCGACTGTCAACCCTCACCTTCGGCTGCGCCTCGGCTCGGGTAGACATTTGTCGGAACTCTTTGCAATGACAGGCTTTCCGCACTCGTAATGAAATATACTATTTTGTATTTTTATATAAATTTAAACTTCGAACGCATGCATGACGCGTTCGATCTTTTGTTTTTATTCTCTATGGTTTTGTTTTTACGCTACAGAAAGAATGGCCGCATAAATGTGTTTATTGTTAAATATCATTTTATATTCACTGCAAAGTGCCTGTTATTAAGCTAAAAACAGAGGGAAGCCCAATATATTTACTGTTCGGGCATTGTCGTCCCGTACAGTACCAGGCTTCGTTATTTATTTAAATATGCATCTCCATTATAATTATTGCATAACGGGTTACTTCAATAACCATTTTTGAGCGACATAGCCGACCAGTTTCAGCAGATACAGATTGCCTTCTTCCGGGCGAGTGTAGACGCTTACGTGACGATGTTGCGCCTCGCACTGCGGGCTAGCGTTCGCGCTGCGCGGGAGTTCATTTCATTAAATTCGCTTAGATTAAATTATGTTAAGGTGTGTTAATTATAAAACCATTTTTATTGGTTTAATTAGCCGTATTTTAAAACTTGTTGTTTAAAAAATCTTATAATAATGAATATTTTTACGATAAAGATGCAACTTCCATTTGCCTTCGTGTGACTTCACTTGAGAAATGGCTGTTTAGAAATGTGTCCTTTGCTATCAAGATAAATTTATAATAATTTGCTTCCGACTAATTTCACAGCTAGATGACAGATGAGTAGACAGACAGAGACAGACCACTTTTTTTATAAGCAATCACACATCACAATCTGTATAATGTCTAAAATTCTCAAGTGACATCATATCCGACAATTATTTAAAATATTTTTTGTTTAATTAAAACATTAAGTATATAAAAAGTATTTTCGAAATATATTTCGGCCCACTTTATATTTCAGAATTCGACTGACGCCGGCCCCAAAGTGGGCCGAAATATATTTCGAAAATACTTTTTATATACTTAATGTTTTAATTAAACAAAAAATAAAATAAAATAAGTGCTCTATGTAGCAGTATATATATATTTATTTCAATTATTTAAAATGTAATTAAAAAATAACGGTTAGTTTAGTATATTTCAAAATAATGAAAACTGTCCTAAAATGGCGTATATTACGAAAATATACAAAAAAAAAGATCTTTTAGAAAATAAGCAATGGATATTCGATATCGAAGGTGACCGACATAGCCTGCCGAATCAGTAAGTTGAAGTGGCAGTGGACTGGCCATATCTGTCGCCGACGTGATAATCGTTGGGGCCGTAAGGCATTGGAATAGAGACCACGTACAGCAAAGCGCAGCGTAGGCTGCCCTCGTGCCCGCTGGACTGACGATCTGAAGGACGTTGCGGGTTGCGGCTGGATGAGGATGACTGAGGACCGCCAAGAGTGGCGTAATATTGGGGAGGCCTATGTCCAGCAGTGGACGAATACGGACTGATTGATAGATGGATGGATGGATGGAATTCGATGTTCAACGGAAATTTCATTCAATTCGATAATTTCTTTACCTTTGTATGTTTATACGTACCTACCGCTAAATCTACATATTCATGTATTTGTTTGTGTTAATTTGGAGCCGTTCCTGACTTCATTGGTGTTAATTTGTGATTCAGTACATATTGCGTGTGGTATCTCGGAAGTATATACGTACATATACTTTATTGTACACAGAGACATTAAAAACAATTAATTACAATAACAAACATGTACAGAGACGAGCTTATCTCTGAAAAGAGATTTCTTCCAGCAAACCTCAGTGGGAGAGAGGACACTATAATAATAAAAATAAGTAATCATACATGTTAGTATGTGTATACAGGCCTGTGTTCTAGTTTTTGTAAGCATACTACGTAACTTGGTGTATTTTTGGGGTTCCATAACCAAAGGGTAAAATGAAAACATTATTATAAGACTCGCGTTTGTTCGTCTGTAGTCTGTCACATAGAGCATCATAATTTTCCTAGGAAGTTGAAATTTCAAACGTTTACTTGCCCACGCCCAGTGGCGTGCACAGAACTTTTTGCTGGAAAAGCAAGCAATTGGTCAAGAATAACAACAAAAAAAATATATAAAAAATTTAAATATCACTTTGAAAAAAAAAGTTTGTATAGAAATTTTTTACTCTAGTGTAGTCATTGTGTAGACTCCCCTGGCGTTATACTTTTTTTCATAGTGATATTTAAAAATTTTCATATTTTTGTTATTGTTGTTCTTGACCAATTGCTTGCTTTTCCAGCAAAAAGTTCTGTGCACGCCACTGCGGCCACGCTAGGTACTAATAAAATGCTGAAAAAACTATGCAATACTGCATTCGCAAAGTTTCAATTGGTTTCTATAAATTATATAAATTAAAATATTTTTGAAATTCTAATTTACAGAAACCAATAGAAACTTTGCGAATGCAGTATTGCATAGTTTTTTCATCATTTGATTAGTAGCTAGGTGGGCAAGTAAACGTTTGAAATTTCAACTTCCTAGAAAAATGATGATGCTCTACTATGTGACAGATTAAAGACGAACAAACGCAAGTCTAACAATAACATACACAATAAAATTTCCATCTGTGAAAACTTGTAATTGGCTTTTCTGTTACTAAGTTTGTATGTTTTATGTATATATTAAAGCCAATTCTGAAGGCTTTAATTTTAGTTTTAGTGCTGTCAAAGCTTAAAATTTTCCAAAGAAATTTAGCTTCTAATCGTAACTCTTAAGAACTATTTTGTATCAAAGAAAATGTAGTTTTGACATCACTAAAACTAAAATTAAAGCCTTCAGAATCGGCTTTATTATAGCTGTAAGTTTTCCTTAAATAAATGAAATAAAATAAAAATAAAAAAAAGGTAATAAGGTTTTGTTGAATAACTATTGAGTAAATTTTGAATTCTGTTTCGATTAATTAGAAAAAGGCAGGTTTTTCAAAATTCGGCTGCGAAACCGCTCTTAAATGTTGCTAACAATGTGGCTATTTAATAATGATAATATATAAATAATGATTCCAGACACAGTACCAAAAGTACGATAAGTATTTCATAATAATCCAGCTTCCATATAACATCCTTGTTTAGTAACTACCTCAAGTCGTTGAAAACTGTCACATTTACTTTGATTATTTTTGCAAGTAATATTTATTAACCTAAATTCTATGTTATTAACCCTAAAAATTATTACAGCCAACTCTACAAACATAAATATGGATATTCTCTCACACTCATACACTATCGATTGAGTATTCTTCGTCTCATAAATCACTCGTCAGGGTCTTAGGATCATAATGTTTCACTGGTCCTGGTTACCTGTCTCCATAGACAATACAGCCCAGAAAGACTTCTATTGTTCAATGACTTGCGTACCTATAAATAATTCTGTCAACCATCGAAACGGGATACTGCAATCCTATTGGCTATTCCAATCTTACGTATAGCGCTACAAACTTATCATTCCCGAAGACGAAGACTCTAACGTAATAAATATAGAAGCCATTTTGGTTTGGCCTACTGAAACATATAATTTTGGAGTGGCGAGTTGTATCTGCTGGTTCAATCAGATGTGTTGACAGAAATTGGTTGCCTGTTATGAGGAGTCTGTGGGCTGTATTCGTCTATGCCTGTCTCTTTTGTTGACCGTACTCATATAAGCATGTAATAAAGCCGATTCTGAAGGCTTTAATTTTAGTTCTAGTGCTGTCAAAACTTAAAATTTTCCAAAGTAATTTAGCGTCTGTTTTTCACACTTATGAATTATTTTGCAATGATGAAAATTTAGTTTTGACAGCACTAAAACTAAAATTAAAGCCTTCAGAATCAGCTACAATAACGTCATTAAAAATAAACGTTATCACTTTTTACTTTTCTAATTTGCAATATAACACGGGAGCTGCTGACATTAAGTTATAACTTAACCAAATTTATGTCTTTTTGGTTTCCGTACCACAAAATGAAAAAAAAAAATCGAAAACCTGCTGTAAAAAATCAGGCTTCCTACTCGACGCAAAAAAGTTATTGCCCTTTACATAATAAATTTCATACAAATTTGCTCACCATAAAAACCTATAAGGCACTTCCAGTAGCTATAAAAACGTGAAATTACGTTCAAAAGGTCTTAAAGCACCCATATATGGAAACATTTGAAAATTACCTTTATTTAAGAGGGGTTGCGAATTTTATTTTTGTTACTGTCACTCCAAGCGAAACATCGCGCAGTGCGAGAGGGGCGGATTCAGGACAAAAGGGAAAAAGGTTGGTATTTTTATTAAAAAAACTAAAATAGCTAGCAAAATTTCAAATATCAAATCTCTAGATATTGTTGAAACACACCTACAAAAATATGTTTGAGTTCTGTATATGGTTCCTATTCGTCAAACGATGAGAAAAAGTGTGTTTGAAAACCTCATTTTAACAATTATTTCTATCGAGGAAAATTTATCCTAACATGTTTTACAATTTCAAAACCCTAGATTATATAGTCAAAATACATAAACCAGAAATTTATTAAAATTTTCCGTGTATTTAATGAAATACACAGAAAAGAAACACCCGTATTTTTTTCGCATATCGCCTTAATTTCTATATTATATTAATTAATTAGAACCTATAGATAAATAGAGTTGAATAGATCGTAAGTGTCAAGTTAAATTGGTATATTATAACTGCCATTGGAATAAGTTTGTCTTTTAAAAGATATATACGGAATCCTTTAAGGCCGAAGTCCAACTCGCACTTGAACGTTTTCTTTTTAAATATATACTATAAAAATACATCATCTCGACATAAAGCCCCGAGGG
This sequence comes from Ypsolopha sequella, assembly GCA_934047225.1. Lineage (NCBI taxonomy): Eukaryota > Metazoa > Arthropoda > Insecta > Lepidoptera > Ypsolophidae > Ypsolopha > Ypsolopha sequella. Next base: position 13,688,847 of record OW203987.1, read on the forward strand.
TTGTCAGAGATGTTCCCGAGTATGGACTGTGAAATACAAGTCACAGCGTAATAGGTGGTGAGCCCTATCGCCGTACTCCGGGCACAAATAAGCACGCAGGCCGAACACAAATGCGCCCCTACGGGATTTAAGCCCGTGACCTCCGGATTAATGGTTGAAACTTTTGACCCACAAGACCACAGATTCGGTCTTTTTAAGGTTTCTTACAGAGTCGCTCGGTACAAAATGCACAACTTCACTTTATTAGTTAGGTTTAAACAAGGGCGGATAGAACACGATACGAACAAAATAAGGGGCTCGGAGATTAATACGATATCGCTTTAATAATATTTTCAATGCAAGTGCTCGTAAAGGCCCACTTTTTATGCATCAAAACCGAACAGAAAGTCGATTATTTTGCTCTAGGGCTTTAATTTTTTTTATTTTATTTATTTAAGAGAAGTTGGCTAACCTGTAACCTTTCCTGTGTACCATGGTATAAAAAAGCCATGCTGTGTACCATAATTTTTATACTTTTTTTCTACTGTTTAACGGCTTTGGATACAGTCCTTTTGAGCCAATCATAATTTAAAGTTTACAAGATTATGTTTGTTTTATTTCCTCACACTATGCATTGAAAAACGTAGTATGATACACGGGCGTAAGAGCAATAAATTACTCGGTTACGTTTAAAACACTCGCGACGCTCGTGTTTTAAATCGTCCTCGTGATTTATTCCTTTTCGCCCTTGTAGCATAAACTACTATTGTTTCTTTTTGCGTTCATAAGTACATACACTACCAAACACGTAATTTTTCATTATTAAACCTTTATTTTATGGTTATTCTTGTATGTCTTTAAGAGTTAATCCCAAAGATACCTTTAGTGCAACACTACGGGGGACATTCCCTACCACCTGTCTGGCACTTGTGCCCCCCCAGAAATAAATCCTAGATCCGACCTTTGGTTTAGAAATCAACAGTTTCAAATAAAATGCACAATTAGTTACGATTTTGTCGAAACAAGCTTATAATGTTTTTTTAAGTTTGTCTCGACAAAATTTCAATTGGCTATACCAAGTATCCTGATTCCGCTGTGTTAGTGTGTGTGTGTTGTGTGCGAACTATTGAGCAAGTGTCGATTACTATTAACTAGTTTTTGCATGGGTATGCAGATTTTTAAAGGAAGATCCAAAACTTCTAGGGCTTTCTTTAGTGTTTTAGGGATTACAGCGGTGGACGAGATGATAATCGGGATAATTTTGACGGTTTCCTGCCCCCCTATTCTGTATCTTTAGTTGCCAACTGAACGAGGTGACTATCATCAAAAACATAGATAAAATCTGAAATTTCAAAATTGCCTTTAGTGGGTATTGAACTATTAACAATCTGTGTCGTCACTTCAAGTGTGAACATATCCTTAGGATAACGGAATTCGATAGTATATCTATGTTTTAATGATAGACACCCAGTCCAGAAGGCAACTAGAGATACATAATATGGCTGGTGCCATATGTTTGTTTGATTTCATCTAATAGGGGGATATATTTTTGGATTTTTACTGCGTGTTTTTGTTTAAGGTTCTGTGTGTTGGGAACGAAGACGTTTATTAGGTGCGTGGTCTTTGTGGATTTCAGGGTAAGTGTTGTCCGGTCTACTGCTGAGGACAGTGCGGTCTGTACAATGTCTCGGTCCTAGTAGAATTTTGTAGTACTATTTTCTAACACATTTTTAGGTTTGTATTGGTAATATGGTATGTTATTTTTATCATAGTTTATATTTTAGTGCAAGTTGTTATGGCGGTGCGTGTTTTCTTTGTTAGCAAATGTGCTGCAACGTCCAGTATTGTGGTCTATTGTTTCTGTGGTTTGATGACATGACCTACCATCCATCCATCAGCCTAGTTCATCCACTGCTGGACATAAGCCTTTCCAGGACTTTGCCACTCCAGGCGGTCATCCTAGAAGAATTGCCCATACTCACACACGTTAGGCAGGCGGGTTGGTGAGCGCGGTGCCGGAACCCTCGTACCAGTGACGCCGCCGCCCGTCACCAGTCTGTTCCATATAAGGCCCGGCTATTAGGGATAGATATACCGCCATCCATCGGTCCCAGGCATGGTGGGCCTCCTGATTTTTTGCCTGTGAGCTGTCCTCTTACTCTCCCCCGAATTACCTCGAGGTGGTCTCCAAGTAAGATGTTGGTACCTCCACAGTCGAGCCCAACATCAGCTCTACCACCTGACATAACCTACATTTATCTTTTATTATTATTATTATATGTAGAAAATTATAAATAACTCATATAATTTCGACAGCATCATATGAAAAACAAAATCGTTACATAGTAATAGTAAGTAACTAACGGAAGATATAAAATGATAATTTTAGTAAGCAGGTAAAACCGCGGGAAAAAGGCTAGTAACCATATAAATGGAGGCTCATAAATTTCAAATTACGTATTCAATACAATAACTCACACAATTTGCCCGACATAAAAGGTTTTAGAATTTCAGGGGCATTTACAACCCATTTCACTTAAGGTAGGCCTTTGTTTCAAACTATAATAAAATAAGTATAATATACCCGCCAGGGCCTGTCAAATACATGATACGTATTATAGGGCCCCGGGGGGCCCTTGTTCTACCCTTCTTACCTTTATCTTCTACATAATGAATACCTGTACGCATAGGTTGTAACGCTTTTTGTGTATCTCATGAACAGAACAATTTAGAATCCAGCACAGGGATAGAAATGTGATTTGTGAGATTTTTTTGATGCCTTACAAAAATATTTGTCATCTCATTTGTACGCTAATGCATGCATGTAAAATCTAATGAAAATCTTTATTTATTGCCCAACCCATACAGCCTATCCGTTTTGGAGTTTTGGGTAAACAACATGTTAAAAAAATACCCAGAACAAGTAACCAGAAATATTGTGTTTTATGCTTCAAAACGTCCTATTTTCAAATAGGTCATAATTCAAACCGAGACCTTCCTGGAAGTAAAATAATTCGAATCGGTTCAGAAATGACGAAGTTACGGAGTAACACACCCAAAAATAAATACAATCGAATTGATAACCTCCTCCTTTTTTGGAGTCAGTTAAAGATGCTGTAGTTTGGTATATAGGATAAAGTTTATTAGGGTAGCAATAAATCGTTAGGAGTTTGGATTCGAAATCGCGGTAAATAGTTACTGTCCAGCCTTAACAGAGTAACAATATATTCATAATTTATAATTTAATGTATACAAAAGTTATTTTAATTTTATTTATAAAACTTTTTGCACATTTACACAAAAAGATGATTTATTTTTTACAGATTTAGTGACAGATAATGTATTTTTATACAAATTTTGTGAGAGATGTCAAAGTGTTAGATGTTGAAAGTGATAGATGATTTATTTTTATCCAGATTTTTTGACAGATGTCAAAATTGACAGCAGTTGACGAATACAGGCTGATGGATGGATAGATGGATGGATGGATGGATGACTAGGAATGAATGAGTGAATGAGGTTGATCGTGAAAATACGTAGGCTCTGCCTACCCCTTTAAGAGACAGGCGTAAAATGTACAGGCGAGTAAAATGTATGTATAATTCACGAAAGAAGTAGAGCAGGTCAGCGGCACGTGGTACAAGATACATAGTACGAGACCTACATATATGATACCTATGACCGAGGTAGTGTGTCACTAAGGTTGAGAATCGATTAAAGTTAATCTTATGCCTATTTACCCGCTATTTACCTTACCGTATTAGCAACGGATTAGGTTGCCGAGCCGACACTATGAGATGAGCTAAATATACGAGTGTACACGGTGCTTTATTAGAACCAGTTACTAGCATGATTTTTATATGTCTCGGTTTTGAGATGAACAAGAACCAAAACTTAATTGTTTATTGCTCGTGGTTATTTTTTCATTTTGTTTCTCTTATGTCTGAGCTTCTCTTATTTTATGTGGGATTTATAAAGGCTTTGTATGAGGTCTACAGAGTCTAAATATACGAGCCCATTTTTGTAGTAGGTATATAAGAAAAGGAGTTGATAAAATTAAATGAACTTAATAAGTAATATTGTAACGTTGCTGATATGGGGGCAAAAATTTCGTACACCCGTAAGAGAAAACCCTATTGTAACTTACCTCAAAATGATAAGTACAAAAAATATTAGTTTCGAGTCAAGCACTTGCAGGCAAAAATCATTTTATCAAGTGATGGCGTCGCAAACCATTTTTTTTTCACAACAAACAACCACCATGATTCTTGTGTTTTTTTTCTTAAACTTGGACGTTAGTAATGAAAACTGGTAGCTGTCACTGCTGCTTTCAGTTTGATCGTCGGACGACGCCCGCCTTACATTGACAGCATAGTTATAATTACATTTTAAGTGTTTAATAGTTATAAATATATATAAAATCAACACAAATAGTCTATTCTCATTATTATTATTGAAATTAAAAAATATAGCAAACATCTCTATTCTCTGAACATGAAATTGCAATTTAGTTATTGTTATTTTTAAATAAGCCACTTAAAATCTTATAGCAAAACTCCTTAGTCTGTTTAAAAATAGACACGGACGGTGTTACTACAAAACGGTGTTTAACTTTAGACAGTGTTTAAATCTGTTGCTGTCACTCTTTAACAATATGAAAGAAAAGGTGACAACGACAGATTTAAACATTGTCTAAAGTTAAACACCGTTTTATAGTAACACCGGGATAGTTTAAAAACTAAATATATGGTATGTAAAGGATTTTTTCACGAAATTACTGGATACATATTGAAATTTACTGGAGATTTAGCTTTCCAGGATGATGTTCTTTGTGTTACGAAATTACAACATTACGATGTATTTTTGAGCGAAGCTATTCAGCAATTTCACGCATGCTTTATATCACATGCCAGTAACTAGTACCGTGTAGAGAAAGTCTATCTTAAGACTTAATGTAGAAGATTCATTTACCTGTAAATTTCATAGTACATATATGTATATATGGACTAATTTCATTTTCGATTGCCTAACGAACCAAGCCTCGCGTTAATTACTTCTCTACGTAATTAGCAATCAGCATAGAATATAGAAACGTGAGGCCATGTAATTAAGTTTGCATGAACGCAATCAGTTGATGTATTCTGGATTTTGAATTGTGGATGAAAGCGGATGTGTAAACACTAAACACACAGTTTCCTATGTAAGTTTGTATAGGATAAACTTGTGTTGTGGGTATGACCGAATGTTGGTTACAGAATTAATCACAAATTAAGGTTAAACGTCAGTCGCTTATCGCAAAGTACATAACTTAACTTTGTTTGAAATGAAAAATTGAAAAGCATTTTGGTCTATGGTTTAGTTCAGTTTTAGTGAGGTTTATAAAACAATAGTATGAAATTGTATACACAATTAGTCATGATCTTTTCAAAACTAACTTAAAATGCTATTTTAAGAGGATGGCCTACCCTAGTCACTTTTTTTATTACCCCTCCAGCACAATAAGTTCAATGGAAAGGACCTTATTTACCGTTTGATAGAGGCGATTGTATGTTGGCTCATTGGCCTCTTTTTCTTGGACGCATAATACTAAGCGAACAAATACGCAGCGAACAAATTAGTGTGTTTTGGGCTAATGCTGAAATATTGTGTAAAAAAAATATTGGATTTAAGTAGAATCCCTAAATATTTTTATTACCTATTTTATGAAAAAAAAATCAAGTTGATCTCTTAACCGTGTGCTTGAAACGAACGTTTGAAAACCAAAAAAATTAGGGTGGAATTTTTTTTTGACAATATTATAAATCTTAATGCATTGTTTATAAGTAGAATCCCTAAATATATTTTTTTCAATGCAAGGAGAGTCAGAACTTCTTCAAACGAATCCTTGAAAGTCTGGCGTTGTTCATGCACTAGGCTCATGTACAGTCTTAACTTGGACACGACCATGATCAATTGTACATTTCAAACTCATGCTTTATAAACCTTACTAATATTGAACTATTGGCGTCAATAGCAATTCCAATATTTTTTAAATTTTTGACTTCTAAACAAGAAAAACAAAATTAAGTTATGCACTTTGCTCTAAGCAACTACCGTTTAACCTTAATATACAGTTCTCTTACTTATAAACTAGGACATCAGATTTAATCAGAGATTCTGTGCTCGATTTTTGTCTACATAACAAGTAAGGGTACAATGTGTTTAGACTATAGAATCAGCTGTTTTACAAAACAGCTCCGTTCTGTAAAACAGCAAAATAACGTTCAGCTGAATTGTCATTGCGTTATGTTCGACAATACTGGTTCCCACGTTTAGGCGTAATGTAGAAAGCACAGAACTATTATGGTAAAAAGTCTTTCAACCAAAAGTCAGAAATAAGTGCAACAACGAGCGAAGCGAGGAGAAGCGTGTTAGATTTACATGTACGATTAAATAAGCAGCCGAGAGAAACGGAGCGGAGCAAGGCAACTCCTGTAGTTTTTAACAAAGTTAACAATCCAATGTTTAATTTGACGCTGTTTTACATAACCGCTAAACGTTGACCCGCTGCATTGAATACCGCAACACATTTATACAATCCTGCGTGTTAAAGTTCAGTGATAATGTAAAACCGCTAAACGTCGTTCAGCTGTTATATAACGGAGCTGTTTTGTAAAACATCTAGCGGTTTTATAAAACCGCGGATTTTACAATTTATCTGCAACATACACGTCGATGATAATGAATAATTTTCTAAAAAACAAACATGTTTAAAAATTCATTTGCCTAACTCAGGTAGGTCTCTTCTTTCTCTAGCCCTCTTCCCAGTTCAGCTGGGGTTGAGCCTCCTCGTATGTCGGCGCCAGGATATTCTATACCGAGTTGTTATTGTGGGCAGGTTCTGGTCTTTAATTTCCCTTTCGATATTGGACCACCAGGTTGATGGTGGTCGTCCTCTCCCTCTTGCTTTATTTGGAATGTTAATAGGTTTCTTTACGACGTAATTTTCCTCTCGCCTCATCACATGTCCATACCATCTCAATCTGCTTTCCGTTAACTTCTCAGTAATAGGTGCAACCTTAAAAGAGCCTCTCACATATATTATTATATTTATTTGCGTCATTATACTAGCATTTTCAGATGCAGATGTTTTTCGTGGGTTTTCTTTGTAACAAACTCAGGTAGGTATTCTATTTAAAATTACTAAGGTAAGGTAGAGTGTTTTTTTGGGTTTTGTACTCAAAGGGTAAAAAGACTTTGTTGTCCGACGTCCGTCCGTCTGTATGTACATCACAGCCTCACAGCTTTTGATTCGTTTAATTATTTACAAAAATTTAATTATTTTTCCCACATGAGGTGGTAATTTTTTTTATCAATATTCAATTTGCTTGAATATTTTGGTACCGTAACTGACAGAGAAAAACTAGGAACCGACTTAATTTTTTTTTATTATTTTAAATTTCATAGATTTGGAGAAATTCCGATAGCTTAATTTCTAAAAGATTTTTTTTAATTTCGTTTCAGAGAATATATTTGTTATGTTAGGACATAGTTTTCATTATTTTGGTATATAAATTAACTATTATTTCTGATGTTTTTTTTTAAGAATTGTCCGATATGACGTCACCTGAGAATTTTAGACATTTTACTGATTGTGATGTGTGATTGTTTATAAAAAAGTGGTCTGTCTCTGTCTGTCTACCCATCTGTCATCCAGCTGACAAATCAGTAGGAAGCTTATTATAAATTTATCGATAGCAACGGACACATTTGTAAACAGCCATTTCTCAAGTGACGTCACACAAAGACAAATGGAAGTTCCAGAATTTCGTAGAAATATTCATAATTTGAGGTTTTTTAGACCACAAGTTCTAAAATACGGCTTATTAAACCTAAATCTCGAAATGGTTTAAACTTGTATAATTCTTTATATGTTCTTCTTCTCTGTGTACACGTGTATGATTACTTCGTTTATATTACTTTTTCCTATTGTGATGGGTTAGCTGTCAGAAACCTCTGTTTAGAGATAAACTCGCCAATTGTGTCGATTCAGCGTATCACAACTTAACTTATTTGAGAGGACTAACCTTATTCTAAGCGTCCCGTCTTTTTCTTTCTTTATCAAAAAGACAAGGACAGAACGCTTAAGGTTTCTCCCAACGCCAACGACCTTGAACTAAGAAACTTTGTAACCATTTTATACGGTAACTATAGCATTTTTCAACAGAAGAAAAATATATAGTAATCTGCATGATACACATAGTGATGTGGTTTTTCCTGAATTTCATTTTAACATACAGAAGTGAAGCAAAAAAATTCTAAGTTTACTCTTATTTTTCGATTTTTTGTTCACTTGTAACAACATAACTAATACCTACAGCTTTTATCGAAACAGTATGAAAATTTATAAACATCTAGACAAAAAAAATATAAAATGATTTGGTTTTCTCAGTTTTTGGAAATTAATTTTATTTTAGATAAAATAAATTAAAAACACACTATTTTCGCACTTGTCAGCCGCAGCGACTGACGTTACAGCCATATTGCAGTGCGAGCTGATAAGGACTTTATTTTAATATGGTTTTGTTCGAAATTTCAACCACCACGAATCGAGTTGCTAATTATTCCGACGGAGCCACCTTAAATTAAGTTTAGTGCTGTCAAATAAGTTAAAATGTGGTAAACCGAATCGCTACCATTCTGCATCTTTTTTCACTGTGATTTTGTTTATGTTTATATTAATAAAGAATAAAGAACATTTTTCGAAATAACACACCTTAACATAATTTAATCTAAGCGAATAAAAATGTCAAAACACCGCAAAAAAAAGTTGTGTATGGGAAGGAGGCATCTTCAAAACAAATGAACCAAAAGTTATGAAAATATCAGTCTAATAAATACTTGTGTAAACTTTTTAATAGTAGTTTATGCTACTAGGGCGAAAAGGAATAAATTACGAGGACGATTTAAAACACGAGCGTAGCGAGTGTTTTAAACGTAACCGAGTAATTTATTGCTTTTACGCCCGTGTATCATACTACGTTTTTCAATGCATAGTGTGAGGAAATGAAAACAAATATAATCTTGTGAACTTTAAATTATAATTGGCCCAAAAGGACTGTATCCATAGCCGTTAAACGGTGTAAAAAAAGTATAACGTCTATGGTACACAGGAAATGCTGCAGGTTAGCCAACCATTGCAAACAAATGAAAAAAAAATAATAATAATAAAGCCCTAGGGCAAAATAATCAACTTTCTGTTCGGTTTTGATGCATAAAAAGTGGGCCTTTACGAGCACATGCATTGAAAAATAAATAATGTATGTATGTAAATAGTTAAATAATAAAAAAAACACTAAATTTGTGTGCTTTCATAACTTGTGAAAAACATCGACGTATTTGTTTTTACTATTAATAATACGGAACCCTTTGGCACGTAGGTTTGACTCACACTTGACCAATTTTTTATTTTAATTGCGCAAGTTTGTTTCTTTAAAAAAAGTTTTTCGATATAATCATTAGAGTAAGAAGGAATGTCACTAAACAAATCCCAAATTCATTCTGGACACTCGTTTAGTGATTAGGAACAATGTTTAAGGACCCTTCAATTCGTTTTTTTGCTCCGGTAATGCCTGTACTAGGAATTGTATTTGGACTAGTCCGGTTCGTGAGGGAACAAAAAAATATATCCATATTAATTTTCATATTCATTTATTTCATAATATTCATTATATGTCACATTAATAAATACTTAAAATTAACTACAAACTAACAACTTATAATTAATTACATTGTAATTAATTAATTAAATTAATTATATATATCTCTAAAGTTGTTCTTGTGAACAAGAAGAATAGAACGCTTGCTCAAGAAGCCAGCACTTCAACCTGGATTTAAAAAGAGTTAAGTTGGGAGACCCCAAAATGTTTTTTGGTAATAAATTGAACACTGTTGGACCCATGATATGTGTCAACAAACTCCATTTTCGTAGTTTATGTTTCACACCTAGTATCTTGTTGCCGGTTCGCTCTCTTATACGTATTTTGTACGAATCAATGTTTTCATAAACATACACCGATACCTGAAAGATGAGAAGACAGGGCAGCGTCATAATTTTCAATGACTTGAAATGAGGCAATGCTGAGTCAGTTCGGGGGATTTGCACGATCGCTCGGATCGCTCGTTTTTGCATGCGGAACGCACGCTCCCACTCGGGACCTTATTTCTGATCACTAACCGACGGTTGATTAAATTTCACATTATTTAAGTACATCTAGTACCTCCGTACACCCTATACGTGCAGGTATTTGCATTTAAATGAGGAACAATATTCGGAATGAACGATTGGGCCTCCTGTCCAATTTTCTCGTTCTGCAGGCTGTATAAAACTGCATCAGACAATATTTAACGGAAATGTACCCTTACTGCTATAACATTAGAGGTAACAGCCAAGGTAAAATTATGTTTGTTTGTCTATATTTTCTGCGGATGCACTTCAGGCGTTCGGTCCAATTCGTCAATTACTGGTCCATTCGCTGTATGTTTTGTGACAGCTACTAGTGTCGGTGAGTACTCTTCCAAATTGAAACCTTTTGCTTGTATAATTGGAAACTGTTCCAATGCTCTACGGCATCCTTTTTGCATATTTCACGTCCCCAGCCGAAGGCTCGCGAAAGATTATTTCCATAAATTTAAAATTGTCAAGCGAAATTTTCATGATCTAATTTGCAAGTTTAGTAATAATTTATGATAATTCTTTCATTTTCTCCGTTGATGGAAAATGTAAGTTGGCGTTATTTATGCTTCATTTCATCTTTATTTCAAGCTAAGAGACTATCTCCCAGTAATTTTGCTGCTTTTATTTTTGAAAGCAAAACAATTTCAGCGCCAGCAGTGCTGAAAGGAACTGCATTTGTCGTCGAATACACGTTGAAGTCTCATACCTTGAGAGGTGCGAAAATTTAGAGAAACTATATAAGTTTCCTAAAGCGCTGCAGCAAGCAGCGCAAATGTGAACTGAAGCTTAGTTATAAAGTTCTTTGGAACTAGGGTTGTCAGTAGGGAAAACCAAAATATCTGAGCAAAATTTAAAAAAGTCGGGATTTTGGGATTATTGTAGGGACAAATAAATATTACGAAATAAAACAAAATATTTTTTTTATTATTAAAACTTAAGCAATTACAGCAAAATACTTTTTCGCCCACCTACCGTTGTTATTTGTTATTTTTCGGGACAGTTTGTATTTTGTCGGGGCTCTGGACATCATATGAAATGTCTGGACAATCCCAACGAATCCCGACCATTTGGCAACCCTATTTGGAACGGTAACAAACGATGTCTTCGTTTTAGTTTTAAATGTAAACCCATTCGCACACGAACTTTAACAGCTTTAACTCGCTGGAGCCCGAATAAATCTCATTTTATGGACATAATTAGAATTGCGTTTCCTTCGGGTAAGATGATGAAATTTAGAGTCCATTAAAGTGAAGTTATTCTTTTGAAACGAATGAAAGTATGGCAAGAGTTACTAGTACTAGCGAGCTGTCGGGAATGTTCCGATGTCCAATTTACACCCGATCGTACATTTGTTAGCAACTAGCTTTTGCCCGTGGCTTCGCCCGCGTTGGTTTAGTTTTTATGAAGACAATCGAAACTGTCAAAGTAGCCTATGTCCTATTTCAGGTTTAGAACTACATTTGTGCAAAGTTTCAGACCATTCGGGTCAGTAGTTACGGCGTGAAGGAGTAACAAACATCCATCCATCCGTCCATCCAAACTTTTGCATTTATAATATATTAGTGGGAATTAGTGGGATGGGATGAAATTTTATAGTTTGGTATACAGGGTGAATTTTTGAGACGGGACAGTAAGGGCAGGTACCTTAACCGTTATAGTTACAGGAAAACGCTTTTACGAGACTATCCATAAGTTTTTAAGATATTCTGAGCTGCATTTACAGATTTTTGAAAAAATGTACAGTCAGCAAGAAAATGGTCATTATAAACAAAAACTTTTTTTGATGCCAATTGATCCTGTTTCTTATAAGGATCAAAAGTCTCTACTGGACCGACTGAGGTTTGAGTACTAAAAATTTCAGAAATCGCAAAAAACTTTTCCCATACATTTGTACGGAAATACAGGGGGCATAAGATAATTACAGTTTTTGTCAAGCTGACCTAGAAGCTGACCAGATGGTAAGAATAAAAAAAAAATGGATTTCATGTCTATGTCGTGGGCAGATCGTAGAATCCCCATAGCTTAATTACAATATCATTTTTTTTTTTCCGGAGAATATACGCTATTTTAGGACAAAGTTTTCATTATTTTGGCAAATAAATCGACCATTATTTTTTAATGATTTTTTAAAGAATTGTCGGTTATGACGTCACTTGAGAATTTTAGACAATATACTGATTGCGATGTGTGATTGCTTATAAATAAGTGGTCTGTCTCTGTCAGTCTACTCATCTGTAATCCATCTGTCAAGTTAGTCGGTAGCAAATTTTTATAAATTTATCTTGATAGCAAACGACACATTTTTAAACAGCCATTTCTCAAGTGACGTCACTCGAAGACAGTTGCAGCTTTTTCGTTAAAATATTCAACATCATGAGGCTTTTTGGAAACCACACTAAACATTCACTACACAATTATTACACAAACATACAATCACTATACTCAACACTTACACGTTATTAACTTTTGCTCAACTACGTACCTATAAATTTGCTCAATTTATTTGCTCAGTTCAAATTCAAATTGAAATTTGTTTATGCAATTATCTAGTTAGACTATTAACTGTCAATAATTGAAACTGTGTAAATTTTAGTAATATTTTTTGTTTTTTTTTTCATGTATATGTAACTTTAACTAGCCTAATCTAACTTAAATTTTAACAAATAGGTACAGAACACTAATGTTAGAATAATACTTATCTTGTAACGGGTAGTATTTAAACGAGCGAATATAAATTCAAATTTAAGGTGAAAAAAATACTGCATATAGCGTACTAAAATACTGAGTGGGCGAAAGACTGTGGGCGAATAAAAATGTTGAAAACGGCGACTTGAAAACTCAAATTGTTCGCCTGAGAATTGTAATTGAGTTGTACAATTCTCAGGCGAACAATTTTCTATTTAATGACAATTTAATTATAAGTAATACAACTAGGAACGTCGCCTCGTTCCTCTCCGCTTCGCGCGGCTCCATATTTTTATCTTACACGTAAACCTAATACGCTCCTCCTCGCTTGGCTCGTCGTCGCACCTATTGTTTGACTTTTGGTGAAATATTTTCGATTTCATACTTTACATTCGCCCACTCGGTATTTTTAGTCGCACGCTTTGGTATTTATTCCGGACACTCGAAGTCGCTAATTATATTTTTAGTAGCCCGATTAATAATTTCCCTTTTGTAACATGCGTGTGGGGTATTGATACCTATAGAACAGATGCTTCACGCTTTAGCTTAGCAGTAAATAGTCTAAAAAAACATTTTATATTTGTTTTTACACCGTGATATGTGGGCAAGTTAATGCTATTTTTGTGCTAAATTTCATGTCTTTATCTTTAGCGGTGCTAAAGTTATGCTGCTGTCACATACGGACGTATGGATGGACGTATGGACGGACGGACAACGGAGTCTCACGATAAAGTTTTCTTTTGAACCGTTTAGGTACTACGGAACCTTAAAAATTGTGGAACCTTAAAACTCGGACTATTTTTGTATGGCAAATAAATCATGTTTTGATTTCATTTCTTTGCTGACAATTTGTCTCCACATGATAGTCTAGAAACAATTATGAAAATGGCGACCAATCTTTTACCAGAAAAATAAATTAAAGCTAACGAAAAATGTCATCGTATTGGCGACGTTTACCCGCTAGCACCACAAAATAATTTGATTTAGCGATGATAAAATCAGAAGAACTGAAAGACGGGCATGACCGACAAATTAGCACCAGAATACGAAATGAATTCTAAACTAATTTCCGCGCCCCATTTTGTTTATTATTCTCAGAGCGAAGACTTTTCTGGATCATTATTACTTATACCGGGTTGAAAAGATCTACTGTCTCGTGCTGAGGATTTTAATTATTTTATTTAGTGTTGGTATTGCCAGTGCTCTAGTTCAAAAACAGAACACACCTTTTTAAAGCTTCGTGAAGCGGTCTGTCCGTTTGTCCATTCATCTGTCTGTCTGGCTGACCGCTGCACAACCCAAGAAAAAAACGGAAATGTTAATTGGATTATTGTGAAATATATATGGAACACTGAAGACACCACATTTTTCAAATTATGTCAGAAATTTGCGTGGGGTATTAAATGAAGTTTTTTTTTAATAAGGGGTTTTCAAAGTCAAATTAAAAAAGAAAAAGGAGTATCAAACGACTCGACAGATGGCGCAGCCTGTACTTAAAGTGTCAATAAATGTGTTTCTGGCAACACTAGATTCTTTTGATTTAATCTCCTCACATGCCTCACATGTGTTATTGCTAAGATCCATTGTTCTTTCCGTAGTGAATTCTTAGGGAAACTGTGTGTTCCTATATTTTTACAATTAGCCACAACGCATGGGCTGACCGTGTTGAAAGTTGAATGAAACACCAAGTTGAAAACAACACCATATATACTCAACAAAATAAGAATATCTTTGTGAAAGGTGTTGTTGGGTTTGACACTTGACTTGAAATTTTTTGCCCACAAAATATTGCTGATTAAAAATTAATCTTGGTTTTTTTTTTGACACTTGAAAGCAGGGTAACGCCATCTATGTTTACCTCTTAAAGCTTGATTATGGCCAGTCTGGAAAACCGCTCATTATACTTGTAGGTACATCGACGGAAGCACAATGTATACGACCGTACTCCGTACACTTTACAATGTCACCAATTTATCTGTTTTCTACCGCACTAGGGGCAGGTGATCCAACTGAACAGATAGTTGGAGGCATTGTGAAGACTTGTTATAGTATATAGTTACACAGACTTGTATAGTGACAGGAGGGGATGTTATGTAACACCCATATAATAAAAACCTAGAGCCGAATAGTTCTGTAGTAACACCCCTATATAGTCGGTGGACACATCTATCATGATCAAACCACGGAATCTAAAATATCCCGAACAGGGTTTCGCTAACAAACAACTGAAGCACCTCTAGTAAGCCGACCCACTTGTACGCACGAGTCCGGGAACGCACACCTTCACATCATGGTAAGTCAATTTACATAGTAAGTCCACTCACACACTTTCAAACCGCCGCCGTTGCTATGCTTCAGTATTTTCTTAGCTGCGACTCCGTCCGCCTTTTTTTACGTTCGTGGCTTCATGTAAAATACATGGTTTTTTATTCGAGAAAAGAAAGCTGACTTTTTAACCAAACTTAGCATCACCCTTTCACCAAAGAAGCAAAAAGCCTGAAACTGAGCTGGCAAGAGCTAAAAACTGGTTTATTCGTACAAGAAGGCTAACAAAGACTGCCCATGAACGGTTTCGATGAAGATCCTTTTACAAGCCTTAAACAGATTTCACAGGGGCGGGCGTAAAAATTAAACCAAATATAACTAATTATTTTTTAGCTTTATTAGAAACTAGCCTAATGCCCATGAATCCGCCTGCGCTGAAGGGGTAATTCCCATAGCTTAATTTCTAAAAGTTTTTTTTTCTGAGAATAAACGCCATTTTAGGAAATAGTTTTCACTATTTTGGTATATAAATTAACCATTATTTTTTATGATGTTTCAAAGAATTGTCCGATATGACATCACTTGAGAATTTTAGACATTATACTGATTGTGATGATTGATTGCTAATAAAAAAGTGGTCTGTCTCTGTCTGTCTACTGATCTACTCATCTGTCATCCATCTGTCAACTCAGTCGGAAACAAATTATTATAAACAGCAAAGGACACATTTCTAAACAGCCATTTCTTAAGTGACGTCACACGAAGGCAAATTAAAGTTGCAGCTTTTTCGTAAAAATATTTATCATCATGAGGTTTTTTAGACCACAAGTCAATTGAAACTAAAACTCGACATGGTTTTCGAATTAACAGACCTTAACATAATTTAATCTAAGCGAATTCTTGACCAACCCCCGTCAAAAAGTTGTTTTGTAACGGATGCCTGCGAAACCTATAAAATTTCATGTTGTCTAGGAGCATCGAAATAATTATAAATCTAGGAGATTTTGTGATGATCTGATGAGTCTGTGACTGGAATTTTGCTTTTACGTATAGGTATATTATTCTAATAGATAAATAAAGATGTATAAAAAAATACTACCCAAAACACTGATTGACAAGAGGGCCAAGAATTCGATTTCGGCAATGGCCGTCCTGGCTGTTTTGACTCGACCCTGTGTCGACCCTCGACCGATACAAATATCGACAGAAACTATATTGAAATAACGTTCATATCAGCGCAAATTGCAAAGTAGCTGTTACGACGTTGCGTCGTTACTGCGTCTCCGGATAGCGCAAAATAGAAGAAAATATTACTTTTCATATGGATGCGATGATGGACGGAAACAAAATTCCATCAATATTTTTTTCAAGCAATTTTGCATTTTAATAACAAATAACATTAGTGGTTTCAAATAAATAACCAATTTATGTATAAAACAGCTTTCTTTCAATGAAGTTGTTTTTAGGGTTCCATACCCAAAGGGTAACCAACGGGATCCTATTACTAAGACTCCGCTGTCCGTCTGTCACCAGGCTGGATCTCATGAACCGTGATAGTTAGACAGTTGAAATTTTCACAGATGATGTAAGTATTTCTGTTACCGCTATAACAACAAATACTAAAAAACAGAATAAAATAAATATTTAAGGAGGCTCCCATACAACAGAGATGTTTTTTTGCCGTTTTTATAGATAATGGTAAGGAACCCTTCGTGCACGAGTCCGACTCGCACTTGGCCGGTTTTTTGATAGTTTAAGTAACGTTTAAGACAAATAACGTTATCAAAAGCAGTCATTTTCGGATGAAGCGCTTGGGAAGAGATGCCTTAATATTGCACGAAAATTGTTTTGCGATCGCCAGCTGATAACTTAATTATTTTAGGATTCAATTTAAGCGGCCTCATGTTTTTGAGAGCTTAACAATGGCTATTTAATGGCTACTATTTAGTTTAATTACTTACAGCGTTGATATAGGAGTTTGTTTTTTTGTCGTTTAGATATAACCTCCTAATAGAGGCGCCACTCACTAGAGCTGTGAGGGTACTAAATAAAGTAAATGAGAAAATGGATTTGCTCAGTTGTACTTTGGATGAGTTCACAGAAGTAACTTTAAATTTTTTATGTAAATACTTAGAATAGTGGATTTTCGGTTGTTTTCTTTCTAATAGCTGTTTTTTTTTTCTTTTTTTAAATGGTGTTCATATGTTTTAGTATTTTGTTAACTATTATTGTATAACGAATTAGTTAGCTGTAATGTTATACAATTGAGTAAATAAATAAATGAAAAATAAAAAAATATATTTACCGGTTTAGTTAAGTTTTGAGGATTTTAAGAACTTAAGTGTTCATAATAGGTATTGGAGACAAAGATTTATAAGTATGGTACTTTGATACCGATATTTTTCTGCATAGGTATAATATTTTATCAATTAAAAATGACAATTTAACGAAGATTCTACATTAGCACCTTCTCGTGAGGAGGATAGTTTTGCGCTGGGTGCCGCAAAACCAGGCAAAGGCGAAAAACATGATTGCTAAATTTGAAGCAAGTTTGTCTCGGCGTGTTTACGACATAATTACAGGTGATGAATCTTGGATTTGTCAATAAAATCCAGAAACGAAGCTCCAGTCGAGAGACGATCGAGAAGCACAGGAAAGATTTTGATCACTAGTTTGTTCAATTTGACGAAATATTTGTTGTCAATTCCTTTACGAAATCAAAGTATCATAAATGCTGAATGAGATATCTACTACCAAATGCTTGCCAGAAGTTTTCACTGCTGCGTGCAATAAGCGACCGAACACAGGGCTCCACAGGCTACTGCTTCATCATGACAACGCGCCAGCGCCCTCAACGCTCAAAACGAGGTGCTTCCTGGACAGTACACTGGTTAAACTTTTGGGTAACCCTCCTTGCAGCCCTGATTTAGCACCGTGTCTTCTTTTTATTCCCTAAAATAAAAGATCAACTCAAAAGGATACAGTTTTCAACTACAGACGATGCACTAACAGCATTCGAGAAGGCCGTAGAAGAGGTGTCTGAGGCGGACTAGAAAAAGTGTTTCGAAAATTGGTTTTAGACACATGAAACTTTGAATAGATGCTGGTGGAGAGTTCTTTGTAAAGATTTAATGATAAAACTATACGCCAAAAACGTTTTTTTACTTTCGCATAATTTTCCGGGTTTCCCACGTAAAATGTAGATTCTATCGGCTCTCGAGCACAAAGCTTGGTGCCATGGTAGGCTTTAGTCAATTAGTTTGCTAATCAGAAGCGAACGAGGGCTACTAATTGTGTTACCCATTATTCGATTTACAATGTCTGAACAAGTTCATTATTCCATTGGAGTGTTCTATCTTCGATAAAATAGCTCTCTTTGTTACTAATTGGCTCTCGAAAGCACGTAGGCCTACGTTTTGTCGTGGAAATATACATAAATATGTATGTGGCTTTTCTGAAGTAATATTGGCAGAATCAAAGAAATCATCCGTATTGACGAAAATATATGAAATAGTATTCGTGATTTTACCTTTGTTTTCCTTTTATACGATAATAGCATTTCGTAGCATGTATACGCGCTTACGATTTTATTCTGTTTTGCTACGACGCGCTACGACGCGCTACGACTCCGTATCGATGACGTAAAAATAATATTGTTTCAGCCATGTTTCAGCAAATATGCCTGAAAGCGAAATATGAAATGACTTTCATACTGCTATGGAAATGAAGAGATCGAATCACAACATTCTACGCTATACAAAAAGCACAAAATTATGAGGTTACACCAGTGTTGTGTCGAGGCGAGAGGGTATGACTTCCGCTACATAAATTGTTTCATCAATTTTAGGAGAACATAGCTTAAGGCTATTGCCGTGGCTATAAAAGTATCAGCGTTTATGGGTATTCGTTTTTATTTCATCCGTAAAATAAAGCGTTTAAGGTTAAACATCAATCGCTCGGTACAAAGTGCACAACTTATCTTTGTTTTTTTTGTTAATAAGTTAAAAGTGAAAAAGATATTGGTCTCTAGCAATTCACGCCAATAGTTCAATATAAGTAAAGTTTATGAATGAACATTTTAAAATTAAATGTTCAATTAGCTATAATTTTGGCGAGACAAACTTAAAACAGCATTTTAAGATTTTTTGGACAAAATTGTGACGAATTGTGCATTTTATTTCAAACTGTTGATTTATAAACCTAAGTTATACTGAACAAAAGAAAAACAAAGTTAAGTTGTGCACTTTGTACCGAGCGACTGACTTTTACCCCATAACATATTCAACATATTATAGGTGGGCAAGCACATGAGGCAAGTACATGGTAGTCTTGCATTTAAATCTTAGGTATATAAAAGTACTTGAAACTTTGTGGATTTTAAAATGATACAATGTTTTTTAAGATGAATAGTTATATTAATGAATAGTATAATAATGTATAGTTAATGAATAGTTCTTGTCGCTGGACTGAATGGAATGTAAACATAAACTTATGATATAAATCGGAGGTAATTGATGGAGTAGTATATTGAATATCTACATTCTTCCCCCTCCCACTCACACACTCATTCAAACATACACACATGTATTCACCCTCGTAAACTTGCATGCTCAACATACACTTAGTATGTACCTAAAATTGCTTTGTCATATGTAATATGTATGTCATATTTTAAATCTTAATCATTATAATAAAAATATTGTAAATTTAATAATAATAATAATAATTTTAATTGTTATTTTGATTTTTAGTGAGCGTTTTTCCTTGTCAAATTTAGTGTTAAATAAGATTCCTAGATGGCACTGTCGTATTCTTTAGTAACAGAATCAAAGACTTAATTTGCAAAGATTCCAAGCAAACGAAAAAACCACTTTGACATTGATTGCTACGAAACACATTATGGTGACATGGACAGCGCCATCTGGAGGAAAGCTAAGAAATGAGAAAAAAAACAACGAGAAAAACGCTCATTTATTCATTGTATAACTGATGGAGACAAATAGTATTGGCTTCATTTACTGTATTTTTAATTTATTCTTAACTTAATCATAAGCTGTTGTGGTCCAAAATAAAAATTTGAAAATTGAAAATTCAATAAATGAGAATTACCTTTTTTACTTTATGTTTGCGCCCAACCCCACCGTGTTTTATACAACAAGATGAAATCATGATTGTGGAGGCCTTGTAAAATACTGTATTATTCAATTAATACCTAATTGTATTTTCTGCACGCTGAGTTTCGTAATAGCTTACACGAGTGTCCCAATGACTAGTTATTTTCATTTGGACACAATAATATCGTGAAAATATCGTCTTTGTGTAACATTATATAGAATCTTTTCAATAACCAACAATTTAATAAAAAAATTGAAAAGAAAACATTTAAGTTAAGACAAGCTGTAGGTAATTTGGGCCTTCGGCCTCCGCCATGGGCCTTCCAGGCTGCATGGCGGAGATATACGAGTACTATTGCCTAGCTCAAAGCAAAAGAAGAAATATTAGTCGCTGATTGGATATATAAGTGGTGTTATAATAAATTAGATAATTTATTTATTAATATAGTAGATGCTAGTGATTGTTGGCACTTGGTGGAGTTTATAAAACATTAATTAAAAAAATAATTATTGCACGTCATTTTAGACATGATTGTAGTTTATGTGATTTATTTGTTAGTTAGGATGTGTAAAAAGCCCTAGAAAATGCTTTACAGCGAAACCGGTCGGGCATAATAAAGTTGTACGTAATATGTGGATAAGTACAAGTGTTTTTTAAAACAATGTTATTTATTAATTTATACAAAAAACAACAAAAAACGAGAAAATACAAAAAAAGAAAAACCATAGTTGACAATAACACAAGAAAACAGATTATGACTGACATGCATGTACATTGTTGAGAGAAGAAATTACGGGTAACTTTACAATGGTCCCAGCAATAAGCAAGCTTGCTTGTCCTGCCGGGCCGTGTTAGATTTAACAAAAATACATTTCCTCGGCGAAATTTACAAAAAAAAATTGAGAAATTCGTGTTTAGATTTGTACAAAAAATTATAATTTTGTTTCCATTAATTAAAATTTGAAATGTTTTAAGAACATAAATGAGAAATTACACTTAAATGAGAAACATGCAATATGAAAATACCTACATAATAAATAAAATATAAACAATAAAAAAAAAGAATGAAATTTATATTATGGTTACTTGGGATACTCAGTAAATCCTCGGTATCATTATAGTTAAGTGACATAAGCCAACTCATTAAAAAGAGTTTAGCTCATAGAACAAATTTGCTTTTGAAATCACAAGCCTTGACTAATTTATTGTAGATATATGGGTGTAGGAAATCACTAAATTGATTTGCAAAAGAGGTGGATACTTTACCAACTGGCACTTTGAAAATTCAATCACAGCGCAGAAACGCAGTGTTA
Organism: Ypsolopha sequella; assembly: GCA_934047225.1. Classification (NCBI taxonomy): domain Eukaryota; kingdom Metazoa; phylum Arthropoda; class Insecta; order Lepidoptera; family Ypsolophidae; genus Ypsolopha; species Ypsolopha sequella. The sequence continues at coordinate 13,710,420 of OW203987.1, forward strand.
TAATGTCATATTATAATATCGGTTTTTGCAATACTGACAAACAACGTAGGTACAGTGGAGACCGCATCAAGTACATAAGACACAATGGACTTTGTACCTATCTTATATTCTTCTCTGTATGGGCTAGTGTCGTACTGCAAATATATGAAGCTTGATGTGGTCTCCACTGTACCTGTAAAACCATTTTTATGTTGTAATTACCTTGTAATCAGTAAATGTTCTGTCCTATCATAAGTTTATAATTAATCATAATTCATATTAATTATTATTGATAATCATTTAGCATTTAGTATGTAGTGCAATCGCTCAGTTTGATAAATTTTATGTGGTCACGACATATATTTCCGAGGGGGTGTCTGAGGTGTTTCCAGACTGTCAATTGAGCAGTCAACACTCGTCATACCCTCTTTTCACAGACGAGCAGAACGACCCAACCTGATAGGGGTTTGTCTTATCGCTGTACTTCGGGTAAACATTTTTTGACTTCGTTTTTCACGCGTTTTATCGTGCGTCATTATGCTACGGGCGCAGGTTTACCTCAGTTTTTTCCTTCACCGTCAACAAGCAGTGGTAACTATACACGCAAATTACATAATAGTATTTTTCACACCACCTGCTCGACAATGTCCAATTACATATCATGCAACCTCAACGTAAAGTAACGCATTATATCTCAAGGGATATAAAGTTATATGCAAATGCCTAGGGATTAAAGTGATTTAAATTTGGAACGTCAAATTCGTGTGGAAACTTGTGGAAAACAAATGCCCATACGGAATTGTAAAGAGGTTTGTTCGAAAATCGAACTGTCCACCATAAGCAGAATTCAACAAAAAGAAAAAAAGCGTTTCAAAGAATGTGAAACAAAAGACGGTGTTTGGTGCTGTGATTCGCAGTGAATTTTATTGAATTATTAATGTTGATAAAAAATGTCGAGCTTTTTACTGTCTCGCAGAAGGTGTGAAAAGTAGCGTATGCTCCTCTGGAATAAAGCCTGTCTTTGTCTTGGGCAGCTTGAACCCCTCGCTTTACTCAGGACTCTATATAACTCCCTCGCTACGCTCAGGAGTTAACTCTAGAGTCCATCGTTACGCTCATTGTTCAATATGCCGCCCGTGACGTAAGACACTGCTTTATTTCCTTAGTGCATAATCTACGAGACACGAGTGCTTGTTTTGCACGAGTATCTCAATGTCTAATTATGTTAATTTGCACACAATACTTTATCCGCGACCATCAAAAATATCGTATTTATTTAAAATATTTTCAACGAACAATTTCACTAAAAATTAGAAGACATTCGTTTATGAACATCGGGTGTGTCGTTCTGGTAATGCCTTGAAGGCCAATCAGGATAAAAGGGGCGTGGCTTAAGAAATACGGTCGGAAATTATTTCTTGTCTTTGTTGTTTATTGAGTCTCTAGCAGTTTTACAATAAATTGGGTCAATCGCAGCGTAGAATTGCGGTGTTATAATGTAATATTATTGCGGTACGAGAGTAGATACAACTCATTGGTGCATGTTCATAGTTGAAGTACCAAGCCTTGTTTCAGTTGTTTCCGTGATTGTTAAGAGGCCCCTTTACGCCTGGATTTTTCTCAAGATTCATACAAAAGGTAAGGGCCGTTTCAAATAATGAGCAATCCAAATATCAATTTAAGTTTGAAGGGTATTACATACCTAAGAGTTCGAGGAATTATTGTTGAAGCACTCAACAATAACACTTTTGCACGATAAAGGTGTTATTGAAAATACCTAACAATACTAAAGCTCTTAAAACTGTCTAACAAAAAGATATTAAAGGTTTGTGCTTATACCCCCAAAAGAATTTGTTTACATATCTATTATTTTATCCTAACCTTTCTCTCGAAAGGAAAAACCCTTACACCTAAGTAAGCTTTCAGTAAGTAAAGAGATATTCTATTATATCTAAAGAAGTCCATTTGGTTGTGGTAGTGACGTGTACAGAAAAGCGTGTTTTGTGTGTGTTGCGCTCCTGTTGTAGCGGTCCTGAGGTTACGCACACTAGGAAAAAGTGCGTGAGCGTGCACGAACTACTAGAACCACAGTCATACGGACTTCGTGAGATAGAATATCTGTAACGTAAGTGCCCAATGCCAACGACCTTGAACTGAGTAACTTTATAACCATTTTATTTATACGGTAACTAATAGCATGTTTTAAAAGAAGAAAAATACATAGTAATCTAAATGATACAAATAGTGATTTGGTTTTTCTTGAATTTTATTTTATTTTACAGAAGTGAAGCAAGAAAATTCTAAGTTTTTTATCGAAACAGTATAAAAATTTATAAACTTCTAGACAAAATAAAATAAAATGATATGGTTTTCTCAGACTAACGTAACAGCCATGTTGCAGTGCGAGCTGATAAGAACTTTTCGAAATTTCAACCACCACGAATCGAGTTGCAAATTTTTCCGACGGAGCCACCTTAAGCATGCCTTTTCCAGACGCTGCTCTGTTTTGCTTGATATCAAACACATCGGAAAACTGTAAGTAATTTTTTTACACTGTGGTTTTATCGTGTAGCCTCTTATTAATATTTCACTAGTTTTCTTTATACATGTACTTTATAACACGAGTATAAACCTTACTACTACCGTATTCATAAAAGGGTCGCGGCCTATCTCCGCTTCAGGAATTTCAAATTTAAGGTCCAAACGTTTTTCCGCCTATCCTTCAGATAAAGGGTCCCCTGAAAAATATGGCGGCTTGGGGTGGCAGAATAGAGACCAATATCTTTTCTTACGTTCGATATTTCTTATTGTGCGGCGATCCGTAAAGTTAGGGGTTTTTGTAAAGGGTAGTAAAACTATAACATGTCACTGCAGTGAATGTTAATAATACATTTTTATTGAATTCTCTCTAGCGGCATAAAGTACGAAATTTATATTCCTGATGAAGAACATACTTATATAGGTACGAGTATAATGTCGCAGGCAATTAGTAAAATTCCGCCGTTTACAAACGGCGTCGTCAGTTTCTTATCACTCGCTATTTCGCAGTTTGACGAATCTTCGTCAAATAGAAAAATTCGGTATTTACTAAATTGCGTTGACATACTATAGTAATTCTGTTGAAGTATTGAGGGTCACCTTTTTTTTTTATTATTTATTATGTACACAAAATTATAACAGAAAATAATAATAGCAGCTAAAAACCACAAAGGTTTCAACTTGTGCTATTGTGAGTAACGTTACACTTAGCCAGGAGAGCAAAATAATAATTTGGCACTTTGCTTACAATAAACAGCTAAAATTATAAATGTATGTATGTAATGCTGTTCGACTCTGGAATGAACTTCCGCAAAACCTCAAAGATCTTCCTTCTGTGTCCTCTTTTAAATACAACTTGAAAAAATTTTACCTCTCATCTCTCTGAATGACTTACTGACTAAGCTACTGTTTGTCTGTATATATGTATCTGTGTATTTATGTATGTATTTGTATGTAGTATATTTTTATGTTTATGTTATAGGTTTAAAATAACTTTTACATATGCTTATGCACTGATTAGGTTAAATTTTCAAGATAAAAATGTGTTTATGTTTTCCCAAGGTTGACTGGAAGAAATTTCTTTTAGGAATAAGTCCGCCCTTGCCTTCTATCTGTTCTTTGTGTGTATCTTGTCTTCTTATTTGTGTGCAATAAAGTGTTTATTCATTCATTCATTCATTCAATGTATACATAGTAATTTGTTATCTTTGCTCCACTCCGCTTCGCTCGGCTCCCAATATGTACTTACATGTAAACCTAACACGTTCCTCTTCGCTCCGCTCGTCGTCGAGTGAAACTTTTGGTGAAACCTTAGAATTCGGCTTTTTAGAAAATGACGAAGTCATTTTACAAACGGTGGGCATTTTTTAACTTGCCGAACAGCAAATTGCAAAACAGCGAGAGTTTAGAAACTGACGACGCCGTTCGTAAACGGCGGAATTTTACTATTTGCCTGCCTCATATACACTCAGGGACATAATAACTAAGGAACGCAAAAAAATTTGTAAAGTAACTCAAATTATTCGTGGTTTTGTGTTTGTAGTACTAAATATTTTTTAATTATTTGCATTAAGCTTTCCAAAAGTAATAACTTTTCTAACTTCCTGAAAGCTTTTGACTCATAAATAACTTGTAATTAATCATGTAGTAATGGGCAATATTTCTTCAATATTTTCTGCAGTTTCAATTCTTTCATGGGATAATCCAGAGTTTAGGTTGAGTAATTTGTAAGCAATAGTCTTGTTAGTTATTTTCAATAAGCCTAACTTTTTTTGTGCTATAGGAGTAATTCTGGTGCAATTTTGAAATCGTGTTTTCACCCGTGCGTCTGTGTTTCACAAGCATTTCTTTTTACCTGATGCACTTATTCGACCCAAATCTTGCATAAAGATAGTAGAAGGACTGCTTTTTGAAAGGAAATTACAAAACGTTAACGATCAGAGTAAAAAAAAAAAATTGTCTCTAAAAATCTTGAATCGACTCTTTTCTTGCGTTCTCCTAAATACATCCATCACTCATATATGTAGCACGCGACTTAGTTGAATCACAAGTCCGAGGAGCGTGACACCATGTTTTTGCACCTGTGATTTAACTAAGTCGCATCGCGCACAATTAGTAAAATTCGGTGTTTTACAAACGGCGTCGTCAGTTTCTAAACGCTCGCTGTTTGGCGATTTGCCGTTCAACAAATTGAAAATGTTTGTAAAATTACTTGAAGAATAGGTGCGACGACAAGCAGAGCGAGGGGGAGCGTGTTAGGTTTAAATCACGCTGTCTCATGATGTCTGTTCTTAACACAGAAGTTTAGCAAATAACTTTCCTATTCAAAACGGCATTGCATGCAAGATTAAGCCATTGTGAATAATACGCCAGTCCTCAAAGTCTGTAGTTGTGTTTAGTGCTCAAAGCACTATGTTGGCGCGTTGACTTCGCCAGAACAATACCGTTCTTTGGTGCCGAATAAGCAAGCGAGATCTTGCCGTGAACTCCTACAAAGGGTTCCAGTTTGGTAGTTCTACAAGCACTTGTACAGTCTACATCAAATGTAAATCGTCAAGTTTCAACACTAACATCTTGAATATAGAATGAAATTAATTCGTGAATTTTGTATCGTTGACTGATCATTATTCAAGTTTTATGTTAACTGTGTTGCTAAGATATAGAGATACATTTATTGATAACTAGTTCTTGACCACGGCCTCGTTTGCGTAGAAGCGTCTTTCAATTATTGACAGTTTTCGGCTTTGCGGTTATTTATTTTATCAACATATTCATTTACAAAAGGTAATACAACAATCGGTACACATAATTATTATATAGGTATAAACATTAATATATTTATATACAGTCTTCATTATTATATAGTCCTACTGGGCACAAACTACCCTAGGCAACCTGGAAGTCATTGAACAGACTTACAAACCATGACGCTGATGTCTTGTCCCAGATGTCCTAATAGCTGCACCTTGGACAACCTCCTGAACGATAATCCAAGAGGTATTGACGTGGCGACCCATTGGTCTGCGCATGTTTAGAATTGCACACGGCAAGAAGAAGAATGATAACTAAATAAAATAAATCAATCTATTTATCAACGCACTCTTGGTATCAGAACCACTGTGTGATCTTTTCTCTGACAGAATGACGGATGTGGTGCGGGAATGCTTGAAATTCCGTGAGAGTAAAGCCTCAATGACGATGTCCTTAGATACTAAGCTTTAGACCAAAATATGTATTTTTATCTTGTGGTTAATTTTATGTTTCTGTAAATATTTTATGTAAATTATTATTACCTTTTTAATTGTACAGTGAATTGGGTTAGTCTGTAATCTGTGCAGTATTTTTGATAAATTTGTGAACGTCACGTCGCGTCGTTGATAATATAAATAAATCTAGAATGTAGAATAAGATATTGCACATGCTTTAGAATGGTCTCCCGTTGTTTTCAACTCATTTCGTTCGTTTCGTAAAGAAGCACTCGTGTCCTAATGTCTCATATTAAGTTACAGCTGCACAATTCCCATAGTTTAATTTCTAAAAGGGTTTTTGAAATTTTTTTTTTTCATAGGCTGTACTTCATTTTAGGACATATTTTCATTAATTTGGTATACAAATTAACCATTATTTTTTATGACATTTTTAAAGAATTGTCCGATATGACGTCGCTTGATCATTTGAGACATTATACTGATTGTGTTGTGTGATTGCTTTTAAAAAAAGTGGTCTATCTCTGTCTGTCAACTCATTTGTCATTCAGCTTTCAAATTAGTCAGAAGCAAATTATTATAAATTTATCTTGATAGCAAAGGATACATTTCTATACAGCCATTTCTCAATTGACGTCACACGAAGGCAAATGGAAGTGGCAGCTTTTTAAAAATATTCATCATCATGAGGTTTTTAGACCACAAGATCTAAAATACGGCGTACTAAACCTAAATCTCGAAATGGTTTTCGAATTAACACACCTTAAGGGTCCGTTTCGCCAAACATGCTCTCGCGTTTGGACAATTTAGCATATTAAAACAAAATATTTTTAACAAATAAAATTTGTGTAGGTAGTTAAGGAGTTGAACTACATTATGATTTTTCAGATTTCACACAAGTATCGCAAGCATCGGGAAAAAAATCGGAAAGATCACTAAAATCACGAAAAATGTAATTTAGCGTCGCAAACAGAAAAAAAAAAATTTTTTTGTTTTAAATTGAAATATATTTTTTTTACGTAAAGAGTTTAAAGTACCTTATACATATAAAATATTAATATTTTTTTCCTTTCTTTATTTAAAAAGAAATACACAAACTTCCAAATTCTTTTTGCGTAATTTTTCTGTACTGGAAAAATGTAGAATGTTTGAGTATTTCTTTTAAAATAACGAAAGGAAATAAAAAATAATAAAAATCTGTCAAGGCTACTTTCATTTCTTTGCTCTATAAAAAAATATTTTAGTTTGTAGTTGGATCAGTAGACTGATCATACTAGTTCCAAAGCCAAATTACGTTTTCCGTGATTTTACTGATTTTTCCGATTTTTTTTCTCAATGATTGTGATGCTTGTGTCAAATCTGAAAAATTATAATGTAGTTCAACCCCTTAACTACCTACACAAATTTTATTTGTTAAAAATCTTTTGTTTTAATATGCTAAATTGTCCAAACGCGAGAGCATGTTTGGCGAAACGGACCCTTAACATAATTTTATCTAAGTGAATTCCACGGTACAAGTGTACCGTAACAAGCTTTCTTCATCAATCCATCTATACACATAATAAAAGAGTAGAACCCGGTGTATCTGTACATTAAAGAAAAGTAATAAAAATAGTAAGGAGTGTCTAAAAAAGGGTAATCTAACACAAATCAGCGATTATTAGAATTCTTTTCTGTCTGTTTGTCTGTTTGTTTGTTCGCGCACATCTCCGAAACCACTGAACGGATTTTTATGTAATTTTCACAAGAGGACAGCACTTAATTTGGATCAGAATATAGGCTTTGTTTTATTAAAATCGGATGTGGTTAAAAAAAGTTAGCGGCTTTTAGAGATTTTTGGAATTTACTTTTCTACTGTTAGAAGTTAGAAGTAACATAGCAAATAATAATTCCTGGCGATGAAGGTCTAAAGACGTCACGTAGAATTATGTTGCATATCAAATTTTAGTAGATAAAAAAACAACAGGTGGCGCTGTCCATTATTAGAACACGCATAAATAAATATTTAATTATTTTGTTTAAATAGCATCATTTATTTTGGAATTTTGTCGGTATTTCTTGCATCTCGCAAAAACTACTGAACGGGTTTTGACGCGGTTACCACTTTACGATCCTCAGCAGTGAGACATGGATTTATAATAAGAAAGAAGGAAGGGAAGTCACTTTTCGATAACTTTTTATCCAGCTTAAAAACTGGGATACTTTTTATTGCGGGATTCCCAAGCATTATCTTCTTATACGCGGACGAAGTCGCGGGCAACAGCTAGTAATAAATACCGAATTACAATGGGAAGAAACAAAAGAGGTATCCCAAGATTCACAGGATCGCAGCAGATCAGAGATTTATTACATTGGGTTACCATAACCATCCCAGATAAAACATAGTTAGTGACTTCTGAGCAATATGCAAAATGAGTATTTTGTTCTATGACATAGAAACCTTGAATGAATGAATGAATGAATGAATGAATGAATTGACACTTTATTGTACACAAAAGACATATAAAAGAAAACAGAGTATTGAAAACATAATTTTGTACAAAGGCGGACTTATCACTTAGAGCGATTTCTTCCAGCCAACCTTTGGGTGGTGAAGAAATAGTCACTAGAAAAGTAAAAATAGGGGGATAGACGTAATAGATAGAGTAAATTAAATGAAAATCAATAAAGTGTTAATACAAATAACCTAACAAATTAAACTTAATTTTAATAGATATCATAGACTTACATAAACAAATACACAAGAATATATTAATACATACATCTATAATATATAATATATATATATGTATATACATTTAAATATCAATATAATAAGGGTAAATAAGTGATGAGACTACCAACCTAATGAAACTTCATAGTGAGATCTGACTTTCCTCTTAAATATCGCCAAAGAAGATGACATACGAATCTCAGTAGGTAACTCGTTCCAAAGACACACAGCCTTGACCGCAAAAGAATTCCCATATGCAGTAGAAGTGTGCTTAGGGATACTAAGCAGGTGACTTTCCCTGCAGCGTAAGGAATTGACATAATTGAATTTGTCGCGAAGATATTCAGGAGCAGAGGAATCATTTAAAACGTTATATAGGAGACTTAATATGTGAGTATTCCTCCGAAGGTGAATTGGGAGCCACCTTAAACGAGCACGAAATTCTGAGACATGATCATACTTCCGCAATCCGTAGATAAAGCGAATGCACAAATTTTGGAGACGCTCGAGTTTGCTCAGTAGCTCCTGTGTTAGGTCAAGATAGCTTACATCAGCGTAATCAAGAATTGGGAGCAGAAGAGACTGTGCCAGCATAATTTTAGTTTGTAATGGAAGAAAGAACTGCAGTCGTTTGAGCGAGTGGTAAGCCCCAAACATTTTTTTACTAATGGCTCCGATTTGAGGAATCCATGACAATGTGTTATCCATGATGATGCCTAAATTTTTTACTCTGTTAACAAATGGGATAACATTATTGTCATACTCGATATTTGGAGCAACACTCAGATTCAATTTTGCCAACATTCTAGATGTACCGAAGATAATAGCCTGAGATTTGTTTGGATTAAGCACCAAGCCAAAGCATTTAGTCCATTCAGATATGATGTTTAGGTTGCAATTAATTAAATTGATGGCATCGATAATTTCATCGGGTTTAGTTCCAGTATAAAGCTGTAGATCATCTGCATAGAGGTGATAGAGAGAAGAAAGATGACTTGCCAGGATATTTATAAAAAGGGAGAAAAGTAAAGGAGATAGAACGCCGCCTTGTGGGACGCCAGCAAGGACTGGACACCAAACCTTCGTTCTATGACATCGAAAATAGCGCAGAAAAATTCTATAAAAACGATAAATAACTTCTTAATAGAATTTTTTTGTGTGAGTTTGAAAAGGAAGTTACAAGTATTTCGTAATACAAAAGTACAAATTTCTTAGCGAGTTCCAAACATACCCCTACAAATAAAGAAAATTACTCGTTCTATAGACAAATAAGCAAAAAATGCACCAGTTCATTCCAAATGGTTTATACCACGGAGAAGGTTGTCTTGAGAGTCGGTTTCTGGTTTATACTGAAATGAAACGCCTTGAACATAGTTGTTTAGTCTTCGTTGTGTCTTGTGATTTTGCATAGAATATTATATCAGGAGCTTTGCTATGCTTATACGTTTTGAATTAAATCCGCTCATGCTTTTCAAGCAACTGAATAGATAAAATTTCGTTTTGTATTTTGTATTTTTCTTTCTTTATTCTTAGACATAAACACAAACAAAATTACAGTGAAAATATATGCACAAATGCACATTGGCGAGCTTTTTATCTCTTAAAAGAGATTTCTTACAGCAAAACCATCTTATTAAAAAAAAGAAAGGTAAACGAAAAAAAAAACGAGGTCCATATACAGGGAGGGATCGGGTGTAGTATCAACCTTCAAAATATTTGGTGCTCATAAAAAATAATGTTTTACTGTCTTTAAAACATATCACCGTAAAACATTATATTTTGATGATACGTCAACCATCTGTTCATAAATTAATTAAATAATGGATGAACCAAGACAGGTATTTAATGAATAACAAGTATTTCTAAAAATTTTATCTCCTCCCAAAAGGAACCCTGGCAACGGGCTTACGCGTAAACACAGAGAAGAAATATGTAAATAGAAGTATACAAGCCTAAATACAAAAAAAAATATCAACACTTACTGTAAAAAGAAATATACATAGTGTATAATAAAATTAATCAACCACATCAATATAAATATTATGTTTAAAATTATTATATTCAGCATTATCTTTTTCCATGTGTATGTGATTTCCAACGTACATACATATTTATTTCATACATAGTACATTTGTATTATTTACTCAAATAAATTGATTTATTTATTGCCATTAAGGGTAATTTCTCCGGATTTGTAACAAAATATTAAGCAATAATTATAACGGCCAAAATACAACCTTTACCTTAGACAACTTTTAACAATGATTTGCTTTATGCGTAAACATATTTTTAATGATTCCTATTACAATTGACTATACAACAATTGACTTTTCCATAATCTTGATATCAGCCGTAAATTCGAAAATGATCTTATATCACGCTTATAGAAAATCCAATTATATTGAAGCTGCCATACCTAATATCATTAAAAATATGTTTTTGCATATAAAAAATATATTGTTAAAAGTTGTTTTAGCTAAAAATTGTTTTTTTGCCGTTCCAATTATTTCTTAATATTATGCTAAAAATCCTTAGTAACGACACTTAAGTTTAGTTTATTATGTACTTACATATTTTGCAATAAAAAAATTCAAAATACCAAGGTAAAATACATGAATGTGTGCTTTAGGTACAAAAATTTGATTATTTTAGTAAGTAAAAATCATGACGGTTTTCAGCTAACACATACCATGGTATGTTGTGTAGCCAATGATATTAGATCATGGGTGTAGCTTACAATATTTCTAGTGTCCTAAAAGCATAGAAGACATCTTATTGATTGTATGAGATATTACTTAAGCAGGGTTTACATTTGGGCTAGTTAGAAGTAGAACGAATCGTACTATGTAGCAGAATAATTTACCACAGGCTATTTATTTTAGTACATTGTAACTGTTTACTAGGGATGTAACGATACACAATTTTGCTGATACGATACCGATACCGATTATTGTAGTAAATAATCGGCAATACCGATATCGATACCAATAAAGTAGATAATAAATCAAATAAATAATGATGTGTGTACATCGGGCGTTTGTATGTCTTTATTGTGCATAAAACTAACCTATATTTAACAGAGAGTCAACCTTGTGAATTGTAAAAATAAATAAATCAAAATCAAAATTGAAAGAGAATATTTATAATGAATCTAATTAATTAAGAAAGTTATTATCATTATACAAAGTAATAAACCAATACATAAAGTCAGTAATTAAAGTTTACTTTTGGCAGATTTTTTTAAGAAAACAAAGTTTTTTCAAATTACTTGCAGATAATCTGTTACGCAAATAATTTTTTTGAGGCCTGCGCGTGCGCTATGTCTTTTTGCGTGCTTTTCGAACTGTTTGATATCGGTTGTATATAATCGGCGATGCCGACATATCGGCCTGCCGATTATATCGGCTGATATATCGGTATCGGAATCGTTACATCCCTACTATTTACATTAATTTATTTTATTTATTTATTATCTTTTTATTAGGAAAACAAACAGTTACATACAACATATAAAAAGCACACACATAAAACAACATATACCAGCAAAGTTTCCACACATAGATATACATAAGAACAAGAAAAAAAAAACAGTAAAGTAGACAATCACAAAAAATAATGTAGGTTCAATAATATTTTAATTCTAATGCAACAAAAATAAAAATAATAGTTCAAATAAAAGTTTTTTTTTACAGTTAATAGGGACCTAGTGATTAAATTTAGATTCAATTAAACGCTTTAATGAAGGTAGTGACACATTAAATAAATCTATATAATTAAGCTAGTAATGTTTTTATCCCTGGTACTCTACCGGTTACTCTACCCGTGTAAACTAGGCATTACGAGTATAACTTGCCCGTAAAATCCTTCTATAGGAAGCTTCCATCCATCAACGTCTTCTCCTATATGACTGAGAAGGTAAGCTGATACCATCTGGGGAAGCAATACTAGAGCAACTTTTCTTGCCGCAACGGAGCTTCTGCACAAACTTAAATCATCCATTTATTATTGTAAATATTGATTAACTTGGTAATTTTATATTAAGGCGATTACCATCGCCAAATTAGCAGCTCGATATTTGTCACTACAAATATCAACGGAAACGACATTGAAATAACGTTCATATCAGCGCGCAATGCATAGTGGCTGTTACGACGCTCGCTGCGTCCTTGAGAGGGCGAAATAGGAGAAAATTATACTTTTCACTTGGACGTGATTACTCGATTGAATAATCTTATGTTATGTTTATAGCTATAAAGTTTATCTATTTATCAAAGCATAGATGAATTCAATCGGCCAAGCCACTCAGGAGCAGTAGGGAATTTGAGGTCAAAAAATACCATTCAGTAAAAAAAAAATTCATGTAGAAGTTTTGGTGGTATGAAAAAGAAAAATGCTGCATATGTTGTCAAAGAGTTGATTATTCATAATACATTTTTTCATTATTTTTGGTTTGGCCATAAACGAGGAGTAGGCTTTAGAAAGTACCAATTTGGCAATAGTAAGGCCCTTAAGGGCCCCTTATCTCAGACATTGAGCACCCTATTTTGCATCAAGTAGAACTGAACTCTATGACGTTTCATTATCGTTTAAAATAGCGCGCTTAGAACCGTGGCTGTTACGACAAACGAAACATCGCGCTCTCGCAAAAACACCTTTTTCACACAAAAATCGTGTTCTCGGTGAAATTTAAAAAATATATCCTCAAAAATACTTTATAAATTACCTTTTCTTTAATGTCCCGTAATTTTTATACAATTTGGTAACGTAAATTTCATATAAAACGAAATAATCATAAAAAATCGTTCAAGTTTCAGATTTTTTTCAATCGAGTGAAGTACATAAAATGTATCACATTTTGAACCGCGACACAATCTGCAGAAAGGATGCATCTAAAGTACATCTGTTTTTTTTTCATGGTTTAAAATGAATTTGAAGAGATACTAAATTTTTTATCATTAACATCTTTTACATTCCAACCAAAAGTTGCCTGGAAGATATTGCTATTAGCAATAAGTGCTGCCTTTATACACAATGTATTTTATGTGAAAATGTGTTGTAAATTATGTTTGTAAAGGTACAATTTATATTTTTTTATTTTAAAGTTAATAAAAGAAATAATAGATTTTCTCACAATTTTTTTTCGAGGGTAATCGAATGTGAGATTTCGTAGAAACAAAATTATTATAATAACTAATGTGGTCCTTGAATGAAAAAAAAATGCAGGTGTTGTAACGTGACCTTGGAAATGGCCATATCTGATCTGATAGGAGATCATGATTATCTTTAAGGTGATATATCGTCCGTACAAAAGTCCCCGTTACTCCAGCCGGAAAGACCCGTAGTGCGAAAGGGACAAAATCGGGGAAAAAGTCGGTTTTAAATTAAAACAAAATAAACTATAATAGCTACGAAAATTTCCATAACCAGTATATTTAGGTAAGTATTGTTAAAACTCATCTAAATAGACATTTTTGAAGTCTGTATGCTATGCCAATTTGTCAGAATGTCAAAAAAAGTATAAATTTAGATCCCATTCAATAATTGTTTCTATCTAATTATAAATTCCTTCAATCGCGTTTCTGATAGTCCAAAATCTAGAAAAACTATAATCCCTTAAACAGGAGCCGCTCGCTTCTCATTGAAGGCTGAGCATAAATTTTTCATTTGTAGTTTGTAGCTGTAGGTTCAAGGTGAAACAACTTGAAGTCAAACTTGACGACAAACTTCCAGGTAAGTTAAGGTGGCGCCCCCTGCGGGAGCAATAAGAAAGTTCCCTCAGACACCGAGCGCAGCACTAACTTTGATGGAGCTCGTTCGATCGCGGTGAGAAGAGACCGTAAACACCCGAGTCGTCGCCTCTAGAGTCGCCTCCCAAGTATACAAATCTTCGCCACTGTTCGGCAAAGTTCGTATTTCTATACAATCAATAAGGTCACGTGGTACGTCCGGTCGCTCGGCTATAGATTTCTATGCGCATTATATCTTCGGAAGTACTGGCCTACTCTCAGCCCGGTGGTCATCAAACTTCGATGGGTCCGTATAAGGGTCAGATGCACTTCAAATTACCATTTCATATTGTGTACCTTAGTCAATCGGTTATAATAGTAGTTTATGCTACTAGGGCGCAAAGGAATAAATTACGAGGACGATTTAAAACACGAGCGTAGCGAGTGTTTTAAACGTAACCGAGTAATTTATTGCTTTTACGCCCGTGTATCATACTACGTTTTTCAATGCATAGTGTGAGGAAATGAAAACAAATATAATCTTGTGAACTTTAAATTATAATTGGCTCAAAAGGACTGTATCCAGAGTCGTTAAACAGTGGAAAAAAAAGTATAACATCTATGGTACAAAGGAAAGTCTGCAGGTTAGCCAACCATTGTAAATAAATAAAAAAAATAATAATAATAAAGCCCTAGGGCAAAATAATCGACTTTTTGTTCGGTTTTGATGCATAAAAAGTGGGCCTTTACGAGCACATGCATTGAAAAAAATAATATAGATAGCAGATTATAGAACTGATCTAAAAATGTTGGAAAAATCTCGAAAGCTTTAAGTTTGCTCGATAAAAAAAATTCCAAAGTTACCTCTAAATTTCATGTTGTCCGAGTGTTATTCTTTCAATAACACATCCTTTAAATTTGTATTAAAAATAAGTGAACAATAACTCCGTCTAAACATTTTAGAACATTTTAAAAATTTCTTCTAGAAACTGAGTTATTATATAAAAACCCAGTTTTCCGTGAGCGCGTGTTTCTTGGTGGTCGTAACAGCCACGGCTGTGAGCATGCTATTTTAAACTAAATGCGATTTAGTTTTAGTGCTGTCAAAACAAAATCTTCTTCATTGAAAAATTATTCATATTTGTTAAAAACAGAAGCTATATTAGTTTGTAACGTTAAGTTTTGACAAATCTAAAACTTAAATTAAAGCCTTCAAAATCAGCTAAAATAAAATACTAAAAGAAATGTCATAGAGTTGAGTTCTGGGGGATCTAAAAAGGCCGACTTGGGTGAATTATAAAATGATTTGAAAGTAGGATAGCCTCAGAGTTTTTTCACGCGTGCAAAAGAGACGGCATTAGAACAGAATCATAACATGATTCATGCAAAGCGGCCTTTTTAGATGACCTGGTCCTCTAAAAAGGCCGCTTTAGATGAATCACATGATGATTCCGTTCTAATGTCGTCTCTTTTGCGCGCGTGGAAAAACTCTGACTCCATCCTACCTTCAAATGATTTTATGATTCACCCAAGTCGGCCTTTTTAGATCCCCTGATTGATGCAAAATGAGGTGCTCAATCTGATTTTATATGCAGCCTTTTGAATAATTTTTGCTCGTCGAAATAAGAATATAAAGTGTGGCTAAGCAAAGTGATATTTTCGTTAAATTTTTTTTGAGGACGAATTGACGAATTTCGTTTTATACCTTTTAAATTCCCTTACGCTAAAGTATCTCAAACCGTATATGTAATCGGCTCACCCGAGACATATTTTCAGAATGGCTAGTTTGATAACGCCTTCTTTAGGGCACTGACCTCTAATAATCCAAGTACTGGACTGGACTGTCCATTTATTGATGACCAATAGCAATTTAACTATCGCCATTTTGGCACTGATCGCTAAAGTTAGGGGGTAACTTGAGCGTCCTCGGAACTAATGATAAATATGAGGCAATAGCGTTATCTATTATAACAAGCGACAATTTTAGTTCCCAGTACGCTAGGTGGGGGGAGGACGCTTTGAATCGGTGCAAAAAGAACTGTCATTTTGGAACAACATGTCTAGCGGTCTAGCGTACTTGTAATAAATTTAATACTACATGCCAACGATTGCACGTCACGGCTTTAGAGCGAGCGAGACTCAAGACGGCATTGATCTAGGAAACGTCGAGCAGGGGCTCTACCGCGTAATTCTCATTTGTATCAACTTCAAGCAAATGCATGCGAAATTCAACGCGTGCAAAAGAGATGGCATGTTAGGCGGGCGTCGTCGCACGCACGACAAATTTCAATCTTGATGTTGATGAAAATGAGAATTACGCGGTAGACCCACTGGTCGGTTGTCCGAAGGAGTTGCCTTCATTGGCTTGTGATAAAAACTATTTCAAACTGTTGAAACTGGTCATAGTACTACTTGTGAATTCCCCCGTAATTCGGTCGTTTTTTAATGTTTTAATGTGCTATTTTCCTCTGATGTTTTAAATAAATAGATCAATAAATTTAGGCAGGCATGTAACTTCAATAATAAAATTTTGTACTTTGTATTTTGTATTTTTATCTATACTCTCATACTGCAATAAGATAATTGCAACATTAAAAGCAGTTTTATAAGTACCTACATTTTTATCCGATGTTATAATAGTACAGTATAACACCGCGATTCTGCGCTGCGATTGGACCAATTTATTATAACATCGCTAGAGAGCCAATGAACAACAGAGACTAAAAATAAGTTCCGACCTTATTTCTTAAGCCACGCCCCCTTTATCCTGATTGTACTTCAAAGCAGCATTACTGGGACGACGCACCCTTCTTCTCGTTATTCATAAAATTGTTAGTTGAAAATATTATAAATAAAGACGATATTTTTGATGGTTGTAAATAAAGTATTGTGTGCAACTGAACATAATTGGACATTGGGACACTCGTGCATAATAAGCTCAGTCGTGTTCCCTTAGATTGTTTAATCTAAACGTGTTCCGATGTCTCAAATTATGTTACAATTGCAAAAAAATACTATAGCATTTACAGTATAGTACAGTATTTACAGTGCTCCCAAAGTGATAACGCGCATACAAATCTTCGCCACTGTTCGGCAAAGTTCGTATTTCCTTACAATTTCTATACAATCAATACGGTCACGTGGTACGTCCGGTCGCTCGGCTATAGATTTGTATGCGCATTATTACTTTGGGAGTACTGTACATTATGGTCAATGGTCGGTTCCTTGAGACTTTAGAAAAAAATATGTCTATGGAAATTTGTGGTGATGACGTAACTGAAGATCAAAACTAAAATCAGGCCAAGTGCGAGTCGGACTCGCGCACGAAGTGTTCCGTACCATTGTATATAAAAACGGCAAAAAAAAACATCTCTGTTGTATGGGAGCCCCCTTAAATATTTATTTTATTCTGTTTTTTAGTATTTTTTGTTATAGCGGCAACAGAAATACATCATCTGTGAAAATTTGTCTAACTATCACGGTTTGTCTAACCATCCTGGTGACAGACGGACAGACGGACAGACAGACGGACAGTGGAGTCTTAGTAATAGGGTCTCGTTTGTTACCCTTTGGGTACGGAATCCTAAAAAAGACGTATTTTTAGTGTGCTAAGCGATACGCACTTTTATTTTAAAATCTGTCTACTAAAAACAGTAAAGAAAACCTTTTCCTCGAAACGGCCAGAAATAGAAGAGTCCATCTCAAACTGTTTTCGTTGCTAAGTTTTTAAGGATAAGTGGTGCCAACTGTTTACTACATATTGTCCTCTATCCCCTTCAATTTATTCGTCCTCAACTATTTCAACGTTTCTTTGCCCTCTTTCTCAGTTCCCATCTTTTCTCCCCACAAAATGATCCTATCGAGTGAACACGGAACGATCTTATTTGATTGCGACACGCAGACCCCGTAAACACTCTTCGTGACCCCTTGGAAGCCTTACACGCTTTTGTTTAGTTTTAGTTCTTATGTCGAAAGATTTAAGGGGATAGTTTCCGCAAAACCATAATGTATTCTTCCTGGTTTAAAGAATCTAGCAATACTACATAAAAAGAAAAAATATGTATTTCTTTCGGGAATATAAAACACACTTATATCGAAACAGAGTCCTCAGAAGCCATTCCAACATTGATAAATAAAATACCAAAGATGGTTCTAATAGTAGTTTATGCTACAATAGCGAAAAGGAATAAATTACGAGGATGATTTAAACGTAACCGAGTAATTTATTGCTCTTACGCCCGTGTATGATACTATGTTTTTCAATGCATAGTGTGAGGAAATAAAACAAATATAATCTTGAGAACTTTAAATTATGATTGGCTCAAAAGGACTGTATCCAGAGCCGTTAAACAGTGGAAAAAAAAGTATTACATTTATGGAACACAGGAAAAGCTGCAGGTTAGCCAGCCATTGTAAATAAAAAAAAAAAAAAACCCTAGTCAAAATAATCGACTTTCTGTTCGGATTTGATGCATAAAAAGTGGGCCTTTACGAGCACATTGCATTGAAAAAAATGTTTTTATGTCGAGGTTTAAGATTATTAGAGCAAAAACCCGTTTATATTATTTATGGATTAAATTTTGTACAAACTTTATTAAACTTTTAACAGGACAGATATTTCATACCACCTATTGGTTTTTTTTTTTATAATAAAATTGGTGAAAAAAGTTGTCATTTTGACTTTTTCCAGGATCCGTCCCTGTTTATATATGGCTCGTTTCTAACCGAGTTCAACAGTCTTTTTATTTATTTTATATTATCTCTTTTTAAAGTCACTGTATATAGCTTCTGTCCAGTCACCTGTAAGTTCGCGCTAATATGATAGAATCTCAGCGCGAACATTATTGATTTTCAAAAAGTTTGTCTATGAAGTCGTACTGTATATGGCTGCATGGCCTAATGCCATAGTCTTAGAAGAAGTAAACGATTTTATGCACTAGCTAGAGCATAAAACGTAGTTTTAGTCCGCTTGTAGTAAGCATAAACCAGTACCTTTTAGAGCAAGAGAAGTGAAAAATATTCATAAGTTTGAACGTGTTTCCAAAATACACTTGAAATAATAATTGGCTAGAGCAGCAGCCGAGAAATTTAACTTGCGAGTTGAAAAGAACATTCATTTAAAACTAGCTGCGCTTTACATAAGTTTAGGAGCAAATATAGTGCAAGCAAGCTGTTGAATAAGTGAGTGTTTTAGTATGAACTTTGAGTGGCAAAAAGGAATTTGAAATAAAAATGAAGGCATGTAAAAAAGCAACAAGTTTGAAATGATGGAAACATTTTTTTTTATAAAAGGTAAAAATGTGTTTTTGTCCAAAAACACGAGTATGTTTTATTTTAGGAATAAAACACAAACAAGACCGAATTCGTACTTTTTATGATTCCGTACAGAAAGGGTGCCAAACGGGATCCTAAATTTTACAAAGCCTCCGCTATCCGTCCGTCCGTTCTTCGCTAGTCCATCAATCACAGGGGTATATATATATAGCTATAGCTATAGCCTTTACAGGTAACGAGTTAAAATTTTTGAAGAATAATATTATTGTTTCGGAAAAAACAAAAATTTTAAAAATTCATCCTGAAAAAATCTCGAAAAAGTACATATTTTTTTATTTTGTTTGTTCAGCTCTATACAGTAAACAACTAATTCAAATTAGAGTTCCGTAGTCAGAAGGTGCCATATTGTTTGTCAAGCAGGCGCTACCATTTTAGCGCCTTGTTTCTTGTCGCTTTGGCATATGTACATATTTTTGGGATTTACTTATTTACGATTATGTTTTTAGGGTTCTCTACCCGTATTGTGTGGTGGTATGGAACCTTATGTACGCGAGTCCGACTCGCACGGGGCCACGTTATTAATAACTACTTACATAAAATATCCAGTCCTAACATAACACTATGTTGTCACTCCTGCTCCCTGCTACTACTTTAATTTATTTCGGTTTATTAAGGCGCCTCTTCCCAGCGTCATCCGAAAATGACTCTATTGATAAAGTTATTATTTTCCGGATTTGTAACAAAATATTAAGAAATAATTATAACGGCCAAAGCCAAAATAGCTAAGACAAGATTCAACAATAGTTTTCTATATGGATAAACATATTTTTTATGATATTACAATGTATTAAAACAATGGCTTTTTCATAGTCGTGATACCAGCCGTAAATTCCTAAAATAATCTAATTTCACGCTTATGGAAAATCTAGTTATTTTAAAGCTACCATTATATCATTTAAAATATGTTTATGCATATAGCAAACTATTGTTAAAAGTTTTGTTCTGGGCGTTATAATTATTTCTTAATATTTTGTTACAAATCCGGAGAATCGACCTATAAACGGTATGTTTAAAAATTAACAAAAATATACAGGATGTAACAAGACTGCGACCTTTAAATAAACCCACATAAACATCACATCATTTTCCGGTTCTGTAGAAACTTGCAAATAACGAGTTTCCTTTTAATTAGTACAAAAATATATACCTTAATAAAAAAACCGGCCAAGGTGCAATTGTGGACACGCGCACAAAGGGTTCTGTACTATTCCACAAAATGGGTGCGGAACCCTGAACACAATGGTAAATAACAAATATATAGGTATAATAAATAGATGCCTTGAAACACCAAGACGACCAAAAACAAGGGGCTGGCACCCTCTGAGTATGGAACCCCAATTTTAATTTATTTGTTCTTATACAGGGCATGCTGTTGTCCCGAAAAGGGGAATTGGGTACAAAATATTTAAAAATCTTTTCTTCAAATCAAATAAATAAAAAAAGCCTTCAAAATTTAAAATGGATATATAGGTCTTCGTATATGAGTTAATGTGACCTATTTCTTTACGGTATAACTCATTTTAGACTTGATTTACGAGTAAATATCACCTTTTTCTTTACGGTATACCTCAGTTTGGACTTCATTTACGAGTTAATGTGACCTATTTCTTTACGGTATCCTCAGTTTGAACTTCATTTACGAGTTCATGTGACCTATTTTTTACGGTATACCTTAGTTTGGACTTAATTAACGAGTTAATGCTACCTATTTTTTACGGTATACCTCAATTTGGACTTAATTTACGAGTTAATGTGACCTATTTATTTACGATATACCTCAGTTTGGACTGCATAAATGAGTTAATGTGATCTATTTTTTTACGGTATACCTCAGTTTGGACTTAATTTACGAGTTATTGTGACCTATTTCTTTACGGTAAACCTCAGTTTGGACCTCATTTACGAGTTAATGTGACCTATTTCTTTACGGTAAACCTTAGTTTGGACCTCATTTACGAGTTAATGTGACCTATTTCTTTACGGTATACTTCAGTTTGGACTTGATTTAAGTATTCTATACGAGTAGAGCTTAAGATTTTGTTCTTCAACACAGATATACATTTATTTCTTTGTTTTACAAGATAATTTTGGTAATAAGAGTTTGTGATTCAATTTAACACCATTGTAAATAAAGCCTTCTTCTTGTGAAATCTCCACATGAATTAAACTGGTCAAAGTGCACAAAGGATGCAGTAGTCCCGAAGAGAGGTATTGGACACAAAGCAAACGTTTACTGACCGGGAATCGAAGACGCGTGTTGTTTGCTTGGACAACCTTGTATTCCACTGGTTCACTGAATGATATCGAGAGGTGCATGCTAAGTAGTGTTACCAGATTGTTCCGTGTTTTGGCCTCTTTATGTCCCACTGGGACAGTTGCCTATACATCCATATCGATGCGGAAACCAAAAAAATTAAGAAGTGTCTAGCCTGCCACAAGCGGCCGTTTAGCAAAATAATATATTCTGCCACTAGCGGCAATTATTCTACCAAAGTTTCAAAGTAGACAAAGGTAAAACATGGAGGTCTAGATTTAAGCAGCAAGAACCACTAAATGTACCCAAACGTATGTTGAACTCGATGAATTTCATAATTTAATTTAATCCCAATACTCGTAACGCCGCAATATTATGCTATTGGAGAGATTTTCTTGAAATTCCTGTTTTTTTTTGAAGTTACTATACATTAGAGCCGCGATTTTTTTCAAGAAACCTGTACTTCATCTTGTAAGGTATTAAGTTATATTTATTTTGATTAGAAATTTAAATTTTTACTACCTTAAAAAGCCATAACCCCAAATCCTGTTTTGCCCAATCTTGGAACTCCGATCCTTAAAGTTTATGTACCATCACCGCTTTCTAGGCACTAATGCAACTTCAAAGCACAGATTTACGTACATTAAAATAAAACATCAAAATTCGCTCCCAAGAGAACAGCAAAACATTATTCTTTCTTTGTCTACTGTAATGTTTTCCATAAAATGTTTTAATGGCGCTACCACAGAAGAGAATTAATGGGTGGGTGTCACAGTTTATTATTCAATTTGAATTTATCCCGCAGCGTACCTAAACAAATGTGGACGGGTCGAGCGAAGCGAACCTGCCGCACAGTGTATCATTGAGAACTGGCAATGGACATAAATAATATAAGCACTAAGTTCTGTCGATTTTATAAAATCATTGTATAGGTAGAGCTACGACGATTACGATATAATATCCATTTCACTTTAATCCCTACATGAATTTTAGGAGATATGACGTAATACAATACATTATATTTTTCTGTAGTTTCTATACGATTTCTAGCCATTTATGAGTTTTTTTGAAGAAATTCTCATACCTACCGAGGCTTAGACATCAGTGACAATTTCATTTTGTGACGAAATTCATAATTGGGCCGTGGGAGCCGGACGCTTGGCGACTCTGTAAAGTAATCTCGTCACGTCTGGTCAAAGCTTCGGTTCACCGAAGGTGTGGGGTCTATTTTGGCTAAAGAATAAGCCTGGCCATCCAGGATGGCAACGCCAACATTTTTACATGTGTAAATCTTTGTTTACTTTAGTTGTATTTATTTTAGTTTTTTAATTATTTTTTAAGCAATGCTAGATATTTAATTATGTTTATTAATTTTGTTGTTCAATAAAATCAAACAAAACGTAATGTAAATAGACATAAATAAAATTTAATATTTTTTAAGCACAATATTTATTTACAAAACTTTGTTCAATATAATAATAATAATAATTATTATTATTATTAAAAAAAAACTAACTTATAAATACAATTAATATTATTATTTTGACCACAACAGAGTAGTGGTAAGTACAATGTGCACCTCAACCACCCACACCATCCGAGCGGTCCAAGCTCACGCTGTCTGATGCCATTTATTGAAGAGACAGGTACTGCCACTGTAATAAATAAGAGCCACTGCTATTTCACTGAAAAATGTTCGTTCGATTTTCTATATCCCTGGTGAAAAATGGCCACAACCATATTTTTATGCTATACGTAAAAGTCTGTCAAGTTCATGTCATGACGGAACAATACTGGTTCTCTGTGTAGGTTTTATTTATCGTCGCTACAGTGCTTGAATGGCCAACCTAAGAATAATGACAACTTTTTTTTTTAAATGTTTATGTTTCCACATTCATGTAAACATATTTTTTTTTCCAAGAATGGTCCGTTGGCCTTTCAGGCACTGGGGCGACGAAATTTCATCGTAAAATTGTAAAATTTGATCGTTTACAACTTCACTAGTAAGATTATAATTTCACGGTAGGTTGTTTATAAACTAACCTAACAAGGTGAAATTATAAACTATCGGATTTTACAACCTCCCGCTGACATATAGGTGATTCGTCACGCACGACATGAATCTCCGAGGGGGCGTCAGAGGTGTTCCTGAGTATGGACTGTGAAGTGCAAGTCATTGTCCACACTACCGTACAACCACATTTCATCTATCCATCCATCACCCTAGTTCGTCCACTGCTGGACATAAGCCTTTCCAGGACTTTGCCACTTCCGGCGGTCATCCTGGAAGAATTGCCCATACTCACACACGCTGGGCAGGCGGGTTGGTGAGCACGGTGCCGGAACCCTCGCACTAGTGACGCCGCTGCCCGTCACCAGTCTGTTCCATATAAGGCCCGACTATTAGGGATGGATATACCGCCATTCATCGGTCCCAGGCATGGTTGGGCCTCCTGGTTTTTTGCCTGTGAGCTGTCCTCTTACTCTCCCCTGGATTACTTCGAGGTCTCCAAGTAAGATGGTGGTACCTCCACAGTCGAGCCCGGCATCAGCTGTACCACCTGTCAGAACCACATTTCACCGACGATTATTACGTTTCAGCGTGATTGCTGGTGAGCCCTATAATTATTGCCGTACTTCGGGCACGGTATGAACCCAAAGAGGCCCTTACTATTGCCAAATGGGTACTTTCTAAAGCCTACTCCTCGTTTATGGCCAAACCAAAAATAATGAAAAAAATTATTATGAATAATCAACTCTTAGGCAACATATGGAACAGTTTTCTTTTTCATACCACCAAAACTTCTACATGATTTTTTTTTTTTACTGAATTGTGTTTTTTGACCTCAAATTCCCTACTGCTCCTGAGTGGCTTGGCCGATTGAATTCATCTATGCTTTGATAAATAGATACACTTTATAGCTATAAACATAACATAAGATTATTCAATCGAGTAATCACGTCCAAGTGAAAAGTATAATTGTCCCCTATTTCGCTCTTTCAAGGACGAAGCGAGCGTCGTAACAGGCACTATGCATTGCGCGCTGATATGAACGTTATTTCAATGTCGTTTCCGTTGATATTTGTAGTGACAAATATCGAGCTGCTAATTTGGCGACTGTAATCGCCTTAAGGTAAGAGTACCTCTTCCCAGCGTCGCGTCGTCCGAAAATTACTCTATTGATAAAGTAATTTCTGTTAAACGGCAAGTTAACAATTATGATAATAAAATGTTTGTAAGTTAAACTATAAAAACCAATTTCAGTTAAGTAAATTATTCTCGCGTATAAGAAACTGCAGAAAAATCTTATTCTAAGCGAAGCTGATTTTGGACTAAAATTAAGTAAAATTAGTTATTTCTTTGAAACCACTAATGCTATTTGTATGGTTCTTTCACTAAAATACAAGAAAAGTAAAAGAAAATTTTTTATTTAAAACTTTTATTCTCTAACTAATTTAATGCGGTATTTTTTATACTCTTAGCCCATAATATTGAGTATGGCTCAGTGAAAAAAAGAAATACTCGTAGATACAAGAGATATTTTGTTGGACCGTATAGACATCACAATAGACATGTACCTATACTGAGACAGCACCACCATTAGAGGAGCGCGCTGCGATTGGAGTAAGCTTGACCCTGATTGAATGAAATGCTTTAAATTTAAACCATTCGCCATTTATTTATTTATTCGCTGTCTCAGTATAGGTACATGTCTATTGTGATGTCTATACGGTCCAACAAAATATCTCTTGTATCTACGAGTATTTCTTTTTTTCACTAACTAATTTAAATAATTTAAATAAACTTAAAATCAAACAAAATTGTAAAATTATTATTATTTGTAATTTAAATTAATATGTATTTTGTTAACATTTAGTTTATAAGGCAAGATAAATTAATCATTTGCATGCTGTGATTTCTTTAATAAGTTAGAAGTTAAGCATTTAATTAAGTTGAATTGTGTTTGTATTTAAGGCTTACTAACTACAAGAAATCCTTATAAAGAAAATATAAATAAATTAAAAAAAATTGCTTGAAAAAATTATTTATGGAATTTTTTTTCCGTCCATCTTGGCAATGGGAAAAGTATAATTTACTCCTATTTTGTGCAATCCGGAGACCTAGCAACGACGCGGCGTGGGCGACAGAGCTTTCGCCACGACTATTGTTGTTTATCGACATAATAATAATAATAATAATAATAATAATAAAATTCTTTATTGCACATAATAAAATTATAGTACAAAGGCGAGCTTAATACTAATTAGTATTTTCTACCAACATACGGAATCGTTGCGGCCTGAAAGAAGATGTAGTGACTAGAATAGAAAAAGGAATGCTTCGGTGATTTGGATATGTAGAGAGGATGAATGAAAGTAGAGTGACGAAAGAAATTTATGGTGCGCAAGTGGAAGGTACAGGTCGTGCAGGCCGCGCAGACGTATGCTGACCAAATTGGCGACATACTAAAGAAAGGCCATGTCAAAAGTACCCGTACTAAAAGAGCATGTATGACTAGATTAAAGTATGTGGAAGAGGCGATAAAGGTGTGTCTGGATCGTAGCAAATGGAAATCTGTAGTCTCTGCCTTCCCCTCTGGGAGACAGGCGTCAGTATATGTATGTATGTATTATTATTTTTCTCATCTCTAAAATAATAAGAAAAGACTTGAAGTAAAGTGAAAGTGATTTTGGCTTTGAAAAATTGTCTGTGACGACCGATTCAGTTCCTCTGACTTACATGTAAATGTAACAAAAACTGAAAGAATTTCCGCCGCAAAGTGGAATTTCAATAAAAGCTTTTATCAGTGTTTGTCTTTCGTCAGACTGTAGAGCCGCTAAGATAAACTCCAATTTCGAAACGAAAATGATTTGTTTTTTTATTACCCTCAATTTGGGTACAAAATGTATGAGTATGTTTCATTTTCTGTTTGTCATTAAGGGGCTCCGCAATGCTAAACATCAGTTTTGTATTGGATTCAGTTCCGTCAATGTATATGGTTAAAATTTTATAAAAAATATGGCGTGTTTTTTGACTCAAGACTATTATTAATTACACTTTATAAATAAAAATACTTTCAATCTTCTATTACTTATATTACTTTTAAAAAAGCATGAATTTCACGAAAAAAGTGATTCAGTTTCCGTGTTTCAAAACCGATTGAAACGAAACTAACACACGCAGATACTAACCATTAAAAAACAACTTTATTACATAAAGATATTATGGTTAATGCCATAATGTAGCCACGATTTCAAAATAACTGAAGTTTTGTATGCGCGGCATTTGATTAGAGCAGGATAGAGAGCTAAAAATCAAACGCGTTAGAGCAGGACTGAATTTTAGCATAGTGCAGCCCCTTAAGTACGCAACGTTGTACATTTTTCAGAGCCACAATAAATATAAAGTAAGTACCGTGCAGTCGCGTGCATAGAACTTTCTTCCGGAAAAGCAACCAGAATGTCAAGTTTGACAATAAAAAAAAATGAAAAAATTTTAATAACTCTGTGAACAAAAAAAAAGTTGGTATGAAAATGTCCACTCTAGGGTAAGCAGTGCCTACCCTGGCGTCATACAAACCTTCTATTTTCAAAGTTTAATTTCAATTTTTTCATATTTTTTTTATTGTCATGTTCAACCTTCTGATTGCTTTTCCGAAAAAAGTTCTATGCACGCCACTGGTACCTTGGGTGGCCAAAATAACAGGGACAGTGTATTTTTTTTTGTAATTCATGTCGCAACTTGGTTCTTATGATTTCTTCAGTATTTTTGGCTCTCATTATTGTTAAGGGTTCCGTAGGGTAGGGTACCAAATGCTAACCATCCGCTGTCTGTCTTTCCGTCTGTCTGTCTGTCTGTCTGTCAGAGAAAAAGATTAAAAAAATATATCATGGCTACCTATTACGGTAACACTGTAATAGGTTAACTAACAGCTTCAGCCGTAATAGGTAATAAGTAATAACCTATTGATATATTTTTTATATATTTTTCTTCCCTTTTTTACTATAGCCCTATGTTTAAACCGATATACAAGTATTCAGACAAGTTTGAAATAAAGTCAGATAAAGTATAAAACGTGTAACAGAAAGGTGTAACCATATTTAAAGAGCTTACTCAGTCAATGGTATAGAACAACTTTTACTCTGGAACAAACCCTGTATCTCGAAAAAAAATGCAATGCCGCTCGGCCAAAATGTATGAAAGGGCAGATTTTTTTTGAGGTTTCCAGGTTGGCTCCATAGTAAAAGTTGTTCTATACCATTGACCGAATAAGCTCTTCAAATATGGTTACACCTTTTTGTTACACCTTGTATAATAAATAATATATAGCATATGAATAAATAATAATGATAAATTATACAAAGTAAATAATGAAAATTTGGGGTTTGTGTTCAAATGATGCCTACATGTTTGTCAGGCACTACCATTTTTGGTACAAAAATTACAAAAATCGGTCAAGTGTGAGTCGGGCTCTTTTAGGGTTCCGTACATATGACCAAATTATTTCAAACTAGATTTTTATTTAATTTTTATGCTCTAATTCTGTCAGACATAAAAACTGCTAAATTAAGTTGGTTGAGTATTCGGGGACGTAACCCTAAAACTATAATATAAATCAGCGTTTTTAGTTTTGTTGTATAAATACATCTTAAGGCTTTGACCTTTGAAATAGACCGCCTAACAAAAATGGTTTAAAAATGGCAACTTTGACATGAGGCCTCCCCTGAAAAATTATTTAATTACATTTTAAATTCAAAATTCGGTTTTGGGTCAACATTTTACACAGCATATAAAAATTTCAGTTTTCTATCTCATTCTAAGATCTAGAGACCCGTGACATATGGACAGACAGACAGACTGACAGCGGAGTGACATTAATAGAGCTCCGATTTGCCCTTTGGGTACGGAACCCTAAAAGTGTGCATTTATTTATTTATTTATCAAAACTATTGCACAGCATTACAGACTTCCAATTCACTGCACAATTAAAAAGGTAATAATAATTAATAATATAAATTAATAATAATATAATATTAAGGCGATATGTAAAAGTTTTAGCGTCCCTTTTACTCCATATACGAAAAAACCCTCAGTGCGAGAGGGACAGATTCGTGGAAAAGTAGCAAAAAGTCGGTTTTTTATTAATATAAAATGAACTAAAGTTGCTATCAAAATTTCGTTTAACCAGGTCCTAGATATTGTTAAAACCCATCTAATAAAATATAATTGCAGTCCATAAGTCATTCTGAATTGTCAAACTAGGAGAATTGGTGTCAAAAAAGACCTAATTTCAATAAATATTTCTATCAAGCCGAATTTCTTCAATCGCGTTTCTGTTTTAACAGATCCCTAGAAAAAGATTCTAAAAATAACATACTATTTCATCAAAATAATACATTATTTATTGAAGTAGATATGCAAGTTCTAAAAGTGTCGATTTTTTTTCCGTAGCGCCTTAATAGCATTGTCCCTATTAATTTGGACACCCACTGTTAGTTACTCATACTCATCACACGGGCTCCGCCAAAGCAAACGCAATATTTTATCTCCTATTCGAGAATTAGAAGGCAGAACAATCGCTACTACATTCTTGAAACCTAATTTAAAATATTCTTTTGATTCACGGCATGCCTACGTAATAGATACCAAATTTAACTAGATAAATTCTCGCAGCAGTTTTCGAGTTGCACTGTAAAAGACGAACCGTTGCGTTGTCGCGACGACTCGAGAATTTAGTGGTACCAAAAGTGCCTAGGTTCTGTTGGTTGAATTTAAGGCGATATGTAAAAAATAGAGGTGCTTCTTTTTTGTGTATTTCATTACATTAAATACACGGAATATTTTAATAAATTTCTGGTATATGCATTTTGACTATGTAATCTAGGGTTTTAAAATTGAAAAACATGTTTGGATAAATTTTCCTCGATAGAAATAATTGTTAAAATGAGGTCTACAAACACACTTTTTCTCCTCGTTTGACGAATAGGAACCTTATACAGAACTCAAACATATTTAATCAGGTGTATTTCAACAATATCTAGAGATTTGATATTTGAAATTTTGCTAGCTATTTTAGTTTTTTTATAAAGATTATAAAACTAACATTTTTCACTTTCGCCCTGAATCCGCCCCTCTCGCACTGAGCGTGTTTTCGCTTGGAGTGACAGTGACAAAAATAAAATTCGCATAGCGTCTTAAGTGCCTTCACGTAGTCGTGACGCTTTTTGGACACTATACCAGTAAGTAAAGGTCGGTTTAAAGGAATTGTTATTATTTGAGCATCGTTGTGTAAATTTCCCACTTGTTATGCTCACTCTGCTATTGCGGTAAACTGCTCATTAGTAACAAATGTGCGCGTAAATTCTGCGGATTACAACCAAAGATTTCAAAAGTTTAGATGAGCCCTGGCACCTAAAATCTATTGCATTGTTTTTGAATGCGTGCGTTAACATAATGCCGACGCGCGCACACTTATGAATGCGCAATCTGTCTACCTACAGTTAGGAAACTGATCAGACTACTAAAGTTGTTAAAATGATTAACTTTAAGGCGCTCTTATCCCAGAAGAGTGACTCTCTGTCTTTTTCTTTACGTGTAAGGGGTAAAGAAAATAACCACACTTTTGTACTTTTTCGTTGTTTTTATCGGTTTTTAAATTGTTTAAAAATAAGGGATATGTTTATTAAAACCCACTTACGTGGTCGACCTAGAAAATTTAAAGAGCAATATTACCAGATATGTTTCGTTAATAAAAGAGTGGCATTATGGAAATGGCATGATTTGAAAGGTCTTATTACATGCTGTGTTTGTGAATTATTTCTATCGAGCAAAGTTTATCTGATCGTGTAACACATGCGTGGAAGACCTAGATATAGGTTCGATATAGGTTCGAACTATATTGCGTATTTTTTTTTGAAGTTTAAGACGATATTTGAAAGTTCTATTTGACTTTGAAATTACTGATTTTGGGATAAGAGCGCCTTAAGTGCATTTATGGCGTCCAACTATCACTGTGTTTAGATGAGCCATTGCAAAATTTCCAAACGTGTGAGCGTAACCTATTTAAAGGTGGAAACATTTTGGTTCTGTCATGGTACGGTAAGGGCTTATCTTTACTTTTGAAATCTTTGATTACAACATGAAAACAGAAAATACATTTAAAAGGTTACATTGTTTATTCACAGGCTGGTCAGATCAGTAGCTCGGAAAATTAATTAATTTTGTGATGTTGAGGGTGACCCATAGCTGAAAAGGATGTTCATGTCTTCTTTTACATTTTTGCAGCGAGCATGTAAACTCTTCGCCTACATGGTCAGAAAATTGTTTTCATTACGGTTAAACGTCAGTTGTTCGGCACAAAATGCACAACTTAACTTTGTTTTTCATCCATCAGCCTAGTTCGTCCACTGCTGGACATAAGCCTTTCCAGGACTTTGCCACTCCCGGCGCGGCGGTCATCCTGGAAGAATTGCCCATACTCACACACGCTGGGCAGGCGGGTTGGTGAGCGCGGTGCCGGAACCCTCGCACCAGTGACGCCGCTGCCCGTCACCAGTCTGTTCTATATAAGGCTTGGCTATTAGGGATGGATATACCGCCATCCATCGGTCCCAGGCATGGTGGGCCTCCTGGTTTTTTGCCTGTGAGCTGTCCTCTTACTCTCCCCCGTATTACTTCGAGGGGGTCTCCAAGTAAGATAGTTATATTGATATTTAACAATAAAACAAAGTTAGGTTTATAAATCAACAGTTTGAAATCAAATGCACAATTAGTCACGATTTTGTCGAAACAAGCTTAAAATGCTGTTTTAAGTTTGTTTCGACAAAATCATCGCTAATTGTGCATTAAATTTCAAGTTTTTGGTTCATTTACCTAATTTATACTAAACCATTGGCGTGAATTGCCATAGATCAATATCTTTTTCACTTTTAACTTCTTTACAAGAAAAACAAAGTTAAGTTGTGCACTTTGTACAGAGCGACTAATGTTTAACTTAATATATAAGCACTCGGCGATATCAAAAGGGAAAAATTTGTACTGAAACGAGCCACTCAAAACTAACGATATCAATAATTATAGCATATGAGCTGACGATCTCAAAGGTCAGGTAATTTTATAGTACATGATTCATTAATCTCAGGATAATCTTGCATTTTGCCAAAATTAACGAACTGGCAGCCGCGCCCTTCGGGTTCCGGTATTAGGGGAAAGAGGGGAAAGGCTGTGTGGTAGTATCAAGACTTCCGAATTTGGCGAGTAGGCTGAGAAATGAGTGCTCTCTAAGGGTATGTGGATGGAAAAGTCGAAAGCAGGGTCTTTGACTTAAGAACTTTGTTTGGACTAGTTAGGAAATAAACATACTAAAAGTCCTTATCCCTCCGAGTCGAGCCCGAGGGGGGGGGGGCACAAAGAAGATCCCGTTTTTTGGTTTTTTGCTTACATCTCAACAACAGCTGGTTCTATAGACTTGAAATTTTGCATATAGATATCTTATATAGTGAAGGCGTCCACAAAGAAAGGATTTTTCAAAACACACCCCCTAAGGGGGTGAAACGGGTGTCCAAAGTTTGTATGGGGAAACAAGATTAGTTAGACTATTTTATTCGAGACTTCACAGGAGTACTCTTATCTATAAATGTGTTTCAAGTTTTTTCAGAATTCAACCCCTAAAAGGGGGAAATGGGGTAAAAATTTTGAAAATCAACATGGGTATCGTTTGAATGGTTTATCGGGTCGCTGATTACGAAAAAAACAACGATTTTAAAATCCAACCTGGTTGGCGTGAAAAAGGCTTTGAAATTCAACCATTTTTCGAAGCTCATAGCTAGGCAAAGATTGGAGATAGATAAAAAATATGACAGCTAAAGTTGTAGAAAATTTTATCAGCTTTCATTATGTAGTAAAACAAAATTTCGTACAATGCACGGTTTTCGAGATGTAAGCAAAAAACCAAAAAACGGGATCTTCTTTGTGCCCCCCCTCCTCGGGCTCGACTCGGAGGGGCAAGGACTTTTAGCATGTTTATCTCCTAACTAGTCCAAACAAAGTTCCTAAGTTAAAGATCCTGCTTTCGACTTTTCCATCCACAAATTATTCGTTGCTTAAGCTAGAGCGGAGCGAAAGGAGCTTGTAAGATTTACAAGTAAATAAATACATATAGGGAGCCGAACGAAGCGGACCTGAGCTAGGCGATTCCCTGTAATTATAACAGAATTAAGATTTACCTAGGCAGATCATGATAATGCCCAATACGTCTTAAAATCTTTTGTTTGTTTTAAGTTTTTAGACAAATTCTCTTCACTATATAAACATTATAATTATTTATTTATGTATGTATTTACATTTTTCAAGTGGTATTTGTTTAGGTAGTTTATCATTTAATGTTGTTATCTCCTAATAATTACTGTTTATGTTTATTAGCTTGTAGTATAATATGATTTACTAAGTATTTGAGTAATATCTATATTTAAATCGGTACCCTATAATATTTTGACATCATGGCACTACCTTCAACAACTTCCCAAATACCAAAGGTAGAGAATACTAAATAGTATTAAGCACGCCTGTGTAAGAATTTTTTATCATGTGCAATAAAGAATTTTATCATTATTATGTTTATTTTTCGAAATCCATCGCTATGAATACTCTAAATATTATTTAGAGTGCATTACAAACTAGAAAATATCAATCAGAAACAAATCCAAAGACAAGAATTTGAAAACATTCCCCGGAACCTCGGTGGCGCAATTGGTAGCGCGCTTGTCTTGATAACAAGAGGTCGCAGGTTCGAATCCTGGCCCGGGAAATTTTTTCAAATTCTTGTCGTTGGATTTGTTTCTGATTGATATTTTCTAGTTTGTAATGCACTCTAAATAATATTTTCAATGCATGTGCTCGTAAAGGCCCACTTTTTATGCATCAAAACCGAACAGAAAGTCAATTATTTTGCCCTAGGGCTTTATTATAATTATTTTCTTTTATTTATTTACAACGGTTGGCTAACCTGCAGCCTTTCCTGTGTACCATAAATGTCATACTTTTTTCTACTGTTTAACGGCTCTGGATACCTAGTCCTTTTGAGCCAATTACAATTTAAAGTTCACAAAATTATATTTGTTTTATTTCCTCACACTATGCATTGAAAAACGTAGTATGATACACGGGCGTAAGAGCAATAAATTACTCGGTTACGTTTAAAACACTCGCTACGCTCGTGTTTTAAATCGTCCTCGTAATTTATTCCTTTGCGCCCTTGTAGCATAAACTACTATTATCATTATTATTATTAATACATATACATAAAAATTTCGTGACATCTGTCACTTTGAAAGTCTACGTTTCGTAGTGCACCAATCAAGAAGGCAAAACTCGACGCTAAGAGGTACCTCTATGTCTCTGTGCGCCTGGTTACAAAGCTCTACCAGAGAATATAAAGTATTACTACGCTCTACAGTACTACAACGATATTATGGCGCATGGATTGGTTGAGTCCAAAATCATAACTAACGCCGCTACCTTACTCCTTGTTTCACAGCTGCGCCCCCCTGTCACTGTCATCCACGCGCCATCAAATCCTTGTGGCACTGAAATTTTTGAGTAATCGTCAATTCACGTGGAGATTCGGCCATCTTTGAAACTTGAAAACCTAGTTTATAGTGGGTAATTTATGAACAGGCTCTGCCGTAGAACAGTTTCAACTACCACGGAGAGCAGAGATCACTATCCTGGACACTTTATAGCCTAAGAACTTGTTTTCTATATTTTTGTTTTATCACCTGTCTACAAAGTATAACTATGTAACTAGGCTAAGTTATGAGTCAATAAATAATGTTATTATTATTATTATTATTTTTATGTTAAATACTTATATAGTGCTACAAGGATGCGTGGATGACAGTGATAGGGGGCCGCAGCTGTGAAACAAGGAGTAGCGGAGTTTGTACACAACCAATTCTTGTAGCAGTGTAAATGAGGCTTTGTAATTCCAAAAGTGGTACTGGAGAATATACTCTCCTAAAGATGTTGGAAAAAAAACCGGTCAAGTGCGAGTAAGACTCGCGTACCTAGAGTTCCGTAATTCAGCAACTTTTGGAAACAGAAAATTTTATTTTGTTAATTTTTTTTCGTGAATTTCTCAACCGCTATACTTTTTCTGGTATTTTACTCCTTTTTTATTTTCTCTTTTGTGTTCAACTTATTTTCAAATCGCTATAGGTTTCCTGTAATGGGTAAGTTCTGACCTATGATGTAACCCGTGTAAAATATGATTTTTAGTTGGCATCTCCAAAACCATTCACTCGGATTTTAAACCCTTTGTTTTAGTACTAAGCCTTATAAAAAAGGGTGTGAAACGTAGAAATGGTCGGAGACAGTGGATAAATCCCTTACTTTCTGAAATACAGGTTGCTACGGGAGATCCAGAATATCTTTCTGTGTACGCGGCGTGGGACCACGTGGATTTGGTTTTTGCGTCGTACATATTACGGAAACTATATATTTCCCGGGATAAAAAGGTAGCTGTGAGTGACAATCTATCCCACTACAAGATCAGGCTTTATAAACTACAAGTAGTTCAGTATGATCGGTGTAGTATATGGTTTCATTTATTATCCTGTGTACTTACACTGATATATTCTCTTGCTTACGAAAAAATCAAATATCGTGGTAGTTTTTAATTTATCTTTATCATAGATATACATAAATAACACACAATATTAACCTTAATAGCCTTTTTAGGGTTCCGTAGTATCTAAAACAAACAAAAAGAGCCTTATGGTGAGACTCCGTTGTCCATCCGTCCGTATGTCAAAGCCTCATAACTTTAGCACTGTTAATGATAAAGATATGAATAATAGTTAATTGCATCTATTTCCTTGAAAAACCATAAAAAATGTATGTAAAAATGGGCCCCTTATCTCCAAAACTGGTGGACCAAAAATTATTAAAAAAAACCAAGGTAATATGTAATTACGTAAAGGTTACAGAAAAAATAAAGCGGTTGAGTAATTCACGAAAAAAATTACAAAATTAAACTTATCATTCACAATACGGAACCCTAGGTACGCGAGTCTGACTCGCACTTGGCCGGTTTTTTAATACATGTTTTATCATAGATATACACACATAACACACAATATTAAAATACACTTTAAAGATCAAGATATCTTTCGGGCCCGGAATTAGTTGAAATATTAATAATGATGACAAGTATGACAAGCAATTATGACAAGATGACAATCAGAATTAAAAAATTATAGGAAAGGAAAAATCAAAAACTGGAGAGGAAAGAGGAAAGGATGTGCAGGTAGATTTTATTATGTGTTCAGGTACAGATTTTCAGAAAACTTGATTTTACTTTATCACTCACAATAGATATGTGAAAGTGCACAGTATTGATCCACGTAAAAAAGAACTGCTCTAGAAATACGTCCAACTCAAGCCTCAATATAACTCCAGAACATGTCTCGGTAACTATAAAGCTGTTGATTGGAAGTCGAATCGCCTGGAGGGCTGATGTGCCGGATATAATAAAAACTTTACGGTCGTCGAAACGGAAAAGAAAAGTCACAAGGCGGTTCCGGCAGGAGGCGCTGTTGTCGCCAGATTTCCCTACTTTTATGACACAATTACTTAAATTATAGAAAATAGGGGAAAGTAATACTTTTCACATGGACCCGATGGACGAAAAAAAAATTCCGTGGATGGTTTTTCTAAGCAATATTTAACTTGTATTTTAGTGCAAGAACCATACAAATATAGTTCAAAGAAATAACCAATTTTACTTAATTTTAGTCTAAAAACAACTTGACTTTGAACAATATTTTCATACTGTTCTTTTCACGCAAGAATAATTTTCAGAAATAATTTTTTCTTTGTACTTTAATTAGCAATATACAAGGTGAATTTGTCAACATCGTTTAAATTCGTACTTGAGCCTTGGTAAGTGATCAGCATCATGAACCAATAACGATTTTTGTAAAATAAAATTCATAAAATGAAATTTCGTCTTCCCACAGTGATTCACTCAGGACTGGGAGTAAATTACTATGGGAAGTCGAAATTTCATTGTACGAATTTCACAAAAAATGTTAACGATTCATGATGCTGATCACTTACCAAGTCTCCAGTATGAATTTGGACGATGATCAAAAAGTCACCTTGTATATCTTTTTCATAATTTTGAAACATCTTATGAGAAATATCGTTTTCAGGAAAAGTAATTTTCTGATGACGCTGGAACAGGCGCCTTTTAGTTTGTTGAATTTACGCTGTAAAGAAGGAATATAGCTAGTATATAAATAAGTAGGAGTGGAATATAATAAATTTCTGACATTTTCAAGCGATTTAACAATCACAATTAATTCTGTACGTACACGCTTCTCTTTTTGTCTGTTAAAATTGTGTTTGCGTATTCAAGATTTCCTTGCAAAATTGTTTTTGTCTCATTTTTATTGGATATCGGTTTTACGTAAGCAATTATAACAGACGTTTAACATTACGAGAAAAGTTGCCATTCGGTTTTAGGTAGCTACGTGTATTTTTATTCGCAGGTTTTAAGATGATACTCGTAAAATTTTCTTTTTTCGTTCTATCTTTACTAGGATCTCCAACAATAAGTCAGCCATAATAGCTCCCTAGTAGTAAGTATAAACTAAGTTTGTTTTGAGTAGTATTTCTTCACAATGATGCCGCGATACATAATGATACCATTAGGCTAAACGGAGACTAAGCGAGTGACATTTATAACAATTTTGTAACACTTTTTGGGCGTCATTATTATCAAGTATTATATAAAGCTATTTGTCTTTTTGCGAGGGTAAATTGTATTTTACAGCCTTTTTACTTTAAGGCGATATGTAAAAATTTAACGTCCCTGTTACTCCATATGCGAAAAAACCCTCAGTGCGAGAGGGACGGATTCGTGGAAAAGTAGCAAAAGGTCGGTTTTTTATTAATATAAAATGTACTAAAGTTGCTATCAAAATTTCGTTTAAACAGGTCCTAAATACCGTTAAAACCCATCTAATAAAATATAATTGCAGTCCATATGTCATTCTTAATTGTCAAACCAGGAGAATTGGTGTCGATAAAGACCTCATTTCAATAAATACTTCTATCGAGCCGAATTTCTCCAATCGCGTTTCTATTTTAACAGATCCCTCGAAAAAGATTCCAAAAATAATATACTATTTTATCAAAATAATACATTTCTTACTGGAGCTCTTCCTTATTGCTTCGTCATTCCTATCTACTAGTAAATATATAACTTTGACTATAAAAGACGCAGAGGTCGCTTACAAAACAAATAATGCTTATACTCATGCCCATCTCCCGGAAGGTTAGGCAGAGACTACAGATTTCAATTTGCTATGATCCTGACACACCTCTTTCGCCTCTCCTACTTTCATCAGTGTAACTTTAATACATAAAAGAAACACTTCGATAAACCCATCCCGTAACAAATCAATCTTTCTTACACTCGACTAGGTTCTTTCTTCTCAGTAACTTCATTTATCCGGTATTTATGAGACAATTAACTGCAAATACCAAACGCAAATGGAGCAAATAGAGTACGGATTGCGTGCAGTCTAATGTACATTTTCGCAAACATATTTCTTCTTTTTTTATAGACCCTATTACAAACACGTGAAGGACTAATTTTGAGCGTTTTAGTTGCAGGTTTGAGGTTGTGAGTCCATATTCTAGATGACGCCATTGT
Source organism: Ypsolopha sequella (assembly GCA_934047225.1). Taxonomy (NCBI): domain Eukaryota; kingdom Metazoa; phylum Arthropoda; class Insecta; order Lepidoptera; family Ypsolophidae; genus Ypsolopha; species Ypsolopha sequella. Next base: position 13,748,891 of record OW203987.1, read on the forward strand.
CACGCAGTATAGAGATAGAATTCTTATTGCCATCCGAGGCGTAGGACGGAAATAGGTTCATGTAAACTCATTAAACGTAATTTAGGGCATGCCTGCGTATGTAATATGTAAATCTGGTCTTGTCGCGCTGTGTGCGGGAACCTTTAAGTTTGAAAGGGAATAACAAGACGAAAGTGTTTGAGAGAAATGTTGAAGTCACGACTAGAGTTAAAGTACATTTTCATGTTGTAGTGATAAACATATTTTTGAGCAAGTAATCTTTGGTTTATCTCTATAAGTAATGGAACTATTCGTGTCTTGTACTTTTGTTAGTCATCATACAAAAAAAAAACATTTTGTTACAACAAATAATCACAAGGGGGTGTTAGAGGTGTTTTCACCGACGATTTAGCTTTCCAACGTGATAGGGATTGAAAATTATCGCCGTATTTCGAGCACTGATACCCACTTAGGGCATGTGGTGTTTTCCTTAACAGTGGATAAGTGGTAAGTATACAAATATTAGGTGCTTACATATGAAATTGGCGTTTTGTATGAAGAATTTGAAGGAAACTAAATTTTTAGTACTTATATTTTTGCGTTCTTTTAGGAATGATAAATCTAAATTTTATAATTTCCTTGTGTATGAATAAGACAACATTAAGCTAGATGTAGTAGATATAAAACCTTGAAACCTTGAAACCTTTAAACAAAAAACAAATAATGGAAATAACTACTGAATTACAGGAACTATGAACTCGTGACTCTGTAAAAAAATATCGCCAATTTCATAGGTAAGCACCCCATTAGTATGCCCATTAACTCTGATAAACTCATTGGTGCACGCCCAACCGACAGGTTTCGAATCCTGTCCTTAAGGTGATATACCGTGCTAGCAAAGGTCCTCGTTACTCCAGGCAGAAAGACCCGCAGTGCGAAAGGGACGGAATCGGGGAAAATTGTCAAAAAGTCGGTTTTAAATGAATGCAAAATTAACTAAAATAGCTACAAAAAATTCCATAACCAGGAATTTAGGTGTTGTTAAAACCCATCTAAATAAATATTTTTCAAGTCTGTATGCTATCCTAATTTGTCAGAATATCAAAAAAAGTGTAAACTTAGACCTGATTTCAATAATTATCTCTATCGAATGAAATTCCTCCTATCGCGTTTCTGATAGACCAAAATCTAGTAAAAGGTCCCAAAATTGTTATACTAATTCATTTTACTTGGAACTTCATTAAAAGAGCAGATAAATAACTTCAAAAAGTGTCAATTTTCACGGTATAGCCCCTTAAGATGGAGAGTCCCCCGTTGTAGTAACTGAACCGGTAGCTCGGATGCTGACTAAAAAACATTTTTTTTTTACATAATCAAGAATTTTCGTCGGGGCCCGTGTTAATTACAAGAACTGAAGTACGGGAACCCCGCACTTTCTCTTGGAATTACAAAGATAATTTCTTAGTTATATGTACTAATTAATATAATATAAATAACTACAAAGATATAAATATGATAATTTTTTTGTGTGATAATTCTTTATACATGACTGCCCCCAAAAAAGGAATGTATTGTTTTCAGTTTAGCTGGCAGGCGGGAGACACTTGACTCTAACAAAAATTAGCACTTTAAAGCTCAATATTTCGCAAGCGGGTCCCTGAATCGAAAAATGGTTTTCACACACTTCATATTTTTGAACGACCTATCCAACGACATCATGGGATAGACGAGAAAAAAAAAACATCCTCACATTACAAGCAGGAGAGGCAAAGATTATTTTGAAATTTTTTATATTTAATATTACCACTTTGTCGGCATGATTAATGCCAAATGCCCATGCCAAATTATGGCTTTTTAGTACAAAAAGTCTCTGAGCTAAGCCGCGGACAGACAGACAGACAGACGGATACACAGACGGATAGACATGGCCAAACTATAAGGGTTCCTTGTTGACTATGGAACCCGAAAAAGCTACACATATTTGTTATCTTTATATGGTTCCTTAGGTTTGTTTGTGTTATTTGTAAGTGTTCATTGTGCGTAAAAAAATATTGGTTGATTTGATAAAAAAGTTGGGGTCCTATAATAACAAATGAAAGTGGGAATCGGCAACCACAGATAGAGGCTCTATGAAGTATGTATTTTTCTCTATTTAATCATATCTTCTGAACGCTTTAACCAAATTTGAATGAATGAGGTGTCATTAGAATCTCTATACCATATATTAGATTGGTATAAAAGTATCAAATAAAAATAAATAATAAAAAATATTAAAAAGCACGACTGCCAAATTTCAAAATGAACTGAGTAACGACACCCAGTGCAGTCGGTGACAACAAAACAACAAGTATCCAATGTAGAGCTGTCCCCTGACTGCACTGGGTGTCGTCACTAAGTTCGTTTCGAATCTATGGCCGTCGTGTTGTACTTTTTTTTTTCTATTTTGTTGTATCTAAAGCGCCTGAGAATCCTCGAATGCGAAGGTACCACCATCATACTTGCAAACCCCCTCGAAGTTATTTGGGGCGGAGTGAGGACAGCTCTCAAACAGGCACAACCAGGTGTCACGCCATGTCTGGGACCGATTGATGGCCATCTAGCCTCAATTGGCATATATTAAATTATGTTAAGGTGTGTTAATTCAAAAACCATTTCGAGATTTAGGTTTAATAAGCCGTATTTTCGAAATTTTGGTCTAAAAAACCTCATGATGATGAATATTTTTACGAAAAGGCTGCAACTTCCATATGCCCTCGTGTGACGTCACTTGAGTAATGGCTGTTTAGAAATACGTCCTTTGCTATAAAGATAAATTTATAATAATTTGCTTCAGACTTATTTGACAGCTAGATGACAGATGAGTAGACAGAGACAGACCACTTTTATAAGCAATTACACATTACAAGCAGTATAATGTTTAAAAAGTGACAAGGTCATTGGGCAATCCTTTAAAAAATCATGAAAAAATAATGGTTAATTTATATACCAAAATAATGAAAACTATGTCTTAAAATAGAGTATATACACTGAAAAAAAAAAACTTTTAAAAATTAAGCTATATAGACTGATGATGGACGTGGCGTCACTAGCGGGGGTTTCGGCGCTGCGCTCACCAACCCGCCTGCCCAGCGTGAGTGAGTACCAGAAGGATCGCCAAGAGTGATGAAATTTTATAAAGGACGATCCAGGCTAATGGATGAAAGTGTCTGAGATCAGTCGCTTAGCGCAAAGTGCATTACTTTTTTGTATTGTACGTGTTTTTCTTGTTTAGAAATTTCAAATTGAAAAGCATTTTGATATGTGGCATTTGACGCCAATAGTTCAGTTTTAGTGAGATTTACAAATGTGATAATAAATATTTTTACTTAATAAATGAATACTTAATTACTTTATTAATTTTTACTTAATACATTTTAATTGTTTTATTATATATAAATATACAGACTTTTATGAATATTGTAGCATAAATTAAATAAAAAAGAAAACTTTCGATATATATTTTGACCCACTTGGGATCGTCGTCAGTCAAATATGGAACATATGTATCATAAACAAAATAGAATTAACGTTAAAATGATAAACTTAACCTATTTATAAAGCAAGAGTTTGAAATTTTGTACATAATTGGTCATGATCTTCGTAAAACCACCTTAAAATGCTGTTTTAACTTTGTTTCGACAAGATCATGACCAATTGTGCATCAAATTTCAAACTCAATCTTTTTATAAACCACACTAAAACTGAAATATTGGCGTCAACTGCCACATTACAAAATAACGGCATCGTTATTTTTTAACCACTCACTGTTTAGCACTTTACCGCTTCGCAAATTGTAAAATGCCCGCTGTTTTGTAATTTTCCAAAGGCAAATTGTAAAATGACTTCGTCATTTTCTAAAAAGCTGAGACTGAAAGTCTTTCACCAAAAGTAAAAAAAGCGAAGCGAGGAGGAGCGTGCTAGGTTTTCATGTAAATACATATTGGGAGCCGAGCGAAGCGGAGCGGAGTCCTAAAAACAAAACGAAAGTATCTAATATACAAGATTACTTTGAATTATACGACAACGAAAGGAAAAAAAAAAAAATTCGGGTTTCCTACAAACGCAAGCCCAGTCCTAAATCAATCACTATGGGAGTTCAACATTTTATTCGCAAAAGCTGTCATCGATTCTTGATACCGAGCACATACCGAGTCTTCGGTATGAATTTGGCTGCATAAATGAATCACAATAGTATTAGACAATTTTGCCTATCTGTAGATACATATGTATGCTCCTTAATTTAATGTTTTTTATACAAACAGCTATATCTCTACTCTCTACTAACTTTTTGATCCCGAAAGTTAGTTTGTTTTTTACCGTATTACTTATATATATATTATATACTATCAATTAACAATTAAAATTTACCAGTTATCCCGGATATTTGATCCCTAGGTACATGAAATCGAAATCAACACAGGTGAAGCTACGGCAAAAGCTATGAGTTACGAAATTCTGTTCATTGAACAAAAGAAAAACTTTATAAAAATCGACAAAAGGAAAAGTCATTCAAAGTTGTTACATTGTAATAAAAGGTAACAAAGTTGCCTTTTAATTTTTATGTTAACTTTTTCCTTGCTTTATTTAAGAAAGAAAATTTTTCATTTATTCAGTTCATTCGTTTTTATATTTCTATGTTGAAATGAAAGCTACCAGTTTTGATTAACAAAGTGTTTTGCTCTTTACACGGATTTGGCTTTTTATTGTATTATTTTGTGCAACTGTGACGTAATTTGAGACAGTGACTTTGTTCTTTTTCGTAATAGATTGCACGAGGGTTGTACCAGCAGGAACATAAAAAAATGTATTTCATGAAATACACTGTAGAGAAACACCCGTATTTTTTTCGCATACCGCCTTAAGGTGTGTTAATTCGGAAACCATTTTGAGATTTTGGTTTAGTAAGCCGTATTTTAGAACTTTTAGAATAAAAACCTCATGAGGACGAATGTTTTTTCGAGAAAGCTGCAACTTCCATTTTCCTTCGTGTGACGTCACTTGAGAAATGGCTGTTTAGAAATTTGCTTCAGACTAATTTGACATATGGATGACAGACAGAGACAGACCACTATTTTATAAGCGATCGCACATCATAATCAGAATAATGCCTAAAATGCCCCAAGTGACGTCATATCTAAATATTCTTTAAAAAATCAAAAAAAAATAATGATCAAATTATATACCATAATCTAAAATGGCAAATATGCCCTGAAAAAAAAATACATATCTTTTAGGAAATAAGCTAAGGGAATGAGCGTTTTTCCTTATGTCAAATTTAGTGTTAAATAAGATTCCTAGATGGCACTGTCGTATTCTTTAGCAACAGAATCAAAGACAAAATTTAGACCGATTCCAAACAAATGAAAAATCACTTTGACATTGATTGCTACGAAACAGATTTTATCTATGGTGACATGGACAGTGCCATCTAGGGCAAAGCTAAGAACTAAGAAAAAAAAAACAACCAGAAAACCGCTCATTAGTATTAAGTCCCTGAGATCAATCAGAAGCAAGAACGAATAAAAGGGACGTAGCTTAAGAAATCAAGACAGACTGTTATGGCTTGTGATTGGTTCTCTAGCAGTGTCATGTAATAAATTTGGCCAATGATAGCGCATAACTGCGGTGTTAAAATGTAATATTATAATAATATAAAACCACGATTGATGTTGTTTGTAATTCTTGTAATTACCTTATAGGGAACATATATTAGAGGGAGGGAATAGGTATGGGAATAAATAAAATACATACCTGGGTTAAGATGTAGACACACGCAATGAAATTTCCGGACGGAATATCTCCGGACGCTAATTTGTATGAAGTTATAATATATGCGCGCTGTCACACACAAACAGACATCCCTTCCGATTTGCGCGCATACAAATTAGCGCTACCGAAATTCCCGGCTGGAAAAGTGCGTGTGTCATCGCATTTAGCCGTTAAGTTAGAATTGGTTTTATATGTTTTACGGAACAAATCAATAAGTATAATGCCATAGAATTACTCATCCTTACAATGTCTCATTAAGCGAAAAAATTTGCTTAAAAATGTATCAAACATCAAGGGCGGCTGAGTGAATAATTATCTAGAACTTCCAGTTGACTGTAACTGTCAAAAACTAGTGACAGCCTTCGCAAACGGAACGCAGGACGTTGTTTAATAAATTTGTAATATTCCGGGGGCATATTTGATTCCGTGGGATTTTGAATGAAGCAAGTTTATGGTTGGTGGCAATGGAATGGATAGGTGATGAAATGAGCTATAGAATTTTGCCCTACCGGGTGTTTTGTCTCATGGTTTGTCATCAACGTTATTTATTTTTACAAAATTCCTTTCATGAAAACTCCTTACATTTTAGTTAAGGGACAAACTGTATTTTGTAGGTAAATCTTTGTAAAAAGGAATTTGAAAATAATAACGTCAATAATAATGTTTTTTTTTTGCGTTATTTGCGTTAGTCATGAAGATATTAAGAGTAAGTTGACGCATATTTCACAAAAATTTCTTTCGTTATTCCCTAACCGCAGGAGTTCAAACTTGGTGTGTTTTGAAAATGTTTTATTGTTTTTTGGAAAACGAGTGGTGGAAATGTAATAATGTAGTATATTTTTACAATCAGCTCCTAAAGCCTTTTCATTTGATACACTACACGACGTGATTCAGAAAAAAAAACGTATAAAAATTTTATGACGTCATACACCGCCTAAGACAAACCATGAGACAAAATATCTGGTAGTACATGATTCTGTAGCTCATAACCTTTTTAATTACATATGCCCCTGGACTATAATGTAAATATTGGACTAAAGGAGAGTCGTAGGGTTGTTCGTATTTTCGTAGTTCTGCTTTCATTTTAAACCTGTAATAGCTACTAAATATGTTACAATGCCAGTGTTTAATAGATGCTCGACTAAGGAATTACAATCAAATGTATCTTGCTGTCACAATTCGCTTAGATTACATTATTGTGTGTTATGTCGAAAATCGTTTCAAGATAGAGGTTTACTAAGCCGTAACTTGTGGTCTAAAAATCCTCATAATGATGAATATTTTTACGAAAATGCTGCAATTTCCATTTGCCTCCGTGTGACGTCACTTGAGAAATGGCTGTTTATAAATGTGTCCTTTGCTATCAAGATAAATTTATAATAATTTGCTTATATAATAATTTTAATTGACAGATGGATGACAGATGAGTAGACAGATAGAGACACACCACTTTTTTATAAGCAATCACACATCACAATCAGTATAATATCTAAAATTCTCAAGTGACGTCATATCGGAGAATTCATTAAAAATCCTAAAAAAATAATACTTAATTTAAAAACAAAAATAATGAAAACTATGCCCTATAATGACGTACATTCGCTGAAAAAAAAAATTGATAAAAATCTTTTAGAAATTAAGCTCGGTCTTTTTTATAACAAACATCGTCTTAAACAATAAAAAATGAAAAAATGACAATTGAAGAACAGTGCACGCGTGTTCCAATTGAGGTTATATGTGAGTAATAAATTATTTTAATTTATTTTGATTTAATTTGTACGTTTTGAATTAATCACAGGGTCGACGGTGCCGCCAAGTTGATCACCAAATTTCAACTCTGGCACAAACAAACGTAATTTTATTATTATTAATTCAAACTTTTAAATTGTTTAAAATTTAATGCTTTGTAAACGTGGCCTGGAACAATCTAGAAAATGCTTAAATTGAGTCACTCCAGCTATCCGCAATCTGTTCAGAACTTTTAATTGCTTATATGATGATAATCTGTTGAATTCTCATTGCGCTAAAACAATAATATAACAATATAAAGCATACGAGATTGTGGCTCAAATCCATTGTACGGGTTAAATTTACCGCAAAACAGAATTTGCGATACCGAAAGCTACGATCTATGGAAATATAATTTTCCTTCATTTTGCTTGCTTTCTATGTGTTCAAAACACTTACATTTTTATATTCCAAATTGACCGTGAGCATTTGTATAAAGGTTTGCTGAAAACCATTTCAAATTTTACTACGTCACTATGACGTCATTTGTAAGGCTAGAAGCTTTGTCGAAAAAACAAAAAGCTTTACGTCAGAGATGGCCGTTGTATGGTTTCTGTTTCTATACAAACTTTGCTCAATTTTGTATATAATTAATAACACAATAAAAAGTATACCATCACGACATGAATCCCCGAGGGGGTGTCAGAGGTGTTCCCGAGCGTGAACTGTAAAATGCAAGTCACATTCCACACTCGGTACACCCGCGTTTCACCAACGATTACTACGTCCCAACTTGATGGTCGGTGAGCCCTATTGACGTTAAGCACAAATACACGCTTTTTAGGGCATGCGGGTTTCCTCACGATGTTTTCCTTCACCGTTCAGCAAATGGTAAGGAAGAACAAATACTATGCACATAAGTTCCGAAAACATTAGGTATTGCATATAAATTCTGAAAAACTCATTGGTGCATGACCAACCGGGTACCAAACCTGTGTCAAGGCTGAGATTCGGCGTCCTACTGAGTGAGTTATCGCTGAGCTGAGCTATTTTTGATGAAAAAAAAAAAAGTCAGATTGACAAATACTTGCAATGTTTACAAAGCTCTTGTGCGTCATAAAGAATGCACGCGCGGGTTTTATCTTCGTCAGTGTCTCGGTAAACTGGACGAAATGAAAACATTTTGAAAATACCACACATAGTATTTTCTTAATGTTTTCATACTGTAACGCGCCATTGTTGGATTGATTTTGTACTATTCCTGGAACCCTCATTTCACATTTAGTACAGTCCAACGGATGAATGAAACCGTAAAAGTGACGTTTTACATGTTATGTACTAACATTTATAATTATTATATAGCACAAAACTAACATAATTTTGTGCTACTCTTAATAGTAAGATTATTAATAATTAACTTAATTTTTTCAGGCCTCGTGAGAAATATCATATCGAAATTAATACCCTACAGAAGCCTACGGCCTCATGGTGCTGTTAAAAATCAGGCTAATGACAAAGATTTCAAAAGTTTAGATGAGCCCAGGCACCTAAAATCTATTGCATTGTTTTTGAATGTGTTTTGAATGTGAAATGTAACACTTTTGGCTTTATTCTTATTTCTTGAAATGTTAGTGCACTTTAAAAATACACACGACGGCATATTGAGACCCTTTTCTCGTAAAAGTTCAACTATCACTGTGTTTAGATGAGCACTGATTCCAAACGTGTGAGCGTCAATTATTTAAAGGTGAAAACATTTTGGTGCTTTCATACTATGGTATCTTTTCTTTTGAAATTATGGCTAAAAATTACTTTTGCACTTTACGTAATCAATTTCATACAAATTGATTGATTTGATTTTTGTTTTTTTAATAATTACCTATGGCACACAACATGGCACTGTCGAGTAGGTACTTAACCTAATTTAAAGTTATACACCTCTTAAAGCTTATTAACATAAGTATAGCAACAAGTTAAACATGACTACCAAAAATAAAAATATACAAAAAATAACGATATGAAAAGGTCTCATATATGACCTTACATAAACTAAGCTTTGTAATTATTACAAAAACATTGATACTCGTATCATTTTATCTAAGGAACCTATTTGAAGGTATCTTCAAAACAAAATTTATAATATCTATAAATTCATTTAGCTGAAAACAAATGTAAGGTGATAACGTTTACGAAAAATATTAATGTACACGCATTTGACTACAGAATTGGTAATGCCCAATTGGAACATGTCAAAGTAATTAAAGATCTTGGAGTGATATTTGATTCCAAGTTGACCTTTGACGTGCATGTTGAATCTATTGTCAACAAGGCGTATCGTATGTTGGGATTCATACTTAGATCTTCTAAAAATTTCAAACAGTCTTCTACTTATATAACCTTATATCAAACCCTCGTACGTTCCCACTTAGAGTACACATCAGTCGTATGGAGCCCGTTGTACAATACTTATACTACTAAGATTGAACAGATACAAAAACGCTTTCTTAGAGCTCTGAACGGCCGTATGTTTCAGCCGAAAATATCGTACGAGAAACTCTTAAAAAAGTATAACTTTCTGTCACTCTCTGATCGTCGTGTGTATGTTGATGCTATCTTCCTACGTAACATCTGCACGGGTTCTCTGATGTGCCCTACACTTTTACATCAGATAAATTTTAGAGTTCCTAAGTTGCTCACTCGTAGTACCATACCTAAAGTTGTCTTTGTTCTAAAGTCTGTAAAAAAAGAAACAGGTAAAAGAGATCCACTATACCGAATGTGTAAGAGTCATAATGAAAATTTCTTGAATATCGACTTCAATAATTGTTCATATATGTGTTATAAAAGACAAGTGAAGAAAGCGCTTTCTGACAATTAATTAATCTTAATAATTTTCTGTGTGCATGTTAGTTTTAAGATTGGTTGTGGGTTTTAGCTTTGTAGTGTAATTCTTTAAACAAAAATATAATATTACTTTTATCTTTATCTCCTGTCTGCGTCACTTCAAACATTTATATTATCTGTGAGTATGCTAAGGATAGTGGTACAATGAAAAAATACCTATAACTTTACTGTAAGATATTATGTGCCTCTCTCTGTTTGTACTCCTTGTTTGTAAATAAATAAATAAATAAATATATATTAACAATAAAATAGTAAGACAGCCGTGTCTGTACATTGAATATCTTTGCGAAAATTTAAATGAAGTGGTAACCCATTACTATTGTGAAGTAAAATTACTGATGTGTTATTTTATTACATATCAACTTAATTGGACCTTTAGATACGTAGAGTTTAATGGATCGTAAAGTGTCAAGATAAGTGGGTCCTTATAACTTGCACGTGGAAAAAGTTCGTGTTTTAACCAGTATGTACGGCCACCAGTGATATTTTCGCTCGACAAGGTTTTTTTTTGTAAATGAGAGTAAAATTTTAATATTTTATAAATAAATAAATATTTATTTCATGTAAAATGCGAACTGTGAAACTCATATGTTAGTTTTGCTTGTAAATTGATGCGTTATTTGATAGAAAAAACTTTCAATCTATAAGTTATTATATATTATATTATTCTTATTAAATAACCTAAATGAATCTATCTAGTAGAGCTTAAAGCTTAAAGTATCAGAATAAGTTAAGCTTACACGTATATTTTCCAAGCAAAAATATAAAAGAAAAGCTCCCGTATTATTAAAAGTTTCACATTCACTGTTACTAAACAATTTGTATTTTCATAAACTTCGCCTGCAAACGCAAGATAACAATTTTGTTACTCGGAGAGATCAAAGACGAAAATTCTCTGAAACTTATATGAATATTGAAATAATTCATATGTGCAAGAGGAAGCTCACACGAAATTCATAAAAAAATAAAAAGTAAAGCACTGTCTTCAAATAAAATGGAAGGCTTAAACTCGAATTCGGTTTTTCCTGTGCAAGGCTGTGTTGCTTCTATCCTTTTCTGCCCTTTGGGTTCGCGTTTGACTGTCTTGCTCACGCATGGAAAGGCTGCGCGGCTGGAGAACGTAACGTGGAGAGAAGTGACGACCTATTGCCGTTATGAGCAGGCAGTGCGGTCCGTGCGTTTGTGGGGAGTGGAGCGCTCGCTTCTAGTAAACACTTGTTCGTGCACACTGACTGTCTCAAAAAAAAATTACGTAAATATTACAACACTCACGCATCGATTACGCCACTGTAACTGTAATCGGCCGAGCAACAATCCATCAACCTATATCGAACTGGACCTTAAAGCATGCTGGTGTGAAACAATCGCGTTTTGTTTGAATTGTGCGGTTCCGTTTAGCCCTGGTGATTTTATTTCGTTAAATTGTTTTACACCCCCCTCCCGTGGTGTTTGCTTAATCCCTGTGTTTTCGTTGTGGTTTTTATTTTTTGTTTTCCTTGGATTGTCACTGGAGAAAATAGGTAAGAATATTTTCTGTTGATTATTATACTCGTACTATAAATTGTTAACGACAAAATGATTGAATTAAATTTATTCAATTTATGTTCCTCTAAAATAATTAAGGAAGTCGTGAAAAATGAAATACAAAATTAAATTACGCTGTCTACAGTAACTTATTACGGAGAGCTGCGAGGGACTTCCTCAATTTCACGGGAATTATATTAAAATATGAAAATGAGCTTTTTCTTGACGCAACGAAAACCTCGACTGAGCAGATAAACTTTTGTAATGTTGCTTATGCAAAGAGATTTTCTTACAAGAAATGTTTGTTTCTTACAAATTATCTTAGGAAGCTTTAGTCTTATGTAAAGCTTATCCAAACAAAAAATCTCTCGTATTACCCACCCGCCCAAGACAAATAGGACAATGGGCCAACCAATAATCGCCTTTATCGAAAGGAAAAAAAGACTTTGCCACTGGCCTTTTTGTATTGGACAGGTGGTATAATTAAGTTTAGAATATGTATTTTTATATTTAGGGTAGCTGTTGACAAAAAGAATAAAAACAAGAAAGTGAGTTACTTCAATAAACCCAAATCTACTTATTTTTCTCACCAAAGAAATTACGTTAAGTTTATGTAAATTATAATGATGTAATGACAGTTTTTTTTTACGCATAACGAGTAAGTGTTATAAAATAAACTTATAACTAAGTATTACAAACAATCAAGTTGTAAAAAACTGTAATACATACTTACTTGTAAACTAAGCACATACATATTATATTACAAATAATAATAATTTGTGACCAAATCCCTGGGGGCTAATTAAGAGCGAGTTTGGTAGAAAACTTGTTGTTGCAATAAATTGTTGTAATTAATAATGATATCAAATTGATAAATACACATGTACTGTTTCAAAACATCATCATATGTATAACTCCAACTGGTTTCGCCTCATGGCATCGTCAAGGATCAATAAACAGGAAACTGTTAAATATAGGAAATTAATACTTTACATTGCAGATAGTAAACAATATCTGCAATGTAAAGTAATAATTCCCTAGTAAACTATAGTTCCCTATATATATTTAATAGTTTCCTGTTTGTTGTTCCTTGACGATGCTGTGAGATGAAACCGGTTGGGGTTATACATATAGTGATATTGTAAAACAATTTCTATCAAGTTGATGTGGATGGTGTTTCACCAAATATTAATCAATCGAAAATAGCAAATAATGATATCACTTTGTCCGTTTGTTTTCAAGATCTGTTGTGGAATTGTGTATGAAAATCGTGTTAATTTATCAGCTTAAAACGTATGGTTTTAACTGTCATTGCTTTGTCAAACAGCCGACTGACAATAAAATTTTAAATATTGGTTAGTTATTGCAAGTTAGTTACCTTGTGTTCGTTATTGATCGAAAAAACAAAAAAATTACCAATTTATATCCCAGGTAGATATTTGAACGGCTTCAGGATTCCGTAAATATCAAAACCGAATTTCGGTGGCTGTCCATCCGTCCGGCGCAGCATCGTCTCGTCGTAGTGGCTCTAAAGGGGCTACGCAGATTTATACCTATCTTGGTGTAGTTATTCTAGAAAACCCATTTATTTAAGATGTGTGACCTACTGCTGGGACCCCATATATGATAGGAAAAATCCTCAATAACGTCAGTTAAAAATACAAAATCGTCATCTAACAACATATTATGGCACATTTTGGATTTGAGTTGTATCAGTTTTTGTTTTATTTACGTGACTTTTTGATATTTAAAATAAATACTGCAAGTATAACCTTTACAAAAGAAAGTATATGATACATTGCAATAATAACAACAAGAAAGGGTATTTAAGAGGCCCCTTTGCGTCTGGATTTTTCTTAAAATTCATACAAAACGTAAAAACTGAATGTGAAGTAAACAGCTTATTTTCTTCATATTTTTTTTCATACGTATCATCTAGCGACATCTAACTACGTCTTTATATAGCCAAAAAAGCAAAATTTTATGAAACACCATCAAAATAGCTGTCATGTATCGTGAATATTGCCTCGTTTTTACGCAAAGTTTAGGAAGTTGTAAAAATTTTAACTATACTGGTAATAAAAAAAGAGAGAAATACAGACGTCTTTGATGAAAACAAGACTAAGTTTCTACACTTTTCTATAAATAAACAGTTACCGTTTTATGGAAAACAGTTTTAACCTGAAACCATTTCACAAATTCGGTGCTTTTTGAATATCTCCCCATCTTGCAATTCTTGATGAGGGATGGGTCGGAGTGTGGTAAGGGAGAGGAAGGAAACATATATAAAGATGTGTGCAAAGTTTAATTCAGATGAAAGCCATCAGAACGTTACAAACCCCTAATGCTGCATTATATGGCAGTTGACCGGGGCGGCCCACCTTAACTAATATAATTCCAAAATGCGCCATAGCATGTCTTTCAGGTGCATGCCATCTTCTTGATAAATTCACGTAAGGTGTCAAATGGAGCGTTTTTTCAATCAGTTTGACGAATCACATATGGATACATTTTTTCACGTTTTTCAATCAAACACGTATCAAATTGATTGCTTACATTATTCAAATTCTGCCAATCCAATTCACTCCAAGAAGGTTACATCAAAAACCTTCACCTCCTCAAGAATTCTGTGAGATCGATCGACCACACCTCCGTTCAAGAGGAAAACCATCCAAACTCAATGGAGTAGAATCCATTACGGCCATCTACTGGTTACACTTTACTAATAAAAGATTGAGGACAATAGTTGTTTCGAATATATCTCCTGGTAGGTAATTTCACTAATTAGTTTGGAAAACAGGTTTTGGTCTGCTGACTAGTCTTACGGGATTTATGACAAACAATTTGCAAAAGTGGTTTCTTCAAAAAGATTTTAACAAGACTGGTACTTTCGGACGCTGTACCTCCACTCGTTCTATGAGTAGAATCTGGATATCGTAAGAATCATTGAGAAGAAATATTTTTGCTGCTCGGCTCTGGAATGAACCTTCGCAAACCCTCGGAAATTATCCTTATGCCCTCTTTTAAAATTAACTTGAAAAATTATTACTTTTCCTCTCTTGAAAACACGAACTAAGCTACTTGTTTGTTCGTTTGTATGTATAATATATATACTTGTGTATTTAAGTATATAGTATAATTTTATTTAAATTATAGGTAAAAATTTAATAAAAAAAATTAAAAAACCTGAGTCTTTAATTTGATTTATATTTATGGACTCGCACCAATTAATATCAATATAAATATATTAAGACTGTACCTGAGCCTAGAGCATGACCAACTCCAGGCTATCTAGGATTCGTTTGAAGAAATTCGGACTCTCCTTGCATTGAAAAAAATATATTTGGTTTATTAATCTTTTCTCTAGGGATGTTACGTATAAACAATGTACTAAGATTTATACTTTTGTCAAAAAAAAAATGTTTTGCACCCCCCTTTTTTTTGTTTTCCAAACGTTCGCTTGAAGAACGCGGTTAAGAGATCAACTTGATTTTTTTTTCATAAAATAGGTAATTAAAATACGAAGGTATGTCACCTAAATTCAATATTTTTTTCCCTAAAAAATATTTCAGTATTAGCTAAAAACCCTCCAACCAAATGTTTCGCTGCGTGAAGTCAGTCTGCGTATAATAATGTACTCTGTGGTCTGCGTCGAGCCAGGGCGCCTGTCGGACGTGGGACCGCGACGCTGCGCTGCATCGCGAATTTTCTATTTTGTTTTGCAGCAATTATCTATTTTGACATTACAACATCTAGTACAAGCAAGTATCTTGAAAAACTTTACCTATAAGATGCCAAATCTTTAAACAGAACAGAAACTTAAACGTAAACAGAATAGAATAGACGGCTTGTTGTAGTAATTCCTCAGTCCGATTTATTTTTTTAATATGTTACATTACGCTCATAAATAATAAATATATAAAAAACATGACGAAGTTAGGTATTTATTGTATTGTCCAATTTAATAACTCTGGTTAAATAAGGTGACTTTTATTTATACAGCCAAATTCGTACGGGAGGCTTGGTAAGTGATTAGTATCACGGAGAGATTATCCTTTTTGGTAATATCGCAAAATAAAATTTTGACCTCCTATCGTAAACTATGTTCGCTCACTTAGCGTCGGCGCTAATTAAGTTTGGCATGTTTTTTACTCGTTTTTTTTATATATTTTGGTTTTAATTGTAAATGATAAAATATATATTTTTATATGCTACACAATTTCGTTCAAATTAATTTTAAAGCAGATCTCGAATGTTTTCTTTGAATTGAAATATAATTGACTAACTGGCCGAGTGGTAGAGCGCTCGCCTTCTATCCCAAAGGTCGTGGGTTCAATTCCCGCGGTGCAACATTAATTTGTTGCAGCTGTTAGTCCATTTGTGCCCGAAGTACGGCGATAGGGCTCACCACCCACATAATAATCGTCACTGAAAAACGGGTGTACCAAGAGTGAACTGCGACTTGCATTTCACAGTTCACACTTGGGAATACCTTTTAGATCCCCTCAGGGATTCATGTCGTGACGATTGTTGTCCAAAATAACATTCCTCAAATGAACGCTGGGTTTCGGTTACGTAAATACAGATTGTTGCAAATTACAAAAAGGTATGATACTATTAAAATGGGGCAGTGGCGGAATAAGGGGACCGATGCGTACTGGGGCCCCCAGGTAGGTCCCTGTGATACTAAGGCTGATTCAATCTTGCTTTGTAATAATTGTTGACTTGGTCGGTGAATCACAAAAAACTATCCTTGGAAATGAAATTTTGTATGGAACATCAAAACTTATATCAAAACTTAGATTCAGATGTAGCTTTTGCAAATATTGCCAAGTTATCCAAACCGATTCGAAACAAAGTTGTATTTTTGATACAAATAAGTCAGCAGTCACTGGTATTATGGCCATAGGTGGAGGTTTTTCAGCCCTGGAACAGTTTATGTCCTCTGTTGATGTCCTAGCTATGTCCGAACGCTATTAGCAGAAAATACATGGCAAATTAGCTGAACAGTAGCAAGAATCTGCCGTGGATTCTATGGTAAATGCTGCATCTGAAGAAAGAGAAGCTGCTCTAAAAGAGATTAGGGTTGACAAGAATGGTACACCAATTATAGACGTGGTTGCAGATGGATCAGTGGCGTGCATAGAACTTTTTCCGGAAAATCAATGAGAAAGTCAAGTTTCACAATAAAAACAATATGAAAAAATCTAAATAACACTTTGAAAAAAGAAAGTTTGTATGACGCCAGGATAGGCACTGCCTACCCTAGAGTGAACATTTTCATTACATCTTTTTTTTTCAAAGTGTTATTTAAATTTTTTCATATATTTTTCTTGTCAATCTCATTGCTTTTCTGGAAAAAATTTCTATGCACACCACTGAGATGGATGCTGGGCAAAACGGTCGTACCGTTCAAATTACTCGTCTTCCTCTGGAGCTGCAGCAATAATTGGGAAGCGCTTTGGGAAGGTCCTTTTTTGGCTGTACGTAACAAGTATTGTTCAATCTGCAAACATTGTGAAAAAAACAACGCAACAATCGAGCATAAATGTTATAAAAATTATGAAGGTTCGTCTTCGGGGATGGAATCCGATATACTGGTTGATGGTTTCAAATCATCGATTTCTATGTATAACATAATCTATGGCCGCCTCATCTCAGATGGTGATTCCAGTACATATACCAAGATTTTAGAAGCACAACCATATAACAACTTAACTGTGCAGAAGATCAATTGCATAAATTATTTACTGAGAAATTTTTGCAATAAAATGCGGATGATAAGTGTAGACACAAGATTTCCAGTGAAATTTAGGAAAATGATGACACAGCAGCGTATTATGTCGATACGTCGAAATATTAAGAAAGCTATCAAACATTATCAAAATATACGCTCCTGATATATTAAAAATTAATAATCTGCACTCTGAAATCAACACCATTCTTTTTCATGTATTCCATTCACACCTCCATTGCAAAGCTATTTATTGCTTTGAAGCAAAATGTGGTGATCCTGAAGAACTGATCGGTCAATTTCGGGGCACTGTGATGTGGCTTCGACTGACTTTAATCGTCTCCGCTCTTGCAGCCCATGCCAGAAGTATGCTACACAATAGCCACAGTAATATTGTTGAGAGTTTCGACTCGACCATTGCGAAGTTTATCGGTGGAAAAAGGATAAATTTCACTAGCCGTGGTTCTTACACAGGTAGGGCATTCGCTGTTGTTTTGTCCTACAATACAAAACGGCCAATATATGAAATTCAAAAGGCAACTTTACACCAAACGCCATCTTCAAACATTAAACAGATGGATATTAGAAAACAAAAAACTTGTGGTCTCTTCATAGATAAAGATATTCCAGTTTTAGGGGCCTCACCAGACGGAATAATTAAGAGAGAAAATGGTGAAGATTTAATAGTGGAGATAAAATGCCCAATAACCGTCTACAAAATGGGCTTGCAAGAATCCATAGAAAAGAAAAAGGTTCGATTTTGAACTATCGACAAAAGTAAACTAAACATAAATAAAAATCATCCGTGGTTTTACCAAATCCAGGGCAAGCTTCATATTGCCCAGAAAAATACTTCAATTAAAAAAAGGTTTGCCTGTGCGTGAACCAGATTTCATCAAAGAAGCAATCGAAAAAAAGAACAAAGAAAAGCTAAAGAAACCACAACGAAAAAAAAAGAAAACGACAAAATAATGAAGTTTCCGTTAGTAAAATATTGCAAATAAGAAGAAAAGCTAGAGATAATTTGGAAGAAAATAAAGAAAACATGGATCCATTACCCATAAATATAATAAGACAAATTTATGGAAGTGATAATTATGAATGCATAATTAATAAAAACGTCTAAAAACAGCACAAATTAATAAAGAACGCGGATCTGCTAGTGACAATGAATCATCACAAATCAAAAAGAATAGGTTTGAAAGATTTATGGATTTTTCTGTATTTTGATACAGAAGAAATGTTCTATATTGTAAAAAAAACTATATTGTGATATAAAAATACTACTACAGTTCTCGTTCATAGACTTACCATACATGTATCTCAATTATTACGTATTTCACATAAAGGGTCATTGAACCTTGGTCCTGACCTTACCGAGTCAACAGTATGAATTTGGCTACATAAATGAAACTCACCATATATGTATAAAGGAGGGATATAAAACCCCTCTAAATATAAGTCCCTTTGCTGCCAAACTAATGTTGAAATTAAAATTATCTTGGTTAAACCCCCCCCCCCCTCCTAAGCTATATTATACGTGAGACGTACAATAGGTGTATTTCTGTTGATAAAAATTATAAACCGGGCAACAAGATAAGGGGCCCCACATTGGTGGGCCCCTTTTCACTCATATCATCCAGGTCTAAATGTTGCCCTGTCTAATCTCATTTTTTAAAGGTTTTGGCAACAATATTGGATAGTAAAAATAAAGAAAACACATTGTTTTAATAACACAAATATAAAGTGACTTTTGTTGATAGAGCCAAATTCAGTAACAAGGTTCGACGACCATTTTCGTGGCATTCGAAAATTATAGTTTTTTGTTTTCCCTACAAACGTAAGCCCAGCCCGAGTCAATTATTTACTATGGGAAGTTAACATTTTAGTTTGCGATATTACCAAAAAGTGGTACTGATTGGTTACTTATCAAGCCTCCAGTATGAATTTGGCTATATCAAAAAGTCACCTTGTTTGATGGTACGAAACCCTCAGTGCGTGATTTTGGCTAGCACTTGGGCGGTAATATTAATTTTACACTGAAGCAACCGGTCGCATATCACTTATGGGTTTCTTTAAAAAATTATAGTAACTTATAAATAATCGTAGATATCAAGTAGAATGACAATCTGAATAAATCTCAATAAATCTGAATGACATAAACATTGACACTACACATAGAAATATGCTTTTGCATCACGGCTTTTTATTTGCTGCATGTCTATTGTATCCACAATCTATGGTAAGTTTAGTTAGATGCAGCCGTGCGGGGCGCGGGGCGGGAGAACTGAGAATTTCCCCCCGCGACGCGTTAGCCACGCCCGAAACACATTTTTTTCTAGCCTATGTCATAACCTTAAATACATGATAAAAATGTATTCATCTCTTCCCCACGGTTGACCGGAAGAAATTTCTTTAAGGAATAAGTCCGCCCCTTGCCTTCTGTCTCT
The DNA here is from genome assembly GCA_934047225.1 of Ypsolopha sequella. Lineage (NCBI taxonomy): Eukaryota > Metazoa > Arthropoda > Insecta > Lepidoptera > Ypsolophidae > Ypsolopha > Ypsolopha sequella. The sequence continues at coordinate 13,769,018 of OW203987.1, forward strand.
TTTTGTATTTTATAAATATCTTGTTTTATGTGCAATAACGTTTTTATAAATATATATATATATTTTTTATTGCATAGTAAAATTATTTATTGCAAGAAATTATAACGATCAGTTAAAAATAGAACGGTGCAGCGACCCGAATAAAACCAGAGCAATTGCTGCTTGGTTCTTGGAAACATTTCCAATAACAATTTTCCAAGATTCCAGGAAGTTCCTATTGACATATACCTAACACTTGCAGCCCGATAACTGTGAAGGAAAATCTTTGCAATATACACAACTATATCCACCAACATCCGTATTATGAAATTAATAAATAAACTCGCCAAGTGCGAGTCTGGCTTACTCTATTAGGGTTCCGTAACATCGTGAAAGAAAAACGTTCGTTTGTTTTGGTCACAATCGGGGGTTTCAGTATTTGTTGTTGAAATAATATTGGATGGTAAATACGTAATATACAGAAATTCCAAATTCCTTACTAATTTAGTTTTTAAGATCCCGTTACCAAAATGGTCTAAAACTGATAACTTTGACATTCCTCGATTTCTTTTTATTTAAGGATAAAAATATATATTTATACATATATATATATATATAATATATATAAATATTATTATATAGCATACGATATAGGTATATATATATAAAATATTATATACTTACTGAGCTCCATACAATGACACAACAGCGGCTAGGAAAAGGAAAAAAAATGTTTTCGGCTCTTTTTTCATGTACAGTGAAAACTGAATGTTAAATGTTAAATAATTTAATTACATTTTGAATTCAATATTCGGTTTCGGTTCAATATTATTTTATTACTTACACTCAAAATATCCAAACTTTTGATCGAGATAGAAACCGTAATACGGACGCACATTCGCGGGCTCCAATTTACCCTTAGGATACGGAACACTAAAAATTTTAATAATATTCCATAAAATAACGGAATCCTTATAGTGAAAGTTCGATATTTATCCTTGTCATATTCCAAAAACGGCTGCACCAAAATAGTACATTGTTCACCGAGGGAAGAAAGGGGAATCGCACTTTCTCCCGAGTGATACATAGTGCTTTATACTACACCTGCGAGGAAATAGTATAATTTTACTTTTAATCAAGATACAATAAAAGAAACCGACTGACTCGCGTGCGATTGTCACTTTTTATTTCCTTCTTATTTTTTATTATGTGCAGGAAAAGCAAGTGGCCAGTATCATTTTTCGAGTTTTATGTACGAGTTCGCAAAATAATACTGGCCACTTGGCCACTTGCTCATTCTTTATGTTATTTAAAAAAAAAACAGCACGTTAACAATGGATTTGCATATACTTTTTCTGCCCGCTCAAGCACGTTAACAATGAATTTTCATACACTTTTGCCGCCCGCATATTTGTATGACAGTAATGACGTATTTTCTGCATCGTTTTCAACAAAGAAAGAAGGTACTTTCCGAGCAGGTGTAGTATAAAAGAAATAAGATAATATTTTCCACAGCATGTGGTGTCAAAAACGCACATTTTGATGGAACGTCGGAACCGGTTCACTTTGTACAACTTAGTTTAACTTTTTATATTTCTTGGTTCAATCTTGCGTCATGACTTCATGACACATTCGCAGTCGAATTGCCAAGACTTCCCAAACCTTGCCATTTGTTAGTCACGACTGAAGAGAAAACTTTATCCATTCAAATTCAGATAATGAGGCCACGCGCGGAGAAGCCTTGGTGAAGATCAGTTGGCTTAGGAGAATTCTTCATGCGAGTGACTCATTGATTCAGAGTTCCTTCGGCCACCTGCCAGCATCAGCCTTCGTTAGACTGGGGATTATCCGGGGCTCTGACGCTTGTCTTCCAAGCAGAATGGGAGGTGACTAGCAGTTAGAGCTTTAATAAGTGGGAAAAAAGTTGGTAATTGCTTGCTTCAGATGTCTTATTACCGTGGTATACTTGTACTCTTGATGGTGTCGAATTAACCTCACTCGGCCCTTAATGGGAGTCTTATAATACTGCTTTTAGAGGATTCCTTCAATTAAAGATGAAAAAAACGGAATAATTTATCTATAAATAGTTTATGATCCAATAAAAAATGAAATAAATTATGTAGACGATGTCAAATCAAAGTAGGTAACAATTCAGTCTCGAAAAGTATCGCCTGCTATAAGTACTAACAGCGCAACGCCAAAAGTTATGATGCAATATTTAAATCGCATTCATTATAATATGGTTACGTTACGGTGGCTTTGAAGGTCACCTGCTTCTGCACCAGTTACTCAGCAGCACTGGTTCTGACAGTTACGCAACGCAAGCACGTTGACTTCCCATAAAGTTGCCGCCCCTGGGGAATTTTACGCGGATTGTGGGGTTTCTGTACCTTGGAAAATTATGCATTACGTTTTGTTTTAGTAGGTAAGATTGTGGAATCGGATTAAACAAAAAAAAACAATAAAAATGACGAGTAAGTAATTAATTGTTGTAAATAATAATGTAATAATAATAATTTAAATGTATTAAATACTTGAAGAAGCTATTACTATGAACGGATACGAGTATTTAATTAATTTTCAGTGGGTCTAGTTGCTTCAAAATTTAAATAAAACCGGTCAAGTAGGACTTGCGTCCTGAGGATTCAATGCCATTTAAATAGGTGACTTAAATAATTTGAACAGAAATTACAAAATTATCACTACCTACAAATTGTATGAAACAAATTAAATTTGTAAAAATTATGTTGGTTGAGTATTCGGGGACGTAACCCTAAAACTACATCATAAACCGGCGTTTTCAGTATTTTTTGTTTAAATAAAACATATGGTACATAGTATACAGAAATTTCAAATTCCCTACTACTTTGGTCTTTGAGATAGACCCCGTAACAAAAATGGTCTAAAAGTTACAATTTTGAAAGCCTCCCGTTTCTGTATTTTCAAACATAAAAAAAAATAAAAATACATTTACACTCTACTAAATGAGCTCTAGGCAATGACACCTGACATTTTGTTTTTTTTATCGCTTCCATTTTCGTGTATGAGGCCGCCCTGAAAAATAATTTTACACAACATATCAAAATTTCAGCTCTCTATCTCATTCCGTCTAAGAGCTAGAGACGGACAGCGGAGTGGCATAAATAGGGCTCCATTTTGTCCATTGGATACGAAACCCTAAAAATGAGTATTAATAACTGTATTAATTTATTGTAATGCTTATTTGTGTCGATTTCTATTTGTTTTTTATTGCATATCATTTTTCTTTTAAATATTCTGAACGCTTCCTTTATAATCACTCAAGCATAACAGTGCGAAAATAGGAAATTGTCTAAGGTTTTTAGCGAGAAACTTTAAAATGGCAACCCTGGCTCTAAATTAACCCGACCATTATGCAGCCAGCCGCCTTTGCTGGCTTGGCTTGCCAATATCGTTTGACTAGGTTTAAATTAGATTTACAGCGACGGGGGCCAGAAGATAGTTACTGGATATTAAATTATAGTTCATCGTTTGCTCGTCTGGAAAGCTGATTGCTTTCTAGAATTAAATTGACCTCTGACATGGTAAATAAAAGGTGAAATTTGTTTATGTAGCCCAAATACATGCTGGAAAAGTAACATTTTTTTCAATGCAAGTGCTCGTAAAAGCCCACGTTTTATGCATCTAAACCGAACAGAAAGTCGATTATTTTGCCCTAGGGCTTTATTATTATTATTTTTTTTAATTTATTTACAATGGTTGGCTAACCTGCAGCCTTTCCTGTGTACCATAAATGTTATACTTCTTTTTCCACTGTTTAACGGCTCTGCATACAGTCCTTTTGAGACAATTATAATTTAAAGTTTACAAGATTATATTTGTTTTATTTCCTCACACTATGCATTGAAAAACGTAGTATAATACACGGGCGTAAGAGCAATAAATTACTCGGTTGTGTTTAAAATACTCGCTGCGCTCGTGTTTTAAATTTTTAAATTTGCGCCCTTGTAGCATAAACTACTATTCTAACTTTATAAACATTTTGTCTCATAAATTACTTACAATCGAGTCCCAATGTGCAGCATTTCTTCAATATTTTCTGAAGTTTAAATTCTCTCATGAGATAATCCAGAGTTTAAGTTGAGTCTATATCCCAGGTAGATATTTGAACGGCTTTAGGATTCTGTAAATATGTAGCCAAATTCATGCTGGAAAAGTAATATTTATTCAAACTTTATGAAAGTTTTGACTTATAAATTACTTACAATCGAGTCCTAATGTGCAACATTTCTTCAATATTTTCTGAAGTTTCGATTCTCTCATGGAATAATCCAGAGTTTAAGTTAAGTCAAATTTCTTTTATTTTGTTAACAATATTCTTGCCATAAGTTTCACTCAACTTTTCTGTCCTCTGAGTAATTCTGGTGCAATTTTAAAATCGCGTTTTCACTCATGCGTCTATAGTGTTTCACAAGCATTTTTTTACCTGATGCACTAATTAGACCCAAATATTGCATAAAGATAGCAAAAGGACTGCTTTTCAAAAGGAAATCCCAAAAGGTAACACCTAATAAAAAAACCGGCCAAGTGCGAGTCAGACTCGTGTAACTAGGGTTCCGTATTGTGGATGTTAATTTAATGTTGTGATTTTTTTTTGTGAATTTCTCCGCTTTATTTTTCCCATAATCTTTACGTAAACACATATTACTATGTTTTTTTTCATATTTTTCGGTCCACCAGTTTCGGAGATAAAAGGGGGGACATATATTTTTTATGGTTTTTCAAGGATTTCTCGAAACAGATGCAATTAAATATAGCCAAACTGTACATTTTATAACAAACTTTTTAATACCTACAATTTGGTACCTATATTGTATTTTTATAAGATATTTTTTTATTTATTTTAATTTTTTTTCATATTTCTTATTTGTGCTCAACTTTTTTAAATCGCCTTTTTGGTAGGTTTAGGTACTACGGAACCCTAAAAACTAAGTTGCTAAAAAAGCTTGAATTAACCAAAAGCCTTGCGTTCACCTAAACATGTCCATGACTGTATGTGTACATAAAGTCAGCGTTAGGGCGTCTAGCTTTGGGCACTATTTGCCAAGCTACTATGCAATGTCAATTATGCTTTTCTATAGCTAGTTAGTATTTTCACATACAGTAACGCCTGATGGGAGCAAGCACTACTTAAATATTACTTAAGCTAGCACATGTCAAGGATGAGTAACGGGTTACGTTTAAGACATCGGCGTGCCTTATTTAGAAGTGCCTTATTGTATTCTTGATATGGCATGAGAAGATAATTATCATTACCGCTACTCGTAAGTAGGTTGTTTCATTTTGAGTTCTTTTAAGATTTTCGGAACATTTTATAAAAATATTAGGACAGCAACATATGTGTAAGATAAATTGGTTTTCGGACGATGTTATGCTCTAACAAGGAAATTCGGCAAATAATTATTTGCCTGAGGAGCCTCATCAAACATATAAATACAGGCATCGGTTCTCCTGAAACGGCTCAGGATATTGGTAGAGTTAAGGATATTGGCGACCCGGTATATTAATAAAACTACGGTGAATAACTACCATTGAACCCAAAATAAATAACCACAATGAAGCTGATTTTGAAGACCATAAATGTTTTTTTTTTTTCGTCTTTTTTAATTGTACCGTGCGTAATGAACAAACGGCGTCTGAAAGTCTGAATAACCATGTCAAAATCTAACTTGACACTGGCAAAAACGTCACCAAGATAAAAAAAAAAACTAAAACTGTCAGAATTCAAACTTAGTTTCTTCAATGTAAAATAGATTTTATCACGCTCACTTAAAGAAAATTTTACAATGAAGAAATTAATATTAATACTTCGAGTTAAGTTTTAAAATCAGCTAATCAGCTAATGTTCACTAAAAATTAGTCAAAACAGCTCTAAATTTTCATGTAAAGATATTTAATCTTTTCATAACGGAGAACATGTACTAGGCTCTATTAAATTAATAGTGATCTATTTATAATATTATCAAAACTCGCGTGGGCTGATATACTAAATTATTATTACATACGGCCTGAACACTGACGTGTGATTGTTGTTGACTACGAGTATATGCCAATCGTTTCACCGTTTCACTAAGAACGACACTCCCCTTGATAATGCCGAAATGGTATTGGTGAAACGGTTGGCATATAGTCAACAACAATCACACATGATTGTTCAAGCCGTATGTAATAATAATTTAGGAATCTATTTATTTAATAGAGCCTCTGTACCACATGTTCTTCGTCTTCAGCCTGGGACTTTTAAATTACCTTACAAAGTAATTAAGATATCTACCTGTTACTTAGTTAAGTAGTTCCTGCACTAAGTGAATAAAGTTCCAGTGTTGAACATTTTCTTGGTGCAATCCACTTAGTGGAGTAAAGTTTAGCCCGTACGCTCAGTGAGAGAGCTAGCAACATAATTTTGCAAGGATTTGCTCCAAAGTAAGTGAAAAGTGAAAAGTATTTATTTGCCACAAAAAAGAAACACACGCACAGAGAAAACAAAAATTAAATAAAGTGGCAAAAAGGGCCAAACTCAGCAAATGCTGCTAGTTGCAAGCAACTGACAGCGCTGGTTTTCAGTTTGTCCCATTTTTTACAAATAACACAAACATTACATATTCCTTCCTTGCAGGTAGGTTTAAAATTTAACTACAATGTTTCTATCAAATTAGATGTAATTTGAAATTATTAATTTCAATTTTACAAATCGATGCAATACATTATTTATATTCACAAATTAAAACAATTTACATCATACATTACAATAGATTACATACCTGTTTCCATAGCCGTAATTGCAAGTAAAAAACACTAAAACAACACTGAAATGTTTGGCATAAAGTTAACACTAGCATAGATACCATCGGACTATCCTGATAAGTTAAAATAATTCTTACGAAACATTTCTGTATTGTCTAGATACTCATTTAAAGAAAAGATTTGTAATAATTTAAGGAACAATAAACAAATAAAAAAAAAAAATTGGCATGATTGTGAATTTGTTTGGCCATCATGTTAATAAATTCCTGAAAGATTAATATTTTTAACAATTTTAAGCATTGCGTTGTAATTTAATTCTCGTACTAGATATATGCAAAAATATAATATTTTGGAATACAGTACATACATTGAATTTAAGTATTATTAACACATAGGGATACTACTATTTTGAAATAATCTAACTAGGGTGGTAAATATGATTTACGGGATGTAAAAACAAGTTCCGTACTGGGGATCTAAAAAGGCCGACTTGGGTGAATCATAAAATGATTTGAAAGTAGGATAGAGTCAGGGCTTTTTCTCGCGTGCAAAAGAGACGGCATTAGAAAAGAATCATAATGTGATTCATGCAAAATGGCCTTTTTAGAGGATCTGATCAAACAGAAGAAAATTCCTAAATTAATAATTAAAGCAAAGAATTTTTAAAGACTTTAGAAACTTCAAAGTAGATACTAAAAGTAATAGTTTTAAATAATGAGAACTTTTTTGGAAATGTTGTTCAATGAGCGTTTTTCCTTATGTCAAATTTAGTGTTAAATAAGATTCCTAGATGGCACTGTCGTATTCTTTAGCAACAAAATCAAAGACAAAATTTGCAAAAAACCACTTTGACATTGATTGCTACGAAACAAATTTTATCTATGGTGACATGGACAGCGCCATCTGGAGGAAAGCTAAGAACTAAGAAAAAAAACAATGAGAAAAACGCTCTTGCCTTTACGTAGGTAGCTCTTGGTGTAGCAGTGACACCTATTCTGGGAAGCACACACTTAAATTTAGAGCGTCCTAAAAAATCACAATTTTAGGGAATCGCAATATATTTTGCTATTCTGAGAAGCACCAAACTTAAATTTAAGTCGCTTTTTAGGGCGCTCTAAGCTGCTCTAAGTTGAATTCACAGATCAGATAATTGATGTAAATCTATGATTTGTATCTGTGATCAGCTAGAGTGGAACTATTATCGATTATTACCGATTCATGAATAAAAGTTCTAATATTAAGTTTTAATGATTTTACTAGGAAAACAACAACAGTTTATGATTTTTTGTCACTAATTATCAATAAAATGATATTTTGGAGCTTTCTTTTACAGTTTTCATAAAAAGCGACAGATAGGAACCAAAAAAAAAAAAAAAACTCTGAATTTTTCTACATTAGAACTATTTCGAACTTTGTTATTAATATGAGAGTTTGTGTAAATTTCAACTGGAAATCCTCCAGTGAAGTCTTTTTACACGGAGACACATTAGAAAACCAGATAAATCGGCTTTGATTGATTCTTCCTCACCAATTTTACCATGGAAAACACTGATGATGAAATAAAAAAGAACAAGAAGTGGGAGCGGCTTCAGTTACAACCTATGCTGTTGGCAAGCGATACGTAAAACTACAACGACAGTAAATATGGAGAGGAGCTTGCTCGGGACCCCAACGTCCTTGGATGTGCAAGAACTGGAAGACACAGCAGAAGGTATGAATTA